>JAZGTL010000035.1:1346041-2692083 GCA_037349345.1 Oemleria cerasiformis
TGGACTCAAGGTAGGTTTTGGATACGATCAAGGGAGGCTAAGGGTACTGGAGTAGCTTGAGTGTGTTGCTTGTTAAAGTTTTGTGGTTACTTAAGAGGTTGGGAGGTACAGGGGTGGTGTTTCGAAGGCGAGAGACTAATAGGGCGGCCCATAGCCTGGCTCATGCTGGTATGTTGGACCAGGGTGCACGGACATGGATACAAGAGGTACCCCCTTGGGTGTTGGGCTTGGTGTAAGGACCCTTCCCGAATTTTCCCTCGAAACCCGGAATGAACCCTTATCCCATCTGACAGCTCTTTTACCTCAAAATAAATATACAGAAATACCCTTTGTTCTTGAATAATTTTTAATAAACCTTACAGGGTTCCCGACAAAACCACTGTACTTACTGATTACTCCTACCAGTCAGACGCATGATAGTATACAGGTCAAAGCCAAGACCTCGGAATAGTGATGGTTCAAATAGGAATACCCTCTGACACCAAATATCAGTAGGCCAGACACTGCTGACATCTCTACTGGAATACCACAAGACAACAGACTAGTCAGATACTTGTGAACCAACCATAACTCGTCCCTCTGGGTCAACGCCCACACCAACCCACTGACCCGGCTGACGAAGTATTTTCAAAGGTTGATTAAGCCCATGACAATTGTCGTCTGGTTCATATTAGAGCCGGAAATATCCTCGGCTATCATATTGTATCATCAGCCGGTATAACATTCGGCTATCATATCACATCAGTCGGCATATCTCTCGACTATCATATCCTTATCCACCAGGGTATCCCTTGGGGTGTGCCAGTCCTGTATCATATCATATCAGTCGGCATATCTCTCGACTGTCATATCATATCAGTCGGCATATCTCTCGACTATCATATCCCTAGCCACCAGGGTATCCCTTGGGGTGTGCTAGTCCTGTATCATATCGTATCAGTCGGCATATCTCTCGACTATCATATCATATCAGTCGGCATATCTCTCGACTATCATTTCATATCAGTCGGCATATCTCTCGACTATCATATCTTATCAGTCTGCATATCTCTCGACTATCATATCATATCAGTCGGCATATCTCTCGACTATCAGAACATATCAGTCGGCATATCTCTCGACTATCATATCATATCAGTCGGCATATCTCTCGACTATCATATCATATCAGTCGGCATATCTCTCGACTATCATATCATATCAGTCGGAATATCTCTCGACTATCATATCCCTAGCCACCAGGGTATCCCTTGGGGTGTGCTAGTCATGTATCACAACTCTCTGTACTATGATATCTCATCAGTCGGCAAGTATCCTCAACTATCATATCATATTATCAGCCGGTATAACCTTCGGCTATCATATCACATCAGTCGGTATATCTCTCGACTGACATATCATATCATTAGCTGGTATAACCTTCGGCTATCATATCGCATCAATCGGCATATCTCTCGACTGACATATCATATCATTAGCCGGTATAACCTTCGGCTATCATATCGCATCAGTCGGCATATCTCTCGATTGGCATATCTCTCGGTAACCATTTATCTTGGAGGTTCACCGGGTTCACCGCTAATAACAGATCCTAGTCCCGGGTCCTGGTCCTCCTCAAATATATTTATCTTGGAGGTTCACCGGGTTCACCGCTAATAACGGATCCTAGTCCTGGGTCCTGGTCCTCCTCAAATATATTTATCATGGAGGTTCACCGGGTTCACCGCTAATAACGGATCCTAGTCCCGGTTCCTGGCCTCCCTCAAATCTGACCAAATCCGATAAACTCATACAACTGGGTCAAAACCCAAACCATTGACTCAATAGTTTCCACGTCAAAACGATAGCAAAACCGAGTCCAAAACCCATGATATTTCTCAAATCACACTTTAACTAATATAGTGGAAAACATATGTCTAGTAATCATTTCTAAAATCCAGACATTCAATGCCACAATACATAACAGTATTTAAACAAGGATATTCTGATGCATGCATTTCAATTTATAAAACAAAAGTCCACTCACATACATCATCCAACCCTTAATTCATGGACGCTCTAGCCCAAGGAACACATGCAATATAATGACCCAACTACCTTGGCTTTCCGTGCTCAAAACCCGCTAATAAGGTCAACCGTTACCGCTGGGATTGCCCAAAACAACCTCTAAACGACGTCCGATCAACCTGAAACATGTACCAACAGATTCAGAACGTCGAGAACTAGTTCCCACGCGCCGCCGTGACCTCAGACTAGGCCCCACGCGCCGCCACGCATCGCCGGAAGGTTGGCACATGCGCCCACGGGCCTCACACACTGGTCACGTGCCTGCTACAGTGATCACGCGCCTGGACCGGTCCAACCCGATCTGGCTCAACCTGACCCGGTCCAACTCGACCCGATCGGTTCACCCAACCCGACCGGTTCACTCGACCCGACCGGTCATCGGTGACTCGCCGGAGAAGACGACCGGACTGCCGTCACCGTCGCCGGAGAAGATGACCGGACCGCCACCTCCGCCGTCGTCTGGTTCGCCGGAATCCCCCATTTCCGGCCGAAACTTCAAGGTTTTCTAACTTCTTCATTTCTTAACCGTTTTTCACGATCTACACATGGAAATTCATCTACTTTTCACCAGGAATCCAAATATGAGGTCAAAGTACCGAGATCGTACCTGGTTTGACCGGAAAACGGCCGAGAAGACAAGGTTCACCTCCCTCCTCCGTTCGTCGCCTACGGCGGTGCTCCCGCTCCAATAGCTACCCCAAAATGCTCGTGGGGTCCCGGGGAAGATCCTCCCGACCTTGGTTTCGCTCAAATCGGATCGAAATCCATCCGATGAAGGGAGGTCTTCGGTGTTCGCATGGGGAGGTTTTTTTGGGTAGGAGAGAGAGACTGATTGGCCAATCTCCCGAGGAGAGAGAAAAATATCTACTATATAGTTCCAACTTCTCCAAAATTACCAAACTGCCCCTGAAGCTTCTAGACCCGTAACGAACTCATCGGGTCTCCATTTTCCGCGTGCCGCCTGTCTACGAACTCGTGAGTTCGAGACCTACGCAACGACCCAAGAAAAATTCCCAAAAGTACTGCCAGTCAAAAAGTGACTCCCGAACCCGTCCAAAACTGAGGGTAAAATTGTCCAATTCTCAAAATAATTTAATTTCTGGTCCGGGTCGTTACAATCTACCCCCCTTAAGAAATTTCATCCCCGAAATTCATTCCTAATCCTAAAATAAAGGAGGATATTGTGCCCGTATTAGTTTCGCGATTTCCCACGTGGCCTCCTCCACGTTATGATTCCTCCACAACATTTTAACTAGAGGAATAGTCTTTCTGCGAAGTACCGTTTCCTTCAAATACAGAATTTGCATCGGTTGCTTCTCAAATGTCACTGCCTCCACTTTCATCGGAGTATCCCGTGAATCAAACACACGAGCCGAATACCCTCACAACCTTACCTCAACAATCTCTCAGCGGTCAACGTTGATATCACTCCAAAGGGTAGTACCCTACGATCTCCCCGAAATGTAAATTTTGGTAATCTTGGACTCCGGAAAACCACTGTCTTATCATAACAGTCTATGGAACATGGTGCATGGACAACCAATCCATCCCCAGAATCACATCAAACCCAAGAATATCTAAGGGGATTAAATCTGCCTCCAAACCATGGCCTTCAACCATCACCGGACAACTGCGAATCACGAGGTTCGCCACTAACATATCCCCGGTAGGAGTACTAATACCCATGTCCCAACCAATCGGGGACAATTCTCTATCCGCAAACAGTGTAAAACCCTGAGAAATAAAAGAATGAGTTGCTCCCGGATCTAATAAAACACAAGCATTGCGGTTGAAAATAGATAACGTACCCGTGACCACCTCCGGTGCTACTCGAGCCTCCTATTGCGTCATGGCAAAAACTCGAGCTGGTGTACCCGAAGATCGACCACGATCCCCATACCTGCCTCTAGCACTGCTGGTCCCACTAGCTCTACCAGCCCCACTGAAATGGGTCTGACTCCCAGTTACAATATCAAACATCTGTCCTGTCCTCGGGCTAGGATCAGTCGCACCACGACCAAAGGAACTACTGCCCGGACGTCGTTGTGGACAGAATCTCTTGATGTGACTAGTCTCCCCACAGAAATAACAAATGGAATCACTGTAGCCACTAGATCTGCCACCCTGTCTTCTGTTGAACTGCACTGAGGCACCGCTAGACTGGGCATAAGATTGTCGTGCCTGACCAGCTCCGCCACTGCCTGTACTAGATCTCGGATTCCCAGAAGATCCAGAACTATGACTGCCTCTTTTTGATGGTCCCTAACTAGAGGTTCCGGCAGTCCAGTGATCTCGACGTCTCCTGTACCCACTGTACTGCTGCAGAATTGGATAACCCAAACTCAACTCTACTCGAGCTGCAGCATCAGCCAAAGTCCTCAAGGAAGTGTGGTCCATAGACGTAATTGCTGACCGAATCTCACTCCTCAGTCCACTTTCAAATCTGTGGCACTTGTCTATCTCGGTCGCCACCAAAGTCAGTGCAAAGCGACTCAGCGCTATGAATCTCTGTTCATACTAGGCCACATTCATGTCTCCTTGCTGTAAATGCAAGAACTCGACCTCCTTAACATTCCGGTGTGAGCAAGGGTAAAATTGCTCCAAGAAGCGTTCCCGGAAAGTCTGTCAAGTAGGTGTATGGACATTCCAGCCTGAAACCTCCAATGAGTTCCACTAGTGGTAAGCAAAACCACCTAGCAAAAATGTGGCCAACAGAACTCTGTCCCCTAGAGGACATCTCATAATCAAAAACACCCGCTCCATGCGAGTAATCCAATCCTCAGCCTCATCTGGGCTAGACTCGCCCATAAATATCGTCGCCCCCAGTCTCTGGGCTCTCCCAATATTAGAGACTTCATGAGAAGCTCTATCCTGGAGTACAGAAGCTAAAGTCTGACCCAGCTGTTCCAGTGTCTGCCTCGAATCAGGCTCCACTGCAGGTTCATGGTCATCTCCACCATTTCTCAACCGTTGACGGAACTCACGTCTCGGAGGCATCTTGTTAACCGAAATCCTTAAATAATTTGCACACAAGTGTGCAGTCTGCAGGAAGTTAACCTAGAGCTCTGATACCACTTGTAAGGACCCTTCCCGAATTTTCCCTCGAAACCTAGAAAGAACCCTTATCCCGTCTGACAGCTCTTTACCTCAAAATATATATACAGAAATACCCTTTGTTCTTGAATAATTTTTAATAAACCTTACAGGGTTCCCGACAAAACCTTTGTACTTACTGATTACTCCTATCTATCAGACGCATGATAGTATACAGGTCAAAGCCAAGACCTCGGAATAGTGATGGTTCAAATAGGAATACCCTTATGACACCAAATATCAGTAGGTCAGACACTGCATACATCTCTACTGGAATACCACAAGACAACAGACTAGTCAGATACTTTTGAACCAACCATAACTCGTCCCTCTGGGTCACCGCCCACACCAACCCACTGACCCGGCTGACGAAGTATTTTCATAGGTTGATTAAGCCCATGAAAATTGTCGTCTGGTTCATATTAGAGCCGGAAATATCCTCGGCTATCATATCACATCAGTCGGCATATCTCTCGACTATCATATCCCTAGCCACCAGGGTATCCCTTGGGGTGTGCTAGTCCTGTATCATATCATATCAGTCGGCATATCTCTCGACTATCATATCCCTAGCCACCAGGGTATCCCTTGGGGTGTGCTAGTCCTGTATCATATCGTATCAGTCGGCATATCTCTCGACTATCATATCATATCAGTCGGCATATCTCTCGACTATCATATCATATCAGCCGGTATATCTCTCGACTATCATATCATATCAGTCGGCATATGTCTCGACTATCATATCATATCAGTCGGCATATCTCTCGACTATCATATCATATCAGTCGGCATATCTCTCCACTATCATATCATATCAGTCGGCATATCTCTCCACTATCATATCATATCAGTAGGCATATCAGTCGGCATATTTCTCGACTATCATAACATATCAGTCGGCATATCAGTCGGCATATTTCTCGACTATCATAACATATCAGTCGGCATATCTCTCGACTATCATATCATATCAGTCGGCATATCTCTCGACTATCATATCATATCAGTCGGCATATCTCTCGACTATCATATCATATCAGTCGGCATATCTTTCGACTATCATATCATATCAGTCGGCATATCTCTTGACTATCATATCATATCAGTCGGCATATCTCTCGACTATCATAACATATTATTCGGCATATCTCTCGACTATCATATCATATCAGTCGGCATAACTCCCGACTATCATATCATATTAGTCGGCATATCTCTCGACTATCATATCATATCAGTCGGCATATCTCTCGACTATCATATCATATCAGTCGGCATATCTCTCGACTATCATAACATATCAGTCGGCATATCTCTCGACTATCATATCATATCAGTCGGTATATCTCTCGACTATCATATCATATCAGTCGGCATATCTCTCGACTATCATATCATATCAGTCGGCATATCTCTCGACTATCATAACATATCAGTCGGCATATCTCTCGACTATCTTATCATATCAGTCGGCATATCTCTCGACTATCATATCATATCAGTCGGCATATCTCTCCACTATCAGATCATATCAGTCGGCATATCTCTCCACTATCATATCATATCAGTCGGCATATCAGTCGGCATATCTCTCAACTATCATAACATATCAGTCGGCATATCTCTCGACTATCATATCATATCAGTCGGCATATCTCTCGACTATCATATCATATCAGTCGGCATATCTCTCGACTATCATATCATATCAGTCGGCATATCTCTCGACTATCATATCCCTAGCCACCAGGGTATCCCTTGGGGTGTGCTAATCATGTATCACAACTCTCTGTACTATGATATCTCATCAGTCGGCAAGTATCCTCGACTATCATATCATATTATCACCCGGTATAACCTTCGGCTATCATATCGCATCAGTCGGTATATCTCTCGACTGACATATCATATCATTAGCCGGTATAACCTTCGGCTATCATATCGCATCAATCGGCATATCTCTCGACTGGCATATCATATCATTAGCCGGTATAACCTTCGGCTATCATATCGCATCAGTCGGCATATCTCTCGACTGGCATATCTCTCGGTAACCATTTATCTTGGAGGTTCACCGGGTTCACCGCTAATAACGGATCCTAGTCCCGGGTCCTGGTCCTCCTCAAATATATTTATCTTGGAGGTTCACCGGGTTCACCGCTAATAACGGATCCTAGTCCCGGGTCCTGGTCCTCCTCAAATATATTTGTCATGGAGGTTCACCGGGTTCACCGCTAATAACGGATCCTAGTCCCGGTTCCTGGCCTCCCTCAAATCTGACCAAATCCGATAAACTCATACAACTGGGTCAAAACCCAAACCATTGACTCAATAGTTTCCACGTCAAAACGATAGCAAAACCGAGTCCAAAACCCATGATATTTCTCAAATCACACTTTAACTAATATAGTGGAAAACATATGTCTAGTAATCATTTCTAAAATCCAGACATTCAATGCCACAATACATAACAATATTTAAACAAGGATATTCTGATGCATGCATTTCAATTTATAAAACAAAAGTCCACTCACATACATCATCCAACCCTTAATTCATGGATGCTCTAGCCCAAGGAACACATGCAATATAATGACCCAACTACCTTGGCTTTCCGTGCTCAAAACCCGCTAATAAGGTCAACCATTACCGCTGGGATTGCCCAAAAAAACCTCTAAACGACGTCCGATCAACCTGAAACCTATACCAACAGATTCAGAACGTCGAGAACTAGTTCCTACGTGCCGCCGTGACCTCAGACTAGGCCCCACGCGCCGCCGGAAGGTCGGCAGACGCGCCCACGCGCCTCATGCGCCGGTCTCGCGCCTGCTACAGTGATCACGCACCTGGACCGGTCCAACCCGGTCTCGCTCAACCTGACCCGGTCCAACTCGACCCGATCGGTTCACTCAACCCGACCGGTTCACTCGATCCGACCGGTCACCGGTGACTCAACGAAGAAGACGACCGGACTGCCGTCACCGTCACCGGAGGCTGGCTGGAGAAGATGACCGGAGCGCCACCTCCACCGTCGTCTGGTTCGCCGGAAACCCCCATTTCCGGCCGAAACTTCAAGGTTTTCTAACTTCTTCATTTCTTAACCGTTTTTCACGATCTACACATGGAAATTCATCTACTTTTCATCAGGAATCCAAATATGAGGTCAAAGTTCTGAGATCGTACCTGGTTTGTCCGAAAAATTGCCGAGAAGAATCGGTTCACCTCCCTCCTTCGTCCGTCACCTACGGCGGTGCTCCCGCTATAGCTACCCCAAAATGCTCGTGGGGTCCCGGGGAAGATCCTCCCGACCTTGGTTTCGCTCAAATCGGATCGAAATCCATCCGATGAAGGGAGGTCTTCGGTGTTCGCACGGGGAGGTTTTTTCGGGTAGGAGAGAGAGACTGATTGGCCAATCTCCCGAGGAGAGAAAAAAATATCTACTATATAGTTCCAACTTCTCCAAAATTACCAAACTACCCCTGAAGCTTCTAGACCCGTAACGAACTCATTGGGTCTCCGTTTTCCGCGTGCCGCCTGTCTACGAACTCGTGAGTTAGAGACCTACGCAACAACCCAAGAAACATTCCCAAAAGTACTGCCAGTCAAAAAGTGACTCCTGAACCCGTCCAAAACTTAGGGTAAAATTGTCCAATTCTCAAAATAATTTAATTTCTGGTCCGGGTCGTTACACTTGGTGGCAGCAGATATAAATTAGAGGAGGTCGAAGAGTGGGCGGTTTGGGGCCGGAGGGGGCTGGTTTTGGTGGTGTGGTGGTCTAGTGGTGACATGTCTTGCCTGTTCTTGTTTTTTTTTTTAGTGGCAACTGTAACGAAGCTTTGTCCTTCTAATTCCTTTGGTTTGTCCTTTGTTTAGGGTGGGGTACTCTTTTCGTTGACCGGAGTTTCCCGATTAGTGGGTTTTATGGCAAGGGTTTGATGAGGTCCCGGTTGTGCCCTCAATGTACTTTCCTTTTGTCAACTCAATGAAACTCTTTTTTAGATCAAAAAAAGAAAAAAAACCAAAAGAAATAAGTGACTACATTCAACGTATCAATTCAAAAGATGCATTTCCTATTCAATAGGTGTGTCTCTTCCCATCATAACTTTTTGTAAAGTTAATTTACAACTCTTTCACAGATCAACATATTGTTTGGATTAAAATATTTAATAAAAAATTCAATCATCAAATTAATCAAACAACACATAGTTTAATTATTTGGAATTTTTCTAACAGGAGCTGCAGGCTGGAGAGGAGCAACTGGAGGTGGAGCTAAGGAGAAGAGGAGAGAAGATGATTGGCTTAAGGTAGAATCGCGGAGAGGAGAGACAAACCATCTGTCGCGGCTTCCGATAGACTGTGGGAGTTCAGAGAGAAGGTACGAAATTCAAACCGAGAGACGACAATGAGAGTGAAAGTGCAAGTTTGAGATTGAGAGGGATCGAGGTTCACGGCTAGGGCTGTGAAATTGGATGAATGATGAATCAAATACTGAAACGCTAGGGTTTGGCCTCGACTTGGTTTGAGGGAGGGTTAATGTATAAAAACTAGTCCAAAAACGACGCCGTTTTGACTTAAATTCCAATCTCATCGATATGACTCAATCCAACTTTCTAACTTCGCCCTCCTTAGGCTACGGGTGGGTACGGTTTGGATCGATACCGATTTCACCCAAATCCAAATTCGAACTATTAAAATCTAAATGGTTCGATACGGTTTGGATTTTCAAAAAATAAAATTGAAACTGTTCCAATCCAAATCATTATTAACGGTTTGGTTTGGATCTGTTTGGACGGTTTAGGTATATAATTTCATGTAATTTATGCACTAAAAAGTCTCCTCCCAAACCTAAATTTTCTTTAAAATTCGTCCATTCTTATTAAGATTTCATTTATTCACATAAAGATATTTCATTCACTCACATGAAGATTTCATTCATACACATCAACAAATTAAAAATTTCAACATTTTAAACTTCAAATTTGGCAGGTTATTTTTAAATATAATTTAAATTTGAAAGTAGCACAAAATGTGTAAGGATTAAGTGAGGTAGGGTATGTGATGAACACTTACATTAGCATATCATAGGGTGAAAAATATTAACTAACAAATAATATAAATAAACAAGAACCTTAACGGTTCGGTTTGGATTCCAACGGTTCTCAAAATGAAAATCTAAAACCAAACCGTTACTAACGAAACGGTTTGAATTTTCATACCGTTTGACTTTTATCTTATCAAATCCAAACCGGAGTGCTAATAACGATTTGAATCGAATCGGATTCCGGTTTCAATGGATTTATGCCCACCCTTATCTTAGGCCTGCTAATTTGTAACTGTGAGGAATAACAATTTTCCTCCAATAAGGTTACGTTTGGAAACTTCCTCCATATATATATATATATGCTAGACTCATGCACCCTCGTACGCGTGTGTACATTAATTATTTTTATCTAAAATTTGTTTTTTCTAATTCTTACAAAATATGTATAAATGAAAATAATAAAAAATAGAAAAGAATGAGGGTTGGAGTAACTACCCATTACTTCACTAAAATGTTTTTTTTATCATAAAAGAAAGCTCCTATGATATTTTTTTTCCAAGAAATTCATCTTTATTAACTCAAAAACGAACTGAAACACCAACATTTTCAGCGAGGAGATTAAAAGAAAGCTCCATTGATTAAGAGAAACGATTATATGGAGCTCCACTAAAATGTTTAATTTTTAATTTAAAATATTTAATTTTCCTATTTTGTCCTTATGAATTAAATTATTTCTATTTTGAAAGTGTGTCTTGGCCAAAAGTATTTTTATCAGAAAAAATTGGTCAAGCCTGCTCACCCTCTTGGCTTTATAATAATAGATATAAGAGAGAGAGAGAGAGATATATATATATATATATTGGAGAAAAACCACTTTAATTAAGAGAGAGAGAGAGAGAGATATATATATATATATAATAATAGATACTTACAGATCCCTTTAATTAAGCATACCACTAGGAATTACATGTTGGTAAAAAACCACTTTTTAATATATTATATATGAATATTTTTATTATTCTTCTATCTTTTTTTGTCGAGAAAATGAATCTATTGATTGAAAAGAGTACAAAGTCGCCCGGGCTAAAGTGACCTCATTAAAACCTTGTGATAAAACCCTCTAATCGAGAAAATCTAGTTAAGTAAAATGTAACGACCTGAATAACAAGCTAATTTCAAGAAATTAATTATTAAAGGATGATTTTGTCCCTAGGAGATGGGGGGTCCGAGAGTCACTTTTTGTTTAAAAGAACTTTTGGAAGCTTTTCTTGTACTGTTGCGTAGGTCTCGAACTCAGAAGTTCGTAGATAGGTGCCACGTGAAAATCGGAGTTTGAACTAGGAAGTTACGGGTCTAAAACAGTAAAGGGCATTTTGGAAATTTTGAAATTCATGGGTATTTAAATAGCCACTTTCTCTCTCTTCCTCCACGACCAAAACTGACGGTCAACGTTGTCAGCGGTGATTCCGACCACCGCGATCGACACCACCACCCACCATTCGACTCCTCTCGTCAAGGAAAACCCAACCATACACTCCATCACCCTCGAGGACTACCGTAAAAGGCGGATCGACGACCGGAAGTTCTGAACCGTAGCTTTCCGGTCATTTTCTTACCCATACAGCTAAAATCTCAAACTTTGGACTTCATTCTTAAGTTCCTGGGCTCGAGTTGATGAGTTTAGACTAGTAGATCATGAAAAATGGTTGAAAAACGAAGAAAATACAAAAACCAAGAAACTACAGCGAAAATGACAGTTTTCGGCAACCGTCGGTGGCGGTCCGGCCACCGATGGTCATCGGCCGATGAAGAATGTGCGAGGCACATGTCTACCACGTGGACTTCCACGTGGTTGACATGTGGCACATAGGGCAGCTCCGTCAGCTGCATATTCACCGAGCGTAGGGCACTGGAGGTTGTGTAGACGCATGTGCCGACCATCGGCCGGTGCGTGGCGGCACATGGACGGGTTTTCCCACCCCTGACCCACGCGTGGCAGTGTGTGGGGATTTTTTTTCTGATTCCGATAGGCGCGTGGCGGCGTGTAGGTCTGTTTTCAAACCCCCAGCAACACGTAGTGTGGTTGTCGAGGTGTTTGGACCCGTTTTTACATATTTTAGGTCTATTTGAGGCCATTTTGGGGCCTATTTGAGCGTTTTAAGCTAGGTTCTGATCGTATGGGGCATGTAATACACAAAAATTGGGGGTATGATACACAAACCACATTTTTTTTAATATATAAAATGTGATTACAGTTTTTAATTTTTATATTTTATTTTTAAAACAAATGAAAAAAAAACCAATGCAAAGGGAGGTTGATAGTTCCATGTTCATGGAGTTTGGTTTGCTTTGGTAACTGAAAAAAAAAATGTAGGTATGTGGAAGAAAATACACCAAAGAATGCCCTTATGAATTATGACAACCAAAAACAAAGAATAAGATAATGTTGATTGCTTTAATAATCCAAAAATGTTCTTGAATAATTAAAATGAAAAAATACAGTATTTGAATATTTATATATTTTTTATTTCATCATCCATTTTCTTCAACCGATGACTTTTTTTGGGTTTATTGAGAACCGTTGTAATCCAAACCGAACGGTTAAAGTTCTTATTTATTTATATTATTTGCTAGTTAATATTTTTCATCCAATAATATGTTAATGCAAATGTTTATTACATACCCTACTTAACCCTCACCTATTTTGCGCTACTTTCGAATTTAAATTATATTTAAGCATAACCCCGTTTGAAATGTTGAAAATTTTAATTTTTTGATATGTATGAATGAAATATTCATGTGAATAAATGAAATTTTGATGTCAATAAATTACATGAAAATTTTATGCTTAAACCATCCAAACCGATCCAAACCAAACTGTTAATAACAGTTTGGATTGGAACGGTTCTAATCCTATTTGTTGAAAATCCAAACCATATCGAACTGTTGAGATTTTAACAAATTGGATTTGGATGATATAAGCATCGATCCAAACCGTGTCCACCCTTACTTATGATAACCAAAAACAAAGAATGAGATAATGTTGATTGCTTTAAAAGTCCAAAAATGTTCTTGATCAATTAAGATGCAAAAATACAACCATAAACTTGGTAGCAAACTCTTGCTTCTTGGCATTCCATTACGCACGTGCCAATTTTTATTTTTTTAAAATTTTAATTCAATTAATAAAAAATTAATAAGAAATAAAATAATATAAAGAAGAGATTTTTTTTTTCACATATAAAAAAGAGATTGACTCTTTCTTTTTTATTAAAGACTACAATTTTATTATTTTAACATTTATTAATTAAATAGTAAACTTTTAAAATAATTAATAAAAGGTACTACAATTTTAATATTTTAACCCTTATTAGATACCATGTGTTGCTGCATAAAATGTACCAACTTAGAAGTAAGAAGACACACAGTCACCCAAGAACACAAGCATGTATGTGGTTCACCCAAGTTGGGCTACGTCCACAGGATCAGACCATTCATATTAATAATAGTGTTTGTTTGTACATGATACAATAGGCTTAGAGCCTTTTAGAGAGAGAATGGGAAGTGTAGAGAGAAGGGGGAGCTCTCATGTTTAGAGAGAGAGCGGGGGATCTCTAGTGAGAGAATGAAGTCTCCTAAATGTGGGTGATAATGCTCCTTATATAGGCAAGATTAGGTTTTGATGGTGGGACCCAATGATGGGCTTTAGTAATGAGCCTTGAGGATGGGCTTGATAGTGGGCCTTGGTGATGGGATTGATATGATCTTGTAGGTCATCTAATGAGTTCGTTGCTTGGTTAGTCACGGTACAAACAGAAGTCCCACAAGTTCTTGACTATGGTGTACTGCCTCGGTTGAGGACTTGTAACAAGAGTGCTATTAATCGAGCAAAATCCTTTGTTTTCGTCTACTACTCCGCTTTGTGCACTATCAACAGTCCCATGAGTGGTCGAGGTGGGATGCCGAGAGAAAAGCTCACTTGTAGTTGATCTATGTCTGTTTGTGCAGATACATGTGTTGGCATAATAGTGATTGTATCTTGGTAGTCCCAAGGTGAGTATAACCTTGTTTATGAGCTTTTCATATTGTGTTTGTTGTGTTATGTCGATGGCATGATGGCTATGTTTAGCTCTTCATGTTTATTAATTGTGTTGTCCGATCACATGTTTTCGTGTTTTCCATTGCTCGAGCTAATGTTTACTCGAAATGTTTGTTGAGCGAATGTGTGCTCAGTATGTGTTGAGCGAATGAGTGCTCGATATGTGTTGTCTAAATGTATGCTCGATATGTGTGTTGACCAAATGTGTACTCGGTAATGTGTGTTGAGCGAATAGTTGCTCGGTATGTGTGTTGAGCGACTGTGTGCTCGGTATGTGTTGAGTGACTGTGTGCTTGGTATGTGTTAAGAAAATGTATGCTCGGTATGTGTGTTGAGCGAATATGTGCTCAGTATGTGTTGAGTGAATGTGTGTTGGGTATTTTAGTGTGAGGTGATACTCGTCGCGGTTTACTAGACATGAGCCAAATTGTCGTGGGGGCCATCTTAGTGGGGGTTGTCGATGGGCGTCATAAAGCATATAGACGAGGGGAAAAGTGTATGATTGATCATGTCGATCGATAATTGGGCCACTTGGTAATTCCTACTAATAAGTAATGAATTTACCGATCAACAATATTTTTGTGTTGCACAAATAAAAATAAATGATTGGGTAAACGAAATTCAATGTATGCTTACATAATAAGCCCAGTACATGTCAATGTGTGACATATGGTTTGAGTATTGGTTAGGCGCTTGGCTAAGATGAGGACCTGTCAAAATGCGAACTGGTGTGGACCAATTGATAGGAGCCGTCCATTTTGAATCAACTGCCAGGATTGAAAGCAAGCTTATTTCTGTTTAAATTATTGCCACATGCAATCCAACCCCCTGACCTATTAAGAAATTGGGCTTTACCCGAGAGAGAAAATAGTCAATAGTAAAATGAAAAAGATTTTGTAAAAGGTTTTGTAAATGTTGGAGTTGAAGAAAAAAGCTAAGAGTAAAAACTCAGTTACTTAGTCGTGTTCTTTGTGTGAAGCCGTTGTGCTCGAATTTGGAAAATTCAGTGCCAATCGACAAGTGCAGGCGGCATTGAGAATTAGATATGGGTTGGTTGGGAAGGCTGAGACGGCTAAGTGAGGTAGGATTGTGGGTTATATAAAAATATAAATGTGATTTTATATGGATTATCAAATGTGTGTGGATAAAGGTTTGTAAATATGAAAGGATGGCTTAATCACCCTTCCACTTTCTTGTAAATCAAAAAAGGAGAGAGGAGGCCAAGATGTGGTTTTCTTGTTGGTGCCAAACTGGTGGGGTGGTTTTTGGAAAACTCAGTTGCAATCGACATCGGTAGATCGCTCAGACCGCCTAAGTGAGGTAAGCTTGTTGTTAGAAATTTTAGATGAATGTGAACTAAAAATGGATTGAGATAGAACTTTTAGGAGAAAATGTTTCTGTGAAATTAATTTTTTCCATGTTAGTACCCTTATGATACGGATTTTTGCAAGCGTACAAAATCGTTCAAGTAATAAAATGGTAAGTTAAGTATCGTTCAGACACGGATCTGATTAACCCAGTAATTACTAAAGTAATTCGACCTTAGATTAAATCAATTGTTTTGAGAACATAATAAAATAAAAAAAGTAAAGCAAAAAAATTAAAAGTATTGAGATTTATGGATGAGAAAACATTAGGACTTCAAATTCACCGTTATTAATCCTATCTTATTCCTATATGCATACTAAGTTCAATTACTACCCAAGTTGATGGTCGTTTTCCTTAACCTAATCAATACTCTCTCCCGAGCAATATTAATAGTGTTCTTCGAAGATCAACCCACTTTATCCCTAGCAATGAATTTAGATAAACAAGAACCAGTTAAGCTTTATGAAAACACTAAAAGACCACACAAACCATAGTCATGTATCCTTACCAAACAATGTAATTTATGATATTCAATACAAAAAACTATTACTAGATATCAACTCCCGTTCTCAACCTAGTTCTTTAAATCAAACAAATAGTTGGCCAATTATTTGCATGCATTGAGCACAGTAGAGAATAATCAACTCAGAATAATAATTAAAATTAGCATAACATAAAGAAATTAGATATTCATAATTAAGATCGTCCTAGCCCTAGCAAAGACGGTTAGTTCATAATGAAATTAACGAAAAACATAATAATGAATGGCATGAATAAATAAAAAACTCTTATTGATTGAAGTCGAATCCTAGCTCCGAGGTCACAAGCAAAATTCTATTTCTCTCTAAAAAAATTTGGTGGAAGATGGTGGGTTCTTTTACAATTGTCCTATGCTTCCTATTTATATGAGAGTTGAATTCTCTTGATAAAAGGAATTCACAATTCAAATCCTATTTGGAAAAGGTTTTCTATACCTTTCCTATTTCAAAATATAATCTTATTGATTTCCTATAATGACGTGGAAACTTAAACTTGAATTGTAACGAAAAGGACTTTCCATTAAGCAACCCTGGCACATCCCATTAAATGAGACAATCAAGAGCTTCTGCAGATTTTCTTCAATTCTTCTCCAATTTGTGCCATTTCTTGACCAGAGTCTTCTTAATTCTGAAAAATAGCTATTCCTTCAAAATTCTCACCAAACACATCATTTATACTATTTTAGAACAAGATTAGAGTTAATTGATATGTAAAATAGGCTTTCAATATGGAAAACATTCATCTTATCACCTTACAGTACCTTTACAATATCAATGAAGAAATTAATTAACAACATGATTATGGTAGGGGTGAAGAACTGGAGAAATGGAGGATGACGTCGATGTAGGGAACAGTTGATGTTGAGGATGGAAGTCATGATGACATACCTTGAGTGAGGTTATATTGTGTTCCCAAAATAGGTCAAATATTTGAATTGATTGTTGAAGCATTTGAGTTTTATAACAGATATGCGAGAAAAACGGGATTTAGTATTAGACTGCACTCTAGTTAAGTGGGAGAAAACAAAAAGTTAACTAGAAAGGAATTTGTGTGTTTTAAAGAAGGAGTTAAGAGTCCAAAAATGAATGCATCACTGAAGGCAAAGATAGGAAACGTACGTGAAAATTGCAAGGCGAAGATAGGAAACGTACGTGAAAATTGCAAAGCGAAGATGTGTGTGATTAAGGTACAGAATGGGTCACAGTTTAAAGTTTCATAGTTTCTTGCCAAACACAACCATGTATGTGCGACGGCTGAAACTGTTCATATGTTGCACTCTCATTGTTTAGTGTCAGAAGTTAAGAAGACTATGAAAAAATAGATGGATGCTGTTAATATTCCTATGTATCAACAGTTCAATTAATTAGGGTTTCAAGTAAGAGGAATAGAGAACATTGGGTGCACCCAGAAGGATATGTATAACTATAAGAGGAGGTTAAGGTAAAAACTAAAGGGGCATGATGCTGAAATGGCTTGGGAGCACTTTATTAGGTAGCAAGAAAAAAAATTCTTCATTCTACTATAAGATAGAGTCCAACAGTAATGACAAGCTAGTGCACTGTTTTTGGGCGGATGGTAAAAGTAGGCTTGCAAGCCATTACTTTGGTGATGTAATTATGTTTGACACTACCTACAATACTAATCGGTATGGTATGATATTTACACCGATGTTAGGGGTTAATAACCATGCACAAACAATCCTTTTATGTTGTACATTACTGAGTAATAACGAAGCACTGCATCTTTTAGTTGGTTATTTGAAGAATTCAAGACAGCGATGGGTGGGTTGGCACCCAAAATTATAATAATTGATCAAGATGGTGCAATAGCAAATGCAATAGGTAAATGCTTTCCGGACACTTTTCACTGTTTATGCATTTGGCACATCTTGGAAAAGTTTTCAAGCAAGGTTCATGATGAACAGGGGTTTAAAGATCTAGAGCGCTGCTTTATGGAATTCAGCAACCCAGGAAGAATTTGATTATAAGTGGGAAATATTATAGTGAGTAGGCAATTGCATCGAAACACATGGTTATCCCAAATTTTTGCACTTAGGGCCACATGGGTTCCTGCATTTGTGAATCATGTATTTGCAGCAAGGATGTCAAGCAGCCAGAGAGCAGGGAGCTCCCATTCCTTTTTCAAGATGTATGTTACGAAATATAATTCCCTAATGGATTTTGTGGCAAGGTTTGACAGAGCGTTGAGTCGGCAACGACACAATCACTTGATAGCAGATCATATTGATATTAAGGACAAACTGGTGGTCCAAACTTGTATGCCTATGGGTGATCAAATGTCCAATATATACACTCGGAAGACTTTCTATAAGTTCCAAGAACAATTAAGGGGTTGCCTTTCTTGTGTACTTGAACTTGTGTATGAGGAGGAAACCATTGATATATACCATGCTCTTGATAAGGTAAAAGATGGAAGTATGATTACCCACGAGGTTATTGATAAGAAATATTTGAACTATGTTTGTTGTAGTTGTAGAATGTTTGAGTTTGAAGGAATTCCATGCAAGCACATGTTAACTTATTGGAAAATAAAACAAGTTAAGTTTTTGCCCGAGCAATACATATTGAAGAGATGGAGTAAGGCTGCAAAGTCCGGGTTGGTTTTAGACGTTGACGGTGGGGAAATCAAAAAAGATTGTGGTGATAAGTCTGTATTAATGTGGAATGCGATTATTTCTAATCTTGCTTCCAAGTTAATTGATCGGGCCCTCTTATTTCTGGATGCAAGCGAACATTTGTTTTTCTTTCTAATTAAAACATAATGATCTGTTTCTTGTTGCCTGAGGTATGGGCTTAATACATTGAAAACAAACCGGCGGTTACAACAAGAACCAAAACAAAAACATAGCAAAAACAAAAACAAAACCATAGCAAAAAAAACAAAAAAACAAAAAACAAAAAAAAAAACCAAAAACAATAACATATAGCAACATCAAATGCGTAAGCTTATAATGAACTCATGTTCTGCAACTCCCACTTCACCTTTCTCTTATCACTTGTCTAATCATTCCAACAACCTTCGAAAACAACTCATGGCTCTTTGTGATTGCAACATCTGCTAGAACCACTCCGACTACAAACCCGCTTCCAACTCAAGCCAAAGCAAATATCCAATCAAACTCCAATGCTCTAGCTGAGCCTGAATCATTTTCATCCACAGTTGAAGGTGGTAGTTGAGGGGGCTTAGAATTTCCACACTTTGGCAATGGAAATCCACACAATCCTTTGTTTCCCTCGTAAGAATTGGTATTAAATGAAGTTAGTTGAGTTCCTTGTGGTATAGGACCAGTGAGGTTGTTGTGTGCGACACTGAATCTTGAAAGGAATGAAAGACGTGTCAGATGTTGAGGGATCGATCCTGAGAGCTTGTTTTGCGAAAGGTCCAAGGATTCAAACAATGCCAAGTTTCCCAGCGACAATGGGATAACACCAATGAGAATGTTGTTGGAAAGATTGAGGGAGCGAAGCCCCTTGAAGGTCCCAAAGAAATCTGGAATCTCCCCTTCAAATTTGTTGCTTGAGAAGTCAATGGCTGCAAACCCTTCTTGAATCTTTGCATAGTAGAGCTCCAAACCTTTAATTGCTAATGTGATTGAGTAAGAAACACTCTGAACAATGTAGAAACCGTTGACTTCATATACTACATCTATGGACATGTATGTTGTCTTGTTTACAATAATGTTTGGAAACAGAGCTGGGATCTCCCCAGTGAAGTTATTGTAAGACAAATCAAGAATGCGCAACTTGGGAAACTCATCATCCTTCTTTGTAGCATTGCCTACCACGCCGCTAAACCTGTTATTGCGCATTGCCAAGAGTTTCAACTATGGAAGAGTTCCCAACCAAATGGGAAAAAATATCATTGAACTGATTGTCTGACAGAACAAGATACTCAACCATCACACAATTCGCCAATGACCCCTGTAGCTTCACTTCTAATTGGTTGCGACTCATATCAATCATCCTCAAAGAGCTTATGTTGCTGTATGACTGAGGAATAATTCCACTAAATGAGTTGTTTCCAAGAAGCATAAGGATTAGACCATCACTGAAGTTTCCAAGACATTGAGGAAGCTTGCCACTCAAGTTATTTTTGGACAAGTCAAAATACCAAAGAGAAATCATATTGCAAAGCAAAGGTGAGATTTCTCAGGTAAAAATTGTTTTCTGTAATTGCAAACTCGAGCATGGATGGTGGAGGTATTGGCACTGATCCATGAAACATGTTGGACGAAAGCCTTAAGCATAATAGGTTGATCCATGAGAGAAGAGCAGGAGGTTGGTCTGAAATGCAGTTTTGTGAAATGTCAACGAATATGAGTGTTTCAATGCTTATGTTCCACATCCATTTTGGGACCTGGCCCCGAATGTTGTTTCTAGGAAGGTCCAAACTCTCTAAGCACTTATGATATTGAAGGAAATATGGGATCTCTTTGATTTTGCATCCATTCAACCCTAGAACTGTGAATTGTGGAACAACTGTTGAATTTTTACTACTTTTGGAATCACTGACGAATTCCAAACTGTTGAAATTCACTTGGAGCTGGTACATGTTTTGTAGGTTTTGGAACATTTGAAACTCCACTACACCGGTGAGAACATTCGAATGTAGATAAAGAATTTCAAGGTTGGTAAGATTGGAAAATGAAGTAGGAATTGAACCATTCAATTTGTTGAAAGCAAAATCGAGGTAAACCATTTTACTAAAGTTTACAATCCAAGATGGGATTGGGCCAGTTAAAGAACTTGTACTAATCCGAAACACAGTCAGCAGTGTAAGGTTTGACAATGAGTCAGGAATTCGACCTCCAAAATTGCTTGCTGAAATGTCAAGATAAGTGAGTTTTTGAAGATTACCAAGTGAAGGTGGAATCAAACTTACGAAAAAATTGCATGCAGCCACATCCAACTCTTGCAATGAGTCAAGGTTTCCAATCGAAGAAGGTAGGCTTCCGAAAAACCTAGTGTAAGAAATTTCTAATAGCATGAGAGGACTAGTTCGATTAAACTCAGGCAAGTAACCAATAAGATCTTGGTTGTGGCTCACACTCAGAATTTAAGTTTGGTAGTTTGAAAACTCTCACTGGGAACTCACCAAACAGCTTACAGTTTCGGAGGTCCAGGAAACTCAAGGATGATAAATTTGAAATAGATTAAGGTATTGTTGAAGATATGTCCACATAACTGAGATAAAGTAGCTCTAGACTTATCATGCTTTTTAGTAGCTTTTAAAGATCGGATGCTTCAAGTTTCAACAATAGATTATTATTCTCATTGTCATTAGAAAATTTATCAAGATTGAAAGACAGATCAAGGAATGACAACCTAGATAACTGAGAAACTTGGGAGGGGACTTGACCAGAAAAGACCGAGGAAGAAAGATCGAGAGAAGTGAGGGATGGGAAATTCCTAATGCTACTAGGAATTTGAGAGTAATTGAAGTTATTGTCAGCAATGTTGAGTCTTTGGAGATGAACAAGATTGAAAAGGGTACTGGTGTTGTTGATAGGGCCAAAGAGACAACTGCTACTAAGATTAAGCCCAATCACATTACCTGTTTTCGCATCACACTCAACACCGTCCCATGAGCAGCAGCTGCTGCTATTGCTTTCTCCTGATCCTCCAGCTGCTCCTTTCTTCCATGATGAGACCTTGGGATAAGCACCTCCATCACGCGGAGCAGATTTGTTGATCGAGAAGCTGTCCTTGAATTGCAGCAATGCAGACATCTCATCATCATGGCAAGATGGCTGCTGCAAAGAGTTTTGAGACTTAGCCACCATGGCATGAAACAATAACACAATTACTAGTAGTATGGAGACATCATATAAGCACTTGGAATTGGGTGATAACTCCATATATAGTAACTTAATTACTTCAATTTGCAGTCTTGGCTATATATGCATATACAAATACAATATGCAACAAGTGTAATATTTATATATATATATATATATAAGTGTGTTTATACCATATCGACCGGCCACTAGGGAGACGGTCAATAATCACAACACCACCAGTGTCGATACATACCCAGCTGACCAGGACTGATATGGTCGGCCTGCCTTGGCCAACCACCTCCGACCTTAAATACTACCAAGGTACTCACGATCGGCTTGCTCGGCATACCCGGTCGGCCTTCTCTGGTCGGCACCCTCTGGTCAGCACCACTCTGACACGATAAGGGGGCCAAGCGCCACTCTCTCAACACCCTGAGTTCTCAAGACACGTGTCAAGGTCGTGAAGGGTGGCTTGGACCTCACACAATTAGGGTTCTAACCACCACATTCATTGCTACTATAAATACAGGGCACCTTCCCCAAGAAAAGGTAACGATTCCTTGCCCTTATGCTGGCTAGTCCATGACTAATCTCCCTTTCGCTTACTAACTTAAGCATCGAAATCTACTAGGCCAGCACTCCACCAGTGTCAAGTACTCTTCTTATTGCCCAGCAGTTCTCCCAACGGACGAGAAGAAGGCATTCTAGCGTCAAGCAAGACCGTATTCCATTAGGTCCATTTTCGGATAAAACATTTGGCACTGTCTGTGGGAATTCTGAGTAAGTACTCCCGCTAGCTCACATATCACTATCCCGTCTTCCTACCGACCACAATGTCGACCGAGGAAGGTGATGGAGAGTTGACCAACACCCCTTCTCAGCAGGGGGAAGTAAAAACAAGCCAGACTCAACCTCAGAGGCGATGGTCAAGGCATTAGAAACACTCCAGCAGGAGATCGCGGAGCTCAAGAAGAGCAATTTGGAAAATGAATGTTGAAACCAAGTCTGGAGAGAGCAATACCCGAGCACATTCGTTCTACTCCAAGCAACCATGGAAGAGCTAAAAGAACAACGAGCAGCGATGGAAAGAGCACTTGCCAGCCATGCTGAGCAAGAACCACGGCGTGTGGAATACCCTAGGCCGGAACCCTCCGGAAGAATGCTCATCCGCCAGAATAATGGTGCTGGTCCTTCGGGAACGCAGATATTCCCGGACGCTCGAGAATTGATTGAGAGAAGGACATTTCCTATTGAGCCCGCCCGATTATCATATCAGGCGAATGATCCTAGGATCATAGAGCAACCTCTTCTTCCTACCCTCTCTCAGGCCGGTCACGCTCTATCAGGGCTAGCCTCGATAAGAGAAAACAGTCAGAAGGCCCCAATGATTCAAGCAGAAGAGCAAGTCATGAGAGCAAATTCGTAACATGTGGAGGATATGGCTGATTCTACCGCAGCCAAATCCGGCGGAAGACCAAGAACAGCCGAACGACCAAGAGGGAGCACCAGCAATGGGGGACGCCGTCCCATTGCCGACCGCCTAGGACCACAACATACCTCCCCCCACCCCAGAATAAACGATGTTGTTCAACAGCTTTTGCAGCGAGTCCATGATCTGGAGACCGAGAATAGTAAGACCAAATATCCAACAAAGATCAAGACCAACACTGGTCCCTTCACCACTCCCATCCAACAATATTGCCATGAATCGGAGGTCAAGCCCCTCAAGATCACACCCTACACAGGGAACGGCGACCCAATCACACACATGAACAAATACCAATCTTCCATGGCCTTCAAAAACCTCTTAGACGAGGTCCAATGCTTGATCTTCAGCTCCACTCTGACTAAGGCAACACTCAATTGGTTCTACTAGCTAGAACCAGGGACGATCTACTCTATCGACGAGCTCCATATCGTCTTCTTGAACCAATTCATTATCTAACAGACGTCCTATTGACCACAGAAGACTTAGGGTCATTAAGGCAGGGGGAGACTGAAACCCTACAAAAATATGCCACTCGGTTTAGCCTTGAATACTCTAAATGTCAAGAGACTGACGACAAGGCAGCCTTCAGAGCATTTCGCAGTGGTCTAAAGGAGTCCACTTTTAAGTACCAGGCCTTCACACAAGGATGGGAAGACTTGTTGAATAAAATAAACAACACAAATATGAAACCTATCTTATTCATTTTAACCTTGCAAGTGCACAAATCGAATAGATAATATAGAAAATAAGCAAGGGTCGAATCCCATAAAGACTTGTCTTAACGTTTAAATCCACTTTATTACTTAGATTGATTATTTAACTTAAAAACTTAATAAAATAAAAATAGGAAATAAAAACAAAACACACAAACACGTTGGTGGGAGGTTTTTAAATAATTAAAAATAAAGAATTAAAAAACATAAAGCAAACAATAAAACTAATAGGCTAGGGCACTTTATCCACCACTAACCAAAATTACTTCCTAACATGATTTCCAGGATCTAATTACTATGAAACCTCTTAATCTGATGCTCATGCAAGGGTCCGACTAAGGCCCACCCCATAGTTTTTATCTCCTTCTTAGTCTGTATATGGCAGGTCTCTTAAACTCGCTACCACGTCTATTCAATTATGCAATAGTTCTCTTAAGATTATGTCTCAATTCTCTTAAGCGATTATAACACAAAAGAAAGCATTAAGTACAAAAGGGATTTAATGCAACACACTACCCCAAGTCTTGTTTAATTATCTAGGTTGTCATGAATTCAAATTACAAGATTGTTACGTAACCTCAACCTATCTATGCAATTCCATCAATAATTCATGTAAACAAGGTGATCAATCTCATAAACATAAAAGAGTAGCAATTCAAATAGTAATCAGTATTTATTCAGCACTCATAACAATATAAATCAAGGGCCAAAATAATATCAAAGAAGAACCATGGCTAGGCAAGAAGCCCTAACCTAAAAAGAAAACTACAATATAAAAGAAAAGTGTTTTTGCTCTTTGGTTTATTTCTGTGTATTTTTCGAGACCCCTTTATAAAAATCCTAGGACCTCTATTTATAGGAGAATTATTAATCCTCAAATAAACAGAAGTTTACTTTGAATTCTACAAGGAAAAGGTTTGCTAAACATTTAAGAAAACTAAATAAAACCTTTCCTAAACATAAAAGGACCAAAATAATAGTTTCTAATGAAATAAGTCTTAAATCCCCTTGAAACCTGGAGAACAAGTATGCACACTAGTCATCAAGGGCATCCTGGCAGGCTCGCGCACTGTTTTGCGGGCTTCCCGTGGGATGATTTTGAAGTTCTATTGAAGTCGACCGCTAGCCCGCAGGGTCTGAAGTAATCTTTGGAATGTTCTTGAAACGATCTTGGAATGATTTCCAACCCGTGGGATAGACCTTGGGATGATTACGGGATGATTTTGAAGTTGACCGTGGTCACGCGGGCTTGTCCGCGGGATTCGCGTACGCTGTCAGGGACATGATCTTGATTTCTTTGTAACTTCTTCATCATAACTCCGATGGAGGTGATTCTTTCACTTAAATTCTTTAATTTCAAGATCTATTTAATTCTGCACACTTCTCACAAATATACTATTTTCTCCAGTTTAATAGAACGAAATATTAACAAAACATAAGTAAAAGGGTATTAAATCATGGATAAAATGTATATAAATTATGACCTAACAAGACTACAATGAGCTGATGAGGCAAGCAGTGATCCACGCCAGGGCCGAATTTTGTAATGCTCCCCCAGTGGAGACCAAGCTGAGCATTGCTCCCGTGTACTCCTCCCCCCAAAATGTGCAGACTACCAAGCCCCATCATGACTACAGCAGTTAGAACCAAGATTATGGGCATAACTCTTACTCAGGTAAGAGAACAGGCTCATACGACAAGGAAAAGTCGTACAACCACAATCAGGGACACAAGAACAACAATCAGGCTCCCCGTGGAGACCATCCCAAGGGTCCAGTACCCAGATTTAAGACTTACACCATCCTCAACACTTCCCTGGAGAATGTTCTGATGAGTGTCGAGGGTATGATTGACAAACCTAAACCAAGCCCAGCACATCAGAGACCACCAGTTCATTCCAACCTATATTGCCAATACCACAAATTCATTAGTCATACCATTGACGAATGCGTGGCCTTCAGAGACATCGTGGAAGGCCTGGTCCGAGAGGGGAAGTTCAACCAGTTCTTGCAACATGCGTGACCAGTCGCTAATCAACCCCAGATCAACACCATCAGTGGTGGACCAACGAATCAAAGAAGAGGACATTCACAAAGCGGCTTTCTGGACACGCTATGCGCATTATGAGTTTCTGGTGATGCCCTTTGGCTTGACTAATGCACCAGCGGCGTTGATGGACTTGGTAAATAGGGTATTCCGATGGTATTTGGACCGATTTGTGATTTTTTTTATTGATGATATTTTGGTTTATTCGAAGAGTGCTAAGGCGTATGAAAGACACTTGAGGCTGGTGTTGAACACTCTGAGGAAGAAGCAATTGTATGCTAAGTTTAGTAAGTGTCAGTTTTGGTTGACCAATGTGGGATACTTAGGTCATGTGATCTCTGCAGATGGTATCAGTGTGGATCCACAGAAAGTTGAGGCGGTAGCTAATTGGGAACAACCGAAGACAGTGTCAGACGTGAGAAGTTTTCTGGGTTTGGAAGGATATTATAGGCGGTTTGTAGAAGGATTCTCTACGATAGCTTCCCCGTTGACTCGGTTGACTAGGAAAGGAGTCAAGTTTGAATGGGATGATGAGTGTGAGCAGAGCTTTCAAGAGCATAAGAGGATGTTGACTTCCGCTCCAGTGTTAGCTCTTCCAGATGATTGTGGAGGATTCGAGGTGTACAGTGACGCATTAATACGGGGTATAAGTTGCGTCCTGATGCAGCATGGGAAGGTGATAGCTTATTCTTCCAGGAAACTTAAACCCCATGAGATGAACTACCCCACAGATGATTTAGAGTTAGCTGCAGTGGTGCATGCCTTGAAGATTTGGAGACACTATTTGTATGGGGAGACATGTCGGATCTTTACAGATCATCAGAGCCTGAAGTATTTCTTCACCCATAAAGATTTGAACTTGAGATAGAGAAGGAGGTTAGAGTTGTTCAAGGATTATGACTGTACTATTGAGTATCACCCAAGAAAGGCCAATGTGGTGGCATATGCGCTAAATAGGAAGTCTGCGGGTTCCTTGGCCTATTTGGACACTGTTTACTTCCCTTTATTGGTACAGCTCCGAAGTGCGGGAATTATACTTGGGATGGATAACCAGGGAGCTTTAATGGATAGCTTTCATGTGAGACCTGCACAAATTGATCGAATTATGGAAGCTCAACTCCAAGAGCCTACATTGTGCATCATTAAGATGGAGTGGGAGGTTGGCAATAGGAAGGATTATGCCATTAGGGACGATGGGGCCTTGGCTAAAGATGGCTGGTTGTGCTTACCTAATGATGTAGAGTTGAAAAGAGAAATCCTTGAAGAATCTCACACTTCTGCTTATGATACGCATCCAAGTGGCACCAAGATGTATCATACCCTTAAGGAGCACTACTGGTGGACTGGGATGAAATGGGAAATAGCAGAATTTGTGAGTAGATGCTTGAAGCGTCAACAGGTAAAAACAGAGAGGCAAAAGTCGTACGGAGCGCTACAACCACTTCCTAGTCCGGAATGGAAGTGGGATCACTTTACTATGGACTTTGTGTATAAAGTTCCCCGGACTCAGTATACATATGATGGGGTTTGGGTGATTGTAGATAGGCTTACTAAGTCAGCGGATTTCTTGCCAATACGGGAAGATTATTGGATGGACCAGTTTGCCAAATTGTTTATGGACGAGATCATCTGGTTACTTGGGACTCCATAGTCGATTGTATCAGACAGGGATCCTAGATTTACCTCGAGGTTTTGGTGGAGTTTACAAAAAGCTTTTGGAACTAAATTACATTTCAGTACAGCTTTTCATCCTCAGACTGATGGTCAATCTGAGAGGATGATTCAGATTCTAGAAGATATGATGAGAGCTTGTGTACTTCAGTTTAAGGGAAAATAGGATTCACACTTGGCTTTGATCGAATTTGCCTGCAACAACAATTATCAATCTAGCATTGGAATGTCTCCTTTTGAGGCACTGTATGGGAGACAGTGCAGGACACCTATATGTTGGAATGAGGTAGGTGAGAGAAGACTCCTGACATCAGAGATCGTTGAAATGACAATCGAAAATATCAGAATTATCATGGAAAGATTGAAGGCAGCTCCGAACCACCAGAAAAGCTATGACTGACTAATCAGAGATCTCGAGTTTGAGGTTGGAGATTGGGTTTTCTTGAAACTATCCCCCTGGAAAGGAGTTGTGCATTTTGGTAGACGAGGAAAGCTGAGTCCTCGCTATATTGGGCCTTATGCGATCATTGAGAGGATAGGCCTAGTGGCTTACAGGCTTGCTCTACCCCCAGAACTTTCGAAGGTTCACGATGTTTTCCATGTGTCCATGCTCTAGAAATACCTATTTGATGAATCTTATGTACTGGAGGAACCACCAATTGAGCTGAGAAATGATTTGAGTTTTGAGGAACAACTAGTGCAAATTCTAGATTGGAAGGAAAAAGTATTGCACATAAGGACTATTCCTCTGGTTAAAGTTCTGTGGAGGAATCATAACGTGGAGGAAGCCACATGGGAGCCCGAGGCACTGCTGCGGGCACAACATCCACATTTGCTTCATTGTCACGTATGAATTTCGAGGACAAAATTTCTTTAAGGGGGGTTAGTAGTTCGATGAGGGCACATTCAGAGGCGGAGGCATCCCATTGTAGTTGCACAGCAACCGTACCTCTTCGAGTAGGGTTTGTTGGACTTATTAATCTAATTTTGCAACCTAGTTTCTCTGATGAACTATTTGGGATTATTTATAAATTATTTCGTAGTTTGGTTCTTTAGGACTCAGAGTTGTTTGGTTGTGACTTTGATTTAGATTACTTGGATAATGGATGAGTCTTAACATCCTTCGTCTAACAGGTGGAAGACGATTTGGTCAAATTATAGGGGAGATTCTGCCGAATTTTTGGTAGAATTCTCGTAGTATAGTTATGAGGCGGTAAGGGTATTTTAGGAATTATTTTGGGTTGTCAGACGGGAGGAGGGCTTTTCACGGATTTCAAGGGGAAATTCGACAATGATCCTATCACAAAATACCCTTACCGCGGTATAGACACCATACGAAAATTTTACCGAAAATTCGACAGATCCTCCCCTGCACTTGGTTAACCGTCACCCACCTATCAGACGCAGGATGTAATAACAGATACAAACCAAATAGTGTCCCCAGCCCCGAGTACCTACTTGGGTACAAGCGGTACTAGGTGCTAATCGATACTTGGCACTAAGTCCCGAAGATGAAGGCCGAATACTAGATTCTATAGCACTGGAGACTCTATCAACGTCATCGTCTCTTAAGATGATATCAAATAATTGAAAACTCGCACTCATTTGAACAAACCTTAACTCATCAATAAGGGTCACCGCCCAAACCAACCACTAACCACGGCAACAAGTACTTTCTCATAGGTACTTCGATTGAAAAACCCCAACCCGAAAATCCACAAGATACTGTAAGTAGGGTATACTGGCCAACATGTGAAGACGGGGCCCACGTGACAAAGCCAAGTAAAACGGTTCGTTTAGGAAGGATAAACAGTGAACAAAATAAAATAAGAAGGAAAATAACTTAATGGAAAACAAAGCACAAATCTGAGTTTAGGTTTTATAGAGGATATCATAAATTAAAAGAAGCGATGTGCATGATGATCTGGAAATTTAAAATACACGAAGAGGTCTCAACCTTTATAGAAAAGGTAGTGTCAGAACCGCAGCTCGCGGAATCCTCCTAGAAGATGGTTTCAAGCGTACTACGTTCTGAGGGGTAAAAAAAGAATGGTGAGTGGACCTAACCGTTAATTCAGTGTAAAATCTTAAATAAAGAGATAACAGTTAACCCCTCAGGTTACGAAAAACAAGTCATCACAATATTAAACCTGCATATTTTATGAAAAATAATAGTAAAATAATAAGTAGTTAAAAAGTTTATCCCGGAGCAAAAGTCTACGTTGTACAACCCACTAACTTAGCTCTTGAGTAGCTCGAGTCATGCGCACATGACATGCGCAGTATCTATGGTTCACTCGTGTACCTCGACCACGTGAAGGCTGGGTGCTAAGCACCGTCACCTCATGTCCCCTAGAGCTCGGGGACAAGCTGGCGCTATTTAACTAGTATTTGAGCGAGCGCGAGTGATCGATCACGTGGAGGCTGGTCTGTGGCCAACAGACGGGTACTAAAGATACCGTCGACTCTTAAGTGGGTACTAAACAATTCATGTCTAAATTTACGAACAACATAGCTCTAATAATGCTAACTAACCAATACTCTCAAACATGTCATGCTCGGGAAAATAACAATCGCAACCAATCAAAACATGCTCGAGAGATATAATATAATAATCAATCAAAGCAAGCTTAGGAAATATAATATAATAATCAATCAAAGCATGCTCTGGAAATATAATATAATAATCAATTAAATCATGCTCGAGAAATATAAAATAATAATCAACCAGAGCATGCTCGAGAAATGTAATATAATAATCAATCAATCAAGGCATATTTCCAAGATCAAGAATATGTAAAATGTGCAAGTAGAAAAGTTGTACTAAAAACGAGGTTTTTGAGAAAGAGGTCTGTTGGTAGATTTAAAGAGCAAGAAATATGCAATTCAATTCTAACAGTTATAAAATCCTTGCAAGTGCACAAATCGATAAGTATAGTATAGTAGCACAGCAAGAGTCGATCCCTCGAGGACTTGTATCAACGTTATGACCAATTTAGTTCAGATTCGTTAACTTAAATAAAAAAACACACACACAGGGGGGGGTTTATGATATGATAACTGAAATTTAAAGACAAGTAAATCAAAGTACAGAAATTAACAATGCAAGAATGAAAAGTTGTTAACTAAGGCGAATTAAGGCTTACTATCCACTCTAACCAATTATAGCTCTTAACCAAATTTCCTTGACCTAATTACTATGCATTTTCTGAATTAGGTGCCCGTGCCTAGGACCTGGCGTTGGTTCACTAGACACATCTTATTCCCTCTTACTTAGCATGTTCTAAACAGGGCATATTCCTAGAACGTCTATCACCTACCTTTTAAGATGATGCATGAAGTTTAAAGAGAATTTAATGACACCACATTAGCCTAGCAAAGTGGCATGCAATCCTAGGTCGTCATGAGTTAAGATTACAAGTACGAATACTTTCGATGCTCCAAATCACAAGATGATATGACGGTCACTCAAGCAATTACATCTATAATTATATGCAAACAAGGTAGCTAATCTTATAGGCATAAATTAAATTCATTAAGCATAGTAATCCAACTTATTCAGCATGCATAGCAATCATAATCAAGAGCCAGAAATCCAATCAATAAGCTAACATGGCTAGGGCTTCAAGCAGCCCTAATCCTAATGACTACTCACACATAACTGAAATAAACATAAGTATAATTGAATCCATAAGTAAATTGTAATAATGAAAATAAGGGTACAGAGGAGATTGTTAAGAACAGATGCAGGAGAAGACACGGCAGGGCCTTCTTCTCCAAGCTCCACGTCCAATAATCTATGTGAAAGATTATCTCCGAAAATATGGTCCCTAATTCTCTAGAAAACCAAAACGGAACTCTGTGGCTCAGGTCTCTGTTTTTCCAGAAACAAAAACGCCCCTAATCCTCTATCTGATTCTCCTTTTTATAGACAAGGGAAAACCTTGTTCTATAAGGATTGGTATAACCTTGTTCTATACAGATTGGTAAAACCTTGTCCTATAGGAATAGGGTAAGTTATTTTACTTTTAATTAATTACAAAGTCTTTAAAATCTATTAGAACCAATCAGAACACGGCTGGGAGTGTGAATGCAAGCTGGCAAGTGGGAACGTAAGCTGGCCAAACTTGGATTTTTGACTGTCTTCGTAATTAGGATCTGGGACCGCGCTTTTGAAGTACGTTAGGAGTATAATAGAAGCTCATCGTCATTCAGGCTTGGCGCAAATGTTGTCAGGCTTAGCGCAGAGGGAGAACCTCTGATCCACCGCTGGCGGAACAAGGACCCCGACTTAGGCGCACATCTGGGCTCGGATGGGAGTTCTTGGGACATGTCCTCGACCTGCCTTGGCGCGACCTTGGCACTTCTAGGACTTGACCTTGATGTCATGAAACACAGGTTCGAGACCCGGAGGGCCTGATATGAGGTACTTGGCCAGTGGCCCAAAATAGGCGCACTGGCGCACTGGCACACTCAGGACCCCGTTGAGGACCTGATATTGAAATGAGGACATCTCCTTCATCTGGACTCCGATTTGAGTCATTCTTTTTGCGTTCTTTCCAGATTTTACCTATCTTTCTAACTCTGCACAAGTCTCACAAGATTGATCATTTTCTACTATTGATGGCACGAAATCATTCAAAAGACATGTAAGAGAGGCATATAAAGACCTCAAAATGATGCATAAATAACGACTGATCAAGGTCCACCTACAAGTAGTCGGGGATAAAGTCACCAGACGTAGTAGGGTCAACGTGAGTTCCTAACTGCGGATCTCCTGTTACAAGTAATCCCAAAAACACAGTTTAGAACCTAGGCTAAAGTCTACTAAATTTCATCCTAGTTTCATTTTCTCAACAATGGCCCATAGGTAAAATAAAGTTTAAAAGCAAGCTAAGACATGTTCGGAATGTCTCAAAATTGGGCCACGCATTGCCAAGCGCCGAAAAAGTCCTCCACACACCAGGGAAAATGTCCCACAAGCTGTCACGCGCTGGCACGCGCCTCCATGCACCGAGAGTGGGGCTCATGCACCTGGTCAAATTGGTTCAAACTCTGCAAATTCGCTCGCCAAGAAGATAGCGACTCAGGCGAGGCTTTCCTATCTCAACACTCAACCAAATTAAGCATGAAAAAAACCAATCTTAATCTACTCAATCCCAGGATTACGAATATCAAACTCCCGGACCGAGAAACTTCCTAACGCCGCCGAAAAATAGTTGGGAAGCTTCGGTGGTTCAAAGCCAAAATTCCAGAATCTGGCGAGGTATCGTTCATCGTCGACTTATCTTCTAAACATGCATGCAATGGGACAAAAATGAATTCCAAGTCCATATGATTTCAATGGTGAAAGCCCCAAAACACGAGCTTACCTTGTTATTTCAGAATCTTCGTCGAAAGCTTGAACTGTGGCCGGAATTTCAAAACTTCTCTATCGTGAAACTTCAACGAAAATGACCTACAAGCATTGGGATAGCACGTTCTCGTCAAAATGAATCAAATGGTACAAGTTTGAGCTTGAGATATTACCTAATTCACTTGAAGTCCGACAACTCTGCGTTTTTCAGCGACTACCTCCGTCATCGTACCTAGTTCCAATTCGACCTGGAATGGTTCAGGGAGGAAGCTTTTGACTTGAATAAGACAATGGTTCCAATCTAAGAGTTCGATTTTACCTGGTTTACTCGTAATTTCCTCAAGAAGTCACGGGCTCAACGGCAAACAAGTGGTTGACATGGGATGAGGGTGAGCAAGTGTGTCTGACACATTCTCATAAATAGGAGAGATTTTGTGAGTGATTGTTGCTATGGGATCGAAGGGTGATGTCGTTTGATGGTGGTGGAGTTTCTCACTCACGGTTGAGCAATTTGGAGAAGGAGGTATTTTGAATTTTTGCGTGCTTAGGGTCCACGACTTGAGAGAATAAGAGAGAGTGGTGGGGTTTGGGTGTGAATTCTTCAAATCAGATGTCCCCTCATCTGATACCACTCACAAGCTAAGTAGGTTTAAAACACCAAACACTCATTGCATGCACAACACCTGTCAAGTCTTGGCTGCAACAAAGCAACTTGTTGCTTGTTGTGGTTGGCTGCTTTGAAAGTAGTAAAATAGTGTACTAAAATCTCCGGTTACCGTACCTCGATTTTAGATTTACCATAAAAATATTTCGTTAATGATACGGATTGTAACATCGATCCCGACCAAGCCCATGGCAACGGTTGTCAACTTATCTCAGCCGACATATCCCTCAGCTATCCTATCCTAAGCATCCTATCATCCCCTAAATGTAATCACGAGCCATGGTCGACATCCGAGGCTGTCTAGCATGGGGACAAGCCCTCCTAACCACCGCCGATAATACCTCAAGCAATGGTTAGAACCTGAGAGGTCCAACCCGGGGACCTACCCTCCACACATCCGATAATGCCTCAAGATATGCGGACCCTATACTATGCAAAGACAGCCTCAACGAACACACAACCGATAATACCTCAAGTCATGTGTCGGAGAAAAATGGTAACAACGAGTAGATAGCCTCAAAGAACACACGACCGATAATACCTCAAGTCATTCGTCAGAGAAAAACCATGATACCTGGGGGATGGTATACCTAGTGAAACCGTAATGGAAATCCAAAGTCCACTCACAGTACGTCATGGAAGGGAACATCTGACAAGATCCATTGCTACTCTCCTTATCCATCTGTTTGTTCCCGAACACTTCCTCAGTTTCTGTCTAGAGTGGGGTGAACCTCTAACGTCACTACATCCACAATAGCAAACCAAAGGGACGATTAGTATAAATAAATCCCCAAGTAAAACATTAAACAGGATCACCTAGACCTCGAGCTTACGCACGCCCCTTTAAATAGCTCAATTTCCATTTAAAATGCTCAAACATAGCTCTAAACGGATTCAAATGACCTCGAAACTGCCAAAAACAGAACCAGAATGCCTCAAAACCCTAAACACACGCCATTGTGGGTGGGGTAGTGGCCCCACGCGTCGACGGAAGATCGGCGGCCACCCCATACGCTGTCATGCACCGGCAGAGGGCCAGAACAAGAGCCACGCGCCGGCCACGCTCCGACAGAATATTCCGTCAACTCTAACAGAATATTCTAACAAAATCAAAATATTCCATCCAATTAACGGTGTCAAGGCTCCGTTATGACGCCATTAGCCTTTAACGGAATATGCTAACGGCGTTAACATATTCCGTCAATTGTTGAAGGCGTCAGTTGACCTAACGGTTGACTAATGGCTGACTAGGCTGCTGACTGTGTTGCCACATGGCAGCAACATCAGCTGCCAGACTGTAAGTTGTGCGGGAATTTTTGCCAGCGAAGATGATTGGACCACCGTCAACGGCGATCGAAATCTGCCATTAACGGCAAAGAATCCAAGATTTTCCAGATTCATCAAAACGCAACCATTTTTCACGATCTTTTAGTCTAAACTCATGTACTCACTCCGGGGAATCCAAAATTGAAGTTAGAAATCTTACCTCGATCGATCGGAAAATCCCTCGAAAGGTTCGGGTCCACTTTTTCCCTTTGATCCGCCATCTATGGTGGTGCTCACAACTCAAAAATGGCACCAAAATGCTCGTCGAGTCGAGGGGAAGCTTCCATGGCCTTGGATTGGGTCGAATCGACCCCAAAATGGGTCAATGAAGGTGATGGTGGTGTTGTGATCGCATGGGAGGAGAGAGAGTGCGGGGGAAGGAGAGAGAAAGAGTCTGAGCATAGTGAGGGAAGAGAGAGAAAAATATCCCATTTATATTTTTGGACTTTTGAAAAATTACCGTTACGTCCATATTGTTTTAGACCCGTAACTTTCTCGTACGAACTCCAATTTCCGAATGTCGCATGTCTACACACTCATGAGATCGAGACATACGTAATGGTACGATAAAAATTTCCAAATGTCTTTCTAAACAAAAAATAATTTTTGAACTCCTCCTAAACTTGAGGGTAAAGTCATCCTTTTTCCAATTGATTTTACCAATTTACTTTAAATTAAGTTCGGGTCGTTACACTAACCCAAAGTAAACTATTCACTATGCATAATGAAAAGAATAAATATGAATTGAATTGAATATAGAAGTGAAAGATTAAACCCAATTATACTCTCAAAGGAAAGCTCCAAGCACAACTGCAAGCAATCATCCAAGGACACAACTTGGTCTTCATGAAGAAACCTCACGATGATAGTTCAAAACTATAAGTAAAATTGTCTAAGATGGCGACCCTAAAACACTGAACAAAGGCTACCTTTTATAGACAAGGGCAAACCTTGTCCTACAAGAATTGGAATTAGAAACCTTAGCCTAGAGTGTTCTAGAATGTTCATTCCACTTTTAAGTAAATACAAAGTCCCAAAAATCTAGGAGAACCAATCAAAATACAGCAGGGAATCTGAATGCAAGCTGGTAGGTCTGAACACAAGCAGGCTGTTGGGCCGACCGGCCGGAATCTGGGCAGGTTCAAGGGCAGACGCTGAAAGCTTTGAACTTGCCCCTAAGGGTGTCACCGTCGCGCCAAGGCGCACCTTAGCTCTTAAATGGCTTATACACATGCTAAGGAGTCTTAAACTCAAATTAGGCCTCATTGGAACATATCGGCTCATCTCAAGGACCTAACAAGAACCTTTCGATATATCAAGACTTTTAGGCGCAATCTGGAACTCAAATTAGGGAGCACCTGCTCCTTGCCTCTGTAGCTGGTAATTGTCTTGACAACGTGTCAAGGACACATTCTCTGACTTCAATAAGGTGTGGTGACGGCACGCCTTGACTGGAACATCGATTGGAGTTTGGCGTCATGGAGGACACGCCTTGGGCTCCTCTTTGGCACTCAAGGGCACGCCTTGGGTGCGGCTCTGAGACTTGATCTTGGCGCACCTCCAGACATGTCAAGGACATGACCGGGGCTCAGTCTTGGGTGTCTCTGGGACCTATCTTGGACATGTCCTGACTTCGATAGTGGCATGACAAAGGCATGTCTTGGCCTTGTTTTGAGGGTTCTCATACAAGGTTTTGGGACCCCGATGGCATGATATTAGGAACTTGATCTACGCCCTAAATAGGTGCACTGACATGTCCTTAGACATGTCTAGGACCCGATAGGGATTTGAGGACATCTCCCTCATTTGGACTCCGATTTGAGGCATTCGCTTTCCAGTATTCCTAGAATTGAGTCATCTTTCTAAATCCTGCACATGTCTCACAAATATGGCTTAACAAATACCCCCAAACCTAGCTTTTGCTAGTCCTCGAGCAAAACAAAGAATAGGAACTAAACAAAAACTAAAGACTCGATCTTAATTAAGAATAGAACATTTAAACCCTTAGGTTCACCTAGTAGGAGGAGTTTTGTCTCCTTTTACTTAACAACTAAAACACTAAACAAAACACTTCACAAATTAATGAAGAACAAAGCAAAGAGGTCATGTTATGCCAAACTAAAGATATGTCTAGTTCAAGTAAGTACCATGAGTTACGTGTGCATGCCTTTGCTTCAAGATCTCAAGTTTGAAGACACCAAAGTTCAAATGCCTTAGAAAGATTTCACCTTGACTCTAACCTCACTAGGAAACTACCTCAAAAAGAAAGGCATTAGGCTCAAAAGCTCACATAGGGTAGTATCCACTAATTTCTACAGTTCAATCAAACAAAGTCATCTTTTAGCTCAATTTCTTGAAGTTATGCATTAAATGAAAATATATGGCACAAACTTAAGCATGGCATGGCTCTAGTGAGACATTAATGATTAATTTAACAATGTAGCTTATTAACCAATAAATTACTAAGTTCCTAGCCATGTATCCCTAAACCTAAATGTTGCAAAATTTTCATCCACACCCCCAAACCTAAACTAAACATTGTCCTCAATGTTAACAAGTTAAAACACTAAGTCCATAATTAGTAAAGACTTGAAGGAGGCATGCAACGCAGAAAACATAAAGAGAAGAGAGGAATCACAAACCAGGGTTAGGTTGCCTCCTAGGAGGCTAGATTTAACGTCTAGGCAAGACGAGCCTTGCAAGTCAAGCAAGGGAGGGAACTACGAGGTCAGAGTTGTCAATATCATGGATCTGAAGTGGTTCATGATAAGGCTTTAGGAGGTTTCCATTGACTTTGAACGTGTCTCCCTTAGCATTGTTAAGTTCAACGGCACCATGGGGCAGTACCTTAGTGACCAAGAAAAGGCCATACCATCTAGACTTCAATTTGCCTAGGAAAAGCTTAAGTTGTGAGTTGTAAAGGAGGACCTTTTGTCCAACTTGGAAAACCTTGCGCACCAAATGCTTGTTTTGATAAGATTTGGATTTCTCTTTGGAAATCCGTGACCTTTCATAGGCTTCATTTCTTAGTTCTTCAAGTTCTTGCAATTGAAGCTTCCTATGGTGTTTTGCCTTAACCATATCCATGTTGACAAGCTTGATGCCCCAAAAGGCCTTGTGCTCTAATTCCACGGGCAGATGACATCCTTTGCCAAAGACAGGCCTAAATGGGGATATGCCAATTGGTTTTTTATAAGCATTCCGATAGTCCCACAGGGCATCATTGAGCCTATAGGACCAATCATTCCTTGATGGTCCCATGGTTTTTTCAAGGATGGCCTTGACTTCTCTATTCGAGATCTCAGCCTGTCCACTAGTTTGAGGATAATATGGAGTGTGGATTCTATGTGTGGCTCCATATTTCCTCATGAGTGCCTCAAATTTCCTATTGCAAAAGTGGGAGCCACCATCACTAATGATGGCCCTTGGTGTGCCAAATCTTGCCAATATGTGAGATTGAATGAAGCTACCCACTACTTTAGAATCATCAGTCTTGGTTGGAATTGCTTCCACCCATTAAGAAACATAATCAACAGCAAGTAGAATGTAAATAAAACCAAATGATCAAGGCAAGGGTCCCATGAAGTCAATGCCCTAAACATCACAGATTTCAACAACTAACATAAGGCTTAGGGGAATTTGATCTATAGGGCCGATATTACCTTGTCTTTGGTACTTGTCTTACGTGAGGACAAGCTCAAGGGCATCCTTGAAGATAGTGGGCATATAGAATCCACATTGAAGGACCTTGAGGGATGTCTTCTTGGCACCGAAATGGCCTCCATATGCCTTATTGTGGTAGAAGTCCAAGATGGACTTGGCCACATGATCTGGGTTGCATCACCTTATGAGCTTATCAGGGCAATATTTACGTAGTTAGGGCTCATCCGAAATGTAATATTGGGCTTGCTTGACAAGCTTGTCCCATTGAAACCTAGATAGATGAGAAGGGATTAAGTTAGTAGCAAGATAATTGATAATGTCATCATACCATCGGTCAAAACCTTGAGATGGAAGAGATATTCATCAGGGAAGCTTTCTTGGAGGGGTAGTTGGTCCATTTCTTTATTGGACCCGTGGATGATTCTGCTCAAGTGGTCAGCTACCACATTCTAACTCCCCTTCTTGTCTTTGATCACCAGATCAAACTCTTGAAGCAATAACATCCACCTAATGAGCCTAGGCTTGGCATCCTTCTTGTTGAGAAGGTACTTAAGAGTTGGATGGTCAGTATAAATGATAACTTTTGTTTGAAGCAAATAAGACTTAAACTTCTCTAAAGTAAATATCACAGCTAAAAGTTCCTTCTCAGTAGTAGAATAGTTAAGTTGAGCATCATTTAAAGCCCTGCTTGCATAGTAAATAACATGGGGAAGCTTAGCTATTCTTTTTCCCAAGACTGCCCCAATGGCATAGTCTGAGGCATCACACATTAGCTCAAAGGGCATGTCCCATCTTGGTGGCATGATGATTGGGGCAGCCGTGAGCTTGTCCTTTAGGGTGTCAAAGGACTCACAACATTCTTTGGTGAAGTCAAATGGTGCATCCTTGGAAAAATGGTTGCACAAGGGCCTTGTGATTTTAGAGAAATCCCTGATAAACCTCCTATAGAATCCTACATGTCCTAAGAAGGATCTAACTTCCTTGACCAAAGTGGGATAGGGCAGGCCACTAATGACATCTATTTTGGCTTTGTCAACCTCAATGCCACAGCCTGATATGACATAGTTAAGCACAATGCCTTGCTGGACTATAAAGTGACACTTCTCCCAATTTAGAAGTAAATTGTACTCCCTGCATCTCTCAAGTACACAAGACAATTTTGTAAGACATAAACCAAATGAGTTACAAAAAACAGAAAAATCATCCATGAATACCTCAATGATGTCCTCCACCATGTCATAGAATATGCTCATCTTGCATCTTTGAAAGGTGGCAGGTGCATCGCAAAGGCCAAAGGGCATCCTCCTATAGGCAAAAGTGCCATAGGGACATGTGAATGTTTTCTTCTCTTGATCGTCAGGTGCTATGGCAATTTGGTTGTAACCTAAATAACCATCTAAGAAGCAAAAGTGAGAATGTCCGGCAAGTCTTTCAAGCATTTGGTCAATAAAAGGTAACAGAAAGTGATCTTTGCAAGTAGTAGAATTAAGTTTCCTATAATCTACGTATACTATCCATCCAGTTAGGACCCTTTGAGGAACAAGCTCATCTTGTTCATTCTTAATGACTGTGATGCCACTTTTCTTTGGAACAACTTGGACTAGACTTACCCACTTGGAATCTGAGACGGGGTAGATGATTCCCACGTCCAAAATCTTAAGAACCTCCTTCTTTACCACTTCCTTCATGGGGGATTGAGACATCTTTGTGCCTCCCTAGTAGGTTTGGCATCTTCTTCAAGTATGATCCTATGCATGCATTTGGAAGGGCTTATCCCCTTGATGTCAGCAATGCTCCATCCAATGGCTTGCACATTGTCCCTTAGAAGCTGCACTAATTGACTTTCTTGCAAGGATGTTAGATTAGAAGCAATTATGATAGGTAGGGTTAGGTTATGGCCTAGGAAAGCATAGGTTGGGAACCTGAACGATAGAAGGAAGAGTCTTTTCTTCCTTCACGGGTAAGGTATCAAACAAAGGTGGCTTTGAGTAGGTGTGTGGAGGCACGGCCTCAAGCATGTGCAATTCCTAAATGACGTGGCCATCTAGGCCATTGTCACTATGAGAAGGAAAAGTGAGGGCCTTCTCAAGAGGATCACCTATACAAGCATTTAGAATAGTTTGATGCAATAAAGATTCCATAGTATTCAAAGGAAAATCAATGATAGGCTCTTGAGGATATTGCATAGTATCATGTATGGAAAAGGTCCTTGTCTTTTCTAACACTTTTATAGATATTTGGCCTTGATTCAAGTTGATTTCATAGTTTATGGTGACAAAGAAAGGTCTCCCAAAGATCACGGGAGGATCCTCACTTTCAATTGTCTTTTCCATTTTCAAGATATAAAAATCAGCAAGTATTCATGTATCTCCTATTTGAACTATCACATCTTCAATCTTACCCATAAGTTGTGTCACAGTAGAATTAGCAAGCTTAATACAAAATTGAGTAGGTTTTAAAGTCTCCTAATGCAAGTGAATTATAGACATGAAAAGGCATGATACATACAAAGGCTCTTGCGTCACAAAGACAATGCTCAAACCTTTTGGATTCGATGACCCACGACAAAGCTGCACAACAAAGCTGGACGGCCTGGGTCACTTGCCTTGTGTGGCAAGCCTTGGAACTCATTCAAAGTGGCAGCACTAATGTCTAAGACATTGTTGGGCTGAAAGCCACGTTTTCCAGCTACTAGGTCCTTGAGAAGCTTGGCAAAGATGGGCATGGTCCTCACAAGCTTAGAGAATGGCAATGTGATTTGAAGCTTGTGAAGCTTGCTTGTGAGCTCCTGCTCAAATTGAGAATTTTTGTTCTTATTTTGAACTTGTGAGGAAAAGGCACATTAACATCATTAGTTACTAAAGGATCACTAAAAGTAACTTTAGACTTTGAATTTAAAGGCAAAGAGGGCTTAGAAGGCTCATTATGGGCTATTGCCATTCCCTGTGCACTAATATCCTAAGGTATCTCGGATTGGCCAAGTTCTGGAATTGGGTGCAGAACAGCGCGCTAATTCTGGCCTGGTGCGCCCTAAACTGTTCCCTAATTCCGGCTCCTGGACAGGTTTTGCGATAGGGGCCTGGACATTGTGGATGATGCTTGGGCCTCAGTTGAGCCTTGATGTTCTTTTCCACTCCTAAACTGAATGGCGTTTGCAGTGGCCTTATGGATGATGTTTTTCGGGTTAATCTAGGTTTGGCTAGGGTGTTGAGGTCCAAGATCTAATCTATTGAGCTGGCTTACTATTTGGCCAATTTGGATTTCTATGGCAGTAATGGCAGAGTCTATGTTCTGTTGGTAGTTTGTGGTATGTTGAAGTAGATTATTAGAATGTAGCATTGCACTGAATCAAATCAACCATCATGTCTTCCAATGATCTCTTTCCTGGGGCAGGATTGGCTTCAGGATGTTGAAGGACTTGATTGGGAACTTGAGGGGCCATGGCATGCCCTTGAAATCTAGGGGGTGTCGGGGGTTTTGAACATTTTGTTTGTTGTTCCACTTGAAATTTGGATGGTTCCTCCATCCAGGATTGTAGGTGTTTGAATAGGGGTAATTACGTGGCCACGTGCCATCATTGTACCTACCAATATAGTTTGCATCCTCTACCATAGGACATGTTTGGGAGTCATGGCCGTGAACTGAGGACATGTCACAAGTCATAGTGGGTTTGGCCTTGGCATCACATAACTATTTCACCATAGCCGTGAGTTGGGCTATATATGGTGTCATCCTTATCCCTACTCACACTATTACGAGTCCTAGATTGTTACCCCCTATAGCTAAACTGCTTTTCTCTCTGAGCAATGCTCTCAAATGCTGCCCTTGCTTCCTCAGATGTACTATCCAAGACTCCCTTTGATTGAGAATTGACCAGCACCCTATCACTAGTCTTCAAGCCACCATAGAAGTATAACATTAAATGGCACTTATCACTGTTATGGTGAGGGCACTCTTGGATCATTCCATTGAATCTTTCCCAAAACTCATAAAAAGATTCATCCACAGCTTGTCGAGGCGCCATGATCTATGCCTTGAGCTTATTGGTCTTGGACACAGGGTAGTATTGAGTGAGGAACCTACAGGACAAGTCCTTCCGTGATGTAATAGATGCTAGTTCTAGTGAATGGAACCATGCCTTAGCCTTGTCCTAAAAGCTAAAATGAAACAATCTCAATCTAATCTTAGCCTCAGTCATACCATTGATCATAAAAGTGGAATAAACTTCCACAAACTCTTTGATGTTCAAATGGGGCCCTCACCCGTGAGGCCATGGTACTTGGAGCATGTGGATTGTCCCAGACTTGAGCTCAAAGTTCTCCATGGTGGAAGGTGGAAAGATGATGGGGAATTGGGTCATTATGTTGTTGTAGTATAGTGGTAAGTATTCCAGCCTGTCACGCGGGTGTCCCGGGTTCCATCCCTAGCAACGGCGCTAAAAAACTTGTTCGAAGAAAAGTACAACAATAAAGTAATACAAATCTTAACAATAATATCCTAGCAAGTGCACTAATCAATAGATAATATAGTGGTACAAACAAGGGTCGAATCCCACATGGACTTGACTCAACAATGTAACCAAGGTAATAGATTGGTTAGCTCACAAGTTAGGTACTCAAAACAGACAATAAGTAGATATGCTTTAACAAGACTCAAAACAAAGACACTAAATAGGACACGTACAAAAGGGGGGTTTAGGTCAAAAGATGCTAAAAGAGTAAATGAATTGAAATGAAAGAAACAAGTAAATAAGCAAAGGATTGAAATCAAATTAAAGGTAAGTTAAGACAGTCCCTATCCACACCTAACCTCAACATTTTCTAACTTGGTATGCAAGGTTCAATTATCATGTTCACTACTTGGCCTACTGCCCATGCAAAATTCCGGCTAAGGCTCTATCACATATTTTACTTCCTTCTTAGTTTGTATGTTAAGTGCATGATGTGTATACCAACTTCTATCCAATTGGGCACGAAAGGAAGCATTCAAAACAAAAGGAAATCTGAGACACTACACTAACCATCGAAAGTGATGTGCAATCTAGGAATGTCATGACTCAAATTACAAGATCATTGCTTATTGTATCCTTTTGATGCTAAGTCATCCGTGAATTATGTCATTAAAGTGACCAATTCTAACAGCTCAAAAAAGTAGCAGTTTAAGTAGTAATTCAACACACCAAGATGAACATAATAATCAAACCAAGCGCCAAAACCAAGTCATGAAGTTTTCATGGTTAGGACTTCAAGATCAGCCCTAACCCAAAGTAAACTACTCACTATGCATAATGAAAAGAATAAACTTGAATAGAATTGAATATAGAAGTTAAAGATTAAACCCAATTATACTCTCAAAGGCAAGCTCCAAGCACGGCTGCAAGCAATCCTCCAAGAACACAATGTGGTCTTCATCAACAAACCTCACGATGATAGTTCAAAACTATAAGTAAAATGGTCGGCATCCTTAGAACACTGAATAAAGGCTCCCTTATATAGACAAGGGAAAAACTTGTCCTACAAGAATTGGAATTAGAACCCTAGCCTAGAGTGTTCTAGAATGTTTATTACACTTTTAAGTAATTACAAAGTCCCTAGAATCTAGGAGAACCAATCAAAACACAGTTGGGAAATGTAAATGCAAGCTGGCAGATCTGAACACAAGCTGGCCGCTGGGCAGACAGGCTGGAATCTGATCAGGTTCTAGGGCAGACGCTGAAAGCTTGGAACTTGGCCCTAAGGATTTCATTGTCGCACCAAGGTGCGCCTTAGCACTTCAATGGTCTTTAAACATGCCAAGAAGTTTGAAAATGGCCCATGTCTCGATCGACTGGCAATAGGCACAAAGATGGCCTCTTTCGAACTCAAATTAGGGCGCAGTCGTGCCTTGTCTCTGCGGCTAGCACTTGACTCGAAAATGTGCCAGGAACATGGGATTGGACTTCGTTTAGGGTTGGAAAAGGCATGCCTTGACTGGAACCTCGATTGGACTTTGGCATCACAGAGGACATGCCTTAGGCCCGACCCTGGGACTTGAATTTGGCGCACCTCCAGACTTGTCAAGGACTTGATTTGGGCTCGGTCCTGGGTGTCTTTGGGACATGTCAGGGACATGTCCTGGCTCTGATAGTGGCATGACAAAGGCAAGTCATGGCCTTGTTCTGAGGGTTCTCAGACACGGTTTTGGGACCCGGTTGGCATGATCTGAGGTAGTTGATCTGCGCCCTAAATATGGCGCACTGACATGTCCTTATACATGTCTGGGACCTGATATGGATTTGAGGACATCTCCCTCATTTGGACTCCGATTTGAGCCATTCTCTTTCTAGTATTCCTAGAATTGATTCATCTTTCTAAATCATGCACATGTTTCATAAAAGCATCACTTTCTACTATGGATGATATGATTTCAGACAAAGGACAAGTAAAGGGGCCAAATATGACATGTAATGTGTGTAACATTTATGGCTTAACAACTTCTCTATTGGAGATCTCAGCTTGTCCACTAGTTTGAGGATGATATGGGGTTGACATTCGATGTGTGATGCCATATTTGCTCATAAGTTCCTCAAAGGACTTATTGCAAAAGTGTGAGCCACCATCACTAATGATGGCCCGTGGTGTGCCAAATCTTGACAAGATGTGATATTGAATGAAGCTACACACTACTTTTGAATCATTAGTCTTGGTTGGAATTGCTTCCACCCATTTAGAAACATAATCAACAGCAAGTAGAATGTAAAGAAAACCATAGGATTTAGGGAAGGGTCCCATAAAGTCAATATGCCCCAAACATCAAAGATTTCAACTACTGGGCATTTGATCTCTAGGGCCTATGTAACCTTGTCTTTGGCACCTTTCACACGTGAAGGAATGTTCATGGGCATCTTTGAAGATAGTGGGCCAATAGAAGCCACATTGAAGAACCTTGAGGGCTGTCTTTTTGGCACCAAAGTGGCTTCCTCACACCTTGTTGTGGCAGAAGTCCAAGATGGACTTGACTTCATTTTCAGGGATGCACCTCCTTATAAGTTGATCAGTGCAATGTTTCCATACCAAGGGTCAAAAGCTTTGAGGTGGAAGGGCTGCTCATCAGGGACGCTCTCTTGGAGAGGTAATTAGTCCACTTCCTCATTGGAGCCGAGTATGATTCTTCTCACGTGGGCAGCTACCACATTCTCTAAGGCAAATAAGTCCTAAACTTCTCTAAGGCAAATATCACAGCTAAGAGTTCTTTTCAGTAGTATAATAGTTAAGCCGTGCATCATTTAAAGACCTACTTCCATAGTAAATAACATGGGATAAATTATCTATTCTTTGGCCCAAGACTGCTCCAATGGCATAGTCTGAGGCATTACACATGAGCTCAAACGGCATGTCCTATCTTGGTGGCATTTTGATAGGTGCAGCCGTGAGCCTGTCCTTGATGGCCTCAAAAGACTCACGACACTCTTTGGTGAAGTCAAATGTAGCATCCTTGGCAAGCAAGTTGCCACAGCTTCTTATGACATGGTCAAGCACAATGCCTTGCTGGACCATGAAGTGACACTCTTCCCAATTTAGAATCAAATTCAAATCCCTGCATGTCTTAATTAATATTGACATGTTTGTTAGACATAAATCAAAGGAATTCCCAAAATTAGAAAAATCATCCATGAATACCTCAATGATGTCTTCCACCATGTCATAAAATATGCTCATCATGCATCTTTGAAAGGTGGAAGGCGCATTGCAAAGGCCAAAGGGCATCCTCCTATAGGCAAAAGTGTCATAAGAACATGTGAAGGTTGTCTTCTCTTGGTCCTCAGGTGCAATGGCTATTTGGTTATAACCTGAATAACCTTCTAAGAAGCAAAAGTGAGAATGTCCTGCAAGTCTTTCAAGCATTTGGTCAATAAAAGGTAATAATGAAAAGTGATCTTCGCAAGTAGTAGAATTAAGTTTCCTATAATCTATGCATACTCTCCATCCATTTTGAACCCTTTGAGGAACAAGCTCATCATGCACCTTCTTGATGACTGTGATGCTACTTTTCTTAGGTACAACTTGGACTGGACTGGCCCATTTTGAATCTGAGATGGGGTAGATGATTCCCACGTCCAAAATCTTAAGGACTTCCTTCTAGACCACTTCCTTCATGGCAGGATGGAGACATCTGTGTGCCTCCCTTGTTGGTTTGGCATCATCCTCAAGGATGAATCTGTCCATGCACTTTGAAGGGCTTATCCCTTTTATGCCAGCAATGCTCCATCCAATGGCTTGCATGGTGTCCCTAAGAACCTGCACTAATTGAGTCTCTTGCATAGAAGTGACATTATAAGCAATAATGATAGGTTGCATTTGATTCTGACCTAGGAATGCATTCTTCAAGTGCTCAGGTAAGGGCTTGAGTTCAAGATTGGGAGCCTAAATGATGGAAGGAAGAGTCGTTTCTTCCTTTATTGGTAATGACTGAAAAGGGAGATGTCTGCTGAAACCATGACTTGGCACAGCCTCAAGAAGGTTTAGTACCTTAATGACATGGGCCTCAGGGTCATTTTCACTTTGAGAAGGCAAGGTAAGGGCCTTCTCAAGAAGGTCATCTACACAAGCACTCATAAGGGTTTGATGCAACAAGGATTCCATAGCATTCAAGGGAAAGTCAAGAATAGGCTCTTGTGGATATTGTATAGTATCATGTATGGAAAAGGTCCTAGTCTTATCTAACACTTTAATAGATATTTAGCCTTGGTCTAGATTGATTTCACAGTTTACAGTGGCCAAGAGAAGTCTCCAAAAGATCAAGGGAGGGTTCTTGTAAGGACCCTTCCCGAATTTCCCCTCGAAACCCGGGAAGAACTCTACTCCCGTCTGACAACCTAAGGAAAATTCCCAAAACACCCTTAAGTCCTAACACTGTAATTATGAGGACTCTGCCAAAAGTCCGGCAGAATCTCCCCTTATGGACTGCATAACCGTCTTAGTCCCTAGACAAAGCAACCACATCGATGCCTAACCGGCCCGATCATATCAGGGTAAGAGCCAAAGTTTCGCCACATATCACAATGTGAGAACCCATGATCATGATTTGAAGTTTATCGCCCTCTGCTAACAAGCTCTGATACCAAATTTACAGTAGGTCAGACACTGCTGAAACCTCAGACCAGAGGTTGCCTTACAGGGTAACCTCACGAACCTGTTTTACCGCCCATCCTCTCGACTGACAATTTTAACACGAAAGTTTAATACCTGAAAATACCCTTAACCTTTAGAAAAAATATATGTACTTTATAGGATTTTCAACGACCTGTCAGACGAAGGATAGCCTAGTAGTTAACAAACTACCTTGGAGGACCTCCTCCGCAATCTAACAAAATAACTTATGTGTCACTCTCTTGTGAACCGTCAATAACTCGTCAATCTGGGTCACCGCCCACACCAACCCACTGACCCGGATGACGAAGGTACCAGACTTGATTGAATTGAGTTCACTGACTTACTCTGAGTCATACTCGATCTCCCTGCTCATCTTGAACACCCCGAATGGTAACCCGATAACCCGGCTCGTCATGAGCACCTCGAGTGGTAACTCGATATCCAGCTCCTCCTGAGCACCCCGAGTGGAAACTCGATAACCCTGCTCATCCGAAGCACCTCGAGTGGCAACTCGATATCCCTGCTCATCCTAAGCACCCCGAGTGGTAACTCGATAACCCTGCACATCCTGAGCACCCCGAGTGGTAACTCGATATCCCTGTTCATCTTGAGCACCCCGAGTAGTAACTCGATATCCCTGCTCATCCTGAGCACCCCTAGTAGTAACTCGATAACCCTGCTCATCTTGAGCACCCCGAGTGGTAACTCGATATCCCTGCTCATCTTGAGCACCCCGAGTAGTAACTCGATATCCCTACTCATCCTAAGCACCCCAAGTGGTAACTCGATAACCCTGCTCATCCTGAGCACCCTAGTGGTAACTCGATATCCCTGCTCGTCTTGAGCACCCCAAGTGGCAACTCGATAACCTGGCTCGTCTTGAGCACCACGAGTGGTAACTCAATATCCATACTCATCTTGAGCACCCCGAGTGAGAAATCGATATCCCTGCTCATCCTGAGCACCACAAGTGGTAACTCGATATCCTTGTTAATCCTGAGGACCCCGAGTGGTAACTCGATAACCCTGCTCATCCTGAGCACCACGAGTGGTAACTCGATATCCCGACTCGTCATGAGCACCCCGAGTGGAAACTCGATAACCCATCTCATCTTTAGCACCCCGAGTGGTAACTCGATATCCCTGCTCATCCTTAGCACCCCGAGTGGTAACTCGATATCCCTGCTCATCCTTAGCACCCCGAGTGGTAACTCGATATCCCTGCTTATCTTGAGCACCCCGAGTGGTAACTTGATAACCCGGCTCATCTTGAGCACCCCGAGTGGTAACTCGATATCCCTACACATCCTGAGCACCCCGAGTACTAACTCGATATCCCTGCTCATCTTGAGCACCCCGAGTGGTAACTCGATATACCTGCTCATCCTGAGCACCCCGAGTGGTAACTCGATATCCCTGCTCATCCTAAGCACCCCGAGAGGTAACTAGATATCCCAACTCATCCTAAGCACCCCGAGTAGTAAATGAATATCCCGGCTCGTCCTGAGCACTCCGCAGACCACAACGAAATGGCTGAGAAAGATCCCTCGAACGCCTACATCAGAGAACCTCTTAACGATCTGGAGGAAACGTACCCTCTAACACTAATCGAAGAACCCTCAACAATTTAGCGGAGAAACATATCCTCCACGCCAATCATCGGAGAACCCCGTGGTATAACATAATACCAAAAAGTACGCATCCTATGCAATCCCGAAAACCTAGTCCGTTCACAACGCAGCTAAAATACCAAATCAAGGAAGCCTTAGCCCCCAAGGAACTTTTTGACACATTAATGACCCAACTCCCTTGACCTCCCGAGCCTAAAACCCGCTCCATGGTCAAGTATTACCGCTGGGATTTCCCAAACGGGGCTCTAAACGAACTCCTACGGCCTCAAACCCACCAAAATCCGATTCGGAATGTCCCAATATCCTAGTTGCGCGCCGCCGTGACATTGGAATCGGTCCCACACGTTGCCACGCGCCAGTAGATGGCCAGACCATGCACCACGCTCCGGCCACGCGCCCTCACACGCAGCCACACGCTGGTAGAAGGCCAGACCACGCGCCGGCCACGCGCACTCACACACCGGTACTATTCACTACTGAATATTTCGTCAACCCTAATGGAATATTCTGTCAAACCTGACAGAATCTCCTTACGGAATCAAAATATTTCATCCAGACTAACGGTGTTAGGGTTTCGTCTGACTCCGTTAACTTTTGACAGAATATGCTAACGCCGTCAGCATATTCTATGAAACCCTTGACAACGTCAGTTGACACAACGGCCAACTGACGGCTGTCTGGATGTTAAATGGGTTGCCACATGGCAGCTGAGTTAGCCACTGCCTGGTCATCACGTGGTTGTCAAGTGGCATACCATGTCAACCACTGCCGACGGAACCAGTTGCCGGAGTTCACCAGAGACGATGATCAGTCAGCCACCGTCGTCGGTGGCCAGAATCTGGATTCCCTCCCTGGAGAAGACGACTGCGTCGCCGTCCACCACCGTCCGCCATCGCCGGAAAACTTCATTTCCGGCCGACCTTGAATTTTTTCTAACTTCCTCAAAACTCAACCGTTTTTCACGAATTTTAGGTCTAAATCTATCTACTCGAACCCTGGAACTCAGAAATGACCTCAAAACACGAAACCCATACCTGTGTTGGTTAGAAAATCGATCAGAAAATTATCAATTTTCCTTCCCTCGGTTCGGTGTCCTCTGCGGCCTCCTCCATCGATGGTTGGTATGTTTTTTTATCACAGGGAAGAGGAAAATCCAATTAGTGAATCAAAATGGGAAGATCTTGCCTCGGCTTGAAGTTCATGATTTGGGTTTTTTGCGTTCAATCCACAAGGATTGGGTGTGTGTGTCGAAGAGAGAGAGAGTGAATGATGAAGAACTTATCTGCATGGGGATAAAAATATCTACCCATGGCAAATTACCAAAATGCCCCTAACAATCTAGACCCGCATCTTTCGCACATGAAGTTAGTTTTCCGCTTGCTTCCTATCTACGAACTCGTGAGTTCGAGACCTATGCAACGGTACCTGAAACACAACTAAAAGTGTGTCGCAACAAAAATTGACTTTCACGCCCTTTAACAACCAAGGGTAAATTCGTTTTTGTGCAAAATAATTTACAAATATTCAATAATTAAATTCCGAGTCGTTACAATTTACCCCCCTTAAAGAAATTTCGTCCCCGAAATTCCCTTAACTCAGGTCAAAGAACCAACCTCATGTTTCAAGTTCTCTCGCATCACCACCGACACGAATTGCACCTCAGATGTGAATCCCAACAGAAACTGTGCACTCTGCATATTTCCCTATTCCAGTCTGGACAACAAACCGTGGGCAAGAACAACATCCAGGAGACATTCTAAAGGCACCAGAATCCATTCAACCCGGAAATTGCCTCAAAGCGAGGCTCTGAGCTGGAGAAGTACACCGCGGGTCCTACTCCTAACTTGACTACAATTACCTCCAAGTCATAACGTCACATGACCGAACATACCTTGAAGTCAGGTGTCAGATAGGGTCACGTGTACCAAGTGCAGTCAACCTCAACGATCTAGCAGAGAGCTTCTTGCCACGCCAGAATCAGAGCATATCGATGACCTAGAGGAGGAAAAACCATACCATGCCAGTCTAGGAAAAATTCCGTCCAACGCTAGTCGGAGAAAACCTTGGTGAATACGTGATGGAACATACCCTTCATCATGTGTAAAACAATGCATGCAAACATAAAATTTCTTTCCAAACAAGTCCATAAAGATAAGCCGAAAACATGCCGGAAAAATCCATCTTTTGTAAAAACACTCGGTGGGACCCACGAAAATCTGTATAATGAAAACATCCTGTGGTCCACAACCCTGCTTTGAAAACCCTCCTCAAAATATATCAAAACATATCCCACTGTTCCCCGAGAGTATGAGCGAATCCTCCAGGACATACTTCATATCATCTTGAGAGTATGATGGAGTCCTCCATGACATACCTCATATCATCCTGAGAGTATGATGGAATCCTCCATGACATACCTCAGACCTCAACGATGTGGCGGAGAAAGATCCTAAGAACATATCGGAGAACCCCTCAGCGATCTAGTGGAGCAAAACCCTCAATGCCAGTCGGAGAAAGGTTGAGCATCGGGGACAGAAATCCAGTGAAAATCAAAATCCGTGTTTTGAAATCCTTGTTTCTTGGCCTAAGCCAAATTCATTGAAAAATCTGTATGGCCAAATCTAGTAAATCACAAATATGAGTCTCAACCCCAAAATCATGGACTCAATATTTACCACATCAAGACGACATAAAAACCGAGTCCAAAAACCAGGCCATTTCCCCAAAACACATTTTCACTGAAATATGCAAAACCTGTGTCCAGTAATAGTTTCTAAATTCCGAAAATTGTCACAAACAATACATAACAGAATTTTATTCAAAGATACCATTTTGCATGCATTACAATTTTTAAAACCCATATCCACTCACCAGCAACAGTGACGCCTACATTGCCCGTGCATCACATGACCTCCGCCTCCCTCATTTCCAGGTCGTAGAAGAGACAACGTCTCGGAGGCATCTCGTTGACAAGAATACTTAAATAATTTGTACATAAGTGTGCGGTCTGCAGGAAGGTAAACCTGGCGCTCTGATATAAAATGTAAGGACCCTTCCCGAATTTCCCCTCGAAACTCAAGAAGAACCCTAATCCCGTATGACAACCTAAGGAAAATTCCCAAAAAACCCTTAAGTCCTAACACTGTAATTATGAGGACTCTGCCAAAAGTTCGGTAGAATCTTCCCTTAAGGACTATTTAACCGTCTTAGTCCCTCGATAAAGCAGCCACACCGATGACTAATCGGCATGGTCATATCAGGGTAAGAGCCAAAGTTTTGCCACATATCGCAATGTGAGAACCCCTGATCATGATTCAAAGTTTATAGCCCTCTGCTAACAAGCTCTAATACCAAATGGACAGTAGGTCAGACACTACTGAAACCTCAGACTAGTGGTGGCCCTACAGGGTAACCTAACAAACCTGTTTTGCACCCCAGTCTCTCGACTGACAGTTTTTAACACAAAAGTTTAATACCTGAAAATACCCTTAACCTTTAGAAACAATAAATTTACTTTACAGCAACGTCCTATTTGACACAAGATAGCCTAGTAGTTAACAAACTACCTCGGAGGACCTCCTTCGCAATCTAACAAAACAACTGACGTGTCACTCTCTTGTAAACCGTCAATAACTCGTCAATCTGGGTCACCGCCCACACCAACCCACTAACTCGGATGACAAAGGTACTAGACTTGATTGAATTAAGTCCCACTTACTTACTCCGACTCATACTTGATATTCCAGCTCATCCTGAGCACCCCGAGTGGTAACTCGATAACCCGGCTCGTCTTGAGCACCCCGAGTGGTAACTCGATATCCCGCTCCTCCTTAGCACCCCGAGTGGTAACTCGATAGCCCTGCTCATCCTGAGCACCCTGAGTGATAACTCGATATCCCTGCTCATCTTGTGCACCCCGAGTGGTAACTTGATAACCCTGCTCATCCTGAGCACCCCGAGTGGTAACTCGATATCCCGCTCCTCCTGTGCAACCCGAGTGGTAACTCGTTCTTTCTACTCATCCTGAGCACCCCGAGTGGTAACTCGATATCCCTGCTCATCCAGACCACCCCGAGTGATAATTCGATAACCCTGCTAATCCTGAGCACCCCGAGTGGCAAGTTGACAACCCGGCTCGTCCTGAGCACCCCGATTTGTAACTTGATATCCCTGCTCATCATAAGTACCTCGAGTGGTAACTCCATATCCCCGCTCATCCTGAGCACCCCGAGTGGTAACTCGATATCCCTGCTCATCCTGAGCATCCCGAGTGGAAACTCAATAACCCTGCTCATTCGGAGCACCCCGAGTGGTAACTCCATATCTCGGCTCGTCCTTAGCACCCCGAGTGGCAACGAGATAATCCGGTTCATCTTGAGCACCCCGAGTGGTAACTCGATATCCCTGCTCTTCCTAAGCACCCCGAGTGGTAACTCGATATCCCTGCTCATCCTGAGCACCCTGACTGGTAATTCGATATCCCTGTTCATCTTGAGTAACCCGAGTTGTAACTCGATATCCCTAGTCATCATGATCACCCCGAATGCTAACTCGACATCCCTGATCATCTTGAGCACCCCAAGTGGTAACTCGATATCCCGGCTCATCCAGAGCACCCCGAGTGGCAACTCGATAACCCGGCTCGTCCTGAGCACCCCTCAAACCTTAACAATATGGTGGAGAAAGATCCCTCGAACGCCTACATCGAAGAAACCCTCAATGATCTGGCAGAGACGTACCCTCTAACCGCAGTCGGAGAACCCTCAACATTGTAGCGGAGAAAGACATACTCCACGCCAATCATTGGAGAACCCCGTGGTATAACATAATACCTAAAAGTACGCATCCTATGCAATCTCAGAAACCTAATCCATTCACAGCGCAACTAAAATACCAAATCAAGGAAGCCCTAGCCCTAAGGAACTCTTTGGCACATTAATTACCCAACTCTCTTAACCTCTTGAGCCCAAAACCCTCTCCATGGTCAAGCATTACCGCTGGGATTACCCAAACGGGGCTCTAAACGAACTCCTACTGCCTCAAAACTTCCAAAATCAGATCCGGAATGTCCCAAAACACTAACCAAGCGCCGCCGTGACATCGAAATCGGTCCCACGGGCCAGTAGAAGGTCGGACCACGCGACCTCACGCCCTGATACTGTTCAAGGTGGAATATTTCGTCAACCCTAACGGAATATTCCGTCAAACCTGACAGATCTCCTAACAGAATCAGAATATTCCATCTAGACTAACGGCGTTAGGGTTCCATCAGACTCCGTTAACTTTTGACGGAATATGCTAACGTCGTCAGCATATTCCGTCAAACCCTTGACGGTGTCAGTTGATTCAACGATCAACTGACGGCTGATTAGATGCGGACTGGGTTGCCACATGGCTCCACGTGACAGCTGAGTCAGCCATTGATTGGTCACCACGTGGCACCTTGTGGCTATCAGGTGGCATGCCACATCAGCCACCGCCGGTCGAACCAATTGCCAGAGTTCGCCAGAGACGATGACCGGACCACCCCCACCGTCTCCATTGTCGGTGGCCAGAATCTGGATTCCCTCACTGAAAAAGACGATTGTGCCACCGTCCGTTGTCCCCAGAAAACTCCATTTTCGATCGACCTTTAATTTTTTTCTAATTTCCTCAAAACTCAATCGTTTTTCACGAATTTTAGGTCTAAATCTATCTACTCGAACCAGGAACTTAGAAATGACCTCAAAACATGAAGCCCATACCTGTGTTGGCTGAAAAATCGATCAGAAAATTTTTAGTTTTCCTTCCCTCGGTTCAGTGTACTTCGCGGCCTCCTCCGTCGATGGTTGGTATGTTTTTTGTCACGGGGAATCCACACGGATGGTTGGTATGGATTTTCATTTTTCCTTCCCTCGGTTCAATCCACACGGATTGGGTGTGTGTGTCGAAGAGAGACAAAGTGAATCATGAAGAACTGATCTACATGGGGATAAAAATATCTACTCATGGTAGATTAACAAAATGCCCCTGACATTCTAACCCGCATCTTTCACACACGAACACCATTTTCCGCGTGCCACCTGTCTACGAACTCGTGAGTTCGAGACCTACGCAACGATACCCGAAACACAACCAAAAGTGTCTCGAAACAAAAATTGACGTTCACGGCCCTTAACAACCAAGGGTAAATTCGTCTTTTTGCAAAATAATTTACGAAAATTCAATAATTAAATTTCCAGGACGTTACAGTCCTCACTTTCAATTTTATTTTCCATTTTCAAGATATAAAATTCAGAAAGTATGCAAGTATCTCCTATTTGAACTATAACATCTTCAATCATTCCCATAAGTTATGTCATAGAAGAATTAGCAAGTCTAATACACAATTGAGTAGGTTTTAAGTCTCCTAAAGCAAGTGAATTGTAAACATGAAAGGAATGATACTTACAGAGGCTACTGTGTCACAAAGACAATGCTCAAACCTTTTTGATTGAATGACACAAGTCAAAGTAGGGGGGGCCTGGGTCACTTGCCTTGTGTGGCAAGCCTTGGAACACATTCAAAGTGGCTGCACTAATGTCTAAGGCATTGTTGGGGTCAAAGCCACGTTTTCCAGCTACTAGGTCCTTCAGATGCTTGACAAAGATAGGCATGGTCCTCACAAGGTTAGAAAATGGCAGTGTGATTTGAAGCTTGTGAAGCATGTTTGTGAGCTCTTGCTCAAATTGGGCATTCTTGCCCTTTTTTTGGAACTTATGAGGAAAAGGTAAGTCCACATCATTAGTAACTAGTGGATTACTAAAACTAACTTTAGACTTTGAATTTAAAGAAAAAGAGGGTTTAGAAGGCTCATTGTCTTGGCCATTTAAGGCTGTTTTGGAAACTGGCTCCTGGGCAGGCTGTCGGGTGGAACTGCACCCTAATTCAGGCCCGGCGCGACCTAATTCTACCACCACGCCTGGTCCTTGGCCGCGCCCAAAATTTATCCCTAACTCAGGCTCTGTGGCAGGGGCCGTGACATGGTTTTCAGGGTCTTCCGAGGCACTTAGATCAGGGTTCTGATTTTGAAGCTCTTTTTCACTCCTAAGTTGAATAGCATTGGTAATGGCCTTTGGATACAAGTTCTTAAGATTGACCTGGACATGGATAGGCAATTGAGGTCCAGGGTCCGATTTGTTAAGTAGGCTTTCCATCTGGCCTACTTGGATTTCCAAGGATGTGATGGCAGGGTCTGTCTTCTGCTGGAATGTGTGGGTTTTCTAAATGAGATAAGCAATCATATCTTCCAAGGAACTCTTTCCCACGGTAGGATTGGCTTGAGGATGTTGAAGGACTTGAGTGGGACCATGAGGGGCCACGACATGCCCTTCGAATCTAGGGGGTGTAGTGGGGTTTTGCATGGTTTGGTTGTTGCTCCACTTGAAGTTTGGATGGTTCCTCCACCCAGGATTGTAAGTGCTTGAGTAAGGGTCATTATGTGTCCTCATGCCATCATTGTACCTTCCAATGTAATTGGCATCCTCTACGATAGGACATGTCTAATAATCACGGCCATGAACAGAGTACGCATCACAAGTCATTGTGGGCTTAGCCATGGCATCACAAAGCTGTTTCACCATGGCCGTCAGTTAGGCGATGGTGTTGTCCTTATCCCTACTCGCACTATTAAGGCTTCTTGATTTTTGTTCCCTACAGCTAAATTCCTTCTCCCTTTGAGCAATGCTCTCAAATGTTTCCCTAGCTTCCACAGCTGTGCTATCCAAGACTCCCTTGGATTGAGAGTTGACCATCACCCTATCACTATTCTTCAAACCTCCATAGAAATATAACATTAAGTGGCACTCATCAATGTTGTGATGAGGGCACTCCTGAATCATTTGATTGAACCTTTCCCAAAACTCATAGAAAGATTCATCCTTAGCTTGCTGGGGTGCCATGATATGTGCCTTAAGCTTATTGGCCTTGGCCACGGGGTAGTATTGCGTGAGGAACTTAGAGGACAAGTCCCTCGATGATGTAATGGATGCTAGTGCTAGTGAGTAGAACCATGCCTTAGCCTTGACCTTCAGACGAAAATGGAACAATCTTAATCTGATCTCAGCCTCAGTCATGCCATTGATCCTTAAAGTAGAACACACTTCAATAAACTCCTTGATGTACAAATGGGGGTCCTCACCAGAGTGGCCATGGTACTTAGGGAGCATGTGGATTGTGCCTGACTTGAGCTCAAAGTTCTCCACCATGGAAGGTTGAAAGACAATAGGGAATTGGTCCTCACTAACATGTGGAGTGCCATACTCCTTGAGCATCCGTGGGGCTGGATTGACAAGGACACGTTCCTCACGTTTCTCTACCAATCTTGTAGGGTGTGTTCAGTCATTATTTATGCATCATTTTGATGTCAGTTAGTACCTCTATTACATGTCTTTTGAATGATTTTGTGCCAAGCATAGTAGAAAATGATCAATCTTGAGAAACTTGTGTAGATGAGGAAAGATAGGAAAATTCTAGAATTAATGCAGAAAGAATGGCTCAATTCGGAGTTATAACGAAGGAGATGTCTCAAGTTGAAGTTCAGGCCCTAGAAAGGTTAAAAACCGAGTCCTGGAACAAGTCAGGACGCGCACTAAATCTAACCTCTTATCGAGTCTCATAAGAGTCCCTGACCAGGCCAGGGTGCCTATGTCAAGTTCTCAAATTAGGTCTAGTGACATGTCTCTGGTCCGCCAACGACGGGCCTCTGTGCCCTATTTCAGGTCCGGGAAGGCAAATTTTGACCTGGAAAACGATGGAACAAAGCGAGACACCACCCATAGTTGGATTTCAAATCATCTATCTAAGTTGATGGAATCATGTCTCTCGACTGGAAATGCCAATTACACGCTCATGTCCTGTTTTGCCATAAAGGAGTCCTAGGCGCCCTGATTTGAGCCAAATTGGGCCATTGACTTTTCTACATGCTTTTGAGCGCGAAAAAGCCTAGAAATGTGCTAGATATATCATATGGAAGTTCTTGGAGTGGTTTTTCTCGATTAGATTGGTCAATGACATATTGAAGTTCTTAAAGGTCATTGAGGTCCTAGGAGCCCAGAATCTGGCCCAGCTGTGCTTGAAGCGCCTAGTGCTGCCAAAGCCCAGTCCTTGACGTCTCAGAAACCTCCAGAAGACTCTAGAAGCTACATTGGCGTGCAAGAAAGCTCAGAAGATTTCATCACAAGTCTTGCCGCAAAGCCTATTCCAAGTCCAGCAAGGATTACCTTTTTGAGTCCCTTTTCATTCCTAACTAGGGTAGAAGTTCTTAGTCAGTTTTTTATTAGGTTTTTGTCCTGAATTATCTCCTACTTTGTAGAGGTTTAGAGGCCCTATTTAAAGGACCTAAAGGCTCGTGGGTGAGGATCTCTAGACACCCTAGCCGCAAATTCTTTGTAATTCAGTTTTAGATTTCAAACACTTTATATTTTCCCAGTTGAGGGAGAGTTGTGTGTGGAGCTTGGAGGAGCAGGCCTTGCTGTCTTCTTCTGCCGTGCCTCATTGTTCAACAATCCTTCTTTACTTTACTTTATTATTTCATTGTTAGTTATGAATTCAATTATTTTTATTTCAATTTCAGTCATGCGTGAGTAGTCTTTTTAGGATTAGGGCTGCTTGAAGCCCGAGCCAAGTTAGTTCGTTAATTAGATTTTGGCTCTTGATTTTAATTACTATGAATGCTGAATAAGTTGGATTACTATGCTTAATGAAATTAATTTATGCCTATAAGCTCAGCTACCTTGTTTGCATATAATTATTGATGAAATTGCTTAACGGACTATCATATCATCTTGTGGTTTGCAGCATCAAGGGTAGGTGGAGGGACACCTATTCGTAATCTAAAGCCATGACAACCTAGGATTGCACATCACTTTTCTAGGGGTAGTGTAGTGTCATTAAATCCTCTTTGTACTTCATGCATCATCTTCAACGGTAGATGATAGACATTCTAGGAACACATCATGCGTAGGACATGCTAAGTAAGAGATAACATGTGTGGATTGGGCCTCAGTCGGACCTTTGCACGAGCACTTACTTCAGAGAATTGACAGTAATTAGGTCAAGAAAATCTGGTTAAGAACTTGAATTGGTTAGGGTGGATAGTAACCTTTAATTCGCCTTAGTTATTAGTTTAAATCAAACTATCATTCTTGCATTTTAATTTCTGGCACTTTTAATTGTTTGAGACATTGTTTGAGTCTTGTTTTCTTTCTTGCATTAAGTCATTGTTTAGGTTTCATTAGGAGTCCTTGTTGTGTCAAGTGTCTTTTGCATATCTAAAGTAGTGTGAGTCTAGTTCTAGGCGCGTTCTTTCTTTTGTTTTAATATTTTTGTGTCTTTTGCATGAGTTAATAAAATCTGAACTTAATTGGATAAATCGTTGAAAAAATCCTCGAGGGATCGACCTTTTCTTGTCATTATACTATCTCAATTGATTTTGTGCACTTTCAAAGATATAACGGTTAAGAATAGAGTTTAAATTTATTGTTTCCTTTATTTTCACTATCATCTTGGTGGTGGGCTTGGATGAGGGGAACCTTGAACAGAAGATGAGGCAGATGGCAGAGTCGAAGAGCCGTGAATACATCCTTTGGCAGAACCTTGTGATGACAAAAAACTAAGTACCTAAAAACAAACAAAAAAAACTAAGTTAAAACAATCTAAGCAATGGACACGGTTGAGGGACAAGTCCCCGACAACGGCACCAAAAACATGTTGGAAGAAACGTACAACAATGAAAGTAATACTAATCCTAACAATTAAATCGTAGCAAGTGCACTAATCAATAGACAATATAGTGGTACAAGCAAGGGTCGAATCCCACAAGGACTTGACTCAACAATGTAACCAAAGAATATATTATTTAGCTCACAAGTTAGGTACTCCAGACAGAAGACAAAGACACTAAGTAGATATGTTGGACACTCAAACAAAGCTCTAAACAAGGTCACTAAATAAGACATAGACAAGGGGGGGGGGGGGGGGGGGGGGGGGGGGGGGGTTTAGTTCAAAAGATGCTATAAAAGTAAGTAACTTGGAATGCAAGAGACAAGTAAATAAGCAAGGTTGAAAACAATTTCAAGAACAAGCTAAGGCAGTCCCTAACCACAACGTTTTCCAACTTGGTTTGCAAGGTTCAATTATTATGCTTAATTCTTGGTCTAGTGCTCGTGCAACATTCCGACTAAGGTTCAATCACACATTTTATTTCCTTCTTAGTTTGTATGTTTAGTGCATGTATGTGTACACCAACTTCTATCCAATTGGGCCTGAAAGGAAGCATTAAGAACAAAAGAAAATTTGAGTCACTACACTAACCCTAGAAAACATTAAGAACAAAAGTATGACATTCTAGGAATGTCATGAGTTAAATTACAAGGTTATTGCTTAACGTAACCTTTTGATCCAAGTCATCCATGAATCATGTTATTAAAGTGATCAATTCCAAAAAAATAATAGAATATCAGTTTCATCAGTAAAGTAACACACCAAGATAAACATAATAAACCAAACTAAGCGTCAAAACCAAATTAAGAAATTGACATGACTAGGGCTTCAAGATTAGCCCAAACTTAAAAGAAACTACTCACTACACATAATGAAAAACATAAACATGAATTTTCTTGCGTAAAAAGTTGATATATTAAACCCAAATAATACTCTCGATGACCAACTTCAAGCACGGCTTCAAGCAATCCTCCAAGAACACAACTTGGTCTTCGTGAACAAGCCTCACGAACAATAGCTCAAAACAATAAAAAGTGTCTAAGTGTGAATGATATGGCGTCTCTAAAACACTAACCAAAGGCTCCCTTTTATAGACAAGGGACAAACCTTGTCCTACAAGGATTAGAATTAGAAACCCTAGTCTAGAGTATTCTAGAATGTTTATTACACTTTTAAGAAAATACAAAGTCCCTAGAATCTTGGAAAACCAATCATAACACAGCTGGGAGTGTGAATGCAAGCTGGCAGGTGTGAACATACTTGGCCGCTGGGCAGCTAGGCTGAAATTTGGGCAGGTTCCCTGGTCAGGCGCTGAAACCTTGGAACTTGGCCCTTGGGATGTCAAAGTCACGCCATGGCGCGCCTTATCACATAAATGGCTTCAATATAGACCAAGGGGTATTAAAACACTCCATGTCTCGATCGAATGGTTGTAGGATGTCCTATGGCCTCTAATGAACTTATCGGCTCATGTGATGGACTTGCCCTGGCCTGATTTAAGGCGCAATCGCGCCTTGTCTCCACATCTGGAACATTGTCTTGAAAACTTGTTAGGGACACGGTTTGGACCTCATTGAGGCGTGGCGAAGGCACACCTTGATTGGAACCTCGATTGGAACTTGGCATTATGGAGGACATGCCTTGGGCTCACTGGGGCACTCTAGGACACACCTTGACGCGGCCCGGGGCCATAATTTTGGGTGTCTTAGGGACACGTCAGGGACATGTCCTTGGCTCGATTCTTAGCATGACAAATGCATGTCATGGGCTTCATCTACTGGTCCTCAGACATGGTTTTTGGACCCAAAGGGCTTGATGCGAAGTAATTGACATGTGCCCAAAATAGGGCGCACAGACACATCTTAGGACATGTCTAGGACCCGATATTGAATTGAGGACAACTCCCTCATTTGAACTCTTATTTGAGCCATTATGTATTTTCTGTTTTCTTAGAAATCCTGCACATGTCTCACAAAAGCAACACTTTCTACTATGGATGACATGAATTTAAGCAAAAGGGCCAATATGACATGAAATATATGTAGGAATTATGACCTAACAGACACCCCTGCTCGGCATACCCGTTCGGCCCTCTCTAGTCGGCACCGCTCTGACACGCTAAGGGGGGCTAGCGCCACTCTCTCAACACCCTGAGTTCTCGGGACACGTGTCAAGGTCGTGAAGGGTGGCTTGGACCTCACACCATTAGGGTTCCAACCACCACATTCATTGCTACTATAAATACAGGGCACCTTCCCCAAGAAAAGGTAACGATTCCTTGCCCTTATGCTGCCTAGTCCATGACTGATCTCCTTTTCGCTTACAAACTTAAGCATCAAAGTTTGCTAGGCCAACACCCCACCGGTTTCAAGTACTGTTCTTTTTGTCTCGCAAGTCTCTCGGCGGACGAGAAGAAGGCATTCCAGCGTCAGGCAAGACTGTATTATGTTAGGTCCATTTTCAGATCAAACAAAGTGGATCACTATCATTCATTAATTTCATCATAAAATTGCATCAAGTCACAAGATTAATATTCAAACCTACAAGTTGTGAAAGGGAACAAGGGCATTGAATATGCGTGCTTAACTAAAAAAGTCTTGGAATCATATGAAGATGAGTAGTTTCTCCATTAGTATTATGGGTCTATGGTGATGGAAGAAAATATTTGCAATATCTGCGATATTTCCGTGGATAGGTCCGTATTTAAGGGTATCGGCATAAAAATAGAGGGGTAAGAAAAAATTTTCCCTAATTTCCATGATATCCGTATTAGTTTTATATAAGTATTATTGGGTGCTTAAGTTTTTTCTAAAATTTCATTCAAAATTTTCAAGTTTTGGACGAAATTTCCAATATATTTTAGTTGAGCATGAACGATATTGAAATATCCGTTGATATTTCCATAAATTTGACAGTCGATATTTCCGTAAAAAATGATATTTTCATCCTTGTCTATGATACTGCCCCTTCGCTATGAAGTATTGGTCTCGAATTAAAACACCTAAAGATTTTTGCTTGTGTTTGCGACCAAAATAATTTTCAAACTCATAAGTAGTACACAATTTAAAATTTTTCTCATTATACATATAAGTCAAATCTGCTTCGATTTTGTATTGGCATTGGATTCCATCTAGCTCATACAACATTAGGTTGCATCACTCTTGATTCAACTAGTGGAGTTCTGAGGGGTTCAAGGCTATAATAAACGATGGTTATTAGAGTCTATTTTTACAAATTATAAATTCCAACGTAAATGATTATGATCACTACTTATTATTAAGACTAAATAATTGCCAACGTTCCTTAATTTTACATAAATTTTACCAACCATTACTAGTTAAGATTAGAATCTAGTAGTGTAAGCTTTTAATTAATTAATCAGCTTCATTTTCTTGAAACCAAATCAACTTCTACAAGATGTGAAAGGGGAACAACGGCATTGAATATATATGATACGACCCGTCCCGAAAATAAAAGTTAGGAAATGAAATTAATTAAATAATGGGTAATTACGAATTTGATTATCGTGTGGATTTGGGATAAAGTACGATGATGGACTTTAGAAAAGGGCCCAAAGAAGGTGATTGGGTCGTGAATTAAAGAATTGGAATTACAAAATTTACCGTTTGGCCCCTGAATTTCCCGAAGGCCCAAAAGTGACTTTCAATCGAGGACACGTTTGGGAATTTTCCTTGCACCATCACGTAGGTCTCGAGCTTACGAGTATGTAGACATGTACCACGGGAAAAAAGGACTCTGAACGAGAAAGTTATGGCTCTAAAATAATTGGAACGTATCGTTAAATTTAGAAAATGTTTAAACTATAAAAAAAAGGGCCGCTCTCTCTCCTCTCGCGATTGGTCAGTCTCGCTCTCTCTTTTCACAGACTCCCTTTCTCTCTCTTCCTTCCCACGACTCTTCTAGAAAAAGGCACAAAACCCAACCACGCCTAAGACTCCGCACCAACACCATCCTCTTCGTCTCCTCGTCGCGATCACAACCATGCCCTCGCGTGACACTACTATCCACCGTACGCGGCATAGCAAGCTAGAAAGAAAATGGGTCACCGCGCCTTTCAAGGAGATTTCAGGCCACCACAGGCGATATGATGTTAAAGAGTTCGAATAATCGTATGGATCAAGACGCGGCTCGTGGAGACTCTGGGAACGAACGTCTCAAAGTACGTGCATTGTTGGACCTGATCGGGTGAGCTCTCCCCAACGTGCTGTGAGTGGAATTCTTCCCTAAATTATAATTATGTATTGACAAATGAGTGAATATGTGTTAGATGGATGTGATTTGAGTAATTTATGAATGGGATTGTGTGGAATGTTCATTGCTTGTGTTTACTTATGGATTGTGGATGATTTATAGTGATTTGCATATGATTGCTTTGGGATGATAGGAAGTATAGAATATGCCAAGGGTTAACGTTAAGTTCTGGCGTTGATTGATTGTTCTATTGGAGGGTTATGATCCCTATGAAATGGTCTTGCTAGTAGAAAATATATAAACTATGCTAGAGGTCAGAATAGAACTCGGCATCTATTAATTATGATATTTTTGGGGGATGTGGATCCCAAGAAAGGTAATATACTCCGAAATGAGTATAAACTAATACTATAGGAATATCTCGAGGTTTGATTTCAAGATACGAGTTATGATATTCGAACCGCGAGTAAGAGCGGATATCGACATGAAATGAATAATATAAAGATTTTTGATGATCGAGACAGATTAGGTGTACAATTGAGATGCTATCGCCGGGGAGTTATGCCAACATAGCATATGAGTCAGTGTTGAGATGCTATCACCGAGGTGTCATGCCGGCCAAGCATATGAGTCAGTGTCGAGATACTTTTGTCAAGGAATTATGCTGGCATAGTACATGTGTCATGTGTCATTTTTCATGTATGAGTCATGTGGAGCCTTGTCGAGTCATGTTGAGTCGTATGTCAGTGTCAAGTCCTGGTATGCCCTGATGGTCGTCGCTGGTGTCGTACCGATCTTTAGGTCACATACCAGTCCTCCACAATATTGTTTACCTGCGCTCGCTCTATACAAGTTAAACAACGTCGGTCCTGTCCCTGAGCGTTTATGAGTCTACGTGGTCCCAGAGCTCCCAAGGGACTCGTGGTGATGGTGCTTGCACCCAATCCTTCACGTGGCCGTGGTACGGGCGAAGACACCCAGTCCTATCACGTGCACGTGACTCGTGCAACTACAGTGCCATTGGGATACCTGAGATGATGATTGATTCATGATATGCCAACCGAGGGATACGCCAGCTGATGAGATATGCTAGCTGAGGTAACATGCCGGCTTATGTGATATGATAGCCGAGGTAAAATGCCGGCTTATCAGATATGATACCCGAGGTAAAATGCCGGCTTATCAGATATGATACCCGAGGTAACATGCCGGCTTATGTGATATTATAGCCGAGGTAACATGTCGACTCATGATGATATGATAGTCGATGGATATACCGACTGATTTGATTATGATAGCTGAGGATTATACCGACTGATACGATATGTTATACTACTCGATACGATATGTTATACTAGTCGATACGATATGAAAGCCGAGGGACTTACCGATTTATACGATATGATGATGATTGTCATGACTAGCGATCATAGTTCATGTACCAGTGAGGGTACGTTAGTTATCGAGGTCAGTGGGTACGGTGTGGGCGGTGACCCCGATTGATGAAATTGTGCGTTGTATGGACGATGTGTCCTTGAGATGATCTATATCATCATAGAGAGGCGATGGCATCAAAGTATTACTAGTCTTGTCATCAATAGGATTGGATGTATCATCTTCAATGTATGAAGATTCATTGTGAATGTTAGGTTGTAAATCATTATGTGACTGTGTTGTATGGTTGCTATCCCTGCGGTGTTATTAGATTAGTATATTGATTTTACTGTTGAATATGAAATAATGCCACAGGTGATGACCCAAATGCTAAGGTGCCATGAAAGGCACCAGATATATGTTGAGTATGATTTGGATTGTACATGTGCACAGTGGTGACCTTGAGGGTGTTACAGGTATGCAGATTAAGGTTCATGAGTACGAGGAAGGGATTACGTGATGACAGCTCTGAAACCACCCATGGAGGGTGTAACAAGGTAACAATCGGTTAAGCATTGATGATTTAATTATGATCATCATTTATTTTAATTATGCTCTGGGTTGTCCGTTGTCGCAGTGAAATGGTAATTTAGTGTTTGTTATTCTACCTTTCACTAGACTTTCTAAAACGCATCGTTTTAGTTGGCCTTTCGTCACCTGGACTCAGTGTCCAAGTGTTGGCTAGCAACTGGTACTCCCGGTATCCGGTTGTTTATTCGAGACAAAGTGTAACAATTGGTACCAGAGCATGATTTCAAGAAGTGAAGTTGATGACGTACACTTGATGGATCATAAATGTCGATTCTTACGTGTCTAAGCACCTCCTCGAACAAGTTTTTTAACTAATTGGCGATTAGTCTGACCTACTAAGATGGGGAGCACATTTAGTAGTCAATCAATGAAACAACCCATAATTTGATCAGTGAAATGGTTCGCGGATTGGTTGCATAAATTTGGAGCAAGTTGGCTGTAATTTTGATCAGGATATTTGGATATTAAATTAGAATTTCAAACCTTTGTCTGACAGGTGGTAGACGGTATGACCACTTTATAGAGGAGATTCCGTCGAATTTTCGGTAGAATTCTCATATAGCCTTACTTGGACTAATAAGGGTATTTTAGGAATTATTCAAGGTTACAGGTGTTGTCAGACGAGAATAGAGCTTCTTGTGGATTTCAAGGGAAATTTGGAAATGAGTCCTATCAATCAAGAGCGAGGTGGTTGAGTAACCTTGAACCTTTATTTGAGATAACTCTGTGAAATCCCCGTTGAATTTCTCGTTCGGGTGGTGAGAACGAGTAGTAAGACTCGTCGAGGTGGTATGAATGAGTTACTCGAAGGTGAGCGCTACGATGTAGTTCTGTGAACGATGAGTACCCAAAAGTTTGGTTCAACATATGAGACTTAGAAAGTCGTATCTGTAACTAAGTCGTATCCTGCTGAATTGGAAGAATAAGTGGAGTGTCGTGACTGACACCACTTGAACTCGGTAATGCATTCCCGAGAACTGAGTATCCTCGAAGGAAATTACCGATTGAAGTAGAATGAAAAAACATGTAACGACTCAAGAGAGAAGTCTTATAGTAGATCGAAAATCACATCCTTGTAAGGATGATGAAGAGCCCCGAAGGGATAATCATGAAATGGTGGCTATGAAAAGCATGGATCTTAGGGACTATGGTGATCCTTACTTTAGTCCAAGAAGCCTTTTTTCCTTGCCACCAAATGGTTCTTCCCCTAAAGTCTAAGAAGACGAGAAGAATCTACGTACTATCGAAGCAAAGTGCCGACCGCCATTATGAGTCTTGATGCAAGGGTATTGTTCAATTACGATTGGGAGGGAAAGAAAGTGAAACACCGTTGTCATGTTGTGACTGATTACATATGGAATGAGAGTAATTCATGGTGAGTACCTGATTTATGTTCTCATTATAGTTACTGATGTGACTATACTCGAGGGTTGTGCCGAGTTAACGTTACGATTGATGTCGGTAAGTCATGATAATCGGTTTTGGTATGATTATCAAAAAGTGAATAAATTCTACCGGACTACGTTCGAAGGCGACGATCTCGACGTATGAAAGCCGGAGAAAGATAACCGTGTCATGGCAACTGTTTAAAAAAAATGGTGAATGTCAGCCAATATTGTGAGAAAACATTTACACACTCTCATGTTTTGGATGTGGCTACGCTCGAGGATGGTGTCGAGCAAACTTTACGAATGATATGATAATATTGAAAACTAGTGAACACGACTCCGTAATGAACCTCGGAGAAAGATAGTGGTTGAGATAAGGAGGGAAAATTGATATTACCCATCCCGGAAATAAATGTTAGCAAATGAAATTAATTAATTAACGGGTAATTACGAATTTGATTATCGTGTGGATTTGGCCTAAAGTACAAAGATGTACTTTAGAAAAGGGCCCAAAGAAGGTGATTGGGTCCTGAATTAAAAATTGGAATTATAAAATTTACCGTTTGGTCCCTGAATTTCCCGAAGGCTTGAAAGTGACTTTTCGATCAAGGACTCTTTTGGGAATTTTTCTTGCACCATTACATAGGTCTTGAGCTTACGAGTAAGTATACAGGTGGCATGTGAAAATCAGAGTCCGAACGAGAAAGTTATGAGTCCAAAATGATCGGGATGTATCGGTACTTTTAGAAAATATTTAAACTATAAAAAGAGGACGCTCTCTCTCCTCTCGCGATTGGTCAGTCCCCCTCTCTCTCTTTCTTCACATACTCCCTTTCTCTCTCTTCCTTCCCGTAACTCTTCTCCCGGAAGGCACAAAACCCAATTGCTAGTCGGCGGCGACCCACGACTCCGCACCAACACCATCCTTTTCGTCTCCTCCTTGTGATCACAACCATGCCCTTGCGTGAGGCTGCCATCCACCGTACGCGACGCAACAAGCCGCGAAGGAAATGAATCACCGCGCCTTTCGAGGCGATTTCTAGCCACCACAAGCGATATGATGTTGGAGAGTTCGAATGGTCATATGGATCAAGACGAGGGTGGTGGAGACTCCAGGAACAAACGTCTCAAGTATGTGCTTTGGTGGACCAGGTCGGGTGAGCTTTCCTCGGTGTGCTGTGAGTGGAATTCTTCCCAAACTTATAATTATGTATTGACAAATGATTGAATATGTGTTGGATGGATGTGATTTCAGTAATTTATGAATGGGATTGTATTGAATTTTGATTTCTTGTGTGTTTACTTATGGATTGTGGATGATTTATAGTGATTTGCATATGATGGTTATGGGATGATAGGAAGTATAGAATATGCCAAGCGTTAACGTTAAGTCCTGGCATTGATTGATTATTCTATTGGAGGGTTATGATCCTTATGAAATGGTCTTGATAGCAGAAAATATATAGACTATGCTAGAGGTCGAAATTGGAATCGGCATCTATTAATTAAGATATTTTTGGGGGTTGTGGATCTCAGGAAAGGTAATATACTCCAAAATGAGTATAAACTAATATATAGTACATGTGTCATGTGTCATGTATGAGTCATGTGAAGTCTTGTCGAGCCTTGTTGAGTCGTATGTCAGTGTCGAGTCATGGTATGCCCTGATGGTGGTCGCTGGTGTTGTAACTATCTGTAGGACACAGACCAGTCCTCCACGTGATAGATCACAAGCGCTCCCTTTATACGAGTTATATAGCACCAGTCCTATCCCCGAGCTCTTATGAGTCAACGTGGTCCCAGAGCTCCTAGGGGACTCGTGGTGATGGTGCTTGCACCCAGTCGTTCACGTGGTCATGGTATGGGCGAAGACACACAGTCCTATCACGCGCGCATGACTCGTGCAACTACAGTGCCATATACCTTAGATGATGATTGAGTCATGATATGCTAGCCTAGGGATATTTCGGCTATTGAGATAAGATAGCCTAGGTAACATGTCGGGTTATGTTATATAATAGCCAAGGTAACATGCCGACTTATGAGATATGATACCCGAGGTAACATGCCAGCTTATGTGATATGATAGCCGAGGTAACATATCGGCGTATGTGATATGATAGCCGAAGTAACATGCCGACTCATGATGATATGATAGCCGAGGGATATGCCGCCCAAAATGATTATGATAGCCGAGAGTTATGTCGGCTGATACGACATATTATACTAGTCAATACGATATGAAAATCGAGGGACTTGCCGATTTATATGACTAGTGATTAGAGTTCATGTACCAGTGAGGGTACGTTAGTTATCGAGATCAGTGGGTATAGTGTGGGCGGTGACCCCGATAGATGAAATTGTGCTTTGTATAGACGATGTGTCTTTGAGAGGATCTATACCATCATAGAGAGGCGATGGTATCAAAGTATTACTAGTATTATCATCCATGGGATTGGATGTATCATCTTCAATGTATGAAGATTCTTTGTGAATGTTAGGTTGTAAATCATTATGCAATTGTGTTGGATGGTTGCTAGCCCTACGGGGTTATTTGATTAGTATATTGATTTTACTGTTGAGTATGAAATAATGCCACAGGTGATGACCCAAACGCTAAGGTGCCATGAGCGGCACTAGATATATGGTGAGTATGATTTGGATTGTACTTGTGCACATGGGTGATCTTGAGGGTGTTACAGGTATGCAGAGGAAGGTTCGTGAGTACGAAGAGGGGATTACGTGATGACAGCTCTGACCCCACCCATGGATGGTGTAACAAGGTAACAATCGGTTCAGCATTGATGCATTAATTATGGTCATCATTTGTTTTAATTATGCTCTGGGTTGTCTATTGTCGGGGTGAAACGTAAATTTAGTGTTTTTTATTTTACCTTTCACTAGACTTCCTAAAACGCATCATTTTAGTTGGATTTTCGTCACCTAGACTCAGCGTCCAAGTGTAGGCCAGCACCCGGTACTCCCGGTATCCAATTGTATATTCGAGATGGGGTGTAACAATATATTACTTAAGTTAATGTATTTTAGATATATCACTAGCATTAATTTCATCATAAAATTGCATCCAAGTCACAAGATTAATTTTCAAACCTATAAGATGTGAAAAGGGAACAAGGGCATTGAATAAGCGTGCTTGACTTAAAGTGTTGGAGTCATCTAAAGATTTTCGCTATTAGCATTATAGGGTTTATGGTATTCCCCTTCACTCTAAAATAGTAGTGTCGGATTAAAACATTTAGGCTCCGTTTGGGAACAAATTAAGGTTTGGATTTGGATTTTAAATGAAGAAAATTGAAATCCCTTCATTTGAAATCTCATTGTTTCGTAAATTAATTATTTGCTTGGAGATTTGAAATTCCTTCATTTAGCCTTATTTTGACCGGCTCTTTCGAGCCAAAATTCGTAGAAATGAAGGGCTAATTGGACTAGGTCTTTTGAGGAAAAGGTAGAGCTTAAGAGATGATGTTATTGTCCAAGAATGGCAGTGATCGAAGGCCGAACGACGGAGATATGGCTATCCAAAATTGGTATGGTCGGTTTTCGCAACAATCTGGGGAGAAAGATATAAATATTGTTCCAAATAAATACTGTTCCAAGTTCTCTGAAATTACAAAACTGCCACTGCAACTTCAAACTCTAATAACTTCTTCGCTTTAATTCGAAATTGTGCATCATTGGTGCTCACACGTTCGAAGAAACAACCTCTATCTAATGGTACTAAAAAGGAATTAAAAACTCAAATTAAATTAACTTCTCACAAGAAAAACCGAGAATTCTCTAATAAGGGCAATTGGTCAAAAAAGTTGTAAAATTGATTTAAATTGGAGTTTTTCAGGTTGTGATGTTACACGTCACTTAAAGAGCAGCAAAATCTTTTGTAAATTCAATTATTATTCAATTAAGGGTCATCCAAATCTTGTGTTAATTGAGTTATAACACTATAGTAAAGCAAATTGAAGAAATTGTCTAATTTTTAAAATTCCCTTAATCTTTATCACCTACACAGTAATTGAATGAACTAAACGTATGACGAATATTGGAGAGAGAATGGGCGGACGGAGAAGGAAGAGAGCGAAATAATGGTGGTAAAGGAGGATGAGAGATATGAGCGGGAAATGTGGAAGAGCGAGAAATGAGAGTTAACAGATGGGAAAAGAGAACGAGAACAAAGATGGATAAAAAGAATAAAATCAGTGAAAAACAGTAATAAAAGTATATATAAACCCCCAAGTAGAAAACCGAGATTTACGCAAGCATATTTATTCACACATATAACAACTACAAACCATAATTCAAAATCATCACATGACTCCACATCGTACTCGCAAAGTACTTGGTACCCTTAGGTACCTTAACATTAAAGTCAAACATTTACATAATCACAAACTTTATTGCATAAGCACACAACACATTGAAAAAACCTGTACCCTCAATGGTACTTTCTCAGATAAGTCCTCTCCCGGGACAATATGACATCACAATATATTCATCTGACTATCGGTACCATAGTGACACGAGTCACACGCACGTGACAAGACCGAGTATCTTCGCTCTGTACCTACGACCACATGAACGCTGGGTACGAAGCATCATCCCCACATGTCCCTTTTATGGTCCCGAGACAAGATGGCGCTATTTAACTAGTATAGAGTGGGCGCAAGGGAACGATTACGTGGAGGCTGGCCTGAGGCCTGCAGACAAATACGATACCAACGACTACCGAATGGTCCATATTGCATCAATCTTCATAACGGCTCGGCATACTCCTCGAGCCCACACATAACATAATTTCATACTCATTATGACTCAATACTTTTTACTGACGTGACTAGTGGCCACTAATTCACATTTCAAGACTTCACAACCAAACTCTGTTCTCAATGACTCACTTATAACACATATCAAAATGCCCATCAATCAACAAATCAAATATTATTTTCATCAATATTCAAGGCATAAAGCTCATCATGACACTTATTCAAATAGTCACGATTATACTCAATTATGTCCTAATTAAATCTACGTAATCATAACATAATTATTTTATATTGATTAATCACCATCATCCACAATCAAACACACGCAATCATGCACATATATATAACTATATATATATATAAGCAAAAGGGTCCACTCAAAGTGCTCGGGATAAAAGTCCCCAGACATTCATGAGCTATAGTAACTCCTACGCTGTCGAAAATCTGAGAAATTAGGTAGCGAGTTCAAAGTCAATACTATGTTATTAAACCCGTGACTTCTCTCCTTTTTGAATTAACTCTAAACCGGAGTTAAGGTGAAATTAACCATTCCATTAACAAGGACAGGTCTAAGGGAACCTAAGGAATAACCTATGTGCTACTACGCGTTACCGTGCGCCGGTTGTGAAGTTACTGCACACCTGTCACGAAGATTAGTAGTAGGTTACTGAGGTTAAAACTCTAGGAAAAACGATGGCACAACCCCGACCGCCGCCGTGACCGTCGCCATGGATGGCGGCGCCCCGACCAAAAATGGCCAAGGCTCGCCGAAAACCTAACTTTGTCCAAACTTCTCCAAAAACTTCGATCCAACTATCTAATCTCATCTACGATACCTCAGGAGTTCGAATATGAGCTTGGATTAGTGAAGTTTTACCTGAATCAGAGAGTAGATGGCCGGGTAGTCTCGGATGCCGTCGACTTCGATGCTCAACTCACGAGCCACGAGTCCCGATGAGCGTGGAGTATGGTAAGGCTAGCTTCATCTCACCCAGACGAAGCATTTTGGGCTGGTCCCGAGGTCTAATTCGAACAAAAATGGTGTCGAAGATGGCGAAGGCTTTCTAGGTTTTCTCGACCTTTCCCAACCTTCTGTGATGGAATTCAACGGTAAGGATTAGATGAAAGCTCGATTTGATGAGGGGAAGAGTTTATGTGAAACAATGGGGCTGGTCTCAATCGTGATTGGCATGATGGTGGCTGACGGTAAGGAAGGAGGAAGACAATGGAGATGAGGGAGAGAAAAAGAGAAGGATGAAGGAGAGAGAGTGAAAAATGGAGGGTTATGATTGCGTGGGGTTAGATATTTCCAAATAAATTATAATAAACTATGATTAATAATTAATAACTCCAATAAATCAATACTAATATTCCCGATTTCTCCCAAACCAGTTTGTTGTCAATTTTTCTACAAATTCGGTCTTCCCATACCGAATCTCATCTTCAAAATTTCTCTACCAACTTCTCGAATTAAGTTGGAAATTTCGAAGTATAACTCCCAAATTAGTTCCTTTTTGCTGACTTAGAAGATTTCAAGAAATTTTTATAAATGGGATAGAAGGGTAATTCAGTAATTTAAAAATTCCTATTTTGAAATTCGGGGACGGGTCATATCAATCTACCCCCTTAAATTTCGTCCTCGATATTTTGTATCATCTAGTATTAAGTCTTAGGGTCGCAACTAGCAAGGCTTCATCTCTCTCACTTGATACTCAGGTTCCCAAATCGTCTCCTCTGTGGTGTGCTTCTCTATAGTGCTTTAACCAATGTATCATTTTATTCCTCAACAACTTATTCTTCCAGTCCATTCTCGTGACTGGTAGTTCTTTATCGGTAAGATCGTCATCTAGGTCAAAAGGCGTCGAAGATAGCAATGCATGGTATGAATCCGGTACCTAGTATCGTACCATTGACACATAAAACTCGGGGGTATAAGCAACAACTGCGACGGTAGCTACAACGATAGACTACGACACCCACTTCGTAGTATCAACTCCTCGAATGCCCAACTAATATCTTTTTCTGTCAGCATTGTACTGACGTGCAATTACCGGTGATTTCTAGTAATTAGCCTTCAGTTTGGTCAACAAAATCTGGACCATCAATGCTTCGTTCTTCTACTTCTGAACAATGTAGTCGCATTCTGCACGTTTTCCCATACAAGCATGCAAAAGGCGTCATGCCCAGACTAGAGTGGTAATTTTGATTCGAATTAACTCCACAAGAGGGAGATGCCGAACCCAGTTAGCCTGAAACTGTAGTACTAATGTTCTATGTAGCCTAATGAACTCGTTTAGAGGAACTTCACTAATTGATTCAAAGGGCATTCCATCTCTAGTAACACACAGTTCCTGCCATTCTCCACTATTAAGCCGCAAGTTCTACAACTTTAAGCCAAGTAGGTAGCCCCTAGGCTCGTTCAACCATCAAGTCCTAATGATTCATCTTTGAATTTCAAATCATCTCCATTTTGATCTTGGAGACACACTTATTGGCTTCTTTTCTACTTTAGCTCTAGGAAGACCATCCTTTTCTCAAGACAACTGAATCCCGAGTTCCTAAAGACCTTCGTCTGCTTCATCAATATCCTTGCACGAACATCGATGTTACCCAACTAGACTTAGGAAGTTTCTAGTTTCAGTGACGTTCTGGGTACGTTCCCATTTCAATACTGCTTCTACTTTCCTTGGGTTCCCCCAAAGATCCACGAAACTGAGACTTCATGTCCTAGAACTGTCACCTTATACACTAACACTGGTGCTTTTAGAATTTCTCATTTGTTGCTCAAGTTCTAATCTCTCCCAAACCAGTCTCAAATGTTTTACATGTTCCTCCTGCTTCTTCCAATGGATCATAATGTCAGTAATGAAAGCAATGATAACGCGATCCAAGTAAGGTCAAAACACTCACTTCCTTGAATCCATGAGTGTTGGGCATCACCTGAAATTCATAATGAGCATAACTAACAGAACAGTGGCAACTACTCACCATCTATAAATCATACTATTATATCCAAAAATGAATCAATCAATCTTTTCCTATGTGGTAGTTCGAATTGCATCCAAATCCTCAGAACAATCATTGTGATTCCTCACATTATGATGAAGAAACTACGTCCCCAAAGTCAACAATTAAAGACACTTAGATGTAGCCCTTTTTTCAGGACTGTCAATAGCCTCATCCTTAACCTTACCGTAAAACTCTACCTAGTCCTCATTCTCAATCATAATCGAGCGATTCCAGTATTCCATCACCTCAACCTTATTCCAATAATATTCCTAAGAGCATCAACAACAACGATCTCCATATCAATTCCATTTTAGCTATCAATCTATGAATCTCCCTCCAACTTTGAATCGAATCAATCATCATAGAATATGTTACATCATTGGAAACCATTCTTTTCTTACCCATGGTATCAAAGGATGACTCTTCCTCAACTAGATTTCCATCTTTAAACATGGCATCTTAGATCTTCTTCTTCTACCTCGATACCTCCAAAAGGCTCAAAAGAGCTACTTTTCTGAAAACAACCCCCAGCTCAATCCTTCAATTCATTTACTTCACACTAACCTCAACTTCATGTACTTTACATAAACCAATCACTGATGTACAACATGTAACTATAGTAGCTTTCAATCCCCTTTTTATCCAACAATTTCTTGATTTCTGCCTCCTCCCAAGCTTTCTAGCAATGGCAAAGCCCATGAACTAACCTATTACATAGTAACCGTTAACTCACAGTTATACAATTCTGCAAATCAAATTACTTCCTTAGTCGTATGTAAATCCTTCAATTTGTACCAACTCCTAACAATAGCTACGTACATGTACCCATCGGGCCGAAAGTCCAGATAGACCTACGCATCAAAGATTTGCATAACCCTAATGAATTGCCCACATCTCACCAACCCATGTAAGAGGGAATTTAAGGTTCTAACCTAAAGTAACATTTTACACTCTCTCGGGAGCCTAACTACCATTATAGCATCCAACGCTCTCTTACGGAAGGTAATCCAAATAGCTCATCAAGAAGACATCTGGAGGCTCATTAAACACAGGAACTTTCAGAAGCTTCCTGAAGGTCCTATCAGTGGATACCACATGAGCCAAGTAACCTTGACATTCTTTCCTCAACGGCTTCTCTATCTTAATTGCAAAAATCCACTCAACAAAAGAACCTCTTTCTTCAACAATGAGGGTTACCACTACATAACCAGACATGCTGAAGGTTACTATTTTTGCTCTATAATCGAGATTAATATAATATTAGGATTACAATACTCCATGCCTAATATTACGCCTAAATCCACAATTTCCATACACGTACATAAGTACCTTAAGATCCAAAATGATAGAAGAACGAACGTCTAATCATATTCAAAGATTTACTCACATAAATCCATCAAAATATCCCTTGGTACACACTCTTGATATCTTATCAATTCATGTTCTCACAGCACATAGATTTCCATAACAATTCCAAACTATCGATATTGTTGAATCACAACATTTATTATTTACTATCTTCACCATAGAACCCTATGTCAAACTCGATAAACTTGACTCCTTAGCATGATACCAACATCATAATCAATTCATAATTTCAAAACATCCATTTATATAGCTAATCCAAACTATCAGTATTGTATCATCAAAACATCCAACAATCGAGTCCATCATCAATGGCAACTTGATTTACTCAGGTTATACACGTACTATCCCATATGACTTACGTTAGCATCATTGTACCCAAAACAATAAAATTTCGAATAATCCCACCATATCAACTTTACTTCGGTAACAACCATAAAGTCTATATCCTTAATAATACTTTATCACTTAACTCACTATCGGAAGCGGCACTCTCAGACCCCTTTTTGCTTAAAAACTGTGTTAAAACACTTCCCAACAACTTCCAAATCTCCTGGCAATCACTACGGAAAAGGATTCTTTCATATTTCATTAAAGTACTTATTTGACTCCCTTGTATCGTCACTAACAACTGAGAAGTAACAGGCCAGTTTCCTGAACTGTCTCTCATACCCCATAATTAACGGATTTCCCTGTCTAATAAATAATAAGTCATTCCATATTCTTTTCACCTTATCGAGATGTATGAACTAATCCTGAAACCACTTTTTAAAAGCTTCCAAACTAATACGATTACCAGGGATAATAAATGCTTTTCAGCCTTCCACCAAAGCCTTAGTAGTAATACAAAATGAAGGCTACTATAACTATCCACCTTTCACGTGATGTGTAAAAAAACTTCACTAGTTCTTTTCTATAACAATCCCCTTTTCATGGCACGCCGAGTAGGCATAACAATAAAGCAAAAACGAGCAGTAGCCAATGATAATCATGCAACAACTCAAACACACTGGTGTCAATACTTCCTAACTTGCTCTGATACCAAATTGAGACACCCCAACTCAGATAATATAATAAATATATATAACATTTGAGGTATGCGGGCCGACACATTGACCAAAAAGTCCATGTGACGAAACCCTCAACAAGTAACATAGGAAGTATCCAATAAACATTCTAATGATGTATATCTATATAGATATATAGTCAAAAACACCGTGAATGGTATCGTGAATGATACAGAGCATAACTACAGCAAAAATGTGCATGATGATTCAGAATTTAACACCAAGGTTGGTGAACACAATATACGGTCAAACCCCGTGCATTAATGCAAAAAAGCTACCACTAACAATAACCTCCTCGAACTTTCGGTTCAACGCTCCTTATGTCCTACGACCACGTGAAGGCTGGGTGCGAAGCACCATCCCCACATGTCCCTTTTATGGCCCGTGACAAGTTGGCGCTATTTAACTAGTATAGAGCGAGCGCAGGGGAACGATCACGTGGAGGCTGGTATGTGGGTTGCAGACAAGTACGATACCAACGACTACCGAATGGTCCATATCTCATCAATCATCATAACGGCTCGGCATACTCCTCAAGCCCACACATAACATAATTTCATACTCATTATGACTCAATACTTTTTACTGACATTACTAGTGGCTACTAATTCACATTTCGAGACTTCACAACCAGACTCGGTTCTCAATGACTCACTTATGACACACATATATCAAAATGCCCATCAATCAACAAATCACGTACTCGTTTCATCAACATTCAAGGCAAAAAGCTCATCATGACACTTATAGTACGTTTCATCAACATTCAAGGCAAAAAGCTCATCATGACACTTATTCTAATAGTCACGATCAAACTCAATTATGTCCTAATTAAATCCACAATCATAACATAATTATTTTATATTGACTAATCACCATCATCCACAATCAAACACACGCAATCATGCACATATATATAACTATACATATATATACATAACAATACATATATATATAAACAAAAGGGTCCACTCACAGTGCTCGGGATAAAAGTCCCCCGGCGTTCCTGAGCCATAGTAACTCCTACGCTGTCGAAAATTTGAGAAATTAGATAGCGAGTTCAAAGTCAATACTATGTTATTAAACCCGTGACTTCTCTCCTTTTTGAATTAACTCTAAACCGGTGTTAAGGTGAAATTAACCATTCCATTAAATAGGATAGGTCTAAGGGAACCTAAGGAATAACCCATGCGCTGCCACGTGCTGCAGTGCACCGCCACGCGCCGCCTAGCGCCGGTAGTGACGCTACTGCACACCTGTCACGAAGATTAGTAGTAGGTTACTGAGGTTAAAACTCTAGGAAAAATGGTGACACTTCCCTGAACGCCGCCATGACCGTTTCAGTATAGCGAGTTCAAAGTCAATACTATGTTATTAAACCCGTGACTTCTCTCCTTTTTGAATTAACTCTAAACCGGTGTTAAGGTGAAATTAACCATTCCATTAAATATGATAGGTCTAAGGGAACCTAAGGAATAACCCATGCGCTGCCACGTGCTGCAGTGCACCGCCACGCGCCGCCTAGCGCCGGTAGTGACGCTACTGCACACCTGTCACGAAGATTAGTAGTAGGTTACTGAGGTTAAAACTCTAGGAAAAATGGTGAAACCTCCCTGAACGCCGCCATGACCGTTTCAGTATAGCGAGTTCAAAGTCAATACTATGTTATTAAACCCGTGACTTCTCTCCTTTTTGAATTAACTCTAAACCGGTGTTAAGGTGAAATTAATCATTCCATTAAATAGGATAGGTCTAAGGGAACCTAAGGAATAACCCATGCGCTGCCACGTGCTGCAGTGCACCGCCACGCACCGCCTAGCGCCGGTAGTGACGCTACTGCACACCTGTCACGAAGATTAGTAGTAGGTTACTGAGGTTAAAACTCTAGGAAAAATGGTGACACCTCCGTGAACGCCGCCATGACCGTTTCAGTATAGCGAGTTCAAAGTCAATACTATGTTATTAAACCCGTGACTTCTCTCCTTTTTGAATTAACTCTAAACCGGTGTTAAGGTGAAATTAACCATTCCATTAAATAGGATAGGTCTAAGGGAACCTAAGGAACAACCCATGCGCTGCCACGTGCTGCAGTGCACCGCCACGCGCCGCCTAGCGCCGGTAGTGACGCTACTGCACACCTGTCACGAAGATTAGTAGTAGGTTACTGAGGTTAAAACTCTAGGAAAAATGGTGACACCTCCCTGAACGCCGCCATGACCGTTTCAGTGGACGGCGGCGCACCGGCCGGAGACGGCCAAGGCTCGCCGGAAACCTAACTTTGTCAAAACTTCTCCAAAAACTTTGATCCAGTTGTTTAATCTCATCTACGAAACCTCAGGAGTTCGAATATGAGCCTGGATTAGTGAAGTTTTACCTGAATCGAAGAGGAGGTGGCCAGGAAGTCTCAGACGCCGTGGCTTCGATGCTCGAGTCACAAGCCATGAGACCCGATGAGCGTGGAGTATGGTAAGGCTAGCTTCGTCTCGCCCAGACGAAGCGTTTGGGGCTGGTCCCGAGGCCTAATTAGAACGGAAATGGTGTCCGAGACAGCGAGGGCTTATGGGGTTTTTTCGGCCTTGCCCAACCTTCTGTGATGGAATTCAGCGGTAGGGATAGTAGGGGAAGGTTCAATTTGATGAGGGGAAGAGGTTCAGTGAAACGGTGTGGCTGGTCTCAGTCGTGACTGGCGTGATGGTGGCTGACGGTGTCAAGAACGCAGAGAAGGAGGGAGGAAGACAATGGAGATCGGGGAGAGAAAAAGACAAGGATGAGGGAGAGATAATTGGAGGGTTTTGATTGGGTGGGGTTAGATATTTCCAAATAAATTATAATAAACTATGATTAATAATTAATAACTCCAATAAATCTATACTAATATTCCCAAATTCTCCAGAATTAATTTATTCTTGAATTTTCTACGAATTCGGTCTTCCCGTTCCAAATCTTGTCTTCAAAATTTTTCTACCAACTTCTCGAATTAAGTTGGAAATTTCAAAGTCTAACTCTCGAATTAGTTCATTTTTGCTAACTTAGAAGATTTCAGGAAATTTCGATAAATGGAATAGAAGGGTAATTCGGTAATTTAATAATTCCATTTTTAAAATTCCGGGATGAGTTGTATCATGAAGTCATTTGACGTTGCAGACCTTCATATTAATATCGAAATTCAATGAGCTTCAAGAAAAAAAAAGCTTTTGATTGTAGCAAGCCAAATTAATCTTGAATGTCTCTCATCTATCACAAACCCTTCCGGTCAAATTTTTGAGAATTTTTCTAGATTTTTTCTTGAATTTTCTAGTTTTTTCTCGAAAGTATTAATTTCTATGAATTTTTCGTCGCTAAAAGCTAAAAACACCTTCAGTGACAAAATTCTCTAATGAACAGATCGCAAATAAAAAAAAATTTGGTGATGTTGTTCATCAGAAATTTCGTCGCTAAATGTATTTTTAGTCTTTAGTGACGAAAAATTTATACAAATTCATACTATTTTAGAACATCCAGAAATATTCCAAAAAATGAATTTCCTTAACAGGTATTTGGATGAAGATTTTTAAGATTACCAAGAATTTATAAAATGATATAATTGAAATTAACATAAATTAATTTCCTAGAATTTGTGAAATTTTTGTTTGGGTAACACAAAAGTAAAAAGGTGCTGCTACGGGCACCAATTACTTTCCCAAGTTTTTATATCAATTGACGTGGCACATGACAAGGAAGCCCAGGTCATTTACCACATTATCTATTTTTAATCACTCACATTTTAATTTAATTATTAATTAAATTAACAATATAAACTACTTATATTAAATAAGTAAAAATTAAAGAACCCTAACTATATCCCATTGATTTTCCCCAAATTGACATCGTCATAATGGGTTACAACAAACTTTGATATTGCTAAACAATTGTCCTTCATCATTATAAAACGAAAGAGATTCAAGTCCTCATGAATGATCTAGCAAATATTCAGAATATAAATGTTACGACCTAAAAACTAAATATATACAATGGTTAATCCTTTATGCTCTTCCTCCATTGAAGGGACAATAGGAAACCCACAATTATGAATTTAGATCTAATGAAACCTTTTCCCTCACCGTCTGGAAAAAAAATGGTATATAAAGGTGGGCCTAAATGTTTTTGAAAAACAGGAGGGCCTGGGTATTGATATGATGGTGAAGATTTGTGTGACATAAGGTAAAGATTGAATTCAAGCCTCATTGAGGAAGATGTTGCATAATTAGAAAGGAATGGATATGGTTTATTTTATCCTATAAATGATTTTTCATTTTCTTTAACCAAATAATTAAATTAAAATGTGATTAATACTAAATGAATGATGTGGCAGATGATATGGATTTCTATGTCATGTGCCACATCAGTTGGGATCCTTTAGTTGGTAAAGGAGTTGGTGTTTTTAGCATTATTGAAAGTAAAATGAAATTTGAACATGTAAATTAATGTTCATATATAAATGGTAGTTATAAAGATGAAATTTTGAAATGACATCTTTTTATATTGAATTTAAACTTGGGATCTATGACATTCAAATTAAAAATAAAAAATGTCGTAGAATTTTAAATTTCCTTTTATCCATCCAACCAAGAGAATTGATGCATAGGGAACTTTAAATTCTAACTTTTTAACCATGTTTTTTTTCCTCATCCAAACATACCGTAACACTGGGGTACGATTTTACACCTTCCAACAGATCCACAAAAACCTAGAAAATTCTCTTAACACTTGGGAACCATTTCTCATCGATGGCTTATTGCTCCGATTTTCTTCTTCTTCTTTTTTCTACACTCATTTTTTTCTTATTTCTCTCACTCCCTCTCTCTCATTTTCTTCTTCTTCTCTCTCATTTTCTTATTCTTCTCTCTCTTTTTGCTACCTTCGTGGATTCTTTTCACTCTTGATTTTGTTTTTTATTTTTTGTTTTTTTTTTGAATAATTTTTTTTATGTTTTGGAATAATTTTTGTTTGGGAAATTAGCTATAATACCCCACCATCACAAAAAAAAATTCTTCAATGCCCCTTTTCTTTAATCCTTACAATCCATACATTTTGACTTTTGGTATTTGCACTTTTGGCACAAGTATAAAAACAAAACAAAACTATCTCAAACCCCCCTTAGTTACTTCCCATTCACCTTCATCTCTCTCAGCCGATGAAATCCTCTCATCCAAACCCAGAAATCCTCTCATCCAAACCCAGAAATCCTTTCATCCAAATCCTCCCATCCAAACCCATAAATCCTCACCAAGAAATCCTCTCCTTCCAAACCCATAAATCCTCCCCCATCCAAACCCAGCTCCGATGAAGATGTCGATAAAGACGCCGATAAAGGCCCCGATGAAGATCCCATCCAAACCCAACTCCGATGAAGACGATGAAGAGGCCGATGAAGACGATGCCAATGAAGATGATGAAACGATGCCGATGAAGACAAGAAGTTCATCCACTGCTTTGTCATTTTGGTTTCAGATTTTTGGGTTTTTTCTGAATTTGGATATAGTGATTGTTCTTCAATTTCTTAATATGGGTCTTGTTGATAGTTAATTCCTTTATGGGTTTGATGGATCTGGTTTTTATATAGGATCTGAACTAATTTGTTACCCAGAAATAGATCACCCACTGTTTTGTCATTTTGGTTTCAGATTTTTGGGTTTTTTCTGAATTTGGATATTGTGATTGTTCTTCAATTTCTTAATCTGGTCTTGTTGATAGTTAAATCCTTGATGGGTTTGATGGATTTGGTTTTTTATTAAAGTTCTGAACTAATTGGTTACCCAGAAATAGATTTGGTTGTTTATTGAAGATCTGAACTAATTGGTTACCCATATATAGATTTGGTTGTTCTTCAATTTTTGGGTTCATGTTCATCTAGAAGACCCAAAAATGGTTATGTAACTAAGTGGTTACCAACTGGTATATAAGTGGGAACTAATCGGTAACTAACTGCGAAACTCACAAACCCAGAAACAAACTTCATCTTCCTCTTCATGTTCATGTTCATGCTCATCTAAAAAACCCAAAAATGGTTATGTAACTAAGTGGTTACCAACTGGTATATAAGTGGGAACTAATCGATAACCAACTGTGAAATTCACAAACCCAGAAACAAACTTCATCTTCCTCTTCATCTTCATGTTCATCTAGAAAACCCATAAATGATTACGTAACTAAGTGGTTACTGATCAGTTATTATTTATGCATCATTTTGATGTCTTTATATGCCTCCCTTACCTGTCTTTTGAATGATTTCATGCCTCAATAGTAGAAAATGATCAATCTTGTGAGACTTGTGCAGATTTGGAAAGATAGGTAAATTCTGAGAAGAGCGCAAAAAGAATGACTCAAATCGGAGTTCAGATGAAGGAGATGTCCTCATTTCAATATCAAGTCCTGAACTGGGTCCTGAGTGCACCAATGCGCCAGTGCGCCTATTTTGAGTCCTTGACCAAGAACCTCAGATCATGTCATCCGGGTTCCAAACCTGTGTCTCATAACATCAAGTTCATGTCCTATAAGTGCCAAGGTCTTGTCAGGACATGTCGAGTACATGTCCCAAGAACTTCCCATCCCCCTCATTTCAATATCAAGTCTTGAACTGGGTCCTGAGTGCACCAATGCGCCAGTGCGCCTATTTTGAGTCCTTGACCAAGAACCTCAGATCATGTCATCCGGGTTCCAAACCTGTGTCTCATAACATCAAGTTCATGTCCTATAAGTGCCAAGGTCGTGTCAGGACATGTCGAGTACATGTCCCAAGAACTTCCCATCCGAACCTAGCCTCTGCGCCTAAACCCTAGTTCTTGTTCTGCCAGCTGTGGATCAAAGTTCCTGCTTTGCGCTAAGCCTGACAACCTGTGCGTCTGGCATGAGCGAAGATGCACTTCTACTATGCTTATGGTATGCCTCAAAAGCGCAGTCCCATACCCTTATGACGAAGACATTCGAAGGGCCAAGTTCTAAGTTCCAACGTCTGACCGCGGGAAGACCACGGGCTGCCCGTGGCCAGCTTGTGTTCCCACTGGCCAGCTTACATTCACACTCCCAACCGTGTTCTAATAGATTTTAAGGACTTTGTAATTAATTAGAAGTACAATAACTATTCCAGAACATTCTAGGCTAGGGTTTTTAATACCAATCCTTATAGGACAAGGTTTTCCCTTTGTCTATAAAAGGGAGCCTTTGTTCAGTATTTTTGGAGGGGATTATTAGAAGAGCATTATTTGGAAGATCTAGACACCCTAGCCGCAATTTACATTGTAATTTAGTTCAAAGTACACAGTTTCTTATTTTATACATTTTTTGGGCGTGGAGCTTGGAGAGGAAGGCCTTGCCGAGTCTCTGTTGTGCACCATTGTTCATCAATGTTCTTTACTCTAAACTTTTATTTCACTGCAATTGACATATGAATTCAATTATTTCTGTTTCAATTTCAATTATGAGTGAGTAGTTCCTATTAAAATTAGGGTTGTTTGAAGCCCTAGCCATGTTAGCTCATTAAGTAGATTTTTATTCTTGTTCTTAATTTCTATGCATGCTAAATAACTCTGATTACTGCTTTAACTACCATTCTTTTATGTTTATGAGACTTGCTACCTTGTTTGCATAAATTATTGATGGAATTGCTTGAGTGACTGCCATATCATCCTGTGGTTCATTAGCATCAAGAGGTTGAGGTTAAGAAACAATCTTGTAATCGGAATTCATGACAACCTAGGAATGCATCCCCCTCTTCTAGGCTAGTGTGATGTCATTAAATTCTCTTAGTACTTCATGCGTCATCTTAACTGGTAGGTGATAGATGTTCTAGGCATATGCCATGTCTAAAACATGCTAAGTAAGAGAGAATGATATATGTTTAGTGTACCAACGACAGGACCTAGGCATGAGCACCTAATTCAGAATTGCATAGTAATTAGGTCAAGATAATCTGGTTAGGAGCTATAATTTGTTAGAGTGGATAACAAACCTTAATTCTCCTTAGTTAACAAACAATCAACCTTTCATTCTTGCATTGTTATTTTCTGCACTTTGATTTACTTGTCTTTAATTTTCAACTCTCAATCATAAACCCCCCCTTGGTGTGTGTGTGTTTTTATTTAAGTTAACAAATCTGAACTTAATTAGCTTAATCGTTGAACAAGTCTTCGAGAGATCGACCTTTGCTTGTCATTATACTATCTTCATCGATTTTATGCGCTTGCAAAGTTATACTTAGTAGAAATAAAGTTCATAATTATTGTGTTCAGTATTTCTTCTACCAGTTACCAACTGATATATAAGTAGGAACTAATCGGTAACTAACTGCGAAACCCAGAAACCCAGATGAAGTTACTTTATGGGTTTCCATGATTTCGCAGTTAATTACCGATTAGTTATCGATTAATTTCCACTTACATACCACTTAGTTACCTTCTTATTTATCTAACTATTTATGGGTTTATGAGTTTCCATGGTTTCGCAGTTAGTTACCGATTAGTTTCCACCTACATACCAATTATTAACCACTTAATTACCTAACTTTTTCTGGGCTAGGTAACTAAATGAAACTCAGATTTTACTCTTTATGATACAAAAAACTGAACAACATGTACCCATAATAGAACAATATAGTGCAAGCCAAAAACTCATCCAAGCAATTTCTAAAACTCATATATTAAGTACATACCAAAACATTGATATATAGTACAATACCTACAAAAGAAAATACTCAATTATCAAATTGGAATTAGTTTGGTTCTTCAGTTGGAAAAAAAAAAAACCAAGATCTGCTTACGAAAAAAAACCCAGGAAAAAAAGAGCAAAGTTTCGAAAAAAACCCAAAAAAGCATTTTCTTCATCTGCTCAATGGGTGAATTTCTATTTTTGCGCTACTTCATTGGCGGCATCATCGGAATCGTTTCATCATCGGCATTGTCTTCATCGGAATCGTTTCATCATCGGCATTGTCTTCATCGTTTGTCATCTTCATCATCTTCATCGGCGTCTTCATCGGCGTCTTCATCGGCGCCTTCATCGGCATCTTCATCGGAGCTGGGTTTGGATGGGAGAGGATTTCTAGGTTTGGAAGGAGAGGATTTATGGGTTTGGATTGGAGGATTTGGATTAGAGGATTTTTGGGTTTGGATGAGAGGATTTCTAGGTTTTGATGAGAGGATTTCATCGACTCAGAGAGATGAAGGTGAATGGGAAGTAACTAAGGGGGGTTTGAGATTGTTTTGTTTTGTTTTTATACTTGGGCCAAAAGTGAAAATACCAAAAATCAAAATGTATTGATTGTAAGGATTAAAGAAAAGGGGCATTGAATAATTTTTTGTGTGATAGTGGGGCATTATAGCTAATTTCCCTTATTTTTGTTTACTTTTCAAATTAATTTATTATATTTTTTGTCACTTGGCATCTATATGTGACTTATTCAAATTAAACAGTAGGTCTCATTTTGTCCACATCAACATTTAACAAAAACTTTAATAAAATAGTTAATGATCGAGCCAGATTAACGTAACTTTGTCTTAAGGATAATAAAGAGTAATTTTTTCAAAAACTTTACACTTGTTAGGCGTCCTTATACACAACAGATGACACGTTTTCTACGTCATTATTAATATCTTCCATGACATACACAAAAATGACACGCAACTGTCGTGCTCTTAATAATTAAAAATGACGCAATTTCTGCATCATCTATTAAAGATTTTGTAGTAGCTCAAGTTTGTCACTTTCTTCTGCGATGATGAGCATCCCATAGTCACTCAGCTTTGCAATTTGATGTTCATCAAGCAATATATTTTTTTAACTTTTTCAATCGGTTGTTGAAATAACCCAGAGTAACCCCAGTATGTAGAAAATGCACAGCCTTTGCAACTCCTATAAGAATTGTCAATCTGTCATACCACTTGAGAACCTTCTCTAGATTGTTTTCTACATATATGCACATAGTTTGGGGACATTGGCATGCATGTAATCATGATATAAACTCATATTGCCAACCATTCCTTCCACTACAACTTCACTTATTATGTCTTTTTTTTCACTTCTATTATATTTATTATTCTAATTTGTATATATATATATATATATATATATATATATTTCCTAAAATCATATGATCCTTGATTTTTGGAGTTGCAAACTCATGATCGTTTGGTATCACTTGACCAAAATAAAAGACTACTATATCTATTAATAAGGGAGAGAGCCACAAGTGGTTCCTCCTCAACCAAGGTGAAAAAATCATCATGAGTTAGCGCATTGGCAAAATCTTATAGGATTTTATAAATGTTTATAAATATATTATTAAAAATAAATTATTCAATGTCAAATTCAATTGTAATTGAATACACCCTGAAGCAATAGTGTATCCTTCGGAGGACATCCGATCAAAAAAGACGCAATGGTTTATTCCGAAAAGTGCAATAAGAAAATAGGAGACGTCTAACAAAAATAAAAATAAAATAGGAGACGTGTCTGTAGCCCCGGTGGACGCGTAATAAACAAAGTGGGCCTAAAAGAACAGCCGTAAAGCAAAGAAAACCGCGGGCCACATCTGAAATCCAAGACGACATAGACTGCCACGTCGTCATCACAACGTGCTTTTTACATCCTTAATCGCTACGAACTGGAAACGCACCGTTCCCCCTTGAGTCACTCTTTCCCTCTCTCCGTATATAACCCCACTGTTCGTCTCTGTTCCACTTCCTCTCCCTCCTCTCTCTTCCAGGGAAGAAGAAAAAACAAAAAAGGAATAATAAAAAAAATTAGAAAAAAACAAAAATTTCATTCCATTTATAGTGCAAGAGAAACCCTTCTCATCACTCTAAATACAATCGTCGGCAAACCCTAACCCTAACCCTATTTTTTTTATTTCCCCCATTTATCCTCCAATTTTTTTTATTATTTATTTGATTACTTTTTCGAATGGCGGCGGCGGTGTCGTCCCCGGCAGCTCAGCCTGTGTCCCCGACGGCTCAACCAGTGTCTCCGGCACTGTTGGCGGCTCCAGCTCCGGTTGCGGCGGGTTTCGGCAATGTGTCGCTGTACGTAGGCGATCTGGACCCGACAGTGAACGAAGGACAGCTGGTGGATCTGTTTGGGTCAATGGGTACGATCGTTTCCGTTAGGGTTTGCAGGGATCAGAGCCGAATGCAATCGCTCGGCTACGCCTATGTCAATTACAGCACTCCACAAGAGGGTTCGTAATTTTGAATTTGGTCATCTTTGTGTTTTTTATTTACACAATTAAATAGAAGATTCTGTCTAATTCTTTTGTATTTTTTTATTAAGTGAATCTCATTAATTTATTGGTCTTTTATTTGCAATTTCTGTGGATGTGCGAAGCCTATTGTTTATTGTTTTTGTTGGTATTAAAAAATGCAATAGTTCGAAACAGAGTTGTTTGTTGGAAACAGAATTGGATAGAAGAGAAGTTTAGATTTTTAGTTTTTGCCTTTACCTCTAATTAGAATGTGTGCATTATTATATATTGGACATTGACATTGAGGATAAGTTGACTTAGCTCTGATTTCGATATTTAAATTGCAGCTTCTAATGCTCTGGAGGTTTTAAATTTCACTCCTATCAATGGGAAACCCATCAGGATTATGTACTCTCATCGTGACCCAAGTATTCGCAAAAGCGGAAGGGCAAATGTGTTTATCAAGAATCTGGACTCAACGATTGACAACAAGGCGTTGCTTGAGACATTTTCTTCGTTTGGCACCGTACTTTCTTGCAAGGTCGCAGTTGATGGCAACGGTCAATCCAAAGGGTATGGATTTGTACAGTATGACAATGAAGAATATGCGCAGGCAGCAATCAACCGGCTCAATGGCATGCTGTTAAATGATAAACAAGTTTTTGTTGGATTTTTCATACGAAGCCAGGATAGGAATCCACCACATGGATCACAGCATTTCACTAATGTGTATATGAAAAATTTGCCCGAGACAGCTACAGAGGATGACCTTACGAAATTTTTTGGCGAGCATGGTAATGTGACCAGTGTAAAAGTTATGAGAGATGACTTTGGAAAGTCTAGATGTTTTGGATTTGCAAACTTTGAGAAGCGCGAACAAGCTGCTGCTGCAATTGATAAGTTGAATGGAACCACCTTTAATGGTAAAGTTTTGTATGTTGGGAGGGCTCAAAAGAAATCAGTGAGGGAGGCGGAGTTGAGAGCTAAGTTTGAGCAGGAAAGACTCAGTAGATTTGAGAAGCTACAAGGCGCTAATCTCTATTTGAAAAATCTTGATGACACAATAAATGATGATAAACTCAAGGAGCTATTTTCTGAATTTGGAACTATAACATCATGCAAGGTATCTCTAATTTCAACTGTACCTCTTTCCTGCAATTGTCTTCTTTGTATCTTCTTTTCGAAAAACATTAGCTAAATTTAGTATTTGAAAGCTCTTGGGTACAAATAGATAACTGGTGATAATTTTCTTTATTTTTCAAGGTCATGCTTGATCACCAAGGAATGAGCAAGGGTTCTGGATTCGTTGCCTTCTCTACTCCAGAGGAGGCCAATAAAGCTGTAAGCGATTGTTTATATGTTGAATCTTCTCATTATGCTCCTGTTGTCCCATACGATTTTTATGTAACATATGCATGAATAATTTCTCTTTCTCCCTTCTTTAGTTGACTGAAATGAATGGTAAGATGATTGGACGGAAGCCTCTTTATGTTGCTGTAGCCCAACGCAAAGAAGAGAGAAAAGCTAGATTACAGGTAGTTTTTTTCGTCGCTTCTCTCTATCGTTGTTTTGAAAACTTTAATCCCTCGGTACTACAGATTTAGACATGTAGGGTGTCGTTTGAGAATAAGAGTTTATAAGAATGCTTTGCGAAAACAATTCCCCCGTGATAGTGCTGGTGTTTCTCTGTGTTTATGATAGCCAGGATCCACATAGTTCATGCCATACTTGGCTTTCTGGCTATCCAGTTGCAATAATGAGATGCTTAGGATTTCAAGGTTTTTGGTAACAAAGAAATAGAGGTTCTGCATTCACAAATCGAGTTTGCTAGTATTTTACATTTAGTGTTTGCGTTATAGAAAGAGCTGGTTTCCTATTATTAGTTACAATTTACAAATCGAGTGCAAACATTGTCATCCTATTTTTAGCTGTTTTTTCCGGTCTAAAAGTCAGTGTTTAGTCTAAGCATCAGCATGTTTTTCCTACTAGCTTTGGTGAACACGAATATTGGTCAGTCCGATAGGTTCTCTCTTGTTTTGCTTTTTATGAACAGAAACCTTGATTGTCAATTATTGTGATTGTTCCGAGGAAGTATTACCAAGGTGACCTTCCTTATTTGTTTCAGTCACGCTTTGCCCAAATCCGAGCCCCAGGTGGAATGACACCATTGCCATCGGGAATTCCAGGATATCATCCTGGAGCACCTAGACTTGCCCCTCAACAAATGTATTTTAGTCAAGGTGCTCCGGGCCTTCTACCCCCACAGCCTGCAGGTTATGGCTTCCAGCAGCAGCTCTTGCCTGGTATGCGCCCAGGTGTTGGTCCAAACTTTATTATGCCATATCACCTTCAGAGGCAAGGTCAACCTGGACAGCGGATGGGTGTACGGCGAGGTGGGAACCTGCAACACGTGCAGCCACACCAGCAGGTGCAGCACTTCCCTTATTTACCTTAGCAATTTTCCTAATTTTCCTTTTCACTCGATCTTGGGTACCTGGACTCACCACCACATTACTTACTATATCATGAATATTATGAGTTTGGGTAATTTAATGATAATGTTAGTGAGATACATAGGTCATGACAGGATTTCACACTTGCACTTCTTAATTTCAGTTACTGCACCGTAACTCAAATCAAGGCTTGACATACATGGGCAAAGCACGAAATGGAGTGGACCCCTCTGTGGCTCCTCAAGGTCTTGCAGGTCCAATCATGTCGATGCCTTTTGACGGTTCAGGGATGCCTGTGACTCCCAATGATATCCAGCGTACTGGGCCGTTGCCAATGTCAGCACTTGCTTCGGCGTTAGCTTCTGCTACCCCAGATAATCAGCGTTTGGTAAGTCCTTTGTACCCTCTTTTCTTCATATGCCTATGAACTTTGTATTGATGTTCTGTAACACCTTGATATGTCATTTGTGATTGTGTCTATAAATTGCAGATGCTGGGTGAGCAGCTATATCCGCTTGTTGAGCGTATTGAGCCAGAACACACGGCTAAGGTGACAGGGATGTTGCTGGAGATGGACCAGACGGAGGTTCTTCATCTCATTGAGGCTCCAGATGCCTTGAAGGATAAGGTAGCTGAGGCAATGGATGTCCTTCGCAAAGCTGCAACCAAGTCTGAAGTTACTGATCAGCTTACTTCATTGGATCTGAATGAGTGAAATTCTCCTTACTCATCACCATTTTTGCGCACTGGGTCCCTTTTTTTGCCGGCCCAAACTACTAGTCATTGGTAGTGGGGTTTTTTTCTAAATACATTTTGCTAGGATCTGTTCTATTTTTGGCAACTCAAATGCCTGAATTTTTTAGGCTTTTGACTTTGCATGGACGGATTTTAAGACCTAAAGTTGCTAGGATTTCGGTCAACATCTTTCATTTTCTTAAACTGCCATCACCTTTTTCTTATTAGGAATTGAGTTGGGATTTTTTCTGGACCATTTTTCACTCCCTCATAATTTTCGGTATATTCCAAAGTCCAATATCTTTGTTGGATCATTTTCGTAAACTACCATGTTCTTTTACATCTCTCCATGTCTGGAGAGAACTAAACCTAAACCTGAGAATACTGTGTTGTTAAAGACAAGTAATTGTTTAGTAGGGCAAACTTTGTAACCCAAACAAAGAACAGAAACGGGCTTAATGCTAAAAACGAGGCTGAGAGACTTTTGAAGAGTTGTTATTGTTTGGAATTGTTATTGAGATCTTCTTACAGAGGATAGCTCTCATCCATAATCTTTTGGAATATGGGACTCTTTTTGTTCCACTAATTTGTAAGTTGTTAGTTTTTAATGAGAAAACAATTGTGTACTGTACTTTATTTGTATGGTTACTTTTTTCTTTGTACAACAATATTGGAGGGGAAAATATGTGTCGACTTCTCCCTTTATGGAAGTCGAACTTGAGTTTACTCACGGTATAATGGAGATGATTATCACTAAGTCGTAGTATCAGTGATATATTTTTATTGGTAAATTACATTTTACTATCTTGTAGTTTATATCAAATCACATTTTTATACGTGAATATTGGAGGGGAAAATATGTGTCGACTTCTCCCTTTATGGAAATCGAACTTGAGTTTACTCACCGTATAATAGGGATGATTACCACTAAGTCGTAGTATCAGTGACACATATTTTTATTGACAAATTACACTTTATTATCATGTAGTTTATACAAAATAACATTTTTATACATGAAGATTCAAAATTTTCATTTATCACCCTATACTCTTTAAAACGTTATAACTTTGACTCTCCATTAATTATTCCGTTAAGTTTTCTGTTAAATTCTGATATGAATAACGTGGGATCCGCTGTTTATTTTAAGTACATGACACATCAGCAATATGTAGCAAAATAATAATATTTTAATATTTTTTAATAAAAATAATATTTTAATAATATTTAATAAAAATAATATTTTAATTGATTAAAATCAAACACCCAAAAGAAAATCTCTCGCCCAACACTCCTAACTGCCGTCAACCAAAATAGAGACGCCACCGACAACAATGAAGACAGCGACAACGACGGTGGCCCTTTCTTCGACTTAGAGATCCCTGTCCCTGATGTAGACGAATCAGAGCCCCAAACCCACAAACCATCTAATCGCAGTAGTGATGAGAGCGAGGAGGCCCAATTGGAGGAAGATAGCTACGACAAAGATGACGAGGTAGTCTGAAGACGGTGAGGACGGCGAGAGAGAGTTCAACTTCACGGTCTCTTCCGGTCCAGCCTTTGATTGTACGGACGACCCCAATCTCACGTATTCTGTCTCCCTTTGACGACTTGTTTTTCAAAGGCAAGTTTGTGCCCATCGAGTTTAACCAATCTGAAGAATCCAACTCCAAGCCTAATTCGCCGTGTCATTGTTGAAATCGGCCACGAAATTGCTAGTTTTGATGTTGGGTTAGAAGAAATCCAAGTCGAATTCAAACGGGTCGGAGAAAACAGAGAAAATAGAGCCAGGAATTGGATTTTTTCCTCAAATTTTCTGGACTACCTATGAATTTTTTGTCAATAAAGACTGAAGAACACCTTAGTGAACAAATTTTCAGATGATCACCGGCGAAAAAGTTTGCAAAATTGATGTTTTTCTAGAAAATAGCCAGAAAATTCTGCAAGGTATCTTGCAGCTTTTGTTTCTGGGCTCAAAAACACCGAATCGAGATGAACTATTATTTTGGGGAGGTGGTCGTTGGGTGCGGCGTGAAGGCGTTGGGCAAGATTTTTTTTTTTTTCTGTTTTAATTTTTAATAAATTTGATTTATATATTTTTTAAATTTAAAATATTATTTATTTTTGCCACATATTGCTTATGTGCCATGTATTTAAAATAACCAGTGAGTTTCACTTTGTCCATATTAACACTTAACAAAAAATTTAACGAAATAACTAACGAAATGTCAAAGTTGTAATGTTTTAAAGAATACATAGTGATAAATGTAAGATTTGAAACTTCAAATATAGAAGTATTATTTGGGGTAAATTACAGGATAAGTAAGTGTAATTTGTCTTATTTTAAATTATGGTCAATTTCAATTTTGTGCCCTGAGCCAGAAGTTGAGCCTCAAGTTAGAAGATCAACTAAAGGGCGCAAACCCTGAGGCAAATGCCCTCCACAGATGGGGGAGAACCACAGTTTTATGAAGAAGCTCTAACTGATGAGCATAAAAAGGAGTGGTTGAAAGCCATGCAAGAAGAAATGAATTGAAGACTGATGGTGTTCCCCAAAGGAAGGAATGCACTCAAGAACAAATGGGAGTATAAATCGAAGACAGAATAAACTACCTCAAAGTCGAGGTTTAAGGAAAGGCTAGTTGTGAAAGGTTTCAGTAGGAAATGCGGAATCGAATTTGAAAAGATTTTCTCGCTTATGGTAAAGATGTCATCCATCTAGGTTGTACTTGGTTTGGCTGCAACTTAGAGGTTGAACAACTTGACGTGAAGACCTCATTTCTTCACGTTGACCTAGGAATATATTTACTTGGAATAACCAGAAGGATTCAAAGTCAGCGACAATGAAGATCTAGTTTGTCGACTGAGGAAAAGTTTGTACGGACCAAAGCAGGACACCTCGACAATGGTACAAGAAGTTCAATTCTTTCATGATTGAGCATGGATATTGAAGGATGACTTCAGATTAGTGTGTATTTGCAAAAAGATTCTGTAATGGTGGGTTATCATAGTTCTTCTCTATGTTGATAATATCTTAATCGTAGAATAAGACGGTGAAAAGATTAGAAAATTGAAATAAACTCAATAAATCATTTTCTATGAAGAAATTTGGACCCGTGAAACAGACTCTCGGTATGATTATCTCTCGCTATAGAAAGAACAGAAATTTATGCTCGTCACAAGAAATTAATGTAGATCGAGAAGGTACGGAAGTGGTCAACACGGAAAAAGCTAAGCCAATTGCTACTCCATTTTCCAGCCACTTCATGCTGAGCTCAAAGCAAAGTCCTGTAAGTGAGAAAGAAAAGAAGGAAATGACAATGTTGTTATATGCCTCGGTCGTTGGTAATCTATGTACGCTATAGTGTGTACAAGGCTAGATATAACACATGCAATGAGTGTTATTAGCAGATTCTTGTCTAAATCAGCCAAAGAGCACTGAAATGCTATGAAGTGTATCTTTAAATATATTAGGGGTGCTTCCAAAATGAGTTTATAATATGGAAGTAGCAAGCCATAATTAATTGGCTACACATGCAAATATGGCTGGAGATATGGATTCCAGAAAGTCAACTCTCGGATACTTGATTATACATTTTAGGGTGAGTTATCTCATGACAATCAAAGCTACAGAAATTTTTTGCTTTGTCAACCACATGGGCTGAATTTATAGCGGCTACTGATGCTTGCAAAGAATTATTATGGATGACAGGATTCTTACAAGAAGTTGGCCATGTACAAAAGTGTATTCTGCATTGCGGCAGCTAGAGTGCTATCCACTTGAGCAAGAATTCGACTTTTCACTCACGGCCAAAACACATTGATGTAAGGTATCATTGGATACATGATGTGCTAGAATCCAAGAAACTAGAACTTGAGAAGATCCACACCGATGACAATAGCTGAGACATGATGATCAAGTCCTTACCTGAGGACAAACATGAGTGGCCAAAACACATTGATGTAAGGTATCATTGGATACATGATGTGCTAGAATCCAAGAAACTAGAACTTGAGAAGATCCACACCGATGACAATAGCTGAGACATGATGATCAAGTCCTTACCTGAGGACAAACAAGAGTTCTGCAAAAGCGCGTGCGACGGGCATGATGGAGCCCTCCACCTAGGTCATGGCGGGGAGATTGTTGGGTTATCCCTCCTTGATGGAGGAGAGTAAGCCATGTTCATGAAAATATACCACAGGAGGAAAAGATGGAGCAGCATTATTTGAAGGATGAAGAAACAAGTTGGTGAACCTTCAATGCATAAAAGACTATGCATATGGGGTGGGAAGCTTTCCTTAAAACCTAGAAAACATGCAGTCAATTAGTATGCAAACATTGAACGTGAAATGTGGAGAAGGGAAACTTTCCTTTCACATTGTCATGTTAATTACCTTTGTGCCAAAATTCAAATGCCTAAAATGGCATGATATGACACACCCCGACCCAAAAAATCCACCTGGTCACTAGAACTAAGGCATATTGGCCGACACATGGGCATTAGGTCTAAGTGAAGAAAGTCATAAGCGAAATGGTGCATTTAGAAAGTTTGAACTGTGAAAAGAGCAATAGTAACCACTCCAAAAATAGAAAGGTGTGAAAGTGAGTTAATAGTGATACAGTGGATTATTAGTTACTCGTTGGATGTATTTTAGACATTTACCATTAAGCGATTTATATGAATCATTAATTTTGTAAGTTAAACATTAGGATTCAACCAGTACAAGCTAGAGATCGACGAGTCAGAACTGCAACTACCTGAATTCTCCTCGATAATGATTTCAAGCTCTCTAGATCTTGAAGGGCGTAAAACAGAAAGGTGAGTGGATCCAACACAATAATTTAATGTAAAACTGGTTATAAAAGTGATATCCCCTCACTTTTATGAAAACCAAGCCAAACCTGTTAAAGGTAAAAGCACCTACTAAGAAACCAATAAGAGTAATAAAAATGTACTGATCCATTGAAGGCATGAATTAGGTTAAAAGATACCCTTAAGTATAATTAATTCATAAACAACAAATAAAGTATAGTTACCACACTACAAAATCGCCAACTGAAGTCACAATCTTTAGGGACCTCACTAAATATTTACACAAACAAATTCTAAAAGAAATCGTACTCCCACTGATATCCAAAATGTAAGCAAACACAACTCTGTATTCCTACTGGTATATAGTCGTACGAGTTATGTGCACAAGACAGATATGCGCATCTAAGGTTCGCTCATGTACTTCGACCACATGAAAGACTGGGTACTAAGCACCGTTATCTCATGTCCCTTAAGAGCTATGGGACATGTTGACACCATATTGACCAGGCTCAATGGGCCACATATCTCAAGCCCAAAGCCTACTCTACAAGGCTCAAATACCATATGTGCCCAAGCCCACACAACAAACAAACCCTAACAAGGGCCAACAACTCACTAACACGTGGACACATCTCCACCACCCATCTGGATGCCACGTGTTAGCACCATAGTAGAAGTGCATTTATCACATATCGAAACTATTCATCAAGCCTCCCTCAAACATCAATACAAAAGGGAGGCACATTTCCCAAAAAAAGTAACTAATATTCACTATTTACCCTTATTCTGTCAAAATTACCATTTACCATTTACAGACTAAACACTGACTTAGGCGTCGAAGACCATTTAGGTCGGGACCACACCGGTGCCTATCCTTAACCGACGACCAACTGCTCTTCCTATTTACAGGACTTCCAAAGAGCACGTGACATACAATGATTGGATAGAGTACAAATCCTAAGTTGGCACATTTTGTGCTTCAATAGTTTGGCGCCGTCTGTGGGAATTCTAACTAAGTTTGCCCACTACTCTACCAGGTCGAGCACTCCCCCCTCTACATGCACACCTTAAACATGCAAGGTGACCAAGGGGACGACGAAGTAATGCCCGGACAAGGGTCTAGACCACCGAGGGATAGCTCTCCCAACGTCATGCAGTTGCTGGAAAATCTCCAACAAGACCTGGCTGAGGTCAAATCCAACGGTACTCAGGCCGAGTTTAGATACCAAGTGCTAAGTGAGCAATACACCGATGTGGTAACTCAGCTAAAAATAGCCTAGACAGAGCTTGCAGCTCACCAAGCAAGGGTAGAAGTCCACGAGGTTGAGCAAGTAGTTTCTGAGTGCGCTGAACGAGCCTAGCGCATCCGCCAAGTTACCGAGAAGGACAAAACCAAAATGCATATGGAACCCACCGACAGAGCCTATTGTTTGCTCATCATACTTGGCAAGGGACATGGCGAAAACCAGGGTCTACCGAGACGCTCGACAAGCTCTGAGCACATGATCACACCGAGATCGATCTCCAGTGGCCCCCATCAAACTTAAATTCCCTTAGGAGGAAGGACAAACCTCTCGGCCACAAGGAACAAAGGCCGATTGACCTAATATTGATACCGACGCAGGAGGGTTGCAGTTGGCCGACCTGAGCCAATGTGACAAATTTTTGTCTCATATTCTGAAGGGGCTGGATACTCTCAGGAGGTCAGAGTGTAAGACAGGTCGAACGGCCTAATGATCCTGAGGCCGACCGGCATCATTGCAGACGTGCAAATCTCCCCCTCGAAGTACTCACTAGGAGGTGCACCCTGGGTCGTCTATTCTAATATAGGCCGAACGGCCTCCTCATAGGGAAAGCGGAGAAGGAGAAAAGACCACCAAGGCCGACCGGCCTAACTGCAGTGAACACCGTGCTGGTCAAGATAAATCATCACATACCGACCCACTTGTCCGACAACTCTTAGAAAAGGTCAGGAGTGTCAAGGTCGAGAAGGGGCAATCACCAATGTCGACCTGGGGCAAGACCAGTTGTGGGCCCTTCACATAGAGGATCAACCAGTTCAGACATGATCATGAGATCAAGCCTCTCAAGATCCCACTCTACATCGGACAGGGAGACCCCATCACACGCTTCAACAATTATCAGTCGGCTGTGGCCTTCAAGAATCTCTCGGATGAGGCACGCTGCCTCATATTCAGCTTGACACTAGCAGAAGAAGCAATCAACTGGTTTTACCAATTGTGGGCTGGAACCATAGACTTCTCCGAGCAATTACAGACGGCTTTTCTCAACCAGTTCATGATCCAAATTGATCGTTTATTCTCAGCGGAAGACGTCTTCCTATTGAAAAAAAGGAGAGAATGAACCTCTACAAAAGTACACAACCAGGTTCAGCCACGAATACTCTAGGTGTGCTGAGACAGACGACAAGGCAGCATTCACAGCTTTCAAGGGCGGCCTAAGAAAATCTCCTTTCAGGTACGCACCTCATACACAAGGTTGGTCTAGCTATAATGAAATTATGAAACGAGCGGCAATACATGCCAAGGACGAGCTGATGAATCACAAAGGAGACACGAACTTGGCTAACACATAACAGCCAAGCAAGCCAGACTCGGTCAACACATACCAGCCGAACGGCCCTAACCCTCAACACACAAGTCAGCAAAATCTCACCAACCAGGGTCAGCATTCATATGGGGAAAAAGGAAGGATTACTCCCACGATTCATACAGCAAAGGCAAGAAGGGCAAAAATCCCAATTATCCCAACTCCCACCAGGGACAGAATCGTCAGGATAACCGACACAATAACAATGCTAACAAACCTGCTCCTCGGTCAAAGTATGAAACTTACACCATTCTCAACACTTCATATGAGAATGTCTTGATGAACGTCGAGCATATGATCCCCAAGTCGCCTTGGGTACCGACTACCAGGAAACTTTCCAAGAACACAGGCACCTACTGCAAATACCACAAGTACAATGGCCATAGCATTGACCAATGTGTGGCCTTCAGGGACCTTATGGAAGCTCTAGCTAGGGATGGAGAGATCAACCAATTCCTTCAACATGCACCTCTTCCACCTCGACACCCCCAGATTAACACAATCACCGGAGGACCATTTAGCTCTTCCCTTCTGACCTCCAACAGAGCAAAGAAAAACTTCCTTTGCGCCTCACAGAGCAACCACCAGATCTTCAACATTGAAGATGGACGGGAGAAGAAAATAGGCAAGGTCGGCTGGGAACCTATCACATTCTTAGAGGAGGAAGAGCAGGGAGTAGTATACCCATATAATGACCCAATCGCCATCCGGGCACAGATCGCAAACTTTGACGTAGGAAGAATCATGGTTGATACCGGGAGCTCTGTTAATGTTTTATTCATGGCGGCATATAAGCAGTTAGGCATCCTAGACTCTGACCTCGATCAGTCTCCGACACCATTATTTGGCTTCACCGGGGACTCGATTGTACCAGTCGGCACAGTCACTCTTCAACTCTCTGTTGGGACCATCCCCAAGCGAGCAACGGTCCTCAGCCCTTTCTTGGTGGTGGATTGCCCAACGATCTACAATGTCATCTTGGGAAGAGGCGTAATCAATCAGGTCAAGGCAGTGGTATCCACCCACCTGCTTCTAATCAAGTTCCCTACCACTATGGGTATAGGACAGGTCCGCGGAGACCAGATGGATGCAAGAACATGCAACTCCACAACTCAAGCTGAGAAGACCACTACCCAGCCTAAGAAAACAATGACAGTATCTGAATCTGCATTTGAAGCTAACCTCGTCGACCCTCAAGTTTCCCAACAAATCAAGGATGGATCGATCGAGGACCATAGGGACCACTCGGCCACTCCTCATCCATAACCCATTGAAGAAGTTCAGTACTCCCCTCATCAAGACTTCTGCGACATCGGTATGTTACAAATGAACTCACCCATCACCTTTTTTTTATACACCTTACATGCACCTAGCTAGTGCTCTGTTGCTGGAAGCCGAACTCGTACAAATACATAAGCTGAGCATAGGTCGGCTCATCCTCACCAGCCATATCAAAAGCAATATACAAAGAGCAGAGGACGATCCACACATTTGGGTTCAAATGGCCGAGAGCTACCCCTATAGACTTCACCATTTTTCTCAACCAAGGGTGAAGAGGCAGTCGGACTCCATGAGCGTAGAGTTCTGGGTAAAACAACGCATGACCGACCGGTGCATTGCTCGGTAACTCACCCAGTTGAGGCAACCAAAACTTCAAGTCATCCGGTATATTGTAGTCTACACGGAGTTTAGCTAACTACACCAAGGTCTCATGATTGGCTGGCTCGTCCACTGTAAACTCCCGCTTGATGATCAGCATGGCTGATGGCACTCGGTCAACCCCAAATGAACCCCCATGATCCTACCCAACTCTCGGTATCTACACATGCCCATGCTTCCGACCTTTAGCAACCTTCACTGCTGCTACTGAAACCATTTCCTACTTTAGTAACCGATCGACGTCAACACCAAGCATACTGCACATGCCACCTCCATTTGCAGATTGATCGGCCACCTCAACTGGCTGACAAGTTTGACCATCAATACCCACAAGTTGACTAGCCTCACCAACACTACCGAATCCATCATCAATCGGCCCATCATCACCGACTGACCCAAAGGGACTCTCTACTTCTTCTGCGGTCGATAACACTTCAACTTCCGATGTATAATCTCAAACTTTGTCAGAACCATTGGACTCTAACATCTACTCTCGATCAGAAAGAAAACAAAAAAGAAACTATAAACAGAAGGGAAACTACAACCTAGAAGATCAAAATCCATTCACAACACGTTCATACACAAGTTCATCTACATCCTAACACTTCAATCTAGAGACAAGGAGAAAGAAACACCAACCTTTGTTTCTCCACGGAGGAGAAGACTTGTCGGAAATTGCACCACCGCTGAAACCATAGCACAAATTACGCTGGAAATCGCCTCCAAATTTTAACAGCAGCTCCGCTCCAAACTCAAATCAAAAAGTGAGAAAAATGAACATGACTTGTCCTATTTATAGACCAGGACACTCAACGGTCGAAAAAAAAAAATCAAACGCACGTCATTTGATGTAGACACGTAGCTAACATGCAGTGAACACAAACACCCACGCGTAGACCAGACCGACCACCTGTGGCCGACCAAATTTAGGCATGCCACCAGCAAAGGCTCATTATTCAACAAGCAGTCCGAACGGCCACAACATGAGGATGTTCGGCCCTTCCCCTAAAGTCTGAAGAAGACTCGCCGGAAATCGCACCACCGCTGAAACCACAGCACAAATTACGCTGGAAATCGCCTCTGAATTTTAGCAGTAGCTCCGCTCCAAACTCAAATCAAAAAGTGAGAAAAATGAATATGACTTGTCTTATTTATAGACCAGGACACTCAACGGTCGAAAAAAAAAATGAAATGCACGTCATTTGATGTAGACACGTGGCTAACATGCAGTGAACACAAATACCCACGCGTAGACCAGACTGACCACTTCAGGCCGACCAAATTTAGGCATGCCACCAGCAAAGGCTCATTCTTCGACAAGCAGTCCGAACGGCCACAACATGAGGACGTTCGACCCTTCCCCTAAAGCCGAGTGCCCTACAACTGCAAGCAACTTCCACCCACACCATTCCACTCGGAAACTATACAGACTGATATGCCTTATCATCAGCACTGACTTATGACGAACCATAACTCCCATGATCAATCGGCCTATCACATCAAACTCACCCAGCTAACAACTATCTCTCTTCCTCTCCGTCGACCGGTCTACCTTTTAGCTTACCGATCTGTGTCCACTATGTGAAAGGAGTAACCTCCACGAACAGCGTAGATCAGCTTCACATATAGGCAATGCCGATTGGCCTTTACACCTATACCGAGCTCAAGCCACATCCGTGCAAGCACACGCCAATGCTCACGCCACCGACCGTTCCTCGGTGCTCACCCTCACCTCGAGGACTTGGGGGACTAAAGATATCACCCCACCGAGCCTGGGAAATATAACAAGTCCCTAACCGAGGAACTCCACCTCGGTCAAGAACTTGGGGGATTCTATTGATACCATATTGGATTAGGCTCAATGGGCCACATATCTCAAGCCCAAAGCCTACTCTACAAGGCTCAAATACCATATGGGCCCAAGCGTACACAACAAACCAACCCTAACAAGGGCCAACAACTCACTGACACGTGAACACATCTCCACCACCCATCTGGATGCCACGTGTCAGCACCACAGTAGAAGTGCATTTATCCCACATCGAAACTATTCATCAAGGCTCCCTCAAACATCCATGCAAAAAAGAGGCACATTTCCCAAAAAGGTAACTAATATTCACTATTTACCCTTACTCTATCAAAATTACCATTTACCATTTACCTCTTACAGACTAAACACTGACTTGGGTGTCGGAGACCCTTTAGGCCGGGACCACACCGGTGCCTATCCTTAACCGACGACCAACTACTCTTCCTATTTATAGGTCTTTCGAAGAGCACGGGGCATACAGTGATTGGACAGATTACAAATCCTAAGTTGACATATTTTGTGCATCAACAAGACAAAATTAGCACAATTTTAATTAGTATAGAGCGAAGTGCGAGGGAACGATCACGTGGAGGATTGGTCTGCTGCCAACAGATGGATGCTAAAGATACTAACGACTTAATCGAGTGGGTACCAAGGATACATTCTAACCAACGATGGCAACCAAAACTCAATTGAAAGAAAATTTCTAAAACTATTTACCGAAAACAAGGTAATTCCAACATATCAAACTACCAAAACATAAATTAAGAAGTAACAAACTGTCAATTAAAACACACAAACCAACATAAATATCTGGTTAAATGGTTTAAACCGTACCTGAATTTTACCACAGTTTTAGCAAGTGCCCCTATACTTCAATATTATTGTATGTCATCCCTGAACTTTACCCAATTATTTCTGAGCCCCTTTGTCTATTTTCCAAACGATTTCTGTTAAGAACAAGGGTAAATATTTCAATTTATATTTTGGAAAAAGAAAATTTTATCTTCCCAAAAGGCTAAATGGTTTCCAATGTCCCTGAATTTTACCCAAATTTTATCAACCGTCCTTAAATTTCAATATTAGAGTCCGTCGTCCCTAAACTTTATCTAAATGTGCAACAGTAGTCCTTCCATCAATTTTTTGAATGTTTCCCCTTAAAAAATATTACATGACACTCACATTGTTGTTACCCGTACATAAAATTAAACTAAATTCGTAAAAGAGGACGATTTTTCCCTTGAGAGTTAGGGGGTCCAGGAGTCACTTTTTGTTTTAAAATCCTTTTGGAAGTTTTTGTTGGACCGTTGCGTAGGTGTCAAACTCACGAGTTCTTAGACATGCGGTAAGCCAAAATTGGAGTTCGTATGGAAAAGTTACAAGTCTATCTCACCTCCAACCATTGACTGATTTTCCCTTCTCTCTCCTCCTAGCACTTTCTCTCTATTCCTCACCGTGAAACTCACGGCCAAACCACACCACCGACGACTCTAGCCAAATCAAGCCACCCAACCACCACCAAACTCTTCCTCTCAACCTGACGAACAATTTGCTACCGTTCACGACCCTCGAGGGCCACTATAGACGACAGATCAACGATCAGAAGTTTGACCCGAAGCTTCTCGGCCATTTTACGGCCAACCAAGAAACTTCTGCTTGGGAGAATGTGGAGGACTGGACAGCTCAAGGTTGAGGTTGCTTGGGCTATTCGGTAAGTGGACTTTTGTTTTATTAACTATTCTGCAGGCAAATTTAATTTTTGTAACGTTTTATTATTATTTATGGGCTTGAAGTGATTTGGGCTTCGACTGTGTATATGGTTTTGGGCTTCAGCCTGGGTTTTATGTGTTGGGCTACGGCCAGGGGTTATGGATTTAGGCTTCGGCCTAGGTATGTGTCTTGGGGCTTCGGCCTAGGGTTGTATTTTGGGTTTCGGCTTGGGTTATGTGGTTTGCCTTCAGCCCTGGTTTGATGGTTTGGCGGGAGTCAGTTGGTTGGTTATTAGGTTTTTGGGCTTACACTACTACTATCCACTATAGGTACCGTCCACTATATGTACCATTCATTCCCTGTTACTATCATGATTTCTAGCCATTGGGTTCGTGGATTCACCCACGTGTGTAGGAGGGATTTCTCCGATGCATAATGTTGAGGATTCCGTCTTGTGCTCGTCAAGCTATTCTTCGCCCGAGATTTCTCCTACGCATGATGTTGAGGAATACGTCATGTGCTCGTCGAGGTATTGGATTCGACTGAGATTTCTCTGACGCATGATGTTGAGGATTCCGTCATGTGCTCGTCGAGGTATTGGCTTTGGCCAGGATTTCTCCGACGCATGATGTTGAGGATTCTTTCATGTGCTCGTCGAGGTATTGGTTTCGACCGAGATTTTTGTCGTATGTCTTTGAGGTATTTTTGGATATGCGTGTCTGGATAGAAGGTCATCGTGTTGGACATCTCTAGTTCCCTAGCCACTAGCTTTGAAGTATTGTCGGCAATGTTTAGATGGCACGTCCCTGTGTTGGACTGCCCTTCCCAGTGCATTGGGGGTACAGTTGTATGTAGAGTAGGTCCCACCAATTTAATTAAATGGTTTCTAGTAAGTTGTATATATATATATATATTTATATATGTATCTTTATTATACACGTATGTTTTTATACTGAGGTGGGATTAGTATTATTTTTCTCGAGAATACGCTTTTAATTTGTTCTATTGTCTACTCACGTTTTTCAGTTTTGTACCCCCCAAGCTGTAGCGAGACGAGACTTTGAGATCATGAGGAGGCATCATTTCCCAATGCGTTCATATTTGTATGTTGTCGCTGAAACTTTTGTAAATTTAAATTCTAAACGTAATATGCTCTGATTACCCATACGAGTTGGTGGTGATTGTTATTGGTTTGGATTTTGTCTAATAGGTGTAATTTTTTGTTTTACTATTTTACCGGGAAAATTCTGCATAATTTTCAGTAGAAGTTTCTAACTTTGGATGTTTCTATATGGGTAATTTGGTACAGGTATGGTTGTCTATGTGGTAGTCCGACTAGAACAGGGTTCCTCACGAATTTAAAGGAGAAATTTGGAAGTGGTCCTGTCAAAAAGTTTATGAAAATCAATAAATCTGTAAAACTCGATCGCTTCAAAAAGCAATACAATTATCTATATAAATATGAATTCACTACACCATTTAATAGCTAAACCATAATTTACACTAAAATGTTTGTCAAACTCCATAAAACTCAACCATTTAATGAAGTCTACAATATTCATTGATATTTTCAATACGCCTTAACTTTTATAGAGTTATGAAATGTCATGATTGAATACACCTCAATTTTTAATGACTTTATAAATCTTTATAAAAGTGTATATTGAATACTCCTAGAGTTTTAATGACTTTGTTAAATTCCATGAAAATATGAATTGAATATCCCTGTTGACACCATATTGGACCAGACTGTGAAGACCCGTTTTAAAGCGAAAAATAATTTTGTATCTTATTTTTTTGTTTAAAGCATGAGGTGTTTGTTTAAAACATGAGGTGGTTTTATTTAAGCAGAGATGGAGACTTACTATTAGTTGCATGGCTAAAGCAAGATGTGGTGAAATGGTAGAAACCCACCTAAGTAGACTATTAGTTTGGTAGACTACATGTGGATGATTTTAATCCATTGCTATCTAATTAATCATTATGAAGATAAGTAGATTGAAGTTAGCCACTTTTCTTGACCAACTCACCACCCTATAAATAGGCCTATTCTTCAGTTCATACAAGAACAAGAAAACCATATTCTTTTTCTTCCTTTCGTCTTGGCATAATTCTAGTGAGAAAGGAAAAGGGAAAAAAGTAGAGAGATTTTGGTGGAGATTAAGGTGGTTTCTTAAAGTGGAATTTTTATCTTAACCTCGGACTCAAGGTAGGAATTCTTGGGAAAACCTTTACAAGATGATTAAGTTTTGTGTGTTACAATGTGCTTAATTGATTGATGTTACTTAATTGTTATAATGTGATTTTGTTGGAATCTATTTGATCCATTAAGTGATTATATATGTGTATTATTTATATTTGGACATCTTTTTATCCATGGGGGATAATGTTGGTGTTGAGATGGAAATTTTGGGAAATACAATGGATCTTTTGTGTAGTTGAGTTTAACTCTTGGTAGGTACCAAGCCTCAGGTCAGCCCAAGTGCACATGGTTCTTCTCAGGTAATTTGGGGCTGGTGACAAGGAGTTAAACAAGATGACTAACAAAAGGGGAGTTATGGGTTGATTATGGGTGTTAGTTCATATAGATGAGCATTCGGGACCACAGTGGTAAATGCATAGTATGGGACGTGCATGTCTGCTTACTCATATATATGAATTAACGGGACTAGATGAAGTGTTTGCATTGCACCATGCTTATTAACATTATTGGGTTTGTTAGACATTTAAGCTATTTCACTGTGGCAAGGTTAAGGCCCTACTGAGCTGTTGATGTTCACCCCTTAACAGATTTTGCAGGAACTGAACCTGAAACTTAGAACTTGTGATGGAACTTGAAAGATTGTTAATGTTTAATTAAGTGTACTACTATGTTTGAGCTTGAATAATGAACTACTCTAGTGTGTACTTTTGAGTAGTCTCTTACTTGTAATACACTGTAAGACTTGAAATATCTTGTTGTTTCCGCTGAAAGGTTTTTATGAGAAATATTCATTCACTTTTCTTCACATCATACTTTTTTTTTCTTTTCCTTTTCTCTTAAATTCTTACAGTAAGGTGTGAATCACGTTCTAATTCAAGTTTAGAGTAAATTCTTGGGTTGGGGCATGACAAGTTGGTATAAGAGCTATAGGTTTCCTTTTAGTAGCGTTGTTAATCACTAACATAATAGTTTAATGTCAAGGATGGAGCCAGCTCACAGTGATGACTCATGGGGAGGGTTTCAGATGGGACCCGATTGCTTGATACCTTGGAAGGAGGAGATGTATAATGCACGACTATGGCAATAAGCATATAATGAGTTGGTAGAAGCAGTTATTGATGTTGGATTTAGGAGAATGTTTTATACACCAACAATGCAGAAGCTTGTAGTTAATATCATAATCGGACGATGACTATCAAGGAGCATATTAAGGATGCATTTCTTTGCTCAAGTACATCAAGATGCAGTGGCAGCAGTTGGAGATCTTTGGCCACCACCCGGAGACAATTTACCCTAGGTTGTAGTTCCTGAGACAAATCCATTTTGTGCTTCAACAGTTTGGCGCCGTGTGTGGGAATTCTAATTAAGTCTACCCATTACTTTACCAAGCTGAGAACTATCCCAGACCTTCACACATTAAACATGCTAGGTGACCAAGTGGACGACGAAGTGACACCCGGACAGGGGTCAAGGACACCAAGGGACAACTCTCCCAACGTGATACAACTACTAGAAAAACTCCAACAAGACATGGTCGAGGTCAAGGCCAGCGATACAAATGCCGAGTATAGAAACCAGGTGCTTAACGAGCAATACGCCGACGTAGTGGCCCATCTCAAAATCACCCGGACCAAGCTAGAGGTTCACCGAACCAAGGCTGCAATGGCCGAAACAAGTCATGACGGAATGCGCTGATCGAGCCGAGCGTGTCCGCCAAGCCACCAAGATGGACAAAGGGAAAGAACAAGCTGAACCGACTAATCAAACAGCTCGGCTATTGATTATCCCTGGCAAGGGCCAAGCCAGGACAACGGTATACCAAGATGCCAGGGAAGCCCTGAGTGAAGGATCAAACAGGGACCGCTCTGCTCTCCCGCCAACTAGGCTAGCATTTCCTGATAATATAGGAGCGACCGGTTGGCGGTCGACACACGAACAGGCCGATCAGCCTAGAAAAGATACTGAACCACAATACGCCCAACGAACTGAGCTCCCTCTGCCAATCCTAGTTTCGGAAGGTGCAGGATCCTCTCAGGAAGCTCTGAGTACGAGGAGGGTCGACCGACCTCCACGTAACAATCACCAAAAGGGACATCGCGGGTAGCCCCCTCGATGTGAGGTCGACCGGCCTACATCCAGTGGACGTCATGAGGCACACCATGGGTCACCCACCAGACGAATGGCCGACCCCTTCCCGTAGCTCTAACCGCGATGATAGAGACAAACCACCCGTAGCTAACCCACTCATCCAGCAACTCCTTGACCGAGTCAGAAGCCTCGAAGCCGAGATGGCACAAACACGAACACCGACCTGAGAAAAGATGAGTTTCAGACCTTTCATAAAGAGGATCAACCAGTTCAGACATGACCATGAGATTAAACCCCTCAAAATCACACTTTACACCGGCCAGGGAGACCCCATCACTCCCTTAAACAATTATTAGTTGGCCGTGGCCTTCAAGAACCTCTCGGATGAAGCACGTTGTCTCATCTTCAGATCAACCTTGACTGAGGCATTAATCAAATGGTTCTACAGACTGGGGACTGGGACCATAGACTCCTTTGAACAACTGCAAACAGTCTTCCTCAACCAGTTCATGATACAAACCGACCAATTATTCTCGGTGGAAGACCTCTTCCTCTTAAAACAGGGAGAAAATAAACCTCTAAAAAAATACGTAGCTCGATTCAGCCATGAATACTCTCGGTGCACAGAGACAGATGACATGGCAGCTTTTACAGCCTTCAAGGGTGGCCTCAGGGAATCTCCCTTCAGGTATGCTGCACACACACAGGGCTGGTCCAGCTACAATGAGATCATGAAACAAGTTGCCATACATGCCACGACAAAGCAATTGAACCACAAAGCGGATGCTACACATGCGAACACCTACCAGCCTTGCACAAACGACTCGGTCAACACATACCGACCGACCAACCCCAACCCTCAACACTCTACTCAGCAACACCACTCTAACTAGAACCATAACCAAAAATCCCACATAGGGAAGAGAAAGTACTACTCCCACATCTTGTACATCCCAGGAAAGAAGGGCAAAAATCCCAACTACGCCAAAAACTCCCACCAAGGCCGAAGTCGTCAGGATCATCGACCCAACAACAATGTTCACCGACCACCTCCTCGGTCAAAGTATGAAACATATACGATCTTGAACACTTCATACGAGAACATCCTCATGAATGTGGAACTCATGATCCCCAAGTCAAATTGGGCACCAGCCACTAGAAAGGTCGCCAAGAACAATGGCACCTACTGCTAATACCACAAGTACAATGGCTATAGCATCAACTAGTGTATGGCCTTCAGGGACCTAGTGGAAGCTCTGGCTAGGGATGCAAAGGTCAACCAAATCTTGCAACACACACCTCCACCACTCACTATCCACTGATTAACACGATCAATAGAGGACATTCCATCTCTTCGCCTTTGACCTCCAACCGAGCTAAGAAGAACTTCCTTCGCACCTCACAGAGCAACCACCAGATCTTCAAAATTGAAAAGGGGCGAGCTAAGAAGATGACCAAGGTCAGCTAGGAACCCATCACCTTCTCATAAGAGGAAGAGCAGGGAGTGGTATACCCACACGATGACCCAATCGTCATTAGAGCACATATCGCCAACTATGACGTCAGTCAGATCATGGTCGACATTGGTAGCTCTGTAAACGTAATATTCATGAAGGCATATAGACAGCTCAGCATCCCAGACTCTGACCTAGATCGATCTTCTACACCACTATTCGGCTGCAATGGAGACTGTGATATCGGACGACACTGTCACTTTACCGCTCTCCATTGGGGACATCCCAAAGCGAGCCACCGTCCTTGCTCCCTTCTTGGTAGTCGACTGCCCCACCGTCTACAATGTCATCCTAGGTAGAGACCTCGTCAACCAACTCAAGGCGGTAGTATCCACTCACTTATTTTTTATCAAATTCCCTACCCCTATGGGTATAAGGCAGGTCTGCGGAGACCAGATGGCCGCAGGAACATGCAATTCCACAACTCCAGCTGGGAAGACCACTACCCAACCTAGGGAAACAATGACAGCCACAAAATCCGCATTTGAGGCTGACCTAGTCGACCCTCAGGTTTCCCAACACATCAAGGATGGACCGATCGAGGACCCTAGGGACCACTCGTCATATGCCACGGCCTCAGCATCAATCCATTCTTCAAACCAGTGGAATAAAAACGTTGTATATATGATGCAGAATGGACAGAGGCTATGAAGGCAGAAATAGTCAAGCTCAGTACCATGGACTTCATGCGTAAGGTAGTATATGCAGTATAGGTCACCAATGTTGTCTTGGTGAAGAAACCTTCTGGAGCTTGGCGAATGTGCATCGACTTCACCGACCTGAACAAGGCATGCCCAAAGGATAGTTTTCAATAACCAAAGATAGACCAATTGGTCGATGCCACAGCAAGTCACGAACTTTTGGGCTTTATAGATGCATACTCAGGATACAACCAGATCTTCATGCACGAAGCTGACCAAATCCACACTACTTTCAGAACTGACCAAGGCCTCTACTGCTACAACGTGATGCCTTTTGGCCTCAAGAATGCCGGCGCCACCTACCAACGCCTAGTGAACTTCATGTTTGCAGACTAGATTGGCAAAACCATGGAGGTATACATTGATGACATGCTAGTCAAGAGCAAGACCGCTGATCAACACATCCCCAACCTCACACGGATGTTCGAAGTCCTGAAGAAATACAAGATGCGCTTGAATCCAACCAAGTGTGTCTTCGGAGTGAGTTCAGGAAAATTCCTAGGCTTCATGATCAACCAAAGGGGGATTGAGGCAAACCCTGAAAAATCAAGGCACTTGTGGACATGGAACCCCCACGCACACCAAAAGACATCCAAATCCTCACTACAAGGGTAGCAGTTCTTTCCCGCTTCATTTCCAAAGCCACCGACAAGTGTGTCCCATTCTTCAAAGCCCTAAAGGCAAGTCCAAACACATTACCTGGACAGAAGAGTGCACAAAGGCATTCATAGAACTCAAAGAGTACATGAGCAAGGCACCTCTCCTTGCAAGACCAAAAACGAGAGAACCACTGATTATGTACTTGTCAGTACCCACATCAGTGATCAACTCAGTACTTATCAAAAGAATGGATGGAGCAGAGAACCCAGTCTACTACGTGAGCAAAGCGCTACAAGATACTGAAAAAAGGTACACAGACCTCGAAAAACTTGCCTTTGCTTTGATAATATCATCCAGGAAGCCCAGACCTTACTTCCAAGCTCACTCCATCATCGTTTTGACCAAAAAACCACTCCGCCAAGTACTCCAAAAGCCAGAAACTTCAGGCCGCTTACTCAAATGGGCAATTGAGCTGAGCAAGTTCGACATCACTTTCGCACCCAGACCAGTAGAGAAGGGGCAAGTCGTCGCTGACTTCATCTCTGAGTTCACATACCTACCACTTGAGTTGGAAGAGAAGACCACCTCATAGACCATCCAAAATTCCAAAACACCTACCTTGGATATACATCAACACACCTGGGTTTTACATGTGGATGGCTCTGCTTACCATAGCGGTTCTGCAATAGGACTTGTGCTCACAACTCCAGACAAAGTCCGCCAAGAATATGCTCTTCGCTTCATGTTCAAAGCCTTCAACAATGAGGCAAAGTACGAGGCACTACTCGCAGGTCTTCTCTTGGCCAAACATATGGACACCAAGCATATACAAATTTACAGTGACTCCCAACTTGCTGTCAACCAGATCGACGATGAATTTCAGGTAAAAGACTCCTCCATGGTGTCAAATAGAGAGTTGGCCAAATATCTCTTGGACGGCTTCAAGGCACATACAATTATTCAGTCATTATTTATGCATCATTCTGATGTCCTTAAGTACCTTTCTTACATGTCTTTTGAATGATTTTATGCCATCAATAGTAGAAAATAATCAATCCTATGAGACCTGTGTAGATTTGCAAAGATAGGTAATTCCAGAGAAGAACGCAAAAAGAATGACTCAAATCGGAGTTCAGATGAAGGAGATGTCCTCATTCCAATATCGGGTCCTGAGTGCGCCAGTGCACCCTATTTTGGGCCCTTGGCCACGTATGTCAGGACCCGTCCCGAATTTCCCCTCGAAATCCGGGAAAAACCCTGATCCCGTCTGACAACTTAAGAAAATGTTCCCAAAATACCCTTCAATCCTTACAAATTATAATAATTATAAATACTTCCACTTGTCAGATAAGGGATTCAAACACTCAATAATTCCCGTAATTAATGACCAATCAAATACAATATAATATCAGAGCGTCTAAGTAGGATCAAGAGTAAAATTTAGATATCCTACTCAAATATAACTACACCGCGCAGTCGAAATCCTAATGCATCTGCCTCGAGATCAGTGTTCGCGTCAACTCTACTCAACTGCCTGAAGGGGGTTTAAACACAAAAGTTGTGAGTGGACAAAAATAATCATTTATAAATTCCTTTTCGAGAAAATAACTTTCTTCCCCTCCATTTATAAAATCATGCATGCATAACATAAAACAATTTATAATATAAACACATCATATGTAAATCACCAAAATTTCCATTTCTCTTTAAAACCACTTAGTTGGACTCACATAAAATCTGTATAATGAAAATACCTCGTGATCCAAAGTTTGGTTTGAAAACTCTCTTCAAAAGAGTTTAAAATCATTTAAATCAATCTGGACACATAATATCTCAAATTCACTGTTCCCGACATATCCACAACACACCAGGGTATCCCTTGAGATGTGTTAAAATCTGTACAACTCTTTGTACTATCTGTACTATGCATAGACAGCTTCGCGACCTGGCGGAGCAAGGCCCCTCAACACCAAGGTCCGAACCCTCAACAACCAGCGGAGCAAGACCCCTCAACACCAGTTAGAGCAACAGTAACCATCGGGACGGGAACCAGTGAACCAAATCCATACTTCGAAATATTTGTTTCTCGGTCTAAGCCAAATTCTTTGCAATATCATTTTATGGCCAAAATCAGTAAAATCATAATTACGGGTCTCAACCCAAATCACATGCTCAAATAGTTACCACTTCAAAACGATATCAAAATCAAGTACAAAAACCAGGCCATTTCTCAAAACACACTTTCACTGAAATATTGGAAAACATGTGTCCAGCATCATTTCTAAAATCCAGAAATTCATTGCACCTATACATGACAATATTTAAATCAAAGATACATTTATGCATGCATTATAGTTTATAAACCAAAAGTCCACTCACAAACCTGTTCAAGCAAGCTCAATCCCGAACTGTACGATCCCCTGAAGTTCCTGGAGCAGTATCGCCTGTCCAAATTAATAATTGGGACTACCAGCTAATAATAAGAACCTTAAATATAAACCCCCTAAACCCCGGGAGTCTAATTATGCTGGCCTAGAAAACGCAGCAACTTTAAAACGTCCAAAAAAAACCATAAACGACGTCTGATCGACCCAAAACACGTACCAACAGATCCGTAACGTCAAAAACTACCTGTCACGCGCCACCGTGACCTCAGACTAGGCCCCACGTGCCGCCACGCGCTGACGGAAGGTCGGAACACGCGCCCACGCGCCGCCACGCGCCCTCACGCACCGGTCACGCGCCTGGACCGGTCCAACCCGGTCCAGCTCAACCTGACCCGGTCCAACTCAACCCGACCGGTTCACTCGACTCGATCGATTCAACTCGACTTACAACTCGACTCGACCGGTTCAACTCGACCTGACCGGTCACCGGTGACTCGCCGGAGAAGACGACCGGACTGCCATCGCCGTCGTCGGAGGTTGGCCGGAGAATATGACCGGACCGCCACCTCCTCCGCCGTCTGGTTCGTCGGAATCCCCCATTTCCGGCCGAAACTCCAAGCTTTACAACTTCCTCAAAACTCAACCATTTTACACAAATTTTACGTCTAAATCTATCTACTCGAACCCAGGAATCCAAATATGACCTTAAAACATCAAACACGTACCTGTGTAAGCCGGAAAATCGATCGAAAGATCCGAAACTTCCTACACTCGGTTCGGCTTCCTCTGTGGTCCTCTCCTTCGATGGTTGGTACGGTTGTGATCGTGGGAAGGAGTAGAATACGATTAGTTGATCAAAAATGGAAGTTGGAGCCTTGAATCAAAAGTTGACTTTGTGGGTTTTTGGGTGAGTTTTCGCACACGGGTTTCGGGTGGTTTGTGTTTATGTTTGTCATAGAGAGAGAATGAAGATGAAGATGAAATGAAATGGATCAGATTAGTCTGATTTGGGGGTTGAAAATATCTACCCCAAGTCAAAAATTACAAAAATACCCCTATCAATCTAGACCCGTAACTTTCGTCCACGAACTTCGTTTTTCGCATGCCGCCTGTCTACGAACTCGTGAGTTCGAGACCTACGTAACGGTATCCAAAACACCACTGAAAATATTTCGAAACGAAATTTGACTTTCACGCCCCTTCACAAGCAAGGGTAAAATCGTCATTTTACATAAATAATCGCGTAAACCCAATAATTAAAATTCCGGGTTGTTACAATCTACCCTCCTTAAAAAAAAATTTAGTCCTCAAAATTCATTCCTAACCATGGAACAAATGAGGATAATGCGCCCGCATTAGTTCCTCGGTTTCCCACGTGGCTTCCTCCACGTTATGATTCCTCCACAATACTTTAACTAGAGGAATACTCTTTCTTTGCAGGACCTTCTCTTTCCAATCCAAAATTTGCACCGGTTGCTCCTCAAAGGTCAAATCATCCTTCAGCTCAAGTGGATGCTCTCCCAATACGTGAGACTCATCAAACAGAAATTTCCGGAGCAAAGATACATGAAAGACATCATGAACTCTAGATAATTCCGAGGGTAAAGAAATACGATATGCCACTGGTCCTATCCTCTCCAAAATCTCATACGGATCAATGTAGCGAGGACTCAGTTTTCCTCGTCTACCAAAACGTACCACTCCCTTCCAAGGAGATAATTTCAAGAACACCCAGTCACCTACCTCAAACTCAAGGTCTCTGGTTCTACGGTCTGCTTAGCTCTTCTGGCGATCCTGAGCTGTCTTCAACCTTTCTCTGATGATCTTTATTTTTTCCTCAATCGTATCAACCAACTCTGGTGTTAACAGTTTCCTTTCACCCACTTCGTTCCAGCATAATGGTGTCCTGCACTGCCTCCCATACAGTGCCTCGAAAGGAGACATCCCAATACTCGACTGATAACTATTATTATAAGCAAATTCCATCAGAGCCAGGTGTGAATCCCAGTTTCCTTTAAACTGTAGTACACAAGCTCTCATCATATCCTCCAAAACCTGGATTGTCCTCTCAGACTGACCATCCGTCTGAGGATGAAAAGCTGTACTAAAATGCAAGGTAGTGCCAAAAGCCTTCAGCAAACTCCGCCAAAACCTGGAGGTAAATCTAGGATCCCTGTCCGAAACAATTGACTCTGGAGTCCCATGTAGTCGTATGATTTCATCAATGAACAATTTGGCATACCGACTCATCCGGAAATCTTCCCGCACTGGCAAGAAATGTGCAGACTTCGTGAGTCTATCAACAATTACCCATATCCCATCATGTCCCTTCTGTGTCCTTGGAAGTTTATACACTAAATCCATCGTAATATGATCCCACTTCCATTCTGGAATAGGTAATGGTTGAAGTGCCCCATATGGTTTCTGCCTCTCTGCTTTCACTTGCTGACATGTCAGGCATCTACTCACAAACTCAGCAATTTCTCTTTTCATTCCAATCCACCAATAGTATTTCCTTAGGGTATGATACATCTTGGTACCTCCTGGATGCATAGCATAAGCCGAATTATGAGCCTCATCAAGAATTTCCCTTTTTAGTTCTAGCTCATTCGGTACGCATAATCGGCCATCCCTAACCAAGGCTCCATCATCCCTAAGCGCATAGTCCTGCCTTTTTCCAGCCTCCAACTCCATCCTGATAATGCACAATGTAGGGTCCTGGAGTTGAGCCTCAATAATCCGATCAATCAGAACAGGCCTCACATGGAAACTAGCCAATAAAGCCCCCTGGTTATCCGTGTCTAGTAATATCCCTGCTCTATGGAACTCTATCAGTAACGGTAGGTAGACTGTATGCAAATGGGCTAAAGAACCCATGGATTTCCTGCTCAAGGCATCCGCCACAACATTGGCTTTCCCTGGATGGTACTCTATAGTACAATCATAATCCTTTATTAGCTCAAGTCATCTTCTTTGCCTCAGATTCAGGTCCTTTTGGGTGAACAAGTACTTTAAACTCTTATGATCGGTGAAAATCCGACACGTCTCCCCGTACAAATAATGTCGCCAGATTTTTAATGCATGCACCACTGCAGCTAACTCCAAATCATGTGTGGGGTAATTCAACTCATGGGGTTTAAGTTGTCTAGAAGCATACGCTATTACCTTTCCATGCTGCATCAACACGCAGCCTATACCCCGCAACGATGCATCACTATACACCTCGAATCCCCCAATATCATCAGGAAGGGTTAATACTGGAGCAGAAGTCAACCTCCTCTTCAGCTCCTGAAATCCCTGTTCACAATTAGCTCCCCAGTCAAACTTGACTCCTTTCCTAGTCAACCGAGTCAACGGCCCTGCTATCGTAGAAAATCCTTCTACGAACCATCGATAATATCCTTGGCAAAGGATACTTATTCCGCACCGTAGCTCTGTTTAGCTTCCGATAGTCGATACACAACCTCAGGCCACCATCCTTGTTCCTCACAAATAACACTGGTGCACCCCAAGGTGAAACACTTGGGCGAATACATCCCATATTCACCAAATCCTGCAACTGAGTCTTCAACTCTCGCAATTCTGCCGGTGCCATTCTATACGGTGCCTGTGAGATAGGTTGAGTACCTGGCAAAAGCTCGATGGTGAATTCAATCTCCCGGTGAGGTGGCAATCTCGGAAGATCATCTGGAAACACATCAGAGAACTCACTCACCACTAGAATATCCTCCACTCTCATCGGAGTATCCCGAGAATCAAACACATGAGCCAAGTAACCCTCACAACCTTTCCTCAACAATTTCACAGCGGTCAAAGCTGATATCACTCCACAGGGTAGTACCCTACGATCTCCCCTGATTGTAAGTTTCGGTAAACCTGGACTCCGAAAATCTACTCTCTTGTCATAACAATCAATAGAGGCATGGTGCATAGTCAACCAATCCATCCCCAGAATCACATCAAAATCAAAAATATCTAAGGGAATTAAATCTGCCTCTAATGCATGACCTTCCACTAATACTAGACAACTACGAATAACGAGATTCGCCACTAACATAATCCCAGTAGGAGTACTAATACCCATGTCCCAGCCAATCAGAGACAATTCTCTATCAGCAAACAATGTAATACCCCGAGAAATGAAAGAATGAGTCGCCGCAGGATCTATCAAAACATAAGCATCACGGTTAAAAATAGATAACGTACCCGTGACCACATCTGGTGCTGCTTGGGCCTCCTGTTGCAACATAGCAAACACTCGGGCTTGTGTATCCAAAGATCGACCATGACCCCACTGTCTGCCTCTGGCCCAGTTGGACCCACGGGCCCTGTTCGTCCAATTGGCCCGGTTGGCCCCACTGGATTGACTCTAGCTTCCAGCTGCAAAACTGGACGTCTGAACTATCCTCTGCCTCTGTTCAGTACCTCGCCCCCAGGAACTACTGCCCGGATAAAGATGTGGGAAATATTTTCTTATGTGACCAATCTCACCACAGAAGTAACATCGAGTGCCACCGGAGCTGCCACTCAGTCTTCTAGTTGACTGCACTGAAGCACCACTAGAATGGGTGGATGACTGCGGTGCCTGTCTGGCTCCGCCACTGCCTGATCCGGATCCCTCACCCCCAGTAGATCCAGAGCTGAAACTGCCTCTCTTGGACGGTCCCTGACTAGAGGCTCCAATATCCCAGTGATCCCGGTGTCGCCTGGAACCCCTAAACTACTGCTGGACTGGCACACCCATGCTCAACTCTACACGAGCTGCAGCGTCATACGCTTCTCTCAATGAGGTATGGGCTGCAGCCGTTACCGCTGACCGAAGTTCGCCCCTCAGCCCAATTTCAAATCTGCGTCGTCTGTCCCTCTCGGTTGCCACTAGAGCCACTGTCATATCTCCCTACTGCAGGTGCAAGAACTCAGCCTCCCTGGCATCTCGGTACGAGCAAGGATAAAATTGCTCAAGGAACTTCTCCCGAAAAGTTGCCCAGGTAATTGTACTGACCTCCCAGCCTGATAGCTCTAATGCGTTCCACCAATGATAAGCGGAACCACCTAGCAGAAAAGTGGCTAACAGCACCCTGTCCCCCTGAGGACATCTCATAACCGAGAACACTCGCTCTAAACGAGTAATCCACTCTATTGCATCATCTGGGCTAGAGTCACCCATAAATATTGTAGCCCCTAACCTCTGGGCTTTCTCAATGTCCGAACCTTCAGTAGCAGCCCTACTCTGAAGTACAAAAGTCAAAGTGTGACCCAATTGTTCTATTGTTTGCCTCATATCAGGCTCTACTGCAGGTTCAGGTGTGTCCCCAATATTTTCCGACTGTTGACGGAACTCGCGTCTCGGAGGCATTACGCTGAAAAGAACTATAACTCATCAATACCAAAATAATTATACACGTAGTGTACAGTCTACAGGAATTTAACCTAGAGCTCTGATACCAATTGTCAGGACCCGTCCCGAATTTCCCCTCGAAACCCGGGAAGAACCCTGATCCCGTCTGACAACTTAAGAAAAGGTTCCCAAAATACCCTTCAATCCTTACAAATTATAATAATTATAAATACTTCCACTTGTCAGACAAGGGATTCAAACATTCAATAATTCCCGTAATTAATGACCAATCAAATACAATATAATATTAGAGCGTCTAAGTAGGATCAAGAGTAAAATTTAGATACCCTACTGAAATATAACTACACCTCGCAGTCGAAATACTAATGCCTCTGCCTCGAGATCAGTGTTCGCGTCAACTCTACTCAACTGCCTGAAGGGGGTTTAAACACAAAAGTTGTGAGTGGACAAAAATAATCATTTATAAATTCCTTTTCGAGAAAATAACTTTCTTCCCCTCCATTTATAAAATCATGCATGCATAACATAAAACAATTTATAATATAAACACATCATATGTAAATCACCAAAATTTCCATTTCTCTTTAAAACCACTTAGTTGGACTCACATAAAATCTGTATAATGAAAATACCTCGTGATCCAAAGTTTGGTTTGAAAACTCTCTTCAAAAGAGTTTAAAATCATTTAAATCAATCTGGACACATAATATCTCAAATTCACTGTTCCCGACATATCCACAACACACCAGGGTATCCCTTGAGATGTGTTAAAATCTGTACAACTCTCTGTACTATCTGTACTATCTGTACTATGCATAGACAGCTTCGCGACCTGGTGGAGCAAGGCCCCTCAACACCAAGGTCCGAACCCTCAACAACCAGCGGAGCAAGACCCCTCAACACCAGTCAGAGCAACAGTAACCATCGGGATGGGAACCAGTGAACCAAATCCATACTTCAAAATATTTGTTTCTCGGCCTAAGCCAAATTCTTTGCAATATCATTTTATGGCCAAAATCAGTAAAATCATAATGACGGGTCTCAACCCAAATTACATGCTCAAATAGTTACCACTTCAAAACGATATCAAAATCAAGTACAAAAACCAGGCCATTTCTCAAAACACACTTTCACTGAAATATTGGAAAACATGTGCCCAGCATCATTTCTAAAATCCAGAAATTCATTGCACCCATACATGACAGTATTTAAATCAAAGATACATTTATGCATGCATTATAGTTTATAAACCAAAAGTCCACTCACAAACCTGTTCAAGCAAGCTCAATCCCGAACTGTACGCTCCCCTGAAGTTCCTGGAGCAGTATCGCCTGTCCAAATTAATAATCGGGATTACCAGCTAATAATAAGAACCTTAAATATAAACCCCCTAAACCCCGGGAGTCTAACTATGCTGGCCTAGAAAACGCAGCAACTTTAAAATGTCCAAAACAACCCCTAAACGACGTCTGATCGACCCAAAACACGTACCAACAGATCCGGAACGTCAAAAACTACCTGTCACGCGCCACCGTGACCTCAGACTCGGCCCCACGGGCCGCCACGCGCCGACGGAAGGTCGGAACACGCGCCCTCACGCACCGGTCACGCGCCTGCTACAGTGCCCACGCGCCTGGACCGGTCCAACTCGGTCCAGCTCAACCTGACCCGGTCTAACTCAACCCGACCGGTTCACTCAACTCGATCGGTTCAACTCGACTCGACCGGTTCAACTCAACCCGACCGGTTCAACTCGACTCGACCGGTTCAACTCGACCTGACCGGTCACCGACGACTTGCCGGAGAAGACGACCGGACTGCCATCGCCGTCGTCGGAGGCTGGCCGGAGAAGATGACCGGACCGCCACCTCCGCCTCCGTCTGGTACGCCGGAATCCCCCATTTCCGGCCGAAACTCCAAGCTTTATAACTTCCTCAAAACTCAACCATTTTACACAAATTTTACGTCTAAATCTATCTACTCGAACCCAGGAATCCAAATATGACCTTAAAACATCAAACACGTACCTGTGTAAGCTAGAAAATTGATCGAAAGATCCGAAACTTCCTACACTCGATTCGGCTTCCTCCGTGGTCCTCTCCTTCGATGGTTGGTACGGTTGTGATCGTGGGAAGGAGTAGAATACGATTAGTTGATCAAAAATGGAAGTTGGAGCCTTGAATCAAAAGTTGACTTTGTGGGTTTTTGGGTGAGTTTTTGCACATGGGTTTCGGGTGGTTTGTGTTTATGTTTGTCATAGAGAGAGAATGAAGATGAAGATGAAATGAAATGGATCAGATTAGTCTGATTTGGGGGTTGAAAATATCTACCCCAAGTCAAAAATTACCAAAATACCCCTATCAATCTAGACCCGTAACTTTCGTCCACGAACTCCATTTTTCGCGTGCCGCTTGTCTACGAACTCGTGAGTTCGAGACGTACGTAACGGTATCCAAAACACCACCGAAAATATTTCGAAACGAAATTTGACTTTCACGCCCCTTAACAAGCAAGGGTAAAATCATCATTTTACATAAATAATCGCGTAAACCCAATAATTAAAATTCTGGGTTGTTACAAAGTACCTCAGATCAGGCCATCCGGGTCCCAAACTTGTGTCTCATTACCTCAAGTCCCTGTCCTAGAAGTGCCAAGGTCATGCCAGGTCGTGTCCTGCGACATGTCCCAAGGACACCCTATCAAGTTCCAGCCGAGAACCTCAAGCCATGCACTAAATCCGGGCCTTCCACCATGTTCATGTCCTAGTCACGCCACGGCAGGACATGTCCCGTGACATGTCCCTGTGTAACGACCCGGACCAGAATTTAAATTCTTTTGAGAATTGGACCATTTTACCCTCAGTTTTGGATGGGTTTGGGAGTCACTTTTTGACTGGTAATACTTTTGAGAATTTTTCTTGGGTTGTTGCGTAGGTCTCGAACTCACGAGTTCGTAGACAGGCGGCACGCGGAAAACGGAGATCCGATGAGTTCGTTACGGGTCTAGAAGCTGCAGGGGCAGTTTGGTAATTTTTGAAAAGTTGAAATTATATAACAGATATTTTTCTCTCTCCTCGAGAGATTGGTCGATGCAGTCTCGGTCCTACCCGAGTCCTCCCCGTGCGAACACCGAAGGTCCATATTCATCGGAGGGATTTCGATCCGATTCGAACAAAACCGAGGTCGGGAGGATCTTCCCCGGGACCCCACAAGCATTTTGGGGTAGTTATTGGAGCGGGAGCACCGCCATAGGCGACGGACGGAGGAGGGAGGTGAGCCGAACATTCTCGACCGTTTTCTGGCCAAACCAGGTACGATCTCGGAACTTTGACCTCATATTTGGATTCCTGGTGAAAAGTAGATGAATTTTCAAGTGTTGATCGTGAAAAACGGTCAAGAAATGAAGAAGTTAGAAAACCTTGAAAATCGGCCGGAAATGGCAGTTTCCGGCGAACCAGATGGCGGCGGAGGTGGCGGTCCGGTCATCTTCTCCGGCCAGCCTCCGGCGACGACGAGGGCCGTCCGGTCGTCTTCTCCAGCGAGTCGCCGATAACCGGTCGAGTCGAGTGAACCGGTCGAGTTGGACCGGGTCAGGTCGAGCCGGGCCGAGTTGGACCGGGTCAGGTCGAGCCGGGCCGAGTTGGACCGGTACAGGCGCGTGAACACTGTGGCATGCGCGTCACCGGCGCGTGGCAGCACGTGGGCGAGTGTTCTGACCTTCCGGTGGCGCGTGGCGGCGCGTGGGACTGTTCCCGAAGTCACGGCGGCGCGTGACTAAGGTTTTGGGACGTTCCGGATCAGATTTTGTTGGTTTCGAGGCCATAGGAGTTCATTTAGAGCTCGGTTGGGCAATCCTAGCGGTAAGGATTGACCGTGGAGAGGGTTTTGAGCTTGGAAAGTCAAGGTAGTTGGGTCATTATGGTGTAGGTGTTCTGAGGCTAGAGCGTACATGAATTTTGGGTTAGATGGTGATGGTAAGCGGACTTTGATTTATAAATTGTAATGCATGTATAAATATCTTTGATTTAATTACTGTTGTGTATGGTTGTATTTATAAATTGTAATGCATGTATTAATATCCTCGATTTAAATACTGTTGTGTATGGGTGCAATGATTGCTGGATAATTGTTGTTCCAATAATTCAGTGGAAGTGTATTGTGAGAAATGCTATGGTTGTTGGATTCGGTTTTGATATTATTTGGACGTGGTAATTATTTGGGTACATGGTTATGAGTTGAAACCGTATTTGTGATAAATGATAAACAAAATATGTACTTGATTTGGATACAAAACCGATTTGATGGGGCCCGGGCCTTGGTTCCGTGTTGGCGGACTCCCGGTGAACCCCCAATATAAACAAAACCGATTTGAAGGGGCCTAGGAGCCGGGCCTTGGTTCCGTGTTGGCGGACTCCCGGTGAACCCCCAATATAAACAAAACCGATTTGAAGGGGCCTAGGATTCGGGCCTTGGTTCCGTGTTGGCGGACTCCCGGTGAACCTCCAATATAAAAGGTGATTTTGCAGAGATTGTGGTCGAGTCCAAGTAGTACATATTCTAGCACACCCCAAGGGATACCCTGGTGGCTAGGGATATGATATGATAGTCGAGAGATATGCCGACGGATATGATATGCCAGTCGAGAGATATGCTGGCTGATGAGATATCATAGTACAGAGAGTTGTGATACTGGACTAGCACACCCCAAGGGATACCCTGGTGGCTAGGGATATGATAATCGAGAGATATGCCGACTGATGTGATATGATAGCCGAATGTTATACCGGCTGATGATACGATATGATAGCCGAGGATATTTTCGGCTCTAATATGAACCAGAAGGCAATTATCATGGGCTTAATCAACCTATGGAAATACTTCGTTATCCGGGTCAGTGGGTTGGTGTGGGCGGTGACCCAGAGGGACGAATTATTGTTGATTCACCAGTATCTGACTAGTCTGTTGTCTTGTGGTTTTCCAGTAGAGATGTCAGCAATGTCTGACCTACTGACATTTGGTGTCAGAGAGTATTTCTATTTGAATCACCACTATTCCGAGGTCTTGGCTTTGACCTGTATATTATCCTGCGTCTGATAGTAGGAGTGGGTAGTAAGTACAGAGGTTCTGTTGGGAACCCTGTAAGGTTTAATAAAAATTATTTAAGAACAAAGGATATTTCTGGTATTTAAATTTTGAGGTAAAAGGGTTGTCAGACGGGATAAGGGTTCTTTCCGGGTTTCGAGGGAAAATTCGGGAAGGGTCCTTACACCCTGCTTCGCCAAGCTGCGCCAATTAGGAAGTCATGCGCCAATTCACACCATGCTAGGACGTATCCTGCGCCACGTTCCTAGTCCCTCAAGGATGCGCCAACAGTAGAATAGAGTTCATGCCATGCTCCAATTCTACATCTTATGCGATTAGCAAGGCTAAGCCGCACCTTTAACAAGCCTATGGTACGCCTCGAAAGCGCGGTCACAGATCCCTATAAGGAAACTTCCTCATGATCCACCTAGGTGCGCCTTAAAGACAAGACTGCGCCCTAATTAGGGAGCAGTTTTGCGATCTCCAGGTTCTGCCAGCTTCTGAGTGAGCCAAAGCCCATAATCCATCAAGTCACATCATATTCTACCTCAAGACGTAGTTTGGCTCAGTCACATTGGTCCAAGGCATGTCAAGTTTTCAATAAGCTGCCTTTGCGTGCAAGAAAGCTCAGAGGTGTTTATCACAAGTATTGCCGCAAATCCTACTCCAAATCCAACAAGGATTGCTTTGTCTAGTTCCTCTTCAATTCAAATTAGGATAGGAAGTTTAAGTCAATTTTTAATTAGGATTTTGTCTCAAACTATCTCCTACGTTGTAAAGGTTTATAGGCCTATTTAAAGGACCTTAGGGTTCGCAGGTGAGGACCTCTAGACACCCTAGCCGCAATTTACATTGTAATACAGTTTTTAAATTAAAACTGTTTTTAGTTTCTGCGTGTAAGAGAGTTGGATGTGAGCATTAGAGGACAAGCTCTGGCGTGGTCTTCTGCTGTGTCTCATCTTCAATAATCTCTTTTGTATCTCTACTTTTATTGCTTTTACTTTAATGAATTCAATTATGTTTGTTTCAATTTCAATTATGTGTGAGTAGTCTTTTTTAGGATTAGGGCTGCTTGAAGCCCTTGCCATGTTAGTTCGTTAATTAGATTTTGGCTCTTGATTTTGATTGCTATGCATGCTGAATAATTCTTATTACAGCTTAAACTACCATTCTTTTATGCCTATGAGATTAGCTACCTTGTTTGCATAAATTATTGATGGAATTACTTGACAGACCATTATATCATCTTGTAATTCATTAGCATCAAGAGGTTGAGGTTAAGAAACAATCTTGTAGTCGGAATTCATGACAACCTTGAAATGCACATCACTTTTCTAGGCTAGTGTAGTGTCATTAAATTCTCTTTGTACTTCATACATCATCTTAAATGGTAGGTGATAGACGTTCTAGAGTACACATCATGCTTAGAACATGCCAAGTAAGAGAGGATAATATATGTGGAGTGGGCAAACCATCGGGACTTTTGCATAGGCACTTAATTCAAAATTTGCATAGTAATTAGGTCAAGGAAATCTTGGTAATGACTACGATTGGTTAGAGTGGATAGTAAGCCTTAATTCACCATCTATCATTGTTTCATTGTTATTTTCTGCACTTTAATTTATTTGTTTTTAATTGTCAATTCTAAATGCATAAACCGACAACACAACCCCCCCCCCCCCCCCCCCCCCCCCCCCCCCCCCCCCCCCCCCCCCGCCGGGTTGCCGTGTGTGAGTCTAGGTCTAGGTGTGTGAGTCTAGGTCTAGGTGTGTTCTTTATTGTCTTTTAGTATTTTGTGTCTTTTTTTTTAAGTTAATGAAATCTGAACTTAATTGGAACATCATCGTTGAACAAGTCTTCGAGGGATCGACCTTTGCTTGCTGCTATATTGACATATTTGATTTTGTGCACTTGCAAAGATATAACTGTGAAAATGGAGTTCATATTTATTGTGATCGTTATTTTTACTATTAACAATCACAAGAATACCAAGGTCAGAGAACAGCCAAGCAGACGCTCTTGCTGGCCTAGCGTCCTCCCTTGACGAAAAAACAAGCAGAAACGTCCTTATGGAGATCCTTCAACAACCAAGCACCAAATGCTCTTCCATCAATGTAATAAACACCAACTGCACTTGGATGGCCCCTTTGCTCAGCTTCCTCACCGAAGGATCTCTTCCGACTGACAAGCTCGCCACGAAGAAAATACGCCGACAAGCCTCTCGGTACACTCTCATCGATGGTCAACTTTATAAGCGAGGATTCACTCTCTCTTTTTTAAAGTGCCTCACGCCAGAGGCTGGGAAAGCACTATTGGAAGAATAAATGCAGGAATTTGTGGCAACCACTCTGGCTCACGCTCTCTGGCACACAAGGCTTTCCGCCAAGGATTTTATTGGCCAAGCATGCATGCAAACATAGCATACTTCACCAAGCGATGTATCAAATGCCAACGTTTTACTCCCTTCCTACATCTCCCACTAGAGAACCTCACACCAATGCTCAGCCCATGGCCATTCTCTCAATGGGGACTTTATCTAATTGGAAAAATGCCAACAGGCAAAGGACAGACCGAGTATGCCATAGTCGCCATAATCGTCATAGATTACTTCACCAAATGGGTCGAAGCCAAACCTTTGGCCACTATCACGTCATCTTAAATCGAAACTTTTGTTTTCCAAAACATCATTTGCCGTTTCAATCTTCCACATACCATCGCCACAGACAATGGCAAGCAATTTGACAACCATTGCTTCAGGGCATTCTGTGAAAGGCACAACATCAACCTATGCTGTCAACCAACACATCCACAATCCAATGGCCAAGTTAAAGCTGTCAACAAGATAATCAAATATACCTTGAAGACTCAACTAGATGAAACCAAGGGCAAGTGGGCAAACATCCTACTAAACGTACTCTGGTCATACAGGACATCATACCGAACGGCTACCAACGAGACACCGTTCTCAATGGCCTTTGGAACTGAGTCGGTCGTCCCAGCTGAAATGCATGAAACCTTATACCAAGTCCTGACCTACGACGCTGACTAGAATGATGACAAACTTGCTCTCAGCCTAGACCTCATCGAGGAGCGCCGAGAGCAGGCCTACCTAAGGAACATTGCCTACAAGCAACGACTTTGCCAATGCCATGATGCACAAGGTCAAACCTCGAAACTTTCAAGTCGGTGACTGGGTCTTGGGGAAATTTAGTCTAGCAACTAAAGACCGGTCGACCGGAACACTTGGCCCGAACTGGGAGGATCCTTACAAGATCACAAGAATATGCTGACTAGGGACTTAAGAATTATCAAACTATGATGGCCGTCCACTCGGTCACCCATGGAATGCAGACCACCTCAAACGTTACTACATTTAGACTGGTCGGTCTAACACAAAGGAAGACCCCAACTACACATTTTGTAAAGCCGCACTTAGGCTATCATTGTAATAGGTCCTACTTGGCCTAACACTTATCAATGACAAAACTTCTTCTCCAAACTTACATTTTATTTATGCTCAACACTCACCGAGCACACACTCGGTCTAACACTTACATTGTCTTCCCAGAAATACTCATTTTTTGACCAAGCTCAAAACTAACCTAGCTGAAACAACGCCAACCACACTACACGGCTTAAAACATCAACATATGCATCAAATTGTGACCGACCGCACTTTAGGGTCAAACAATTTGCAAAAAACTCCAAGTGCCAAAACATACTATGGTATAGAGCATGCACACCGACCGCTCAAAAAAAAATAACATTAAACAACAGCGGGCATGTTCAAATAATAACACAAGAGACATACCTCAACTTACAGTTGGTAAAACACATACATGGACCGAGCACTTTACACGGCCCAGTATATCACTTGTCTAAAACATACTAAAGACAAAACATGTCTTGACCTAGACAGACCAACTGACAAACGGCTTGGTTAAACCACATAAAAATAAGTCTTTGCAAAGACAAATACAAACCGAGCAAACAAAACATTGTTGTTACAAAAATTCAATCAAGGCATTAGCTCAAGACATACCGAGCAAGCATTAGCTCAAAATATACTGAGAACACTTTCGCTCAACATATATAGACAGACCAAACAACATGTCAATACAACACTTGTGAAAAATACTCGTTATATTTCATAAACAAAGGTGACGACCCCACAGTCTGGCAAATTTACTTGTTCAAAAATAAAGACATTACAGACCGACACACAAGTCGGCCACAAAAAAATACCAAAGCTAAACATCAAGTAGGAGGAGGATCAACATGGTTGTTTCCTTCATCAGTAGGACGAGGCTCGTGGAGGTCTGCCGTACTGGTCTACTCCTCATTGACCGAAGGAGGGTCAACCTTGCTGGGCTGCTCTTTATCAACTTTAAGGGGGGTCAATTTTGCTGGTATGCCCTTCCACATCAAGAGCGACCGACTCAACCACTTGCTCAGCACCTTCCTCATCGTACCCCTCTTCCTCCTCGACCATTGACGGAGTGACTTACATCCCAAGCCAAGGGGTAGTATCAAACGAAATACCTTCGTTGCACTTGTAGAGATTTCTGTAGATGGTCCACTCATAGTCAGAGGCGCAGGCGTCCAACCGCTTCTCGTAGTCCATGGACTTCAAGAACTCAGCCACCCCAACGGACTTGGCAGACACAACCTCCGCTCTTAGCTTCTCCATCTCAGCTCGATCTGCCACCCTCTCAATCTTCAGCTGCTCAAGCTTTGCCTCCTAAGCATCCCTCTGAGCCTCCACCTGGGCCAACTCCACCTTCAACTGCTCAGCCTCAGCCTCAGCCGCCATGGCTACCTCATCCTCATGCCGATACAAGGCCAATTGGGCGGCCTGCTCCTCCATTTTCCTTTGCTCGGCCGACAGCTTCCTCTCCAAGTCACCCTTCTTGCCCTTTAGAGCCCGCTCGGCCTCCTGCGCCTTTCAACCTACGACTGCCTCCTGTTCTTTGACCTTGGCCTTCTCCTTATCAATAGTCGAGACATGCCTCTGGGCATGGTATCTCGCCAAAGGACTGCACACCGAGCACACATGTCAGTATAAACAAAACTAACAACAACAAAAAAACAAGTGCCAATAAGCCAAACAATACTTACGTGGGTAGCAATCAAGAGAGACATCTCCATCCACTCGGCCATCATCCGCTTGGACAAACCATCTAGCCCTGATAGCTCCATGGCTGACCCTATCGTGACACAATTGATGATGGGCAGCATCTTCTCTATCATACTGACCAAGACGTCCGGCCATGCGATAGGATCGGTGAGTCAACCCATATCAATACCATCATGATCGGTCAGCTCACCCGACCTCCGACCAGGAAGAAGAGGTGGAAAAAGCGACCTATTAAATCTCAATTCAAGGAACAAAGGCCCAGACCCCCCCACTCTACAGAGACTACGCCAGCAGCACGTTCCTAGGAGCCGCTTCAATGGCCTCAAACCTCAGCTCAACCTCATCCCTCTGCTCCAACTGCTGGTTCGCCTCGTTCAACCTCCGGTCAGCCTCATCCATCGGCACCCTCTTGCCACCCTTCTTGGTTGGCCTCAAGACAGGATGCTCGGCCTCACCACCATTCTTCTTGGGCCTCACAATAGACTGATCGGCCCCACCACCCTCATTCATCGGCCTCACAACAGACTGACCGACCTCCCCACCCTTCTTGGTTGGCCTAACAACCTCATCTGGCTCGGCCTCATCACCAAGGTTTATGACCTTCAGGGTCTTCATACCGACCAGAGCTTTCTTGGCCTTCTTCTTCTTCTCAGCCAGCAAGGCTATCCTCTATTAAGCCCTTGGGTCAAGCCCCTCAATTCTCTGTTTTGGCCCAGAGGACGACCCACCTGATGTCGGTGCCTCTTTCCTTTTCTGGCCTGAGACCGACCCACCAGCCCCGGAGTTCGTCCGACCAAGATCTAGCGCCGACCAACCAGCAGGAGGAGCAGGGGCCCTCTGACCAATTACCGCCCTCACCTCTTCACCATTCTTCAAAATGCGCTTCTCCTCATCCTTAAGCATGATTGCAAAACAACCACAAACAAGTCAACAACAGACCAGTCAGCCTAATAAAATCACACCAAGACAAGAAGACATACAAGTTGAAGAGATCAGACCGACTTCCTTGAGATTAGTTGGTAGACAAAGGATATACCGATTCTGCTGGGTCGAATTCAACGTTTTTCTCACTTAACGACAGGCCTGACGACTCTTCCCACCAATGGTCACGCCAAGAAGAACACTTGCATGACCGACCAGAAGTCAGACAAAATATAACAAAACAAAATACAACTAGATAAGCAAAGTACACTATGACCGACCAGGGCTGTCAATCTTTTGGAACTTCGAAGGAATACCTTCCCCCTAGGCACCACCAACAAAGGCATACCGACCCATATACGTCTTCTGAGATGACGGTACACCATGTATGAATTCGCCTTTTTCCTTCTTGTCGATGCACCTAACGTGCACCCAGCCCCTGCTCTGTTGCTGCTGGCCGAATTCATAAAGGTACATCACTTGCTCATAAGTAGGCTCTGGCTTCCCTGCCCTCTTTAAGGCAGCATACAGATTGATCAGCACAATCCACACATTGGGATTGAGCTGACCGAGTGCCACCCCATCCTCTTCACTATCATCCTCAACCATGGATGGAGGGGGAATCTCAGACCGTGCATATACAGTTATGGATAGAAAAGCGCATAGCCCGATGGAGGATCACTCGGAGTCTCATTCTATCGGACTACCCTGAACTTGATGTCCTTGGGCACATTCCAACTGGCATGCTACTTATCCAGCCCTGCCAGGGTCTCCTTACTAAAAATCTCATCAATTGTGAACTCCGCCTCCGTGATCGGCACGACCTGCAAAACACTATCAGCCCCAAGAAAAAGACCACCACTCGACTTCTTCACCACAATAACCTTCCCACTAGACCGACCATGCTTAATCTTCACAGTAAGGTCAGCCAACACCTCATCATCCCTTGACAGGTCATCCTCTACGTCAGACTGACCTCCACCCTAGGTCTCCTCAAACTCCCTACCACTGGGCCAAACTTCTAGCTGGTTAGTCCTCCCTTCAAACCGAGCCCTTATGGCCCTATCATCTTATGTCTCCTCCTCTAACGGATCAGCCACCTGTTCGGCATTCCGCCCTTTACCACTAGAAACACCCTTCGACTGGGTCAGCTCGTCCTCTTCAAATTCTTCTCAGCCGCTTGACTCTGCTGACTCAACCTCTATTTCGTCATTCACTTCATAATCTTGCACTTCATTATTTTGACTTTCTGAGTCTGACATGATGGCAATCTAGGAAAAAGAAAATGAAAAACAACTATGACCAATCGAGCACTATGCCTACACGGATCCAACCACCATCTGACCACCAGTTCTTCACTAGTTCTTGAAAACCACAACAGAGAAGGTCCACTGGAAATCGCACCACCGCGCTGACTGCCACAAATTTGCTCGCCGAAAATCGCCTTTTCACTTTGACAACAACTCCGCAAAAGTGAAAAAGTGAAAAGTGAATTTCAAAGCAAGCACCTCAACTATTTATAGAGGTCTATTGAAGACGAAACAGTCAGTCAGACTAAACATCGCCTCGATAACACAAAAATATACCATCAGACGACACGTGTCCAACATGCAGTGGCCACACGCGCCCCCACTCGCCCTACCTGAGTGCAACATACACCTCACCCGACAACTTGACCGACCAGACTTTCATTCACCGATCGGTCTCTCCAAAGGCAACCTATCTACACGCAGCACCGACTGCGCTTGTTAATCATTAGATGGACACCTACTCACCTACACCAGTCAGTTCACCGAGCAAACAGATCGATCGCCATCTCACTAAAAACTGAGACAATAAACGCTCGATTTCTCTAACTCAAGCCTACAGCACTAGTCAACCACCGAAACACCACCTAGCGATACAACCACGTCGGTCCGAACCACATCAATACAAGACACTCCGGCCATTCACTCGGCGCTCACCCTCGCCTGGGGGACTTGGAAGACTAGAGGTATATCTCCCCACCAAGTCTGGAGAACATAACAAGTCCCCAACCGAGAAATTCCACCTCGGTCAAGAACTTGTGGGAATTCTGTTGACACCATATTGGACCAAACTCAATGGGCCACATACCTCGAGCCCAAAATCCAACAAACAAGCCCAAACACTAAAGGATCCCAAGCCAACAAGTCAAATGTGTCCCAACAAGGACCAACACCATGCTAACACGTGGACACATATCCACCACCCATCTGGATGTCATGTGTTAGCTCTACAGCAGAAGTGCATTTATCCAACATTGAAACTATTCATCAATTCTCCCTCAACCACCAATACAAAGGGAGACACATTTCCCAAAAAAGTAACTGAGATTCACTATTTACTGTTACTATGTCAAAACCATTATTCACAACATACCCTTTATATACACAAACCTACAATACTGACTTGAGCGTCAGAGATCCTTTAGGCTGGTACCACACCAGCGCTTGTCCCTAACCAACGACCAATCACTCTTCCTTTCACAGGTCTCCCGAAGAGCACGTAGCACGCACAGAGTGGACAGAATATCATCTCTAAGTTGGTACATTTTGTGCTTCAACAATCCCAAACTTTTACCAACTCTTTAAAAATCCTAATTGAATGCATCTAAACTTTTAGAAACATTTAAACTGTATGAAAATCTGAATTGAATACAACCCCTTAATCTAAAATCATTTGAAGTGCATCCAAACTTTAGAGATTTTGAGAGAAAAAAAAAGAGTGCCTCACTTGCAGGAATTGAGAGAGAAAAAGCCTCAATTCAGTGAGAAGAGAACCTTTTTGATAGATTTAAAGAGAGATAGTTTAACCACTTCAGTATGATCGAGTTGAGTCATACTGAAGATTGATTCTTGTAATTCCATTCTCTTATATAATGGAAGAAATCAATTTTGCTAGTGGTTAATTCAGTGTCTCTTCTATTTATATTTTATTTTATTTACCCACTAAAATTACACAAAGGGTGAGAAAAGTTAGATCCAAGGATATATATACGAATTATGCAGACATTGATCAATCCAAGTACAAAATCAACGTACATTTGGTCTTTGGCACTAACCTTTGTGCACCAAGAACGAAGAACCAAGGTTTCGGACAAGAGATCCTTACAAGAAATCTGGATGGATGATGTCATCTTCTACCCTCTCATCATTTGCTGACGTCTCATACTCATACCTGGCTCTTGCCTCGTACATTTCAGCATTCTCTTTTCCTGCATTATAAGCACGCTTTCGCCTATTCTTGGGCCGCAAGTCGTAGTCATCATCTTGGGTTATGTAATCATTCCATTTTGAAGTGCCTCGTGTAAGGGTAAGTGTAGCCTCTTTCACCTGACATGTTCTTGCTTCCTGCATCATAAAATGACTCAATTTTGGAGTGTCCTTGGCAATTGTCAACTCATCCTTCCCTTGCTCCTCGCCTGCAATATATACAAAACCAAAATACATACAACTAAGTTAATTGATCATAGTCTGAATCTGCAATGTATATCGCTTTGCGTCACGCAATCCCTCTCGTTGCCAAATTTCAATACACAGATGTTCAAAGTATATCTTAATCAGACAAGTTTACTATATTCACAGAGACAACCGTACGAGCTAGCATCTCTATCAATATTCAGGTTTCTTCCAGCATCAGATATTTCATTAGCAAATTCAATCAAACAAATACAACCAATACAAAGACAAAACTAGCAGCAGATTTGTCTATGGTTCTTCTAGTTTTCACAGGAGCAACATCGATCTGCAGATCATTTAGCTCGAGTTTAGTAGTTTTTTTCAGCTGCTTCAAAATATTGCTTACCATGTTGGAAGTTTTGTTCTATTATCTTAGACTTAGAATAAACAATCAACAAAGAGTACCAAAACAATGCAACTTTTAATTGTGTTAGCCAATGTCTTCAGCAAGACGAACTAAAGTGCATCCACAACGCTTTTCTTCAGAATATCAATTTCAACATATCATCAAATGGCCTTGAACTAATCAACAAATACAGCGAAAGAAAGAATTGAAATCCCATCAAGCCAAGGCAAGCACGACCATTAATCAAGTAAAGCAACAAAGTAATCATGGATTTCATTTACCTTCTGGGCAGACCACAAGTTTGTTGAAATGCCTCTTAGAGAAAACGGGTTTATGATTGTGATTGTGAAGCTCGTCTACACCACCTTTTCTTGTATCTGATTCTGACCCACCTACATACTTGTTCAGCTTTGGTTTTTTGAACAACTCTGCCGGTAACTCAGTCACAATCTCAGGCTCAAAACCACAGCCTGCACAAAAATCGATCAAAATTCAAAGCCAAAAATATACATTAACACCCTCCTATTTCTTTCCTCAATTTCAAATTTCAATCAAAACCCAAATACAAAAAAGCTACCTTCATATTCTTCTTGCTTCATGTCGGTGCCCTGATCATAATCCTCAGGATCCAGGTATTGGGTCCAATCTGTTGGTCTTTTCTTCTGGGTATTGTACGGAATACTGGGAGGAAGAGGCAAATTTTGTTTTCGATGCTGATTTGGGGTTTGATCGGTGCGCTGACGAGCCATGTTGGAGGACTGGACGAAGGGGCGGAGGTCTCTGGCCATGGGACCTTGAGCAAAGACTTGGCGTACGGACTGCTTTTGGTTGCAGACCACGCATGTCCACCTTTTAGTTTTACTGCTCTGCTTCACCTACAATTCAATTCAAATTCATCAACAAGATTCAGATTCAAATGTTCATATAGACACTGTATACTACAGATGTAATTCATATGTGTTTACCTTCAGACCATTACCTGCATGGTGGAGCATTGGCAACACTCAACGGCTATGAAGATGGTGGACATTTCTTCTCTCTTTCTGCTTTCCCATTTCAAAACTAGATGTGGGATTTTGAATATTCTGAAAATTTTGGAGGAGATTTGATTTTGAGTTTGGGCGCCAAAACTTTTGGGTAATTAATTGGGTCTAATCAGTTTTATTTATATATACTAGCCTCCTGTGCATTCATTTAATTTTTAAAAATAAGAAAAAATAAAAAAATATTCAAAAATATAAAAATAAATAAATAAATAAATAAAAAAGAATGTTGGAGGAGGATTAACTACCCACTTCTTTCACATAATGGTGGGCATGTGTCAATCCTAATACGAATTTTTATTTTTTCTAATTTTTAGCTCTTATTTTTCTTCTGCATTTCTCTCCACCTCTTCCCATATATCTCCACATTTCTTTTTTATTTAATTTTTATCTCTTATTTCTGTTTCTTTTTTATTTAATTTTTATCTCTTATTTCTTTTTTTTATTTAATTTTAATTTCTTAATTATCTCTTCCGTTCGATATATTACATTTTTTACTTTCAATTATATTTGTTTAATCTAGAATTATGGGGTATTTTTGTCAAAAAAATTGGTGAAGTCTTTTGACCTTCCTAGTTTTATAATAATAGAGATACTGGATGTCGGTTGACATGTTTATTTTGTTTTTCCAATACAAATTTTTTTCTTTTTGAAGAGGAATTAGTAATTCTCATTGATCGATGAAAAGAATTACAAGGGTGCACATATGTGGCTTCGTTAAAACATTATCATGATTTTTAACTTGACAAAGGAAAAAAAGTGTCACGCACCATTCATTTCCAAGGCCAACACAAATAGTATCAGAGAACAAATAAATTGATGCTAGAAACATAAAGCCAAAATAAAGCCCCACACTAATGAAGATTGTAGCAAACCGGTGGCTTCCTCATTCCATCATTGCATCTGCAGCCAGCACATCTGATAGCCAATCGGGGCCTTCCTCCATCCATGTCATCGGTGCAGAGATATTGAGAGCATGGCGGGCTAAATGATGGGCTGCCCGGTTGCTAGTCCTACAGCGAAACTGACACAAGATGCGGGCAAATAACCCAGCAAGTTGTCTGATTTACTGAACTAGAACCCCCTCCACTCCAAAACCCTCACTCGAGTCATTGACAGCATGAACTGCCATCATCGAGTCCGATTCAATCAACACATTATAACATCCAACGTCAAGGGCAAATTGGAGCCCATGGCATATAGCATAAAGTTCCATGATTGTTGGAGTAAAAGTGCCCAACATTGGAAGAGCTGCTGCTGCCGTCACATCCCCTGCGCTGTCTCGAATAATCGTTCCCACCCCTCTTTCCGGACTACTTTGGTTCAAGGCTCCATCCACGTTCACTTTAAAGATGTAATGCGCTGGAGCCTCCCATTTGGAAGGAGTCTAGTCTCTACTTCCAACCTGACCTGAATTGATCAGCAGCTGGGAAGCTTCCTCAGCCATCAAAAGCCAGCCTGGCAACAGGTCAGTGGTAGGTGTGAGTTCTTGCTGGAACAGTTTTGAGTTGATATGATTCCATAATCCCCAGCAGATATAAACAAAATAAAGCAGCTCCTCCTCCGAAAGGGTAGCTGTCACATAACACCATAAGTCTGCAAAAGTCTCGTGTGACCAGTTCATCCATAGACTCCGCAGTAGAGATTATTTCCAGGCCTGCCTCGGCTGCTCTACAGCTCCATACCACGTGAAAACAGGTTTCCATGCCCTGCTTGCACCGCCCACACACTGGATTTGGGCTAATTTGCAGACCAAAAAGTTGTCCATTACACGGTAGGATATCATGCATGCATCGCCATATAAAAAGTTTGATCTTTGGGGCTGCTTTCAGCTTCCAAATTTTCAGCCACATGTTGACACCTCCTAGAGTAGAAGACCCCATATTTCCATTTTCTCTATCCCGAATAGTGCTAGCCAACCAGTAGCCACTTCTGACATTGTAGCAACCGTTTCGTTCAAAGTGCCACATCATGGCATCCTGAGTACCACCATGCGTCCTCAAAGGGATGCCAAGGATTGCATCTACTTCATAAAGCCAAATAGACTGTTGTATCAAGCTATAGTTTCATTGCCCCGAGTCAGTAATCAGGTCACACACATACGAATCCCTGGGTAGTCGTGCGGGCGAAGACACATGGAATAGGTGAAGAATCGGAATCTGCTTATCACCGTAGACTTTGATCATTTCTCCATTTCCCTCTCTCCATCACAGCCCTTGAACAAGCAGATCTCTACCCCTTAATAACGAACGCCATGTGAAGGATGGTCTGGAGCCCAACTCAGCATCAAGACCGATGATATGGAGATGGTATTTGGCCTTCAAAACTTTGCCTACTAAAGAGTGTGGTTGGCAGCAAAGTCTCCATATTTGTTTGGCCAGAAGAGCTTGATTGAAGTCCTCAATGTGTCGGAACCCTAAGCCACCAAATTTCTTTGAAAGACATAATGATTCCCACTTTTTCCAATGGATGTCGTTGTCCCCCCTTCTGTTTCCCCCACCAGAACTTCGCATATATGCCATGAAGTTCTCGAATTTGGGTCTTTGTAATTTGAAAACAGCTAAGCGAGTAGGTAGGAACGGGGCCACTGCTTTAATCAGCATCTCCTTACCTGCATGCGATAAAAATTGCTCCTTCCATCCCTCATGTCTTCGTTTTAACTTTTCTATTACTGTAGTGATAAGGAGCGTTTACCATGCCCAACCATAGCGGGGAGGCCTAAGTATTTTGCATGACATCTCACCACAGGCATTTGAAGAATTGTCGTGACCTCCAGAATCTGAGCCTTGGTTGCTCCCAGGCTAAAATATATATTGCAGATTTTCACAGTTTTATTTTCTACCCTGAGACCTCTTCGTACACCTCAAAAATATGTTTAACAATTTCACTGGCTTGGGATGATGCATCCACAAATAACAAAAAATCATCAGCGAAAAAATAATTGGGAGATAGATGGTGCCGAGGGAGCTAACTGAATACCAGTTAAAGCACCTGTCTGTTCTGCCTGTTTTTAGCACATAGTAGAAAGAGATAGGGAGATAGAGGGCAGCCCTGACGAAGACCCCGTTGAAGTGTGATCATACCTTGGGGATACCTTGCCAAAGCACTAAGATGATGACAGTAGAGATAGAGTCCATAATCTTACTCACCCAAGGTAGACCAAAGCCCATGCTGATCATCATTACCTCAAGCGTCATTCTACTCGGTCGTAAGCCTTAGCCAAATCAAGCTTTATCGCCAAATCAAGCTTTATCGCCATCATGTGGTGGAGGCACTCAAAAGCTGTTAGGACATTATCTAAAATGTATCACCCCGGCACAAAGGCGCTTTGAGATTCCGACACCACCAAGCACTAGTTTAAGTCTGTTTGTCATGGTTTTCGCCACCAGTTTATATAGAAAAGTGCACAAGCTAAGGCCACCCACAATGGTGGTCTATATTTGGAGTTGTATTTGTGGTGGATGTAGCTCCAAATGTAACCTCAAAAGGAATACTTTGGACTAGATAGCATATTACTCATAATGGGAGTCTATATTTATTGGAGCTAGCTATATTTTATTTTGTATGAAATCATAATTATGTATTGAATTAAATTTTTCCTTTTCCTATTTTTATTTATGTAATCTCTAATTATTTTTTCTAAATATTTTAACCTATAAATATTTAAATTCCAAAAAGTAAGGTTTCATCTTACATGGTTTTGTCTAATTGCCATAAGCTCGGCATAAAGCCACATCTTTGATATTGAAATTCATTTTTTGTGAGGATTTTTTGACATTTGGTGGAAGAAATGTGAATCAAAAAAATTATAACCACAAGTTTGAGGAAATGAGGAAGATATTGAGAATATTGTGGATGTTGAGAAATTTATATTGAAAAAGAATGATATTTATAGAAGAAATAAAATGAAAAGTATAGTTCATTACCGTTACAATAAAAAAATAAAACTCAAAAATTCAAAATTTTAACCATTATATTACATCCACTGTGGACCATTGGATATTTGTTGAAATTAATATCCACCATTAGATGAAGTAACAATAAGAAAAAAAAAATGAAAATTTCAAACATATGACTACATCTTCCATCGTGGGGCGCCCCACCAATTTTTTCTCACCCCTTATTTCTCACACACATCATGTGTCCATTTTTTAATAATTTTTATATGTTCCTTTTTTGTTATCAAAATAAAATTGGCCCACTTCTGAGCCCACCATTTGGGGCCGGAATGGCTATATCCAAGGCTGAATTTTTGCAGCTTCAAACACAAATCTAACCGGAGGCTTTGATGGATGTAGCCTCAAAATATCACCATTGGTGATGTTTTTTTTTCAACAATGTATTTTTACTAGCCAATGGAGGATATATATTGCCCCTCATTGTGGTTGGCCGAAATTCAATCACTGTTGTAGGCATTTTAACCTTGGGAATGAGAGAAATGAGGGTATGATTAAAATCTCTGACACTTCTGCTCCAATTAAGCACATTCAGGGACGTTTCACTGATTTCATCCCCAACAATGTGTCAATATTTTTGGTAAAAGAGTGATGGCATACCATCATGACACGGTGCTTTGGTGGGAAACATTTGTTTGAGAGCCTGCTTCAACCCCAATTGTGAAAAAAGTTCAGATAAGACCTCATTCATTTCCACTGAGACTCTGGAAGTTATAGCTTCCAAAATTCTATGCATGTCTTGACCTCATGTCAATAAACTAGAAAAGAAATAACATAACATGTTACCAATTATGTATGGTATGTATTCCAAACTTGATCATCACCGAAAAGACCCTGTATTTGATTATGAAGACCCCTAGCATTTGCCCTCTCATGAAAATAGCGAGTGTTTCGATCACCCTCTTTAAGCTATTCGATCCTTAATCGTTGGTTCTAGATAGTTTCCTCAGTTTCCAACAGCTAGCTCATTTCTGCGATTTACAATTTCTTTTTTCCGAAAACAGCAGTTGTTGGTCCCAAACCCCTGTAAAGCCCTCAGCTCCTCATGGGCAGCTGCAAGTTGACAGGGAACACTCCCAAACTAACTATTGCTCCACTTTTTTAGCCTAGCGGCACAATTTATTAGACGTTGCACCATTGGATGTGTGGCTACCATTTTTCATCCTAGAAAATCTTAATTAACTCATCACACGGCTCCTCTTTGATCCATGCTTTTGATTGTTTTGAGAGGCAGTGTGGCTTGAGACGCATGTCAGTCATGATTCGGAAATGATCTGAGCCTGTCGCAACTAGGTGCATGGTTACCAAATAAGGGTATGTTACCAAAAATTCCGACGCTAACCAAGAACCGATAGTTGAACTTATTCCGTCTCAATTTCCATATCTCGCTTACTTGCCCATGTAAATGGATAACCAAAATAGGGTAATGAAATTAATAAGCAATTACGGACTACCTCTTTAAAGCCGGAAATTTGATGAGCCGGCCGTTCTCGGCAACCCACATGTTCTTCAATACTTAGCACTTCATTAAAGTCTCCCATCACCACCCATGGATGTTGCCTAACTAAGGCAATACGCCGAATAAGGGTCCATGAGTGACGACGGAGATGAAGTCACATGGAATTTTTGGCCGGCTAAATTTTCCACTGTGACATCAATGTGACATGTGGATGAAGTAAGCAAGTTCATTGTAACACTAGCCTTCCACATTAATAATTGACCTCCCCCCATCCCAACACGTTTGACAGTGTGATATTGGGACATCTTCAATTTCTCACAAACTTTAATCATCTGATTATAAGTCATTCTTGTCTCCATTAGGAAGATCACATATGGGTTCTTAACTCAATAATTTTTTGAGAAGCTGAACGCACGAGGGTTCCTAAGCCCCCGCACATTCCAGCTTAGCAACTTCATTCAGTCTAGTGGGCGCCCTCATTTGGACCCACCTTGGGGTGTGATTCCCCGGCCAGTCACCATTTTGCCCCTCCATAATGCGAGTTTTCTTCTCTTGTACCTCTGCACTATTCAAATAATTCATTTTCCTATTGTCACTAGCATGATCATGCGCTGTGGAACTGTCATTGCCTTCTCCCAAATTTTCGGGCTTTCTTCTCCCAATTGTTGGAATTTGGCTTGCTTCACTAATTTGCAGCAGCTGCTAATAAGAGAAGGAGCTGCAGTTTGAAACGGGGTAGCAGCAAAGGAAATCGCAGAGAGCAGAAATAGAGACAGAGAGGTGTTGTGCAAAAAGCTAGCTGATATTTTAGCAAAGTTAGCTTAGGTCATTTAGTTTAAATGTTGATCTCAGCCATACATGTGGCAAGAGATTTAAGATTCAACAATATTACAAGTTTACCTAAATGAAAACATAAAAGAGCAAAGCATTACACAATTTAACACCAATTTATCGGGCTTGCTTCTTTCACTGTCCCCCTGCCCGTCGATGCCTGTCCCAGGTGCCACATGTTGAACTTTGATAGTAGATTTACCAACATCACTTCCATGGCCACTCGTTCCTTTTCCCCTTGAATCTGACATGTGCCATTTCCTCTCATAGCTCCTGATTGTTTCCCTTTGGGTCTGGCTTCCCATTCCTTCAACCGACTCAATCTCTCAGTCGCTTCTACATCCTTCTGCTTTTACAGTCGGTCCGCTAGCATATTTTCTTTGTCGAGGATCGGACTCACGTTTGTGATTTCCCTAATTTCATAACAGTCCCGCAACTCTTCAGCAATACGCGACGTACTCTACGTGTTTCACCTTCTTTGTTTTTTGATCGGGGACGTAGCAGTATATGCTACTTCTCCAGTGTTCAATTGCTCAACAGGGACGCGGGAGGCAGCATGCGTAAAAGTTCCTGTGTCTCTACCTCTCTGGGTAGTAGCCTCTTTAGCAAACTGAGTTGCCTCTCTGTGCATCCATCCATCATCCCCTTCTGATGTTTCCTGGCCTCCCTCCCAACCACTAGATTGTCTAGGGCTTAACATTCGAGCTCTTCTGAAATCGTGGTTAGCGTGTAAGAAGGAGCCATAAGGTTTGTCTTACGCTTTCTTCGTAGCTTCATCTGCCTGACCACACATATGCATAATATATGCCAAATTCTTCCACAATTATAACAGAAGTCAAGAAGTCGCTTAATTATAACGGAAATTTACCCAATCATGTTTACCAGATGGGAGCCATATTTTTTGTGCCTCTCATGAGGGGTCGGGTAGTGTCAATCCACATTCTTACCCTCAGGAATTTTCCAACACATTCACCCCTGCCCCTAGTAATGTCAATGCATTCGCCAACACTGTTAGCGATTTGGTTCCCTATATTTTTCGTCATGCAAATTAATGGTACATTGTGTATTTGAATCCAAAAATCAGCATGTTATAACTTCATCATGGATGGCGTTTCATCCCCTTTAGGTTCCTCCAGTAACACTAAAGCTGCTTTGTCAAAGTTCCAGAGTCCATTCCGTAATTAGTACCTTTTGTCAATCGGTACTGTTAATGGAAACTGTTGGTATTTCAGAGCTTCAGCTCAAGGGTGAAGGTCCAAGGCAATAGAGAAGCAAATCGGGTAAGAACTGGATTACTCAAACTCCTAGCTGTGATTGAATCGAGATTAGCCCATGATGTATTTCAATTACTTCTTCTTGTTTGCTTATGGAAATTGGATTGAAATTGGTTGTTGTTTGCTGTGAAAAACTATTGCACTCTATGTGTTTCTGAAAATTCCTATTAGTTTTTTCTTTGAGAGAATTGTATGAAATTCTTCTATTTTCTGAATTTTTTTTTTTAATTGAATTACATGCTTTACATGAGTGTAGAAAACGATTAGGGGTGTTGTCATTGTGATGACAATGCACCAATTAGATTTGGACACCTCACTTAGTCTAGAAGCTATGACAACTAGCAAACCTTGCCCGTCAAGTAATCCACCTCATCTCACATTCTGTTTTGAATCCATGGCTGATATCACAGCACATGATGGCACTCACACCCGCATGCCACCTTACTGTTTCACTTAGTGTAATCAAGCAGTAGATAGCTTAGGAGCCAACACTCCCCTCTAAGCTATATACTGACTTGACACCCAACATTCCTCGAAGATAGGAGAACATGTCCTTAGCTAGTAGTGCCTTAGTGAAGACATCAACTAGTTGTTCTTCTGACATGCAGTAGAACAAATCGATTTCTCCAGTTTGTATTGCTTCTCTAATGAAGTGAAAGCGCCTATTGATATGCTTAGACTTCTGATGAAACACATGATTCTTTGACATAGCAATGATTGAAGTATTGTCACATAGAATAGGTGTAGGTCCAGTTTGCTCCTCTCCAAAGTCTTCTAGGACATACTATGCTGTTTCACTGAAGCCCATGAGAACACTCAACTTCTAAATGAGAAAGCATACCCTGAGGTACTCTCATGTCATCAAAACTCCCACTCCAATCTAAATCACAATATCCTACAAGGGTAGCTTGTTTTCCTTTCTGATAATCAATTCCATAAGAAATGGTACCTTGAATGTACCTCAAAAACTCTTTTTGATGTGCCATAGTGCTTCTTTGAGGGATTATGCATATATCTAAACAGTAGACTAGCAGCAAACATAATATCTGGTCTAGTAGCAGTTAAGTACAACAAACTACCCACAATCTGTCTATAAGTACCTTCATCTGCAGCCTCTGAACCATCATTTCTACACAGTCTGTCATCTGTTGCAAGTGGTGTGCTCACAGGTTTGCAGTCTTTCATTCCAAACTTGTCCAGCAATGTCTGAGCATACTTTTACTGGTGTATGAAGATATAGTATTTAGTTTGAATAACTCCCATGCCTAAGAAATGATGTAGTAATCCCAAGTCAGACATTTCATACTTGGTTGTCATGTCATTCTTGAATTCAGCCTTCAACACTTCACAATTTCCAGTATACACAATGTCATCAACATAGATTGAGACAATCAACGTTCTTCCACCATCAGTAGTCTTCATGTGTAGAGTTGCTTCAATAGGACTCCTCTGATATCCTCACCTAGTTAGATGAGAATCAATTTCCCCATACCAGCCTCTGGGTGCTTATTTTAACCCATAGAGAGCCTTCTTCAGTTTATAGACATTTTCACTTTCTGATTGAGACTCAAATCCCTTAGGCTATTCAACATAGACTTCCTCTTCAAGTATCCCATTTAAGAAAGCTGATTTTACATCTAGCTGGTACAAACTCCAACTTTTCTGACCAGCCAATGCAATGAGAGTTCTGATTGTGTCCAATCTAGCTACTGGTGCAAAGGTTTCATTGAAGTCTATCCCAAGCTTCTGAGCATAGCCTTTGGCAACCAGTCTAGCTTTGAGCTTTTGAATAGAACCATTTAGATTGAGCTTAGTTTTATAAACCCACTTCACACCAATGACAGGTTTGTCACTTGGTCTATCCACCAAGTCCCATGTTGAGTTTTTCTCAATCATGTCAATTTCAGTTTCCACGGCTTTCCTCCAAGCCTTTTCCTTTTATGCTTCTTCATAATTCTCAGGTTCTATGATAGACATATGACATCTAGCATGGATCTAATTCAAACTTCTGAGTTAATAGCTTAGTGTAGTATTCTGACTTGTACCAGCTTCCATAGGATCTTCTTGTTGCTGGTTTGGAGTATGGAAATCATCATTGGTTTTCTCAGACTCCACTTCAACTTCACTTGGGGTAGTCACACTAACTTCCTTGTCAGATTCCCAGTTCCACATTGCTTTTTCATTGAAGATCACACTCCTTGAAATCATGATCTTCTTGGTTTTCAAGTTGTAGACCCTATAGCCTTTCTCACAAGTTCCATAGCCTACAAACACTCCTTTGATTGATGCATCATCCAGTTTCTGCCTCAACTGGTTAGGAATGTGAGCATAGCAAACTGAGCCAAATACCCTTAGATGCTTTACACCAGGCTTCCTTCCACTGAACACCTCAAATGGTGTTTTCTTCTCTATTGCTTTCGTAGGACACATGTTAAGTACACAGCTGTATTGACAGCTTCTGCCCAAAACTCATAGGGCATCTTCTTGTCATGAAGAATGGACTTGGCCATTTCCACCACATTCCTGTTTTTCCTCTCTGCAACACCATTTTGCTGAGGAGAATATGCTACTGTAAGCTGTCTCCCAATGCCTTCATCTTCACAGAATTGATTAAACTCTGTAGATGTAAACTCACCTCCCCTATCACTTCTCACTTTCTTAATCTTGTATCCATTTTGTAACTCCATTAGCTTTGAACATCTTGAAATGTTGAATACCCCTGACTTGTGTTTCAAGAAATAGACCCAGCACATTCTAGACAAATCATCTATGAATGTTAGAAAGTATTTGTTACCTCCCATAGTCTCAGTTTGCATAGGACCACATACATCAGTGTGGATGAGCTCAAGGGGGCTTGATGCTCTCCATGCTTTCTCCTTGTCAAAACTTTCCATGTGCTGTTTTCCAGGAATACACCCTTCACATACTTCATTGTCCTCCGCCAAGCTAGGTAAACCATAGACCATGTCTTTTGATTGCAAAGTCATTAAACTAATGTAGTTTAAATGACCAAATCTTCTGTGCCAAGCATTTCCTTCCACAATGGCTCTTCTAGCTACTGTATTCACATGTTCTAGGGAAAGAGGGAAACATCGATTTCCAAGCATTGGAATGGATTCCACACTTTGAGTCATCTGATCATCTTCATAGATTTCAACCCTTCCATTTTCAAATGTCAAATAGTACCCATGTTCTACCATCTGACCAACACTGAGTAGATTAGCATCCAAGCCAGGCACCAACATCACTTCATGAATAAACTTCTCACCATTATTGGTATTGATCACCAAAGTACCCTTTCCTGTAGCTTCAACTAGGTCACATGTGCCCATCTTCACTTTTGCTGTCAAAGTATTGTCTACATTAGTCAGCAAGGACTCATGTGAAGTCATGTGATTGCTGCAAGCACTATCCACATACCAAACATCCATCTCCTTATGTATAGAAGCAACATGACATGCATAGAACATCACTCCTTAATCACCTTCAACCTTTCTTGCAAGGTTCACAGTCTGTTTGGTGTTGCAATCTTTGGCCATGTGACCAAACTTATTGCATTGATAGCCCTTTGTCTTCTCTTTGAACCAGCATTCACCATAATGAAGTTTGTCACACACTTTACACTTGGCACCACTGCTTTCTTCTTTGTTAAAACCTGCATTCTAATTGTAGGTGAACTTTCTAGAATTGGACCTTTGATTCCAGTTCTTATTGTTCTTGTATTGCTTCTTCCATTTGCCTTGGTTGTTACCCTGTTGCCCCTTAGGATTCATAGACATACTTGCAAAACCTTTATCCATATTAATATCAGCATGCATTTCAATTCTCTGATCAAAATCTCTAATTGATGCAACAATATCTTCCACATTTACAGTATCTAGATCTCTAGTTTCCTCAATGATTGAAACTATAGAATCATATGATTTAGTTAAGCTAATCAAAATCTTCTATGCTAGACGTTTTTCAGTGATATATTCACCTTAAGTTTTCATTTGATTCACACTGTCATATAGTCTAGACAGATAAGTACCTAGAGATTCATTGTCTTTCATTCTAGTGTACTCAAAGTCACATCTCAATGACTGAAGTTTGACTGCTCTAACCTTTAAATCTCCTATATACTCTCTTCTTAACAGATCCCAAGTTTCCTTAGCACTTTCTTCATTTATGATCTTGGAAAAGATAGGATATGCTACAGAAGTTTGAATCAGCCCCAATGCCCGTGCATCCTTGATGTAATCAGCTCAAGTAGGCTGACTTACAACTTCACCAGCCTCATCCCTTGCATCCTCATTCAGTCCAATGTCCACATATTCCTAGAGATCTTGAGCTTTGAGTATGGTTCTCATTTTAATGCTCCAGAACTCATAGTTGCTGCCATCAAAGATCGGAGCACGCATCTCAGCTCCAGCAGTTCCAGCCGTGTTAGACCCTGCTAGTCGTCCCAGAACACGCCCCAATACCAAGATCAAGCACTAGATTGCTCTGATACGATGTTGGTATTTCAGAGCTTCAGCTCAAGGGTGAAGGTCCAAGGCAGCAGAGAAGTAAATCAGGTAAGAACTGGATTACTCAAACTCATAGCTGTGATTGAATCGAGATTAGCCCGTGATGTATTTCAATTACTTCTTCTTGTTTGCTTTATGGAAATTGAATTGAAATCGGATTGAAATTGGTTGTTGTTTACTGTGAAAAACTGTTGCACTCTATGTGTTTGTGAAAGTGCCTATTAGCTTTTTCTTAGAGAGAATTGTATGAAATTCTTCTATTTTCTGATTCTTTTTTTATTGAATTGAATTACATATTTTACATGAGTGTAGAAAACGGTTAGGGGTGTTGTCATTGTGATGACAATGCACCAATTACATTTGGACACCTCACTTATTCTAGAAGCTATGACAACTAGCACACCTTGCCCCTCAAATAATCCACATCATCTCACATTCTGTTTTGAATCCATGGCTGATATCACAGCACATGATCACACTTACATCCGCATGCCACCTTACTGTTTCATTTAGTGTAATCAAGCAGTAGATAACTTAGGAGCCAACAGAAACAACTGAATAGAAAGAGGTTGTCCCCCAAATCCTTGACTGTAACTTCCCTCTTGGTATTCCAGATCTTAATCATTGTTTGTTTGAAAGCCTAATGGTTGAAGGATTCCGTGGATAAAACCGTCCCCAACAAAGATAGTTTTCCTCCATTCTGTATTACGTTGAGCTAGCTAACGGGTTCCAAAATCTGAGGCCGGCGTTGAAGCAAGCGTGAGAATTGGTAGGAAAACTAGACTTCTAACTAGGAAGAAACCCTAATGGCACCGCCCTAGGGTTAGAAAGCTCTCACCTTTCACGGGAGAAAAAAAAAACAACATGACATCGTTATTGTTTGGCTTCCAATAAAAAGTTAAGAGGATATAAATTAATATCAATAGTAGGTTAACTTTTATTTATTTATTTAGGTTAACTTTTATTTATTTATTTATTTTGTTTTGAATTTGGACATTTCAAATGAGGCAAGCAAATGGGACAATTTCCTCCTAAAACACTAGGTGACGGTTAACTTTATTTTATTTTATTAAAGACTACAATTTTACCATTTTAGTAATTATTAATTAAATAGTCTACTTAAAATTTTTAATTTATAAAGGATAATTTTTGGTATTTTACAAATTTAACCATTTTGACATTTTGTCTTTATATCATACTCGCCACTTAGTATTACGATTCAGTGAAATTTCTTTACATTCGTCATGTGGTGGGAGATGTCAGGTTCGACTTTAGTAAAATACGAGATTGATTCCCTAGGTGTATAATCCTTCCCTCCTAATATCATTGTATACCAACAAAAAAAAAATGCTTCAAAGCATGCTCACGTTTGGGCCCTAATAGATTGTAGGGAATTGTGGCCTACTAGACTCGGTTCTAATTTATCTTGTCCCAATAGCAACACTCATTAAGGGTACGTTTGGATGAGGGAAAAAAACATGAGATTTGTTAAAAAATTAGAATTTTAAGTTTCTTAAGCACAAATTCTCTTATTTAGATGTATAAATATAGGAATTTAAAATTCTAAAAAAATAAAAAATTTGGAATTTGGATGCTACAAATCCCAAGTTTAAATTCCATATAAAAATGTGTCATTTTTAAAATTCCATTTTTATAACTTCCATTTATATTTCAACATTATATTACATGTTTAAATTTCATTTTACTCTTATGTTACCCAAATATGAAATTTTACAAATTTTGAAAAATTAATTTCCGTTAATTTAAATTTCGTCATTTAATAAATTCTTATTAATCTTAAAATTGTCCATCCAAGCACATCCTAAAGTTAAACCTCAAATCCCTTGAACCCAAAAAAACCTTGAATCCGGTAAGTCAATGCGAGCAGAGGCTGAGGCTGAGGCGGCTAAAAATCGTACACAGAGGCCAAAATGATGTCCTTGGACTCTCACATAGAGACTGTCCTCTGGACCCCGGACGAAATCGCCACCCGTGTCTCCGAGCTCGCAGCCCAGATCTCCTCCGACCTTGCACCACTGTCCGAGCCTCCCGTCCTCATCGGCGTCGCCACCGGCGCTTTTCTCTTCCTTGCCGACTTGGCCAGGTGCATCCACCTCCCCATCACCGTTGATTTAATCCGCGTCGAATCCTACGGCTCCGGTACCGAGTCCAATGGCTCCCCCAAGATTTCCTCAACCCTGAAGCTAGATGTCACCGGCCGCCACGTAGTCCTAGTAAGTCAACGGCGTTACTAAACTCGGCTCTCAGACGCATGTCCCTTGCTTTAAACGACGCCGTTTCATTTCCTTTTTCTTTGTAGGTTGAGGACATAGTGGACACGGGAAGCACAATTGCGAGGCTGATTGTACACTTGGAAGCAAAAGGTGCTTCGTCTGTATCGGTCTGCACTTTTCTTGATAAACCATCCAGACGAAAGGTTCATTTTCAGCTCCTCGGGAAGGGAAAATTCTACCGAGGTTTCGAGGTCTCATCTGCTTTTCCCATCTCTTCTTTATGTCTTGGTGCACCTGACTTGTTTTGAGCAGTTGAAATTGATTTATATGAATGTTAAAATTGTTTAGAGGAACCTCTGTTCAACCATTGATTGACTTTTTGAGTGAGTGATGATTCTTTTGACTGCTTGGTGAACTTATCAAAAACTGTGTGGAGGAGTCTTGTATAATGTGAAAACCCTCTTTTAAATTGTTTGAAAGGGGTTTGGGTTCTAGCTGATTCGGGTTAATAAAGATAGAAAATTTCGGCCACCTTGGGTGAGTAGGATTGGATAACTCTTCAAATTAATGTATTTTGAATGTCAAAATGGATGCGGTTTCATTCTAGGAGGATTAGATAGGATTAGACATAGAACCTCTAATTCCCTTGCGATGAAAAAACATCCATTTTTACATTCAAAATACAATTATCCAATCAATCCCAATCACCAAACGATTATGTATCATGTAAGATGTTATGTTGTTGGATTGTTTCTTTGAAATGATAAAATAAACACAAGATTCACCTGAATAATGGTCCAGGCCCTAGACTGATATTCTAACCATGTAAGATGTCAAAACATGATGGCATTTTCGATGTCCTATCTGTAGTGTTATTCTTTACTAAAATACCCAAATCAGGATTCAGGACTTTCTTTTCGGCCTTTAAATCATTCATGTGACTGATGATATATGACCTAAGGGTCGAGAATCAACTATAAAGATGTACATATTTATTGTACAATCCTCTTATCTATTTGCTCTTCTGCAGAACGGTTGAAATGCTATGAAAATGTATCATTTGAAAGTAACTATGAACTTGTATGCAGAAAGTATTAGCGATGACCCTTTTGTGTTGCTTATCGTCTCAGTCTTAGGTTTGTTAGTGGTTTGGAAATTTTGCTTAAAGCTATGGAACTTTTGTGTTTATTTGGTGTCTACAGTGCCCGGATTACTTTGTTGTGGGATATGGAATGGACTATGCTGAACTTTACAGGAACTTGCCTTATGTTGGGGTTCTGAAGCCCGAGATTTATAAGTGACATGATTTCACAGAGGCCATGAAGAAAGCAAATTACTGTTAGGCTATTAGCACACTCTTAGCATTTTAGGAGATGATCAACTGGAAATGAGCGGCCTTACTTTCGAGCATGTACTTTAGACGAGGTTTAAACAAACTGTAGCTGGCTCAAATATTGAGCATCCATACTGAATATAAAGCACCATTTTAGACTCATTGAGTTTGCACTTGTGTCTTTTCTTCCCAAACCTTAATGTTGAAAGCATTTTTCCCTCGCTTCTGTTTTAGCATACATGATGTTTTCTCTCCTAATATAGATTGATCACAATCTTTTGGATAAGGGAGCTGATTTTCACACTCCATTTTTTACTTGCTGTATTCCACTTCTAGTTTTATCTTTTATCTTTTAAAGAAGAAGTCGAGTGCAACAAGTTAAAATATCATCGTCCTTTGGATAATAGGGACGATAATTGTCTTCTCTTATAGAGTTATTGATGATTTTTATTTATGATTATGGTAAAAATCAATTTTATTGTTTTATTGAAAAAAAAGGTCATGAATTCATTCCTAAAAATTTATAATTTCTTAGGGTTGCAGGATGGTGTTTCTGAGTTGGGGTTGGGAAAGTGTAATGTTTTTTTTTCTTCTTTTAATTATTATTTTTATTGTTACTTTAAATTTTAATAACTTATTATATTATTATTTTGACATGTGACACATGTATGGTAGACCGACTATTCAGCAAAAGAGTGGATCAATTTGTGCCACATCGGCACTTTTAACAGAGCGTTTAATAGAATTAATGGTTGGAGTGCGAGTGTAAGCGAGTTTGTAATTTCGAAGTGTTAAATGTAGCAAATTTCAAATTGGGATGTTAAGTGAGATTTCGCATTTAGTTTAAGTGCATTTATCGTTAAAAGTCTTCGTACAATTTGGTTTAATATTTTAGAAACTAATATCTTTAATTCATACAATTCGATTCTTTTTTATTTCATTTTGAAGGATAAACTATTTCATACAATCAAGTTTAAGTTGGTTTTAAGGAATAAAGCCGACCTCGAATTGGTGCATAAATCCTTTATTGATTCTGTTTGCTTTCAGTTTAGTTTGATTCGATTTGGTCAATGTAATCCTTAATGTGAGTTGAATTTGAAATGTTCCACTTACAAAGTGAAAAATAATACTCACTAAATTATATTTCTATTCGTCTATAAGAGCATCTTCAGAAAATTTTCTATATATTTGGTAAAATTTGATTTTAAAGAACCCAAAAGTTAATAATACTTAGCCCATTTTTTAAGATAATAAAATTAATGCGATATATCTTAAAGAAAGAAGTTAAAAGTTGTCTTCAAGCTCTCTAAGCATTCTCAGCATGCTCTTCAAATTTCGTTTTTGGACAAAATTGACCCAAAATTTGTCCAAAAACATCCAACACATCCATCTAGCATACTCTCAACTCTTATTGTTAAATTTAATCTAATGAACAGTAGTTGACAATTTGTAGCTAGTCATATACATTTGGCCGTCAAATTGACTTTTAAAATAGAGAGTTTGCTGGAGGGCTATTTTTAGATAAATTTTAGGTCAAATTTGTCCAAAAACCAAATTTAAAAAGTTTGATGCAGATGCTCTAATTAGGATATATTTTCATTATCTTATTGAACTAGTCATGTCCGAACTACGCATGCCTTAAGCTGGATCCATCTCGAAAATTTTTGGGGCCATTTGATAACGTGTTGCAGAATTGATTATCGTTTTACAGATACAAAAACATATGTAAAATGTGTGTTGTAACTTTTTTGAAGAATGAATTTAAAAATGAAACACACATAATACAAATTTACTTATGTTTCATAAAATATCAAAAATATGTTTTCTGAATTTTAAGGATATAACCCAAAAACATAAATAAACAAAATGTATACAATAAAGTATGGGGCCACCACAATATTTCCATAGTCACCATCATCACCACCACCCCCCGCGACCACAACCACCACCACCCCCACTACCACCCCATCACTACCACCACCACCCCATCACTACCACCACCACCCCATCACACGACCACCAACTCCACCCCATCACTCCATCACCACTACAGCCACCACAACCACCGCTACTGCCACTATCACCCACACCACTACCGCATCATCGCCACCCACCACACCACCGCCGCCACCACCCAACCACAGCCGCTGTTGCCACCACCACCCCACCATCAACGCTACCACCCTACCATCACCCCCATCACTACCTCCACCTCCACCGCCGCCGCCACCCCCACCTCCAACATCGCCACCACCTTCACCACCACCACCACTACTACCACCCACTGCCACCACCCCATTACCGACACCACTACCACTTACACTCGATCACACCACAACTATCTCTACTGTTATCATTCCCAAGTTCGTCATTTCAAAATTTATGTTTGGAAATTATTGTCAAATACGTATTTGCTATTTTTAAAATTTTATTTATTTGTACCAAACAAATTTTTCCTTTTTCATTCTTATAAAATCATATTCAAACTAAACTATCAAATAACAATTTTAAATATTAAAAATGCAAAATAATATTTTTAAAATCGTTTTCCAATTCTCAAACGAGCTCAAACAAACTTGTTTGGATCGCGGGTCAACTTATCATGTCTGGGATCGTGAGGGGTTCTATCACAAAACTCAGACATAGAAAATACAAGAGCTATCCATCATTTCTGATTCTGAAAAAACCCAAAATTTGCATTGCAAGGAAAAAGCCATGGGAGGAGTAGCAAGGACACTGCTCATTTTCTCTTTCTCCTCAAACCTCTTCACTCTATCACGTCTTCCGGCAGCTAAACGCTTCTCTCTCATAAAACTGCTAAAACCCACCAAGGTTTTGATAGGGTTTAGGCCTCTTTGCACCACCACAACCACCACCAGTCCCGCCACTGCCATTGAAGCTGAAGACCAAGAAGGCCAACCTTTGAAGCACTCATTGCTTCTTGAGAAGCTGAGACTCAGGCACCTCAAAGACTCTGCTAAACCGCAGCCCAAAACAAACGCAAATTCAATTGGGTCTGCTCCGAAGCAGAGTGAGGATGGGTGGGGCAAGCCAGAGAGTAAGAAGAAGAGGGAGGCTGAGAGTTTTGGGGAATTGGGTCTGAGTGAGGAGGTCTTGGAGGCTGTGAAAGAGATGGGTATTGAGGTCCCTACTGAAATTCAGTGTATTGGAATCCCAGCGGTATTGGAAGGGAAAACTGTGGTCTTAGGTTCTCATACTGGCTCTGGCAAGACTCTGGCTTACATGTTGCCTCTTGCTCAGGTACCTTCTCTTTGATTTTTCTTTCCATTAACTTTGCCTGAGATTGCTTTTTCTATGTGGGTCTAGTTAGTAATTTGAATTTGGTGTTTGCTTGAGATGTAAGGCTCTTGAATTTGGATTGCTTAGGTTGGGACTTTGATTGGATTGTGTTTTGAATGTTTTCTCATCATGGATGCTACAGTTTTATAGTTTTTGAAATGTGATGTTGTGAATGTTATATGTGCTTTCTTAAGTTCTTAACATTCATCTTTCGTATTTGGTTGTTTGTAAGAATCACCTCAAATAAATTCTAATGTAGTACGTTATTCACCCAGCAAACAAAAACAAGAAACTGGGTGTGATGGATTCTGTCGATCTTGCATATGTTCAGTTAGAATTAATCAGAGAAATTCTGTTACGCTGTTGAATTTTTGTAGCTGTTGAGAAGTGATGAGGCAAAAAATGGTATTCAAATGAAGCCCAGGCGACCTCGAGCTGTTGTGCTATGTCCCACAAGGGAGCTCTCTGAACAGGTTTATATTCTTTATTCACATATTTTTTTGTTTAAAAGGATATACTTTCTTCAGATTTCAGAACCAATCGCGTGGACACTGTATTTTCTATTGACCTCAGGTGGGTTTTGTAGGTGTTTCGGGTATCCAAATTTGTCAGCCATCATGCAAGATTCAGGTCTACTATTGTATGCGGTGGTGGTCGGTTGAGACCCCAGGAGGATTCATTGAATAACCCAATTGAGATGGTAGTCGGGACCCCTGGCAGGGTTCTTCAGCATATTGAGGATGGAAACTTGGTTTACGGGGACATCAAATACTTGGTATCTGAAAAATGTTTATTTATTCAATTATTTTTTGGATTAGAGAGTGTTATTGGATCGTTTGGTGATATTAAGTCTCCACTGTATTTGATAAAAAAAAAAGCACACTTTGGTGTATTTTGTGATGTTGGTAATCTCTTAGTAGGTGCTGGATGAGGCAGATACAATGTTTGATCGTGGTTTTGGTCCAGACATTCGGAAGTTTCTTGTCCCATTAAAAAATCGTGCATCCAAACCTGATGGTCAAGGGTTTCAAACGGTTTTGGTCTCTGCAACAATGACAAAGGTGCGCTGACTTGCATATCCATTTTATTTAATACACAATAAGCTAAGTTTATAATAAGGGGCTATAGACCCCCAATTGATTAAATTTTCCTTTCCTATGGTGATGAATTAGCTATTTTCTATCATAATGAGCATAGTAAGCTTTTTTGTGTGCATGTAATGTGTTTCGTCACCCCCTCCCTATAATAAGAGTAACAATAGGTGATAGTTAAAAAATGATTGTGTTTTACATAACTTTAATCTTTTTAATTTTCTGTATTATTGAAGTTGATATTTTACATCATGCATTAGGTTCACTCAGATCATAATTTAAACGGGAGTTGCTCTCCTTGATTTTGTGTATGATATACTTAGATTTTCTTTTCCTATAGAAAGAAATATGGCAGAATGGTTAATATATGCCTCATGAATATGGAATCATTTTTCTTTTGGGCTTGCTTGTGGAGGTATTGGCTTCCATGAGCTGTTTTTAAAATCTTTAAAAACCCTCCTCTTTGAATTTACATAATCTTTTGTATAGTTGATAATTTTTCAATTTTCATATTAAACTGGCATAAAGAAATCAAAGATTGGTAGGCCCGTTAGTAAACTTACATCCACATGCGACTAACTTATGTAAGTTTGTAAACGAGCAAGTGAATGTCTCTATCACATGCATAAATTTTTGAACTTAGATATGTGTAAAGAAAATGTCTACAGTACCATTATTGGCATTGAATGACTTGTTAAAGATTTCATAGAAATATCCTTTATACATTCCAGCTGATTATGTATCAAAACTGCCCTTGAGTATGAGAGCCTCCAACTTAATTATATAAGATACACCATGTGGATAAGGACTAAACTGTCAAAGACACATTAAATATTAATGAAAGAACTATGTAAGATGCATCTGACAAAAGTAAATGGGAAGGGGTACTCTAATGGAGACACGAAACATATGATAGAGAAAAGTATATCCACTATACGCATCTCTTAGTTGAGGTGCAGGGGCATTCCCAGAAGCCACTTAAAAATAATGTTATCTATCTTTGACATTCCCAAGATAGCTAATTTCTTCTGCAAAAATTGTCTTCAATGAAGTCAGTACTTGATCCTTGTGAGATTTTACAGGCAGTGCAAAATCTGGTTGATGAGGAGTTCCAAGGAATATTACATTTGCGCACATCTTCCCTGCACAAAAAGATTGCATCTGCTCGTCATGATTTCATAAAGATTTCAGGTTCTGAGAACAAGCTGGAATCACTGCTACAGGTCTAATTCCGTAATACTTTTTCCCTTTTCACTCGTTACTTATGAATTGGTGTCATTAATCTCACGAAGAGCATCTTCCGTTAATTCACGCTATTTGTACTTGAAAGTCGTAGTTACTAACTTGCAATCAGTGGGATGCATGGAAGTCCTTGTTTAATATTTTAAATTAGGTATGAAAGTTTCAGTCAAGAAGGAAATATGTACTTTTACAAAGTTATAAAAATGAAAACATGCGACCTGGAAAATGATCCATTTAATTCTGTTTTTATGTAAATGACACAATATGTTTGGAATTGATTGCATGCATTCTTCGGGATTAGTTAATAAATATGTTGGACACCCTAGTATTATGAAGTCAATAGACAAAAAAGCTAAAACAAATATGGTTAGCTGTATATTTCAGTCTTAATGGTAAAGCTCTCTTCCATTGAGTGTAGTGGCGAATGCTCTCTGCCACTGGGGCTGCTCTACCTTCTTATGTGGAAGACATGGGCTGCCCTGGAAGGGAAAGAAAGTCAAAGTGACGTGCGGCTGCATGTTATGGCTGTATTTTTGGTGGTTTGGCATGGAGGGAAACAGAAGGGTTTTTGATGAGGTCGTGTTGGGGTCGAGAATCTTTGAGAAAAAGCATGTTACTGGCCTGCTCTTTGGGCTTCCGTGTCTTCTCAGTTTAGGGGCTGGTCTTTCTCTGTTATTTGTCATCACTCGAAACCAGCTATATGTTTGGCAGTTTGTCGGAGTAGTCTATATCTCTATTGTTTTTCCTCGTCTAGCTTTCTTTCTTGTCTTCTTGGTAGTGATCTTATTGACCACTCCGTTCTGCACTTTTTAATTTATTCTTCTCTTACAATAAAATTGTATTTTCGCAAAAAATCTTCTCAACCATTGGACGTACAACCCCCACTTAACAAAAAAAATCATAGGGTTTTAATGTAGATACATAGAGACTGGATCAATGTGATGAAGCATAACTATGTCCAGTTGCTCATTCCTTCTGGGTAAGGCTGCTGAGAGAGGCCACGATAAGAAAAGGGGTTTGCTGATAGGAAAATGTGCTGCAAGGAAACTTTTTGGGTGGTTTGGATGGAGATAAATTGAAGAATAATTGAAGGGGTAAGGGGGAGGATGTGGATCATTTTTGGGATAGAGTTCATTTTTGGTCCTCTTTGTGGGCTTCGCTATCCTGAGTTTAGAAACTGGCATTTTCACTCTATTTATGTGGATAGGAATTTTCGTCTTGTAATTCTGTTTGGGAGTTGCTATTGGCACTCCAAATAAGTCAGTCATCCTGCAATCCAATCTAGCGTGAAAAAAAAAAATAAAGAAAAATATAGTGGACGATGACTTTTTTGGTGTGCTAATAACAATTCCCTTCTATATTTTTGGCTGCTGTTTTTCTTGTTTTAGATGCGGAGATTTTTGTTTGTGGGGCACATCTTTTCCCTATGCTGTATTTTCTTTTAGCAATAAAATCTGTCTCTTATGAAAAGAGCTGATTTTCACAGGATATTTGAAATCATTTATATCTATATTACATAACGAACAGATAGGTGGAACTTCAGTTTCTTAAAATATATCTGTTTTGTTCTCGATAAGAACATAGCATAGCAACTGAATTTTTTTGTATGGCATAGCAAAAATCTGTTGGTTACTAAATAAGTATGTATCTAACTAAAAAAATGAAGTGTATATTTTAGTTATAGCTTTTATTAGAATTCCAGTATTGAGGGCAATATTGGCTTATTGAGTAGCATTTTAAAACTAACAACTGAAAAAAAAATGTATGATTCGTTGCCTTTTTCTGCCATGCAAAAACCAAAAACCTGAGCTTTTGGGTTAGATCTGTAAAGTTAAGTGTTATCTAAAATGTTTTTTTATGTATTTTACTTAATGAAAAAGTTTATGGAACTTCAATTTCCTAAGCTACACCTGTTTCTTCCTCTATTTAAAATAAGCAAAAAAGCTTGTCTGTTTACAAATACATATGTTTCTTCTACATACAGAGAACATAATATAGTACTGGAATCTTTTGAATGAAAGAAAATAATTGTTGGATAGAAAATAACCTTAAACGTACATATTGGAGCTTCATGGTATTATAATAAAAGACTACCAATTACGGGGGCTCATAAAGTTAATATAACTTAAGTTATTTCTAAAATCGAACTGAAATTAATTTATGATCTTGATTTGTATTCTTTTGATCCTGGCTTAGTTACCACGAAGTAATGTATATAGTTCCCCATGATCGCATGACTCTATCTAAAACTAAAACCCTTGTGGATTTTGTGATGAATGCAGGTTCTTGAGCCAAGTTTGGCAAAGGGAAATAGAGTGATGGTGTTCTGTAACACATTAGGTTCCAGCCGTGCTGTGGATCACTTTCTGGATGAAAATCAGATCTCGACTATTAATTACCATGGTGAGGTGCCAGCAGAAGAAAGGTGAGACAAGAAAAGATATTACCAACCATACCCTTCTTCCACTTGTAAAATCTGCACATTTTCACTTTAGATAGACTCCACGATACTATCTCTGTTTCTACTACTTTTTTCGTATAGGAGGTTGCCAATTCATGTGTTAGAAGTTTTAGTTAAAGTCTCACACAGTTAGCATTAAAACAGGTTTGGTGTGTACGCAGTCTTGTTACTTTAGCTTGAGTTTGGGCAAAAATGTTTAACCTTCAGTTTTTCAAGGTTTCATTTACTTTTGCTGGCCTTTGCAATGGAATGCAACCAGGGGATGCGGACAAGACTGTTTTGTTTGCATTATGTACAGCTGGATATGATAGTTTTATGTATATTCATGAAGATGCAGATCTAAATTAGCTAAAGACATATGAGATATCAATATCTGTCTCGTTATCATCAAATTTCCTTGTGAGATGACATAACTTGTTATCTGCGATTTCAACCGTTTGACCTTTTTGTGTTTTTGTCTCCAGTAAATATTTTACAAAATTTAAGATTTAAATGCACATTTTGCTGCTGAAACAGTTGAATGGCTGTCTTTTTGGTATCAGTTAATTGGTTCATTTTCAGTTCAAAACACCATATGGTCTTGGATTGTCAACGCATGGGTTATCAATGTTTGAGAAAAAGGTGGAGGCTTGGGAAGGATGAGATGGCCATGGACTACACGGGCATTTTAAGTTCTTTTTTCCCCCCCTTTTCTTTGAAGCCTGTTATTTTTGTTGAGTTCTGTTTCTTCTGCATGCTTTTGGCTGTAATTGTTGGCTCCACAGTACCAGTGGTTAACCTTATTAATTTGAACGCGATGTCAAATGGAGAAGCATATTATACTGCTCTATATAAAATTGACAAACTTGAAATTGGTTTTCAAGCTTACACCTTTCACTGTTATACTTTGCCGCTGTTTGCATGTAAAATATGAAAACTGTCATTGATATATGAACCTCAGCTGTATACTAAGGACACCATGGCACATACATATACGCAGCTGATGGGAATCAAAGTGGTCTTTTTTTTTTCTTTTATATTCATTGGCCTGTTAGTAGTTAGTTTTACTCTTTATTTTGCTTTTGTATGGCTTGATTGTTTTTTCGATATCAGTAGGCAAAATTCTATAATTGAAATGTAATTTTTCCTGTTAATAGTGAGAGCACAAGGTAATTACATTTATTTTTGTCTAAGTTTTCTTTTATTTTCCTCCATTCTTTCCCCGTTGTACGATAGAAGAATATGTATATATACATACATACATAAAAGAAAGTTCCCCTACAGTGCGGCTACATTAGGCTATGTTTCCGGACTGTAAATCTGAAACATTGTCTCAGTTTGATTCTTTCGATCTTGTTTGACAGTCTGGCTAGAGAAATATATATAGCTTACCAAACAGGGTCCTATAAGGGTTGCCGTTAGATATACGCTCTTTATCTTCGGTCAATTTGCAAGAATTGGTCAGATCAACAATTCATGGTCTTGTTTCTTTTTTTGTTGTGTCTAAATCAATGTACGTTACTAGTGTTCAATTTTAGTGCTTAGCCTCACTGCATTCTTTTAACACTGTAACAAAGGGTTGAAAACCTCAAAAAGTTTAAGAGCGACGATGGAGATTGCCCCACATTGGTTTGCACAGACCTGGCTGCAAGAGGACTGGACTTGAATGTAGACCATGTTATCATGTTTGATTTTCCCTTGAACTCTGTAAGCATCATGCATTTGCTCTCTTTGTCAGTGTTTATTAATTTCTATTGTATTTACTTTCATTTCTCTCCTTTTTCTTTATAAGTTTAACCTTTAACCCTTTTTGGTTGTTTAGATTGACTACCTCCATCGTACAGGAAGAACCGCTCGTATGGGCGCCAAAGGTATACTTTGTATTTTCTACTTGCATCTTGTTTAATTCATTTCCTCTATTTTTTATTTACATTAGTGAAACTTAGAGTTAATCCTATTATCTGTGCTAGACGTGGCTTACTCTTTTGTCATGTTTGGGTTTTTCTTTATTTTGTAATTTATTAGTAGTTTTTTAATATTTGAACAATTCCATCGACCGGATTTTTGGTAGACAAGATATTGCATGGAAGATAAGCAATCTTAAATTCTTATGACTTTGAATAAATAAAATTAAAAAAAACTGAAAGTTTTGATGGTGAGATTTGCTTGCACTTTGCATAACACAAGAAAATAAAAACCAGACATCTTATTTGAAGTAAGCGATACCCTTTTTCGTTAGGCTACATCTTCTCTGTATAATAGATTTGTTCATTTGCTGAATATTTGAATCCCTCTATCTAATGTTTTGTGGTGCACTTCCGAGTAATTTCGCCTAAATTGTTTGGTACTTGGAAATCCCTCATCCAATCCAAACACAGCAGAATTCGTATATTTTTTTTCTTCTTTTAATATTCTCAAAATAAAATTTACTTGTAATGCAGGGAAGGTGACGAGTTTGGTAGCTAAGAAGAACCTTATGTTGGCCAACCGAATTGAGGAGGCAATAAGGAAGAACGAAAGCCTAGAATCTCTGAGTGTAGATAGTGTTCGAAGGGACGTGGCCCGTTCCCGAATTACTCCACAGAAAGGGAAGAACGTAAAATTGGTTAGAGTATCAAATCAGAACAACAAGAGCAGGTCAGCATTTAATCCTGCAAAATCTGGGAAAGCATCTTTCCAAGCATCAAGGTCAGTAAAACCTTTCAGTGCAAGCACCTCAAGAAAAACTACTTCTGTTGCAAGTAGCTCAAGAAAAGCTTCTCCCACTACTAGGAGCTCAAGAAAAGTTTCCTCCGGTGCTATCCGTTCAAGAGAAGCTTCTTCCGGTGGGAAGAGGCAACCGGAAAACAGAAGATCAAGCGCGGTTAAATCAACAGCTTCCAAGTTAAGTGTTGTCGGGTTTAGGGGACGGACTTCTTGGTCTGGTAAGAAAGAGTCATCAGTGTCCAGCTGATTGCACTCAGATTAGGATCAAGTTTTGCATCTAAATTGTGCCTATTAAAGTATTTTGGATATTATTTAGTTTCTATGTTTTTCATTTGCTATAAGAAGATTCGATATTTTTTTTACCAAATTCAATTGCGTGAAATTATACTCAATCGTGTTACAATTTTCCATGCTCTCATGTATGTACAAGATGGCTCTCGACTGGTGTAACATGGCGGCCTTGTTGTGGCTCGCTCTTGCATATGATGTTCTAATCTTGTAAGTTAAAGAAGCATGGGAAATAACGGGATCTAGCACCGGCTCCCAAATTTTATTCGCATATATTACTTGCCTTACTAATATATTAATAAAAAGTATGACGTATGACTTTTCATGTATTTTTCAATTCCTCCACTATTCATTCCCAAATAGACCTTTAGACCTTTCCTTCTCAATCGTCTTTTCAAGGGAACAAGCGTCCAATTGCTCTGCATCATCTATTTGCCAACTATTAAGGTTCAACTAATTCAAAAATACATGGAAAGTGCTACTTATGATTAATATATAGTAGAGTGGCATAAGTGAATAAAAGTTGGGAGCCGGTGCTAGAGCCGGTAATTTCCCCTGAAGCATTGATTTGAAGGAAACAATAATTAAGAAGAGCATATGGTATCTTCTTGTTTACTCCCAGGTTAAGCGAGGAGTTTTGTGAGGGTTGACAATGTTGCCATGGCAGTCGTAAATTATGACGCCGGAGAAATCTGGTAGCTGACACTTTCCACCCATGAGTATGTTCTTGTGCCACACTGAGTCTTCTTGTTGCTCACGACTATGACCATCCATGACCATGCTTGCAGTTGCGTCACAGTTTCCAGCTTCAATATTATTATGATGGATAACAGGATCATCGTCGGCAAAAAATTCAGTGCAAGCATTCCAGCGACGACGATGCCATCTACGCGAATGAGAAGCACACATGAACAATGCCATGCCACAAAATGCGAGGGTCATCGCGGCAAGCCCGAATTCAAATGTGTTTGGTAGATGGTGTAGACTCCAAACAAGCTTACGAGCCATGATGAATCGATTTTGAAGATGGAATGTTATTATGGTTTTGCAGTTTTATAAAGCTTTCAAAGTTTCCTAGAAGGAAAGGAGTAGTTAAGCAAGCACTAAAGGTTTGAGTAGGTGAAATTGGGGGATTTGTTACATGGATTTCATCATTCCTTCACATTTTGGTAGGTTTAGTTTAGGTAACAAAACAAACTCATCCACCAAATGCTTTTTCAAAACCTGAATTCATGTACTAAATCCTTTTCTTTATTGCCCGCACATTCACTACAGCTCTCAAATTTTCAACATTATTCTATTAGTATTACGGTCTAGTACTCTAGTGGGTGGTTTTGATTTCGAATCTCATAAAAAGAGGGATCAATATCCAATTTATATAGCCTGCTCCTCCTGCTCTTCTAATATCATTGTATTCATAAGAAGAAAAAAAAATCCAACTATTTTGTTGAAAGGTCAGTGAATTTGGTAAATGATAATCACATTAAGAAATTGTTTCTAATTAAATGAATTGTCTTTTTTTTTTGTAAGGAACACAAAAATTATAAGGGGAAGCTCCTAGGGCAGCTAGACACTAAAGAATCCTAAAATAAGCTCTACTAGCAATTGACGGCAATGAGTGAAACCAAATCTTCATCCCTTCAAGGCCATGACCTTGAGTTGCCATTGCATCTGTCGCAAAATTAGTTTCACAGTACACATGAGGGAAGGAGATAAAGTCAATGGAGCATGCCATCATTTGAATGTTCTTAATGATTGTGTGTAGCTTCCAAAGTACTTCCGTTCTTAAATTAATGGCATCAATGAGACGCTTGGAATCACCTTCCACCTCGAGCCCACGAATATTGCTACTGGTAGCAAATCTCATACCATCTAGGATATGCTATCCTTGCGCATTGAGAACATTAGTGTCACTAGTATTTTTAGAGCCCGAAAAATTACGACTCCATTTTCATTGCGAATGACAAAACCTGAAACAACTTGATTATTAACAACAGATCCATCAAAATTGAGTTTGCAACAAGAAGGACCTGGTGGTGTCAATTTAATAACTCTAGGTGGGTGGGGAGACAATGGCTTGAAAATCCATTTATTCCTAGCATCCCAAATTTTCAAGCAAATGAGCAGGGCCATACTAAGTTGAGACAAACCTCATCTGAAATGGAATCCTGACAATTCAAAGAGTACAACCAGAGAAGAATATCAGCAAAAATAGATGTCCTTAAATGAGGATGAACATTATTCCAAACTTCAAAAGAAAAAAGGGTATAACAAGAACAAATGAGAGAGAGATTCGGAGTGCCCTTCACAAATGGCACATGAAGGGTCTATATGGTGGATAAAACGTTGCAACCTTTCCCGTGTATTGAACCGTTGTCTAACCAGAAGCCAAGAGAAAATTTCTATTTTTAGGAGGAATCTTCAACTTCCAAATTGTAGACAAAAGTGTGGTCTGTAAATTAGGTCCTGCAACTAAAGTTTGAAGTTGAGAGGCACATTTTATAGAGAATTTTCCATTTGGAGTGTGTCCCCACATGAAAAAATCATCACGATCCCGTAAGGGAAGAGGAATACCCTTAATTTTGTTAACAACCTGTAGAGGCAATAAATCTTGTAATTGTCTATATTTGAAGAAGAGTTAATAATAAATTTGTCAATAGTAAGTGACCAATCAATAATTTAAGCTTGTTGCTCTGACAAAAGATCAACTAAAGGGGTGAGGGAGCACCTAATTAAAAGCCCAAAAATTAATTGGCTTGCCATTGCCGACCACGCATCGAATATCTTTAGAAATGGTTTACCTAGCTAGCATCCAAGATGCCTTTCCAAGCCATAGAGGCGTTCCTCTTGAGATGAGCAAAATAGAAATTAGAATTCCTGAGATATTTAGCTTTCACAATTTTTACCCACCAACTATCATCTGGCTTAGTTAAAATTCTTCATCCAAAATTAGCTAAAGCAGCTATATTAAAGTGCATGGTTGGTCTTATTCCCAACCTGTTCTGCCTAAAAATGCTGCAGCGGGCCCGGGGTCGCCGTTCGGTGCCTCTCGACCGGTGGGTCGTCTTGCGTTCGAAGGAGCGGGGTCGCTGAAGGTTTCTCTTAGTGGAAAAGTTGTGTGGACTGTTTGTATGGGTTGAAAGAAGTAGGCTAAGGGGCCTTCGAGCCATGGTCTTTCCCTAAATGGGCTGACCAGGAAGCAACTAGGCCTTAGTTGCCTTCAAAGTAGGCGTGCCACTAGTAGAGACTGCTACTAGATAGTTTGAAGATGGGTTCCGTTTGCAGCCCAATAACCTTTCTTTAATCAAGTGATTGTGAGGCAAGCGGGCAAATTGCTTTCACTGTTCTTTTCTATGCCTTCTTCTTAATGTATCCAAGGACTTTAATAAATTTTCTTTCCAGTCTAGTCCAAGTTCAGTTTATTTTATGTCCGAAATGTCCATGTTAACAGCTTGTTATTTAATTAGATGGTAGTTAGACAGACAGACTTCCTTAAGTCGGGCCAGAACACGGTGATGGTTTTATGACTTAGAATCAGTCATAAAACACATTGGTTGTTATATCCCGAATATCTTGAACAACTTAAGGAAAATTGTTGTATTGCGATGAAAGTGAAGTACAAACACTTAGAAAGTAAATGCTTGACTATTGAATGCAGAAAGTAAATTAAAAGTGCTGAAAGTATATTATTTCTTTCGCAATCAAGCCTTGAGCAGGCATGATCTTCTAGAAATCATCAACTGAATGAACATCAGTCGTAATCATGCCATAGGTTGGCAGAGTATTCAGAGGACGTTGAGACGTCGAAGGTTGGGTGTTCGGATGCCTCAAAGACTGAATTGAGTTACAGTCGGGATGAGGTGAGTGTTTGGGGATCTTCAAGACTAGCTTGGGAAGCAAGTCGGGATGAGGGAGAGCTTTGTGTTCTTGATGTAAGAACTGAGAGAGGGGTTGAGAAGAGAGCTGAATCTTGATCCTAGATTGAAAGAAACAGGTTGTGCCTAAAGAGGGGAGCCTTTGAACAAAGAAACTTTTGAGGGTTTGCAATTGTTTTGAAATTGATTAGGTTGATCAATTTATTTTTTTGTTTGATTGATTGGTTGTCCTTTGAGAAGAGGGCTTCTTCTCCTTTTATAGGCGGTTGAGGATGAACTTGGCTTGCCATGTAGGCTTCCACCTGGACTTGCTTGCAGTTACCTTGTCGAGTTCCTCCCCTTCTCCTTCTGACATTTTCGGCGTGACATAGCCAATTTTCTTATTTCACGCTTCCACTTTTTCACGTTTCCAAGTGGGCGCTGTTTGGGCTGGGCTTTTAAAGAGTTGGGTCTTTAATTTTGCTGAATTTTGCTCCTGACTCAGAGTGGGATTTTTCGAGTGTAAACACAACTCACCAGCAGACTTGGGCATACAAATACTTTTCCAAGAAATTGGACGGAATCTAATATTGGGGCCCCAGAAAAATATTTGCATTCCTTATCAATTTGCTTAGCCAAGCCACTAGAGCAAGAAAAACAAGAAAGGACATGATTAGGCATACATGAAAAGTTTGTTTTAAGGAGAGTAACCTTCCCTGCTCTTGAAAGAGTGTTGCTTTTCCAACTTGCCAACTTTTTTTGAATTCTAAGGAGAAGCTCTTTAGAGTTAATAGGACCTTTCCAAAAAATGACATTATGAATTCCTAAATATTTCCCTATTGTAGTTTTGTGTTGAATATTGAGAATGTTCACAGTATCAATTTGCATTTGATTAACAGAGAAATATTTAAGGAAGATTTATGAAAATTAATTTGTTGGCCAGAAACCTGAGAAAAAGAAGTTAGGGTCCAACAATTTTTCTAGCAGTCGTAGTGGAAGCTTTTCCAAAAATTAAACTGTCATCTGCAAAAACTAAATTAGAAAATTTAGTACCATGGGATGGGAAGAAGAGGGAATACCCACCTAATTTTTCGAAGAGATAGTGAGCTTGTTTAAATGTCTTATGAAGGGCTCCATGCATGCCAAGAATAAACAAGAGGACAAAGCGTCTACCAGTCTAATGCCCCTAATAAGTTTAAATTGACCAGGAGCAACGCTATTAATTAGAATAGAAAACAAAACCAAATTAATCCAATGATCTTTAAACCCAAATTTTGATAAGCAAAGTTTAATGCAATCCCATCCAATGAAATTATAAGCTTTTAACTTCATGACCATGTAGCCCCCTCTTTCTTTCTTTCTGCTAAAACCGGTTTATAAAACCGGTGGGACCCATGGTATCATCGAAAGAAAATGTTCCCTGTGGTGCATACCAATGTTCTAGAAAAACCCTCCACAAAGGAGATCAATAGTAAAGTACAACACACGCAATTGCTCATGACAAATGTACCCCCACCATCCCCCCAATGTATCGGGAAGAGCAATCCAACACGGGGACATGCTGACTAACCACATCCGACAATACCTCAAAGCTAGTGGCTAGGGAACTCAAGAGGTCCAACACGGTGACCTTCTCCCCAGACACGCATGTCCAAAAATAACTCAAAGACATGCAGCTGAAAGCCCGTACTACACACGTAGACAACCTCGACGAGCACGCATGTAAAGACCCGGACTAGAAATTAAATTAATTTGAGAATTTAATGAAAGAAAAGATGATTTTACCCTCAGTTTCAGAAGGGTTCGGGAGTCACTTTTCATATGATAGTGCTTTTCGAAGTTTTTCTTGGGTCGTTGCGTAGGTCTTGAACTCACGAGTTCGTAGACAGGCGGATGCGAAAAACTGAGACCCGGTGAGAGCGTTGTGGGTCTAGAAGCTTCAAGGGTAGTTTGGCCATTTCTAAGCTTGGATTCGGACTCCTAGGAAGGAGTAGATGAGTTTACACACTTGGATCAGAAAAAATGGTGGAGTTTAGAGGAATCTGGGAAGCTTGAGCTTTTGGCCGTTAATGGCGGATTCCGGTGAGGAAACCTAGATTCTGACCACCAACAACGACGGCGGCGGCGGTGGTTCGGTCGTCGTCCCCGACGAACTCTGGTGACTAGTTCGAACTGATGTGGTTGATGTGGCATGCCACCTGCCAGCCACGTAGTGCCACATGGCGACCAGTCAGTAGCTAACTCAGCTGCCACAAGGAGCAATGTGGCGACCAGTCAGCAGCTGACTCGGCTGCCACAAGGAGCAATGTGGCGACCAGTCAGCAGCTGACTCGGCTGCCACATGGAGCCACGTGGCAACACAATCAGCGTCCAGTCAGCAATTAGTTGACCGTTGGGTCAACTGACGTGTCAGGGTTTGACGAAATATGCTGACGACGTTAGCATATTCCGTCAAAACGAAAAAGTGTTTTAACAGAAGCCTAACGTCGTTAGTTTGGACGAAAGATTTCGATTCCGTCAGGTTTGACGGAATATTCCATCATAGTGACGGAATATTCCATCATAGTGACGGAATATTCCATCCTAGTGACGGAATATTCCATCGTGACACCGCAGACGCGCGTGGCGACGTGTGGTGGCTCGTGGCCGATGCATGGGGGCGCGTGTTCGGCGCGTAGCGCATGGTCCGGCCTTCTAACAGATCGTGGCAGTGTGTGGGGCTGTTTCCCGGTGCACAGCAACACGTGTCTAGTGTTTTGAAACATTCCGGATCGGATTTTGGCAGTTTTGAGGCCGATGGAATTCATTTAGAGCCCCATTTGAGTAATCCCAGCGGTAATGGATGACCATGGAGCGGGTTTTGGTTCGGGAGGTCAAGGGAGCGGGGTTATTGGTATGTCAAAGGGTTCCTTGGTGCTAGGGTTTCCTTGAGTTGGTACTTTGGATGTACTATGAACGAACTGGGTTTCCGGGATTGCATGACAAGCGTACTTCTATGTATTAGGTTATACCACGGGGTTCTCCGATGTTGGGGTTGGACGGTATTTCTCTGCCACATCGTTGTGGTTTTTTCGATGTTGGCGTTGGAGGGTATTTCTCCGCCACATCGTTGAGGTTTCTCCGATGTTGGCGTTGGAGGGTATTTCTCCGCCACATCGTTGAGGTTTCTCTGACTAGCGTTGGAGGGTATTTCAACGCCTGTTCGTTGATTAGGGTTTTGACCCTGGTGATTGATATGAGATATGTTATGGAGGATTCCACCATACTCTCGGAATGATATGAGATATGTTATGGAGGATTCCATCATACTCTCGGGATGATATGAGGTATGTTATGGAGGATTGCATCATACTCTCGGGATGATATGAGGTATGTTATGGAGGATTCCATCATACTATTGGAATGATATGAGATATGTTATAGAGGATTCCATCATACTCTCAGGATGGGCAGGGATATCGAGCCACGACTCGGGGTGCTCAGGATGAGTCGGGATATCGAGTTACGACTCGGGGTGCTAAGAATGAGTCAGGATATCGAGCTACAATTCGGGGTACTCAGGATGAGTTGGGATATCGAGATACGAGTTGGGGTGCTCAGGATGAACCGGGATATTAAGCTACGACTCGGGGTGCTGAGGATGAGCTGGGATATCGAGCTACGACTCGGGGTGCTTAGGATGAGCCGGGATATCGAGCTACGACTCGGGGTGCTCAAGATGAGCCGGAATATCGAGTTACGACTCAGGGTGCTCAAGATGAATTGGGATATCGAGTTACAACTCAGGGTGCTCAGGATGAGCCGAGATATCGAGTTACGACTCGGGGTGCTTAAGATGAATCGGGATATCGAGTTATGACTCAGGGTGCTCAGGATGAGCTGAGATATCGTGTTATGACTCGGGGTAAGTCAATGAGACTCAATTCAACCAAGTCGGGTACCTTCGTCATCAGGGTCAGTGGGTGGTGACCTAGAAGGACGAGTTGGTGACGTTTCACATAAGATTGACACGTCAGTTGTCTTGTTTGATTGCCGAAGAGGTCATCTGAGGTAGATTGTGGACTACTAAGCTATCATTTGTCTGATAGGTAGGTGAAGGCCAATCAGGTACATAGGAGGTTTTGTTGGAACCCCTGTAAAGTTTATTTGATGTTTCCAAAGATTAAGGGTATTCCCGGTATTAACTTTTGTGGTTAAAAGCTGTCAGACGGGAGCATGGTTTTTTGCGGATTTCGAGATGAAATTCTTGAAGGGTTCTATCAATTTGGTATCAGAGCTCCAAGTTTAACTTCCTGCAGAGCGCACACTTATGTGCAAATTATTTAAGGATTCTTGTCAACAAGATGTCTACGAGACGTTTGTCTCTTCAGCGACCTAGAATCGAGGGTGGCGGAGAGTTAGGAGTCATGATCTGCACGGGTGAGGTAGGCGTCGTTGTTGCTGGTGAGTGGACTTTAGTTTTGTAAATTATAATGCATGCATAAAGGTATGTTTGAAATAAATTCTGGTTAAGTATAGTTTTTAAGTATTGTTTTTGGTAAATTCCGGAATTGAGAAATTATTATTACTAGACACTGACTTTCAATAATTATTTGGAAATGACGTTTTGGGATATGGCCTAGCATTATGGTTTCGGGTTTTATATGATTTGACTTGATCGATTTTGGGTTTCGGTCGAGTCCATGATTTTTCGGTTTAGACCCGGATTTGTGATTTCCTTGGATTTGGGCATAGACCCGATTTTCAATGAATTTGGCTTAAGCCAAGGAACAAGGATTTCAAAACATGTGACAGGACCCATCCCGAATTTCCCCTCGAAACCCAGGAAGAACCCTGTTCATGTCTGACAACCTAAAGAAATTCCCAGAATATCCCTAAGTCCTTGCAATTAATTATGAGAATTCTGCAAAAAATCCGACATAATCGCCCCTTAAGGACTAGTTAACCATCTTCCACCTGTCAGACGAAGGATCAGATAACACTCCAAATTCCAATAAGGTAAACCATCCAACGATGTAACCACAATTTTACAATCAGTCAAACTGACTTATCGGAGCATCTAGGTAGGATAAATAAATACAGAAATAAATATCCTACTCAATAGTCTAGGTAAATGCGCAGCTAAAAATCTAATGCCTCTGCCTCTGGATACGCCCATGTCAACTCAACGACCTGGAGGGGATTTAAAACACGAAAGTTGTGAGTGGACAAAATAATCATTTAAAAATCATATCTGAGGTAAACATATCTTTCCCCCCTCCACGAGTAAAACCATGCATGCATAACATAAAATCCATTTGTATATAAATAATCCGAAAATCCACCGAAAAAATCCATCTTTTGTTCAAACACTTGGTGGGGCCCAAGAAAATCCGAATAATGAAAACATTCCGTGGTCCACAACCCTGCTTTGAAAACCCTCTTCAAAGGAGTATAAAATCATGTAAACATAATTGGACACAAAATATACATCAAAACATATCCCACTGATGCCCGAATGAAATCCCGAGCCGTAGCTCGATACCCTCCACACACCCGATATACCTCGAGTTATGTAGAAACATGTACTACGCGTAGACAGCCTCAACGGCCTGATGGAGAAAATACCCCTCGACACCAGTGTCGGAGAACCATCAACGATCCAGCGGAGAAAGACCCCTCAACGCCAGTCGGAGAAAACCTTGACCATCATGGACAAAAATCTAGTGAAAACCAAAATCCATGTTTTGAAATCCTTGTTTCCTGGCCTAAGCTAATTCATTGCAAAAGCGGGTTTATGCTCAATTCCAAATAAATCACAAATCCGGGCGTAAACCCAAAATTATGGAATCGACAGAAATCAATCCTGAGTCCACTCACCACACATTCAAATAGTTCAATCCCAAGTCGTACGCTCCTCTAAAGTTCCCGGTGCAGTTTTGCCTGTCAAAAGTAACAATCGGAATTACCAACTAATATTAAAACCCTACATTTAGACTCCCGAAACCTCGGGAGGTCCGCTTACGTCACACTAAAAACGCAGCCACTTTGGATGTCCAAAACTACCCCTAAAAGATGTTTGATTGACCCAAAACTTGCGCCAACAGGTCCGAAACATCAAGAGCTTTGAAACTCACGTTCACCGGGCCTCGAGGAGGAGCTCCACGCACCGCCACACATCGGTGGACAACTAAGAACCCTCCCCCATGCACGCCTGCAGCTGCGATTGCAAGGCGTACTCGCCTTCAACCTCACACCCTAGTACTGTTCATTGTGCAGAAACCCTCCATAACCAACCGAACTTCAAAGCTTAATTTCTCAACCAAATCCAACATTCTAATAATGAAAATTCATCTACTTGAGCCAAGGAATTCAAATATGTAATTAGAATTGAGATTCATTAACTGTGGTGGCTGGAAAATGACCGGGAAGGTGTCAATTATTGTTCACCTTCGAATCTCCTTCTCCTAACACCTCCAAGCTCGATGAAGGATATGGTTTAGCTCAGGATGAAGTGAGGAAGATGATGATGTGAATGGTTTATGGTGGTTTGGTCTAAATCAAAAATCAGAATTTGAGGGTTTGTGTGTTTCACGGCTTGGATGAGAGAGAGCACGGGGAGAGAGAGGATGAAATGTAGAAAAAATCTAGAGTAGGTTTGATTTAACATATCTACCCAGGGCAAATTACCAAAATGTCCCTGAACATTCTAGATCCACAACTCTCTCATACGAACTCCGTTTTTCGCGTGCCGCCTATCTACGAACTCGTGAGTTCGAGACCTATGCAACTGTCCCCAAAACACAGCCAAAAGTGTCTCGAAATAAAAATATATTTTTAAGCCCCTTAAACAACCAAGGGTAATTTCGTCATTTTACAAATTAATTTACAAAAATTCATAAATTAAATTTTCAGGTTATTACAATTCACCCCCCTTAAAGAAATTTCGTCCTCGAAATTCATACCTGTCTCTAGAACAAATGTGGTTGATGCGCCCGCATCAGTGCCTCGGTTTCCCACGTCTACCAAAATGTACTTCTCCTTAAGAGTAAGAATTTCTCTTTTCAACTCTGGATCATTAGGTACACACAATCGTCCATCCTTAACCAAAGCCCCATCATCCCTAATCACAAAATCCGGCCTATTCCCAGCCCCCAACTCCATCCTAATAACACACAAAGTAGGATCCTGGAGTTGAGCTTCAATGATTTGACCAATCAAGACAGGTCTCACATGGAAACTAGCCAACAGAGTCCTCTGGCTATCCATGTCAAGTATAATTCCCGCTCTTCGGAATTCCACCAACAACGGTAGGTAAACAGTATGCAAATGAGCCAAGGAACCCATGGACTTCCTGCTCAAGGCATCCGCCACTACATTGGCTTTTCCTAGGTGATATTCTATGGTACAGTCATAATCCTTTATCAGCTCAAGTCACCTTCTCTGTCTCAAATTTAGATCTTTCTGGGTGAAGAAGTATTTCAAACTATGATGGTCAGGAAAGATCCGACAAGTTTCCCCATACAAATTATGTCTCCAAATCTTCAGTGCGTGCACCACTGTAGCTAACTCCAAATCATGTGTGGGGTAATTCAACTCATAAGGTTTAAGTTGCCTGCAAGCATATGCTATTACCTTCCCATGCTGCATCAACTCGCAACCTATACCCCGTAATGATGCATCACTATACAGCTTAAATCCTCCGTTATCATCTGGAAGGGTTAATACTGGGGCAGAAGTAAACATCCTGTTTAGCTCCTGAAAGCTCTGTTCACACCCATCATCCTAGTCAAACTTGGCTCATTTCCTAGTCAACTGAGTTATCGGGGTAGCTATCGTAGAGAATCCTTCTACGAATCATCAATAATATCCTGCTAAACTCAGAAAACTTCTCACCTCTATCACTGTCTTCGGTTGCTCCCAATTTGCCAATGCCACAACTTTTTGGGGATCCCCGTTGATACCCTCAGCATAAATCACATGACCTAAGAATCCCACACTGGTCAACCAAAACTAACATCTACTGAACTTGGCGAACAATTGCCTTTTCCTCAGTATATTCAGCACCAACCTCATGTGTTTCTCATGTGCCTTAGCACTTTTCGAATATACTAGGATATCATCGATGAACACAGTCACAAACCGATCCAAATACTTTCGGAACACCCTGTTCATCAAATCCATAAATGTTGTCGGGGCATTAGTTAACCCGAAGGGCATGACTAGGAACTCATAATGCCCATAGCGTGTCCTAAACGCCGTTTTGGGAACATCCCCTTCTCCGATCCTTAACTGATGGTATCTGGATCTAAGGTCAATTTTAGAGAAATACTTTGCCCCCTTTTAATTGGCCAAACAAATCATCAATTCGTGGCAAAGCATACTTATTCCACACCGTAACCCTGTTTAACTGCCGGTAGTCGATACATAGCCTCAAACTACCATCTTTCTTCCATACAAATAACACCGGTGCACCCCAAGGTGATACACTTGGTCGAATAAATCCCATATCCACCAAGTCCTGCAATTGAGTTTTCAATTCCCTCAATTCTATCGGTGCCATTCTGTACGGTGCCTGTGATATAGGTTTGGTACCCGGAAGAAGCTCTATGGTGAACTCAATCTCCCGATGAGGTGGCAATCTCAGAAGATCCTCTGGAAATACATCAGAAAACTCATTCACCATAGGAATATCCTTTACTCCCACCGGCGTATCCCGAGAATCAATCACATGAGCTAAATAGCCATCACAACCTTTCTTCATTAATTTCTCGGTTGTTAAAGCCGATATCACTCCCGAGGGAAGTACCCTACGATCATCCTGAAACATAAGTTCCGACAAGCCTGGACTTCGGAAAACCACCCTCTTGTCGAAACAATCTATGGAGGCATGGTGCATAGTTAACAAATCCATCCCCAGAATCACATCAAAATCATAAATGTCCAAGGGGATTAAATCTGCCACTAACTCATGACCTCCCACTACTACCAGACAACTATGTACCACGAGGTTCACCACTAACACATCTCCGGTAGGAGTGCTAATACCCATGTCCCAACCAATTGAGGACAATTCTCTATCAGCAAAAAGTGTGAAACCCCGAGAAATAAACGAATGTGTAGCCCTAAGATTTATCAAAATACGAGCATCATGATTGAAAATAGACAACATACCAGTAACCACCTCTAGTGCTGCTCGAGCCTCCTGCTGAGTCATAGCAAAAACTCGGGCTTGTGTACCAGAAGACCGACCACGACCACCTTATCTCCCTCTGGCCCTGTTGGCCCCACTGGCCCTGCTGGCCCCACTAGCTTGGGTCTGGCTCCCTGATGTAGTACCAGATGTCTGCGCTACTCTCTGACTAGGTTCAGCAGCATCTCGGCCCAAGGAACCGCTGCCCAGACGACGATGTGGACAATCCCTTTTAAAATGACCAATCTCCCCACAGAAGTAGCAACCAGTGTCACCCACCTGAGTAGGTATGCCACTCTATCTCCCAGTCGACTACACTGAAGCCCCACTAAACTGAGCGGATGATTGTTATCCCTGACCGGCTCCGCCACCGCCTGATCCAGATCATGCACCCCCAGAAGATCCAGAACTGAAACTGCCTCTCTTAGATGGTCCTTAACTAGAGGCCCTGAAACTCTGGCGATCCCGACGTTGCCTAGTACCACTAAACTGGTGTTGAGCTAGCAAACTCAACTGCACTCTGGCAGAAGCGCCTGACAAAGCTCTCAAAGAAGTATGAGCCACAACAGTTTCTGCCACCAGAGCCGATACAATGCGTGACAACTCAAGAAATTTCGGTTCATACTGGGCAACCGTCATGCCCCCTGCTGTAGCTACAAGAACTCAGCCTCCCTGCCATCACAGTATGAGCGAGGATAAAACTGCTCGAGGAAGCGCTCCCGGAAAGTTTCCCAAGTAAAAGTACGAACATCCCAGTCTGTTAGCTACAAAGCATGCCACCACCGGAAAGCATTGCCACCCAGAAGAAAAGTGGCTAGTCGCACCTTATCCTTTGGAGGGCACCTCATAATGGCAAATACTCGTTCTAAAGGAGTAATTCACTCATCCGCATCATCTGGGCCTAACTCGCCCATAAACACTGTCGCCCCCAACCTGTGGGCTCGCTCAATGTTTGAAATTTCAGACGTAACCCTACCCTGAAGTACTATAGTCAAAGCCTGACCCAATTGATCTAGGGTCTGCCTCAAATAAGGCTCTACTATGGGTTCATGTGTGTCCTCACCATTTCCAGACTGCTGACGGGGCTCGCTTCTCGGAGGCATTACGTTGGAAGGAACCATAATTCGTCAATACCACTAGGTGTACGGTCTACAGGAATTTAACCTAGTGCTCTTATACCAAGTTGATAGGTTCCATCCCGAATTTCCCCTCAAAACCCAGGAAGAACCTTGCTCCTGTCTTACAACCTAAAGAAATTCCCAGAATACCCCTAAGTCCTTGCAATTAATTATGAGAATTCTATCAAAAATCCAACAGAATCTCCCCTTAAGGACTATTTAATTGTCTTCCACCTGTTAGACGAAGGATAAGATAACCCTCCAAATTCCAATAAGGTCAACCATCCAACGATGTAACCACAATTTTACAATCAGTCCAACAGACTTATAAGAGAACCTAGGTAGGATAAATAAATACATAAATAAATATCATACTCGATAGTCTAGGTAAACGCGCAACTGAAAATCTAATGTCTCCGCCTCTGGATATGCCCATGTCAACTCAACGGCCTGGAGGGGATTTAAAACACGAAAGTTGTGAGTGGACAAAATAATCATTTAAAAATTATTTCCGAGGAAAACATACATTTCCCCCCTCCACGAGTAAAATCATGCATGCAAAACATAAAATCCATTTGTATATAAATATAATATATAAATAATTCGAAAACTCACCGGAAAAATCCATCTTTTGTTAAAACACATGGTGGGACCTGATCAGTCGTTATTTATGCATCATTTTGAGGTCTTTATATGCCTCTCTTACATGTCTTTTGAATGATTTCGTGCCATCAATAGTAGAAAATGATCAATCTTGTGAGACTTGTGCAGAGTTAGAAAGATAGGAAAAATCTGGAAAGAACGCAAAAAGAATGACTCAAATCGGAGTCCAGATGAAGGAGATGTCCTCATTTCAATATCAGGTCCTGAACAGAGTCCTGAGTGCGCCAGTGCGCCAGTGCGCCAGTGCGCCTATTTTGGGCCACTGGCCAAGTACCTCATATCAGGCCCTCCGGGTCCCGAACTTGTGTTTCATGACATCAAGGTCAAGTCCTAGAAGTGCCAAGGCCGCGCCAAGGCAGGTCGAAGACATGTCCCAAGAACTCCCATCCGAGCCCAGAAGTGCGCCCAAGCCGGGGTCCCTGTTCCGCCAGCGGTGGAGCAGAGGTTCTCCCTCTGCGCCAAGCCTGACAACATTTGCGCCAAGCCTGAACGACGATGCGCTTCTATTATACTCCTAACGTACTTCAAAAGCGCGGTCCCAGATCCTGATTACGAAGACAGTCAAAAATCCAAGTTTGGCCAGCTTGCGTTCCCACTTGCCAGCCTGCATTCACACTTCCGGCCATGCTCTGATTGGTTAGAATAGATTTTAAAGACTTTATAATTAATTAAAAGTAAAATAACTTTCCCTATTCCTATAGGACATGGTTTTACCAATCTGTATAGAACAAGGTTATACCAATCCTTATAGAACAAGGTTTTCCCTTTGTCTATAAAAGGGAGCCTTTGTTCAGTGTTTAGGAGGGAGAGAATTAGCTAGGGACGTTTTGGTTTCTGGGAAAACAGAGACCTGAGCCACAGAGTTCCATTTTGGTTTTCTAGAGAATTAGGGACCATATATTTTCGGAGATAATCTTTCACTTAGATTATTGGACGTGGAGCTTGGAGAAGAAGGCCCTGCCGTGTCTTCTGCTGCATCTGTTCTTAACAATCTCTTCTGTACCCTTATTTTCATTATTACAATTTACTTATGGATTCAATTATACTTGTGTTTATTTCAGTTATGTGTGAGTAGTCATTAGGATTAGGGCTGCTTGAAGCCCTAGCCATGTTAGCTTGTTAATTGGATTTCTGGCTCTTGATTATGATTGCTATGCATGCTGAATAAGTTGGATTACTATGCTTAATGAACTTAATTTATGCCTATAAGATTAGCTACCTTGTTTGCATATAATTATAGATGTAATTGCTTGAGTGACCGTCATATCATCTTGTGATTTGGAGCATCGAAAGTATTCGTACTTGTAATCTTAACTCATGACGACCTAGGATTGCATGCCACTTTGCTAGGCTAATGTGGTGTCATTAAATTCTCTTTAAACTTCATGCATCATCTTAAAAGGTAGGTGATAGACGTTCTAGGCATATGCCATGTTTAGAACATGCTAAGTAAGAGGGAATAAGATGTGTCTAGTGAACCAACGCCAGGTCCTAGGCACGGGCACCTAATTCAGAAAATGCATAGTAATTTGATCAAGGAAATCTGGTTAAGAGCTATAATTGGTTAGAGTGGATAGTAAGCCTTAATTCGCCTTAGTTAACAACCTTTCATTCTTGCATTGTTATTTTCTGCACTTTGATTTACTTGTCTTTAAATTTCAGTTATCACATCATAAACCCCCCCCTGTGTGTGTGTGTGTGTGTGTGTTTTTATTTCAGTTAACAAATCTGAACTAAATTGGTCATAACGTTGATACAAGTCCTCGAGGGATCGACTCTTGCTGTGCTACTATACTATACTTATCGATTTGTGCACTTGCAAGGATTTTATAACTGTTAGAATTGAATTGCATATTTCTTGCTCTTTAAATCTACCAACAGGACACACGAAAACCCGAATAACGAAAACATTCCGTGGTCTACAACCCTGCTTTGAAAACCCTACTCAAAGGAGTTTAAAATCATGTAAACATCCCTAGACATAAAATATACATAAAAAAATATCCCACTGCTGTCCGAATGAAATCCCGAGATGTAGCACGATACCCTCCACACACCCGATATACCTCGAGTTATGCAGAAACATGTACTACGCGTAGACAGCCTCAACGACCTAATGGAGAAAATACCCCTCGACACCAGCATTGGAGAACCCTCAACGATCCGGCTGAGAAAGACCCCTCAACGCTAGTCGGAGAAAACCTTGACCATCGGGGACAAAATCCAGTGAAAACCAAAATCCATGTTTTGAAATCCTTGTTTCCTGGCCTAAGCTAATTAATTGCAAAACCGGATTTATGCTCAATTCGAAATAAATCACAAATCCAGGCGTAAACCAAAAATCATGGACTCGACTGAAATTCAAAATCAATCGAGTCAAACCATATAAAACGCGAAACCATAAAGCCAGGCCATAGCCCAAAACGTAATTTCCAAATAATTATTGAAAGCCCGTGTCTAGTAATAATTTAATAATATCCAAAAATTTGCCAAAATAATACGTAATAAGCAATTATATCAAATATACCTTTATGCATGCATTATACTTTACAAAACCAAAGTCCACTCACCACACGTCCAAATAGTTCAATCCCGAGTCGTACGCTCCTCTGAAGTTCCCGGAGCAGTATCACCTGTGAAAAGTAACAATCGGGATTACCAACTAATATTAAAACCCTACATTTAGACTCCCTAAACACCAGGAGGTTCGCTTGCGTCATACTAAAAATGCAGCCACTTTGGACGCCTAAAACTACCCCTAAATGATGTCCGATTGACCCGAAACCTGCACCAACAGGTCAGAAATGTCGAGAGCTTCGAAACTCATGTTCGCCGGAGCTCGAGGAGGAGCTCCACGTGCTAGTGGACGGCTAGGAACCCTCCCCCACGCACGCCTGCAGTCGCGACTGCAAGGCATACTCGATTTCAACCTCACACCCGAGTACTGTTCACTGTGCAGAAATCCTCCATAACCAACATAATTTCAAAGCTTAATTTCTCCCTCATTATCAACCAAATCCAACATTCTAATAATGAAAATTCATTTACTCGAGCCAAGGAATCCAAATATGTAATTAAAATTGAGATTCATTACATGTGGTGGACGAAAAATGACCGGGAAGGTGGCATTTACTGTTCACCTTCGAATCTCCTTCTCCTAACACCTCCAAGCTCGATGAAGGATATGGTTGAGCTCAGAATGAAGTGAGGAAGATGATGATGTGAATGGTTTGTGGTGGTTTGGCCTAAATCGAAAATCAAAATTTGAGGGTTTGTGTGTTTCACGTCTTGGATGAGAGTGAGCACGGGGAGAGAGAGGATGAAATGTAGAAAAAATCTACTGTAGGTTTGATTTAAAATATCTACCTAGGGAAAATTACCAAAATACCCCTAAACATTCTAGACCCACAATTCTCTCATACGAACTCCGTTTTTCGCGTGCCGTTTGTCTACGAACTCGTGAATTCGAGACCTACGCAACGGTCCCTGAGACACAGCCAAAAGTGTCTCGAAACAAAATTTGACTTTCAAGCCCCTTAAACAACTAAGGATAATTTCGTCATTTTACAAATTAATTTATGAAAATTCACAAATTAAATTTTCGGGTTGTTACAACATGGATCTGAATTACTGTCCCCGAGGGTCAAGGTTTTCTCCGATGCTAGCATCGAAGGTCTTTCTCCGCCAGATCGTTGAGGCGAGCTACAACTCGGGAGTCTATTCGGGGAGCGGTGAGTCAGGTTTATGATATTTTTTGTCCAGGTTGGTTTCATGGTTTTTAAACTCTTTTGAGGAGCATTTTTTTTAAAGCAGGGTTGTGGACCAAGGGATGCTTTTATTATTCGGGTTTTCTTGGGTCCCACCGAGTGTTTTAACAAAATATAGATTTTGGTTTTCACTGAATTGTTGTCTCCAAGGATCATGGTTTTTCTTCGGCACATGATGAGGGGTATTTCCCATCACGCGTTCGTCGAAGTTTTCTCCGACTAGCGTTGCAGGGTATTTCCTCGTCACGTCCTTGAGGCTGTTTATATGTCGTACAAGGACCCATATATATATTGAGATACTCGGATATGTGGAGGGATTTCTCCGACACTGGCGTGGTAGGGCATTTCTTCCGCCAGATCGTCGGTATTTTCTGATGCTGGCGTGGCAGGTAGTTCTCCGCCAGATCGTTGAGGCTGATTGCACTTTGTACACGTGACCCTATCCGACACCTGACTTCGAGATCTATTCGGTCATGTGACATCATGACTTAAGGTAATTGTAGTCATGTTGTGAGTAGGCCCTGAAGTGGACCTCTTGGGCTCAGAGCCTTGCTTTGAGGTAATTTCCGAGTTGAATGGATTCTGGTACCTCCAGGATGTCTCATGGATTTTGTTCTCGCCAATGGTGTGTTGTCGAGACGAGAACAAAGAAATGTGCAGAGTGCACAGGTTCAGTTGGGAATCGCAGCTGAGGCCCAGTTCATGTCGGTGGTGACGCGAGAGGACTTGAAAGTAGGAGGTTGGTTCTTTGACCTGAGTTAAGGGAATTTCAAGGAAGAAATTCTTTTAAGGGGGGGAAATTATAACGACCCGGACTAGAAATTAAATTAATTTGAGAATTTAATGAAAGAAAAGAAGATTTTACCTTCAGTTTTTGAAGGGTTCGGGAGGCACTTTCCGTCTGACAGTGCTTTTGGAAGTTTTTCTTGGGTCGTTGTGTAGGTCTTGAACTCACGAGTTCATAGATAGGCGGCACGTGGAAAACGGAGACTCAGTTAGAGCGTTGTGGTCTAGAAGCTTCAAGGGCAGTTTGGTCACTTCAAAAAAGTTCAAAATTGGCGGGATATTTTCTCTCTTTTCAGTGACTCTGAGCGGACCCAGACAAGAATCACTCTCTCTCCTCCCTCGACCACTCTTTCTCTCCCTGTGTGATCACCGCACCACCATTACCTTCATCGTCCCATTTTGGGGTCGAGTCGACCAAATCCAAGGCTGTGGAAGTCTTCCCCTCAACTCCACGAGTAGTTTGGTGTCATTATCGAGGTGGGAGTGTCACCGTAGATGGTGGATGGAAGAGGAGAGGTGGACCGAAACTTCTCAGCCGGATTACGATTGATTGATGTATGTTTTCTAAATTCTAAGCTTGGATTCGGACTCTTGGGAAGGAGTAGATGAGTTTACACACTTGGATCGTAAAAAATGGTAGAGTTTTGAAGAATCTGGGAAGCTTGAGCATTCAGCCGTTAATGGCGGATTCCGGCGAGGAAACCTAGATTTCGACCACCGGTGACAGCGACGGCGGCGGTGGTCCGGTTGTCGTCCCCGACGAACTCCGGTGATCGGTTCGAACTGAGATGGCTGACGTGGCATGCCTCCTGGCAGCCTCGTGGACCCACGTGGCGACCAGTCAGCAGCTGACTCGGCTGCCATGTGGAGCCACGCGGTAACACAATCAGCGTCCAATCAGCAGTTAGTTGACCATTGGGTCAACTAACGTCGTCAGTGTTTGACGAAATATGCTGACGACGTTAGTTTAGACGGAGGATTCCGATTCTATCAAGATATTCCGTTAGGTTTGATGGAATATTTCGTCAGGTTTGATGGAATATTCCGTTAGAGTAACGAAATATTCCGCTGTGACAGCGCATACGCGCGTGGGGTGCATGGCGCGTGGTCCGGCCTTCTACTAGCGCGTGTGGCTATTTCTCGACCCACGACAATACGTGTCTAGGATTTTGGAACATTTCGGATATGATTTTGGCAGTTTTGAGGCCGTTGGAGTTCGTTTAGAGCCCCGTTTGAGTAATTCCAGCTGTAATGGATGACCACATAGCGGGTTTTGGCTCGGGAGGTCAAGGGAGCGGGGTTGTTGGTATGTCAAAGGGTTCCTTGGGGCTAGGGTTTCCTTGAGTTGATACTTTGGATGTACTGTGAATGGACTAGGATTTCAGGATTGCGTGACATGCGTACTTCTATGTATTAGGTTATACCGCGGGGTTCTCCGATGTTGGCATTGGAGGGTATTTCTCTGCCACATCGTTGAGGTTTCTCCAATGTTGGCGTTGGAGGGTATTTCTCCGCCATATTGTTGAGGTTTCTCCGACTGGCGTTAGAGGGTATTTTTCCGCCAGATCGTTGATTAGGGTTTTGACCCTGGTGATTGATATGAGATATTTTATGGAGGATTCCACCATACTCTCGGAATGATATGAGATATGTTATGGAGGATTCCATCATACACTCGGGATGATATGAGGTATGTTATGGAGGATTCCATCATACTCTCGGAATGATATGAGAAATGTTATGGAGGATTCCATCATACTCTCAAGATGAGCCGGGATATCGAGCTACGACTCGAGGTGCTCAGGATGAGCTGGGGTATCAAGTTACGACTCAGGGTGCTCAAGATGAGCCGGGATATCGAGCTACGACTCGAGGTGCTCAGGATGAGCTGAGATTTTGAGCTACGACTCGGAGTGCTCAAGATGAGCTGGAATATCGAGCTACGACTCGTAGTGCTCAAAATGAGCTGGGATATCGATCCTCGACTCGAGGTGCTCAGGATGAGCTGGGAAATCATGTTACGACTTGGGGTGCTCAGGATGAATCGGGATATCGAGTTACGACTCAGGGTGCTTAGGATGAGCCAGGATATCGAGTTACGACTCGAGGTGCTCAAGTTGAACCGGGATATCGAGTTATGACTCGGGGTGCTCATGATGAGTTGGGATATCGAGTTACGACTCGCGGTAAGTCAGTGAGACTCAATTCAACCAAGTCGGGTACCTTCGTCATCAGGGTCAGTGGGTGGTGTGGGCGGTGACCCAGATGGACGATTTGGTGATGTTTCACACGAGGATGACACGTCAGTTGTCTTGTTTGATTGCAGAGGAGGTCCTCCAAGGTTGTTTGTGGACTACTAGGCTATCCTTCGTCTGATTGGTAGGTGAAGGTCAATCAGGTATAGATGAGGTTCTATTGGAACCCATGTAAAGTTTATTTGATGTTTCCAAATATTAAGGGTATTCCTGCTATTAACTTTTGTGGTTAAAAGATGTCTGACAGGAGCAGGGCTTTTCGCATATTTCGAGATGAAATTCGGGAAGGGTTCTATCAACGCATGACAAAAAATACCTCTAAATCATGCGGTCTTCGCAGACACGCATGTCCGAAAATACCTCAAAGACTTGCGGCTGAAAACCCGTACTACGTATGTAGACAACCTCGACGAGCACACATGATAGAAATACCTCTAAATCATGTAGTCGGAGAAAATAATCAAATCCCAGTAGAAGCCAATAATCACATCCAGCTGAAGCCAATTAATCAATTCCCTACCGAAGCCCAATAATCAAATCTCGGTCGAAGCCAAATAATCAAATCTCGGTCGAAGCCAAATAATCAAATCTCGGTCGATGCCAAATAATCAAATCCTAGCCGAAGCCAAAACTACATAACCAGGCAGAAGTTAAAACTACATAACCGGGTCGAAGGAAAAACCACATAACCCCGCCGAAGCCAAAACTACAAAATCAGGCTAAAGCCCAAAACATAAAATCCCCAAGTCTTAATTTTAGCAAATCCATAATTATATAGTATTATTAAAACGAATAAATATGCATGCATAATACTTAGACAAAAAAAAGTCCACTCACCAGTCCCGAGCTAACTCAACCTTGAGCGGTCATGTCCTCCGAAGTCTCTAGAGCCGCAATGTTTGTGGTGGCTGGAAGGCCTTGAAAACCCGTCAGCCTCTTCTTCCTTGATTCTAACGCTACAACCGCCGTCGACCTTGGAGGTTGGTACAGTTGGGTTCATCTCGTCATCGTGGTTCTTTTGGTGGTGGTCTCAATGATTGGCTTGGCCGAAATCGAAGTCGGTGGTGAGTGGTTCTCGGTGGTTTTCGAAGAGGGAGGAGGAGAGAGAGTATTTGGCCAATTGCGTGAGGAGAGAGAAAATGTGAGTTTTAAATGTTATTTTTCTAAAATGACCAAAATGCCCTTCTTGGTTTTAGACCCGTAATTTTTTCGTACCAACTCCAATTTTCGTATGACGTCTGCCTACAAACTCGTGAGGTTGAGACCTACGCAAAGGTACAAGAAAAAAATTTTAAAAGTATTTTTAAACAAAAAGTGACCCCCAAACCACTTTAACCCTCAAGGGTAAAATCGTCCTTTCACAATTAAATTTACAAAGTTAATTTATTTTCAAGTATGGGTTATAACACTTGTCATATGAATTTAGTTCTTATATATATTTTTTTGATACAATGATATTGGAGAAGGAGAATTACAATATATATATATATATATATATTGGGTATCGACCTCATTATTTACGAAAGTCAAACTTGAGACCTCTAATATAATGCGTGGAGAGGAATACCACTAGACCGTTACATTAAATGGCTAGTTCTTATATTTATTATAAAAAAAATACGTACAATTGAATGAAGGTAATGATCAATTTCGTCCTTTTTTTCCATCTTACCTAGTTTGAAGTCCTTAAAAAATAAAGTCCAAATTGTTAAGGATTAAAGAAAGGAAACTGCAATTCAGTACAACATTCTAGTGCTATTAATCTCCAAACATTATGTGTAAAGTCTCAAATTTCTAGTGCTATTAATCTCCAAACGTTATGTGTAAAGTCTCAAATTTAATTCTCGTAAAGGACGAAATGAATACCAAACGTGTATTATGTAAATCCTCCCATAACCTCATTTCATTGTATGGAAAAAAAAAAAAGGGACTTTAACAACCCTAGCTTTCGCTCGAGTCAGTATTGCGGTGTCGTAGTTTTTAGGTTTTAAAGCTGAATTGGGTTGCGAGCAGAGCAGTCCTCCAGTATCAGAGTAAGAGTTCCTATTCTGCAAATTGGAAGACCAAAAATGCATCATCCAGTTCCAGGTTCACAACTTCAGTTTTGCAAATTGCTTTTCAGAAGCTCTTTCAACTCGTCTCCCAAACTCCCTTCCCTCAACTCGCCCATAACGACTCCGGCTCAGAGCGCTTCAGATTCACCTCCATTGCCCAAAGCCAACACTCTTGACATTCTTCTTAACAAACCCACCTCAAATTCCCTCCATTTTCTTCACCGCCCTCTCTCAAACTCACAGACCCAGTTCATAAGTCGCCAGAATCTCAGACGATTTAGCGTTGGGCCGGATGATGTCGATCAGAACGAAGTGGTGGACACGATCAACCTCAAGTTTGCAGAGGCAAGGGAGGAGATAGAGATGGCAATGGAGTCCAAAGAGACTGTTTATTTTGATGAAGAGGCTGAGTGTGCTCGAACTGCTGTGAAAGAGGTGCTGAACTTGTATGAAGGGTTATTGGCTAAGTTGCCGGAGAACAAAAAGGCGGCATTGCAGAGGTCGATGGGGCTTAAGATTGAGCAATTGAAGGCTGAGCTTCAACAGTTGAATGAGTGATAATAAGGTTGGTGGATACGAGGCTTAGCTCATTTTTTTTCTTATTTTGATGAATTAGTTAATGTTTTGACCTGCATTTCTGATTGTTGAGGGAAATTTAGGCAAAGAGATGGTGTTAACTTAGTGATGAACTTTTGAATAATGGGTGTTTTTTGTTTTAACAGGGAATAGATGATTCACATATTGATAATTGCTGAAATTGGCGCTCTTTTAGTTTATGTTTTGCATGGCTTCCTTTCTGATTTTCTTTGGTATTGGTTGGAAGTTGTTGGGTTTTCATGCCATCTCTATAATCATTTGCTTTTATATTTGTGATTATTATGTTGTCAAAAAGCAGTTTAAACCAACCAAGTGAATGGTGAATGCTTTTAAAATATATTTTGTAGTTGCTGTCATTTGATTGCAAAGGAAACTACCAAGTGTCTTCATTCCAGAAACATGTGGAAGAGATAAGTATCTTAGGTAAGAAACCAAGTAAGGGAAGAAGGAGAGAATGATAGGAAGTAGTAAACTAGCTGCCTAATCATTGCACAAATTAGGCCAAAAAAAAGGAGAGGGGAACACAAGGCTCAAATAAAACATTTTATTTCATTTTTAGCATAAATGGAGCCATTTCTTTTGCCAATTTGGGAAGTAAACCCTATCCAATATACTATTTCTGTATTAAATAGTTATCCTTCTGGCCGGTAGTATAAAATGGTTTGGGAAGTTACTATTCCAATGTCTGTTTCAGGGGAGCCTAAAGCTCCACAACCTAACTAGATGTTTGGTTTCATAACACAACCATACCACTAGTGAAGTTATCACTCTGCAGAAGAACAATCTCAGTGCATCACCCGCTACATCAGTTGGTTGTGGTTTGGTTATTCCCAAATCAGAGAGCATATATATATATTTGTTTATTTACATAACCAAAATAGAACAATTATACTATATAGTTAAGGGAATGCCACAATCTTCAAAAGGTAGAGGAGCTCAAGAAAAATTGTCTAAGCCTCTTAAGCTCTCTCTTCATTCATGTTCAGGGGTTGTGGGGAAGGGATGCAATGCATTTTGTGCTCCCAAATTCCCCTCAGATTCAAAAGTGTGCGCTCTAACAAAGTAGCCCGGTAGGAAGGAGTTCGAGAGAAGACTCCATGGATCTGTTTCTGCTGAACAGGTTGATCTCATCCCACTTTCCCCACGTGGAGAACTACAGTATTGTCAAAGCCACATAGTATAGCATCATGAACACTCTTTGCATATGCTCATATTAACTTCTGCATACAGAAAATCAAAGAATTAAACTCGTTTAAGGTAAAATGTTGAAGCACAGCGACAATCTTTTTTATTTGTTGGTGGATATTAATGTATAAGTAGGTTATTGGTTGTCGGCAATAGGTCTATGAGACTTCATAGGTTTTCTGTTGTCTGATAAGCTATCTGGGTAACAACACACTGTTATTTAAGAAGCATATATGTGTGAACGATGGCACAAGTTAGAAGGTTTCACTCATTGTTATAGTCAGTTATTCTTTTAACAATAAAAGAATCTGCAGAAATATATATATTATATATAAATGTATATATTTGAAAATATGATTATATTAATGAGAAAACAGAAACAAAGGACAGCAGAACAAGTGGTCAAGAAGACACCAAAGAAAAACATCCTAGAAAGAAGAAAAAACCCAACAGATCATCCAAGTCAGAACACTTCTAAACACAAAAATAATAGATAGACGCCTGCCAATCCATCCAAATTAAGGAGAGTGGAACTCCACTGAACTCAGCGGGAACAAATGCCCACAACACCGACCGAAGGTCACTGAACAATAAAGAAACATTTGATTAACTGATTCCATACTCTTTGTACATAGGATACACTGTTGAGGAGACTTGCAGGAGGTCTTCTTGGAATCATGACATGAGTGTTCAGCTTACCATGGGAAACAATCCAGGATCACAGCTTCAGGAAAAGAAAGCTCATTGCAAAGATTAGTAGCGTAGATTATTAATAAGGAGCTGAACTTTGGATAAACCAGATCTAACTCTTGAGAGCTATAGCTAAGTAAAATGAAACTTGTAGGGAAGTCAACATGGAAAGCTGATTCTTAGAATTTCAGAAAGTAAAAGTGGAGATATGTTTTTGTGTTGGTTTTCCAAGTAACTGGACTCTTAGTTTTTTTTGTTTCTTCTTCCCTTTTTGAATATAATACTCAGTCTAGACTCTAGAGTGCCTATTCGTGCATATATGTCAACGGGCTACTAGCAATCGCCTGGTGCTGGAAGTGTTAGTTCCAAAATATCCTTCCCCCATTGTTTATAACATAATTTCCAGAAGCATGTCTTGAGTTTAGATTGTTAATGATTTTTTATTTTTTATTGAAATAGTTCCTCAAGGGCCTCTTTGTGTAGATAGGGATTTGGAATTGATAACAAGGTTAAATGTGTTGTTTTGTAGCTAGGATTTGAATAAGAAGAAAATTGAGAAAGCAAATGGATTTTAAATGTATTGCACTACATCTAGTTATTTATTTCAAATACATTCAATCTAGGGTTTTCTAGTTATAGCAATTTTATCCCTGTTATCAAATCCAAATCCCTACCGAAACAAATGGACCTCTAATAGTTTGGTATCATTCTTGATTTTTTGTAATGCAAGTCCGATTGAATAAATGTACCAAAATGCAGTCTAAGCACACAAATTCTATACTTATAGAATAATAACTTCAAAGACAAATGTGTTGTTTTGTAGCTAGGATTTGAATAAGAAGAAAATTGAGAAAGCAAATGGATTTCAAATGACGATTTCAAATCCCTTTCTATTGCACTACGTCTAGTTATTTATTTCAAATACATTCAATCTAGGGTTTTCTAGTTATAGCAATTTTATCCCTGTTATCAAATCCAAATCCCTACCGAAACAAATGGACCTCTAATAGTTTGGTATCATTCTTGATTTTTTTGTAATGCAAGTCCGATTGAATAAATGTACCAAAATGCAGTCTAAGCACACAAATTCTATACTTATAGAATAATAACTTCAAAGACAACATTGGACCTGTAAAAGATTAAAGATCTATAGAACTACCCTTGATATACTGTATCCCCTTAAGAATCTAGCCTTGGAGTCCACAGGCGATTTCTTCACTCCAAATCTGTTTGCATGGTAATTAGGAACTTTTCGACTGAGTATCAGGAACCTAGTTTAAGTGAATAAGCAGCTGCCAAACTAATGAGATTTGGAAACCAAGTATAATGGCTAGCAATAGTTTTTCTAAAACCATTTTGATTTATTTTGGTTTGAACATGACATGCATTAATAAGATTTGGTGTTATTTTAGGCATAAGCACAAGCTCAGACAGTTTACTTGATTAAGATGTAAAACTTATCTGGTTTCACTTATTTCTGTAGCATTTGATTATTTGCAGGTTATTTTTTCTTATTTGGTATTGCCTATAGGCCTTATTTTGAAGGTTTTCAGACTTCAAGCATTCTGTTTCAGTATATAGATTGGGACTTTCAGACTAAACTGTCGTTTTCTATCGCAAATTGATCTCATCGTGTTCTGCTTCTCGTGTTCAATCTATATCTGTCTTTTCTTCTCTCTTCTTTTATCTATTATCCCTCTATCTATTTTGTTTTCTCCTTGTCCTGCATCAATTTAGAGATCAGCAATGATGCTCGTACAAAATACATGTTGGTAAATAAATATGATGTCTAGCAGTAGAGTTTATCTAACTTTTATGATCCTTTGCTTTCAGAAGTTACGACCCCAGGAATGTAGAAAGAAGGTGGAGAGAGAAAGCAATCGTAACAAGAATGTTGAAGAAATAGGATTTCAAAAGAGGACATGGTTTCTCATGTAGTGGGCATGGGCAAGTATCTAGTTTAGTCCTTGGACCTACCTGTTGAAATCTTAGCCCCTTAGTTGATCTTGTTTTTAGATAGACTCCGGTGTTATGCAAACAATTAGGTTGATGATATGCGAATATGCGGAATAATAGATGAACGATAAATTAAACACACCACACACACAAACACAAAGAATTTACCGAGGTTCGGCTAACTTTTCCTACGTCCTCGTGTGATCTCTCTTCAGAGAATCACTAGCACTATGGAGATAACAAAGAATTACAAGAGCTTATTGAAAAACCCTATGCTAATCCCCAAAACCTTGCTATAGATCTCTCTATTACTCTTAGCTCTCTACCTGTGTCTCTGTTGGTTTTTCTGTTCTCTGTTAATAATAACTCCTAAGATGCCTATTTATAGTGTATAGGTCTTAGGTTACTTTCCTTAGCATATTAGAATTCCTATTCCTCTTTGGAGATGGAAAGATAACTTATTTCCTAATCCTAGAGGGCTATGGATTACTTTTTCCTAATCCTATATGGAAACACTAGACAAACTCAGATTTCTTAGTTCTACTAGAAACATGTGCACACCAACTTCTCCTTATCCAATAAGGATTAGTTTCTTGGTATTTTGACGAACCAAAAATACAACAATCTCCACCTTGGTGAGTCAAACCAAGAAATGACCGTTGTACCTAGAATGTCTTCGAATCTTCTTGAAGCAACTTTGGAAAACTTCAAAAACTTTCACCTTGGCAAGATTCCTTTTGCCTTAATGCACCTCACGTGAGGAGGTGCTCCACCCAAACCTTAGCATGTGGTAAGGTTAAGCAAGTCCAAGCATTACTTGAACTTCTTTGGTTTAACTGATTTAGTAAGATAATTTGAAGCATTCTCTATTGTGTGAACCTTTTCAACTATAACTTCCTCTGAGTTAGTGCCTAATCCGGTGATAACGGACATCAATATGCTTTGATATTTCGTGAACCACTTGATTCTTTGATAAGAAAATGGCACTTTCACTGTCACATCTAATCACCATAGAACTTTGAGTAATCTCGAACTCTCTTGCTAAACCATTCAGCCAAACTGCTTCCTTTCCAGCTTATGCTAGTGCAATATACTCTGCTTCCATTGTAGACAATGCTATGATGGATTGCAGAGTAGATTTCCAATTGATCGGTCCACCACCGCAAGTGAAAACATAACCTGTAGTGGATCTTCTCTTGTCTAAGTTTCCTGCATAGTCAGCATCCACATAACCCAGCACACATGCTTCCTCTAGCTGTTTTTCAAACAAGATGCCGAGACTCTTTGTACCTTTCAAGTAACGAAGAATACACTTAACTGCAGACCAATGCTCTTTTCTTGGATTCGCCATATATCTTGAAACAACACTTATAGCTTGGGCTAGGTCAGGTCTTGTGCAAACCATTGCATACATAAGACATCCTACTGCACTTGCATAAGGCACTTTCTTCATATCTTCCAATTATTTTTTTGTAGTTGGATTTTGCAGCGCACTCAATTGATAGTGAGCTGCCAATGGAGTAGACACGGGCTTTGCTTCATTCATGTTGAAGCGCTCCAAAATACTTTGAATATACTTTGGTTGTGATAACCAAATCTTTCCCGCTGTTATGTCCCTTCTAATTTGCATTCCAAGGATCTTTTGTGCAGGTCATAGATCCTTCATGTCGAATTCCTCACTCAGTTGCATCCTTAATCTTCGAATTCTAGACATATCCTGACATGCAATCAACATGTCATCTACATAAAGTAGCAAAAGTATAATCTTACCATCTTCGAACTCATGATAGTAAACGCATCAATCGTATACGCATCTTCGAAACTCAATTTTCAGCATGTAAGAGTCGAAACGTTTGTACCACTGCCTTGGAGATTGCTTTAGCCCATATAAGGATTTCCTCAATCTGCAAACCAGATTTTCTTTCCCTGTTTCGACATAACCCTCTGGTTGAGCCATGTAAATGACTTCATCCCGATTACCATGGAGAAATGCGGTCTTCACATCCATCTGCTCTATCTCCATGTCTTACTGAGCAGTTATTGAAAATAGCATTCTGATTTAAGTATGTTTAACTATTGGAGAGAATATCTCATCATAATCAACTCCTTCCTTTTGCGAATACCCCTTTGCCACTAAACAGGCTTTGTACCTAACTGCATCTCCTTCATGCGCTCCTTCTTTCTTTCTAAACACCCATTTACAACCAACTATTTTTCTATCCTTGGGTTTAGAAACTAGCTCCCAAACATAGTTCTTTTCTAGAGATTCCATCTCTTCTGACATAACAATCATCTAACTTTCCTGATCATTACTTGCTATAGCTTCTTGATACGTTGTTGGATCTCCTTGACTAATTGTTAGAGCATAATTAACATCATCTTGTTTGAAACCATACTTTTCTGGTTTCTTACGATTTCGGACAGGTTTGTCCATTGCTATGCTTCTCTGAAACTGTTCCACATGTGATGTGCGAACCAGGGAGTCTTGGTTCTGCACGTGTGATTGCTACACCTGTATATGTACTGGTGACTGTTGTTGCTGCTCTACTTCTTCCTCATTAACCTTATCTTCATGATCCACTTGCTCATGCTCCACCTGAGCTGGATTTTCTTCCATGACACGTTTGGCTTGAGGAACTTCGTTTGCTTCTTCTTCAACATCAGTATCTTCCTTGCTTGCCTTGTTTTTATTTAAAGGCATAGTCTTTTCGTCGAATACAACGTCTCTACTTAAGAATACCTTCTTGTTGACGAAATCCGATAACTTGTAGCCCTTCACTCCTTCATTAAACCCAATGAATATGCACTTAAGTGACTTTGGCTTTAGCTTGGTTCTCTCATCACTTGGAATATGAGCATAGGCACTGCAACCAAAAACTCTTAATTTCGATTAGTTAATAGGTTTTCCAGTGCATACCTCTTATGCACTCTTAGAGTCAAGAACCCTTGAGGGTGATCGATTAACCAGGTAGCAAGCATGATTAACCGCTTCTACCCAAAACATGTCGGGTAATCCTGCATGAAACCGCATGCTTATCTCCTTTTCCATGAGAGTTCTGTTCATCCTCTTAGCAACTCCATTTTGTTGAGGAGTCTTCTTCACCGTAAAGTGTCTTGTGATGCCTTGTTCCTTGCAAAACTGTAGGAAGTTTTTGTCTTTATATTCACCCCCATTGTCGCTTCTTAGATATCTGATTTTTCTTCAACTTGGGAATATATATGACCTTATCCAATGTCCTAACAGTTCCGTCATGCATTTTGATTTTAACTGATCTAATGCCTGGATCCTAAGGGGTGAATCATCACCCATCAAAACCTCTCCACTGCTTCTTTCTTCATATGTGTCAAACCATTCCTTGATAGCACACATGTGGAATGAACAACCAATATCCAAAATCTAAAATTCGAAAGCACTGGAGCCGGATGATACTGCAAGGAGCTCGCCGTTGTAGTCATCTGAAGTTACCACGCTGGCTGTGTTCGAATTCCCTGCCATCGCCTTTGCTTTCCTTTCTTTCCATATGTTGCAGTTCTTTTTCCAGTGGTCAGTAGCACCGCATACGAAGCAACCCTTCTTGTCTTTTCCTTCGGATTTTGACCTACCCCTGTTGCCTGATTTATCATTCCTATTCTCTGACCGACCTCTCTCTGTGCCTTTGACATAAAGGCCATGTGCTTGAGAGCTTTCGGTGTTCTTGTCCATCTTGACATAGGATTGAATAGCTTCGGTAACCTCATCAAACTTTAGAGTATCCTTACCGAACATCATTGTGGTCAGGAGGTAGTTGAACGAAGGCGGTAGAGATCTTAGCAATAAGAGTACCTTGTTGTCATCCTCATACTTCACATCCACCTTTGATAAATTTGCAACACAATTCTGAAACTTACTCGAATGGTCTTGTAGATCTTCACCTTCTTCCATCCGAAGACCGAAGAGTTCATCTTTCAAGAACAGTTTGTTGGATAAAGTTTTACCCCTGTAGAGTTTCTCCAGCTTATCCCATGTCTCTTTTGCATTCATGTCCTCGTCGACAGTAAGCATTACATTGTTGGCAAGATGTTGCTTTATAAGCTCTTCGCCTTCCTGTCCATCTTCTGCCACTGCGCATTTGTCACTCTAGATGGCCTTTTCTCTATGTCGGGAATCACATCCTGCAGGTCTTGTTGGATCAGGATATTCTTCACCTTCCTCTGCCATAATGTGGAGTTGTCTTTCCCGTCAAAAGGCTTGATCACGGGCTTCACATCGCTGCTTGTGTTTGCCTTGTCACCTGCCATCTCAAAAACACTCACGAGTGATATGATACCAATTGTTGAAATCTTAGCGCCTTAGCTGATCTTGTTTTTAGATAGACTCCAGTGTTTTCCAAACAATTAGGTTGATGATATGTGAATATGAGGAATAATAGATGAACGATAAAGTAAACACACCACACACATAAAGAAAAACCCTATGCTAATCCCCAAAACCTTGCTGTAGATCTCTTTATCACTCTTAGCTCCCTACCCGTGTGTCTCTGTTGGTTTTTCTGTTCTCTGTTAATAAGAACTCCTAAGAGGCCTATTTATAGTGTATAAGTCTTAGGTTACATTCCTTAGTATATTAGAATTCTTATTCCTCTTTGGAGATGGAAAGATAACTTATTTCCTAATCCTAGAGGGCTATGGATTACTTTTCCTAATCCTATATGAAAACACTAAACCTCAGATTTCCTAGTTCTACTAGAAACCTGTGCACACCAACTTCTCCTTATCCAGTAAGGATTAGGTTCTTGGTATTTTGACGAGCCAAAAATACAACACTACCTACCTATGGTCACCTCCCCGATTGTGGAGGCACCAAAATTTGAATGTACCCTGGTTCACTCCACCTCAATGATTTTGGTGTGCCATTATGTCTAGAATGAGTGTGGCTAATTGGATATTAAAGCTTCATTCACATTTTTGACACTTGAACGATAAGGTTCGCGTATGGTGCTGGAAGGAATGATTTTCACATCTTCTCTTCTGCAGAGTTGCATTGTTGGTGGTATTGGTGATTTATTGTGGTTAGCCTCCACATTATTTATGGTCTTATTGGATTTTCAGCTGCTGTGGTATTTTTGACACCAAATATTAGCAATTTAATTCAGGTAAATTTGGCACTATATTATATCCTGTTAGAGGAGGTGAATCAATGTGATAGATGCCTTGAACTAAAACAGGACATGAGGCTCAAGTCGATGGATATTTCTCAAAGGATGTTTTGGAACATCGGACGCCCCATGTTATCTACAGTTTTTATGTTCGTACCACTTGGCAAAATTTTGAAATAAATAATGTGATTTGATATCTTGGTCTGTTTTTGGTTCGGTGTCATGCTTCTTCTGTCTTCTGATCCTTTTGGTCATGAGGATCAAGTTGATGAAAACTTGTCAGAAGGATTGTTATCTGTAGTGTTTTTGTTGGTACCACGTTGCAACATATTCATATAACAGAATTTAGGTAAAGTATGTTTTGTGTGATTCGCATTCGAATTTGACATGCATGCCCAGTTGCCCACTGCTTGTGAGAAGGGGTATAAATATAATCACTTGAGCTACGAGCCCTTTGTGACAGATTGATTGTGGCTCTTATAGAATCAGCCAACTCTTTGTGGTATAATGATCATCGGTATGGATTGAGAGGATTGATCATTGATCTTTTAAATTGTCAACTGTCATATTTGTCCTACCTCATTTTGACCAATAATTGATCCTCACGAGGCCTAACACTTCCAAGAAGAGGCTTAGATAATGCCACATCACCATTGGGTCCACCGAGAGTGGTCTACGTCATCTCTAGGCACACCCTCACCTCGACACGACGGGATAGGTTCGGACGCCCACCCCACCTTGAGTGCTGATCCCGAATTCAGGAGCGGTGCTCAGGACATGAATGGTGGATGAGATCGGCCATTCCCGACTCGGAACCAAGCACAGTCCACTAGAAATTACATGTGAGTAAGTGGGTATGTGACAGGTGGTCACATCACCCACATGCTCTAAATCTGGCTAGATACTCTGCAAAGGTGAAGAGTTCCAAGAACGGTAGGGCTTGTATTACCCTTAAGTGGGAGTAGTACCCTACCCTCAGACTTTATACATAATTTGGTCCCAATTCATGGAGGCTTGTCCCAAATAGAGGCCACTCTCCAGTTGAAGGAAGATACATAATTTGGTACCCAATTCATGGAGGCTTGTCCCAAATAGAGGCCACTCTCCAGTTGAAGGAAGAGGTTTTTACCCAAAAGTTATACTCTGACCAATTCAATACTGGGTCGGCCAAGGCCTACTACGAGGTCAGCTGACTCTATTATCATATCTAGGCTCTCATGCATATTGTATAAGGCTCAAGGCCCATCGCTATGTAAATATATATTCAAATACAATACAAATATACATCAAAGTGGATATAATCCGATTAATAAGCGAATCACTATAAATCTCTGATGTTAGATGTCTGATTGTGATTAATTACGGCTTAGTTATAAACACATGATAACATAAATGTCTATTTGTAAATTATTTGAGTTTGGATCAGATTGTGACTTTTCTGCTCTTGAAATTGAACCACACATCTCATATAATCTGAAAAAATTGACCAAATTGACAAAGCAGAAAAATTGAGACAAATATTGTGTCTGGTAAGCATGTGGGGAGGGATAAGGAAGGAGAGCACGGAAGCATGCTCATTGCTTTTTTTTTTTATCAGAAAAGCATATTCATTACTAAGAGCAAACAAATACAAAGAAATGATAGCTCAAGAACAAGAACATCCCACAAACATAAAATAAACCTAAAATATTAAAAATTAAAAATCCTAATGGAAACCCTAAAGCTGAAATTTGGGAAAACCGCACATCTCTTGCCGCCGTCCCACCAAGCCGCGATAACCACCACAGCACCACAAAGTCACAACAACCAACGAGGAGAAAACTAAAAGTGAACGAAAGAACCAACTAGAAAATGGGGGTGAGTCAGCCACCCGCGTACAAGGCGCTCCAATAATCCATTCAATGAGAGCATCATGCACTTTAAATACAACCCAAAACCACCACGGGCTACCAATGAGGATCGATGATGAAAGCAATTGCTGGATCAAGGGGCAGAACTTGGTGGCTAGGAGTCCAAGGCGAGTCGCATCTGATGACACTGCATGAGAGACTGCCATCGACCCCCACAAGGGCCGGGGGCTAGGGTTCGGTGGAAGTGTTTTCGCATGGGTTAGGAGAGAGAACAGAGAGTTTTTAGGTAAATTGACTTGTTGGATAAATTAAGCATTCTCATTGCTAAGTGTTTTTTTTTGTCTGCTTTTAACACTGCATGTGGGATTGTGAGGCATCCGCTTTCTGTTCTCTCAACTCAACCCTCCAAAATTCAGATATATTGGTTGGCATTTTTGTTGCGGGAATCACACTTTCTATTTGCTTTCATAAATTTTTTTAATTTTTTTTTTAGAATCCCAAAAAATAGTTTGTCTATATATATATCCAGCCGTAACAGATGTCCAGCTGTATTCATCATTATGATAATACCACAGCCGTATTATGAGCGAATAATACCAGAGCCGTATCCTGAGCATAATAAGCATAATAATGATAATATCACAGCCGTAAGATAAAACTAGATAATAGCACAGCCACTTCTAGTCATTCCCTTGTAGAAACCATAATTATTCAACATTTAAATGTCCAAGTAAAAGCCATACCTTATAAAATCTCTGAAAAAAATGAAATTAAGAAAATAGTAGAACAAAATAATTATACTAACCAATGCCTAATCACGATAGGAAAACAATTAGACAAATTTGAAACCAAAATTGATACTATCCCAAGCCAACAATCCCCACAACAACCCTTAATTAAACTTCCAAAAATCAAACCAGGATCCAGTCTTAAAACACCAACCCTCCACAAAATTGAACAAATGTTAAAAGATATAAAAAAGGAATCCACTTCAGTCAACGTAGTAAGCGCTCATACTAGTAATCCCAGTACAGAGTCTGATTCTAATTCAATAAACTCAGAACAAATAACTCAAATCGAAAAAGCCTTTCGAAATCTTCAGGTAAACAGAATCACAAACTAAAAAGTAAACCCAACCAGTTTAACAAAAAATTGGTATCCTAGGCCAACTCCTCCTGATCTCTAGTACGAGGAAAGGGGTACCCAAAATCAATTTTTAGTTTCTTCTGATAAAATCTATGAATGGAACCTAGATGGCTTATCAGAACAAGAAATATTAAACAAAATGCAACACATGTCGATGGTTGCTAACAATTATCTTACCAACCACAATCTCAGCCAAACCGAAATTGTTAACCTTTTCATAACAGGATTTACAGGAATATTAAAAAATTGGTGGGATAAATATCTCACAGAAGAATTAAGATCACAAATCAGACAAGCAGTAAAACATGATGAAGAAGGCATTCCCTTATTCGATGAAACGTCGGATTAGGAATACCAGATGCAGTTAACACATTATTTTTCACAATAATTGAACATTTCATTGATACACCCAGTAACATTGCGTCCAAGCTCCATGATCAAATTAGTAACCTAAGATGTCATACTTTAACTGATTTCCGCTGGTATAAAGATGTCTTCATATTAAGAGTCATGTTAAAGGAAGATTGTAATAAACCATTCTGGAAAGAAAAATTTATAATGGATTACCAAATTTATTTGCCCATAAAATTAGACACGTTTTAAGTAAAGGAAATAATATAATAAATTTTGACCGGCTTACTTATGGCAATATAGTAAGTGTCATTCAACAAAAATGCTTAAAAATGTGTATTGATATGAAAATAAATAAACAAATAAAAAATGAAAAGAAAACATCAAAATATGAAATGGGAAACTTTTGTGAACAATATGTGCTACCTCCAATCGCACCATCACAAAGACATAAAAAGAAAGAAATTTATCATAGAAAAAATAAATACCATAATTACAAAACCAATAATCAATTCAAACCCAATAAATTCTATCAAAACAAGAAATACAAATCTACAAAACCTTATCGTCCCAATAAACAATTTAAAGATAAAAGAGAAATTACTTGCTATAAATATAATAAAAAAAAAAGGACACTATGCAAGAGATTGCAAAGTAAAAAAGACTATAAATCAATTACAAATTCCTGATCAAGACAAGGAAAATCTAATCAGAATTCTTGAAATAACAAACACTGACTCTAGTGAAAATGAAGGAGACAATAACAATTGGAGTTCACCCTCTACCACAGATATTGATAATCAATCGTCTGGTTCTCCAGATATAAATTTTAGTTTCAAAGATAATTGTTGTAAAACAATCAATGTCCTAACTTGTAACACAATTAATGTTCTTACTAATCAAGAACAACTTTTAATTGAATTAATTAACCAAATAAATGATCCAGAAATTAAAACTCAGTATTTAACTAAATTAAAAGATCTCCTTAACAATTCTAGTAGTTCAACAACACCAAAAACTACTAGCATCAATCTCAGCGCAACTCTTGAAAAGTTCAACAAAGTTAAACGAACAGTTATGCTTCAAGATCTTCAAACAGAAGTAAATACTTTAAAAAATGAGATAAAAACATTAAAACAACAAAATAGAGAAATAGTACAAGATGTTGAAACTCTAAAATCAACCCTTCTAGTTCAGCCAATCACTGACGAAGAACGTCAAACCCATGAAGCCTCTCTCCTCTGTATTAGTCAATTAAAAATATGAAAATGGTACTCTAAATTAACCATTAAGGTCAAAGATTTTGAATTAGACACAAACGCATTAATTGACACAGGAGCAGATTTAAACTGTATCCAAGAAGGATTAATTCCAAGTAAATACTTTGAAAAAACATTTGAAAATCTAAGCACCGCCACCGGTAGTATAATGGAACTTAATTACGAAATCCCGAAAGCACATGTCTATCAAAATAATGTTAGTTTCAAAACTTATTTTGTCTTAGTTAAAAACTTAACTAATGAAGTAATTCTTGGTCTATCTTGCATTGCCTTAATGTACCCTTTTACAACAGAACATGATGGTCTAGTTACTTACCCCATGGGAGAAAGAGTCAAATTCTCTTTTATAGCAAACCCTTCAATAAATGATATCAACACTTTGAAAGAAAATGCCATTTCAAAATCAATAAATATGATCAATTGCAAGAACTCTCAAATTAATTATTCATTAGAGGAAATTAAACATCACAGAATTACACAACAATTAACCAATAAAACTCTCCAACAGAAAATCAGTAATTTTGAAGAAAGATTAAAAAATGAACTAAACTCTGATCTTCCCACGGCCTTTTGGCATAGAAAGAAACACACAGTTAGGCTTCTCTATATTAAAAACTTCAGTGAAACAAATATTCCAACAAAGGCACGCCCAATTCAAATGAGTCCAGAAATTATGGAATTTTGCAAAAAAGAAATAACTAAATTACTCAGTAAAGGAATCATCCGCCATAGTAAATCTCATTGGTCTTGTGCAACCTTCTATGTTCAAAAAAATGTTGAATTAGAAAGAGGCACTCATCGATTAGTAATTAATTACAAACCTTTGAATACCGTCCTAGAGTGGGTCAGGTATCATATTCCAAATAAAAAAGACTTAATTAACCGATTAAGCCAAACCGTAATCTTTTCAAAATTTGACATGAAAAGTGGATTTTGGCAAATCCAAATTCATGAAAGTGATAAATATAAAACAGCCTTCGTCACCCCTTTTGGTCATTATGAATGGGATGTAATGCCATTCGGATTAAAAAAACACCCCTATTGAATTTCAAAATATAATGAATGACATATTTAATCCCCTTAGTCACTTCTCAATTGTCTACATTGATGATGTCCTCATATTCTCATCCTCTATTGACGAATACTGGAAGCATCTTAATATATTCTTCCAAACATTCAAACACAATGGTCTAGTAATTTCTGCTCCAAAACTTAAACTGATTCAAACCAAAGTTAGGTTTCTTGGATACAATAATCATCAATCTACAATCACCCCTATTGATAGAGTCATACAATTTGCTGATAAATTTCCTGATAAAATCCTTGATAAAAATCAAATTCAACAATTCCTTGGGTCACTAAATTATGTTGCTGAATTCTATCAAAATCTTCGCCAAAAATGTAAACCATTATTTGAGCGACTCTAGAGTAATCCTGCTCCGTGGACTGATATCCACACTTCTATAATCAAAGAAATCAAAAAACATGTTATTACTCTTCCCTGTCTTGGCATTCCAACAATCAATTCTTTCAAAATCGTTGAAACTGTTGCCTCTGAACTTGGTTACGGAGGCATTCTTAAACAGAAAAGTCATCCAAATAGTCTCGAGTTAATTGTTCGTTTCCATTCAGGTACTTGGAATCCTACTCAAAATAATTATAGTACTATTAAAAAAGAGATTTTATCTATAGTTTTATGTATTTGCAAATTCCAAGAAGATTTATTAAATCAAAAGTTTTTAATTCGTGTTGATTGTAAAAGCGTAAAATATGTTTTAGAAACAGATGTTAAAAACATTGCATCAAAATAGATTTGTGCCCGATGGCAATCAATATTAAGTAGTTTTTATTTTGACATAGAATACATTCAAGGTAGTCAAAATTGCATTCCTGATTTCCATACCAGGGAATTTTTACAGGGTAATATAGATGGAGTCTAGACGGCTCTCTAATCAATCAACTGCTGGAAAAACTCCAGCAGCACCAGTCAAACAAGAAGTTAAAGAAGAAAGCCCTTCTTCCCAAGGGCTTGTTCCTTACAGGGCACTCCCACCTACTCTCACCAACAGATTCACAACACTTGGATCTACAAGTGGCCAGTCACGACCCAATTATCATTTAGCTTTAGTTTCAGCTTATGACCCATACCAATCAGTTCAGGCCATTGGCCAACCAATTACCCATTATAGGCCCCAATCATCACCTTATTTTCCAAAAAATTCCAGCCATGCACTCTTTTACATTGAAGAGTGTTTCAGTCATCTTAAATGACCCTCACAATTAGCTAAAGCCCATTTTCCACCTAATTATCATTATGCCCCCAGTCATCCTTCCAAAAATCTCGAATATTACACAACCATCATTTTCCGCACATACTCAATCAGTATTAAGCCCATTTATGACAAGAATGACCCGCCAAAATTGCTTTATCACTCAATTTACATCCTCCAAGTTATTAACCAACAAGAGTGGGGCCCCAAACCTCACAACCTCAAATACTTCCCCAGAGCAAATGAAGAGATTCCATACAGTTACTACGATTACATTGATGCATGGTACAAAGTGTTCCTGCACCAAAATGACAATTTTACTCACTCATGGTTTGTTAATTTTGATAGAAAGTTCAAAAGCCGCTTCCCAGCTTGGTTCCAGAAATGGTGGACTACGCATGGCCCCACCTGGGAAGTCATCCCCAATCAACTACATGACACAGTCAAACATTTCAGCAAAAATTACCCCAAGAATAATACTCATGCAGTCCTATTACAGTTCATGGAAAAGTACAAAGTGCCGTGGATAATCAAATGGGAATACAAGATTGAATCAGACATAGTGGTCAGACTGTTCCACACAAAATGGTGGGATAAGCTTGATCTCGACAGAATTATTCAAATGGTTAACAAAGAATTTCCATAAGGTAAAAAGAAGTTAAACCTGCAGTTTCAGAAGTATATTCATCATCTCTCTCAATTGAGGGAAAAACTAAATCAGAAATCCAGGAGTTAGCCAGACAACTCTTCGAACAAGCAAGTCAAATGAAGAACGAAGAAGAACAGATTCCAAACAATCCGGACTCTCCCAACTCATCAACAACATCTTCATCTAGTCAGCCGAAGTTATCTCCATTACGAAAGCAAAGATGGGAAGATTTCCAAGATTCTCATGATCCATATGATCTGGGTTTTGATGGTTGAAAAAATCATTCCATCAGACAAATTACTATTCATAAATAGTGACTTTTTACTATTCATCAGTAAAAGTTAAAAACAGTAAAATCCGTGAATCATACCTGGCGTCCAATAATGTCGGTTTGAAGACAAATTTCCTCAATCAGCTCCGCAATCATCTTTGCAAATCACGCTGCAATCAAATTCGCAACAGACAGCTGGAGACCACTCCCTTCTCCGCAATTAACTCCGCAATCTTCTCGGCCATGTTGGCCTCCCTCTGTCTATTTAAGCTAGTTCATTTCCTTCAGTCGGACAAGTAGAATTCAGAGCATGTTTTAGAGCATAGTTTTCTAGCATCCAATTTTTAGCATTCCTTTCTCAATTCATCTCAGTTAAAGAGACTTCAAAAGATCGACTTAGTGTACTTGAGATATCAATCATTGTGATATTCATGTATCCTACTTCTTTCAATAAGTCTCTCTAGTTGTAATCACTTGCATTCAAGTAAGATTTCAAATAAAATCTTATTCCAGTTATTTTATTTGAATATCATGATTTTAAACAACATATTTTTATCTTTCATTCCAATTATCTTTTTATTCATATTTTTAATTATCTTTCATATTATTTATATTTTATCATGTTATTTAAGTTATTATCTGATTCCTCAAATTATTGAAATTATTCGCTCTCTTATTGAAGAATTATTATGCTTATTCAGTTCCTCACTATAGTTCACCTCTGGTATCAGAGCCGTAAGAGTTGAGTCATCCATCTGTTATCAGTAGACTTAACAAAAATACCAGATAATTTGAGGAACTGGTATTCATTATTATGTATACTTAAACTACTAGCCGTATTCAATAAGTCTCTGCTTTGAACTATAGTTCCTCACTATAGATGTCCTACTTTAACTGGCTGTGGTATTATGTTGAATATATATATATATATATATATATATATATATATATATATGAATATGTTTTTACAAAATAGACAAGCTGGAAAAATCGTAACGAAAATTGTTATTGACACTTCAAAGTAGAGTGGCCCAAATAATAACCAGCTCATATCAGTTATTTTTTTCAATAATGCTACGGATACCACTTAAAATTTTATATTTTGTGTCTTACCACATGTGACATCTAATGTGTCATTTCATGTCATCATCTTCAATCTCCTATCTCAAAACAAAAATTAAAATAAAAACTAATTAAAAACATTAAAACAAATTGAATCAAAATACAAAATCGTAAACCCTAAGAATTGAATTGTTCTCTTCTACCTCTATTTCTCCCTCTCCTAGTAACGCATCATCTTCCTTCTATCTCTATCGCTACCAGAGCTATGGTGAAGATCTCCTCTTGCTGCCAAATTGACGGGTAAGTATCTATTTGATTGTTCCTCTCACTCATCCTATCTTCCCCTTTCCCTCTCTCATTCTCTCTTCCCTCTGTTTTTCACTTTCCGTTTGTTTCTCGCAAAAATTCATATAGGAAGCAAAACGTAGGTAAAGGGAAATGATTTCGGCTTGAAATTTAGCATATCAATTGGTATATATTGTTGGGATGGTATTTATCAAGGGTTGAACTGAAGGTTTAGTGAGGAATTCTTGAATTTTATGGTATGGAGACAGAAGGGGTGGACTGATACCTGCTGTTTGGTTGCCGAGAAAATCTAGGAAAAACCGGGAGTAGAATTCTCTTGAACAATTTTCTTGGTTTATGTTAGATCGTAGCCTTTTTAATTTGGAACTTTCAATCCTTGATAAGCGATGGCCATTATGTTTTTGCTATGAAAAGTGTAGGATTGAAGTGGGCGGTTTGGCGTGAATTGGGTAATGGATGATTTTTTGCACCATACGTTTGTCTCCCTGTGGCTTTATGCCAAACCAAGTGACTGTAAGTAGTGAGTGGAGTGTTTTCTTGTTTTCTCCTGTCTCTCTCTTTTTTGTCTGACTACCCAGAAATATTAAAAAATTCTGCTTTGCAATCAACATATTTAGTATGACTGATTTCTCAATCTATATATTTCTGGACTTTTTTTTGGTGTTTGATTTGAGATTGGGGGATTTGGTGACATGGGTTTTGTTTATTTTGTTTATCTGTTGTTGTTTTGTGGTAGCTTCTTTAAAGAAATGAAGATTCAGGGGTAGGTGAAGTAGTGATGATATCAGGGGTAGTTTAAGTGGGTTTTTATTAGACAATGGAGCTTAATCCGTACTCCTTTGAGAAAATAACAATGTAGGAAAGAGTCTTGAGTACAGAAATCATCTATGGTTATGGAGAATGGTGCAATTAACTCTAATCTCACATCTGATCTTCAACTGCTATTGCTTCTGGTATTATAATTTAGCTAGACATTTATTAAATTTGCCAAAGGAATATTATGATGACATATAATTGTGAAACTAATTGAAAAGGAAATTTTTTTGTATGTCAGAAAAGTATATTTTAAGGCGATGGAGGAAAAATGTAATTAGGTGTCATACCATAGTGAAAATAATATTTTAAGGCGATGGAGAAAAAATGTAATTAGGTGTCATACCAAAGTGAAAATAAGGTACGATGATTGGACTTCCAATCCTGAAGCACAATGTTTTGAGAAGATGTGCAGCTCTTTTTACAAAGTAGCTGACTTGGCAACAAAGAGTGATGATAAATGTAAAATGGTGATGGGGTTCTTACATGATTTGAAGTTGAAGCTAACTACGAATGAAGTTGTTTGTGAAGGTAATCAACATGAGACTAATGTGATTGATAGGGCTACACAAGTTGAGGAGCATAAGGATACTTCAAACGAGAGTTCTAAAATTTTGGACCCAAAAGCAGTTTGAGGTAAAGGGCGTCCTCCAACCAATAGGTTGCAATTAAAGACTGAGAAAAAAGTTCAGAACAACAAAATAAAAGAAAAGAGGAGAAAAATGAAGTCCGATGAGAAAAAGACAGAAAATGTTGGTAACTATCTTATTGTTGTTCATTTTTTTTTTAAGGATTCTTTCTCCTGTTATTTTAATTGCTGATTAATATTTTGCATGCTAAAGAATTTTGGAACAACAAAACTTGTAGCTGATCTTCCTGGAACTCAAGAGAGCATTAATAACATATAGTATTTTATATCACTCTACTTTCCTTATATGATTATCTTTTTTTATGCATTACTTATTAGTTACATATTGTAGGATTTTGAAATCGAACATAATTTTGGTGATCTTGTTGTCAGAGTACAAGAGAGCGTTGTTACTACGATATTCATACATATATATATATATATACATTCTTTTTAATTCTACAATAATTGGAATACACCTCTATGTTTTTTTGTACATGATTCTAAAAGTTTTAACATTTTGTTTTAGTACTTGACTTTTTTTCACATGTTATTGATTTACAGGTCTCCAGATTTTCTAATAATATGTATGATAGTGGAGTTAATACTTTTCCAATGGTTCCTCATCCTAATGTAAGTATATAAATAACTAGCAAACATTTAATTTTTATCACATAATCAACTAGCTGTGTTTTTCTTTTCAGTCTAATATTAAAGTTATATGTCATTTACCTTGAGATTATCTCACGCCTCTATTTTGATCTGTATATAGGGTCACAGTTTTCCAATTTGGAGTCCATATACTCCAAATAGTTTATTACCAGCTCCGTTTTCAGGATTACATAATAATGTTGTTCAACAACATGCATGAACCTTAATCAGCTACGTTTTTATCATATTAACAAACTCAGTAGTTTCTCTGATGATATATTCTGCTCCATTCTACAGGATCCAAATTTGCAAAGAAATGATGAAAATAGCACATTCTATTACAAATATGAAAAATGAATCTTGACAGGTCATAATGCGAAGGAAATCATTGATTTAAGATTTAGTTTCTAGTGATGAGGGATGAAGTATTTCAAGGGAATATGTACCATGACTATAGTTGATGAGTTCCATTTTGTCAATTAAATGTGACATTATTTTAATGACATTCTTTTAAGTATCTTCACCATACACCGAACTTGTAATTTCGGTAATTCCATAAAATAAAAATGAACTTGAAGTTTCATTCATAAATTCACCATACATGCTAAAACCAGTAGTTTTTGCATGTTTAAATCCAATTTATCATACAAAGTTATAGAACCTGGAGTTCTTATTAGTTGCTTATGGATGAGTTTGCCCAAAGCACTAAATGCGATTATTTGTTCCCTGCAAAGGCTCTCTAAGAGCAGTTTATTCATCATATGGACATCTTCTTGCTTGAAGCAAGAAATGACTTGCATAACATCCGTGAATGAATATAATTCAGAGATAATGCCGAATCCGGTTACTTCTCAAATTTTGTGTGAATATTTTTCACCACTTTCCCTTTCTTTTGATCTTGCAGAATCAATACAAGGATATGCACCTTACCAAATTTGCGAAATCGATCACTACTATGTTGCTTGCCAAAACGAACAACTGTTTGCTACTACAAAATGATCAATCCCGACCAGTTGATACTAGAGAAACATCATTGCCTGAAGCAAACATCATTGCCTGAAGTAAACACCGTTGTCTAAAGCAAATGCAACTGCCTAAAGCAAATGTCGTTGCTCATTGAGATTCAAACAACGGAAGGAGAAATCGGGGTCGTGGTAGAGGCAAAAGGCCCAACCTCACGAGACATGGAAGGGAACCCCTATGATTTGGATCAACGCAACCATGGCGCATGCGACCAAAGGTGTTCATGAACCAAGTACCCGTGATCGAGGTACATGTGGTGGGTACGCGCTCTGTCAGCCCCCAAGGCCTAAACTGAGAGAAACACTGGTCTAGCCCATCGCCACCAGAACCAGAATCAGGAAGATCTGTATTATCAATGTGGAGGAATAAGTCATTGGTACCGCACCTACCGTACACCAACGCAAGTTGTAGACGAGTATCACGCCAGTTGCGGAACTCGAGAGACCAACTTAGTCGAATGATCAGTTCCCACATATAGATTAATTTTGTGATTTATGTTTTTGGATTTGAAAATGTGGTTTTGTGCCCGAATATGATTTAATTTAATACAAATATTTATTCTCATGCATGTGATCCATTGATTTAAATTTATGAATAGGCATGTCTTGTGGGGAAGTTTGTTGTCTAGCTGACACTGCTACCACACACACTATATTCCGAGATTGGAAATAATTTACAAACTTATTGCCTAATCATACCTCTGTGACAATCATATCAGGCCAATCCAACCTGTTTGAGGGTCATGGCAAAGCCCACTTTATGTTGTCCAATGGTATTGAATTTACCATCAATGAGGCCTTACATTCTCCACGTTCTAGAAGAACGTTATTGAGTTTTAAGGATATTGGACCCAACGGTTATTACTTTGAAACCACAATGGAAAAGGAAGTGGAATACCTTTGCATAACCTCCAACCTATACGACCAGAAGCGTACATTGGAGAAGCTAGCCAAAAGCTAGGTAGTAGCAAGCCATAAGCTACCTAACCCGAGCAACTATTTATCATGGCAAGACCGGTTGGGACACCCAGGTCAAGGTATGATGCGCCGTATCCTCAATTCATCACATGGGCATCCCCTTACTAATAAAGACCTTGTGTTCAGTGAGACACTATGCCAAGCTTGCTCGATGGGAAAGTTGAATACTAGACCATCATTTGCAAAGATGAGTAAATAATCCACCCTTTTCTTGCAAAGAATACAAGGGGATATTTGTGGACCTATCCAACCACCATGCGGACCATTTAAATATTTCATGGTTTTGGTTGATGCATTGACAAGGTGCTCACATGTTACATTATTGTCCACACACAATTGTGCGTTTGCTAAACTCCTCGCCTAGATCATTAAATTGAGGGTCCATTACCCCAATTATCCTATACAATCCATATGACTTGGTAATGCCGGAGAGTTTACATCAAAATCATTCGATGATTATTGCATGTCCCTTGGGATTGATGTTTAACATCCGGTTTTCCATGTTCACACCCAGAATGGTCTTGCAAAAGAATTCATTAAGAGATTGCAAATGATTGCATGGACCTTGGTTATGCGCACCAAGCTCCCAATTTCTGCGTGGGGCTATGCAATTTTGCATGTAGCAATGTCGATCCTGTTGAGGCTTACTGCCACCCAACCTTATTCCGCATTACAGCTTTTCACTGGGTACGAACCTGACGTTTTGCACTTACGCATTTTCGGGTTTGCAGTTTACGTCCCAATTGCGCCGCCACAATTTACGAACATGGGTCCTCAATGCAGGAGGGGCATATATTTCGGTTATGAATTCCCCTCCATTATACGCTATTTAGAGCTCTTGATATGCGATCTTTTTACCGCAAGATTTGCTGGTTGTCACTTTGTTGAGACAGTCTTCCCGCCGTTAGGGGGAGATAAGAACGTCAACTGTAAGGACCCTTCCCGAATTTTTCCTCGAAACCCGGAAAGAACCCTTATCCCGTATGACAGCTCTTTTATCTCAAAATTTAAATACCAGAAATACCCTTTATTCTTAAATAATTTTTAGTAAACTTTACCGGTTTCCCGACAGAACCTCTGTACTTACTGACCACTCCTACCTATCAGACGCAGGATAGTATACAGGTCAAAGCCAAGACCTCGGAATAGTGGTGGTCCAAATAGGAACACCCTCTGATACCAAATGTCAGTAGGTCAGACACTGCTGACATCTCTACTGGAATGCCACATGACAACTAACTAGTCAGATATTTGTGAACCAACAATAATTCGTCACTCTGGATTATCGCCCACACCAACCCACTGACCCAGATGACGAAGTGTTTCCATAGGCTGATTTATCACATGACAATCGTCGTCAAACCATATTAGAGCTGGAAATATCCTCAGCTATCATATCACATCAGTCGGCATATCCCTAGCCACCAGGGTATCCCTTGGGGTGTGCTAGTCCTGTATCACAACTCTATATACTATGCATAAATAGCCTCACGACCCGGCGGAGCCAAAACTCCTCGATGCCAGAGTCGGAGCACTCAACGAACCAACAGAGTAAAACTCTCGATGCTAGTCGAAGAACAGTAACCAATTACATTGAAGGTTCACCGGGTTCACCGCCAATAACGGATCCTAGTCCCATTTTCTGGTATTCCTCAAATATGTTTATCTTGGAGGTTACCGGGTTCACCGTCAACAGCGGATCCTTACCCCGGCTCCTGGGCCCCCTCAAAACTGTATTGTTTATATTGGAGGTTCACCGGGTTCTCCGTCTCAGCGGATCCTTACCCCGGCTCCTGGGCCCCCTCAAAATCGTATTGTTTATATTGGAGGTTCACCGGGTTCTCCGTCTCAGCGGATCCTTACCTTGGCTCCTGGGCCCCCTCAAAATCGTATTATTTATATTGGAGGTTCACCGGGTTCTCCGTCTCAGCGGATCCTTAACCCGGCTCCTGGGCCCCCTCAAAACTGTATTGTTTATATTGGAGGTTCACCGGGTTCTCCGTCTCAGCGGATCCTTACCCCGGCTCCTAGGCCCCCTCAAAACCGTATTGTTTATATTGGAGGTTCACCGGGTTCTCCGTCTCAGCGGATCCTTATCCCGGCTCCTGGGCCCCCTCAAAACCGTATTGTTTATATTGGAGGTTCACCGGGTTCTCCGTCTCAGCGGATCCTTACCCCGGTTCCTTGGCCCCCTCAAAACCGTATTGTTTCCAAGAATCAAGCATTTTATAACCACCAATACGATTTAGCTCAAAATCATGGACTCTAATAATTTCCACGTCAAAACAATATCAAAACCGAATCCAACAACCATGCCAATTCTCACAACACACTTTCACTGAATTATTGGAAAAACAAATGTCCAGCAGTCATTTATAAATTTCAGGAAATCATTACAACCATACACAACAATATTTAAATCAAAGATATTTATACATGCATTACAATTTATAAACCAAAAGTCCGCTTACAAACATCATCCAACCCAAAATTCATGGACGCTCTAGCCCAAGGAACACCTGCACAATAATGACCCAACTACCTTGACTTTCCGAGCTCAAAACCCGCTAATACGGTCAACTATTACCTGTGGGATTGCCCAAAACGACCTCTAAACGACGTCCGATCAACCTGAAACCTGTACTAACAGATTCGGAACGTCGAGAACTAGTTACCACGCGTCGCCGTGACCTCAGACTCGGCCCCACGCGCCGCCACGCGCCGCGGAAGGTCGGCACACGTGCCCTCACGCGCCTGCTACAGTGTTCACGCGCCTGCTACAGTGTTCACGCGCCTGGACCGGTCCAACCTGGTCCGGCTCGACCTGACCCGGTCCAACTCGACTCAACCCGATAAATTTACTCAACCCGATCGGTTCACTCGACCCGACCAGTTCACTCGACCCAACCAGTTACCGGTGACTCGCCGGAGAAAACGACCGGACGGCCATCGCCGTCGCCGGAGGCAGACCGGAGAAGATGACCGGACCTCCACCTCCGCCGCCGTCTGGTTCGCCGGAAATTGCAATTTCCAGTCGATTTTCAAGGTTTTCTAACTTCTTCATTTCTTGACCGTTTTTCACGATCTACACATGGAAATTCATCTACTTTTCACCAGGAATCCAAATATGAGGTCAAAGTTCCGAGATCATACCTTGTTTGGCTGAAAAACGGCTGAGAAGATTCGGTTCACCTTCCTCCTCCGTCCGTCACCTACGGCGGTGCTCTCGCTCCAATAACTACCCCTAAATGCTCGTGGGGTCCCGGGGAAGATCCTCCCGACCTTGGTTTCGTTCGAATCGGATCGAAATCCATCCGATGAAAATGGGATCTTCGGTTTTCGCACGGGGAGGACTTTGGGATCTGCTATATAGTTCCAACTTTTCCAAAATTACCAAACTACCCCTGAAGCTTCTAGACCCGTAACGAACTCATCGGGTCTCCGTTTTCCGCGTGCCTCTTGTCTTCGAACTCGTGAGTTCGAGACCTACGCAACGACCCAAGAAAAATTCCCAAAAGTACTGCCAGTCAAAAAGTGACTCCCGAACCCGTCCGAAATTGAGGGTAAATATATCCAATTCTCAAAATAATTTAATTTCTGGTCCGGGTCGTTACATCAATGTTCATGAAGAAAGACGTGACTTGAGATGGAATGTCCCCACTATGTCTCATTTTGATCCCCGAACCGCACAATGTGAGAATGAAGTGCGAAGAATTCTAGATCTACAGAGTATAGCTAATAATATGCCAGACGCTTTCTCTGATCTAGCTCAAGTGACGAGATCACATATACATGCTGCAAATGTGCATGCAAGGATAGATGTCCATGTAGGACGCGTCGTCCCAGATGGATGAGTTGTCCCAAACTGATGAGGTATGACCATGGCGACTAACCAGTCATATGTCCCTGCCCAGAAGCGAGGTAAACCAATAGGTTCGAAGGATTGTCATCCTTGGAAGAGGATAAATTTGGTACAATCGAATCCCTTAGACATCTTAATATCAACTGATCCATCTCACGAGATAATTTCGGATTATGGGTCTATCCTACAAGAGACGACGTTGGGGGATGCTCCAACGTCTGAACCCATTCCCGAGAATAGATAGATCTCGGTAAATTATGCATGCTTATGTGACATATGGAATCAGAATGATATTATCATCGATGATATATTTGTATTCGCGGTAGCTACTGAAATAATAACTAGTGATGACATCGTACCTCGCTCCGTTCATGAATGCCAACATAGAGAAGACTGGCCAAAATGGAAAGAAGCAATCCAGGTCGAATTAGATTCCTTGACGAAAGGGAAAGTGTTTGGACCGGTAGTTCCCACACCTCCCCATGTTAAACTTGTAGGTTTTAAATGGGTATTTGTAAGGAAACGTAATGAGAAGAACGAGATTGTGAGATACAAAACTCGTTTAGTGGCGCAAGGATTTTCTCAACGCCCTGGGATTGATTACGAGGAGATGTATTCTCCCGTAATGGACGTCATAACGTTCCGCTACCTTAGTAGTTCGGTAGTTTCTAAAAAACTGAGTATGCAACTTATCTCTATGGGGATTTGGATACAAAGATATACATGAAAGTTCCCGAAGGACTTAAGATACCTGATGCAAATAGTTCCAGACCACGGAACACGTTTTCCATTCGTTGAGGAGTTCACTTTACGGATTAAAACAAGCCGGACAGATGTGGTATTACCATCTAAGTGAATATTTGATTAGAGTGGGATATGTTAATAATGAACTATGCCCATGCGTGTTTATTAAGAAAACAAGTTCCGGGTTCTCTATAGTAGCAGTTTATGTTGTTGACATGAATCTGATTGGTACTCCTGAAGAGATCAAAGAAACTGCTAAGCACATGAAGTTAGAATTTGAAATGAAGGATCTTGGAAGAACAAACTTCTGTCTCGGCCTGGAACTCGAGCACCCTGCAGATGGATTTTTGTCCATCAATTGAATTACATCCAGAAGATGTTGAGACGCTTTAATGAGGATAAAGCAAAACCTTCAAGCACGCCCATGATCTTCCGTAGTCTAGATCCTAAGAAGGACCCGTTTCGTCCCGCAGACGATAACGAAGAGATATTGACACCATAAGTTCCATATCTAAGTGCACTAGGCACATTATTGCACTTGGCTCAATGCACTAAACTGGACATTTCATTCATTGTGAACTTGCTAGCTAGATTTAGCTCTGCGCCAACACGCCGCCACTGGAATGGCATAAAAGACATTTTCCGGTACCTCAGAGGTACGATGGATATGGGTTTATTCTATCCCTATGCATCGAGGAATGGATCAAACCCTCTTGATCCTCGGAATGATGCACACCTTGTTGGGTATACTAATGCGGGCAACCTATCAGACCCACACAAGGCACGTTCCCAAACTGGTTATGTCTTTACCATTGGGAACACAGCAATATCTTAGAGGTCTGCGAAACAGACCCTTATTGCCACCTCTTCGAATCATGTAGGGATTCTAGCTCTTCATGAAACAGTTCATGAATGTATATGGCTGAGAGCCATTACGAGGCATATTCGAAGTACTTGTGGACTGCATTCCACCAATAATGAGACAACACCAAGCATATTGCACCGAAGTTTTTCTTCAAACAACAACTACAAGAGCATCAGAAGAATGAAATCAAGTCAATCAGATCTCAAGACAACCATGTAGACCTTTTTATCAAGTCATTACCAAATGCTACATTCCAGCAGCATGTTCGAGGTATTGGCTTATGTAGACTGGCTGATCTACCTAGTCTGTAGTTTTCAGGGGGAGTCGATATCAGGGGGAGTATCATGAAGTACACCAAGTATCCCGAAGTATACAGAGTATCCCGAAGCATACTCACTTGACCATCATGTACTCTTTTGTCCTACGACCAGGGTTATTTTGTCCCATTGGGTTTTGTTACCTGGCTAGGTTTTAACGAGGCACGCTTTTGGTATGGTCATCCCATTAACATTGCATCCTGAAGATGCCATGATTCGACTGATATGCATTGGCTCATCTTTTTCCTTCGACCAAGGGTTTTTCCCATTGGGTTTACCAGGCAAGGTTTTGGTATAGCAACTCTAATGCATCTTATCCCATAGACGTACTATCTACTTATTATCCAGAAGAGATGACTTCAACTACCTCCGGAAGTTTCGATGCGACTACTCCGTATCTACGCGCGTTGCACTTTTTTTCCTTCGACCAGGATTATTTTTGTTCCACATAGTTTTTATTACCTGATTACGTTTTAACGATGTAACACATAAGCGCGCAGCCAAGCAGCACTATTACATGAAATATCCAAAGGGGAGTGTTGCAAATAATTAAAACATTGTGGCTATTTCATGTAAGGATAAATGAGACTTTTATCATGTATCGCTAAAACCCTAGACATATATATTGTTGTTCTTTGCATATTGTGATAGCTCTCTTTAGAGAGCCTCCGAATATTCTTCTCTTTCAATATATGTATTATTAAAATTCTCAACAAATATAATATTATTAGGAATGATAAAAAGAGGCCCTAGGCGGCCGCCTAGGCGCTGGGCGTTCAAACACTGTTCCGATTATGACTAAAACGAGAGAGGTAGTATCCTGGTGGAGGTGGATTCAAAACAGGTAGCAGAGGTGCTAAAGGACATGGTAATTGCTGGAGCAGTTTAGGGGTGCTCATCAGCGATGCTTGATGGTTGATGCAGCAAGCTGGAGCTATGTAGGTGCGGTTTCAGCGCCGTGAAGGTAACAGAGTTGTGCGCATGTTTGCTAAAGTGGGGCTGCAGGATCAGGTCCGTCGTCTGTGGTTCGACGCTGCGCCGCCGTGGGTGGAGGAGCTCATTGATTCAGAAAGCATGTAAGGCGTCGTGGGGGTTCTGTTCTCTGTGTTGCGACTGTATTCAGAGAATGGGACGGTGGTAAGTTGGATACAAGCCTGGTCTTCATGGTTCTTGGTTCGTTGGCTTGTTGTTTCAAAGCTTAATTTGTTTGACTGATTTTAATCTCTTGTTTCCACGTTCCAGATTTTCCTGATTCGCGAATTTTATGGCAAGTTCTATTAAGGCCTTCGTGTATCCAACCTTTCATGTATTAGTTTTTTCAATTAATGGAACTTTCTCTTTTTTTATCAGAAAAAAAATTGACAGCTGCCTTGTTTATCAGAAAAAAAATTGCCAGCTGCCTAGTCAGCCCTAGGCGTTCATGCCAGCCCTACCCATCTAGGTGCGAGGTCTCTACCCACCATCGTAGGATTGCCTAGCGTTCTTTCGAACATTAGTTATTAGACCAAAAAGCTAGTGAGTGAAATGCAGGGTAGTGGGTAAGGGGTCAAACTGAAATGCTATAATAATAAAGATTATTGTTAGAAGAAAATGAAAGGAAAAGCAGGGCTAAGACTAACATAAAGCAATTTCATCATGTTGAGGTCCGAAAACTGTACAAGAAACACCTAAAGCCACCATCCAAATCCAGGAATCACTACTCAAACCTCAAACTTTCCTGATGTCATGCTCCTCAATAACAATTACTGTTTTATGTTGGGATACAAAATCAATCACTAAGGTCCTTGGATTGGAAGGTATAGAAAGGGCCCAAAAAAAGAAGGAAAAATAAAACTAGGTTTGATTTGAAGACTGCTTTATTAGGGGTTGGGAAGTTTTTCCCCATTCCTCAGGTTGGGTCTTAACCTCCATTAGCAATGCAACGACTTCCTTCATGGAGGGTCGCTCTGCGGGCGAAGAGTTGACACAGAACATTGCTATTCCAAGTGTTTGCAGCATCTCTTGCACCATTTGATCCGGTAGGCCTTGCAGCTTTGTATCTAGTATTGACACAGCTGGTTGAAAGCTTCCCATCTTTTTTTTGACCCATTCAACAATGTGTAGCCCATCCCCGATTTGAGGTTGCACAGCGCTCCTCCCGCTTAGGATCTCCAACAAAACCACACCATAGCTGTACACGTCACTCTTCTCCGTTATGTTCATTGTGTATCCGTATTCTGCATTTATTCATTCATTCCACAATGGAAAGGAAATCATTGGTTATGTACTAGTTATGTTCATTGTGTTTGAGTGACGTACATGATTGAAAAGGTTATGAAGCAAACAAGTAAGGACAATATAGTAAAAATGATTGAAAAGGTTGTGTGACATACCTGGGGCAATATAGCCATAAGAGCCAGCTACTCGGGACATTGCATGGTGATAAGTAGGGGAGTTCATCAACTTTGCGAGGCCGAAATCTGCCAAATAAGCTTCAAACTTTGAATCCAAGAGTATGTTATTGCACTTGACATCCCTGTGAAGAATGGCGGGTACACAATCATGGTGAAGGTATGATAAACCCTGAGCTGACCCAATTGCAATTTTGTACCTAGTTTCCCAGTCCAAGTTCCTATTCCCTTGCAAAAGCTGTTGCAAATTACCATTGGGAATGAAGTTGTATAGAAGTAGCTTCACACTCCTATTTGAGCAGTAACCTAAAAGCTTGACAATGTTGCGGTGCCGAATGTGTCCAAGAATTTGAATTTCTGCAGCAAAAGAGTCTATTGCTTCTTCCTCTTGCTTCGTTTTCCACAGCTTTTTCACCGCGATCAAGTCCCCATTATGCAGTTCAGCCTTGTAAACAATCCCGGAACACCCTTTTCCAATTACATTTTCTTCCTTCAAACAATCCAAGATGTTATCAATGCTGAAATTAAGCTTCTGAAATGGAATGAAGGTCCATGGATAAGAGAAATCTTCAGCCCCTGACGAAGATGCCAATGCTCCTAAAGATTTCTTCACCATGTATCTATGATTCCGCATAACAACAATCCACGATGCAACAACTGCTATGCTTACTGACACCAGGATCACTGAAATTAAAGCAATTGTTTTCGCAGATTTCAAACCATTTTCCCTCATTAGACTTGATGAACAAGTAGAGCCATCGGCAGACTCACAAAGATGAGGGTTCTTAAGATATGAGTTTGAGGAAAGAGTTCGGAAGAAGGGCGTAACGGGGATAGCACCTGAGAAATTATTGCAAGAGATATTAAGGGAAGTGAGACTGGTTAGTGAAGCAAGAACCTTAATTTTTCCAAACAGCATATTATGAGAAAGGTCCAATGATTGTAATTGTGTCAAACCCTCCATTGTATCCGGGATTTCGCCCGTGAAACTATTTGAGCTCAAGTCCAAACTGATTGTCAAGCTTGTGACATGGCCAATCTCAGGTGGGATTGGACCAGAGAGGCTGTTGAAGCTCAAATCCAGCAATGTTAACTTCTGCAAGCTGCGAATAGATTTCGGTATTGATCCTGTGAGCAGATTATTGTTGATGATGAGTTTGTTCAAGTAACTCAAGTTTCCAAAGCTCCATGGGATTTCACCAGTGAAGCTGTTTCTGCTCAAATCAAGCTGCTCCAAATTCACAAGCTCCCCAAGCTCAGCTGGAATCTCACCACCTATGTAATTGTTGTGAACATCTAGTAACTCAAGAACTGTGACATTGGCAAGCTCAATTGGAAGCCCACCTGAGAAATGATTCATGTACAAGTCAAGGAACACAAGATTTTGCAATTGGCCTATCTCCTTAGGAATCTGCCCTGACAGCTGGTTTTCTCCAAGCCTTAACCTAACTAGAGATTGGCAATGTTCAACACTTGCCGGTAAACCGCCGGATAATGAGTTTCCCAAAAGCAACAGCTTGCTCAGCTTCTTCAAACTGAAGATCTCCTCTGGGATTGACCCAGTTAGCTTGTTTCTTGAAAGATCAAGTGCATAGAGCTCAGTGCAGTTCCCAAATGATGATGGTATAGTTCCAGATACTAAATTCCCCCACAAGAAAAAACTCTGCAGGGCTTTCAAATTACCAACCTGCCATGGAATTGTACCGGAAAATTGGTTCTTGTCAAGCTGCAGAGCAGTGAGGCTAGTACAGTTGCTCAGCTGCCATGGTATTGCTCCGGTAAGCGAATTATCGGACAAATGAAGCTGTTCGAGAACACCCAACTTCCCCAAGTCTTTTGGGATTGGTCCTGAGAGATCATTGGCAGAAGCATCAAGGATCACAAGGGAAGAACAGTTTGAAATCTCCGGAGGGATTGGGCCTGACAATGCATTGCCCCAAACAAGCAAGCCAGTGAGCTTTTGCAAGTTTCCTAGTTGGGGTGGGATTGATCCAGTGAGCTTGTTCATGTGCAAATACAAGTTCCTCAGCTCCACACAGAGTCCGAGTTGAAAAGGGATTGAGCCAACTATTTCAGTATCATAAAGAGCCAATGTTTGGAGATTGATCAAGTTCCCAAATGTGGATGGTATCTTCCCGGAGAGGGCGGTGGCGGCGGCGCCAAAGGTGGTAAGGTTGGTGAGAAGGCCTAACTGAGATGGGATTTCTCCGGTTATATAGGGATTCCCTCCAACACGAAACTGTTGGAGGGAAAGCAGAGAGCCTAATTGAGAAGGGATTGAGGCGTTGATGAGATTGTCTTGGAGACTAAGGACTTGAAGTGAAGTGAGGTTGGCAAGTTGTGGAGGCATTTTGTCTGAAAGTCTGTTGGAATTCAAGAAGAGGAATTGGAGGGCAGAGAGATTTCCAAGCTCTGGAGGAATGGGGCCAAAGAGGGAGTTGGAGGAGAGGTCAAGGATGCGGAGATGGGTGAGTTGGCCGTAGGCCGGTGGGATTGTGCCGGAGATGTTGGTGGAGGAGAGGTTGAGGAGCTGAAGATAGGAGAGGGAGGAGAGCTGCGGAGGGAGAGAGGAGAGGTTGAGGAAAATGTTGGGCAGAGAGAGTGAGATGACTCTGTTTTGTGGAGAACAGGTTATGCCTTGCCATGAACATGGAGTTTGTGCTGATGAATCCCAAGAGGAAACCACTGGCACAGAGGAAGATTGTTTAGAAGGGATAAGGGAGAGAAGAGCTTGGCCATCAGAGGACAAAGAGGTAATTAATGAGAGATTGGCCATGGTTATGAAAATCAACAATGACAAGGAGGATAGAAAAAAATGATGGGTTCTGTTTATTTCCATGGTTTTTGATCACTTGGTTGCTTGATGGGTAGATTAAGGCCTGCAAATTGGTGAATGAGGATGAAGGTGGAGGAAAAATGGAGTTATGGGTTGTTGTTGTTGTTGTAAGGAGACAAGATGCATGTGAAGAAGGAGGTTTCAGGGGTTGGTTGATAGGAGAATTGAGAATAAAATGAGAATGCTTGAATTTTACAACAAGGTGTTGGACTAAATATGCATGTGAGCAAAAAGGTTGTGTCACACTCACACATCTTTAAATGGCCCAAGAGATAATATATAAACAGTGTGTTGATTTTGGTCAAACCAAAAATGGTGGAGTGTGGTGTTGTCTTACCTGAAAATGCTTTCTTTCTTCCTTTCTTTCTTCTTGAGGCTAGGTGGCGGTGGCGGTGGTCTTCTTCTTGTGGTGGAGATGAAGGTGGCAAGAGATTAGCAGCACCAGAAATGGAGATAGAGAGGCATATATGAATGTGTTTGAAGGGTTTTCAAGGTTGGAGGCGGTGGTTTGAGGTGTAAGACTAAGAAGATGGTATAGACTACTCCTTTCTCTTTGCTTGTGTTATGTTTCCAAGGCTTTGAAATCCCATCCCTATTTGCAGATAATTAAATATTGCTTCACTAGGATTTGTAGAGTATAATAATAATGATTTGTAATTTTTTGAAAAAAAATTTTGTATCAAAAAATTACAAATCATTATTGTTATACTCTACAAATCCTAGTGACGTGTTTGGTTCAATGAGATTGACAAAATTACCCTTTTACTTCAATAAAGTAGAACATTGATAATTTAATATCCGATAAATTAATAATCTCAATTAATTAATATTTTTAACTGGTCATGATTTGGGGATAATGTGCTAAATTAATTATTCGTTAAATTTATAAGATAATACATTATAAGAAAATCATATAGGTTCCACGTAAAATATAAATAAATAATTTTCTGATACGTAGTGCTTATGATTCGACTATATAGTCCTCATAAAATATTACTCAATCATTGTTTGTTTCTTTCTAAAATTGATGTTACTTTAAATCTCATCTCTAACTTTTCTTAACATTAATTTGAGATGAGAAACCATTGTTGTATGTATGATGTGTTGTGTTATTATGGTTTTTGTTTATTTAAATAGAGTTTTTGCTTGGTTAATTAAATGTTCATAAAATGGAATAACGTAGTACCATGAAAAATTTACAACCTATTTTTGGGAAAAATAGGGAGATTCATAAATTTTACTTGGTTAAACAAATATGGAAAATACTTGCATCCCACCCTGGTGGTACCTCCTCGTCCCACCCTTTCGATTTATCGAATTGTCTTTGTACATATATCATAATCAGAACCGTTCATTCTCTCAATCATCATGTCAATATCATCTCCGTAAAAAATCACTAAGATTGGAGATTGTTTAGTCATTCATATGTATCAAATAATTCAACGATTTTTGTAAGAATTCATATGCTCATGGCAAACCGTCTATTTAGTTAATATATATGAATGACTAAATGACCTCTAATTTTTTTTTTTTACGGAAATAATCTTGACATAATGGTTTAAAGAATGAACGGTTCCGATTATGATATATGTACAAAGACAATTCGATAAATGGAAAGGATGGTACGAGGAGATACCACCAGGGTGGGATGCAAGTATTGTCCAACAAATATATAGAATTGTTAGCTCGTAAAACGAGAAATTTTTTTCTTTTTTTGAGAAGATATGAAATTTCATTGATAGAACAAATATACAAATTAAAGACAAGCTAGACTGCAATAGCTTGACGACAAACATAGGTAAATACCTCCCGTGATCAGGCTCAATATCTGTATGTCGAAACGATCTAGAAAGAATGACGCACAAAATAATATAACTTGAAAACAAACAAACTTCGGTGAAATCGACACCAAGACCGGTTGGATTATCCGGTTTATTCACTACATCCCTATGAGTACTAGGGAGAACCCCACTGGACCTGAAGAAGTTCAATCGAAGAAAAAAAATTTTGAAGGGAGATTTTTTTTGGAGAGGAGGCTAGGTAAAACGAGAAACTAAATACAATATACAATATTTAAGAAAATAAGGAATAACTTGATATTAATTTATCGATAAATTAATAAATAATTAATTAATCGATAAATTAATAAATTATTAAATTATCAATTATTTGTTCGCTAAATTAATAGATTTTCCTTTGCCCTAATGTTATTAATTTATAGAAGTTTAACTGTATTATTATTGTTTCAATATTGGACGTTAAGTAAGATGTAGCTAGTTGTAGTTAGCTACACAAGCAATTTTAGTCATTAAAAATTAAAATTTTGATATTAAATTTCACATGAATATATCCTTCAATCTATAATTGGATGAGAAAGTCCAAAATACCAATTAATATATCCTAATATTCCCTGCCGATTCCCACCATATGAGGATGGTAGTTCTAGTTCACCTGTTAGGCCGATTTTTCAAACAATGCATACAAGTGAATTACACCATCCTTAAACATATATGCGATCAAATGACAAGGCTAGCAGCCTAGTACCATGGTACATTAATTGTTGAAGAAAAATGTAAATGATATGTACAAAAGGATTATTTTAAAAGATTTCACTGTGACTTACGTGTAAATCTAAGTTAAAACTATATTTTAAACCGAAAAATTATTTAACCATGTAAATTTAGGGATCAAAAATTTGTTATTTTTATTTTTAAGGATGGTAATTGCATTTAGGTGGAGACAGGATCAAAAATTTCAGAGTCTAGGGCATGAGGGATGGAGGAGGCACAGGGTGCGTGCGTGGGGAAAAGAGAGAGCATGGAAAAAATTTCAGAGTCTAGGGCATGAGGGATGGAGGAGGCACAGGGTGCGTGCGTGGGGAAAAGAGAGAGCATGGAAGAATGTGAAAGGTGAAAGGTGAAAGGTGAAAGGTGAAAGGTGAAAGGTGAAAGGTGAAAGGTGAAAGGTGAAAGGTGAAAGGTGAAGGGTGAAAGGTGAAAGGTGAAAGGTGAAAGGGTTTGGATGAAGGAAAGGCGCAATTTCAATGTCTTTATTGATGAATAAACTAAACTAAAACTGTGCGACCGCAAACGTGGCCTTGTGGTTATTATAAGCAGTAGGGTTTGAAACTTTGAATAGGGCAGCGTGGAAATAGAGGAAGTTTTATTGGAGCTTTTGGTAGCTAGGGTTATAATATTTTTATCTTTTACTGCTGATTACTGTGGTAAGGGTGAAATTAAGCAATTTGGTTACCGAGGCAGAGGTGGTGGGTTTGTTTTGGGACTGGGGCATGCAAAAGAAAATTTACATCATCACATAAATATGAATATGAATATTAATATATATCAGTGAGAGAGAGAGACAGAGAGAGAGAGTTGTCCTTAATTTGGAATATATTAGGGCAATCAGCGAGAGAGAGAGAGAGAGAGAGAGTTGTCCTTTGGCATATATTAGGGCAAGGATTAGGGTTTTATTAGGGCTTTAGGCAAAAATGCTCCCATCAAATAATTGGGGTGAATCATAATTTGCCGCCCATGGGTTTGATCATATGAAAGAGGGAAGTACTGTACTCGTGTCGTAGGCTAAGGATATTGGCCAAAACCCCGAGCTAGCTAGAGTGCAGGAATTGACGAGGAGAGTATAGGAAATAAAAATTTGAATTAAGTCACACAAATAAATCATTCAGCCACTAATTGGTATCGAATTTCAATACATATACATCAATATGGATCTTATATGTGTCAGTTGAACGATTCATTAATAATAAAATCTTTCACTAATAAATAAAAAGAAATATCATTATACTATAATGTTATTGGCTAGGTACTAGTCTTGATATAACGATATTACATAACGGGATAATATACATTAATTCGGTACTAATCTCACCATTTACGAGAGTTAAATTTGAGACCACTCATTACAAAATTTAGGTGCATCCAATGTGATTTTTTTTTATTTTTTACATATAACTATATTTATGTATTTTTCTTTATATACAATAATATTCTACACTCTATGGAGAGAGATTGATTTATGCTGAGCCACATGAATACCAATCATAATTAGGTATATACTCAACACAAATATCAATCGTCATAACCATCAAACCCTGGTGCAGCACATGCATTCAATAGTGACTTTAAATTTTAGAAAGTCATGAAAGTCTAATGATATAAAGGTGTAGTTGCATTAGAGTTTTGGGCTTACCGGTATTTCTCATCGATTCCTAAATTAATATTATTGCTGTTGGATTTAGCCTATTATGGTATAATTGACACACTCCGACCCGGAAAGTGTACGTGAGCACCAAAATCGAGGTATAATGGCCGACATCTGAATGGTGACGCCCAAATGACGAAAGCCAAAAGAGAGACGTTGCGTTTTAGGAGGTCGTCTGAAAAGTAATTAGTAAAAACCAATTAACAATTCACCGCGACAGCGGAAATACAGAGCGTAGTACACGACTTGATGACAAAAAAGTTTAAACAACTACCTAATTTACCCTGATTTCCGACGCGTCACACTCGAATGGCCGGTGTGAATGTCAGGGCAGAAACTGAGAACTCCTCCTCGATAAGCGTGAAGTACCACTAAGACCTGAGGGGTACAAAAATAGAAGGGTAAGTGGACATTACAAGTTATTTCAGTGTAAAACAGCAAGGTAAAAGCATATTTTAACCCCCTCAAATTTGAAAAGAAACTCGAAGGATACCAACAAAACATAACAACGAACATGCACATCCCACGAGAAATAATTATAAAATAAAAAGCAGTCAAAAGATCATCCCAAAATAATAAGTGTAGAACGTATAACCCACTAATTATGCTATTGAGTCGCTCAAGTCATGCGCACATGACAGGCTGGGTATCTATGGTTAGCTCGTGTACCTCGTCCACGTGAAGGTTGGGTGCTAAGCACCTTCACCTCATGTGCCCTAGAGCTCGGGGACAAGCTGGTGCTATTTAACTAGTATTCGAGCAAGTGAGGGTGATTGATCACGTGGAGGCTGGTCTGTGACCAACAGACGGGTACTAAAGATACCGGCGACTCCTAAATGGGTACTACACATCTCATGTCTAATACGCGCACATCATAGCTCTTCTAATGATAATTAACCATCAATCTCAATTGAGTCATGCTCGGGACTATAACGATCATAATAAAACAACATGCTCGGGAATATAATAATCATAATCAAACAAGGCATGCTTGGGAATATAACAATCATAATCAAACAAGGCATGCTCAGGAATATAATAATTATAATCGAACAAGGCATGTAACGACCCATACGTTTCATTATTCAATTTTAGTAAATTAATTTAGAAAATGACGATTTTGCCCTTGGGTTTAGGAGGGGCTCGGAAGTTACTTTTAGTTTGTGAATACCTTTGGAAGTTTTTCTTGGACCGTTGCGTAGATCTCGAACTTACGAGTTCGTGGACAAGTGACACGCGAAAATCGGAGCTCGTTTGAACGAGTTACGGGTCTAGAATCTTTAGGGGCACTTTAGTAATTTGAGTTTCAAATATTTTCCATATTTTTGGAAAATATCTACCCTCCTTTCCCTTTTATTTTCCAGAATTCTCTGGACTCTCTCTCTCCCCCACCCACCCCACCCGCCACCTAGCAGCCACGTGGGTGCCACCTAGCCAGTAATCAATTGACTTAACGGTCAACTGACGCCATTAAGGTTTGACGGAATATGCTGACGGCATTGGCATATTCCGTCAAAAGTTAACGGAGTTGGACGGAACCCTAACGCTGTTACTCTGGATGGAATATTCTGATTTCGTCGGGATATTCCATTAGGTTTGACGGAATATTCCGTCAAAGTGACGAAATATTCCGGCGTGAACAGATTCGAACATGCAGAGGCGCGTGACGGCGCGTGGCTGGTGCATGGCGCATGGTCTGGCTTTCCGCCGACGCGTGGGACCTGTTCTGGGGTCACGGCGACGCGTGTCAGCTAGTTATTGACATTCCAGATCTGTTGGCGCAGGTTTCAAGTTGATTGGACGTTGTTTAGGGGTAGTTTTGGGCGTCCAAAGTTGCTACAAATTTAGTGAGATGTAGGCGGACATCCCAGAGTTTAGGGAGTTGAAACGTAGGGTTTTTATTATTAGCTGGTAATCCCGATTGTTAATATTGACATCGATACTGCTCCAGGAACTTCGGAGGAGTGTACAACTCGGGATTGAGCTTGCTTGGACGTGTGGTGAGTGAACTTTGGTTTATAAATTGTAATGCATGCATAAAGGTATTTTGTGACAATTTTCGGACTTTGGTTTATGTATTGTTTGTGACCATTTTCGGAATTTAGAAATTATTACTAGACACAGGTTTTCCATATTTAAGTGAAAATGTGTTTTGGTTAAATGGCCTAGTTTTTGGACTCAGTTTTTATGTCGTCTCCACGTGGTAATTATTGAGTCCGTAATTTTGGGTTTAGACCCGTATTTGTGATTTACTGGATTTGGCCATAAATAGTTTTTCAATGAATTTGGCTTAGGCCAAGAAACAAGGATTTCAAAACACAAATTTTGATTTTCACTGGATTTCTGTCCCTGATGGTCAAGGTTTCTCCGACTGGCGTTGAGGAGTTTTGCTCCGCTGGTTCGTTGAGGGTTCTCCGATGATGGTGTCGAAGGGTTTTCTCCGCCGGGTCGTTGAGGTTGTCTACGCGTAGCACAAATTTCTGCACAACTCGAGGTATATCGGGTGTGTGGAGGGTATTTTGGGAACAGTGGGTTATGTGTTGATATATTTTGTGTCCAAGTCAATTTACATGATTTTAAACTCCTTTGAGGAGGATTTTCAAACCAAATTGTGGACCACGGTGTATTTTTCATTATACAAATTTTCGTGGGTCCAATCAAGTGTTTTTAAAGAAAGATGAAATTCAGGTGGTTTTCAGATCATCTTGATATCATAATTGCATAAAAAGAAATGTTTATGTTATGCATGCATGGTTTTACTCGTGGATGGGGAAAATGTAAGATTTCCTCGAAAAACGTTTTCTAAATGATTATTTTTGTCTACTCACAACTTTTGTGTTTTAAATCACTACCAGGCTGTTGAGTTGACGTGGGCACTTTCAGAGGCGGAGGCATTAGAATATTAGCTGCGCTATTACCTATACTCGAGTAGGATATTTAATTCTGTAATTATTATCCTACCCAGATGCTCTGATAACACTTTTGGACATACTATAAAATTTTAGATTTCATTGTTGGATGGTTGTTGTCTGTTGGAATTTGGAGTGCTATCTGATCTCTTGTCTGACAGGTGGAAGACGGTTAACCAGTCCCTATGGGGAGACTCTGTCGTACTTTTGGTAGAGTTCTCATAATTCCAGTGTTAGGACTTAAGGGTGTTTTGGGAAATTCCTTAAGTTGTTCGACGGGAGCAGGGTTCTTCCTGGATTTCGAGGGGAAATTCGGGAAGGGTCCTTACATTTGGTATCAGAGCACTAGGTTTAAATTCCTGTAGACCGTACACCTAGTGTACAACTGCTTATGGTATTGACGATTTACGGATCTTTTCAGCGTAATGCCTTCGAGACGTGAACCCCGTCAGCTGTCCAGAAATGGTGGGGACACACATGAACCTGCTGTAGAGCCTGATTTGGGGCAGACCCTGGAGCAATTGGGTTGGGCTTTGACTTCAGTACTTCAGGTTAGGGCTACTACTGAAGTTTCAAACATGGAGAGAGCCTAGAGATTGGGGGCGACAGTATTTACGGGCGAGTCTGGCCCAGATGATGCAGATGAGTGGATTACTCGTTCAAAATGAGTGTTCTCGGTTATGAGGTACCCTCCGGAGGACAGGGTGCGGTTAGCCACATTCCTTCTAGGTGGTCATGCGTACCATTGGTACATGCTTTGGAGCTGTCAGGCTGGGATGTCCATGCATTTACCTGGGAAACTTTTCGGGAGCGTTTCCTTGAGCAATTTTACCCTCGCTCGTACTGGGATGCCAGGGAGGCTGAGATCTTGCAACTACAGCAGGGAGAGATGACAGTGGCCCGATATGAGCAGAAATTTATTGAGTTGGCACGCTTTGTACCGGTTCTGGTGGCAACATAGATGGTAAGTGCCGCAGATTCGAGTATGGGCTGAGAGGTGAGATTCGGTCAACAATAACGGCAGTGGTTCATACTTCTTTGCGGGACTTGGCTGACACTGCAGCTTGGGTACAGTTGAGTTTGTCAATTCAGCAGCAGTTCAGTGGTTCCAGGAGACACTGGGATCGCTGGAATTTTGGAGCCTCTAGTCAAGGACCATCCAAGAGAGGCGGTTACAGTTCTGGTTCTTCTAGGAGTGAGAGATCTGGGTCGGGCAGTGGCGGAGCCGGGCAGGGACAGCAGTCATCCGCTCAGTCTAGCGATGCTTCAATACAGGTGACTGGAAGACAGAGTGGCAGATCTGGTGACACTGGTTGCTTCTTCTATGGGGAGACTAGTAATTTCAAGAGAGACTGTCCACATCGTCGTCCGGGCAGTAGTTCCTTAGGTCGTGATGCTACTGAACCAAGTCAGAAAACAGTGCAGACGTCTAACACTGCAGCAGGGAGCCAGACCTAATGCAGTGGGGCCAGCAGGGCCAAAAGGAGATATAGGGGTCGTGGTCGATCTTCGGGTACACATGCCCGAGTTTTTGCAATGACTCAACATGAGGCCCGAGCAACTCTAGAGGTGGTCACTGGTACATTATCTATTTTAATCGTGATGCTCGTGTTTTGATTGATCCCGGGGTGACACATTCTTTTGTTTCTCGGGGTTTCACACTGTTTGCTAATATAGAATTGTCCCCGATTGGTTGGAACATGGGTATTAGTACTCCTACCTGGGATATGTTAGTGGTGAACCTCGTGATTCACAGGTGTTTGGTGATAGTGGAAGGTCATGCGTTGGAGGCAGATTTAATCCCCTTAGACATTTATGATTTTGATGTGATTATGGGGATGGATTGGTCAACCATGCACCATGCCTCCATAAATTGTTATGACAAGACGGTGGTTTTCCAGAGTCCAGGTTTGCCAGAACTTATGTTTAGGGGAGATCGTAGGGTACTTCCCTCATGAGTAATATCGGCTTTGACTGCTGAGAAATTGTTGAGGAAAGGTTGGGAGGGCTATTTGGCTCACATGTTTGATTATCGGGATAGTCCGGTGAGAGTAGAGGATATTCCTGTGGTGAGTGAGTTTTTCGATGTATTTCCAGAGGATCTTCCGGGATTGCCACCTCACCGGGAGATTGAGTTCACCATAGAGCTTCTTCTGGGTACCCAACCTATATCACAGGCACCGTACAAAATGGCACCGGCAGAATTAAGAGAGTTGAAGACTCAATTGCAGGACTTAGTGGATAAGGGATTTATCCGACCAAATGTATCACCATGGGGTGCGCCGGGGTTATTTTTCAGGAAGAAAGCTGGTGGTCTGAGGTTATGTATCGACTACCGACAGCTAAACAGGGTTACGGTGCGAAATAAGTATCCTTTACCAAGAATTGATGATTTGTTTGATCAATTAAAAGGGGCAAAATATTTCTCAAAGATTGTCCTTCGATCCGGGTACCATCAGTTGAGGATCAGGGAAGGGGATGTTCCGAAAATGGCTTCAGGACACGCTATGGTCACTATGAGTTCCTGGTGATGCCATTCGGGTTGACTAATGCACCGGTCGCGTTTATGGATTTGATGAACAGGGTGTTCCGAAGGTATTTGGATCAGTTTGTGATTGTGTTCATCGATGATATATTGGTGTATTCGAGAAGTGCTAAGGCACATGAGAAGCACTTGAGGTTGGTGCTGAATATGCTAAGGAAAAAGCAATTGTTCGCCAAGTTCAGTAAATGTCAGTTTTGGTTTACCAATGTGGGATTCCTAGGTCATGTGATTTATGCTGAGGGTATCAGCGTGGATCCCCAAAAAGTTGAGGCAGTGGCAAATTGGGACCAACTGAGGACAATGACAGAGGTGAGAAGTTTTCTAGGTTTAGCGGGAGATTATCGACGATTCGTAGAAGGAGTTTCTACGATAGTTGCCCCGTTAACTCGATTGACTTGGAAAGGAGTCAAGTTTGACTGGGATGATGGGTGTGAAGAGAGCTTTCAAGAGCTAAAAGTGAGGTTGACTTCTGCCCTAGTATTAACCCTTCCAGATGGTAACGTGGGATTCGAGGTGTACAGTGACGCATCATCACGGGATATATGCTACGTGCTGATGCAGCATGGGAAGGTGATAGCTTATGCTTCCAGGCAACTTAAAACCCCGTGAGTTGAATTACCCCACGTATGATTTGGAGTTAGTTGCGGTGGTGCATGCACTGAAGATTTGGAGACATTATTTGTATGGGGAGACATGTCGAAACTTTACTGACCATCAAAGTTTGAAATACTTCTTCACCCAGACAGATCTGAATTTGAGGCAGAGAAGATGGCTTGAGGTGATAACAGATTATGATTGTACCATAGAGTATCACCCAGGAAAAGCCAATGTTGTGGCAGATGCCTTGAGCAAGAAGTCCATGGGTTCCTTGGCCCATTTGCGTACAGTTTACCTACCGTTGCTGGTGGAATTCCGTAGAGCAGGAATTATACTTGACATGGATAGCCAGGGGGCCTTGTTGGCTAGCTTCCATGTGAGGCCTGTTTTGATTGATCATATTATTGAAGCTCAACTCCAGGATCCAACTTTGTGTGTTATTAGGATGGAGTTGGAGGCTGGGAACAGGCAGGATTATGCAATTAGGGATGATGGGGCCTTGGTTAAGGATGGCCGGTTGTGCGTACCAAATGAGCTAGAGTTGAAAAGAGAAATTCTTGAGGAGGCTCATAGTTCTGCTTATGCTATGCATCCAGGAGGTACCAAGATGTATCATACTCTAAAGGAACACTACTGGTGGACTGGGATGAAAAGAGAAATAGCAGAGTTTGTGAGTATATGCCTGACGTGTCAGCAAGTGAAAGTAGAGAGGCAGAAACCATACGGGGCACTACAACCATTACCTATTCCGGAATGGAAGTGGGATCACATTATGATGGATTTTGTGTATAAACTTCCGAGGACTCAAAAAGGACATGATGGAATCTAGGTAATTATTGATAGACTCATGAAGTCAGCACATTTCTTGCCAGTACGGGAAGATTACCGGATGGGCCAGTACGCCAAATTGTTTGTGGATGAGATCATACGGTTGCATGGGACTCCATAGTCGATTTTGTCAGACAGGGATCTTAGGTTTACCTCAAGGTTTTGGCGGAGTTTGCAGAAAGCCTTTGGAACTACATTGCATTTTAGTACAGCATTTCATCCTCAGACTGATGGTCAGTCTGAGAGGACAATTCATATTTTAGAGAATATGATGAGAGCTTGTGTACTGCAGTTTAAAGGAAACTGGGATTCACACATGTCTTTGATGGAATTTGCATATAACAACAGCTATTAGCCGAGTATTGGGATGTCTCCATTCAAGACACTATATGGGAGATAGTGAAGGACACCGATATGCTGGAATGAGTTACCTGAAAGGAGGCTGTTGACACAAGAGATAGTGGATATGACTGAGGAAAAGACTAGAATCATCAGAGAAAGGTTGAAGGCAGCCCAGGATCGCCAGAAAAGCTATGCAGACCATCGGACCAGAGACCTTGAATTTGAGGTCGGAGACTGGGTGTTCTTGAAATTATCACCCTGGAAAAGAGTGGTCCATTTTGGTAGACGAGGAAAACTGAGTCCTCACTACATTGGGCCGTATGAGATTGTGGAGAGGATAAGACCAGTGGCGTACAAACTTGCTTTACCCCCGGAACTGTCAAAAGTTCATGATGTCTTCCTTTTGTCCATGCTCCGGAAGTGCCTATTTGCTGAGTCCCATGTGTTGGAGGAGCAACCAATTGAGCTGAGAGATTATTTGACTTTTGAGGAGCAACCAGAGAAAATTCTCGATTGGAAGGTAAAAGTATTGCGCAGAAAGACTATTCCTCTGGTTAAAGTATTGTGGAGGAATCATAACGTGGAAGTGGCCACGTGGGAAACCGAGGCACTGAAGAGGGCACATCATCCACATTTGTTCCACTGACAGATGTGAATTTCGAGGATGAAATTTTTTTAAGGGGGGTGAATTGTTGCAACCCAGAAATGTAAAAAAATTGACTTTCGAGGATGAAATTTTGTTAAGGGGCGTGAAAGTCAATTTTTGTTTCGAGACACTTTAGGCTGTGTTTTGGGTACCGTTGCGAAGGTCTCGAACCAAAGAGTTCATAGACAGGCGGCACACGGAAAACAGAGTTCATGTGCAAAAAATGCGGTTCTAGAATGTCAGGGTATTTTGGTAATTTGGCAAGGGTAGATATTTTGAACCACCAATTTGATCTGATATTCATCATTTCACTCTCTCTCTCTCTCTCTTAGACATACCCCGAACCCATGTGACCCAAATCTCAAAACCCATAAAATTGAACTTCGATTCAAGGCCAAGTCTCCCATTCTAGTTCCACTAATCGAAATCTCATCCCTCCCACGATCACGGACGTACCAACCATCGGAGGAGGCAACGGCGGGAGACGCCGGACTGAGGAAAAGAAAAACTAGAAGTTCCGATCGATTTTTCGGCCAGCACAGGTACGGGTTTAGTGTTTTGAGGTCATTTTTGAGTTTTTGGGTTCGAGTAAATAGATTTAGACATAGAATTCATGAAAAATGGTTGAGATTTGAAGAAGTTAGGAAAAACTCAAGGTCGGCTGGAAATGGGGTTTTCCGGCGACAGGCTGCGCACGGCGGTGTGGTCATCTTCTCCGGTGAGACTCCGGCGATGACAGACGGCGGCGCGGCCGTCTTCTCCTGTGAGATGCCGGCGACTGGGTCGGTCAGACGGGACTGACGGGGCATGCCACTTGGCAGCCACATGGCAGCGACGTGGAGCCCACCTAGCAGCCATGTGGAGCCCACCTAGCAGCCACGTGGATGCTACCTAGCCACACAGTTAGCAGTCACTTAACTTAACGATCAACTGACGCCGTCAGGGTTTGACTGAATATGCTGACGGTGTTGGCATATTACATCAAAAGTCAACGGAGTTGGACAAAACCCTAACGCCGTTAGTCTGGTTGGAATCTTCCGATTTCGTCGAGATATTCCGTAAGGTTTGACGGAATATTTCATAGGAGCAACGGAATATTCCATCGTGAACAGTAGCGGGCGCGTGACGGCACGTGGTGGCACGTGAGGGCGCTTGGCCGGCGCGTGGCACGTGGTCCGACCTTCCGTTGGGGCGTGGTACCAGTTCTGAGATCAAGGCCACGCGTGTCAGCTAGTTTTCGACGTTCTGGATCTATTGGCGCAGGTTTCGGGTTGATCGAACGTCGTTTAGGGGTAGTTTTGGGTGTCTGAAGTTGCTACATTTTTAGTGAGGCGTAGGCGGGCCTCCTGGAGTTTACGGAGTTTAAACGTAGGGTTTTTTTTATTAGTCAGTAATCCCGATTGTTAATATTGACATGCGATATTGCTCCAGGAACTTCGGAGGAGCGTACGACTCAGGATTGAGCTTGCTTGGACGTGTGGTGAGTGGACTTTGGTTTATAAATTTTAATGCATGCATAAAGGTATCTTTGAATTAAATTCTGTTATGTATTGTTTGTGAGAATTTCTGGAATTTAGAAATTATTACTGGACACAGGTTTTCCATATTTCAGTGAATGTGTCTTGGGGAAATGGCCTGGTTTTTGGACTCGATTTTTATGTCGTCTTGATGTGGTAATTATTGAGTCCGTGATTTTGGGTTTAGACCCGTATTCGTGATTTACTGGATTTTTCCATAAATGGTTTTTCAATGAATTTGGCTTAGGCCAAGAAACAAAGATTTCAATACACAGATTTTGATTTTCACTGGATTTCTGTCCCCGATGGTCAAGGTTTCTCCGATTGGAATTGAGGGGTTTTACTCTGCTGGTTCGTGGAGGGTTCTCCGACGCTGGTGTCGAGGGTTTTTCTCCGTCAGGTCGTTGAGGCTGTCTACGCGTAGCACATGGTTTTGCATAACTCGAGGTATATCGGATGTGTAGAGGGTATTTCGGGAACAATGGGTTATGTGTTGATATATTTTGTGTCCAGGTCAATTTACATGATTTTAAACTCCTTTGAGGAGGATTTTCAAATCAAATTGTGGACCAGGGTGTGTTTTTCATTATATAGATTTTTGTGGGTCCAGCCAATTATTTTTAAAGAAAAATGAAATTCTGGTGGTTTTCAGATCATCTTTATATCATAATTGCATAAAAAGAAAATTTTTATGTTATGCATGCATGGTTTTACTCGTGGAGGGGGAAAAGGGAAGATTTCCTCGGAAAACGTTTTCTAAATGATTATTTTTGTCCATTCACAATTTTTGTGTTTTAAATCCCTTCCAAGTTGTTGAGTTGACGTGGGCACTTTCAGAGGCGGAGGCATTAGAATATCAGATGCGTTATTACCTATAATCGAGTAGGATATTTAATTATGTAATTATTATCCTACCTAGATGCTCTGATAACACTTTTGGACTTATTGTAAAATTTTTGATTTCATCGTTGGATGGTTGTTGTCTGTTGGAATTTGGAGTGCTCTATGATCTATTGTCTGACAGGTGGCAGACGGTTAACCAGTCCCTAAGGGGAGACTCTGTCGAACGTTTGGCAGAGTTCTCATAATTACAGTGTTAAGAATTAAGGTTGTTTTGGGAATTTCCTTAGGTTGTCAGACGGGAGCAAGGTTCTTCCCGGGTTTCGAGGGGAAATTCGGGAAGGGTCCTTACAAAAATACCATCTCGGTTAGTGAACCTAATTTTTACTTCTTCTTCTTAACGTTAACGAATTCTGTCATCAACCACAACCCAAAGTAGGTTAACAACTAACTTGTTCGGAGTATGAAACTTACCCATTCACTTTCAAGGTACCACTAACACCGCCATCAGCCCAGATGGTAAAACCACCCGAAAGAACTAATTTTTCAGTAAGGTCTCAAAATGGTCGCCACGCGGTGAAAATCCTAAACACCAAGCGGTGAAAATCCTAAACACCAAGAACTTGGCTAACCAGCTCAAACAGTTCGTCCCGATAATGAGCTACGCTTACCAACTAGTCACTTCCGACTTAGAAGGTTTGGATTGTCCAAACCGATCGTTAATCCCTCCGTAGGTGAAAAAGTGGTATTGAAAGACAATTTAGTACCTAGGGTTGTTGGAAAGGTTTCCCAAAACTGAAGGTGGTTCAAGGTTCTCAATTGGAAGTTTAGAAGCTCAGTTCTAGAGTCAAAGTACGACTTTATCCTCAACCAACTTAGCCAGTTCAAACAAAAGGTAAACTCTCTCGTACTGGTAAGAAGTACAATGGTTTTTCAATCAGTCAACGATCAACCAAAGAACGTCACGCCCGAGATTGATGTGAAGCAACAAGAACACAACTGTAGGGTGACTCGTTCCAAGTTCCACTTAGGATCAGGAAGTGATTGAGGTTTTCACTAGGCTTTAAACTCCGTTAAAGGTAAGTGGTCATAAAGATCGGCACATCTCCGAACTTCTGAGGTGTATGACACACACCAAGATGTGGGCTTAGTCCAAAGATGGCTGACATCAACATCCAGTCGCTCAGTAGGCATCTGGGTTTTCCATCGTAACTTTTTAAACTCAACAGTCTCTCAAAATTAGTGGCTCACCTATTCTAGCTTCCAGAATTACCTTCCAGCAAAAACATCCTTCTCCTAAGCATCCAGTAATTGTTCAGCCGAGTCGATTCGGAAAAAAAAAAATGCACACTAGCCACCTTCAAAGTAAGTTAACACCAAAGCACCAGTTTCCTTCAATAGAAATGACAGGGATGGTACAATAGTTCAGGGAAAAAATTTCACGCGTTCCTGCGAATTTCTACTATGCACATCCGTCACGAGGTGAGGACTACCTGGAGTGAAGATCAATCGTTCCGAATGAGTGATAACGAATTCACTCCCTGACATTGTCTTTGGTTGGTTTGCCTCTCCAAGTCAAGATGTGGTCTAGACTCTAAGATCGACATAGGTTTGTCACGTTAATCTATGAAGGCAAGGTCACCGGATAACAATTGTGAACCCAACAGCTGCTACCCAAGATACAGGATAACAATTGTGAACACAACAATTCCTACCAGAGATACTGCAAGGATTAATCATCTTGTGCTCTCCCGCTGTCCAAAAACACTTCTCCTGGGTTCAAGTGGACTAGGCTAAACACTCGATTCAACAAATCTAGCAGATGGTGGACAAAACAGTTTAAGGTAAACATGCAATTGGAAGCTCAATCTGATGTAGGATTCGACCCTAAATAGAATACGTCATGATCTGGCGTTAACGGCTAACGTTAAGAAAAGCAATTGCTAGTTAACATGAAATTCCTAGTGAGTCGATTAGAACAACCAATGGTTCTTAGAAGAAAGTGTCCGATTAAAATCGTAGCTAGGTTTGATTTTCTAGTAAGGATTCCAACTTAAGTTTCAGTAAAACGAAAACGATATTTTAGGTGTTCCAAAATAGAACTATTTCCGTAAAGAACTTATCTTGAGGTTCACCCAAAATTGGTTTCCAACAATCCTCGAAACAACATGAACCAGCTACCCTCAAAGTACTAAAACACTAAGTTCAAACTTTCACAATAAAAACCGTTCAACGTAGCTTAACATAGGTCAAAGTCAATAACAACCACCACCGTTAACTTTGACCACAACATCTGGTCAGCAAGACCACGTCAACTGCGCTAAGTGCAATCAATGAGTTTAACAAATTCCTGGGAACCTCAAGCATTCTCTTCCAACAGACGAAAGAAGGGAGAAAACTCACAAAGGTACTTCTTATCGTAAAAGCCTCAGTTCCACGATCTCGCCGTCAAAACTACGCGAGTTTCAACGCACTAAGGAAGCAGCTTGTCACCGGTTTTACCTCGACAGGTACGTGAAAATCTTCCCAGTTAGTGTCCTAGATTTGCATGAAGTTCACTTCGGTAAGGTGATACGGAAGCCCACGATACGTTTTGTAAAAGCAGTCCCCAAAATTCCAATATTCCAACTCTGTCACTAGAAACTTCCTTCCAAAGTAACCCCAGAATCTGAGGGAAAGCAAGTCCTAACGGGTTCGTTAAAACCTAACGGAGTAAATTTCTAAGTCTTCAGTTAAGTAGGGCTCAGCTCCAACTTCCAGAACCGTTTATGAGATCTCACATCTCAACTTAACTCTCTAACCTAACTGATCACTTAACAACTAAGTCGTCATACTTACCATCGAATAACTCGTTCACACCACCCAGATGAGTCCTAAGCTCGTGTACACCACCCGAACACAAAATTCGACAGAAAACCTGGCTAACTTGCAACCTAAGAAAAGTTAGGCTAAACTCAAAACCTTTTCACTACTTAATGTCTACTTCGGTCACGTCGCAAACGGGTGAAGCCAAACGTTAACTAATGGTACTAACTGTTCGAGGAGATACTCTGACATGCAAAATCTGGATTTATGATCATCAATGTGTACGTAAACTAATGACAAAACCTAAAACTATGCTCTGATACCAAAATGACACACCTCGACTTGGAAAGTCTACATGGGCACTAAAATCGAGGTATGTTGGCCGACATCCGAACGGTGATGCCCAGATGACCAAATCTAAAAGATTTGAAACCGTGCAATTTAGGAGGTTGTATGAAAAGCAATTAGTAAAAATCAATGAACAATTCACCGCGACAGCGGAAGTATAGAGCATAGTACACGACTTGATGATCATAAAGTTTAAACAACTACCTAAGTTACCTCGATTTCCGATGCATCACACTCGAATGGCCGGTGGGAATGTCAGAACAGAAACTAAGAAGGAGGTCCACTCAGTAATTGGTTGGGGGTTAAAATCACCCGACATGCAAAGCCAAAGCAAGCTCCAAGCCATCACAACACTAAACAAAGCCAACCAAAAGGTTTACTTACTACTTCAAAAGGAAAACTAAAGAAATCCCCTCTTGGGTTGCTCAAAACGGAACTAAAACAACCCTAAATGAACTAAAAACGTGTTTAGACGATCTGAAACGTCCCCAAAGTCGACCCACGCACCGCCTTAGGTTGAAAAACGGCCCCACGAGCTGCCACACGCCGGCTAGAGGTCAGAAAGTGGCCTCACGCGCTGCCACGTGCCGGCCAGATACCTCACGCGTTCCCACGTGCTAGTTAAATGTGCTGCCACATGGCGCCCACGTGGCTAACATATGGCGTCCACGTGGCTGACAGGTGGCGTGCACGTGTCTGCCGCGTGGATGACACGTGGCTTCACGTGTCCACCACGTGTCAGTCACGTGACAGTCACGTGCTCAACGGCCGGTGACCGGTGCTGCCACGACCAGCGGTTGTACCGCCATGAGCGATGGTCGGATTCTGGGTAATTCACTGGAGTTTGTCCTGAACTCTGATTTCGACCAGGATTCCACTAATCGATTGAAAAAACTACCATAAGATCGAAAAAAAATCTCTTGAAGTCCGATTCCAACTCAAAGCTCTCGAAATCGCTTAGAAAGTACACGATGAATGCCAGAAATCCACAGTTTTCGGCTAAGCTCCTCCGCTGTCCAAACCTCCACCAAAACACACATGCATTAGCTCACTCGTTTCCCAAACGATCTCAGGAATGCAATGATAAATGGTTTAGGGTTCGATTTTACCTTAATCGAATGAAGGGTGCATTGAACTCGTCGTAAAAATCGATGATCTCGGTCCACACCTCAACAAATCCAACATGCAATCCATCAAAATCCATCTACTCTTAACAAGGGATCAAATGGTGATAGATTGAAGTCTAATCGTACCTGAGTGAGTCGGAGACTCGTTAACCCAGACTTGGAGCCGCATTATTTTTCTCTTCAATTCTTGCGCCACGGTGCTCTTTGTCGAAGAAGGAAGGCATGGTTTAGTTTATCCTGTCGAGATGAGTAGGAAGATGGTGGCGGCGAAGGTTGGTTCACCGGATTTCGAAGATGGCGTTGAAGGTGATCGATAGGTGTCTGTGTGTGTGTTTGTCTCCATGGAGAAGAGAAATATCGAGAGGGAGAGAGTGAGGTAGAAGAGAAGTCAACAGAGACCAATAATAGATGGGTATGGGCTTGGGGCTAAAAAGTGGGTTTGGGCTTGGACAGACTTGGGCTCAAGTTACACAAAACAACAACCCAATCGTGATAAGTAAACAAGGTCCAACAAAACTCACAAGGGTATTTTGGTCTTTTTAAATTTTCAATTTCGCATTTACGGAACGGGATGTAACAATAATGGTATTTCTCTCCACTAGTAAATGAGAGCTATCAAGTTCAACTCCCATAAATGAAAATAATGTTTTATATTTGGGTCGAGTTTGATATCTACGTACTAGTTGACCCGCTGCATAAGTTAACCTAATAAATATTATTAATTAAGTCACTAATTCCCACTTTTTGTTTGTGTTAGGTCTTTAACTAATTGATGAAGCTTTAAAATACCCATTATTACATATTATTATTAATATAAACATTGGGTATCGATCTCGCTATTTACGAGAATGGAATTCGAGACCTTTCACAGAACGTGTGGGAATATCACTATGCCATAGCACCAAGTGGGTACATATTAATTAGAATATAAAGAAAATAGAAAAATGCAGATAATAAAAAATAAAATAAAAACATACCCAGCCCTAAAATAAAATTCCAAAATCCCTATTTACTGGTATGGCACTAATTAACCATCAATTTATGGACGGTATAAATTTTCAGCTAAACTTAAGCTACAAGCTACTTAGGTGATGAAATCCATCAGTTTATGGACGGTATGGCACTAATTTATAACCACACATGAAAATTTTTCAGAGACCAAGTAGAGTCAACCAACGATGGGATCATATAAAATTAAACTCATTTACAGTTGGTATGTATATACAAAAATACTCAGGAACCAACCGGTTGCTTCCATAATAAGGAAACCAACTATTCAAATAGATTCAATGCACCAAATAATATTACAAACTAACTGTTTATTGTGTAGTTTCTCCTCCAAAGATCATCCCTAACAAAAAATTATTCAAATCGGAAATAGTTTAGTTATTCGATTATTTACAAGAACATTTATTGTGTTAACCGACGGATTATATGCTCATTTATGTATATAGTTGCAGTGTTAAATAGACAAACGATTACTAATTAAGATGAATTTTTGTAAAGATCATTTTAATTTGAAGGAGTAAAGTACTACAAAATCAACGATTAAATTGTAACATTATTTGATATAGTGAGTTTAATCTAGTAGTCAGTTGTATGTACATTACTAACTAGCATCAAATGATCAATACTCTCTTCGGCCACATACATATTCATATCCAAAAAATCATGTAAGATCGATGTTAAATGAAATTGAAATATATCTATATATATATATATATTTATACGTACAGCTTCGTATTCCTTAAGTTTGAAGTCTAATGAACCTGTGCACTGAGGTCCAAAAATATTTATTTTATAGTGGTAAGAAAAACAAATATTTATTTTGTCTTCCTAGCTAGCTTAGCCAGCTATGTATATCATACATATATGTCATTATTTTGATTGTGAAGCAAGATATTAAAATTGTTGGGATATAGTATGATCGACATCTATAGTTGAGAGGCAGCAAGACACGCGTACGTATACATAAAAGGAGTACAAGTATGAGATGCATGGATCACTGGTTCACTACTACTAATGTTTTAGAAATGTTTACCTTCATTTTGTATGAGTGAAGCTTTTTTTTTCTTTTTTTTTTTCATTTATTTAATTTAAAATTGATATTTATTTCATTTAGAAAATAAATATACAATATATATAAAAAGAATTCACTCAATAATACTTTGACAATGAACCTAAGTTAAAAACCTCCAATGGTCAAGTCGGCTCGACAAATTAACACAAAATAATACAACCTGGAAAAGATACGTACCATTCACACATATTAGCATACATCTTTTTGAAATCTCTTATATGTGTTTGAGCCAGGTCGTAATCCGACCTCACCAAGCCCAAGACCCGATAAAATTATTACTTTTCGGGTCCAAAATAGGTTCAAAGGCCGAAATACGACTAGAACTCCAAAATAACAAACTCAGCCGAGTGTTAAAAAATATTAATTACGACCATATGTCAATCATACATCTAATTTAGGAAAATGCATGTGAAAAGACTTTCTACAAATAATGAAAGCCCGACAAGGAAACAAATCATGATCAAAGTCAAATGTCCATATGTTTGAAATCCACAAATACAAGAAAATCATTTCAATAAGAAGTTAATTTGGTAAATATTAACATGGAAATGAGATCAATCATGTATCAAACATCACATCAAAGATTTATGGGACTGAAGCTAATTTGGACCGAAATCGGTTTGATCGACACAATCAAGAAAAGTCAACAATCATCTCTAATTAAACAAGGAAATAATCTTGCTAATTGAATTATTTGCCGAGTTGGGATGCAGCCGAATCCCTATAAATATGAAATTTTGAAGAAGAGCAAGAGATCGCCAACACACCACACAACATGTCATATTACATTTTCTTCAATTCCTATCCTAGGAGTAGCATAATGTAATCCTTAGTATCGTTTTAATTTTTTCAGCCCTAGTTTCCATACTTTTCAATTCTTAAATTTATGCAACTTTAATTCCGTGCTTGCGTTTCAGTTATTTATTTCATTCACAATTTAATTCACGTACTCATAATTAGTTCTTTTCTTTATGCAATTTAAATTACACACTTGCCTTTAAATTCTTTACTTTATGCACTTTAATTTATATCATTACTTTCCATTGCACTTAAATTCTAGCACGTTATTTTCTTGCACTAGATTTTAATTTAAATTACATTTCTTGCAATTTATATACGTTTTATCGTATTCACTTTCAATTCTTGTCACTTTCTTATTTAATCTTTGTTTTCACAAATTTCATCTTACTTGGTTGTTCATCTAAAGCCTTGACCCCGAGGTAGTGAAAGAACCTAGGCTAAGAGGAGGTTCCTTGCTTGGCCAAACAATCACTTAGTTAGAAGTCAAATCTAAGAATGCACCCCACACTTTCACTCATTCACATTCCATTCAAGCCAATTTGTGGCTTGGTGGTGGCACTCCTACGCATCTAACGGAAGAAGGACAAAAATCTCTTCGCCAACGACAATCTGGCCGAAAAAAGGGAAACAATATGCACCACCATAGTCATTAATTGGTGCACAATAATCAACTACTGTTTCACATAATACAATTCTTGCGCATACTACTATCACAAAACATTCCCACAAAGGATATCGAACACAACTAGCCAAAAAGCTATTGGACATCAAACTCGGCCACCCAACCTGAAGGGTTGCTGGAATTATTTGAATAATTCTATTAAAAACTAAGATATCAAAATTACTTAATTACTTCTCAAATAAGCACCGCTTCAGTCTCGCTTCCATGCGTGCCCAACAATCATGGTTGTCACCTACCTCTGGCCTGACCACAATTCATAACACTACACACAGATCAAGCCGATTAGTCATGCCGGACCAATCGAACATGTCAGACTCAACCAAGGTTGTAGTTTTTTTTTTTATTTTTTTCCAAATATGATGACCCTATCTCGTCTGTGATGGATATGCATAATCTCTGAGGAATTAGGAAACTGATTGCTCGGTCTGATATATTATATTTATACTATGTTAATTACTAGTATATTAAACTTTGTTTTTTTTATACAATAATATTAAGGAAAGGGAGTTATAATATATATATATATTGGGTATCAACTTCGTCATTGAGAATCGAACCCAAAACTTCTCATATAATGTGTAAAGAGAAATACCACTAGGTTATAGTACTATATTAAACTTTTAGTATTTTATGAGAGTTTTTTTTGAGAAAATTATGAATTCATAATTATTGATGGATAAAGAGAAGTACGAACGTTCTAGAGCATAAACGGGCCACGTTATGGGAGCTTTATCTTCCTCAAAAAACCTATTTCTCCGTGTTTAATATTTCCTTAATAGTCAGTGCCCCCTATGTAGGCAGTGGACTTGAGCTTGCCTACCAGCTTGGACCAATTGACCTGCATTCGCACTTTACATTATCTAAAATAAGGTTAAATAGTTACAATAATTCTTAAATTATCAAAATTTTGAATTTTCGTTTTGAAATTTCAATATTAATGTTTGTGATATATGTAATATATTTTCAAGCTACATTCATTGTCATTTCGTAAAATTTATGACACTTTCGTCAAAATTAAAGATATATGAGATAATTGGATGTTGATCCTTACATAAGAATATCATAATCTAATTAAAACCTATTATACATTAAATATTGATTCTAGTCCTTTGACCAATTAAATATTATATTGTCCTAAAACTAAGGAAAAATATAGAAGAAATATTGAGAAAAATGATAAAGTAGAGTTTCCAAAAAACTCTTATATTTCTTATTGATCAAAGCCACTATTTATAGGCTTATAATAAGATAGAAATCTTTAGCATGCATGCCAATTATAGGTTACAAGATACTAAATGACATATGTTATGTGTCACTAAATACAATAATATGAGCATTAGTTACAAGTCATTAACATGATAGAGGTTCATGATGTCTTTCATGTATCTTTGCTTCTGAAATGCATGCATCACTGTATCTTTGTTTAAATACTATTATGGATTGTTGCATTGAATTTCCGGAATTTAGAAATGATTGATGGACACATGTTTTTCAATATTTCAGTTAAAGTGTATTTTGAGAAATGTCATGGTTTTTGGACTCGATTTTGATATCGTTTTGACGTGGAAATTATTGAGTCCATGATTTGGGTTTTGACCCGTATGTATGAGTTTATCGGATTTGGCTATATTTGAGGGAGGCCAGGACCCGGGACCAGGATCCGCTGTTGGCAGTGAATCCGGTGAACCTCCAAGATAAACATTGATTTGAGGGAGGCCAGGACCGGGGACTAGGATCCGCTATTGGCGGTGAACCCGGTGAACCTCCAAGATAAACATTGATTTGAGGGAGGCTAGGACCCGGGACTAGGATCCGTTGTTGGCGGTGAACCCGGTGAACCTCCAAGATAAACACCAATTTGAGGAGGACCAGGATCTGGGACCAGAATCTGCTATTGGCGGTAAACCCGGTGAATCTCCAATAGAAAAGGTGAAGGTAGTACATGACTAGCACACCCCAATGGATACCCTGGTGGCTAGCGGATATGTCGAGAATAGTGGATTTGATATTTGATGTGTCCAGGTTGAATTAAATGATTTTAAACTCTTTTGAGGATGATTTTCAAACCAGATTGTGGACCACAATGTGTTTTCCTTATATGGATTTTATGTGGGTCCTACTAAGTGGTTTTAAAGAGAAATGAAATTGTGGTTATTTTAAGATGTTTTTACTTCATGAACTGTTTTATTTGATGCATGTATGATTTTATAAGTGGAGGGGGAAAAGGTAAGATTTCATCGGAAAGCGATTTATAAACGATTATTTTTGTCCACTCACAACTTTTGTGTTTAAATCCCCTCCAGGCCGTTGAGTTGACACGGACACTTCTTACGAGGCAGAGGCATTAGTAGTATTTCAGCTGCGCGTTATACCTAAACCTTTTATTAAAGGCTTAAAATTCCATTTTTATTCCACTAATTGGATTCTACTCCTTCCCACGATCACAACCGTACCAACCATCGAAGGAGAGGACTACGGGGGAAGCCGAACCGAGTATAGGAAGATTCGGACATTCCGATCGATTTTTCGGCTAATACAGGTACGGGTTTGATGTTTTGAGGTCATATTTGGATTCTTGGGTTTGAGTAGATAGGATGCTATAGTAGCCCTCCACATTTCATAGATTTATAACACTCCCTGTTGAATGTCCATCATGCATGAGATATGCCTCGTTAAAAACCTTGCTATTAAAACCCGATGGGATGAAACCTGGATGAAGGAGAAAAGAGTATATATTTATGTAGAACTTTATGAAGCATATGACACTGTCTTGGATGTAAATGAATCAATAATAAGTTGTCTCGTTAAAACCTTTGCTAGGAAAACCCAGTGGGAAAACCGCAACGAAGGGAAAAGAATACAACCATTTCTAAATTATTGACATCATGTTAGACGCGCTTAATACTACCTCATTAAAACCTTGCCAAGAGAAACCCAATGGGAAAAACCTTGGACGAAAGGAAAATGAGTACACAATGCGCATTGTCCTATGTAGCACATGCTTTTGGATACTCCCCCGGATCAATATCTCCCCATGATCACAACAAGTGTCAATTTGAATGCTCGTAAAATCAAAGTATTTCAATAATGTACAATAACTTCAAAAGTGTCAACCTTGGTTAAGCTTCGATAAGGGCATCTTCTAGATCGTCTTGAACACAAATTTGTTTGACCTCGCTTTCCTCATGATGTAGAAAAACTGTTGCTGAGTGTAGTTCTATCTTTCTTGATGAAAATTGTTCGATTTGTACTATACAGGTAATGTTGTTGTCATCCATGAAAGTGATAGCACTTGTAATGGAAGGTAAATCAAATATGCTCCCAATATAAAAGGTCCAAAGATCATAACCAGATACATTCTCTGTGGATTCTATGAAGGGCGTGAATTTCTAAATGATATAGCAACCAAAATTTGGTTTGGTGGTAGAATTCCATAAGATTAATGTATTTCATAAGTAAATATCCATGGTTTAGGAACATCATTTTGTAGATTGGAGAGATATTCAGAGTATGCATATCCATCTACATCGGGTCATTGGAAGATTCATTTGAATAAAATGACCTCAAAACTATTGTTTCACGAAGATAACATGAGATATGCTTTACGTCATTCCAATATTGACATATGAGAGTATAGCTATATCTTGCTACTGAATATAAAACATTCGGGTCTACGACATTAGACTGAGTACAAAGAAACTCAAACTGCACTAAGATATAGTGCTTAGAGAGATTAAGAGTTGTTTCATCCTATTTCTTTGGATAAAACAGATCGTTCTTAATCTGAGACACCGAACAACCATTGGGTGCTTAGTGAGTAAGATTTAACCATTTCAAATAGCTTTAGAACTCTTTTGTATAAACTGATTGACGGTATAAATTTCATTACCTCAGTACTCGTTTCGCAACTTGAGACAATGTTTTAGTTTTCAAATGACTCTCATTTCAACCCACTGAGTATTGAACTCTTTACGAGTCTCATATATTCGTAACTTCTTCCAAGTTTGAATATGTAGCAACTATTGCTGAAGCTGAATCAATGTACTCATTGGGCAATTTGTATCAAATTATATACCGATAATCAAAATAAATTTGAGTACATAACTTGAGCTTCAAGCTTTCAATGACACTTTATATCTTTCATGAAATCGTTTTGGGTGAAATACCTAGAATATATCATAAGCTCATAAATGTTTATCCTTGTAACTATACATTAAACGCATGCTATAAGCCTCACGTTGAAATAACAACGGTACTTATAGAAATGTGGATGTATCTATGACAGGAGACAATGATCATATCTATGCCGGGAAGATTTTATGCCATAATAGTGATTTTACTTTACTTTATTACAAATACCAATTTGTTGCCTTCATGTCTAACCAATTTGTTGCATTCATGGCTAACGTTAATAAATTTGTCATTTTGACTATAAGTTCATAATTGCACGCTTCTCCTTAATATTAAATGGAATTTCATCTTTCCATTTTGGCCAATCGCATAATTTGTCGACATTCGTAAGCGTGTCTCAATTTCATCATACTTGATGGTTTAGTAGCTACTATAAAACCAAAATAATCATTGATCATCGTCAATTTTTGATCCCACAATTCTCATGTGCATGTGCGTGCATATATTATAAGCATCTCATTGCTTTTGGGGGTACCATAATGCCTCTTCACGGGCTTTCGTTGTCTTTTCTAATTAGATAGACATCTCTTCTAAGATGAATTATGTAGAGAATGTGGATCATAACTTCCTATGAGAGCGTTATCTGAATAGGGTTTAATCAATCTCAATTTCTATGGGGTTAAAACTTTGGAACCGATAGATCAGTCATGTTTGAATTATGCAACGAACTAATCATTAATAATCACTTAATCCATGTTGTTAATTATGATAGTCACTTAATCTAGCATACGTATAACTTATAATACATTATTGCTGTGACTAAAATAGATTATATAGTTAGTTGATTAGCTTGAGTAGTTAGTACAGTTATACAGCTGTTAATGAGCTGTTTTGTGACAGCTATTAGTGAGCTGCAATTGTAATCTAAAGGTATAAATTAATCTTAGGCAACGACTGATGTAATTGTGAAAATATGGTTAATAGAATGAGTCTTTCTCTGTGAGCGTTTTACACCTATCCTCTCTCACTTACTACGCGCCTTCTTCTTCTTCCACTGTGCTTTTCAGATTCTCCATTGAAACACTTAAACTTAGATGAGAAATCTGAATCGTCACGATCGATGAAAGACTAATTGAGAGATCTAAAAATCAAGATCGATGAAAATCTTAGCTGAGAGATCTAGGAATCAAGATCGAAGGAGTCTGAAGAGTTCAAGATCGATGTAGAAGAACGTAGCACAGTGAGCTCAAGATTCAACGAGCTAAAGATTCAATAAGGTGCTGAATTACAGACGAAGACGAAGCACAGTGAGCAGAAATAAAAAACGCAGCAAATTCGAAGTAGTCGCAGGATGAATAGCAGCAAGCTCATGGATGCTCTGATACCATGAAAGAATTCATGGCATCATTTCTCAATTGACTTAAGAAACTAAAATCTAAGGTTAGTGTTTCAATGGATAAGCTGAAAAGCACAGTGGAAGAAGAAGACTCGTAGTAAGAGAGAGGATAGGAGTAAAACGCTCACAGAACCATATTTTCACAATTACATCAGTCATTGTCTAAAGATTAATTTATACCTTTAGATTACAATTGTAGCTCACTAATAGCTGTCACAAAACAGCTCATTAACAGCTGTATAGCTGTACTAACTACTCAACCTACTCAGCTAACCAATCTGTTTTAGTCACAACAATCTCCTAACTAATATACCTCAGCTTAGCCGTGACTAGTGTACTCGATTACTTCTAATAAGGTGGAGGCATCATCCTCTGTTGCATTTCTCACTTAGTAGGATTTTTTTGGAACTATTTAATTAACTTTTAAACTAGTATGCTCTGATTACTTTTGGAACTCTGTAATTAACTTTTAAACTAATATGCTCTTATTACCTTGTGGGATTGTGTGTTGAGATATTTGTTGTTTGGTTGGATTTTGGATTGTTGAGGTTGGCTTGGATTGAACTTTTGTCTGACTGGTTAAGTTTCCAGTTTGACCATTTCACTGAGGAGGTTCTGTCGAATTTTCGGTAGAAGTGGAAATTTTTGGTTGCTAGTTTAAGGATAATCTTGGGAAAGTTTTGAACTTTCCAGAGTAGTCAGACTTGAGTAGGGCTTCTCATGGATTTCAAAAGGAAAATTTGGGAGGGGTTCTGTCAATTTTTTAAATTAGCAGCTCGACTAATGGACCTCTCCACCTAAGTCGGGTAAGGGAGATTGCTGAGTGCCCCTCCTTAATTGGAGGAAGAAAAAATAGAAAGGAAAAGAGCTCAACGATGAGGAATAGAAATAGAAATAGAAATAGAAATAAAAATAAAAGAAAAACGGAAATGAGGCATAAAGATAGGAAAATTGCTAATTTTTTAGTCTTTTTCCAGCTTATAAGAAGTTGTTTTTCATTCGTCCAAAACATCAGAGAAAAGAAAAACTTAAAAAGAGTTTGTTAGATAAGAAATCTTCACTTGTATGGGAGAGAGAAATCCTCATGAGAAAAATTCAAGAGAGAGATAGCCACTAGTTTTCGATGAAATTATTTGTACCCATTATTTTATAGTGGAATAAATTTAGTGCTTATTTTTTGTGTGCCCATTTTAATTACACAAGAGTGAGAAAGTCAGAGATCGTAGGACCAACAATAATTATTTATTTCTGGCCTTAAATATTCACTATATTTCCCAACAACAAGCACCTCCATCTCCACCACTGGTCCACCCCTACCTCCACCAGCATCATTGCCACAACTACCGCCTCAGCTACCACCCACCTTCACTGCCACAAGCACCTCTATCTCCACCACTACCTCGTCCACCCCTACCTCCACCATTATTGCCACCACCTCTTCTACCTCCACTTCACCGCCACAACCTCCTTCACATCCAGCCCCACCTTATCTAACCCTACCTACACCGCCCACAACCACAACGACCTCCTCATCCATCCCTACCTTTACCTCTACCACTAGCACCACCACTTCCTCTTACATTTAAATTAAAAATCATATCCATTTTAGTCATTTTCTACGTCTGCCACTTTGACTCCAATATTTACCACCCACTTTGACATTATTAATTTTCATACTCATAACACTTTTAAAAATAATTTTACCAAATATTTAACTATTTTAATATACAGCTACTTTTAACAAAGCACAACATAAACATTTTTTTAAAACATAGCATTTCCAAACTAACCCTTAATCCTATATGGAATCAACATTGACAATAAAGTAATAGATAAAAATAAATTAAAATAATACAAAATTAAAGCCCTCACACAATCCTTCCCCTCCCTTCTCGTTCAACCCTAATCTTGGCTGCCATAGCTAAAGATCATCCACATCAGACTATTCAAATGTAATTTTTGAACAAATTTGACCCGATATTTGCCCAAAAGTATTAAAATATTCCTGCAACAGAATCTCTATATTTAACTTCAAATTTGTCTAAATGAATAGTAATGGCTAAATGTAGCTAGCATTGTTTATTATGTTAAATTTAATATTAAAAATAGAGAGTCTGCTGCATGACTGTTTTGATGTTTTTGGATAAATTTTAAGTCAAATTTGTCCAAAACCAAATTTGAAGAGTCGGTTGGAAATATTTTGAGAGCTTTCAAACAAATTTTAATTTCTCTTTTTGAGATTTAAAGAACATTGATTTTGATAGCATTAAAAACTGGCTTGCTATTAATAACTTTTAAGTCATTTCAAATTAATTTTAATAAAAAATTTAGAGAGTCTAATGTTGATGCTCTTGGTTCTGCCACCGAGCCTGCCAAATCTTTCACGCCCCAGTCTCTTAGAATCATCCTTCTATCAAGTGGAAATATCAGTTGAACCTATGAGAAATTTTGAAGAAATGTCTCTTCAAATTCAATAAAAAATGTCAATTTTTTATAATCAATCCTTAAACCCAAGGCCTTAATGGTATCTTTCTTTTATATAATACTTTTCTAATTTACTTCTAATCTAAAGGTTTAAGGCCTTAATGGTATCTTTCTTTTATATAATACTTTTCTAATTTACTTCTAATCTAAAGGAATGGAGAATGGAGTTAAGTCGCACAATAGACCTAATGTGAGAAAAAGAAAAATATTATAGGTATAATAGTTCTCATCCTGAACAGGGTCTTATGGCACGATCACTATAGAGTGTCACCTTGATATGGTTGAAGTCATCATATACCGCTCCGCTAGCAAGGAGTATCACCTTATCGTGTATTAGTTTGAATATTTTTTTTTGTTTAAGTTAATATTTTAGATATTTGGACAACCTCTTGGTATTTCTTTATTATTATGAAAGACCAATATATATAATATATATATATATATTAATATTATATATAACATTTTATTTATGCATGTTATGATTAAGAATGAAATATAAATTAGAAATATTAACAAAGTCTATAAAATATTGAAAAACCAAAGGAACTTTTGACAAATTTCAATAAAATTGTTACTAACAAAAATTGACTTTAATATATGAGTTAGTGCCTGATAGGCCACTAACTAGGTATTGAACGAACTTTATATAAATATATAGCGTCAATGTTATTCATAGGTGTTAAATTTGAGATATCTAATTTATAAGTAATGAGACATGAACACTTTATAAAAAAAAAACAAAGACATGAACACTACTAGCTGTAGACTATGGATGCTATATACTCTTATAAAAACTTCTGAATTTTACATTTTATGCGAGATAGTTGGCAAAATTATTAAGGGCATGAAGTATTTTTGTTGGCCTGATTTTGGTCTATAAATTTAATTCATTGAGCCCCAAACCCTATTTAGTTAGGGCATTACAACAACCTGGCCTAGGCAACTTTATATTAAAGTAATTAATTTCATAATAAAGAAAAAATATGAAGAAGACAAAAAGAGCCGCAGCCTAACTATGAACAAATATTGTAGCATAAGATAATTTTGTGAATGCATAGGCGTAGGGTTGGTAAGGACAAGGACCCCTAACTTCATAGTAAGAGGGACATCTTACCGGAATCCTGTTGTCTAGGTCAACAAAATGAGGACTTTTTGGGTCAATATGACATTTTTCGTTGCAAAATATATGCCACATTTTTCTGATTCTTTTTTAATTTACTTTGGCAGCATTTTAATCATTGCACACTTTATTTATTTTAATTTTATAAAAAGCGAACATGAAAATTGACGTGTTTAATGGCCACGTGTGGTGACAGGTGAGTGGAATTGGAATGAAATTGATAACTCTTCGGATTCAATATGTTTTAAATGTGAAAATAAATATAATTTCATTATAGAATAATTAGATAGAATTAGAAACAGAAATAAACTTATATTTTCAAAATCTACACATTTTATATAGATTGAATAAATTTTCTTTTATATATACTTCCTTTAATCTCCTTACTTTTGACAACACATTGGAAGAGATACGAGAGTGAAAGATAGAATGAACAACTAGTATAAGGATCCAAAAAGAAATTGACTAAAAAACATTAAAAATTGAAGGTGAACTGACACACACATGCATATATTTCATATTTGAGATTGAAAAATCGGCAGATTAGCCTTAATTGTATAACTAGTCAGTGTACGAGCGTTAAGAACAAAGATTCTTTGTATCCAAATTTGTCTTATTGTCTGTATTTCTTTAATTTGTTTGAACTTCATAGTTATCCTAATTGTAGTTCCATAATCTATAATACCACAGCAGGCTGCGCCTACTACTAGTCCTATCTCAGTACCAAAAGCAATATTTACAAATTGAGCTGAAAGATAACAAGCAATCTCAATGTGCAAATACAGGCTCGGTTTGTGAGTGAGAATAAATTAAATTGAATAACTCATTAATTTCAATATATTTTGAAAGTAAAAATAGACGTATTTTTATTCTAAAGGAATTAGAGGGAACAGACATAGAAAAAAAACTTATTCAATCGAATCTCTTCAAAATAGTAAAATTAGAAAAGGTAAGTTTTCTTCTATATCTAATCCTATATAATCCTTCTACAATGAAACCGCATCTATCTTGATATTTAAATACATTTAATTTGAAGAGCTATCCAATCTAATCTAATCATACTCACCAAACATGGCCGTATATTATGAAGAGCTATCCAATCTAATCTAATCATACTCACCAAACATGGCCGTATATTATGATATGGCCAACAACCATATAGTTCACATATGGTTATAATCAGTCTAACATAATTTCTAAGCTCAATTTATAAACCCTATTTGAATGCTAAGCTTATTTGAACCTGAGTCGTAAGTTTTTTTTTTCTTCAGAAAAACAATCAAAATTGTATTAAAGACGAATAGAAACACCAATATGCTCAACTAGAAAGTTAAACAACCAATCCGGTTCAAACTCATAAACTCATTCTAGATATGACAAGCTCCCTCACGCATGGGGTAAAGAAAGACCCAGAGCAAACTAATATAAGAAAATGTGCATGTAAACGTTATCCCACAGTCCAATTCACCAGAGCTCCTCGTTGGGAGTTCTGTCATTTCGTGAGAGCATGTATATTGAACAAGATTAGTTGCATGGCTGAAGAATTAGCTTACAATAAAAGATTGCATTTCGGCAAAAAGAAAGGAAAGGAGGAAACAAGAAATCACAATTTACAAATTTCAGTAGAATACTCAGAGGGATAACCGTGATTTTTGCTTCTACAGAACTCCTAATGGATCATGAGGTAACTGAAGTAAATGCACTAATCTAAGACTACTTCCAAAACAAAATGTTTTCGTTTTTTTACCTCTTGAGGAATGCGTGGCCTTGGCCTTTGAGAAGGATGGCAAAGTTAAGCGGTGCAATTTCCAAATTGCCAGTATCCCAGGCCAACCTTACGTATCAGCTTCGCTCTTATTCCTTTTCAAATTTGAACCACTTCCAATTTGCGTACATGCTTAATTTGTTAAACGCTAGAGCATCGCTTTCAGGGGATTCTGACTTACGATTGGTGAGAACAGCAGGAAGCTTTTGCCTGTACTTCTTTGCCATAATTTCAGCCTCTGAATTTACTTTCTGCCACGAAGAAATTTTACAAATTAAGCTCATAACTCTGAGGAACCAATACAGGTCAAACAAGTGATTTCATTACTGAGGAAAAAAAAAACCAGTATAAATACCTCTCTGTTCGATACAAAGAGGCCAGGCTCGCTTTCAAGGTCAGCAGTGCTGCAAGGTTAAGAGAGTTGAATTTGACATCAGCTAGGATTGCTCAACAAAAATCAATTTTAAGGAATAAAAAATTATCAACGGCATTAGCATTCCTATCAAATATTTAATCCGAATGCACAGAGAACAAAAGAACCTGTAAGAATTCGGGTTCTTTCATGCAATTTAAAATTGATGCATCTTGGGTTATGATCACATTAGAAAAGAAACTGGAAAAAATGTGATGACATTTATATGACTAATACAATCAAGAACCTCTTCTACAATTAAGTTTTCAAACACACCTTAAATTTACACCGTACAGGTCATCTTCTTGCGTACCAAAAATCTATACGAGCCATTACAGATTTAAAACAAAGAAAGAAACTTGGGAACTAAAGGGAAAACTAAGTGATGGACTGAAAGCTACCACTCCAGACAATCTATTCAACATAAATTACTTTTGGGTGGGGAGGAAGAAAAAACTGATTCACCTTTATGTATTTCTCAGTTACTGATATTAGAAAAACATTTTGTGCTGCACAAGAGCTCTACAGATCGTTATGTAAGATAATTTATATTACTCGTTATATTTCACAAATTTTAGAGGTATTTTTATATTACTGGTTATATTGCACGACTTATAGAGGTAACCACAACATTATTTACCAAATTTAAAATGGTCATCCATTTACGTTCAACATACAGAAGAGGATCAAAATTGATTAATATTTTTCCTATGACTGTACCCCAAGTCCAGGAGTAAACTCAATTTGACTACCAGGGTATTAAATAATTTCTACCTCTGACCAAAAAAAGGCTAACAGTGATTCAAATAATTTTATTCTCTTGGAAAAGAAAAACAAGGCCAAGAAAATCATATGTAATTAAGTTTATCTAAACAGAAGAAAAAATATTGCAGAACCAATAGAGAACACAGATAAAAGAGAGAAATAAGAGAGAAGGAAGAGAGTAGGCTCAAGGTTTTAGAATTTCAAATTATTCAATTAAGGTTGCGTAAAAAAGAGTTACAACATGACCAATTCTATGTAAGTCACAAAATCATATCCATATGGTCAGTCCAAAAATCAAACCCCTCAGTCAATTCTCTAACCAACTTCTTTAATTAGGATCTTCATCAAAGCCAATCTCATAGGTCTTACTAACATGCCTAAAAACTGTGGAGACGAATGATGTTTATGCATCTCTTTCTTGCAGGACCATAATAGATGCAAATAGCAGACTTAGCAGTACATTGGTCTTTATAATAATTCACAAGCTTCATACAACCTAAAACTATATGTTGTCTAACATTTGGCATGGATGACTTTTAATGGATTTACGTAATTCCACTTCCAACAGCCACAAAACGCACGAACTTCAAAACTCAGCCCATAGTCCAGAAAGCTCTAATCAGTAACCAAAATGTACCAAAGAACAATTTTCCCATTCTATGAAATTGCATTTATGAAACAAAATTAGTAGTTGTAGCATTAATTGTCACATCTCTTAAACCTTTTGATCACAAGCTCAATCCTTCAGACATGTCAGTACAATTAATCTTTCATTTCTTTCTATACCTAAGAATATACATCTTTTAAATAACTAATGATGCACTGATAAAACACAAATTTTTTAGTTGCTTGTTACATCTTTTCTCCTGGAATAGCATCATTAATGATTAAAATTAATAACATTATTTGAAATTGAAAATGTAACCATCACAATAAATCTATGCCGACCCCCTCCGTATCCGAATCTTAGACACCTACGTACTGCGAGCCCCTTCTCATATCATGAACCCTCTCGTACCGCGAATCTGGTAACGGTTAATAATTAATCCCTGAAAAAACCGATTTAATAATCTGATCTAACATGTAATAGTCATCTGCGGTTACAAAAAGGAGAACCAATCACCAGTTCCATGGTCAAACTTTTGGTCACTCTGATTGAATGCATGGTTTAACAATAAACTGGTTCAACTGTTTAAGTAATGCTTGGACCCGAAAGGACTGGATTAGCCAGTTAGGTCCAGTTGTCTAGAGATTACTACAGAATAGCCAGAACAGTTGCAACATTCCTAGGATAAAAAATTGAGATTTCTCCACCACAAATATATGGAATATAGATTAGGATAAAAAATAAGCATCCCATCCCTGAGTACCTGAGAGATATTTTGTCCGGAAACATCGACTTCACAACCAGAACTTTGATCTTCTCATTAACCTTAAGTACGTCACTGACAGAGCTAATTCGGCCACGAGTGATGTTTGATATATGCAGCAAGCCACTGAGAAACAAGAAGATTCCAAACATTTATCCTATTAGTGACAAATATAAGTAAATTGAAGATACATTTAATACGTTTCTAGTCTTGAATGCGATGTGATCAATAACAGCCAACAAAAGCAAGGTTCAGGAATTTATCTTTTTATTTTTGTTATTTTCTGAGAAGATACACATTTTATTAAATGAAGGAAATTATACCTTTTATGGAAATTGTGACAGCAAAGCCAAGCGCCTTAAAGGATGCATTTTTCATTTTCTCATTTTGGATAAAAACATTTTCTCAAAAGGTCCTTTGACATTCAGAAGTTTATCTGCATCTAAACTCTAATTTAAACTAGAGTTAGTTTGGCATTTTAAAGTTAGTACAAAGTTGAACAGAATATTGATCCAAGTGAATGATAGAAGTGGTGTAAGAAGGAAAGCACGACTACATGGAACCATAAGAAAAGGAAGTCCTGAAACAATTTATATAAAAAAAAAAGGAAATCTAGCAGGTCCCTCTAGCATACTGAATGATAAGAACATCTCCACTTCAATTAATTTTTAACCGGCGGCAGTTTTGAGGAAAACAAAAAATTAATTTTGAACTGGAAACGTTCTATCTATATTAAAGGAAGAAGAAAAATTCATAACTCATAATCTCGTTTCCACAATACAGCCATTATGATACATTCTTCTTGTGTTTTTACTACCAGAATAAATCTTCAAGAATGAGAAGAAGTCCTGAAAAAGTTTCAAGACGTACCTCTATATGGGAAGCAATTGCAGAAAGTAGAGTAAAATTGCATACCATTTTAGTTTAAAGTTTTGAGTTTTCATTTCTTTTCTGAAGACTGGGATTTTTATTTATTTAATATTTTTTGTTTTATGAAGGAAGCTAAGATATTAAGGCTAACATTATGCATCTTCTCATCTTTTTCATGCTTCTAGATACCTTTTAAGGAAGTCCTGAACAAATTTTATTTCCATGTCCTGGTGTTCTAATCTTTGAAAAATACTCCAGGCAAGCAGAATTTCATTAAACAAAAGATGGGGCAAAATCAGGGAAACCAGCCCAATCTAATTTTGAGGCATGATTGAAAGTCTTTTACCTCCTGTTAGTTTCACCGATCCTCACTTGAGCTCCATATGGAAAGATTTTCTTCACAGTCCCTTTCAAAAGTGTTCCATCCTTAAGGTATAACATTTCCTGGAACATTATATGGAAAACTGAGGTAGCGGTTTAAGAAAAAACATGCATATAAAATGTAATAAAAAAACAAGATGACACAGCACCAAGAGAAATTATAACGTCATTCTCACTCAATACTAAGTCAATACTAAGTCAAATATGAAACTGACCCAAGCTTCCTTTTCACTCAATACTAAGTCATTCTTAGCTTCGTCAATTCGAGTAATCCGCGCAATCATCTGGCATCCCACCTACACAGTCAGGAAACAGAATCTGTAAGATGCAGACAAACAAAACAAAACAAATCAAATCAAAGCCACTCTCTTGGAAGAAAAAATCTTGGGCCCCTGTGGAGGCTAAGGCAGGATGAGAACAACCAACCCACCCTAGCCTGTTTCCATTCCTAGTCACAATACCTGTAACAATTGCTTCTCCAGAGAAGCTTTTTCAAATTAAAATTAATAAAATCTCACTTAAGTTCAATGGTAACACAGAATAAATCAATTAGCAATGAAATCTGTTGAAAATATATGATAAAAAAGATTGACTACAGATGCTTAATTAGTTTTTTTGCATCTCCAAAGACCAAAAAATATTTATAAATGAAATTTCTTGATAAATATAATTGATATTATGTTACATATTTAATAGTAAATATAAAGGCCAGGTTATTAATTTATTTCCGGCCTCAAGTATTAGGGAGCCGACCCTGTAACTAGGATTTCAAAGGATCCTCAATGCATTGACTACCTCTAAAAGAAAAATCCTGGGTAGTAACAAAACAGAGTATGAGGATAGTGTCCTGTATAATCAGAAGCCGCATTGTTGTGAATGATAAATCTGGTTGGTGGAACTATCTAATTACATAGAACATCCAACTGCTTTACTAACATTTTTTACTCTTGATAATACCGTCAGCCTCTCAATGGAATTTAGCATTTGACATATTTAAAGTGTTGTAGCAAAAAATAGTTTCAATGGATACATGATATCAGTACTGATTAATGGGTTGAATGCATCAACATACAGAAATGCAAATCATATTAGAAAAGTAGCTAAATGAACATTACATAAAAAAATAAACATATAAAATTCCTCAAAACCGTCAACTTACATTCTCTTTCAGTTCAGTGAAGTTGTTCACTTTACTCAATAACTCAGCTTTTGGAAGGAAAGCTCGCAGACCCTGAAGAATCAAATTGTAGAAACGTTAGGTATGAAGGAAGTGCATATTTGCATGCACAAAAGTCAGCAACACAAACCTCAATTCTTGTAAGAAGGCCTCCAGTATTCCACTCTGTAATTCTGACTTCAATAGGTTCATCCAGTTGTTTTATCTGCGTAACGCATAAAAAAGCTTCAGAGAAAGTTTAGATTACGTTCTCACAAAACTTCACTAGCAGAATATTAATTAATAAGCTAAATGCAGCCACCAACAAAGTAGTTATGAAGCTAAAATCAAAGTATAATGAATCACCATGATAACAGATTGTACATTTCCTAACCACATTTAAAAACCAACATACATATTCCCAAAATGCTGATAAGAATTCATGCAGCAAGTAGTTAGAGAAAAAGAAAGAAACAAAGCAAGAAAAGAACCTGCCTCACTCGATGCCAAGCAATCCGGCGGAAGAGGCGTCTAGTAGAAAGCAAAGGCCTACCACTGAGCGTTCTTCCAAGAACCTCAGCAAACAAAACACTTCCTGTTTCAACAACAGGCCTCCCTGGCATTTGTTCCCCGCTCACTGCTTCAGTTTTCACAATTCCCATCTTCCCTCTAACCATGAACTCTTCGGCATCATAATCCGTATCACATAACAAGTATTCCATCTCTTTATCATACAAAGGCAGCACCTCCTTAGTCAACATTGTACCCAATAAATCTGCTCCCACATTCACATCAAGTTTATTCTCATTGCCAGAAACAACAACACCAACCACAAAATCGCCTGGTTTTGGTTCATAGTATTCAACATTAACCTTCTCAACCTCCTCAGTCTCATCATCCAATTCACCTTTTTCCTCAAAATCTCCTATCTCACCTCCCTTTTCTTCTATCCCATCTCCATCCGCAGAATCTCTTGGCGAGAAAAACTTCAAAAAAGGCGCTAAGGCCTCGTCTTTATCAAGGATTTCAGAGTCTTCATCGAGTTTTTCGGAATCTTTATCTACTTGTGAAGCAGACCCATTATTAGTGGGTACTGGGGAAGGCTTATCTAGCAACTCAAGCTCTTCATTCTCTTCAATTTCATCCCTTTTAGACTTATTGGCAAAATGGGTAGCCGGAAAAACATCATAGACCTCACTCCTAGAGCAAAAGCTGATGCTCGCAATTCCCCAAATGGGAAAATTGTTATAAATTTTCAGTCTTTTAGGCGACCCAAAAGTGGAGAATGAGGTATAACTTGGGAACTTAGGGATTGAGTGTTTGGGGATGCTTGCAAGGGCGGTGGTTAGTGTGTTGAAATTGTTAAGCTGTAGTGAAGAATCGGGAAGGGAGAAAGACTTACAGGGGTGAACAAGGAATGGCATATCTTTTTCTTTATCTTGGGCACCACCTCATGAGCTCTGTCTCTACCCTCTACTCTCCCCTATAGGACCGAGCGTGGCTTTCCCAGTTTCCCGGCCAGTTTTATCCCTTCACCAAGATTTTTATGTTATTACACGTTTTGGCATACGAATGCAGCGTCTTTAGATAGGGTCATCTGTGTTTTATCTAGGAGTGGGCACGGGTCGGGTCCAAATTTGGAGGAAATAGTCCCAAACTGGTTTGAAATTAAAACAGTTCGGTTTGGGGCAATATTTTGGATTTTAAAATAGGGAACTGACCTTAATTCCGACCGTTTGAAACAGCCCGGTTCCTACGCGTCAACGGTTCCTTTCCTCCTCGAAGTCCTTGCCTGAGAAATCAAAACAAAATATTAACTGACTACAAAAAATAAAATTCAAAGCCCAATTCTTCATTTGTAGTTAAGAAATTAATATTCTTGTGAGAAGGCCAAATTGGAGAGGCAGAAAATTTTCTAACAAAAGAGAAGGGAAAAAAGAAAGTGAAAGCATTTTGTGAACCCTACAGCAGGAAGATCGAAGAACAAAAGAGAAGAGAAAACAAAAATTGCAGTCGTGGTTGGACTATTGTCTATTGTTAATGTTTACTCAGTATTTAGGGATTTAGGGTTTTGTTTACTTGTTTAATTCTTTTTTTTATTGTCTATTGTTAGTGTGTAATCTGTAGTTAGGGATTTAGGGGTTTGTTTACTTGTTTAATTCTTGATATCGGGGAAGGAGGATTACAAAATACAGATTGGGTATTGACCTTGCTATTTACAATAGTCAAATCTGAGATCTCCCACATAACGTATAAGGAGGAATACCATTTTTAATTCAATAATTAGTTATCGTTTTGTTTTATATTCAAGGCTTAGGCCTTGGGGCTCCAGGGCTCTAAATTCTTCTTGTGTCTTCTTTAAAAAAATTAAAATGAAACGGGACGGATAGTTTTATTTAATTTGGAATTGGCCTGCCCCGTTTTTTAAAGGACTTGCCTCACCCCACCCCGTTTTGATTTTAAAAATTTGAAAACCATTTATGACTCGGCCTGAACGATACAGTACGGGTCGGACCTGCTATTCCTCAACCCATATGCACCACTCCTAGTCTTATTCTCTCAAGTAAATTATTGTCAAAATCCCATTACCCAAAACATTTTTTTTAGGGTAAATAGTTGCAACCGTCCCTGAACTTTACCATAATTTTAGCAATCGTCTCTATACTTCAACATCAGTGTCCCCTGTCCTTGAAATTTACCCCAATTTTTTCGTTAGTCCCTCCGTCTATTTTTCAAACGAATTCCGTTAAAAAAAGTCATGTGAAATGCACATGAATTGACAAATTTTCCCTTTTTTATAACGGAATTCTTTTAGAAAATAGACAGAGGGACTAATGGAAACATTAGGATAAAGTTCAAGGACATGTGTTCAGTCATTATTTCATACATCATTTTGATGTCATTTTAGGCCCTTTTACTTGTCTTTTGATTAAGGTTTATTACTCAAAATGCTCCTCGAACCAGATTTAGAATCTCAATTTGCTCCCCGAACGCAAAATCGTAACAATGTGCAGCCATAACCCCCCTTCTGTCAGCTCCGTTGCACCAATAGTTACACTACGTTACTAACTCAGTTTAGGATGCTTACGTAGTAGCAAGGGATCAGATGTTTTATTCATTTTGTAGTAAAAAATTAAAAATAAATATTAAAAATAAAATCCCTCCTCACTCTCTCTACCCAATCTCATTTCTCTCTCCCCAATCTCTTACTATCGTCCCTTTCCTCTACGTTTTAGACAGAGACCACGAACACCACCATCGACGCTGCTCTCGCCTCCGACAAACTCAACCCTCCACAGCGACGCCAAATCCATCTCCTCATCAACATGAGCCTCTCCCAACCACCTCCCACCATCGACCCTCGTTGGAGAAGGCGAAACCAGACAGTGAAACCCAGAATACGACGCCGCCACTGATGACATTTTCCGTCGACCCAGGTTGCGAAACCACATCCAAACTCTACGTCTGGGCAAGGCGAAGCCATCCCTGACAGGACCTTTCCCGAATTCCCCATCGAAAACCGGGAAAAGCCCTGCTCCTTTCTGACAACTTAATAAAATTTCCAAAAATTACCCTTAAGTCCTTGCAACTAGTTACGAGAATTCAATGGACAATCTGGCAGAACCTCCCCTTAATGATAGGCTAACCGTCTTCCACCTATTAGACGAAGGATAAGATAACACTCACAAATCCCAGTATCACCAAACAACCATCGAAGTAGTCAGAATTTACAATAAGTTCAAAAGGCTTATCAGAGCATCTAAGTAGGACAAGTAAACACATAAATAAATATCCTACTCGATAGTCTAGGTAAATGCGCAGCTAAAAATTTAATGCCTCCGTCTCTGGATATGCCCTCGTCAACTCAATGGCCTTGAGGGGATTTAAAACACGAAAAGTGTGAGTGGACAAACTAATCATTTAAAATCATTTCCGAGAAAAAACATACATTTTCCCCCTCCACGAGTAAAACAATGCATGCATAATGTAAAAATCCATTTTCAACAAATCCATAATAAATATATAAAGATAATCCGAAAACTCACCGGAAAAATCCATCTTTAGTTAAAACACTTGGTGGGACCCACAAAAATCCGAATAATGAAAGCATCCCCTGGTCCACAACCCTACTTTGAAAACCCTCCTCAAAGGAGTTTAAAATCATGTGAATAGACATGGATACAAAATATATCAAAACATATCCCACTGCTCCCGAATGGAATCCTGTGCCGTAGCTCGATATTCGAACTGACTGACCCGGGTCCAACCCTCCACATACCCGATTTTCTTCCTCCCAGTTTTCTTCCATTTCGTTTTCCAATCTGTTAGTGCAAGGAAAAGTGGTATAGTTAGACATGAAATCAGAATCAGAAACATTATAAAAGGAAGAGTATACTGGAGGGTATGAATTGGGTGCGTCCCACTGCTCAACCTGAGCAGAATCGGGAGGCACTATCACGGCATGGCCTTGGGCGGAATTCATGGAATTCATGGCATCCATGGCAAGCACTTGTCGAAGTGTTAGCTTGGTGGTGTCTTCATCATGATCATCATTCACGGCCTCATTTGGTGGGGGACGTGCCCTTTCTTCTCTTTGGCATACGATGAACTCAAAAACCCTCTTGCTCTTTTATAGTATCTCCTACAAGCGCTGGCTTTGCTCTCGTTGTTCTTCATTAAAAGCTGCCATGTATTGAGTACAAATTCCCATGCTTTGCACCAAGGCCCTCAGCGAAGTTAGGAGGTCAGAAGTGGGTTCGGAGTGAGGAACTATTTGCGGGGAGTTCCATGTGAAATTAGGTTGCTGGCTCCAACCCGGGTTGTATGGTTCTGGGTTTTCGTGATTGCTCCACCCCTGATTGAATGAAGTTGGGTATGGATTGTTCCAAGCTCTCGTCTCCATGTATGGATAATTCCATGGTCCCATATCCATGTTTGAGTTGTTCATATGTACATGAGAAGGAGGACAAACAAAGTTAGTAAACAATCTAAATGAAATCTAAATAGGTAATATACAAAATTGAGTTAACTAAATCTGAATTAATGGGCATCGTTGAAGGACAAGTCCCCGGCAACGGCGCCAAAAACTTGTTGGTGGAATTAAAGAGCAAGAAATATGCAATTCAATTCTAACAGTTATAAAATCCTTGCAAGTGCACAAATCGATAAGAATAGTATAGTAGCACAGCAAGAGTCGATCCCTCGAGGACTTGTATCAACGTTATGACCACTTTAGTTCAGATTTATTAACTTAGTGAAAACACATACACACACACACACACACACACACACAGGGGGTGGGTGGTGGGTTGGTTTATGATGTGAGAATTGAAATTTAAAGACAAGTAAAATACAATGCAGAAAATAACAATGCAAGAATTAATAGTTGATTGATTATTAACTAAGGCGAATTAAGGCTTACTATCTACTCTAGCCAATTATAGTTACTAATCAGATTTCCTTGACCTAATTACTATGCATTTTTTGAATTAGGTGCCTGTGCCTAGGACCTGACGTTGGTTCACTAGACACATCTTATTCCCTCTTACTTAGCATGTTCTAAACAGGGCATATGCCTAGAATGTCTATCACCTACCTTTTAAGATGATGCATGAAGTTCAAAGAGAATTTAATGACACCACATTAGCCGAGCAAAGTGACATGCAATCCTAGGTCGTTATGAGTTAAGATTACAAGTAAGAATACTTTCGATGCTCCAAATCACAAGATGATATGACGGTCACTCAAGCAATTACATCTATAATTATATGCAAACAAGGTAGCTAATCTTATAGGCATAAATTAAGGTCATTAAGCAAAGTAATCCAACTTATTCAGCATGCATATCAATCATAATCAAGAGCCAGAAATCCAATCAACAAGCTAACATGGCTAGGGCTTCAAACACCCCTAATCCTAACGACTACTCACACATAATTGATATTGAAACAAATATAATTGAATTTATAAGTAAATTGCAATAATGAAAATAAGGGTACATAAGAGATTGTTGAAGAACAGGCACAGCAGAGCCACGACAGAGCCTTCTTCTCCAAGCTCCACGCCTAATAATCTATGTGTAAAATATTATCTCTCAAAATATGGTCTTCAATTCTCATGATCCCCCAAAACACTGAACAAAGGCTCCCTTTTATAGACAAAGAGAAAACCTTGTTCTATAAGGATTGGTAAAACCTTATTCGATAAGGATTGGTAAAACCTTATCCTAGAATGTTCTGGAATAGTTATTGTACTTCTAATTAATTACAAAGTCCTTAAAATCTATTAGAATCAATCAGAACATAGTTGGGAGTGTGAATGCAAGCTGGCAAGTGGGAAAGCAAGCTGGCAAGTGGTCCAAACTTGGCTTTTGGACTGTCTTCGTAATCAGGATCTGGGACTGCGCTTTTGAAGCACATCATGAGTATAGTAGAAGTGCATCTTCGTTCAAGCTCGGCGCAAATGTTGTCAGGTTTACCGTAGAGGGAGCACCTCTGATCCACCGCTGGTAGAACAGGGACCCCGGGCTTAGGCGCATATCTGGGCTCGGATGGGAGTTCTTGGGACATGTCCTCGACTTGCCTTGGCGCGACCTTGGCACTTCTAGGGCCTGAACTTGATGCCATGAAACACAGGTTTGAGACCCTGAGGGCCTGATATAAGGTAATTGGCCAGTGGCCCAAAATAGGCGCACTGGCGCACTCAGGACTCCATTCAGGACCTAATATTGAAATGAGGACATCTCCTTCATCTGGACTCCGATTTGAGTCATTCTTTTTGCATTCTTTCCAGATTTTACCTATCTTTCTAACTCTGCACAAGTATCACAAAATTGATCATTTTCTACTATTGATGGCACGAAATCATGCAAAAGACATGTAAGAGAGGCATATAAAGACATCAAAATGATTCATAAATAATGACTGATCAGGGACAAAAAATTCTATTGCTATTTTATTATGATAAGTGGCTGGTCAATTCATTATGAATAGTATTAAGTCATTATTTATGCATCATTTTGATGTCATTATGTACCCCTCTTACATGTGTTTTGAATGATTTCGTGCCATACATAGTAGAAAATGATCAATCTTGTGAGACTTGTGCAGATTTGGAAAGATAGGTAAATTATGAGAAGAACACAAAAAGAATGGCTCAATTCGGAGTTATAACGAAGGAGCTGTCTCAAGTTGAATATCGGGTGTCAAATTGTGTCCAAAATCGAGTCCTGGCGCATGCCAAGACAAGCCAAGAATTTTTCCCATGACATGTCCCAGAGACATGCTACCGAGTCCCTGACTAGACCCAAGACCCGATCCCAAGTACCAGCCATGCGCTGAAGTACTTGTGCTTAGTACCAGGACCTGCTCTAATTCTGAAACACATGCGTCATGCCACATCTGTAACAAGTGTCTGGTGTGCTTCAAAAGTGCAGTCCCAGATCCTGCCCTGGGCATGTCCCTAGTCTCTCAGCAGTGAAGACACTTATGCGCGCTATTTCAGGTCCATGTAGGCCAAATTGGGCCATGACCTGGAAAACAATGGAACAAAGTGAGACACCACCCAAATTTGGTCTTCATATCACCTATCTAAGCTAATGGAACCATGTGTCTCGCCTGGAAATGTCAATGACACGTTCGTGTCCTGTTTTGCCCTAAACGACTTTCCGGGAGCCCTGATTTGAGCCAAATTGGGCCATCAACTTTTCTACAAGCTTTTGAGTGGGACAAAGCCTAGAATCATATTAGATACATCATTTGGAAGTGTTTGGATTGGTTTGTCTCGAATCTATTGGTCAATGGCATGTTAAGTTCCTAAAAGTCCAATTTTGAAGGTTTTGAGCCCAGAGTCTGACCCAGCCGTGTTTCAAGAATTTAGGGTTGGACATGCCCATTCCTTGACGTCCCAGCAACCTCCAGAATACTGTAGAAGCTGCCTTGGCATGCAAGAAAGCTCAGAAGACTTAGTTCACAAAGTGGCCACAATTCCTAGTCCAATTCCAACAATAACTGCCTTTTTGAGTTCCTTTTCAATTCAAACTAGGATAGGAGTTTTGAGTAAGTTTTTATTAGGATTTTGTCGTAGATTCTCTCCTACATTGTAAAGATTTAGAGGCCCTATTTAAAGGACCTAAAGGCTCGCGGGTGAGGACCTCTAGACACCCTAGTCGCTGATTTCATAGTTTCAGTTTTAAAGGCACATTATTTTCTGTTTTGTGAGAGAGTTAAGCGTGGAGCCTTGAAGGAGCAGCCTTGGCGTGGTTCTTTGTGGTGCCTCATCTTCAACGACCGGTGTTGTCGTTTTACTTTCTTAGTTTCAATTAAATTATGAATTCAATTATGCTTTTCTATTCAATTATGCTTTGCTATTCAATTATGCATGAGTAATTCTTTATAGAATTAGGGCTGCTTGAAGCCCTAGCCATGAGAGTCGTTTAATATGGTTTTGGCCCTTGATTTATATTACTATGGATGCTGAATATAGTTTGAATTATTTTGCTTAATTTATGTTTATTGCTTATGAGTTTGACCTGCATGTTTGCATGAACTATTGATGAATGATTGCTTGTTAAACTGGACATATTCTTGTAATTGTTTAGCATCAAGGGTAGTGGCTTACATCTTACTTGTAATTCAACTCATGACAACCTAGGATTGCATGCCACTTTTCTATGCTAGTGTGGTGTCATTAAATTCTCTTAGCACTTCATGCATCATCTTAACTGGTAGGTGATAGACGTTCTAGGCATATGCCTTGTTTACGACATGCTAAGTAAGAGGGAATAATATATGTATAGTGTACCAATGCCAGGACCTAGGCATGGGGACCTAATTCAAAATTTTCATTGTAATTAAATCTTGGAAATTATGTTAATCACTTAACTGGTTAGTGGTGGATAGTTTGCCTTAATTCTCCTTAGTTAATTAATCAATCAATTTATAATCTCGGTTGCATTTTATTTCTCTTGCATTTTATTTCTCTTGCATTCTAAGTCATTGTTTTACCTTTTAATTTCAAAAACATCATAAATCCCCCTCCTTGCAATGTGTTTCTATTAGTGTCTTGTTTGGAGTCCTACTTGTCTTGTGTGTCTTGCGTGTCTAGTCATTGTATTGAGTCATTGTCGTGTCTTTAATTCGCTACATATCTAAAGTAGTTTGTGTCTTTGTTTTCTTTGTTAGTTTTGAGTCTTTTGCTTGAGTTAATAATTCAGAACTTAAGTGGAATAATTGTTGAACAAGTCCTCGAGGGATAAACCTTTGCTTTGATACTATACTATCTCATTCGATTTTGTGCACTTGCAAAGATTTTAACTGGATAAAATCGGTTACATTATTGTTGCTTGTTTTTTTCATATCAAGTTTTTGGCGCTGTTGCAGGGGATTTGTCCCTCAATGGTGTCCATTTTGTTTAGAACATATTAACTCAGTTTTTATTTGTTTAGGTATTTTTTATGTCATCACAAGACTCAGTTAAGGGATCAGTTCATGGCTCATCAAGTGAACCATTTTCAAGCCCATCTTTAGTACACGGTTCAACCCCATCTTCAAGAGGCTCTTCAGTCCACGGATCACCTCCACCAAGCCCAAGAATGGCGGATGGAAGAGACCAACATGAGGGGGAGCGCGCCATCATCAACAACCTTGGGCCATGGCTCCTTAAGAACTTTGCCATGCCACATGTCATGGAGGACCAATTTCCCATCGTCTTCCCAGCATCAACTGTGGAGAATTTCGAGTTGAAGATTCACATGCTGCCGAAATTTCATGGACTTTCTGGAGATGACCCGCACCTTCACATCAAGGAATTTGTTGAAGTCTACTCCACATTGCGCATCAACGGAATGAGGGAGGCGGAAATTCGTCTAAGGCTTTTTCACTTTAGCTTCAAAGATCGTGCTAAGGCATGGTTACACTCCTTGGCATCGGCTTCAATCAACTCATGGAGGGACATAGCGTCCAAATTTCTCACGAAGTACTATCCTGCGGTGAAAAAAAATAAGCTTCAGAAGGAGATCATGGGGCCCATGCAAGCAATTGACGAACACTTTTACGAATACTGGGATCTCTTCAACCAGATGATTCAAGCTTGCCCCCACCGCAACATTGACGATAGTTTGTTGACGTTATACTTTTGCGGCGGATTAAAGACCAATGACTGAGTCATGGTTGATTCTCAATCGAAGGGCATCATGGATGGCATGGCTAAAAAAGCTAAGTCTTCTTTTGAGAGCATCGCTCAGCTGGAGAAACAATTTAGCTACAGAGGTAAACCCTCTAGGGCTGGTGTAGACGCATACTCTAGAGACAAAGATGACGTCAATGCTCAACTTATGGCAATGGGGAAAAAGCCGCAAAAAATCCACTCAAGCTGCACAAAATCCACCACCTGGATTTCAAAACCAAGATGTGGCTCCTCAAGTCCTTCAGCACGACCCCCCCGCCAAATCCGAAGAATGGAACCAAGTCGTTAGAAGAACTCGTCCAAAGCATGGCTCAGAGTACTCATGTGTTCATGGCCAAGACGGATAGAGCCATCACTAACTTGCATACTCAAATTGGGCAACTTGCAACCCAATGGAATCAACGAGAACAAGGCAAGTTGACAAGCCAAGTCACGATGAATCCTAAGGGATTTCAGAATCTCACGGCAAATGCAATAACTTTGAAAAGTGGCACAAGACTTCAAGGCCCAATACATCTTACATTGGAAACTTTCTGCCAAGGCATCAAAGATGAAGAAGGCTACTCCCACGACCCTGTGTCTATGTACTTGCCACAGAATTCACCAAGACCTATGTCTCGGACCTTCACGCTACCGTTGGACCAGAATCATATCCTGCCGCAAGGCCCAATGATAGAAGAAATACTGAACACAATAATTATGAACTTTATTTCTACTAAGTATAACTTTCCAAGTGCACAAAATCGATGGAGATAGTATAATGACAAAGAGAATTTAATGACACCATACTAGCCTAGAAAAGTGACATGCAATCCTAGGTCGTCATGAGTTAAGATTATAGGTAAGTGTCCCAAATACCCTCGATGCTACAAATCACAAGATGATATGACAGTCACTCAAGCAATTACACCAATAATTATATGCAAACAAGGTAGCTAATCTTATAGACATAAATTAAGGTCATTAAGCATAGTAATCTAACTTATTCAGCATGCATAACAATCATAATCAAGAGCCAGAAATCTAATCAATGAACTAACATGGCTAGAGCTTCAATCAGCCCTAATCCTAAAACAACTACTCACTCATAACTGAAATTAAAATAAATATAATTGAAATCATAAGTAAATTGTAATGAAATAAAAGTTTAAAGTAAAGAACACTGATGAACAATGGTGCACAGCAGAGACACGGCAAGGCCTTCCTCTCCAAGCTCCACGCACAACACTCTCAGCTTTGGAAAAATAAAAACTGTTTGAATTTAAAACTGAATTACAAAGAATGTATGCGGCTAGGGTTCTCCAGTATGGTCTCTTTAACAATGTGTGAAAATCTGGTCCCTAAAACACTGAACAAAGGCTCCCTTTTATAGACAAAGGGAAAACCTTGTCTTGCAAGGATTGGAATTAGAAACCCTAGCCTAGAGTATTCTAGAACAGTTATTATACATCTAAGTAATTAAAAGTCCCTAAAACCTATCAGAACCAATCAGAACACGGTTGGGAGTTTGAATGCAAGCTGGAAAGTGGCAACACAAGCTGGCCACGGGCAGCCCACAGTCTTCCCGCGGTCAGACGCTGGAACTTAGAACTTAGCCCTTGGAATGTCTTCGTCATAGAGATATGGGGATGTGCTTTTGAGGCACACCATGAGCATAGTAGAAGTGCATCTACGTTCAGGCTAGGCGCACAGATTGTCCGGCTTAGCGCAGAGGAGGAACTTTGTTCCACCGCTGGCGGAACAAAAACTAGGGTTTAGGCGCAGAGGTTCGGCTCGGATGCGGAGTTCTGGGGACATGTACTCAACATATCCTGACTTGACCTTGGCACTTCAAGGACATGAAATTGATGTCATGAGACATAGATTTGGGAACCGGATGGCATGGTCTGAGGTACTTGGCCAAGGATCCAAAATAGGGCGCACTGCCGCACTCAGGACCCAATTCATGACCTGATATTGAAATGAGGACATCTTCTTCATTCGAACTCCGATTTGAGTCATTCTTTTTGCGTTCTTCTCAGAATATACCTATCTTTCCAAATCTGTACAAGTCTCACAAGATTGATCATTTTCTACTATTGATGAATAAATAATGACTAAACACCCGCCACAGCCACTTCCTTATTTTTTCCTACCGAGAGTCCCACTGTAGCCTCAGACCGTGCCTCCATTTTTGCCGCAGGACCAGCACCAATTTGGACATCTTACTGCCACGCCGCAACTAGCACATCAAATGGTACCTCAAACCGAGGCTCAAATCTAGGCAGGACCTCTACCACAAAGGCATGTCCCTGGCATGTCAAGAAATGCGCCTAGCGCAGAATCGCGAGACATACCCTTACCACCGCATCAGAGCCTCTCTAAGGTATGCCTGCGACGAGCCAAGCTACGCCAACTACTGAGGACACAGACCCGGCTGCGCCAAAATCGCAAAGTACACCTGCGATCGGACCTTCTTATGCTAAATCTGTGCTAAGCACCAATGATAAGGACACGGATGTGTCCTTAGGTCGTAAAGGCCAAACAAATCATACAGATCCCTCTAACTCAAAATCTCACACTTCAAATTCTAAACAAACTAAAAATGTGCTTTTTTATTTAGATAATGACATTGCTTTGACGTTTCCCAAGCTTGTCAAGCACATGCCAATCTTCGCAATACTTATCAAAGACTTGATCGCTGGGAAGTGAGGTTTCAATACTAATCACATCATTGACATCCCCAAAGCATGTTCTGCAGCCCTTTTACGTATAACACTGAAAGACAACAATCCCCGGCCTCCATCACTTCCTCGCGTCATTCAATCAAAACTATTCAAACATTGTCTATGTGACACAGATGCCTTAGTAAGCATAATTCCCTTCCATATTTACAAGTCACTCAATCTAGGGGCATTGAAACCAACACACTAGTGTGTTCGATGAGCCAACGCTTTTGTTACTAATCTCACTGGCGTGCTCAAAGATGTGCTCGTACCAATTGGCAACACTTTCATTCCAGCGGACTTCTACATTATCAAGATGGACCGAATCGATCAAAATGAAGTACCGCCCTTAATCTTTGGAAGACCCCTGCTAGCCACGGCACATTGCTTGATTGACGTTAAGAATGGCCAAGTCTCCATCAAGGTTTTAGACAAAACATGGACTTTCTCTATTCACGATGATGTCCAGTACCCCACCGAACCTATTGAGGACTTTCGATTGAATATGATGGATATGCTACTCTGGAAGACGATTGCATATTCATGTTTGAAGGATGATTTGGAAAAGGCCATCACAACCTCGTAAACATCAAAGGCAAGCTCTGAAGGCGTCATGGAGGAACTCAGATTCCTCATTGCCGTTCCCTATTTACCATGGAAGTACCCAGTCGAAGAGCAACCTCCCTTGGGTGAGAAGACGTTAACATCCATCATCCAAGACCCGGAACTTGAACTTAAACCATTGCCATACCATTTAAAGTATGCATACTTAGGCAGAAATCAAACTCTTCCTGTCATCATTGCTTCTCACCTAAGTATGGAGGAAGAAGAGGCGTTAATACAAGTTGTGAAGGCAAATCAAAAAGCAATCGGATGGACAATTGCGGACATCAAGGAGATTAGCCCTTTTAAGTGCATGCATCGGATATTACTCGAAGACAAGGCCAATCCTTGAAGGGAGGCACAGAGAAGACTAAATCCACCTGTGAAAGAGGTCACGAAAAAAGAAGTAGTTAAACTCTTGGACATCGGAATCATCTACCCATCTCCGATTCCAAATGGGAGAGCCCCGTCCAAGTAGTCCCAAAGAAGAGTGGGATCGCGGTTGTGAACAATGAACATGATGAGCTTGTGCCTCAAAAAGTTCAAACAGGATGGCGAGTTTGCATCGACTACAGAAATCTAAACACCACCACCCGCAATGATCACTTTCCCTTGCCCTTTATTGATCAAATGCTCGAATGCTTAGCTAGACATTCTCATTATTGCTTTCTTGACAGATACTCGGGCTATAATAAGATTGCTATCGCCTTGGAAGATCAAGAAAAAACCACTTTCACGTGTCCATATGGCACGTTTACATATCGAATAATGTCATTTGGTTTATGTAACTCCCCAACAACTTTTCAATGGTGCATGTTGAGTATCTTCTCCGACATGGTAGAAGATATCATTGAGGTTTTTTTTGTCAATTTCTCGGTGTTTGGACACTCATTCGAGCTTTGTCTAGCAAATCTATCCTGAGTACTCGAGAGATGCAAATAGAGCAACTTGGTTCTCAATTGGGAGAAGTGCCACTTCATGTTGTGACAAGGTATCATCTTGGGTCATGTAATTTCTGGCCGTAACATAGAGGAAGACAAGGCTGAGCTGGACATAGTGGAGAGATTGTCGTACCCTACATCAGTCAAGGAAGTCCGATCATTCTTAGGACACGATGGTTTCTATAAGCGATTCATTAAAGACTTTTCGAAGATCACAAGACCCCTCTACAATCTCTTGGCCAAAGACACAGCTTTTGAATTCACCAAGGAATGCCGTGAAGCATTCAACACCCTCAAGGCAAAGCTCACGGCCTCACCCATCATTATGACGCCCAACTGGAACCTCCCATTCAAATTGATGTGTGACGCTTCTGACTTCATCGTAGGAGTTGTGTTAGCACAGAAAGTGGACAAGTGGCCTCACGTCATCTACTATGCTAGTAGAACCCTTAATGACGCCCAGTGGAACTACTCCACCACTGAAAAGGAACTTCTAGCCGTCTACTTTGCCTTAGAAAAGTTAAGATCCTACCTAATCCATACAAAGGTCATCGTCTACACAAACATGCGGCATTGAAGTATCTCCTCACAAAGAAAGACGCCAAACCAACGCTGCTAAGGTGGATGCTACTCCTCCAAGAGTTCGATCTTGAAATCAAAGACAAAAAAGGGATTGAAAACGAAGTTGTTGATCATATGAGCAGATTGATTCATGGGTCTAATGAAGAAGCTGATCACTTGCCCATTCTTGAAATGTTCCCGGATGAGCAACTCTTTGCGCTCAAGGCCATTGATCCCTGGTATGCTGATCTTATTAACTATCTTGCTACTAAGCATCTCCCTTCGTCTTTGAATAGGTACCAAAAGGACAAGCTCGTTAAACAGGCCAAGTACTATGTCTAGGATGAACCATACTTATGGAAGCATTGCTCGAACCAAATCATTCGACGATGCATCTCAAAAGAAGATATGGCATCGGTTCTGACTTTCTACCACAGTATGGTGTGTGGAGGGCATTTTGGTGCTAAAAAGATGGCCCTTAAGGTGCTTCAAAGCAGTTTTTATTGGCCTAAGTTGTTCAAGGATGCCTATGAATTTGTTCTCACCTGCGACAAATGCAAAATGCAAGGTACTAGAGGCCCTCGAAATCAGATGCCCTTAATGTCTGGGCTATTGATTTCATGGGGCATTTTCCCAACTATTTCGGCTATCACTACATCTTATTGGCGGTTGATTATGTCTCAAAGTGGGTTGAAACAATTCCCACTAAAACAAACGATGTAAAAGTAGTTGTGAGTTTCTTGCAGAGTCATATCATCGCTAGATTTGGAGCCCTGACAGCAATCATCAGTGATGGTGGCACACATTTCTGCAACCGTTCTTTCTAAGCATTACTGAGGAAGTATGGCGTCACCCACAAAGTTTCTAGGCCTTACCATCCTCAGACGAGCGGCCAAACGAAAATTTCCAATCGAGAAGTGTAGGCCATCTTGGAGAAAACAATGAACCCCAACAGAAAAGACAGGTCTAACAAACTAAACAATGCACTATGGGCATATAGGACGGCCTATAAAACTCCCATAGGCATGTCCCCCTGCAGACTTGTCTTCGGGAAAGGATGCCACTTACCGGTGGAACTTGAGGACAAGGTGTTGGATAAAACAGAGAACATAAATATGAAATCTATTATATTCAGTTTAACCTTGCAAGTGCACAAATCGTGTACATAGTATAGAAAATAAGCAAGGGTCGAATCCCACAAGGACTTGTCTTAACGTTTAATCCACTTTATTACTTAGATTGATTAATTAATTCAGAAGTTAATAAAATAAAAATAGAAGTTAATTCAGAAGTTACTTACATGGGGGTTTCAAACATAGAAATAAAATAAAACAAATTAAAGAACCTAAACTATAACAATTAATAAAAATAATAGGTTAAGGCACTCAATCCAGCAAACCACAATTACTTCCTCACATGATTTCCAATATTCAATTACAATGTATTATCTTAATATGATGCCCAGCGAAGGTCCGGTCAAGGTTCATGTTGGTAGATTTAAAGAGCAAGAAATATGCAATTCAATTCTAACAGTTATAAAATCCTTGCAAGTGCACAAATCGATAAGTATAGCATAGTAGCACATCAAGAGTCAATCCCTTGAGGACTTGTATCAACGTTATGATCAATTTAGTTCAGATTTGTTAACTTAAATAAAAACACACACACACACACACACACAAGATCATGCAATGATTTCCTCAAATTTTCATGCAGCTTGCAACTTGTAAAACTTTTCTTTACTTTTGAACTTTCAATTGACGCCAATGTCCTTTGAATTGGGCATCATCTTCTTTCACCTCTCATTCTCACCATGAATCTCATTTGTGGCAACCTTAGCACAAACTGAGGTTATAGGGTATGGCTGTGATGAATGGCTAAGTATTTTGGGTTAGGTTATACTTTGGGTGATGAAAGAAAAGGCTGAGTGTTTGGCTTCAAAATTGGCTTCGGGAGCATGCAATAGGGTAGGATCAAGCCTTTAGAGGTTAAAGCATACATAGCCTACATCACTTCTTATGGAAAACCACACATTAAATCAAGAGTATCTAAATGATGTTAGTTCTTTAAAATTCAATGCAAATATGATGTAATGAGATTAACAATTAAGAACAAAAGTGACGAGTGTTTAAGAGTAGAAACAAGTATATCCCTCAGAAAGAATGGCAATTAGGCTCAAAGATCTCACAGGGTAGTCTCCACTAATTTTCTAAGGTTCACTCAAATTCAGTTATTTCGTTCACTTAATCACTTAAAACATGGCATTGTGAAGTGCAAATTATGAACTACTTGACCATGGCATGACTCTTAGTAAAGCAAAGATAGTTAACTTAGCATATACATTCCTATTAACAAGTTATCATACTAATCACAAGCAGAAATTTAAATGTCCTGGCCGTGTATCACCCCCAAACCTACTTGTTTCTATATGCAAAATTTTAAATCCACACCCCCAAACCTAAACTGAACATTGTCCTCAATGTGATAAGCAGTAAGCATGACAACAGTAGAAAGGTTTGAGAGATATAACGGGCAGAAACAGAAAAGGAAGTGAGAAATACAAACCAGGGCTAGGCTGCCTCCTAGGAGCGCTTTATTTAATGTCTAGGCAAGACGGGGCTGGCATGCTAGGAGCTGGGCGCATGCGGAGTTGCAGGGTTGACTGCGCTTGGATTAGAAAGGTCCTTGAAGTAGTGTTTGAGGCGGTGGCCATTTACCTTGAACGGATCCTGCCGTTCCGGGTGCTAGATTTCAACTGCACCATGAGGAAAAACGTTAGTAATAATAAATGGTCCAGTCCATCTTGAACGCAACTTACCTGGCATTAGTCTGAGCCGGGAGTCAAAGAGGAGGACTTCCTGTCCGATGTGAAAGTCCTTGGGCTGAATGCGCTTGTCGTGGAAAGCTTTGGTCTTTTCCTTGTAGATACGAGCACTGTCAAAGGCCTCGTTTCGCAACTCCTCTAATTCACTTAGCTGAAGCTTCCTATGTATTCCAGCATCATCGAAGTTCAGGTTCATCTGCTTAATAGCCCAGAATGCTTTATGCTCCAATTCCACTGGTAGGTGGCAGCCTTTTCCAAAAACAAGCCGGAACGGAGACATGCCAATTGGGGTCTTGTATGCGGTCCGATAGGCCCATAGCGCATCATTCAATTTGCTGGACCAATCTTTGCGGTTAGGATTTACCGTTTTTTCCAATATGGCCTTTACTTCCCGATTGGACACTTCCGCTTGGCCACTCGTTTGAGGGTGATACGGTGTTGAGACCTTGTGGGTGACGCCATACTTCTTCATTAGGGCTGCAAACAAATGATTGCAGAAGTGTGCCCCCCCATCACTGATGATTGCCCTAGGTGCGCCGAATCTGGCTAAGATGTGACTCTGTAAAAAACGCACCACTACTTTGGCGTCGTTAGTTTTGGTGGGAATTGCTTCCACCCATTTGGAGACAAAATCAACTGCAAGCAGAATATAAAGATTGCCAAAGGAATTCGGAAAAGGCCCCATAAAATCAATGCCCCATACGTCAAAGATTTCGACCACAAGAATAGGGTGTAATGGCATTTGATTTCGAGGGCCGATGTTACCTAGCCGTTTGCAGCGGTCACAGGTGAGTACAAATTCGTGTGCATCCTTGAAAAGTGTGGGCCAGTAGAGTCCACTTTGGAGTACCTTGAGGGCTATCTTCTTAGCTCCAAAATGGCCCCCACATGCCAAACTATGGCAAAAAGTCAAGACGGATTTCATCTCGTCTTCTGGGATGCAGCGCCGAATGATTTGGTCTGGACAATGCTTCCATAGGTACGGCTCATCCCATATGAAGTACTTAGCTTGTTTAGCCAGCTTGTCCTTTTGGTACCTGTTTAAAGATGAAGGAATTTGCTTAGTGACAAGGTAATTAATGAGATCGGCATACCATGGATCAATAGCTTGGATTACGAAGAGCTGTTCGTCAGGAAAGGTCTCGAGGAGGGGCAACTGATCGGCCTCTTCATTGGAACTGTGAAGCAATCGGCTCATATGGTCAGCGACCACGTTTTTGCTACCCTTCTTGTCTCTGATTTCAAGGTCGAATTCCTGGAGCAGTAGCATCCAACGTAGCAACCTTGGCTTGGCGTCCTTTTTAGTGAGCAGATACTTCAAGGCAGCATGATCCGTGTATACTATGACCTTGGTTTGAATTAGATATGAACGGAACTTCTCCAAGGCAAAGATAACAGCAAGGAGCTCCTTCTCGGTGGTGGAGTAGTTCAGCTGGGCATCATTTAGGGTTCGACTTGCGTAGTAAATGACATGAGGGAGCTTGTCAACACACTGTCCCAAAACCGCTCCTATGGCAAAGTCTGAGGCATCACACATTAGTTCGAATGGTAAGTCCCAATTCGGTGGCATGATGATGGGTGATGCCGTGAGCTTTGCCTTGAGTGTGTTGAATGCCTCACGGCATCCCTTAGTGAACTCAAATGTGGCGTCCTTGGCTAGAAGATCACACAAAGGTCTTGTGATTTTCGAGAAATCTTTGATGAATCTGCGGTAAAAGCCAGCATGCCCTAAGAACGATCGAACCTCTTTGACTGTAGTGGGGTACGGCAGCCTCTCTACTATGTCTAATTTTGCTTTGTCCACTTCAATGCCTCGGCTAGAGATCACATGACCCAAGACAATTCCCTGTTGTACCATGAAATGGCACTTTTCCCAGTTCAGCACTAAGTTGCTTTCTTATCACCGTTCCAGTACTCGGGTTAGGTTAACTAAGCACAGTTCGAATGAATGTCCAAACACTGAGAAGTCGTCCATGAATACTTCAATTATATCTTCCACCATATTGGAGAAGATGCTCATCATGCAACGCTGAAAGGTAGCTGGGGCATTGCACAATCCAAACGACATTCTTCTGCATGCAAAGGTGCCATATGGGCATGTGAATGTTGTTTTTTCTTGATCTTCGGGTGCAATAGCAATCTGATTGTATCCTGAGTAGCCGTCCAAGAAGCAATAGTGGGAGTGTCCAGCCACGCGCTCGAGCATTTGATTAATGAAGGGCAAAGGAAAGTGGTCCTTGCGTGTGGTTATATTTAGCTTCCGATAGTCGATGCACACTCTCCATCCTGTTTGAATCCGTTGAGGTACAAGCTCATCCTGCTCGTTTTTAACCACTGTGATCCCACTTTTCTTTGGCACGACCTGGACTGGGCTCACCCACTTGGAGTCACTAATTGGATAGATGATTCCAACGTCCAAAAGCTTTAGGACTTTTTTCTTCACGACCTCCTTCATAGGTGGATGCAATCGCCTCTGTGCCTCCCGTGATGGTTTGGAGTCTTCCTCCAGCAGTATCCGATGCATGCATTTTGCGGGACTTATGCCTTTGATGTCAGCTATTGTCCATCCAATTGCCGTTTGATTGACCTTAAGGACGTGAACTGATCAGTCGTTATTTATGCATCATTTTGAGGTCTTTATATGCCTCTCTTACATGTCTTTTGAATGATTTCGTGCCATCAATAGTAGAAAATGATCAATCTTGTGAGACTTGTGCAGAGTTAGAAAGATAGGAAAAATCTGGAAAGAATGCAAAAAGAATGACTCAAATCGGAGTCCAGATGAAGGAGATGTCCTCATTTCAATATCAGGTCCTGAACGGAGTCCTGAGTGCGCCAGTGCGCCAGTGCGCCAGTGCGCCTATTTTGGGCCACTGGCCAAGTACCTCATATCAGGCCCTCCGGGTCCCGAACTTGTGTTTCATGACATCAAGGTCAAGTCCTAGAAGTGCCAAGGTCGCGCCAAGGCAGGTCGAGGACATGTCCCAAGAACTCCCATCCGAGCCCAGAAGTGCGCCCAAGCCGGGGTCCCTGTTCCGCCAGGGGTGGATCAGAGGTTCTCCCTCTGCGCCAAGCATGACAACATTTGCGCCAAGCCTGAACGACGATGCGCTTCTATTATACTCCTCACGTACTTCAAAAGCGCGGTCCCAGATCCTGATTACGAAGACAGTCAAAAATCCAAGTTTGGCCAGCTTGTGTTCCCACTTGCCAGCTTGCATTCACACTTCCGGCCATGCTCTGATTGGTTCGAATAGATTTTAAAGACTTTATAATTAATTAAAAGTAAAATAACTTTCCCTATTCCTATAGGACATGGTTTTACCAATCTGTATAGAACAAGGTTATACCAATCCTTATAGAACAATGTTTTCCCTTTGTCTATAAAAGGGAGCCTTTGTTCAGTGTTTTGGGGGAGATAATTAGCTAAGGACGTTTTTGTTTTCTGGAAAAACAGAGACCTAAGCCACAGAGTTCCGTTTTGGTTTTCTAGAGAATTAGGGACCATATATTTTCGGAGATAATCTTTCACTTAGATTATTGGACGTGGAGCTTGGAGAAGAAGGCCCTGCCGTGTCTTCTGCTGCATCTGTTCTTAACACTCTTCTGTACCCTTATTTTCATTATTGCAATTTACTTATGGATTCAATTATACTTGTGTTTATTTCAGTTATGTGTGAGTAGTCATTAGGATTAGGGCTGCTTGAAGCCCTAGCCATGTTAGCTTATTGATTAGATTTCTGGCTCTTGATTATGATTGCTATGCATGCTGAATAAGTTGGATTACTATGCTTAATGAACTTAATTTATGCCTATAAGATTAGCTACCTTGTTTGCATATAATTATAGATGTAATTGCTTGAGTGACCGTCATATCATCTTGTGATTTGGAGCATCGAAAGTATTCGTACTTGTAATCTTAACTCATGACGACCTAGGATTGCATGCCACTTTGCTAGGCTAATGTGGTGTCATTAAATTCTCTTTAAACTTCATGCATCATCTTAAAAGGTAGGTGATAGACGTTCTAGGCATATGCCCTGTTTAGAACATGCTAAGTAAGAGGGAATAAGATGTGTCTAGTGAACCAACGCCAGGTCCTAGGCACGGGCACCTAATTCAGAAAATGCATAGTAATTTGATCAAGGAAATCTGGTTAAGAGCTATAATTGGTTAGAGTGGATAGTAAGCCTTAATTCGCCTTAGTTAACAACCTTTCATTCTTGCATTGTTATTTTCTGCACTTTGATTTACTTGTCTTTAAATTTCAGTTATCACATCATAAACCCCCCCCTGCGTGTGTGTGTGTGTGTTTTTATTTAAGTTAACAAATCTGAACTAAATTGGTCATAACGTTGATACAAGTCCTCGAGGGATCGACTCTTGCTGTGCTACTATACTATACTTATCGATTTGTGCACTTGCAAGGATTTTATAACTGTTAGAATTAAATTGCATATTTCTTGCTCTTTAAATTTACCAACAAGTTTTTGGCGCCGTTGCCGGGGACTTGTCCCTCAACGGTGCCCATTCAAGTTTAGATTTGTAACTTAGTTTTTTTTTTTCTTTTTTGTTAGGTACCCGTGTATGTCATTCCAAGGTTCAGTGCACGGGTCATCAAGTGGACCATCATCGCACGCATCTTCAGTCCACGGCTCCCCGCCACCAAGCCCAAGGAGGATGGCGGACCACAGAGAAGTGCAGGGCCTGGAACGTGGCCTAGTACCGCAAGCCCCATGGCGCCTTAAGGATTTTGCCATGCCCCATGTCTCGGAGGATCAATTTCCAATTGTTTTTCCCGAGTCAACAGTGGCAAACTTCGAATTAAAGTCGGGGACAATTCACATGCTGCCTACATTCCACGGCCTTGCTGGCGAGGACCCGCACTTTCATATCAAGGAATTTGTTGAGGTTTGTTCAACACTGCGCATCAATGGTATGACAGAATCGGAAATCCGCCTGCGGCTCTTTCACTTCAGTCTCAAGGATCGCGCCAAGACATGGTTTCATTCATTGGCGCCGGCTTCCATTCACTCTTGGAGGGACTTGACGTCCAAATTCTTAACACAGTACTTTCCCGTGGAAAAGACAAATGAGTTAAAGTCCAAGATCATGAACCCACGGCAAGACATGGAGGAGTCTTTCTACGAGTTTTGGGAGCGGTTCAATCAGATGTTACGGGCGTGCCCCCACCACCATATTGATGCCCATCATCTTATGCTATACTTCTATAGAGGCTTGAAAACTAGCGATCGGACAATGGTGGATTCTCAATCCCAAGGGATTCTAGAAGGCACAGCCGAGGAAGCAAGGACCGCCTTTGAGAACATTGCTCAAAGGGAAAAACAGTTCAGCTACAGGGGTCCCTCCTCTAGAGCTACGGGTGATGCTTCCGCCAAATACAAAGATGACGCCATTGCTCAGCTCACGGCAATGGTAAAACAATTGTGTAGCGAGAAAGCCAAAGGAGTTCACATCTGCGAGGTATGTTCAATTCAGGGCCACACATCCCAGGACTGCCCGGTTGTGGAAGAGGCCAACTTTGCTGGAGGGTTCAATAGCAATTCTCGACCCCGGAATGACCCATATTCCAACACTTACAATCCGGGGTGGAGAAATCATCCTAATTTCCGTTCGAGCAACAATCAAGCAGCCGCGAATCCCATGCCACCCCCTGGATTTGAGCAGCAAGCCGCAGGCCCTCAGGGGAACTACCACGGTCCTTCCTCAAACCAGAATGGCGGAAGCAAGTCTGTTGAGGACTCCATCCATATCCTGACTCAACAGCAGGCTCAACTCATAAAATTCATGCACGATAGCCAGAGTCAGACGGGAGACTTCAAAAGTGCAATTGCAAACTTGGAGCGTCAAATGGGACAGGTGGCGAACCAACTAAATCAGCGGGAGCAGGGCAAGCTACCGAGTCAAGTCCTGGTAAATCCGAAAGGATTTCACAATCCTACGGCTAATGCCATCACACTGGAGAAGGAAACACCACTTCAAGACCCCACATATGCCACCCTCACAGGACCTGAAACTGAGCCTCAACCTACTCTGCCAAGGATCACCGACCAGGGGGCGCCGCAAAACATGCCACGGCCAACACCTCTGGCGCAGAACCAGTCCAATGAGTCACCAAGTGCCCTACCGCAAAGAGGACCTGACACTGCGCCTACTTCGGCCACGGCTGGCATGCAACCTGCTCCTAAGCCCAAGTCGCAGCACTCGAATACTTCTAACTCTAAACCTCAGAATTCCAATTCTAAAAAAGTCACTTTTGAGTTAGCTAATAATGTTGATTATCCATTTCCTCGCAGGTTCCAAAACAGGAATAAGCAAAAGGAGGACTTTGAGGAAGAAATCATCAGCATGTTGCAGAAGCTTCAGATCACACTGCCTTTCCATAAAATTGTCAAGCACATGCCTATCTTTGCAAAGCTGATCAAGGACTTAGTTGCAGGAAAGCGTGGTTTTAGCTCCACGGACACCATTGACATCCCTATGGCCTGCTCGGCTGCCCTTTTGCGCATGCCCCTTAAGGCCAATGATCCTGGGCCGCCATCCCTTCCATGTGTCATTCAGTCAAAAAGATTCGAACATTGCCTTTGCGACACGGGAGCATCAGTGAACATCATGCCATTCCACATTTACGGGTCACTCAACCTAGGCGCACTCAAGCCCACGCACCTATGTGTCAGGTTGGCTAACGCTTCTGTAACCAACCTAATGGGGGTTCTTGAGGACGTACTGGTACAAATCGGAGATACATGCATCCCTGCCGACTTCTACGTACTAAGAATGGACAGAATTGACAAAAGTGAGGAACCTCCCCTCATCTTCGGAAGGCCCTTACTAGCCACAGCCGAGTGCCTCATCGACGTCAGAAAGGGCCAGGTCTCCATCAAGGTCCTGGACCAGCTTCGGACATTCTCCATCCATGACACCATCCAGTACCCTGCCGAGCCTATTGTAGATTTTCCGTTAAACACAATGGACTTACTGCTACGGGAGACAATTGCTCATTCTTGCATGACGGATGACCTTGAGAAGGCCGTTACTAGTAACCCACACACTGTGGATTCACTTACAGATAGCGTGATCGAAGAGGTACGAGCCCTTGACATCATGCCAGCCCTCCCATTGCACAGGCCTCCCCTCGGAGCGCTACCATTCACAAGTCAGAAAACCCTGCCGTCCATCATAAAGGCTCCTGAACTCGAGCTGAAGCCCTTGCCCGAGCACTTAAAGTATGCATATTTGGGCGACAATCAAACCCTTCCAGTCATCATTGCATCTACCCTAAGTGCGAACGAGGAAAAGGCATTGGTTCACGTCCTTAAGGTCAATCAAACGACAATTGGATGGACAATAGCTGACATCAAAGGCATAAGTCCCGTAAAATGCATGCATCGGATACTGCTGGAGGAAGACTCCAAACCATCACGGGAGGCACAGAGGCGATTGCATCCACCTATGAAGGAGGTCGTGAAGAAAGAAGTCCTAAAGCTCTTGGACGTTGGAATCATCTATCCAATTAGTGACTCCAAGTGGGTGAGCCCAGTCCAGGTCGTGCCAAAGAAAAGTGGGATCACAGTGGTTAAAAACGAGCAGGATGAGCTTGTACCTCAACGGATTCAAACAGGATGGAGAGTGTGCATCGACTATCGAAAGCTGAATATAACCACACGCAAGGACCACTTTCCTTTGCCCTTCATTGATCAAATGCTCGAGCGCCTGGCTGGACACTCCCACTATTGCTTCTTGGACGGCTACTCAGGATACAATCAGATTGCTATTGCACCCGAAGATCAAGAAAAAACAACATTCACATGCCCATATGGCACCTTTGCATACAGAAGAATGCCGTTTGGATTGTGCAATGCCCCAGCTACCTTTCAGCGTTGCATGATGAGCATCTTCTCCGATATGGTGGAAGATATTATTGAAGTATTCATGGACGACTTCTCAGTGTTTGGACATTCATTCGAACTGTGCTTAGTTAACCTAACCCGAGTACTGGAACGGTGCAGAGAAAGCAACTTAGTGCTGAACTGGGAAAAGTGCCATTTCATGGTACAACAGGGAATTGTCTTGGGTCATGTGATCTCTAGCCGAGGCATTGAAGTGGACAAAGCAAAGTTAGACATAGTAGAGAGGCTGCCGTACCCCACTACAGTGAAAGAGGTTCGATCGTTCTTAGGGCATGCTGGCTTTTACCGCAGATTCATCAAAGATTTCTCGAAAATCACAAGACCTTTGTGTGATCTTCTAGCCAAGGACGCCACATTTGAGTTCACTAAGGGATGCCGTGAGGCATTCAACACACTCAAGGCAAAGCTCACGGCATCACCCATCATCATGCCACCGAATTGGGACTTACCATTCGAACTAATGTGTGATGCCTCAGACTTCGCCATAGGAGCAGTTTTGGGACAGCGTGTTGACAAGCTCCCTCATGTCATTTACTACGCAAGCCGAACCCTGAATGATGCCCAGCTGAACTACTCCACCACCGAGAAGGAGCTCCTTGCTGTTATCTTTGCCCTGGAGAAGTTCCGTTCATATCTAATTCAAACCAAGGTCATAGTATACACGGATCATGCTGCCTTGAAGTATCTGCTCACTAAAAAGGACGCCAAGCCAAGGTTGCTACGTTGGATGCTACTGCTCCAGGAATTCGACCTTGAAATCAGAGACAAGAAGGGCAGCGAAAACGTGGTCGCTGACCATATGAGCCGATTGCTTCACAGTTCCAATGAAGAGGCCGATCAGTTGCCCCTCCTCGAGACCTTTCCTGACGAACAGCTCTTCGCAATCCAAGCTATTGATCCATGGTATGCCGATCTCATTAATTACCTTGTCACTAAGCAAATTCCTTCATCTTTAAACAGGTACCAAAAGGACAAGCTGGCTAAACAAGCTAAGTACTACATATGGGATGAGCCGTACCTATGGAAGCATTGTCCAGACCAAATCATTCGGCGCTGCATCCCAGAAGACGAGATGAAATCCGTCTTGACTTTTTGCCATAGTTTGGCATGTGGGGGCCATTTTGGAGCTAAGAAAACAGCCCTTAAGGTACTCCAAAGTGGACTCTACTGGCCCACACTTTTCAAGGATGCACACGAATTTGTACTCACCTGTGACCGCTGCCAACGCCTAGGTAACATCGGCCCTCGAAATCAAATGCCATTACACCCTATTCTTGTGGTCGAAATCTTCTACGTATGGGGCATTGATTTTATGGGGCCTTTTCCGAATTCCTTTGGCAATCTTTATATTCTGCTTGCAGTTGATTATGTCTCCAAATGGGTGGAAGCAATTCCCACCAAAACTAACGACGCCAAAGTAGTGGTGCGTTTTTTACAGAGTCACATCTTAGCCAGATTCGGCGCACCTAGGGCAATCATCAGCGATGGGGGGGCACACTTCTGCAATCATTCGTTTGCAGCCCTAATGAAGAAGTATGGCGTCACCCACAAGGTCTCAACACCGTATCACCCTCAAACGAGTGGCCAAGCGGAAGTGTCCAATCGGGAAGTAAAGGCCATATTGGAAAAAAACGGTAAATCCTAACCGCAAAGATTGGTCCAGCAAATTGAATTATGCGCTGTAGGCCTATCGGACCGCATACAAGACCCCGATTGGCATGTCTCCCTTCCGGCTGGTTTTTGGAAAAGGCTGCCACCTACCAGTGGAATTGGAGCATAAAGCATTCTGGGCTATTAAGCAGATGAACCTGAACTTCGATGACGCTGGAATACATAGGAAGCTTCAGCTAAGTGAATTAGAGGAGTTGCGAAACGAGGCCTTTGACAGTGCTCGTATCTACAAGGAAAAGACCAAAGCTTTCCACGACAAGCGCATTCAGCCCAAGGACTTTCACATCGGACAGGAAGTCCTCCTCTTTGACTCCCGGCTCAGACTAATGCCAGGTAAGTTGCGTTCAAGATGGACTGGACCATTTATTATTACTAACGTTTTTCCTCATGGTGCAGTTGAAATCCAGCACCCGGAACGGCAGGATCCGTTCAAGGTAAATGGCCACCGCCTCAAACACTACTTGAAGGACCTTTCTAATCCAAGCGCAGTCAACCCTGCAACTCCGCATGCGCCCAGCTCCTAGCATGTCAGTCCCGTCTTGCCTAGACGTTAAATAAAGCGCTCCTAGGAGGCAGCCTAGCCCTGGTTTGTATTTCTCACTTCCTTTTCTGTTTCTGCCCGTTATATCTCTCAAACCTTTCTACTGTTGTCATGCTTATTGCTTATCACATTGAGGACAATGTTCAGTTTAGGTTTGGGGGTGTGGATTTAAAATTTTGCATATAGAAACAAGTAGGTTTGGGGGTGATACACGGCCAGGACATTTAAATTTCTGCTTGTGATTAGTATGATAACTTGTTAATAGGAATGTATATGCTAAGTTAACTATCTTTGCTTTACTAAGAGTCATGCCATGGTCAAGTAGTTCATAATTTGCACTTCATAATGCCATGTTTTAAGTGATTAAGTGAACGAAATAACTGAATTTGAGTGAACCTTAGAAAATTAGTGGAGACTACCCTGTGAGATCTTTGAGCCTAATTGCCATTCTTTCTGAGGGATATACTTGTTTCTACTCTTAAATACTCATCACTTTTGTTCTTAATTGTTGATCTCATTACATCATATTTGCATTGAATTTTAAAGAACTAACATCATTTAGATACTCTTTATTTAATGTATGCTTTGCCATAAGAAATGATGTAGGCTATGTGTGCTTTAACCTCTAAAGGCCTTATCCTACCCTATTGCATGCTCCCTAAGCCAATTTTGAAGCCAAACACTCAGCCTTTTCTTTCATCACCCAAAGTATAACCTAACCCAAAATACTTAGCCATTCATCACAGCCATACCCTATAACCTCAGTTTGTGCTAAGGTTGCCATAAATGAGATTCATGGTGAGAATGAGAGGTGAAAGAAGATGATGGCCAATTCAAAGGACATTGGCGTCAATTGAAAGTTCAAAAGTAAAGAAAAGATTTACAAGTTGCAAGCTGCATGAAAATTTGAGGAAATCATTGAATGATCTTGGTTCAATTCAATTCAAAGACGAACATAAACAAAAACAAAAAAACGTTCAAATCCAAAGAACGAAAGAAACGTTGAGAAAAAGAAGAAAAAAAAATAAGTGAAAAACAAAGTGAATTGAGCCAAGTGAGCCAAGAGCCTCAAAATAAGCCACAAGAGCCTCAAAATAAGTCATCAGGAAAGCACAATGTCGTGGGCCTTAAGAAAGGATTCAGTTCAGAAATTCCAAGTTCAATTCATGACTTCTCATGCCTTGGCACAACTCAGGTTCTTTGAATCCCATCCTTCCTTGCTAAACCCCAAAGCTTAGCCCCAATACAACCTAAAATGGAAGACCTAACTGATCTTATGGACAATCATACTGCGGATTAAGGTACGTATCTATGTTCTTAAAGTTCAATTCCTTTCATGAGATCTTTATTTCCATAAAGTGCTATTCTTCATTGTTACTCATATGTGATTAAATTTGAATTTCATAACATAAACTCATCACATATGCTTGAAAAGAGTGTAAGCCTAGGATTCTTGTGTGAATTGAGAGTTGCCTAGTGAGGATTAGAGTCGAGGCGAAATCTTTCTAGGGCACTTAGATGAAGTTCTTTTAAAACTTGATCACCTGAAAATATTGGCATTTATACACGTACACCTTCACATGACACTCGCGGCTATGGCATTCCTTTTAGTTCTGCAAAGCATGTCTACTTACTTTGATTCTTATTAGCTTGTTAAGAGTACTATATCTAGCATCTTTTTGTTTAAGTAAAACGTTTGTGGGTATCGCACTGTTATAAGCCTCAGGAGACAAAACTCCTCCTACTAGGTGAACCTAGGGGTTTAAATGTTCTATCTTAACTAAAATCGAGTCTTTTCATTTTGTTAGCATTTGTTTTGCTCAGGGACTAGCAAAAGATAGGTTTGGGGGTATTTGATCAGTCGCAATTTATGCATCATTTTGAGGTCTTTATATGCCTCTCTTACATGTCTTTTGAATGATTTCGTGCCATCAATAGTAGAAAATGATCAATCTTGTGAGACTTGTGCAGAGTTAGAAAGATAGGAAAAATCTGGAAAGAACGCAAAAAGAATGACTCAAATCGGAGTCCAGATGAAGGAGATGTCCTCATTTCAATATAAGGTCCTGAACGGAGTCCTGAGTGCGCCAGTGCGCCTATTTTGGGCCACTGGCCAAGTACCTCATATCAGGCCCTCCGGGTCCCGAACTTGTGTTTCATGACATCAAGGTCAAGTCCTAGAAGTGCCAAGGTCGCGCCAAGGCAGGTCGAGGACATGTCCCAAGAACTCCCATCCGAGCCCAGAAGTGCGCCCAAGCCGGGGTCCCTGTTCCGCCAGCGGTGGATCAGAGGTTCTCCCTCTGCGCCAAGCATGACAACATTTGCGCCAAGCCTGAACGACGATGCGCTTCTATTATACTCCTAACGTACTTCAAAAGCGCGTTCCCAGATCCTGATTACGAAGACAGTCAAAAATCCAAGTTTGGCCAGCTTGCGTTCCCACTTGCCAGCTTGCATTCACACTTCCGGCCATGCTCTGATTGGTTCGAATAGATTTTAAAGACTTTATAATTAATTAAAAGTAAAATAACTTTCCCTATTCCTATAGGACATGGTTTTACCAATCTGTATAGAACAAGGTTATACCAATCCTTATAGAACAATGTTTTCCCTTTGTCTATAAAAGGGAGCCTTTGTTCAGTGTTTTGGGGGAGATAATTAGCTAAGGACGTTTTTGTTTTCTGGAAAAACAGAGACCTAAGCCACAGAGTTCCGTTTTGGTTTTCTAGAGAATTAGGGACCATATATTTTCGGAGATAATCTTTCACTTAGATTATTGGACGTGGAGCTTGGAGAAGAAGGCCCTGCCGTGTCTTCTGCTGCATCTGTTCTTAACACTCTTCTGTACCCTTATTTTCATTATTGCAATTTACTTATGGATTCAATTATACTTGTGTTTATTTCAGTTATGTGTGAGTAGTCATTAGGATTAGGGCTGCTTGAAGCCCTAGCCATGTTAGCTTATTGATTAGATTTCTGGCTCTTGATTATGATTGCTATGCATGCTGAATAAGTTGGATTACTATGCTTAATGAACTTAATTTATGCCTATAAGATTAGCTACCTTGCTAGGCTAATGTGGTGTCATTAAATTCTCTTTAAACTTCATGCATCATCTTAAAAGGTAGGTGATAGACGTTCTAGGCATATGCCCTGTTTAGAACATGCTAAGTAAGAGGGAATAAGATGTGTCTAGTGAACCAACGCCAGGTCCTAGGCACGGGCACCTAATTCAGAAAATGCATAGTAATTTGATCAAGGAAATCTGGTTAAGAGCTATAATTGGTTAGAGTGGATAGTAAGCCTTAATTCGCCTTAGTTAACAACCTTTCATTCTTGCATTGTTATTTTCTGCACTTTGATTTACTTGTCTTTAAATTTCAGTTATCACATCATAAACCCCCCCCCCCCCCTGCGTGTGTGTGTGTGTTTTATTTAAGTTAACAAATCTGAACTAAATTGGTCATAACGTTGATACAAGTCCTCGAGGGATCGACTCTTGCTGTGCTACTATACTATACTTATCGATTTGTGCACTTGCAAGGATTTTATAACTGTTAGAATTAAATTGCATATTTCTTGCTCTTTAAATTTACCAACATGAACCAATGCCTTTTCCTCGTTCGCACTTAGGGTAGATGCAATGATGACTGGAAGGGTTTGATTGTCGCCCAAATATGCATACTTTAAGTGCTCGGGCAAGGGCTTCAGCTCGAGTTCAGGAGCCTTTATGATGGACAGCAGGGTTTTCTGACTTGTGAATGGTAGCGCTCCGAGGGGAGGCCTGTGCAATGGGAGGGCTGGCATGATGTCAAGGGCTCGTACCTCTTCGATCACGCTATCTGTAAGTGAATCCACAGTGTGTGGGTTACTAGTAACGGCCTTCTCAAGGTCATCCGTCATGCAAGACTGAGCAATTGTCTCCCGTAGCAGTAAGTCCATTGTGTTTAACGGAAAATCTACAATAGGCTCGGCAGGGTACTGGATGGTGTCATGGATGGAGAATGTCCGAAGCTGGTCCAGGACCTTGATGGAGACCTAGCCCTTTCTGACGTCGATGAGGCACTCGGCTGTGGCTAGTAAGGGCCTTCTGAAGATGAGGGGAGGTTCCTCACTTTTGTCAATTCTGTCCATTCTTAGTACATAGAAGTCTGCAGGGATGCATGTATCTCCGATTTGTACCAGTACGTCCTCAAGAACCCCCATTAGGTTGGTTACAGAAGCGTTAGCCAACCTGACACATAGGTGCGTGGTCTTGAGTGCACCTAGGTTGAGTGACCTGTAAATGTGGAATGGCATGATGTTCACTGATGCTCCCGTGTCGCAAAGGCAATGTTCGAATCTTTTTGACTGAATGACACATGGAAGGGATGGCGGCCCAGGATCATTGGCCTTAGGGGGCATGCGCAAAAGGGCAGCCGAGCAGGCCATAGGGATGTCAATGGTGTCCGTGGAGCTAAAACCACGCTTTCCTGCAACTAAGTCCTTGTTCAGCTTTGCAAAGATAGGCATGTGCTTGACAATTTTATGGAAAGGCAGTGTGATCTGAAGCTTCTGCAACATGCTGATGATCTCTTCCTCAAAGTCCTCCCTTTGCTTATTCCTGTTTTGGAACCTGCGAGGAAATGGATAATCAACATTATTAGCTAACTCAAAAGTGACTTTTTTAGAATTGGAATTATGAGGTTTAGAGTTAGAAGTATTCGAGTGCTGCGACTTGGGCTTAGGAGCAGGTTGCATGCCAGCCGTGGCCGAAGTAGGCGCAGTGTCAGGTCCTCCTTGCGGTAGGGCACTTGGTGACTCATTGGACTGGTTCTGCGCTAGAGGTGTTGGCCGTGGCATGTTTTGCAGCGCGCCATGGTCGGTGATCCTTGGCAGAGTAGGTTGAGGCTCGGTTTCAGGTCCTGCGAGGGTGGCATATGTGGGGTCTTGAAGTGGTGTTTCCTTCTCCAGCGTGATGGCATTAGCCGTAGGATTGTGAAATCCTTTCGGATTTACCAGGACTTGACTCGGTAGCTTGCCCTGCTCCCGCTGATTTAGTTGGTTCGCCACCTGTCCCATTTGACGCTCCAAGTTTGCAATTGCATTTTTGAAGTCTCCCGTCTGACTCTGGCTATCGTGCATGAATTTTATGAGTTGAGCCTGCTGTTGAGTTAGGATATGGATGGAGTCCTCAACAGACTTGCTTCCTCCATTCTGGTTTGAGGAAGGACCGTGGTAGTTCCCCTGAGGGCCTGCGGCTTGCTGCTCAAATCCAGGGGGTGGCAAGGGATTCGCGGCTGCTTGATTGTTGCTCCAACGGAAATTAGGATGATTTCTCCACCCCGGATTGTAAGTGTTGGAATATGGGTCATTCCGGGGTCGAGAATTGCTATTGAACCCTCCAGCAAAGTTGGCCTCTTCCACAACCGGGCAGTCCTGGGATGTGTGGCCCTGAATTGAACATACCTCGCAGATGTGAACTCCTTTGGCTTTCTCGCTACACAATTGTTTCACCATTGCCGTGAGCTGAGCAATGGCGTCATCTTTGTATTTGGCGGATGCATCACCCGTAGCTCTAGAGGAGGGACCCCTGTAGCTGAACTGTTTTTCCCTTTGAGCAATGTTCTCAAAGGCGGTCCTTGCTTCCTCGGCTGTGCCTTCTAAAATTCCTTGGGATTGAGAATCCACCATTGTCCGATCGCTAGTTTTCAAGCCTCCATAGAAGTATAGCATAAGATGATGGGCATCAATATGGTGGTGGGGGCACGCCCGTAACATCTGATTGAACCGCTCCCAAAACTCATAGAAAGACTCCTCCATGTCTTGCCGTGGGTTCATGATCTTGGACTTTAACTCATTTGTCTTTTCCATGGGAAAGTACGGTGTTAAGAATTTGGACGTCAAGTCCCTCCAAGAGTGAATGGAAGCCGGCGCCAATGAATGAAACCATGCCTTGGCGCGATCCTTGAGACTGAAGTGAAAGAGCCGCAGGCGGATTTTAGATTCTGTCATACCATTGATGCGCAGTGTTGAACAAACCTCAACAAATTCCTTGATATGAAAGTGCGGGTCCTCGCCAGCAAGGCCGTGGAATGTAGGCAGCATGTGAATTGTCCCCGACTTTAATTCGAAGTTTGCCACTGTTGACTCGGGAAAAACAATTGGAAATTGATCCTCCGAGACATGGGGCATGGCAAAATCCTTAAGGCGTCATGGGGCTTGCGGTACTAGGCCACGTTCCAGGCCCTGCTCTTCTCTGTGGTCCGCCATCCTCCTTGGGCTTGGTGGCGGGGAGCCGTGGACTGAAGATGCTTGCGATGATGGTCCACTTGATGACCCGTGCACTGAACCTTGGAATGACATACACGGGTACCTAACAAAAAGAAAAAAAAAACTAAGTTACAAATCTAAACTTAAATGGCACCGTTGAGGGACAAGTCCCCGGCAACGGCGCCAAAAACTTGTTGGTAGATTTAAAGAGCAAGAAATATGCAATTCAATTCTAACAGTTATAAAATCCTTGCAAGTGCACAAATCGATAAGTATAGTATAAAGAGTCGATCCCTCGAGGACTTGTATCAACGTTATGATCAATTTAGTTCATATTTGTTAACTTAAATAAAAACACACACACACACACACAGGGGGGGGGGGGGGGGGGGGGGGGGGGTGGGGGGGGGGGGGGGGGGGGGGTGTGGTTTATGATGTGATAACTGAAATTTAAAGACAAGTAAATCAAAGTGCAGAAAATAACAATGCAAGAATGAAAAGTTGTTAACTAAGGCGAATTAAGGCTTATTATCCACTCTAACCAATTATAGCTCTTAACCAAATTTCCTTGACCTAATTACTATGCATTTTCTGAATTAGGTGCCCGTGCCTAGGACCTGGCGTTGGTTCACTAGACACATCTTATTCCCTCTTACTTAGCATGTTCTAAACAGGGCATATGCCTAGAACGTCTATCACCTACCTTTTAAGATGATGCATGAAGTTTAAAGAGAATTTAATGACACTACATTAGACTAGCAAAATGGCATGCAATCCTAGGTCGTCATGAGTTAAGATTACAAGTACGAATACTTTCGATGCTCCAAATCAGAAGATGATATGACTGTCACTCAAGCAATTACATCTATAATTATATGCAAACAAGGTAGCTAATCTTATAGGCATAAATTAAGTTCATTAAGCATAGTAATCCAACTTATTCAGCATGCATAGCAATCATAATCAAGAGCCAGAAATCCAATTAACAAGCTAACATGGCTAGGGCTTCAAGCAGCCCTAATCCTAATGACTACTCACACATAACTGAAATAAACACAAGTATAATTGAATCCATAAGTAAATTGCAATAATGAAAATAAGGGTACAGAAGAGATTGTTAAGAACAAATGCAGCAGAAGACACGGCAGGGCCTTCTTCTCCAAGCTCCACGTCCAATAATCTATGTGAAAGATTATCTCCCAAAATATGGTCCCTAATTCTCTCGAAAACCAAAACGGAACTCTGTGGCTCAGGTCTCTGTTTTCCCAGAAACAAAAACGCCCCCAATCCTCTATCTGATTCTCCTTTTTATAGACAAGGGAAAACCTTGTTCTATAAGGATTGGTATAACCTTGTTCTATACAGATTGGTAAAACCATGTCCTATAGGAATAGGGAAAGTTATTTTACTTTTAATTAATTACAAAGTCTTTAAAATCTATTCGAACCAATCAGAGCACGGCCGGGAGTGTGAATGCAGGCTGGCAAGTGGGAACGCAAGCTGGCCAAACTTGGATTTTTGACTGTCTTCGTAATCAGGATCTGGGACCGCGCTTTTGAAGTACGTTAGGAGTATAATAGAAGCGCATCGTCGTTCAGGCTTGGCGCAAATGTTGTCAGGCTTAGCGCAGAGGGAGAACCTCTGATCCACCGCTGGCGGAACAGGGACTCCGGGCTTAGGCGCACATCTGGGCTCGGATTGGAGCTCTTGGGACATGTCCTCGACCTGCCTCGGCGCGACCTTGGCACTTCTAGGACCTGATCCTGATGTCATGAAACACAAGTTCGGGACCCGGAGGGCCTGATATGAGGTACTTGGCCAGTGGCCCAAAATAGGCGCACTGGCGCACTCAGGACCCCGTTGAGGACCTGATATTGAAATGAGGACATCTCCTTCATCTGGACTCCGATTTGAGTCATTCTTTTTGCGTTCTTTCCAGATTTTACCTATCTTTCTAACTCTGCACAACTCTCACAAGATTGATCATTTTCTACTATTGATGGCACGAAATCATTCAAAAGACATGTAAGAGAGGCATATAAAGACCTCAAAATGATGCATAAATAACGACTGATCAGTTCACTCCACACATTTTATTTCCTTCTTAATTCCTATGTAGCAAGCGTTTCCGGCTCACTAGCACAACTATTCAATTATGCAATAGTTCTCTTACGATTATATCACCTCTCTTAAGTGATTAAAACACAAAAGAAAGCATTCAGTACGAAAGGAAATTTAATGACATCACACTACTCCAAGAAGATGTCGTTTAATCTAGGTTGTCATGAATTTAGATTATAGGTAAGATGTAAAGCCACTACCCTTGATGTAAAACAATCACAAGAAGATGACTAGTCAAACAAGCAATTATTATTCATTGATATATCATGTAAAATAAGGAGGTCAAACTCATAAACACAAACTACGCTCATGACACGCAGTAATCTAAATTATATTAAACATTCAAAGTATTATAAATCAAGGGACAAAATCATATTAAAGAAGAACGATGGCTAGCGCTTCAAGAAGCCCTAACCTAAAAAGAAACTACAAAATAAAAGACAAGTGTTTTCGCTCTTTGGTGTATTTGGAATATTTTTCGGACCAATCTCCCCTTCTTCGAATCTCTCCACCCCCACATAAACCCTAGCACCTCCATTTATAAGAGAATTATTAATCCTCAAATAAATTGAAGTTTACATTTAATTCTATAAGGAAAATGTTTCCTAAATATTTAAGAAATCTAATTAAAAATCTTTCCTAAATATAAAAAGAATAAACATAATATTACAAAAGGAAATATACTTGAATCCCTATGCAATACGGAAAATAAGTGTGAATGCAAGCTGGAATTATCCTAAAATAAGCCTCAAAACTTGGAAAAGCAGCTGGGATTGCTTCAGGAATAATATCGGTGGTCAACCAAGGAAATTCTTGGTCAAGACTCGCGGTCAACGCAAGTCAATAGGCGCTGGCTTGCTGGAAAATGACTTTCGGTGGTCGTACGCCGAAGTAGTATAAGAACTTCCTCGGGACGACGCTGAATGTGTAATAGAACTTCGGTTGGCGTCTACGGAAGGAGGCGCTGTGTTTTTTTGTCTTTTCTGGGCGGAACTGTTGGATTCGGCAGTCAACCACCGAATTCCTTTGCTCTTCTTTCCTTCATAACTTCTTCATTATAACTCCAATTGAGGTGATTCGTACGCCCAAATTCTCGTAATTCCGAGCTTTATCAAATTCTGCACACTTCTCATAGATATATTATTTTTTCCAATTGAATGACACGAAATATTAACAAAACACAAGTAAAAGGGTATTAAATCATGGATAAAATAGGTATTAATTATGAACTAACACAAGGCCTTTTGGGCCATTAAGAAGATGCACATGGACGTGGGTGAAGCTGGACTCCATAGGAAACTTCAGTTAAGCGATTTGGATGGGCTCCGGAAGGAGGCCTATGAAAGTGCTCGAATTTACAAAGAGAAAACCAAAGCCTTTCATGACAAACAGATTCAAAGCAAACACTTTAAAATCAGACAGAAAGTCCTCGTCTTTGATTCTTGGCGCAAATTATTCCCAGGTAAGTTGCGTTCATGATGGATTGGACCATTCATTGTTACTAACGTATTTCCTTATGGTGCAGTTGAAATCCAGCACCCGGTTATACAGGATCCGTTCAAGGTAAATGGTCATCGCCTTAAGCACTACTACGAGGCCCTCACCAATCCAACTCCTAATGCTCTTACAACTCAGCTTGCGCCAACTACATAGCTGGCCAGCCCCGTCTTGCCAAGACGTTAAATAAAGCGCTCCAAAAGGCGACCTAGCCCTAGTTTGTGTTTCTCTCTCCCTTTACTATTTCTGCCCTTTATATCCCTCAAACCTTTATTCGGTGTCATACTTATTGGTTATCACATTGAGGACAAAGTTCAATATAGGTTAGGGGGTGTGGATTTAAAATTTTACATATAGAAACATCTAGGATTGGGGGTGATACACGACCAGGAAAGTTAAAGTTTAAGATGTTAATTAGTTTAAGTTCTGCTAGTGATAGTAGTATAACTTGTTAATAGGGATGAATATGCTAAGTTAACTATATTTGTCATACCAAGAGTCATGCCATAGTTAAGTAGTTGAAAATTTGCACTTCACAATGCCATGTTTTAAGTGATTAACTGAACAAAACAACGGAATTTGAGTGAACCTTAGAAAATTAGTGGAGACTACCTTGTGAGATCTTTGAGCCTATTTGCCAGTCTTTATGAGGGATATACTTGTTTCCACTCTTAAACACTCATTGCTTTTGTCCTTAATTGATGATCTCATTACATCATATTTGCATTGAATTTTAAAGAACTAACATCATATAGATGCTCTTGATTTGATGTGTGGTTTGCCATAAGAAGCGATGTAGGCTATGTGTGCTTTAACCTCTAAAGGCCTTACCCTACCATATTGCATTCTCCCTAAGCCAACGTTGAAGCCAAACACCCAGCCTTTTCTTTCATCACCCAAGGTATAACCTAACCAAAATACTAATCCATTCATCAAAACCATGCCCTATAACCTGAGCTTGTGTTGAGATGCCCTAAACGAGATTCATGGTGAGAATGAGGAGTGAAAGAAGGTGCTACCCAATTCCAAGACATTTCCATTTTTATCAGAGGATAAAAGTTCAAAGTTTTGAAAATTTCTAGCTTTACAAGTGATAAGCAGCATGAAAAGAATGAGGAAATCATTGCATGATCTTGGATCAATTCAATTCAAAAGAAAAAGAAAATAAAGAAAAAAAATCAAGAACAAGAAAAAATTGAAAAGAAAAATAGAAAAGAAAAGAGAAAAGAAAGTGAAAAGCAAAGTGAATTGAGCCAAGTGATCCAAGAACCTCGAAATAAGCCATCAAGGAAGCACAATGCCGTGGGCCCTAAGCAAGGATTCAGTTCAGAAAGTTCTAAGTTCGAGTCATGACTTCTCATGCCTTCGCACAACACAGGTTCTTTGAATCCTATCCTTCCTTTCTAACCCCTAAGCTTAGCCCCATTACAACGTAAGATGGAAGACCTAACTGATGTTATGGACAATCATGTTGAGGATTAAGGTACGTATCTATGTTCTTAAAGTTCAATTCCTTTCATGAGATCTTTATTTCCATAAAGTGCTTTTCTTCATTGATACTCATTGGTGATAACTTGAATTCCATAACATAAGCTCACCACATATGCTTGAAAGAGTGAAAGCCTAGGATTCTTATGTGAATTGAGAGTTGCCTAGTGCGGATTAGAGTTGAGGCAAAATCTTTTTAAGGCACTAAGATGAAGTTGTTTCCAAGCATGATCACTTGAAATGTTGACAATTATACACTTAACACATGACATTCACGGTACGGCATCTCTGTTGGTTCTACAAAGCATGTCTGCTTGCTTTAGCTTGTTAAAAGTACTATCTCTAGCATTTTAAGTGCAGTAAAACGTTTGTGGGTATCGTGCTTCTATAACCCTCAGGAGACAAAACTCCTCCTACTAGGTGAACGTAGGGGTTTAAATGTTCTATCTTAACTAAGATCGAGTCTTTTCATTTTGTGTAAGTTTGTTTTATTCAGGGACTAGCAAAAGATAGATTTGGGGGTATATGTTCAGTCATTATTTATGCATCATTTTGATGTCATTATGTACCTCTCTTACATGTCTTTTGAATGATTTCGTGTCATACATAGTAGAAAATGATCAATCTTCTGAGACTTGTGCAGATTTGGAAAGATAGGTAAATTCTGAGATGAACGCAAAAAGAATGGCTTAATTTGGAGTTATAATGAAGGAGAAGTCTCAAGTTGAACTTCATATCACATATCTAAGCTAATGGAATCATGTGTCTAGCCTGGAAATGCCAATGACAGGTTCGTGCCTTGTTTGGCCCTAAAAGACTTCCCGGGAGCCCTAATTTGAGCCTAATTTGAGCCAAATTGGGCCATTGACTTTTCTACAAGCTTTTGAGCTTGAAAAATCCTAGAATCATATAAGATACATCATTTTGAAGTGCTTGGAATGGTTTGTTTCGAGTGTATTGGTCCATGGCATGTTAAGTTCTTAACAGTCTAAGTTTGAAGGTTTTGAGCCCAGATGCTGGCCCAGCCGTGTTTCAAGCATTTAGGGTTGGACAAGCCCAGTCGTTGACGTCCCAAAAACCTCCAGAAAACTCTAGAAGCTACCTTGGCATTTAAGAAAGGTCAGAAGACTTAGTTCACGAAGTTGCCGTAATTCCTTGTCCAATTCCAACAAGGATTGCCTTTTTGAGTTCCTTTTCAATTCAAACTAGGATAGGAGTTGAGTCAATTTTGATTAGGATTTTGTCCTAGATTCTCTCCTACATTGTAAAGGTTTAGAGGCCCTATTTAAAGGACATAAAGGCTCGAGGGTGAGGACCTCTAGACACCCTAGCCGCAGATTTCATAGTTTCAGTTTTAAAGGCACTTTATTTTCTGCTTTGTGAGAGGGTTGATCGTGGAGCATTGAAGGGGCAGCCTTGGTGCGGTTCTATGTTGTGCCTCATCTTCAACGATCTCTGTTGTTGTTTTACTTTCATTGTTTCAATTTTATTATGAATTAAATTATGCTTTGCTATTCAATTATGCGTGAGTAGTTCTTTATAGAATTCGGGATGCTTGAAGGCCTAACCATGAGAGCCGTTTAATATGGTTTTGGCCCTTGATTTATATTGCTATGAAGGCTGAATATAGTTTGAATTACTGTGTTTAGTTTATGTTTATTGCTTATGAGTTTGACCTGCTTGTTTGCATGAACTATTGATGAATGATTGCTTGTTAGACTGGTCATCTTCTTGTAATTGTTTAGCATCAAGGGTAGTGGCTTACATCTTACCTGTAAGTCAACTGATGACAACCTAGGATTGCATGCCACTTTTCTAGGCTAGTGTGGTGCCATTTAATTCTCTTAGCACTTCATCCATCATCTTAACTAGTAGGCGATAGACGTTCTAGGCATATGCCCTGTTTAGGACATGCTAAGTAAGAGGGAATAAATATATTTTTAGTGTACCAACGCCAGGACCTAGACATGGGCACCTAATTCAGAAGTTTCATAGTAATTAAATCTTGGAAATCATGTTAATCACTTAATTGGTGAGTGGTGGATAGTTTGCCTTAATTCGCCGTAGTTAATTAATCAATCAATTTATAATCTCTGTTGCATTTTATTTTCTTGCATTCTAAGTCATTGTTTTACTTTTTAATTTCAAAAACATCATAAACCACCCTCCTTGCCGTGTGTTTCTATTAGTGTCTTCTTTGGAGTCCTACTTGTCTTGTGTGTCCAGGCATTGTATTGAGTCGTTGACGTGTCTTTAATTCTCTGCATATCTAAAGTAGTTTGTGTCTTTGTTTTCTTTGTTAGTTTTGAGTCTTTTTTCTTGAGTTAATATTTCTAAACTTAAGTGGAATAACTGTTGAACAAGTCCTCGAGAGATCGACCTTTGCTTTGCTACTATACTATCTCATTCAATTTTATGCACTTACAAAGATTTTAACTGAATAAAATAGGCAACATTATTGTTGCCTATTTTATTTCATATCAAGTTTTTGGCGCCGTTGCCAGGGACTTGTCCCTCAACGGTGTCCATTTTGTTCAAAACGTATTAACTTACTTTTTATTTGTTTAGGTACTTGTTTATGTCATCACAAGGCTCAGTGAAGGGGTCCGTTCATGGCTCATTAAGTGAACCATTTTCAACCCCATCTTCAAGAGCCTATTCAATCCACGGATCACCTCCACCAAGCCCAAGAATGGCGGATGGAAGAGACCAACGTGAGGGGGGGGGGGGGGGGGGGGGGGGGGCGCCATCGTCAACAACCATGGGCCACGGCTCCTCAAGGACTTTGGCACGCCACATGTCATGGAGGACCAATTTCCCATTGTCTTCCCGACATTGACTGTGGATAATTTCGAGTTGAAGTCCGGAACCATTCACATGCTGCCGAAATTTCATGGGCTTTCTGGAGGAGACCCGCACCTTCACATCAACGAATTTGTTGAAGTTTGCTCCACATTGCGCATCAATGGAATGACGGAGGCGGAAATTCGTCTAAGGCATATCCACTTTAGCCTCAAAGATCGTGCTAAGGCATGGTTTCACTCCTTGGCACCGGCTTCAACCAACTCGTGGAGGGACTTAGCGTCCAAATTTCTCACGCAATACTATCTTGCGGAGAAAACAAACAAGCTTCAGAAGGAGATCATGGCGCCCATGCAAGTAATTGACGAACACTTCTACGAATACTGGGATCGATTCAACCAGATGATTCAAGCTTACCCCCACCACAACATTGACGATAGTTTGTTGATGTTATACTTCTACGGCGAATTGAAGACCAATGACCGAGTCATGGTCTATTCTCAACTGAAGGGCATCATGGATGGCACGGCTAAAGAAGCTAAGTCTGCTTTTGAGAGCATCGCTCAGCGGGAGAAACAATTTAGGTACAGAGGTAACCCCTATAGGGCTGGTGGAGACGCGTACTTTAGAGACAAAGATGACGTCATTGCTCAACTTACGACAATGATGAAAAAGCTTTGCAACGAAAAAGCTAAAGGAGTTCAAATCTACGAAGTATGTTCAATTCAGGGACATACTTCACAAGAAGGTCCAACGGTGGAAGAAGCCAACTTTGCGGGAGGTTTCAACAACGGCCCAAGGCCTCAGAATGATCCATATTCCAACACATATAACCCAGGTGGAGGAACCATCCAAACTTTCGATGGAACAACACTCAAGCCACACAAAATCCACCACCTGGATTTCAAAACCAAGATGCGGCTCCTCAAGTCCTTCAGCACGACACCCTGCCAAATCAGAACAATGGAACCAAGTCAGTTGAAGAACTCATCCAAAGCATGAGTTAGAGCAATCATGCGTTCATGGCCAAGACAGATAGTGCCATTACTAACTTGCAGAATCAAATTGGGCAGCTTGCAACCCAATTGAATCAACGAGAACAAGGCAAGTTACCCAGCCAAGTCACGATGAATCCAAAGGGATTTTAGAATCCCAGGGCCAATGCAATAACTTTGAGCAGTAGAACAAGACTTCGAGGCCCAACTCATCTTACGTTGGAAAATTTCAGTCAAGGCTTTGAAGATAAAGAAGGGTACTACCATGGCCTTGAGTCCATGTACTTACCGCAGAATTCACCAAGACCTATGTCTCGAACCTTCACTCTACCACTGGACCAGAATCATGTCCTGCCGCTAGGCACGCCACAACCACTGCCTTAGTTTGGCCTACCGAGAGCCCCAGTGCAACCGCAAACCGTGCCTCCTATTCTACAGTAGGACCAGCACCAATCTTGACCTCATACTGCCTCGCCGCAGCCAGCACATCAATTGGTACCTCAAACTGAGGCTCAGACCTCGGTAGTACCTCCACCGCAAAGGCATGTCCCTGGCGTGTCACGAAATGTGCCTAGCGCAGACCCACGGGACATACCATTGACCACCGCACCAGAGCCTCTCCAGGGTGCGCCTTCGACGTGCCAAGCTATGCCAACGATTGAGGACACGAACCCAGCTGCGCCAAAATCTAAAAGCACACCTTCGATCGACCCTTCTTCTGCCAAACCTGTGCCAAGCGCATGATAAGGACACAACTATGTCCTTGGGTCCTAACGGCTAAACAAATCTTGCAGATCCCTCAAACTCAAAATCTCTCGCTTCAAATTCTAAACAAACTAAAAATGTGCATTTTGATTTAGATAATGGCGTTGCTTTGCCGTTTCCTCGCAAGTTTCAAAACAAAAATAAGAAGAAGGAGGAATTTGAGGAGGAAATCATAAGCATGCTACGGAAACCTCAAATCACATTTCCGTTTCTCAATCTCGTCAAGCACCTGCCAATCTTCGCAAAACTTATCAAAGACTTGGTGGCTGGGAAGCGAGGTTTCAATACTAATGACATCATTGACGTCCCCAAAGCATGTTCCGCATCCCTTTTTCGTATGCCTCTCAAACCCAATGATCCCGGGCCTCCATCACTTCCCTGCGTCATTCAATCAAAACAATTAAAAAACTGTCTATGTGACACAGGCGCCTCAGTGAGCATCATGCCATTCCATAACACTTGACACTCACGGCTATGGCATCTCTGTTGGTTCTACAAAGAATGTCTACTTACTTTCAATCTTATTAGCTTGTTAAAAGTACTATCTCTAGCATTTTAAGTGTCTAAGTAAAACGTTTGTGGGTATCGTGCTGCTATAACCCTCAGGAGACAAAACTCCTCCTACTAGGTGAACCTAGTGGTTTAAATGTTCTATCTTAACTAAGATCGAGTCTTTTCATTTTGTTTAAGTTTGTTTTGCTCAGGGACTAGCAAAAGATAGGTTTGGGTATTTGTTCCGTCATTATTTATGCATCATTTTGATGTCATTATGTACCCCTCTTACATGTGTTTTGGATGATTTCATGCCATACATAGTACAAAATGATCAATCTTGTAAGACTTGTGAAGATTTGGAAAGATAGGTAAATTCTGAGAAGAACGCAAAAAGAATGGCTTAATTCGGAGTTATAACGAAGGAGATGTCTCAAGTTGAATATCGGGTGTTAAATTGAGTCCAAAACCGAGTCCTTGCGCATGCCAAGACAAGCCAAGAACGTGTCCCGTGCATGTCCTAGAGACATACTACCGAGTCCTTGACCAGACCTAACACCCTGTCCCAAGTACCAGCCTCTGCGTTGAAGTATTTGTGCCTACTACCAGAACCTGCACTAATTCTGAACCTCATGCGCTAAGCTACGCCATGCCACACTTGTAACAGGTGTTTGGTGTGCTTAAAAAGCGCAGTCCTAGATCATGCCCTGGGCCTGTCCCTGGTCTCTCAGCAGTGAAGACCCTTATGCGCCCTATTTTAGGTCCAGGTGGGCGAAATTGGGCCATGACCTAGAAAACGATGCAACAAAGTGAGACTCCACCCACAGTTGGACTTCATATCACCAATCTAAGCTAATGGAATCATGTGTCTGACCTGGAAATGCTAATGACACGTTCATGTCCTGTTTTGCCCTAAAAGACTTCCCTAGAGCCCTGATTTGAGCCAAATTGGGCCATCGACTTTTCTACAAGCTTTTGAGCTTGAAAAATCCTAGAATCATATTAAATATTATTTTCACCATAATCCTTGATGCAAAGTCACCTTTAAGTCATGCAATTAAAGTGGCCCGATTTAATAACATAAACAAAATAACAATTAAAGCAGTGAACCAATCTACCAAGGCAAGCACAACAATCAAACCAAGCGCCAAAACCAAGTCACGAAGTTGTCATGGTTTGGGCTTTAAGATCAGCCCTAACCTAAAAGGGAACTACTCACTACACATAATGAATAACATCATAATGAATTGCATTGAATATGAAATTTAAAGATCAAACCCAATTATACCCTCAAAGGCAGACTCCAAGCACAGCTTTAAGCACTCCTCCAAGAACACAATCAAGTCGTCGTGAACAAGCCTCACGTTAATAGCTCAAAACAATAAGTAAACAAAATAATGTAAAATGGGGTAAAGGTGTGGTCCCAAAGCACTAAACTGGGGCTCCCTTTTATTGACAAGGGAGAACCTTGTCCTACAAGGATTGGAAATCAAAACCCTAGTCTAGAGCATTCTAGAATAGCCGTGGCACTCCTAAGTAATTACAAAGTCCCTAAAATCTATGAAAGCCAATCTGAACAAGGCTGGGCGTGTAAATGCAAGTTGGCAGGTGTGAACACAACCAGTCGCTGGTCAGACATGCTGGAATCAGGGCAGGACCTCGGTTAGGGCCTGAAAACTTGGACTTTCGTTCTTCATGCCACGGCTCACCTTAGCACTTGAATGGCCTCATTATATGTCAAAGAGTCTAAGCGCACTCCATGTCTCGATCAAATGGCAGTAGGCCTAAAAATATCTTCATTGGAACTTATCGGGTCATGTCAAGGATCTGACCTGATACTAGAACTGGTGTCGCTGCGGCACTCTAGAACTCATGTTTGGCGCAGTCGCACCTTGTCTCGATAGCGGGAACCTTAACTAGGACTTGGCAACTCTAGGACGTGTACCTAATGTCTTGGACGTGTCCGGTACACGACTAGGGACTCGGATAGGAAGTTCTTGGGACATGTACTCGACATGTCCTTGGAACTTCTAGGACATGAACTTGATGTCATGAGACTCAGCTTTAGGATCCAGATGGGCTGACCTGAGCTACTTGGTCAAGGACCCAAAATAGGGCGCACTGCCACACTCAAGACCTAGTTCAAGACCCAATAATTGAATGAGGACATCTCCTTCATTTGAACTCTGATTTGAGTCATTCTTTTTCTTGTATTCTTAGAATTGCATTATATTTCTAACTCCTATGCATGTCTCACAAAACCATAACTTCCTACTATGGATGGCCAAATTTCAAACAAAAGGCAAGGAAAGGGACATAATATGGCATGAAATACATGTAGGAAATATGTCCTAACACTTGTACCACTATATTTTCTATTGATTAGTGCGCTTGGTAGGATGTTATTGTAAAGGATTGTGTGCATTTACTTGTCATACTTTTCTTCCAGCAAGTTTTTGACACCGTTGCCGGGGACTTGTCCCTCAATGGTGTCCATTTCTTAGATTGTTATAACTTAGTTCCTTTTGTTTGTTTTAGGTACTTTTATGTCATCACATGGTTCTGCTAGGGGATATGTTCACGGCTCTTCAATTCTCTCATATACTTCATCATCTATCCACTGTTTCCCTCATCCAAGTCCACCACCAAGCGCTGGGAGAATGGCTGATGAACATGTCTAAGCTAACCCACCACCACGGCTACTTAAGGACTATGCCACTCCTCATGTCAGTGAGGACCAATTCCTTATCATCTTCCCACCATCCATGGTGGAAAAAGTTGAGCTCAAGTCAGGCACAATCCATATGTTGCCTAAGTACCATGGCCTCTCAGGTGAGGACCCCCATTTACACATCATGGCGTTTGTGGAAGTCTGCTCCACATTAAGGATCAATGGCATGACTGAGGCTGAGATTAGGTTGAGATTATTTCACTTTAGCCTTAAGGAAAAGGTTAAGGCATGGTTCCACTCATTGGCACCAGGATCTATTACATCATGAAAGTACTTGTCTTCCAAGTTCCTTACTCAGTACTACCCCGTGTCCAAAACCAATAAGCTCAAGGCTCAAATCATGGCACCCCAACAGCCTGAGGATGAATCTTTCTATAGTTTTGGGAAAGGTTCAATGGAATGATTCAAGAATTCCCTCATCACAACATTGATGAGTGCCACTTAATGCAATACTTCTATGGTGGCTTGAAGACTAGTGATAGGGTAATGGTGAACTCTCAATCCAAGGGAGTCTTGGAGAGCACGGCTGAGAAAGCTAGGGCAGCATTTGAGAGCATTGCTCAGAGAGAAAAGCGGTTTAGCTATAAGGGACAACAAGCTAGAACCCTTACTAGCGTGAGTAGGGACAAGGACGATACCATAGCCCAACTCACGACTATGGTGAAGCAGCTGTGTGATGCCAAGGCTAAACCTAGTATGGCATGTGATGTGTGCTCAGTTCAAGGTCATGACTCTCAGACATGTCCTATGGTCGAGGATGCAAACTACATTGGAAGGTACAATGATGGCATGAGGCCTCGTAATGACCCTTATTCCAACACCTACAATCCTGGATGGAGGAACCATCCAAACTTCAAGTGGAACAACAATCAGAGTGTTCAAAACCCAATGGTACCCCCTGGATTCCAAGGGCATACTGTGGCCCCTCCATTTCCCACTCAAGTGCTTCAACATCCTCAAGGCAATCCTGCCCCAGCAAGGAGATCTTTGGAAGACATGATGGCTGACTTAATTCAGTCACCACATCCAATCAGAAGAGAACAGACCGTTCCATCACAGCCATATAGACCCAAATTGGCCAAATGGCAAGCCAACTCAATATATTAGATCCTGGCCCTCAACTCCCTAGCCAAACCCAAATTAATCCCAAAAACACCATCCACGAAGCCACTGCCAATACCATTCAGCTTAGGAGTGGAAAAGAACTTCAAACTTCACCTGAGACCAAAAGTGTCACAGAAGACCTTGAAAACCAAGTCCATGCCCCTACCGCAAAACCTGCCCATGCCTCTTTGCTAAGCTTCTCAAGGACGTAGTAGCTGGAAAACGTGGCTTTGACCCCAACAATGTCCTAGACATTAGTGCAGCCACTTTGAATGAGTTCCAAGGCCGGCCACGTAAGGTTAGTGACCCAGGTCCTCCTGCCCTTTCGCGTGTCATTCAATCCAAAAGGAAACGTGGCTTTGACCCCAACAATGTCCTAGACAATAGTGCAGCCACTTTGAATGAGTTCCAAGGCCTGCCAAGCAAGGTTAGTGACCCAGGTCCTCCTACCGTGCCGTGTGTCATTCAATCCAAAAGTTTTGAACATTGTCTTTGTGACACAGGAGCCTATGTAAGTATCATGCCTTTTCATGTCTATAATTCACTTGCATTAGTAGACTTAAAACCTACTCAATTATGTGTGAGGCTTGCTAATTCTTCTGTGATACAACTTATGGGTATGATAGAAGATGTGATAGTACAAATAGGAGATACATGCATATTAGCTGACTTTTACATCTTAAAAATGGAAAAGACAATTGAAAGTGAGGATCCTCCCTTGATCTTTTAGAGACCACTCTTGGCCAGCATAAACTGTGAAATCAACTTGAACCAAGGCCAAATATCTATCAAAGTGTTAGATAAGACTAGGACCTTTTCCATACATTATACCATGCAATATCCTCAAGAGCCTATCATTGATTTTCCTTTGAATACCATGGAGTCTTTATTGCATCAAACTATTCTAAATGCTTGTATAGATGATCCTCTTGAGAAGGCCCGCACTTTGCCTTCTCATGGGGACAATGGCCTAGATGACCACGTCATTGAGGAATTACACATGCTTGAGGCCATGCCTCCACACACTTACTCAAGGCCACCTTTGTTTGAGGCCTTACCCGTAAAGAAAGAAAAGACTCTTCCTTCCATCATTCAGGCTCCAAAGCTTGAACTCAAACCTTTGCCTGAGCACTTGAAGTATGCATTCCTAGGTCAAAATCAAATTTTACCTGTCATTATTGCTTCTAATCTAACATCTTGGCAAGAAAGTCAATTAGTGCAGGTTCTAAAGCACAACATGCAAGCTATTGGATGGAGCATAGCTGACATAAAGGGGGTATAAGCCTTTCAAAGTGCATGCATAGAATCATCCTTGAAGAGGATGCCAAGCCTACAAGGGAAGATCAGAGGCGCCTAAATCCTCCTATGAAGGAAGTAGTCAAGAAAGAGGTTCTCAAGCTTTTGGATGTAGGGATCATCTACCCCATCTCAGATTCAAAGTTGGTCAGCCTAATTCAAGTTGCACCTAAGAAGAGTGGCATCACAGTCATCAAGAACGAACAAGATGAGCTTGTTCCTCAAAGGGTCTAAACTGGATGGAGAGTATGCATAGATTATTGGAAACTTAATTCTACTACTTGCAAATATCACTTTCCATTACCTTTTATTGACCAAATGCTTGAAAGACTTGCTAGACATTCTCACTTTTGTTTCTTAAATGGCTATTCAGGGTACAACCAGATTGCCATTGCACCTGAGGACCAAGAGAAGACAACCTTCACTTGTCCCTATGGTACGTTTGCTTATAGGAGGATGCCATTTGGCCTTTGCAATGCCCCTGCCACCTTTCAAAGATGCATGATGAGCATATTTTCAGACATGGTAGAGGACATCATTGAGGTATTCGTGGATGACTTTTCAGTTTTTGGTAATTCCTTTGATTTCAATCTAACAAAATTGTCAAGAGTCCTAAAAAGATGTAGGGAGTCCAATTTACTTCTAAATTGGGGAAAATGTCACTACATGGTCCAACAAGGTATTGTGCTTGGTCATGTCATATCCAGTCGTGGCATAGAAGTTGACAACGCTAAGATTGATTTCATAAGTGGCATGCCCTATCCCACTTCAGTCAAGGAGGTAAGATCCTTCTTGGGACATGCCGAGTTCTATAGGAGATTCATCAAGGACTTTTGATAGGGGCATATTTATGCGACTTTTTATCTTGTTTTCCAAGGTCTAAAAGGCTTAGGAAGCAAGGAGGAACGTCAAGGCGTCATCCAATCACTATGGCTGACCAACACATCATCAAAGAGCTATCTTCTTCCTTTTTTTATTTTCTGTTTTTTTATGTTCTTGCTGTCTATTTAAATTATGGGTAACTAAGTACTATAGTTAGGGCTCGATTGAATCCCTAATCATGTTTCTTTAAGGATTTCGATATGTCTTTGCTGCAAACTACTTTTGTGGTGCTTAATTGATTAATTTCAGATTATATTTTACTCTTTACATACGTTATGTTATGCTTGATCACCATATGCATGCTGTGTATTGAGTTTGTTACATACGTTATGTTGTGCTTAAGAATGAAAAGAGTTAGCGTAGATACCCATACCTAACTTGTTGCTTAGGGAAATCAATAATTTAAAGAGTAGATATCATGCCTTTAGGTTGACAAATATGAGCATCTAAAATCTGTTTTGTAGCATTGTGCATGTCGTTTGCTTAAGGAAGAAGATTAGCGGTGAACATCGAATCCCTAACTGGTTTTTTCATTGTTTTAACCTCGATCCAATTCTATTTTTAATTAAACGCTGCTTTTTTTAATATTTTGTTTCTAAATTTTCAGTTTTCAAAATCATCTTAAAATCAATTTTAAACACATATTAATCCAGTTCTCATGGGAATGATCTCGTATTTGCTTTCTATACTATTTGTCTTATCTTGTGCACTTGCGAGTTAAAACGTGCATATAGTTGCGTAATTTTTATGTTGCGTAATTTTTATGTTACTATTTGTACAACAAGTTTTTGGCGCCGCTGCCGGGGACTGTGTAACTAATTTGTGCTGAAATTGATTTTTGGTTTTCTTTTACAGGCTGAATTTCGTTTATGCAAGGTCGTCGATCCCAAAATTTAGCGGTCAGTGACTACAATCCTGAGATTGAACGAACTCTTAAACGTCTTCGAAAGCAAGCTGAGAGGGCAAAATTTAACACTCAAAGAGAAGATTTTGAGAAGGAGAAAGATCAGAATCAGAGAACGAAATGGGGGATGAACAGGTTCGAAGGCCAATGAAGGACTCCTTTGTCCCTCAAAACCTTAATCAACCATCATGCATTGCCTACCAACCAACTACGCAAGGCAGCTTTAATTTATCACTTCAATTGCTTAACATGGTGCCGCACTACAGAGGCACACCTTTTGAGGATCCATACTTGCACATTAGAGATTTCTTCGATCTCTGCAAGACTCAGAACATCCAGGGCTTAACTCCAGAAGGAATCAGGTTAATTCTTTTTCCTTTCTCCTTAAAAGATAATGCTAAGTTGTGGTTGAATTCTCTGGCTGCAGGTTCCATTACTACTTGGGAACAATTGGCTACTAAATTCTTTAAGAAGTTTTTCCCAGCCCAAAAGAGAAGACAACTTAAAAGGGAGATTCAAGCCTTTCAACAGAAGGATGGAGATCTTTTCTTTGAGGCATGGGAGCATTTCAAGGAGTTGCTTCTCAAGTGTCCACACCACAATCTATCTCAAGACGATCAGGTACAAGCTTTTTATGAAGGTTTAAATGATATTAACAAAAGTCTTGTTGATTCAGCTTGTGGAGGTGTGCTTATGGAAAAGAGCAGTGATGAAGCCGTTGAGCTATTTGAGACCCTAAGTGAAAATTCTCAGCAATTCTCATCAAGAGGGAGACAAGGAGTAAAAAGTAAAGGTGTTTATGAAGTTAGCACAAATGGTGGAGTCCAGAGTCAAATGGTAGCAATGGAGAAAAAGTTAGATATGCTGGTGAAAGCAATGTCAGCTCAAAACATCTCTCAAGTTCAACAAGTTGCTAAAGTCGAGGTATGTGCTATATGTTCTCATTCTAATCATACTACTGAGACTTGTCCTATGTCTTGTTTTATAGATCATGAGCAAGCTAATTATGCGGGGCAAAACAACTATTATCCCAAGAACAACCCATATTCGAACACTTATAATCCAGGATGGAAAGACCACCCAAATTTCTCTTGGAGCAACAGTCAGAATGTGCTTAATCCACAAGGGCAGCAGAAGAACTTCCAGCAGGGAAATAATTATCATGCTTCATCACAGGTGGCACAACCAAATACTGACAAGAAGAAGAGTAATCTTGAAGGTGCCATACTCCAGTTCTTGACTGCACAACAACAGACAAATGCTCTAACTAGTCAGAACATTCAGAAACTAGAGGCAACAACTAGCCAAGCTATTAAGACATTGGAGGCACAAGTAGGGCAAATGGAAAAGGAGTTAAGTGAGAGGAAGAAATGAGAGTTTCCATCACAAACCATACCTAATCCGGGAGGCCAGGAGCAGCTCAAGGCTGTGACAATCCTTAGAAGTGGCAAGGTAGTTGACAACAAGGTGGGGATATATGAGAATGAACCAGAAAGTGTTGAACCACCTCCAGCCACAAAGGTAGGTGAGAAGGAGAAGGTGATATTGCCACCCTTCCCTCAAAGGTTAGTTAAGCAAAAGAAAGAAAAACATCTTGTTGATATTTTTGAAACTTTGAGAAAAGTAGAAATCAACATTCCTTTACTTGATGCAATTAAACAGATTCCATCTTATGCTAAGTTTTTAAAGGATTGTTGTACACACAAAAGAAAGTTTCAGGAACATGAGAAAGTTGCATTGACTTAGGAGGTAAGTGCGGTTTTATTGAGAAAGCTACCACCTAAACTAAAAGATCCAGGTAGTTTTACTATTCCTTGCAGGGTTGGTGACCATCTTTTTGAACGTGCTTTGCTTGATTTAGGAGCAAGCATTAACTTGATGCCTTATACCGTTTATGAGGAGTTGAGGTTGGGGGAGCTTAAGCCAACCTCAATTATATTGCAATTGGCAAATAGAAGTATCAGAAGACCTAGAGGTATATTAGAGGATGTTTTGGTTCAGGTAAAAGAATTTATTTTTCTTGCTAATTTTGTTGTTCTGGATATGGAAGATTCCCCTATGCCATCTTCATTACCTATTATTCTTGGTAGACCCTTTATGATAACGGCTGATACGAAGATAAGTGTGAAAAAGGGTACTATACGCATGAAAGTTTAAGTCTTTTTGTTTCATAACCCTCATTTTCCTCACCTAGCCTAAACACTTTCAGCCTTACCCTTTTTCTTAAAGATTAGTGAAGCATAATTTGTAGAGACTTAATTGTGAATCAAGGGTTAAAAGAGCAAGTTTGGGGGAATGTTAAAAAAAAAAAAAAAAAAAAAAAAAAAGATAAGAATTGTACACGGTTCAGAGTGTGCTCCAGAAAAAAAAATGAAAAGAAAAAAAAAAGAGAAAAAAAAATCGACATTGTGTTTGAATTGTTAATGCCCTGACTGTTCATGTATTGATTGTTGAAGTATGGTCAATAATGTTCAAATCAGTCATTGAGTGTATGTACTTGCTCGGTACTTATATGATTTTTAAGCCTTGATAGTGATACAAGTTCTTATGTCTCTAACATCATTGCATGCTTCTACTATTTTCTTTAAGAACTTTGTGTTATCCATATCCATTCTTTCTTTAACCCCTTACCCTTTGGCCTCATTACAATCCTCATAAAAACCTTCTGATCTTGTTTGTTGTGTTTATATCAATATGTGGAGATTTGGATGAAGTATGAGCATATGGTGTCACATGTTCTTGCATTCAAGTAGTAGCATTCCTTTTATGAGTCATATTCATAAGAAAAATTCTGAAAGTGCCTTTTTTTCTTGTTATATCATATGTGAGCAATTTGTTTCCATTTTAGATCAATCCTCTCACATATAACTAGTATAGGATGAGTGACTTAACCAGAAAATATGAGGTAAAATTAGAGCTTATTCGGTGAGAATTTTGAGCTAATTCTTTGCAGCGTGTATCTCTATTTGTACTTGTGCTTTGATTGATTTAATTGTGAGTATGTGTATGATTTCTATGAAGGAGTATTAACTCTCGGATCATGTGGACCAATTCTTATGCTTGTGATGAATCTTAATATGTCATGATTCATTGAAAATCTCTTAGACAAATGTTGGAAGGTTTAGGTTGAATTATTGAGTCTTTGGTTTTTCTTTCATTCTTTGTTTCTGTTTTGCTCGAGGACTAGCAAAAGCTTAAGTGTGGGGGAATTTGATAGGAGCATATTTATGCGACGTTTTATCTTGTTTTCTTATGCTTTTCTTAGCATGATTCGTATGTTTTCTTAATACTTAGCTTGTTTTCGTGTTTTGTAGGATTTTTGGAAGCAAAGTTACAAAAGGAGTTAATGAGTGCTGTTTTGGAAATCTAAGGAGGAAACTTTGAAACAGACTTCAGCATATGTGTCAACTTCTCGAAATTAACTGCACCTGCTCGGGAAGAACTAGCTGATGGGCCATATATCGTTGGAAATATATGGAAGTCTAGTTTCTAGAGAATTTTACGGTTTGTGAATTGGAGTGTTCTAGAATGAGTTATGGCCATTTTAGTACAGCAAGGTCAGGCTGAGCTGGAATTCAGCATTGCTTCTATTTCAAGTTTTCTAATCCTTATCGGGCTTGGACGACTAGAGGCCTAGTTTATTAAGGTTACGGGAGGAAATGTTTTAATCAGAAAAAGGAAGATAAAAAAATAATAAAGGGAGAGGAGCAGCCACAATGTGAGGATTGATTGAGCAGCGAATGCAAACAGTAACGTCTCTCTCCCTCATTAAGGAAATTAACACCCACATCAATTCTAGGCAGCAAAGGGGTAGACATATACATGGGACAAGGGGAAAACGTGGGGGAAGACAAAAAGGCAGCCAGCAAAGAGTCATTCTCCCACACAAAAAGTGAAAAACGTCTCTCTCTATCTGATACTTTGGAACGTCTCTTTTTCTCCCAAAAAAGAAAACTGCAGAAAATGTCTGGGCTCTCACACAAGGACTCAGCCACACCATCCCATTCTGCTCCATCCTTCAAGGTTCCAAGGCCTAAAAGGCTTAGGAAGCAAGGAGGAACGTCAAGGCGTCATCCAATCACTTTGGCTGACCAACACATCATCAAAGAGCTATCTTCTTCCTCTTTTTATTTTCTGTTTTTTTATGTTCTTGCTGTCTATTTAAATTATGGGTAACTAAGTACTATAGTTAGGGCTCGATTGAAGCCCTAATCATGTTTCTTTAAGGATTTTGATATGTCTTTGCTGCAAACTACTTTTGTGGTGCTTAATTGATTAATTTCAGATTATATTTTACTCTTTACATACAATATGTTATGCTTGATCACCATATGCATGCTGTGTATTGAGTTTGTTACATAGGTAAATTTAGATGACCGAATCTTGTGCCTATGCGAGTAACAAAAGAACTAGTTATATGTTCTTGAAATTAATCATCATGAATAACTAGAATAGATACCATGTTCTAGGAGTTGTGTGTTTGTCGATTTCCATTGTGTTATGCGTTCTTAAAGTGCAACTTAGTAGATACAATGCTAAATACTTTAAGAATGAAAAGAGTTAGCATAGATACCCATGCCTAACTTGTTGCTTAGGGAAATCAATAATTTAAAGAGTAGATATCATGCCTTTACGTTGACAAACATGAGCATCTAAAATCTGTTTTGTAGCATTGTGCATGTCGTTTGCTTAAGGAAGAAGATTAGCGGTGAACATCGAATCCCTAACTGGTTTTCTCATTGTTTTAACCTCGATCCAATTCTATTTTTAATCAAACGCTGTTTTTTTAATATTTTGTTTCTAAATTTTCAGTTTTCAAAATCATCTTAAATTCAATTTTAAACACATATTAATCCAGTCCGCGTGGGAATGATCTCGTATTTGCTTTTTCTACTATTTGTCTTATCTTGTACACTTGCGAGTTAAAACGTGCATATAGTTGCGTAATTTTTATGTTACTATTTGTACAACATCTTCTCTAAAATCACAAGGCCCATGTGCAATCTGCTTGCCATGATGCACCATTTGACTTCATCAAGGAATGTTGTGAGTCCTTTGAGGCCCTCAAGGGCAAGCTCACGGATACTCCTATCATCATGCCACCTAGAGGGGACCTGCCCTTTGAGCTCATGTGTAATGCCTCAGACTATGCCATTGGGGCAGTCTTGGGACAAAAAATAGATAAGTTACCACATGTTATTTACTATGCAAGTAGGACTTTAAATGATGCTCAACTTAACTATTCTACTACTCAGAAAGAACTCTTGGCTGTTATATTTTCTTTAGAGAAGTTTAGGTCATATTTGCTTCAAACAAAGGTTATTATCTATACTGCCCATGAAGTGAAAGTTAAAATAACGATCACAATAAATATGAACTCTATTTTCTTAGTTATATCTTTGCAAGTGCACAAAATCAAATATGTCAACGATGATGTTCCAATTAAGTTAAGAGTTTATTAACTTCAACAAAAGACACAAAATACTAAAAGACAATAAAGAACACGCCTAGACCTAGACTCACACTTCTTTAGATATGCAAAAGACACTAACACACGACAATTATTACTATGCAAATTCTGAATTAAGTGCTCATGCAAAGGTCCCGATGGTTGGCCCACTCCACATATATTATGCTCTCTTACTTGGCATGTCCTAAGCATGATGTGTACTCTAGAACGTCGATCACCTACCGTTCAAGATGATGCATGAAGTACAAAGAGAATTTAATGACACTACACTAGCCTAGAAAAGTGATGTGCATTCCTAGGTTGTCATGAATTCTGACTACAAGATTCTTTCTTAACCTCAATATCTTGATGCTAATGAATTACAAGATGATATAGTGGTCCGTCAAGCAATTCCATCAATAATTTATGCAAACAAGGTAGCTAATCTCATAGGCATAAAAGAATGGTAGTTTAAGAAGTAATCAGAATTATTCAGCATGTATAGCAATAAAAATCAAGAGCCAAAATCTAATTAACGAACTAACATGGCTACGGATTCAAGCGGCCCTAATCCTAAAAAGACTACTCACACATAATTGAAATTGAAACAAACATAATTGAATTCATTAAAGTAAAAGCAATAAAAGTAGTGATACAAAGGAGATTATTGAAGATGAAACACAGCAGAAGACCACGCCAAAGCTTGTCCTCCAATGCTCATGTCCAACTCTCTCACACGCAGAAACTAAAAATTGTTTTAATTTAAAAACTGGATTACAATGTAAATTACGGCTAGGGTGTCTTGAGGTCCTCACCCGCGAACCCTAAGGCACTTTAAATAGGCCTCTAAACCTTTACAATGTAGGAGATAGTTTTGGACAAAATCATAATTAAAAACTGACTTAAGCTTCCTATCCTAGATTGAATTGAAAAGGAACTAGAAAAAGCAATCCTTGTTGGATTTGGAGTAGGATTTTCGGAAATACTATGAACTAAGTCTTATGAGCTTTCTTGCATGCCAAGGAAGCTTCTGGAATCTTCTGGATGTTGCTAGGACGTCAAGAACTGGGCTGGGCCTCCTCCTGGACATACTTTACATAGCAGGGCGCAAAATTAGCACTTTTAAGCCTTTTAAGGATTTATTGAAAACTTGACATGCCTTGGACCAATGTGACTGAGCCAAACCACGTCTTGGGCTACAATATGATGTGACGCGATGGATTATGGGATCTGGCTGACTCAGAAGCTGGCAGAATCCGGAGATCGTAAAACTACGCCCTAATTAGAGCGCAGACATGTCTTTAGGGCGCACCTAGGCGGATCATGAGGAAGTGTCCGTATAGGGCTCTGGGACCGCGCCTTCGAGGCGCACCATAGGCTTGTTAAAGGAGTGGCTTGGCCTTGCTAAGCGTATAGGATGTAGAATTGGAGCAGGGCATGAACTCTATTCTACCGCAGGCGTATCCTTGAGGGACTGGAGACGTGGCGCAGGATACGTCCTGCCATGGCGTGAATTGGCGCATGACTTCCTGATTGGCGTAGCTCGGCAGAGCAGGGACATGTCACACTACATGTCCTTCCGTGGCGTGACTAAGATAGGAACTTGGTGCAGGGCTCGGATTTAGTGCATGGCTTGAGGTTCTCGGCTTGAACTCGATAGGGTGTCCTTGGGACATGTCGCGGGACACGACTTGGCATGACCATGGCGCTTCTAGGACATGGACATGATATCATGAGACACAAGTTTGGGACCCAGATGGCCTGATCTGAGGTACCTGACCAAGGACCCAAAATAGGGTGCATTGGCGCACTTAGAAGCCAGTTCAGGACCCGATATTGAAATGAGGACATCTCCTTCATCTGAACTCCGATTTGAGTCTTTCTTTTTTCTTCTCAGAATTTACCTATCTTTCCAAAATCTGCACAAGTCTCACAGGATTGATCTTTTTCTACTATTGATGGCATGAAATCATTCAAAAGACATGTAAGAAAGGTACTTAAGGACATCAAAATGATGCATAAATAATGACTGAACATGCAGCTTTTAAGTATTTGCTAAACAAGAAGGATGCCAAGCCAAGGCTTATTAGGTGGGTGCTATTGCTTCAAGAGTTTGATCTTGTCATCAAGGACAAGAAAGGAAGTGAGAATGCGGTAGCTGACCACTTGAGCAGACTCATCCACGGGTCCAACGAGGAAGTGGACCAACTACCTCTCCAAGAGAGCTTCCTTGATGAGCAGCTTTTCCATCTCAAGGCCTTTGATATTATCAATTATTTGGCTCCTAACTAGATTCCTTCTCATCTGTCTAGGTTTCAAAGGGACAAGCTTGTCAAGCAAGCCAAATACTACATCTGGGATGAACCCTATCTATGGAAGCACTACCCTGATCAGCTTATTAGAAGGTGCATCCCTGAAACTGAAGTCAAGTCCATCTTGGACTTCTGCCACAACCAGGTGTGTGGAGGACACTTTGGCGCCAAGAAGACAGCTCAAGGGCCTTCAATGTGGCTTCTATTGGCCCACCATTTTCAAAGATGCTCATGAGCATGTCCTCACTTGTGACAAGTTCCAAAGACAAGATAATATTGGCCTTAGGGATCAAATGCCCCTAAACCCCATTCTAGTTGTAGAACTCCTTGATGTTTGGGGCATTGATTTCATGGGACCATTCCCTAGCTCCTTTGGTTTTCTTTACCTTCTAATTGCTATTGATTATGTTTCTAAATGGGTGGAAGCAATTCCAACCAAAACTAATGATTCTAAAGTAGTGTGTAGCTTCCTTCAATCCCATATATTGTCAAGGTTTGGAACACCACGGGCCCTTATGAGGAAATATGGAGTCACACATAGGATCTCGACTCCCTATCATCCCCAAATTAGTGGACAAGCTGAGATCACAAATAGAGATGTAACAACCCGGAATTTCAATTATTGGAATTAAGTAAATTATTTATGTAAAATGACGATTTTACCCTTGGTCGGTAAAGGGCATGGAAGTCAAATTTTGTTTCGAGACACTTTTGGTGGTGTTTTGGATACCGTTGCGTAGGTCTCGAACTCACAAGTTCGTAGAGAGGCGGCACGCGGAAACAAGGATAAACACAAACCACCCGAACCCGTGCGAAAATCATCCAAAAAAAACCATAAAGTCAACTTTGATTTCAAGGCTTTAGCTTCCCGTTTTGATCAACTAATCGTATTCTACTCCTTCCCACGATCACAACCGTACCAACCATCGAAGGAGAGGACCACGGTGGAAGCCGAACCGAGGATAGGAAGTTTCGAACTTTCCGATCGATTTTCCGGCTAGCACAGGTACGTGTTTGTGGTTTTGAGGTCATATTTGGATTCCTGGGTTCGAGTAGATAGATTTAGACATAAAATTTGTGAAAAATGGTTGAGTTTTGAGGAAGTTAGGAAAGCTTGAAGTTTCGGCCGGAAATGGAGGATTCCGGCGAAACCAGACGGCGCTGCCGGTCATCTTCTCCGACCAGCTTCCGGCGACGGCGACGGCAGCCGGTCGTCTTCTCCGGCGAGTCGCCGGTGACCGGTCGGATCGAGTGAACCGGTCGGGTCAGTTGAACCGGTCGGGTCGAGTTGAACCGGTCGGGTTGAGTGAACCGGTCAGGCCGAGTTGGATCGGGTCAGGCCGAGTTGGACCGGGTTGGATCGGTCCAGGTGCGTGGGCACTGTAGCAGGCACGTGGCCGGCGCGTGAGGGCGCGTGTACCGACTTTCCGTCGGCTCGTGGCGACGCGTGGGGACGAGTCTGAGGTCATGGTGGCGCGTGACAAGTAGTTTTTGACGTTTCGGACCTGTTGACGCAGGTTTCGAGTCGATCGGACGTCGTTTAGGGGTTGTTTCGGACGTTTTAAAGTTGCTGCGTTTTCTAGGCCAGCATAGTTAGACTCCCGGGGTTTAGGGGGTTTATATTTAAGGTTCTTATTATTAGCTGATAATCCCGATTATTAATTTGGACAGGCGATACTGCTCCAGGAACTTCAGGGGAGCGTACAGTTCGGGATTGAGCTTGCTTGAACAGGTTTGTGAGTGGACTTTGATTTATAAACTGTAATGCATGCACAAATGTATCTTTGATTTTAAATACTGTTATGTATGGGTGCAATGAATTTCTGGATTTTAGAAATGATGCTGGACACATGTTTTACAATATTTCAGTGAAAGTATGTTTTGAGAAATGACCTGGTTTTTGTACTCGATTTTGATATCGTTTTGACGTGGTAACTATTTGAGTATGTGATTTGGGTTGAGACCCATAATTATGATTTATTGATTTTGGCCATAAAATGATATTGCAAAGAATTTGGCTTAGGCCGAGAAACAAAGATTTCGAAGTATGGATTTGATTCACTGGTTCCCGTCCCGATGGTTATTGTTGCTCTGACTGGTGTTGAGGGGCCTTGCTCTGCCAGTTGTTGAGGGTTCGGACCTTGGTGTTGAGGGGCCTTGCTCCGCCAGGTTGCGAAGCTGTCTATGCATAGTACAGATTGTACAGATAGTACAGAGAGTACAGATAGTACAAATGGTACACAGAGTTGTACAGATTTGAACACATTTCAAGGGATACCCTGGTGTGTTATGGATATGTCGGGAACAGTGAAATTTGAGATATTATGTGTCGGATTGAACGAAATGATTTGAATTTGAGATATTTTGTGTCCAGATTAAATTAAATGATTTTAAACTCCTTTGAAGAGAGTTTTCAAACCAAATTGTGGATCACGAGGTATTTTTATTATATAGATTTTATGTGAGTCCAACTAAGTGGTTTTAAAGAGAAATGAGAATTTTTGGTGATTTACATATGATGTTTTAGTATGATAAATTGTTTTATGTTATGCATGCATGATTTTATAAATGGAGGGGAAGAAAGTTATTTTCTCGAAAAAGAATTTATAAATGATTATTTTTGTCCACTCACAACTTTTGTGTTTAAACCCCCTTCAGGCAGTTGAGTAGAATTGACGCGAACACTGATCTCGAGGCAGAGGCATTAGTACTTCGACTGCGCTGTGTAATTATATTTGAGTACGATATCTAAATTTTACTCTTGATCCTACTTAGACGCTCTGATATTATATGGCATTTGATTGGTCATTAATTAAGGGAATTATTGAGTGCTTAAGTCCCTTGTCTGACAAGAGGAAGTATTTATTATTGTTATTATATTTTGTAAGGATTGAAGGGTATTTTGGGAACCTTTTCTTAGGTTGTCAGACGAGATCAGGGTTCTTCCCGGGTTTCGAGGGGAAATTCGGGACGGGTCCTTTCAATTGGTATCAGAGCACTAGGTTAAATTCCCGTAGACTGTACACTACGTGTACAATTATTTTGGTATTGATGAGTTATAGTTTTTTTCAGCGTAATGCCTCCGAGGCGCGAGTTCCGTCAATAGTCGGAAAATATTGGGGACACGCCTGAACCTGCAGTGGAGCCTGATATGAGGCAAACACTGGAACAATTGGGTCATACGTTGACTTCTGTACTTCAGAGTAGGACTGCTACTGAAGGTTCAGACATTGAGAGAGCCCAGAGATTAGGGGCTACAATATTTATGGGCGACTCTAGCCCAGATGATGCAATAGAGTGGATTACTCGTTTAGAGCGAGTGTTCTCGGTTATGAGATGTCCTCAGGGGGATAGGGTGCTGTTAGCCACTTTTCTGCTGGGTGGTTCCGCTTATCATTGGTGGAACGCATTAGAGGCATCAGGTTGGGAAGTCAGTACAATTACTTGGGCGACCTTTCGGTAGAAGTTCCTTGAGAAATTTTATCCTTGCTCGTACCGAGATGCCAGGGAGGCTGAGTTCTTGCACCTACAGTAGGGAGATATGACAGTGGCTCAGTATGAGCAGAAATTCATAGAGTTGGCTCGTTTTGCACCAGCTCTAGTGGCAACCGAGAGGGATAGACGCCGCAGATTTGAAAATGGGCTAAGGGGCGAACTTCGGTCAGCGGTAACGGCTGCAGCCCATACTTCATTGAGCGAAACATCTGACGCTGCAGCTCGTGTAGAGTTGAGCATGGGTGTGCTAGTCCAACAGCAGTTTAGGGGATCCAGGCGACACCGGGATCGCTGGGATATTGGAGCCTCTAGTCAGGGACCGTCCAAGAGAGGCAGTTTCAGCTCTGGATCTATTGGGGGTGAGGGATCCGGATCAGGCAGTGGCGGATCCAGACAGGCACCCCAGTCATCCACCCGTTCTAGTGGTGCTTCAGTGCAGTCAACTAGAAGACTGAGTGGCAGCTCTGGTGGCACCGGATGTTTCTTCTGTGGGGAGATTGGTCACATAAAGAGATTTTGCCCACATCTTTATCCGGCCAGTAGTTCCTGGGGGCGGGATGCTACTGAACAGAGGGAGAGGACAGTTCAGACGTCCGGTTTTGCAGTTGGAAGTCAGAGTCAATCCAGTGGGGCCAACCGGGCCAATTGGACAAACAGGGCTCGTGGGTCCAACAGGGCCAGAGGCAGACAGTGGGGTCGTGGTCGATCTTTGGATACACCTGCCCTAGTGTTTGCTATGTCGCAACAGGAGGCCCGAGCAGCACCAGATGTGGTCACGGGTACGTTATCTATTTTTAACCGTGATGCTTATGTTTTAATAGATCCTGGGGCGACTCATTCTTTCATTTCTCGGGGTTTTACATTGTTTGCTGATAGAGAATTGTCTCCGATTGGTTGGGACATGGGTATTAGTACTCCTACTGGGAATATGTTAGTGGCGAATCTCATGATTCGTAGTTGTCCAGTGTTAGTGGAAGGTCATGCATTAGAGGCAGATTTAATCCCGTTAGATATTTTTGATTTTGATGTGATTCTGGGGATGGATTGGTTAACTATGCACCATGCCTCTATTGATTGTTATGACAAGAGAGTGGATTTTCGGAGTCCAGGTTTACCGGAACTTACATTCAGGGGAGATCGTAGGGTACTACCCTGTGGAGTGATATCAGCTTTAACCGCTGAGAAATTGCTGAGGAAAGGTTGTGAGGGTTATTTGGCTCATGTGTTTGATTCTCGGGATACTCCGATGAGAGTGGAGGATATTCCAGTGGTGAGTGAGTTCTCTGATGTGTTTCCAGATGATCTTCTGGGATTGCCAACTCACCTGGAGATTGAGTTCACCATCGAGCTTTTTCCAGGTACTCAACCTATCTCACAGGCACCGTATAGAATGGCATCGGCAGAATTGCGAGAGTTAAAGACTCAGTTGCAGGACTTGGTGAATATGGGATTTATTCGCCCAAGTGTTTCACCATGGGGTGCACCAGTGTTATTTGTGAGGAAAAAGGATGGTGGTCTGAGATTGTGTATTGACTACTGGAAGCTAAACAGGGCTACGGTGCGGAATAAGCATCCTTTGCCAAGGATAGATGATTTGTTTGATCAATTTAAGGGGGCAAGATATTTTTCGTAAATTGACCTTCGATCCGGGTACCATCAGTTGAGGATCAGAGAAGGGGATGTTGAGAAACAGATTTCAGGACTCGTTATGGTCATTATGAGTTCCTGGTGATGCCTTTCGGGTTGACTAATGCCCCAGCAGCATTTATGGATTTGATGAACAGGGTGTTCCAAAAGTATTTGGATCGGTTTGTGATTGTGTTCATCGATGACATCTTGGTGTATTCGAGGAGTGCTAAGGCACATGAGAAACACTTAAGGTTGGTGCTGAATATGCTTAGGAAAAAGCATTTGTTTGCCAAGTTTAGTAAATGCCAGTTTTGGTTGACCGAAGTTGGATTCTTAGGTCATGTGATTTCGGCTGAGGGTATCAGCGTAGATCCCCAAAAGGTTGAGGCAGTGGCAAACTGGGAGCAACCGAGGACAGTGACGGAGGTGAGGAGTTTTCTGGGTTTGTCAGGATATTATCGACGGTTTGTAGAAGGATTTTCTACGATAGCAGGGCCGTTGACTCGGTTGACGAGGAAAGGAGTCAAGTTTGACTGGGGAGCTGATTGTGAACAGGGATTTCAGGAGCTGAAGAGGAGGTTGACTTCTGCTCCAGTATTGACCCTTCCTGATGATACTGGGGGATTCGAGGTGTATAGCGATGCCTCATTGCGGGGTATAGGCTGTGTGTTGATGCAGCATGGAAAGGTGATAGCGTATGCTTCTAGACAACTTAAACCCCATGAGTTGAATTACCCCACACATGATTTGGAGTTAGCTGCAGTGGTGCATGCATTGAAAATCTGGCGACATTATTTGTACAGGGAGACGTGTCGGATCTTCACCGACCATAAAAGTTTAAAGTACTCGTTCACCCAAAAGGACCTGAATCTGAGGCAGAGAAGATGGCTTGAGCTAATAAAGGATTATGATTGTACTATAGAGTACCATCCAGGGAAAGCCAATGTTGTGGCAGATGCATTGAGCAGGAAATCCATTGGTTCTTTGGCCCATTTGCATACAGTCTACCTACCGTTATTGGTAGAGTTCTGTAGAGCAGGGATAGTACTGGACATGGATAGCCAGGGGGCTTTGTTGGCTAGTTTCCATGTGAGGCCTGTTCTGATTGATCGGATTATTGAGGCTCAACTCCAGGATCATACATTATGCATTATCAGGATGGAGTTGGAGGCTGGAAACAGGCAGGACTATGCGCTTAGGGATGATGGAGCCTTGGTTAGGGATGGCCGATTATGCGTACCGAATGAGCTGGAACTAAAAAGGGAAATTTTTGATGAGGCTCATAGTTCGGCTTACGCTATGCATCCAGGAGGTACCAAGATGTATCATACCCTAAGGAAATACTATTGGTGGACTGGGATGAAAAGGGAAATTGCTGAGTTTGTGAGTAGATGCCTGACGTGTCAGCAAGTGAAAGCAGAGAGGCAGAAACCATATGGGGCACTTCAACCATTACCTATTCCGGAATGGAAGTGGGATCACATTACGATGGATTTTGTGTATAAACTTCCAAGGACACAGAAGGGACATGATGGGATATGGGTAATTGTTGATAGACTCACGAAGTCTGCACATTTCTTGCCAGTGCGGGAAGATTTTCGGATGAGTCGGTATGCCAAATTGTTCATTGATGAGATAATACGGCTACATGGGACTCCAGAGTCGATTGTTTCGGACAGGGATCCTAGATTTACCTCCAGGTTTTGGCGGAGTTTGCAGAAGGCTTTTGGCACTACCTTGCATTTTAGTACAGCTTTTCATCCTCAGACGGATGGTCAGTCTGAGAGGACAATCCAAGTTTTGGAGGATATGATGAGAGCTTGTGTACTACAGTTTAAAGGAAACTGGGATTCACACCTGGCTCTGATGGAATTTTCTTATAATAATAGTTATCAGTCGAGTATTGGGATGTCTCCTTTCGAGGCACTGTATGGGAGGCAGTGCAGGACACCATTATGTTGGAACAAAATGGGTGAAAGGAAACTGTTAACACCAGAGTTGGTTGATGCGACTGAGGAAAAGATAAGGATCATCAGAGAAAGGTTGAAGACAGCTCAGGATCGCCAGAAGAGCTATGCAGACCGTAGAACCAAAGACCTTGAGTTTGAGGTAGGTGATTGGGTGTTCTTGAAATTATCTCCTTGGAAGGGAGTGGTACGTTTTGGTAGACGAGGAAAACTGAGTCCTCTCTACATTGGTCCGTATGAGATTTTGGAGAGGATAGGACCATTGGCATATCGTCTTGCTTTACCATCGGAATTATCCAGAGTTCATAATGTTTTCCATGTATCTTTGCTCCGGAAATATCTGTTTGATGAATCTCACGTATTGGGAGAACAGCCACTTGAGCTGAAGGATGATTTGACCTTTGAGGAGCAACCGGTGCAAATTTTGGATTGGAAAGAGAAGGTATTGCGCATAAAGAGTATTCCTCTAGTTAAAGTGTTGTGGAGGAAGCCACGTGGGAAACTGAGGAGCTAATGCGGGCGCAGTATCCTTATTTGTTCCAAGGGTAGAGTTGAATTTCGAGGATGAAATTTCTTAAGGGGGGTAGATTGTAACAACCCGGAATTTCAATTATTGGAATTAAGTAAATTATTTATGTAAAATGACGATTTTACCCTTGGTATGTAAAGGGCATGGAAGTCAAATTTTGTTTCGAGACACTTTTGGTGGTGTTTTGGATACCGTTGCGTAGGTCTCGAACTCACGAGTTCGTAGACAGGCGGCACGTGGAAAACGGAGTTCGTGGACGAAAGTTATGGGTCTAGATGTGCACGGGCATTTTGGTAATTTTTGACTTGGGGTAGATATTTTTAACCCCCAAATCAGTGTAATCTGATCCATCTTCATTTCATCCTTATCATTATCGGTCACTCATCCTCTCTTTGAAACAAGGATAAACACAAACCACCCGAACCCGTGCGAAAATCATCCAAAAAAAACCATAAAGTCAACTTTGATTTCAAGGCTTTAGCTTCCCATTTTGATCAACTAATCGTATTCTACTCCTTCCCACGATCACAACCGTACCAACCATCGAAGGAGAGGACCACGGTGGAAGCCGAACCGAGGATAGGAAGTTTCGGACCTTCCGATCGATTTTCCGGCTAGCACAGGTACGTGTTTGTGGTTTTGAGGTCATATTTGGATTCCTGGGTTCGAGTAGATAGATTTAGACATAACATTTGTCAAAAATGGTTGAGTTTTGAGGAAGTTAGGAAAGCTTGAAGTTTCGGCCGGAAATGGAGGATTCCGGCGAAACCAGACGGCGGCGACGGCGCTGCCGGTCATCTTCTCCGACCAGCTTCCGGCGACGGCGACGGCAGCCGGTCGTCTTCTCCGACGAGTCGCCGGTGACCGGTCGGGTCGAGTGAACCGGTCGGGTCAGTTGAACCGGTCGGGTCGAGTTGAACCGGTCGGGTTGAGTGAACCGGTCAGGCCGAGTTGGACCGGGTCAGGCTGAGTTGGACCGTGTGGGACCGGTCCAGGGGCGTGGGCACTGTAGCAGGCACGTGGCCGGCGCGTGAGGGCGCGTGGCGGCGCGTGGGCGCGTGTACCGACCTTCCATCGGCCCGTGGCGACGCATGGGGCCGAGTCTGAGGTCACGGTGGCGCGTGACAAGTAGTTTTTGACGTTTCGGACCTGTTGATGCAGGTTTCGAGTCGATCGAACGTCGTTTAGGGGTTGTTTCGGACGTTTTAAAGTTGCTGCGTTTTCTAGGCCAGCATAGTTAGACTCCCGGGGTTTAGGGGGTTTATATTTAAGGTTCTTATTATTAGCTGGTAATCCCGATTATTAATTTGGACAGGCGATACTGCTCCAGGAACTTCAGGGGAGCGTACAGTTCGGGATTGAGCTTGCTTGAACAGGTTTGTGAGTGGATTTTGATTTATAAACTGTAATGCATGCACAAATGTATCTTTGATTTTAAATACTGTTATGTATGGGTGCAATGAATTTCTGGATTTTAGAAATGATGCTGGACACATGTTTTACAATATTTCAGTGAAAGTATGTTTTGAGAAATGACCTGGTTTTTGTACTCGATTTTGATATCGTTTTGACGTGGTAACTATTTGAGTATGTGATTTGGGTTGAGACCCATAATTATGATTTATTGATTTTGGCCATAAAATGATATTGCAAAGAATTTGGCTTAGGCCGAGAAACAAAGATTTCGAAGTATGGATTTGATTCACTGGTTCCCGTCCCGATGGTTATTGTTGCTCTGACTGGTGTTGAGGGGCCTCTCTGCCAGTTGTTGAGGGTTCGGACCTTGGTGTTGAGGGGCCTTGCTCCGCCAGGTTGCGAAGCTGTCTATGCATAGTACAGATTGTACAGATAGTACAGAGAGTACAGATAGTACAGATGGTACACAGAGTTGTACAGATTTGAACACATCTCAAGGGATACCCTGGTGTGTTATGGATATGTCGGGAACAGTGAAATTTGAGATATTATGTGTCGGATTGAACGAAATGATTTGAATTTGAGATATTTTGTGTCCAGATTAAATTAAATGATTTTAAACTCCTTTGAAGAGAGTTTTCAAACCAAATTGTGGATCACGAGGTATTTTTATTATATAGATTTTATGTGAGTCCAACTAAGTGGTTTTAAAGAGAAATGAGAATTTTTGGTGATTTACATATGATGTTTTAGTATGATAAATTGTTTTATGTTATGCATGCATGATTTTATAAATGGAGGGGAAGAAAGTTATTTTCTCGAAAAGGAATTTATAAATGATTATTTTTGTCCACTCACAACTTTTGTGTTTAAACCCCCTTCAGGCAGTTGAGTAGAATTGACGCGAACACTGATCTCGAGGCAGAGGCATTAGTACTTCGACTGCGCTGTGTAATTATATTTGAGTAGGATATCTAAATTTTACTCTTGATCCTACTTAGACGCTATGATATTATATGGTATTTGATTGGTCATTAATTACGGGAATTATTGAGTGCTTAAGTCCCTTGTCTGACAAGAGGAAGTATTTATTATTGTTATTATATTTTGTAAGGATTGAAGGGTATTTTGGGAACCTTTTCTTAGGTTGTCAGACGAGATCAGGGTTCTTCCCGGGTTTCGAGGGGAAATTCGGGACGGGTCCTGACAGAGAAGTCAAGGCCATCCTTGAGAAAACCGTGGGACCATCAAGGAAGGATAGGTCCTATAGGCTCAATGATGCCCTTTCGGTATACAAGACAGCATACAAGACACCAATTGGCATGTCTCCTTTTCGGCTTGTTTTGGAAAAGGCTGCCATTTACCTGTGGAGTTCGAACACAAAGCCTTTTGGGCAATCAATTGTGTCAACATGGACATTGATGAGGCAGGACACCATAGGAAGCTTCAATTGCAAGAACTTGAGGAGCTAAGGAATGAAGCTTATGAAAGCTCACAGATATACAAGGAAAAATCCAAGGCCTACCATGACAAGCAATTGGTCCGCAAGACTTTCCAAGTAGGACAAAAGGTCCTCCTTTTCAACTCACGGCTTAGGTTCTTCCCAAGTAAACTGAAGTCTAGATGGTTTGGCCCTTTCTTGGTCACTAAGATATTGCCTCATGGTGCCATTGAACTCAGCAATGCTAAGGGAGACACATTCAAAGTAAATGGACACCGCCTCCAACCTTATCATGCACCACTTCAGAGCCATGACATTGAAAACTCTGACCTAGCCGTGCCATCCCTTGCTTGGCTTGCAAGCCACGTCTTGCGTAGGCGTTAAATCCAGCGCTCCTATGAGGCAACCTAGCCCTGGTTTGTGTTTCCTCCCTTTTCTTTATTCTTTCTGTTTGGCATGCCTCCTTTACATCTTTACTTATTTTGATCTTAGTGTTTTAACCTGTTAACATTGAGGACAATGTTTAGTTTATGTTTGAGGGTGTGGATCAAAATTTTGCGATATTTAGGTTTGGGGGAACACGACTAGGAACTTAGTACTTTACTTGTTAATAAGTTACATTGTTGAATGAATCATTAGTATCTTACTAGAGCCATGTCATGCTTAAGTTTGTGCCATATCTTTAGACTTAATGCCTAACTTCAAGAAATCGAGCTAAAAGATGACTTTGTTTAAGTGAACTTTAGAAATTTAGTGGAGTCTACCCTAAGTGAGATATTGAGCCTAATGCCTTTATTTTGAGAGATTTACTTTGTTCTACTTTTAAACACTGTTCAATTCTGTCTATATTGCTTGTTCTCATTATTATCACTTTGCATTGAATTTTAAAGAACTAACATCTTATCTAGAGGCTCTTAATTCTAAGCTAGATAGAACATAAGAAGTGATGTAGGCTATGCATTTTTGAGCCATCTAAAAGCCATATATGTCCCTTTTGCATGCTCCCTTAACCCACTTTGAAGCCAAACACTTAACCCTTTCTTTCATCACCCAAATAAAAACTGAGCCCTAGATAGGAAACCCTCAATCTTGTCCAATCCCTATAGCTTAGCCTTTGACAAGGCTGCGCCAAATGAAGTTCATGACATGGAAGGGAAGAAGAGCCTCAAAGTGTGAAAATTCAAAAACAAGCTGCAAAAGCGCACCAAGGACACATCAATCTATGTCACAGCCAAAAGAGGCCAATTGTGAAATTAATGTATTGGGCAATGTCCTAGACATCCCAAGTGACCAAAGCCCTACCTTGGACAGAAAACACAGAACAATATAAACCATTGCATGATCTTGGCTTGGTTTGAGAAAAATATATATAAAAAAGAAAACAAGAACAGAAAAACAATGAGCTAAGCCAAGTGTGCCAATGAGAACAAAAGTCACAAGCCATCATCATTCAAAGTTCAAGATTCATGAAGCCATTGAAAATGCCAAGTTTGGCCGTGGGCCAAGGAGAAGTTAAGAAGAAGATTAAGTTCCAAGTCATGCTATTTTATGCCTTGTCATAGCCTCGGCTTTTGAATTCCAATCCCTTCCTTCTAGTCCCTTTAAGCCTAGCCCCATTACAACCCTTGAATGAAGACCTAACTGGTCTTATAGGATGTCTTGCTTGGAGTTAAGGTATGTCTCAATGTTCTTAAAATTCAATTCCTTCATGAGATCTATTTTCAGAAATTGCCTCATTTTCATTTTCAAATGTGATCATATTTGCTTCCTTTACATAAACTCACCACATACGATTGCAATGAGTGTAGCCTTAGGATTCATGAGAGAATTGAGAGTTGCCTAGTGAGGTTAGAGTCAAGGCGAAATCTTTCGAAGGCATTTGAACTTTGTTGTTTTAAGCTTGAAATCTTGAAATGAAGGGCATTCACACTTCACACATGATACTTACTTGAAATTGGCATATATTTAGTTTGGCATGGTATGATATATTTACTCTGTTCCCTATTAACTTGTTTAGTATGTTGCTTAGTGTTTTAGTTGTTAAGTAAAAGGAGACAAAACTCCTCCTACTAGGTGAACCTAGAGGTTTAAATCATCTATCATTAATTTGATTGAGTCTTTTACTTTTTACTTCAGTTTTTATTCTTTGTTTTGCTTGAGGACTAGAAATAGCTAGGTTTGGGGGTATTTGTTAGGTCATAATTCTTACATGTATTTCATGCCATTTCATGCCTCTTTACTTGTCTTTTGCTTAATTTCTGGCCATCCATAGTAGAAAGTGATGCTCTTGTGAGACATGTGCTGGAATTAGAAAGAAAATGCAATTATAGGAATACAGGAAAAATAATGACTCAAATCGGAGTTCAAATGAGGGAGATATCCTCAAATCAATATCGGGTCCTGAACTAAGCCTTGAGTGCACCAGTGCGCCTTATTTTAGGTGGAGACCAAGTACCTCGGATCAGGTCCTCTAGGTCCCAAAGCCGTGTATGAGGACCTTCGTATCAAAGGAGTGATATGCCTTTGTCATGCCACTATTGGTTCTAGGTCGTGTCCTTAACATGTCTGCATATGCGCTAATATGTGTCTGCTGCAGTACCAAGTCCAGCTCGAGGTTCCAACCAATGTGTGCCTTCTCCACGCCCCTATGAGGCCAAGCTCATGTCCCTGACATGCTTTCAAGTTCCAGTTCCAGAGGCGGAGTCAGGGCACAACTGCGCTAAAGTCAAGTATCAAGCGCAGGTCAGGTCCCTAACTTGACCCGATAAGTTCCAAGAAGGCCATTTTCATGCCTACAACCATTCAATCGAGACACGAAGTGTTCTTGGAATCTTTGGCATGTGTAAAAGTTATTCAAATGCTAAGGCGAGCTATGTCGCGCCATTTCCATCCCAAGGGCCAAGTTCTCAGTTTTCAGCGTCTGCCCAGATTCTAGGTTGTCTGCCCTGCGGCCAGCATGTGTTCCCCACTTGCCAGCTTGCATTAACACTTCTATCTATGTATTGATTGGACCTAATAGATTTTAGGACTTTGTAATTACTTAGAAGTACATTGAACATTCTAGATTAATCTAGGATAGGGTTTCCAATTCCAATCCTTATAGGACAAGGTTTTCCCTTGTCTATATAAGGGGGCCTATGTTCAGTGTTTTAGACATGCCAACTTAAACACTTTTACTTTATTGTTTTGAGCTATTAACATGACGCTTGTTCATGAAGACTTGATTGTGTTCTTGGAGGAGGCTTGAAGTTGTGCTTGGAGCTGGTTCTTCAGAGTATGATTGGGTTTAATCTTTCACCTTCATATTCAATAAAATTTATGTTTATGCTTTTCATAATGCGTAGTGAGTAGTTTACTTTAAGTTAGGGCTGATCTTGAAGCCCTAACCATGGCAACTTCGTGACTTGGTTTTGGCACCTGGTTTGATTATTGTGTTCATCTTGGTGTGTTGAATTATTGCTTAAACTGCTATTTTATTATGTTGTTAGAATTAGCTACTTTAATAACATGATTCACGGATGATTTTGCATCAAAAGGTTACATTAAGCAATGATCTTGTAATTCAACTCATGACATTCCTAGAATGCATATCACTTTCTAGGGTTAGTGTAGGGACTCAGATTTCCTTTTGTTCTTAATGCTTCCTTTCGGGCCCAATTGGATAGAAGTTGGTGTACACATCATGCACTTAACATACAAACCAAGAAGGAAATAAAATATGTGTTAGAGCCTTAGCCGGACTTTTTCATGGGCACTAGGCCAAGTAATGAACATGATAATTGAACCTTGCAATCCAAGTTAGAAAACGTTGTGGTTAAGTGTGGAAAGGGACTGCCTTAACTTGCCTTTAATTTGATTTCAATCCTTTGTTATTTACTTGTTTCTTGCATTCTAAGATTTTAGTGTCTTTTGTTTAGTATCAAGCATTTCTAATTATTTTTTTGTTTCTGTTTTGAGTACCTACTTGTTTACTAAACAATATATTACCTTGTGGGATTCGACCCTTGTTTGTCCCACTTTATTGTCTATTAGATTAGTGCACTTTCTAGGATATTATTGTTAATGATTGTGTGCATTTACTTGTCATACTTTTCTTCCAACACGTATTGGAAGAAGCTTTGGAGCCTAAATCTACCTAATAAATTGAAGGTTTTTGGTCGGCGGGCTAGCCTGGAGATCCTTCCCTCCTATTTGAATATGTACCTAAGGAAGATTATTGCTACTGGCTTATGTTCGATGTGGGAAGAAGGTGGAGGATGTGTTCCATGCTTTGTGGAGCTGTAAGGATAGTCAGAAGATATGGAGTGCCACTGCTTTCCAGTTGGAGAAACTTCCTTTACAAGGCCGGTTCACAGACCTATTTGATGCTGCAGCCAAGGTACTATCTAAAACTGAACTGGAAAAATTTATTTATCTATGTTGCCAGATTTGGAAAACCCGAAACAAGACTTTACATGGTCAACCAGTTAAGAAGGAATAGGAGATAGTTGAGGTAACAATGGAGGCCTATGCTGAGTCTCGAGGTCCAAGTGGGATGGTCAAGCCAGCGGCTTTGGTAAGACTGGTTCGTTGCTCTAAACCTCCCTTGAATTATCTGAAATTAAATTGTGATGGTGCTGTGGACAAGTGTGGGCTAGCTAGGGGTATTGGAGGTGTGTTCAGAGATGCGGATGGAGTGGTTGTGGCATGTTTTGCTGGCCCAGGATCTCCTGGACTTTCGGTTGAGGTAGTGGAGCTCAAAGCTATCAGAGAGGGGCTGTTATTGTTTCAGCAGCTGGGATGGCAGAATGTCTTGGTGGAGACAGATGCCAAAGCAGCGGTGGAGGCTATTCAGGCAGCGGGTAGTTCTTGGACGGGGGTAGCACTACTCACCTTGGAAATCAGGGAGCTTATGCGGCGGCTGGGGGTAGTTCACATCAGATTGCTTTCTCCCCAAGGTCCTCAAACCAAGTGGCACACGCATTGGCACAAGAGGGACTCCAATCCCATAATAGAGTGTCTTGGATCGCTCCAGCACCTCCATGGCTTGAAGTTCTTATTGATTTGGATATTGCAATTTAATGCTTATGTTTTGTAGGTGTACTCTTTTTCCTCATTGGATTTTTTCCGGATTAGCTGGATTTTCAAAGTGAGATTTTAATGAGGCTCCCTGAATGTTTTAGCCCCAATCCATGTATTCTTCTCATTGTCAATGAAATTCCTTTTAGATAAAAAAAACGCATAGGAGAGGCTCTTTTTTACAATAGCCATATAATCCAGCTTGGTGGAGAATTGTTTTTATACATGTCATTGACATGTTTAACCCATTTCATTTGGGATATATTAGAGCATAAGCATCTTAAGGTACTCTGCCCTTAATTAGCTTTTATTAATAAAGACTTTGATTAACTGCCATTAGCGACGTTTCCATGAACCACCTAAATTTAACGGAATATTCCACCGTCGATGGAATGTTCCGTCAATTTTGACAGTCGTGCAGTCAAAATCTAGGCAAACTTGCCGGAAAATTGATTCCAAGCTCGGTTTTCGAGATTTTACCTAGTTTGGCAGGAATTTCACCGGGAAGATTCGGCTCCGTCAACGTTCTCGCTTCGATTCTCACTCCACGGCGGTCATCGGGGGTTCGAGGATGATACGGTTGGGCTCGTCTCATTAAGAGCAAGGGAATGATGGTGGTCTCACTTTCTAGGTTGGCAGGAGTCGATGGCGGTGGTGGTAGCCGATTTTTGCTTCAGTTCGAGAGAGAGATTGAGTGCAAGGGAGAGAAAAGGAGATTGAGTGAGAGTGAAAGGGAATGGGTCTCAGTGTGGTAAGTTTGGATAGTGGAAAGTAAAGAGACATGGTAATTCAAATTTTACAAAAAGAAATTACAAATACAAGTAGGGATATTTTGGTAATTTCACATTACTAGGTACGATCTTGCGGAATGAGATGTAACAATCTACCCCCCTTAAAAAAATTCCTCCTCGAAATTTACTCAAGAGAGTCAAAGGTACAAATCCCTATAGTTTCTCGAATCCCCTCATGGCTTCCTCTAAAGCTTGCTCTTCTACAACACCTCTGCTGACGGTAAAACTTAAATTCTCAACATGTAGTTCTCTTTGTCCACTAAGTTTCTCAGGTAAGTCATTATTCACTTCTAACGATTCAGTGGGTTGAAATGAGAAATGATATCTTCAATTCCTGTAATAATCTGATACGGTCCGCAGTAACGAGGTCAAAACTTTTCCATTTACCAAATTGGACTACACCATCTTCCAGTGGTAGTTTCATATTATATGGTCATCAATTTTGTACACGCGTCCTCTAAGTGTACACCAGTTAACTTCTTCAGAAGATCTAGAGTGACTACCAAACGTTTCGTGATTAGCTTAGTCTATTTTTGTCACTTCAAACAATCTCGGGCTCTCACTAGCTCATCTGCCTACCAACGTCCAACAAAATGGTGTTCGTCATGTTTCTTCGTACAATACTCTAAAGATAGCATTTCAGAAACTAGAGTGAAATGATACAAGTACAAGCTTGAAAGTCTGGTAGTAGGTTAGTACACACAATCAACTGGAGGCTTCCTCTAACTCTTTTCCAATGTTGATTTTATTCACTTCCTCTTACTTTTTTTCTTCATCTAGATGAGAGATACCAATCAACGCATACAACAAGTCAACTTTCTTAGATTTAAGATTGCCTAAGCTTTTGTTACTTAACAACCAAAGTACACACCCTTTCTCTTGTTTCTTCAACTCTGACAGTACACTTGCCTTTACATCCTAATCTATGGTTGTACAAGCTACAACCAATTCACCTTCATTAACACCAACCAAGAAAACTAAATCATCGTACGAACTAAGTCAATAACAGGTTCAGTAAGTCAATAACAGGTTCAGTAGTTCCTTTAACAGCTAACACTCCCCCGAAAGAATTGTTCATTCAACAATGGTATCAGGTTTCCCCTAATTAGAACCAATCCAATACTTTCCTTCACTGCCATGAATTACTTGTCCCTCATCACAAAACTTCCTCCTCTGATTGAACAACATCTCTTTGTCGGGACCCTTCTTTTTCTTCCAATGCTGCATGTTTTGAAGTAAAATCTGTAACCCGGCCAGATTAAACACATTCGTTCCCATCGAAAACTCTTCTTCTATCTTAACAACAACACTAAGAGCATTAAGTGAGTCACTACACCGTTCTTGTAAGTCAGACTATCCTTGACTTGAAACTTTCAATCTCTAGACACCTTTTGTCTTATGTAATACTACCTAGAAACTTCAATATATTTTTCCTTTCCCCTGTACATCAGAACACTTTCGAACTGAGATTGTAGGCTAAGATTAGTCAAAGACACTACCTTCTTTCATTCGCACTTCTAGGTAATATTCTTTCACCAGAACCCAACATTTCTTTACAGAACAACGTCAACCAAGGCCAAGTAATTTCAACCTCTTTACTACAGGGTATCCTTTACTACGGTCTTCTCAAAGTGATAGTACATCATCTCCAAAAGATCCAACCTTTAAGAATTCTAACCAACTTCCTTGTCTCGATCCTAAATTGTGTTGAACAAATCATGAGTCCTTCCAACTTCTAAAATCCGAATGATTATTGACTTAACATCGAACCAATACAACTCCCAAACTTCAGAGCATGCAACACTGCAGTTTTTACTAAGGCAAGTATCCAGTGATTGATCTAAAAATCCTTTAGTTGCCTTGGAGCAAAACCACTAACCTCACAATTGCTTCGGTACACAACTGATTCCATGTGCCTACGCATCGATGTAGATCACGAGTGGATCTCGATTACTTTATAAAGTTAAAACTGGAACAATCGTCAGACTAATCCTAAACTCCTTAAAATTAAGCAGTCCAAAACGTTCATACTCTCCCACTTGACTCGCAATCCATTACCCAATCAGTCAAATTCGCGGACTCACAATCTCAACAAATTCTGAACAATTCATCTCTAGTTTAAAAAAATTCCGTAACTTCGAAACACCCTAATGTTGCACCTGCTTCAAAACTAAAACTCACTTACTAAGATTAAAAAAATCCTGCTCCAGATATCACAGGTTTAAGAACTGTACTTCAGTTAACCAAGTAACACACTAAAACTTCTTAGCATGCAACTCATACTCCAATGACGGTTACAAAACCGAGTATCGATGCATGTTGATGAAAAGCCTGGTTTGAGCCTGATACGAGCCTTAATTAGTCCGGTCCGTTATTTAGTGGCCTAGACTTCGACAAGGCGGCTATACTTAATTTGTTTTTTTTTGGCAAACATATATATAAACTAGTTAGTAATAGGAGACTTAGAACATTCTAATTTTTTTTTTTTTAAAGTACAAAGATTTTAGCTTTCGATAATTATAAAATGACTAAAAAGATGAAGATAGATACAAAAAGACTCAGATTCTTTTATTTAATGATATGACATTAGTTTACTTTGCCGAAGTTAATTAGCCTTTTGTGGCGACGATGACTTTGCATTTTCAAGTAGCAAAACCAGTCAATCAATTTCTATATCATATATATTGAGGTTTTTTTACTATAAAAGCAAGCATAATGGTCACGATGATACATATATATCGAGAGAAATTGGAGGTGATCATCAACGTAAGCTTTAAAAAGATGAAGATTTGAGATCAGAGATGGGTTGGTTTTTAGCCTGCCTTTTAACTGTGCTTATAGGTGGCTGCTGGTGAGTTCCCGGCCCTGTATCAATACATCATTTTTTTTTCTAACGGTCTATATTATTTTGTGTATTGATACACAGGCGGACATGTAGAATTATCCAGTATATATAATATTATATAAATCGTATGTTGTTTGTGTGTAGTTCTGGTTGCCTTTCTGCCTGCTTAAAAAGGTTCTGCGGATGATCGATCACGTACGATGTAGGTTGGAATGCTCATTTGGTTTTGAAGAAATAAGATGGTGCCATGCCCACATCACACATCCCATTCATTTTTCTTCTTTCTCCTGGCTTAGTTTGATAGCACGTAACTGCCATAGATTTGGTACTTCTAGGAGTTCTCCTTTGGTTGTTTTTAATAACATTGTTAATTTAATTAGAAACCTGGTTGTGTATGGTGCACTTTTAAGGACTAATTCGAACGCTTTGGCGGCTTCGTTTTGGAACATCCCTACCATGTAATCCTCCCCCTAGCGGGGCTTTGAGGCTTGCTGCCTCTGCTTTCCTGGGTTCCCAGGCTCTTCCTTTGATATAAAATTCTTACTTATCCGAAAAAATAAGGCTTTTTACTCAAGATATCCCTGAGCTTTAACTTTTGTCTCAAGGTGGACCCTGAACTCGATTTTGTAACAAAATACCCCTTAAAACCCACTTTTCGTCTCAAAATACCCTCTGAAATCCACTTAAACCTACTTTTCGTCTCAAAATGCCCCTTTTTCGTCAAGTCTGCTAACTTACCATCAAATATAAAGGCAATATGAAGCTAAAAGTGCCCTAAAATACAAAGTGATCATTACAATTCGGTCTTCACGTCCTCACCGATGGCAGCAGTGGCAAATTCCACGACGGTCTCCAACTCCGACCCACCATTTTGAGGAGCGGAGGCAGCAGCGACGGTCCTGGACTTCACGATGTCGAGCATCCGCTTACTGATCTCCTTGGAGTAGACCTACAGGATATGAATCACGTCCTCCTCGGTCGCGGCAGAGCCTCCCGCAGCGGCTAAAGCATCGTCCACGATGAGATGGGCGCTATCGGCGGCTAAAGCATCGTCCACGATGAGATGGGCGCTATCGGCGGCCTCATCTGTGTCCAAGGTGCCATAGCGCTTGGAGAGAGCGAAGGGGGTAGAAAGGGTTTCGATGAGACAGTTGACGACGACGTCGCGGGTGCGCTGGGCCGGAGGCCATATGCTGAAGGAGGTGATAGGGCTCTGCTTCTCTGGTTTATGAGAAGGTGTCTCTTTTGAAAATTTTCCTCTTACATACTCCCTACGGCCTCGTTTGGTACGCCGTATTGTACAGACTATTTCAGTCAGATACACTAATTTGTCCATCGGATAGACTAACTATGTAGTTAAGCGTTTGATGCTCTACCAGATTAAAATGCCGACTATATTATACTAGATAGATTATATTATACTAGTTGATCATATTATACTATGCGTAGTCTAAGTTCACAATCTTATTTTATTTTTATATAAAATCATTTTTTTTCTTATTATAAAAGGAGAATAAAAAGAATTAAGTCACACATTTTATTTATTTATTTTATACAACATCTCAGGTGTTCATCCTGATCAAGTATTTGGAAAACATGTATCTATATCAAACATGTATCAATTATTATTATTATTATCATTATCATTATTTATTTTAATTTTATTTTAATTAATTATTGATATTATTATTATTTTTTACTATTTATTTTATTATTGTTAATTATTAATTTATTATTATTATTACAATTTTTTTAAGATTGCTCGTCATAGGACTATTTAATACGGACAATATCGGGGATTATTTTAGTGGGTGTAGACCATATAAAGATACTAAATCGTATTAACTTATTTAGTGGCTAATTAATACGAGCGGTACCAAACACCAGTTTCGTCCTATATTATCTTATTCAGTTCCTTATACAATGTACCAAACGTAGCCTACATGTTTTACTTTTCTAAGTGGGATCCACTCAAATTCTTATTTGTCCAAAGTGACCATATTGCTCTTATATTTGACGGTAAGTTAGAAGACTTGACGGAAAATGGGCATTTTGAGACGAAAAGTCGGTTTCATGGGGTATTTTGAGACGAATAGTGGGTTTCAAGAAGTATTTTGTTACAAAATCGAATTCAGGGTCCACCTTTAGACTAAAGTTAAAGTTCATAGTGTATCTCGAGTAAAAAACCAAAAAATAATAATAATGAGACAAAGGGATCGATTTTCTTTTGATTATTTCGCAACACTGGGGAGCTTGTAGTATGATGATGTTTCAGGAATTCGGGATCCGTCTTTGATGGTGACAATTCAATGCTAATTTCAATTTTTGATCGAGTTAAATTACTTGACACTTAGTCCTCAATTAAGTTTGTTTGATCTTCAAATTGTTACACATTGGCTTTAGCTAATTTTAGAGTTCAGAAATATTTTGTATCCCGAAGAATTGGGTGTGTTGTAGCACTGTCGAATAAGTTTGCATCACCATCTTTTTTCTTGGAATTGTTCATGATATTGGTTTTTTTGTGTTTCTTCGTATAAGAAAATAAAAATAAAAATATATAAGTTTATGAACAAATAAAAACGGATAAAGTTCAAAAGAAAGATTAATTATCAAATCAACCATCATTATTGCAACTAGCAAAAAATTGAAAAAGAAAATAGAGTTAAAAAAAATTATTGAAAAATAAAGGCTGATTTTTAAACCAAGTGTTTATATAGAAATCGTCCGAACTTGTTGGATTCATTCTTGATCCCTACACATAATACATTAGGCAAACGGGGTTAAGGTTGAAGACTGGAATGGGAAAGGATGTGCAAGGTTTGTAGGCCACCCTGCAAGGCCAAGCCATGACGTGGATTAATCATCACCCACGGAGATAGATCACCTTTTTCGAAGAGCTAGCCTTGGCATTCGTGAAGGAATACTCTCAACTTCGCACCGTTGAAGTCAAAGATGGCCATCTTTTCTCCATCGGGAAACGATCAAAAGAAACCCTCATGCAATAAAAAAAATTATTGCAAGGAGAAAACTCGGATCGTGGGTTGCATGGACCTTATTGCTGTAACGACATCCAAACAACGACTTTGTAACGACCCATATGTCTAATTATTTGATTTTTCATAAATTAATTTAAAAAAGAACTATTTTATCCTCGGATTTAGGAGGGGTTCGAAAGTTACTTTGAGTTTGGAAATACTTTTGGAAGTTTTTCTTGGACCGTTGCGTAAGTCAGGAACTCATGAGTTTGTAGACAGGCTGCATGTTAAACATAATTCCTACATGTATTTCATATCATATTTGGCCCCTTTACTTGTCTTTTGATTGTATTCGTGTCATCCATAGTAAAAAGTGATGCTTTTGTGAGACTTGTGCAGGATTTGGAAAGATAACCTAATTCTAATTATACAGGAAAAAGAATGGTTCAAACCGGAGTTAAAAGGAATGAGTTGTCCTCAATACAATATCGGATCTTAAATTGGGCCCTCAACGTGTCAGTGCACCCTAATTAGGGCGCAGGTCAAGCATCCCAGATCAGGCCATCCGGATTCCAAAACCGTGTCTAAGGACCTTGAGATAAAGCCCATGATATCCCCTTATCGGATGACCCTTCCCGAATTTCGCCTCGAAATTTACAAAAAACCCTTATCCTGTCTGACATCTATTTTTTCCTCAAATTTAATACCAGGAATACCCTTTATCCTAAAATATAATAAATAAACCTTACAGGGTTTCCGACAAAACCTCTCTATACTTACTGACCACATCTACCTGTCAGACGCAGGATAGCTTACAGGTCATCGCCGAAACCTCGGAATAGTGGTGGTCCGAAAAGGTAACACGCTCTGAAACCAAATGTCAGTAGGTCAGACACTACTGAAACCTCTACTGGAATAACACAAGACAACTAACTGGTCAGCCACTTGTGAACAGTCAATAACTCGTCACTCTAGGTCACCGCCCACACGAACCCACTGACCCGGATGACGAAGGAACCAGACTTGGTAGAATTGAGTCTCGCTGACTCGTCTTGAGTCAAACTCGATATCCATGCTCCTCTAGAGTACCCCGAGTGATAACTCGATATCCCGACTCATCCTGAGCACCCGAGTGGTAACTCGATATCCCGGCTCGTCCTGAGCCCCCTAGTGATAACTCGATATCCCTGCTCCTCTAGAGCCAACTTATACCTCAACGATATGGCGGAGAAAGATCCCTCTAACGCCAACACTGGAGAACCCCTCGACGATCTAGCGGAGACATACCCTCTAACGCCAATCGGAGAACCCTCAACAATGTAGCGGAGAATCCCATGGTATAACCCAATACCTAGAAGTATGCATACCCATGCAATTCCGAAACCCTAGTCCGTTCATAGCGCGAATAAAATACCAAATCATGGACGCTCTAGCCCTAAGGAACTCTTTACACAATATTGACCCAACTACGTTGACCTCCCGAGCTCAAAACCCGCTCCATGGTCAACCGTTACTGCTAGGATTGCGCAACCGGGGCTCTAAACGAACTCCTATGGCGTCAAAACCATCAAAATCCAATTCGGAACGTCCCAAATCCCTAGCCACGCGTCGTTGTGACCCCAGAATCAGCTCCACGTGCCGCCACGCGCCGGTAGAAGGCCAGACCACGCACCACGCGCCGGCCACGCACCCTCACGCGCCATCACGAGTCGGCCACACACCTACTACAATGCCCACGCGTTAACCCAATCCGACCCAGCCCAACTCGGCCTGACCTGGTCCAATTGGCCTGACCCAGTCCACTCGACCTGACCCGGTCCACTCGACCTGACCCGATCCACTCGACCTGACCTGATCCACTCAACTCGACTCGGTCCACTAGACCCGATTGATCGCTTGAGAAGACGGATGCGCCATCCGCCGTCTGCCGTCACCGAAAATTGGAATTTCTCGCAGAAAAATGCCATTTTCGGTGAGCTTCCAACTCTTTCATTTCTTGATCAATTTTCACGATCCACACACGTAAAGTCATCTACTTTTCACTAGGAATCCAAAAATAAGGTCAACATTCCGAGATCATACATGGATTGGTCGAAAATCGATCGAGAAGTTTCAGTTTTCTCCTCCCTTGTCCGTCTGTCGTCTACGGCGGTGCTCCAGCTCCGACGATGACCCCAAACCGTTCGGGGAGTCATGGGGAAGACGATCCGGCTACGGTTCGATAAGGGTGGGTGTTCGATGATCGTACGGGTGGGGGAATCGGGCAGGAGAGAGAGAGAGGATGACATGGACGAATCCCTCGAAGAGAGAGAAAAATATCCAATTTATAGTTCAAACATTTCCAAAATTACCAAATTGCCCTGAAGCTTCTAGACCCGTAACGATCTCACCGGGTCTCCATTTTTCGCATGTCGCCTGTCTACGAACTCGTGAGTTTGAGACCTACGCAACGACCTAAGAAAAATTCCCAAAAGCATTGTCAGTCAAAAAGTGACTCCCGAACCCGTCCAAAATCAAGGGTAAAATCGTCCAATTGTCAAATTAATTTAATTTCTGGTTTGGGTCGTTACAAATTTCCCCCCTTATAGAAATTTCATCCCCAAAATTTCCCCAACTCAAGTCAAGAACCAACCTCCTGTTTCAAATCCTCTCATGTCACTACCGACACGAACTTGGCCCCAAACGCGATTCCCAAAAGAACCCGTGCACTCTGCACATTTCTTCATTACAATCTCGACAAAAACCCGTAGGTGAGAACTACATCCTGGAGGCACCGGTATCCATTCAACATGGAACATACCTTGAAACACGTCTCTGAGTCTGAGAAGTCCACTGTGGTTCCTACTCCCAATCATGACTTCATGATGTCACATGACCGAACATACCTCGAAGCCAGGTGTCAGATAGGGGTACGATGGAGAAGGTCCTTCATCATGTATAAAACGATGCGTGCATACATAACATTTCTTTTCAAACAAGTTCATAAAGATAAGCCTTACCGAAAAATTTATCTTTTGTAAAAACTTTCGATGGGACCCACGAAATTCAAATAATGAAAACATTCTGTGGTCCGCAACCCTGCTTTGAAAACCCTCCACAAAGGAGTTCAAATCATGTAAATCAACATGGACACATAATATATAAAATCCACTGTTCCGGACATATCCACCACAGACGAGGTATCCCTTGAGGTGTGCTAAAATCTGTGTTACGCGTAGACAGCCTCAACGACCCGACGGAGAACACCCTCGACACCATCATTAGAGAACCCTCAACAACCAGCGGAGCAAAACTCCTCAATGCCAGTCGGAGAAAAACTATGACCATGCACACCCGATATACCTCGAGTGGTGCAGAAACTTGTGCTATGCGTAGACAGCCTCAACGATCCGGCGGAGAACACCCTCGACACCAGCATCGGAGAACCCTCAACAACCAGCGGAGCAAAACTCCTCAACGCCAGTCGGAGCAACATTGACATCGGGAACAGAAAACCAGTGAAAACCAAATCCGTGTTTTGAAATCTTTATTTCTTGGCCTAAGCCAAAGTCATTGAAAAATCATTCATGGCCAAATTCAGTAAAATCACAAATACGGGTCCAACCCAAAATCATGGACTCAATAATTACCACGTCAAAACGATATCAAAATCGAGTCCAAAAACATACCATTTCCCAAAACAAATTTTCACTTAAATGTTGAAAACCTGTGTCTAGTAGGATTTTTAAATTTCGGAACTTGTTAAAAGCAATACATAAAAGAGTTTAATTTAAATATACGTGTATGCATGCATTGTCATCTACAAAACCAGGGTCCACTCACCAACAACAGCGACGCCTACCTCGCCGGTGCATCACATAACCTCCGCCTCCCTCAGTTCAAGGTCGCTGAAGAGACAAACGTCTCGGAGGCATTTTGTTAACAGGAATCCTTAAATAGTTAGCACACAAGTGTGCGGTCTGCAGGAAGTTAAACCTAGAGCTCTGATACCAATTATAAGGACCCTTCCCGAATTTCGTCCCGAAATCCGCAAAAAGCCCTTATCCCTTCTGACAGTTCTTTTTTCCTCAAATTTAATACCAGGAATACCCTTTATGCTTAAATATAATAAATAAACCTTATAGGGTTTCCGACAAAACCTCTCTATACTTAATGACCACATGTACCTGTCAGACGCAGGATAGCTTACAGGTCACCGTCGAAACCTCGGAATAGTGGTGGTCCAAAAGGTAACACGCTCTGACACCAAATGTCAGTTGGTCAGACACTGCTGAAACCTCTACTGGAATAACACAAGACAACTAACTGGTCAGCCACTTGTGAACTGTCAATAGCTCGTCACTCTGGGTCACCGCCCACACCAACCCACTGACCCGGATGACGAAGGAACCATACTTGGTAGAATTGAGTCTCTCTGACTTGTCCCGAGTCAAACTCGATATCCCTGCTCCTCCAGAGCACCCCGAGTGATAACTCGATATCCCGACTCATCCTGAGCACCCGAGTGGTAACTTGATATGCCGGCTCGTCCTGAGCCCCCGAGTGATAACTCGATATCCCTACTCCTCCAGAGCCATCTTATACCTCAACAATATGGCGGAGAAAGATCCCTCGAATGCCAACATTGGAGAACCCCTCGATGATCTGGCGGAGACATACCCTCTAAAGCCAATCGGAGAACCCTCAACAATGTAGCAGATAAAAACACCCTCCATGCCAATCATCGGAGAATCCCATGGTATAAACCAATACCTAGAAGTATGCATACCCATGCAATTCTGAAACCCTAGTCCGTTCACAGCGCGAATAAAATACCAAATCATGAACGCACTAGCCCCAAGGAAGTCTTTACACAATCTTGACCCAACTACCTTGACCTCCCGAGCTCAAAACCCGCTCCAAGGTCAACTGTTACTGCTGGGATTGCCCAACCGGGGCTCTAAACGAACTCATATGGCCTCAAAACCATCAAAATCTGATCTGGAACATCCCAAATCCATAGCCCCGCGTCGCCGTGACCCCGGAATCGGCTCCACACACCGCCACGGGCCGGCAGAAGGCTAGACCACGCGTCAGTCACTCGCCTTTACGCGTCAGCCACGCACCCTCACGCGTCTGCTAAAGTGCCCACGCATTGACCCGATCTGACTCGGCCCAACTCGGCCTGACTCGATCCACTCGGCCTAACCCGATCTACTTGATTTGACCCTGTCCACTTGACCCAACCCATTCCACTTAACCGGACTCGATCCACTTGACCCGATCGATCGCCGGTGACTCGCAGGAGAAGACGGATGCGCCACCGTGCCATTCGCCGTCTGTCGTCACCGGAAACTGAAATTTCTCTCCAAAAATTGCCATTTCTGGCGAGCTTCCAACTCCTTCATATCTTGACCGATTTTCATGATCCACACATGTAAATTCATCTACTTTTCACCAGGAATCTGAAAATAAGGTCAAGATTCAAAGATCATTCCTGGATTGGCCAGAAATCGACCGAGAAGTTTCGTTCTTCTCCTCCCTTGTCCGTCTGTCATCTACGGCGGTGCTCCAACTCCGATGATGACCCCAAACCGTTCGTGGAGTCACGGGGCCGACGAACCCCACCATGGTTCCGGTCGTTTCGGTCCGGCCACGGTCCAATAAGGGTGGTGGTTCGATGATCGCACTGGTGGGGGGAATCGGGCAAGAGAGAGAGAGGATGACACGGACCAATCTCCCGAAGAGAGAGAAAGATATCCAATTTATAGTTCAAATGTTTTCAAAATCACCAAATTGCCCCTGAAGCTTCTAGACCCATAACGATCTCACCGAGTCTCCGTTTTTCGCATGCCGCCTGTCTACGAACTCGTGAGTTCGAGACCAACGCAACGACCCAATAAAAATTCCCAACAGCACTGCCATTCAAAAATTGACTCCTGAACCCGTCCAAAATCGAGGGTAAAATCGTCCAATTCTCAAATTAATTTAATTTCTAGTCTGGGTCGTTACACAAGGCATGTCCCTAACATGAACCAAGAACCAAGTCCCAAGGCCGCGCCAAGGCGTGCCCTTGAGTGCCCAGGAGGAGTCCTAGATCGTGTCCTTGACACACCCAAGACAGGGCCAGCACCGCACACAGATTTGTGCCAAAACGGGCCCTTGACTAACCTAAGAACTTCCAATTAAGCCAAAGTACAAAGACAAGTGTTTAAGGTGATTTTGAAGCCAAAGACATGGCAAGGCGCGCCTGGCCTCGCCTAGGGCTTGCCACCAACTTGCCAACGCCTAACCAAGGATCTGCCCAAGCGAATCCCGCGGGCTAACGATTAACTTCAAGATAATTTTAGAATCATCCCAAGTCATTCCAAGGTCATTCCATGAACGTTCCAGATTTCTTCAAGACCAAGAAAATCCCGCGGGACCACACGTGGGCCGCCAGGATACCCCTTGACAGCTTGTGTTCACACCACACCAAGGCCAGCTTGCGTTCAAACCTCTTTTTCATGTTAAAGGATTCGGTTTATTTAATTAATTGTTTAATTGTAATCCTAGTCCTTAGGAGCCAAGGAATCACTTTATGGTCTTTATTTAGAATTAAGATTCCAAGTTTCACTTGGATTAGTATTTGGATTCCTTGTAAGACAAGGCTCGACTTTGCTCTATAAAAAGGGGGCCTTCACTATGCCACAAATCGACATCAATTGCACTTCAAAAACACTATAATAGCCTACCATAGCGTTATAGAAAACGCTGTAATAACCAACGTTATGGTAGGTAGTGCCTCTACCATAGTGTTTCTGAAGTACCATAGAAAGTCTCTATTTATATCGTTTCTCAAGTGCTATAGAAAATCTTTCCATAGCATTTTTGGAACGCTGTAAAAAAGTTTCCATAGAATTTTTGGAACGCTATGAAACATTTTCCATAGAATTTTTAGAATGCTATGAAACATTTAACAGATTTCAAATTCCTATTCCATAGCATTTCAAATTCCTATTCCATAATGCTATCAAAGATTTTCTAGATTTTCTAGAGCTTCATAACATAGTTTTCTACCATCAAACACAAAATAGATTCATAAATTAATTTCATAATATTAATGAAACTTCATATCCAATCCAGAAATCAAACACAAAAAGTTTCATATCCATTGTACATAAACTTTCAACATAAAGCTTCATATTCATAATACATATATCATGTTTGTCCTTACGTACATAAATTGTCATATAAATTTAATTTGCTGCTAGCGTCTCCTCCAATTCCATCATTCAAAATCCATGATACATAAGTATTCAATACAAACAGCGTGCCACTTAAATGTGGTATATATGTCTCTGTATCTGTAGCAGCTTTGAATCCCTGAAAAAGAAAACAAACTTGACCCGTAGAACAAAATACAAACAGCATGGAACATCAGGAACTCTTATAACTGAAGTACCTTCGTGGCACATTCAAGTAAGATTGGGAAGTACTGCTGTGATATATTAGCTTCATGGAGGTCTCTCAAAGCCTTATCGCCAGTCCAACTGTGACATACAATAACACCCACCCAAAAAGAAAAAAAGTAAACGACCAGCCTAAAATTACTCAAAATGCTAGATTGCGAACCTAAATAACATAAGATTTTCTCATCCTATCTCAGTAACTCTTTAAAGATGAGCTGTATTTAATAATTAATAGAGTAGGTGAGATAACCTATTATTTTATTTTAACAATAACATAACAATATTCATAGATAGAAAGTTTACAGATTAATCATAATTGAGGAACGCATCAACTTAAATTCTTACCAAGAGACGTAGTGCTGAAATTCACGTTTTTCCAAATTGTTTTTCCTCCGCTGAATCCAACTAATGAGGTCCTATAGAAATGTAGCACTCATTAATGACCAAACAATCACAACATACGGTGGCTTGAAATAGTTTCAGGTAAGATGTACCAAACCAAACCTGTATCATTTCGTAAAAAGATTGGTATACCAAATCATCCACTGGGGAAAGCTGCTCCAGTTCCATCTTCAATTCTTTAGAAGTTATGACCACTATATAAGCAACAGAAAGTGACATGGAAAGGATGTGTTACTAGTTTAGCAATCCTACTGTGCAATATGTCTTCTTCAATATCGACACTACCAGCATCACGAGCAACATCATCTATATTGCTGCAAACAGGTAATTATAGAATAGACTTCTTGAGAATCTTATGAAAACAAATGAACCCCTTATTGCAGGGTAACATAAGAATACATTTTCCAAGCACCTAATGACTTGTATCTAGTACAAGGTGAACAATGAACCATAGCTCCATTACCAAGTAAAACATATCATTTTCACTTTGAAAGCTTTAAAAGAGAATTCAAGCTCTAAACATGCAATAATATCACCTGTGTTGTATACATGCTAAGAGAAAAGTATAAAATTCTTAGTTAAACCAGCTCAGGAAACTTAAAATCTAGGAAATTAAATACGAAAAGACCTCCTTCACTTTTTACCTTGCAGGAAAAATAATCCATATAATGAAGCACCAGGTGGAATTGAGATGGCTTGTATATTTGCTTTACTAACATTTTCTCAGAAACTGAGTGAATAATGTGAAAAAGAAACTAAAATAAATATGCACATTCAGTGGTTCAACATACTGGGCTTCGTCAAAAACAACAGGACCCCTTAATATCTACTTCCATTGCCCCCCGAATGACTGGACTAATGATGTAGTTATATGGACAAAAAACCAATTCTGCATCATCTGACAAAGAACGAGCTGCATAATATGAACAACCTGAAAATTGAAGAGAATCTCAGCGAGAAGTAACCATATCAGTATCACAAGGCATATGCTAGACATATAACAACACAGTAGACCTTTCACAGCTTTTCCAACTTTGACAAGATCTTCAATATCGTGGACCTAGTGGCAGCCTCCCTTCTGCAGGGATGGATGACCTTTGACTTTGTGGACATTTCTGTTTGCAAGAGAAAGCACAAAGTGATTATGCTACTATTTACATCGGAGCTGTAACCAAACACAAATACGATTACGGAGAGCAAATGGAAAAAGAACTCACTTAAATTCTAGGCATCCAACCCTTTCTTGTACTGCTATTCTATCTTTTGACCCTTGCAAGGCATCGTTGAGTCAAGTCTTCATGGGATCAACCCTTGCTTGTACTGCTATTCTATCTTTTGACTATTGCACTTGCTAGGTTTTAATTTTTAAGATTTGTATTGCATTTACTTGTTATACTTTTCTTCCAATAAGTTTTTGGCGCCGTTTCCGAGGACTTGTCCCTCAACATTGTCCATTTCTTTAGGTTACTAACTCAAGTTTGTCACTTTGTGAGGTAAATATTGACGAATTTTACATAGATATGAGAACTTGGAATGAGCCATACTCTTATGCATACAATCAGGGATGGAGCAATCATCCTAATTACACATGGAACAACACTCAATATGTTCCCAACCCTTTTCCATCTCCTGGACTCCATTATCAAGACAGCTCAATCCCTATGTATCAACATGCTCCACAAATCAGTTCTGTTGTGGGAGGCAAGTCCTTAGAGGACATTGTTCTCACTACTCAGACCATGATGCAAACCTTGCTATAGAGCAACTTGGAAAGCATGATGCTCACAACTCAGAACATGATACAATCACTCATCAAGAGCACCATGGAATTCCAGCAAGAAACCAAGGACCACTTGGTTCAAACTGATCATGCCATTGCTTCTCTACATATAACCGACTAGGATATATTGTCGTCCACATGAGCCAAATTGAAGATAGTGCACTTTCCCCATCAAGCGAAGTTATGGTCAAAGAAGATGATGAGGGTATCATCACGTTAGCACCCCAACAGCCTGCCATAGAGATCGTGGCCCTAATCCAATGCCATGATGCGACATTGCTCCCAATATATGCTCAGATCGAGCAACGGGAAAGCCCCAATTCTGACCCCCAATTTTTTTTCTTCTTTTCTAATGTTTCTCATTTTGATCCAATGCCTAACCATACTTTGTTGCCTTGCACTCACAGCTTGGAAATCGAAATGGAAGAAGAATGGGAGGAGGAGAATAGGAAGGATGACGGGGAAGAGGACATCTGGGCAGATGTTGAAAAGCAAGGAACATGTGCAATCCATGGCACCATGATGCATCCAAGCTCTTCTTCTACTGATTTGTATTTGGAAGCGAATCCCGCGGGCCAGCCAGGATGCCTAAAGTGCTGGAAAGTTTGTGCTTCAAGGACCAACTTGAAGGGGAACTCCCTAAACCATCTCAAAGGGCTGCAATTGAGAACAAATCGGTGTTGGAAGAGGTTACTGACCCAAATCCTAAGTTTCTACCCAGCGTGGTGCCTAAATCCCTACCCCAAACTCAGCCTCAAGCTGCACCTGATTTGCTACCCAGATCACTGCCTCAGATCGTGCCTGACCCACATGCCAAAGCCGTGCCCCACTTACTGCCCCAAGCCATGGCTCAGCCAACGGACAAGGAAAAAGGCACGGTTTTGGAACACAATGAGCCTTCTAAACTCAAATCTGAAACACTAAAATCTAATTCTTATAATGCTGCTCTACCTTTCCCTCGTAGGTTCAAGAACAAAAACAAAAAGAGGGTGATGAAGGCCCTCAACTTGGTATCCCTCTTCAGGTTCAAATGGAAAGAAGTCTAGGATGAAGGATGATTGTGAAAAGGGCACCTTTACAGTTCTTGGAGAGCAAGGGACGTGTTTGATCCATGATACCTTGATACCTCATGTGCTGAAATTCGTTCTTCAAGACCCCGCAAGCTAGCTCGCGGGCCCACAGTCCACTTGAAGGGAAACCCCCTCAACCTTCTCAAGGGGCTACGATTGAGAACAAACCAGCTTTGGATGAGGTTCCACGCCTCACTTACGTGCCCTATGACTCAGGTGTCAAACAACCACCATGTACATCACTTCCAAACACCAAAAGGAAGGTGATGGAAGCCCTCAACTTGGTACCCCTCTTCAAGTTCAAAAGGAAAGGACCAAGGACCTGGCTACTAAATTTTGGGATTCATATGGCACATCCAAAGGCATATCACCCTAAGCACTTTCGAAGGAGGATATTTGAGAATGGACAGAAGCCACTTTCATTCAAATCTCTTTTGTATCTCTTTCAAGATAAGCTATGTTCTCGTCAGTTTATTCCTTTTAATGTTCCTAATGCTTTTCCCCATGATGCAGCTACAATTATGCACCTAGAATCTCGTTATATGTTCCAGGAAGTGGACAAGGCACTCTTTGTCGTGCCTACATTAGCTTGACAAGCCAGCCACGCCTTGCCTAGAGGTTAAATCAAGAACCCCTAGGAGGCAACCTAGCCCTGGTTTATGATTCCTCCCATTTCTTTATGTTTTATGTTTTGCATGCCTCCTTTATGTCTTTACTTATTTGAACTTAGTGTTTTAACTTGTTGACATTGAGGAAAATGTTTAGTTTAGGTTTGTGGGTGTGGATTAAAATTTTGCACCACTTAGGTTTGGGGGTACACGGCTAGGAACTTAGTACTTTACTTGTTAGTAAGTTACAGCTACTGAATAAATCATTAGTGTCTTACTAGAGCCATGTCATGCTTAAATTTGTGCTTTGTTTGTGCTTTATCTTTACACTTAAAGCCTAACTTCAAGAAATTGAGCAAAAAGATGACTTTGTGTAAGTGAACCCTATAAAATTAGTGGAGACTACCCTATGTAAGATTTTGAGCTTAATTCCTTTCTTTTTGAGAGACCTACTTTGTTTAAAGAACTAACATCTTATGTAGTGGCTCTTGATTCTAAGCTAGATAAACCATAAGAAGTTATGTAGGCTATGTATGTTTGAGCCCTCTAAAAGCCATATATGTCCCTTTGCATGCTCCCTTAACCCACTTTGAAGCCAAACACTTATGCATGTTCTTTCATCACCGAAGTCAAAACCGAGCCCTAAAACTTGGCCATACCCTATCGTCTAGGTTGTGACAAGGCTGTACCAAATTAAGTTCATGGAAAGGAAAGAAAGAAGATGCATTGAAGTGTTCAAATTCATAAACAAGCAAGTTCTGCGAGAAGCCCGCCTGACCACGCACTGGCCCGCGGGGACACACCCTGGACAGCCAAAGACATGTCACGGCCAAGAGGTGCCCAAGCACATATTTGATGTCAAGGAGAATGTCTTAGACATCCCAAGTGACAAAAGTCCTAACTTGGACAGAGAATACAATGTTGTAATCCATTGAATGATCTTGGCTTAGTTTGAAAAGGAAAAAAAGGAGAAATGTATGGAACCCAAAATAAAAGAATGAAGAAAAAAAAAAGGAAATGAAAACAATTTGTTAAGCCAAGTGAGCCAATGAGAACAAAAGTTACAAATGATCATCATTCAAAGAAATCAAGCTTCAATTCGTGAAGCCACTAAAAGCACCAAGTTCTGTTGTGGGCTAAGAAGAAGTTCAAGAAGAAAATCAAGTTTCCAAGTCATGCTACTTCATGCCTTGTTCCAATCTAGTTTCCAAGTCATGCTACTTCATGCCTTGTTCCAATCTAGGCTTTTGAATCCTTATCCCTTTCTTCTTAAACCCATTAAGCCTAGCCCCATTACAACCCTTGAATGAAGACCTAACTGATCTTATGGGGAGTCTTGCTTGGAGTAAAGGTATGTCTCTACGTTCTTCAAGCTCAATTCCTTCATGAGATCTATGTTCAGAAATCGCCTTTCTTTCATAATATTTCATATTTGTTTATATTTGATTCCATTACCTAAACTCATCACATATGCTTGCAAATAGTATAACCCTAAGGTTCATGAGAGAATTTGAGAGTTGCCTAGTGAGGTTAGAGTCAAGGCGAAATCTTTCTAAGGCATTTAAACTTGGTTGTTTTTGAACTTGAAATATTAAAGTAAAGGGGCATTCACACTTACACATGGTCCTAACTTGAATTGGCATATCTTTAGTTTGTCATGACATGATTGATTTGTTGTGTTCCTCATTAACTTGTAAGTATTCTGTTTAGTATTGTGTTAGTATTTTTTGTTGTTAAATAAACGGAGACAAAACTCCTCCTACTAGGTGAACCGAGGGGTTTAAATGTTCTATCCTTAATTAAGATCGAGTCTTTAGTTTTTGTTTAGTTTTATTCTTTGTTTTGCTCGTGGACTAGCAAAAGCTAGGCTTGGGATTATTTGTTGAGCCATAATTCCTACATATATTTCATGTCATATTTCGCCCCTTTACTTGTCTTTTGATTGCATTCGTGTTATCCATAGTAGAAAATGATGCTTTTGTGAGACTTATGCTGGATTTGGAAAGACAACCTAATTCTAAGTATACAGGAAAAAGAATGGCTCAAATCGGAGTTAAAATGAAGGAGTTGTCCTCAATTCAATATCAGGTCCTAAACAGGGCCCTGAACGTGTCAGCGCGCCCTAATTAGGGTGTAGGTCAAGCATCCCACATCAAGCCATTCGGGTTCCAAAACCGTGTCTAATGACCTTCAGATGAAGCCCATGACATCCCCTTGTCATGCCATTATCGGATCCAAGGTATGTCCCTAACAAGAAACAAAAACCAAGTCCAGGGCCGAGCCAAGGCGTGCCCTTGAGTGCCCAGGAGGAGTCCTAGATCGTGTCCTTGACACGCCCAAGACAGGAGCAGCACCACGCACATATTTGTGCCAAAATGGGCCCATGACTAACCTAAGGACTTCCAATCGAGCCAAAGTACAAACACAAGTGTTTAAGGTGATTTTGAAGCCAAAGACATGGCAAGGCGCACCTGGCCTCGCCTAGGGTTTGTCTAGGGCTTACCACCAACTTGCCAGCGCCTGATCAAGGATCTGCCCAAGTGAATCCCACGGGCTAACGGTCAACTTCAAGATAATTCAAAATCATCCCAAATCATTCCAAGGTCATTCAAAGTCATTCCTTGACAGCTTGTATTCACACCAAGGCCAACTTGCGTTCAAACCTCTTTTCCATGTTTTTAGGATTCAGTTTATTTAAGTAATTGTTTAAATGTAATCCTAGTCCTTAGGAGCCAAGGAATCACTTTATGGTCTTTATTTAGAATTAGAATTCCAAGTTTCACTTGGATTAGTATTTGGATTCCTTGTAAGACAAGACTCGACTTTGCTCAATAAAAAGGGGGCCTTGTCTAGTGTTTGAGCGACGACGCCTTTACAGAATATTTTATATATAATTCATATTTATGTTTTTCATTATGTGTAGTGAGTAGTTTCTTTTAAGTTAGGGCTGGTCTTGAAGCCCTAACCATGGCAACTTCTTAGTTTGGTTTTGCGTTTGATTTGATTATTGTGTTTATCTTGGTGTGTTACTTTACTGCTTAAACTGATGTTTCTTTGTGTTGTTAGAACTAGCCATTTTAATTCCATAAAGTATAAATGACTTGCATCAAAAGGTTACGATAAGCAATAACCTTGTAATTTAACTCATGATATTCCTATAATTGCACATCATTTTCTAGGGTTAGTGTAGTGTCATTAAATTCCTTTTGTACTTAATGCTTTCTTTTGTGTTATGATCGCTTAAGAGACTTGTGACATAATCTTAAGAGAACTATTGCATAATTGATTAGAAGTTTACTGGCTTAAGAGAACTAAACATACCAAGTAAGAAGGAATGAATGTGAGACCTCTTGCATGGGCACTAGACCAAGAAGTAAACATAGTAATTGAACCTTGCAAACCAAGTTGGAAAACGTTGTGGTTAGGTGTGGATAGGGACTGCCTTAACTTGCCATTTATATTGTTAACAACCTTTATTTGTTTACTGCTTTCTTACATTACAAGTTTCTTTATTTCATAGCATCTTTCAACTCAAAACCCCATTTTGTCCATGTCTTTACTTAGAGTCCTTGTAGTCTTTGTTTAGAGTCTTTGTCAAAGCATATCTAATTAGTGTTTGTCTTTTATTTTCTGTTTTAAGAGTTTAATTCCTTTAATTTGTGATAACGTGAGCATCAAGAAACCTAATCAATTGGAACTTCATCGTTGAGTCAAGTCTTCGTGGAATCGACCCTTGCTTGTACTGCTATTCAATCTTTTGACTAGTGCACTTGCTAGGTTTTAAATTAAGATTTGTATTGCATTTACTTGTCATACTTTTCTTCCAACACTGCACGCAAAAATCGCAGCTCGTTTGAGGGAGTTATGGGTCTAGAAGTCTTGGGGGCAATTAAATAATTTTGATATTGAGATATTTTTAAACCACCAATTTCTGGATTTTCCTCGTAATTCTCTCTCTTCTCTCCCATGTTCTATCTCGGCCAAAACAAGGGAATTGAAACCCACCCCACCCTTGGGCCACGATTTTGGCCCTTTCAACTCAAACCAATTCCATAAAATGATTCTTCTCCTTCCCAAACCAATTCCATAAAATGATTCTTCTCCTTCCCATGAGCAAAACCATATCCTCCTTGAAGCCTGACGACCGCTGTAGACGGAGGATTGAAGGCCAAAAAACTGACCGAACCGTTTCCAACCATTTTTCGGCCACCACAGGTATGGGTTTTCAATTTGGACTTGAGATTTGGATTCCTCGGTTCGAGTAGATGAATTTAGACTATTAGAGTGAAATATTTGGTTCAGAATTGAAGGAGTTATCAAACTTTGAAAACCGGCCGAAAATGGCGAATTTCAGCCGACGTGACTGCAGGAAACGGCGACCAAGGTTGAAGATGACGCTGGCTGACAGGACCCCTCCCAAATTTTTCTTTAAATCGGTGAGAAATCGTACTCCAGTCTGACAGCACCTAAAAATCTCACAGTAATTCCTAAAATACCCTCACTAGTCCAACAAGACTAACCAAGAATTCTACCGAAAATTCGGCAGAATCTCCCCTGTAAATTGACCAAACCGTCTTTTACTTGTCACGCGAAGGATTCAAAATCTAGAATAAAATTCCAAACAATTCAGGTCAACCCATAACTAACCAACTCCATGTCCAAGACTATCAATTCAGAAAAATAATTTACAACAATCCCAACTGGTTTATCAAAGCAACTAGGTTGAAAAGATAAATTTGCAAGCCTAACAAACCCTACTCGTTGATCGTAGGTACTAGCGCAGTTGGAAGTGAATGCCTCTGCCTCAAGATGTGCCATCGTCGAACTCAGCAGCCTGGAGAGGACGTAAAACAAGGAAAAGTGTGAGTGGATAAAAAAAATTATTATTATTTAAACCACAAGTTCCGAGGAAATATAACTTTTCCCCCTCCGTAAGTAAAATCATGTATGCATACAACAAAATCCTTTTTTAATCGCTATTTAATTAAATATAGTTACGAAGAACTTACCATAAAAGAATTTATAAAATAAAAACCTGACGGGACCCACGAAAATACGAACAATGAAAACATCTCGTGGCCCACAACTTTACTTTGAAAACCCTCCTCAAAGGAGCTTAAAATCATGAGAAAACCTGAACACAAAATACTATAAAAATATCCGAGGCCGTCCAACACAGCGACAAGCCCTCCTAATCACTGCCGAAAATACCTCAAGCAATGGCTAGAAATCGAGAGGTCCAACCTAGGGACCTACTCTCCACATATCCGAAAATACCTCAAGATATGCGGACGTAACTTTGTACTACGCGTAGACAACCTCAACAATCATATGGCGGAGAATACCTCAACGCCAAACGTTGGAGAAACAACCTTCAACAAGCACCTGACAGAAAATACCTCGACGTCATGTGTCGGAGAAATAACCCTCAACGGACACATGATGGAAAATAGCTCAGCATCATGTGCATGAGAAAAACCATGATACCCGGGGATGGTATACATAGTAAAAATCGTAACTTAAATCTGAAATCCACTTTTGAAATCTTTAATACCGGGTCTTAATCAAAATCATAGAAAACCCGGACCAAGAGTCCAAAATTCATTAAATCGAAATCCCGGGCCTCATCCCAAAATCATAAACTTGGCCAAAGCCAAAATCCATAAATCCAAAAATCCATAAAATCAAAGTCCATAAAGCCGGGCCATAGCCCAAAACTTCATTTTCAAAAATTCATTATTGAAAACCCATAGTTAGTAATAATTCATTAAATAATTATTCAAATTTCCGAAGTTCATTGAAAGTAATAGCTAATTTTAGAATAATTATACCAATTTATTAAAATTTATAATTGATAAGAAATTAATTAAAATATACGTTCATGCATGCATTACGATTTACAAAACCAAAATCCACTCATCGGAAGTCCAAATAAGCTCAATCTCGAGCTGTACGCTCCTCGGCAGTCCACAGAGCGGAGGTACAACCGATAATTAAAAACCTAAAATCCAACCCCCTTAAACCCCTAGAGGTACACACGCGTCCTAACTAAAAAAGCAGCAACTTCGGACGTCCAAAAAATCCCTAAACGAACTCCGATTTACCCGAAACCTGCGCCAACAGGTTCGACATGTCGAAAACATGACAACACGTGTTCGTCGGAACTGGGTAAAGGGCTCCACGTACTGGTGGCCGGCCGGGACTCTCCCCCGCCACCACGCGCGACTGCAGCTTGTACTGGCCTCCTTCCTGAAACTCCGATTACTGTTCACTCGTCAGAAAACCTCCATAACAACCCTATTTTCAAAGCTTTCTAATTCATTCATTTCTCAGCCAAATTTGATCTAATAATGGAAATCTATCTACTCGAGCTAAGGAATTCAAATATGAAGTCAGAACTGAGATTCATTATCTGTGGTGGCCGGAAAGGAAGATGATGGTAGGTATGGTTGAGCTTAGAATGAAGAGAGGAAGACAATGGTGTGATTTGTTCGTGGTGCTTGGGCCTAAATCAAACAGTCATAATTTGGGGTGTATGTGTTCTTAGGCCGAGAGAGATATCGGGAGATGAAAGAGAAATGTGATGAAAAATCTAGAAAAATCTGAGGTTTTAAAAATATCTCACAACCCAAAATTACCAAACTGCCCCTAAACCTTCTAAACCCATAACTCTTTTGTCCGGACTCTATTTTTCGCATGCCACCTGTCTACGAACTCGTGAGTTTGAGACCTACGTGACGGTCCAAGAAATACTTCCAAAAGTGTCCCCAAACAAAAAGTGACTTTTGAGCCTCTTATAAAATCGGGGGTAAAATCATCATTTTCTAAATTAAGTTATGAAAATTCACTAATTAAAATTACAGGTTGTTACAACTCATCCCCCTTACAGAAATTTCTTCCTCGAAATTCATACCTGCCACTGAAACAAATGTGGATGTTGGGCCCGCATCAGTGCCTTGGGCTCCCACGTGGCTTCCTCCACGTTATGATTTCTCCACAAAACTTTGACTAGAGGAATAGTCTTTCTGCGCAATACTTTTTCCTTCCAATCTAGAATTTACACTGATTGTTCCTCAAAACTCAAATCATCTTTCAGCTCAATTGGTTGCTCCTCCAGTACATGAGCTTCATCAAACAGATACTTCTGGAGCATGGATACATGGAATAAATCGTGAACCTTCAAAAGTTCTGGGGGTAAAGCAAGCTTGTAAGCCACTGGGCATATCCTTCGAATGATCTCTTAAGGCCCAATATAGCGAGGACTCAGCTTTCCTCGTCTACCTCAACTATCTCTGGTGTCAGGAGTCTTCTCTCACCTACCTCATTCCAACATATAGGTGTCCTACACTGTCTTCCATACAGTGCCTCAAAAAAAGATATTCCAATGCTAGACTGATAACTATTGTTGTACGCAAATTCCATCAAAGCCAAGTGTGAATCCCAATTTCCCCTAACCTGCAGTACACAAGCTCTCATAATATCCTCTAGAATCTGAATTGTCCTCTCTGACTGACCATCAATCTGGGGATGAAAAGCCATACTGAAATGTAGTTTTGTTCCAAAGGCTCTCGGTAAACTCCGCCAAAACCTTGAGGTAAATCTAGGATCCATGTTGGACACGATCGACTATGGGGTCCTATGCAGCCTAATGATCTCATCCACAAATAATTGGGCGAACTGGTCCTTCTAATAATCTTCCTGTACCGGTAAAAAATGCGATGACTTGGTAAGCCTATCCACATTCACCCAAACTCCCTCATGACCCTTCCGAGTCCTAGGAAGCTTGTACACAAAATCCATGGTAATGTGATCCCACTTCCACTCCGGAATAGGAAGTGGTTGTATGCCCCTTACAGTTTCTGCCTCTCTGCTTTTACCTGCTAATACGTCATGCATCTACTCACAAACTCTGCTAATTCCCTTTTCATCCCAATCCACCAGTAGTGCTCCTTAAGGGTACAATACATCTTGGTGCCACCTGGATGCATAGCATAAGCTGATTTATGAGCCTCCTCAAGAATATCTCTTTTCAACTCTACATCATTAGATACGCACGACCGGCCATCTTAACCAAGGCCCCATTATTTCCAATGGCATAATCTTGGCTATTCCCAGCCTCCAACTCCATCCTAATGATGCACAATGTAGGATTATGGAGTTGAGCTTCAATAATTCGATCAATCAGGACAGGTCTCATATGGAAGCTAGCCAATAAAGCTCCCTAGTTATCCATCCCAAGTACAATTCCCGCTCTCCGGAGTTCCACCAACAACGGTAAGTAAATAGTGTGCAAATAGGCCAAGGAACCCATGGACTTCCTACTCAGTGCATCTGCCACTACATTAGCTTTCCCTGGGTGATACTCGATGGTACAATCATAATCCTTAATCACCTCTAACCACCTCCACTATCTCAAATTCAAATCTTTCTAGGTGAAGAAATATTTCAAGCTCTGATGGTCTTAAAGAACCGACACGTCTCCCCATACAAATAGTGTCTCCAAATCTTCAAGGCATGCACCATGGCTGCGAACTCTAAATCATGTGTGGGTTAGGTCATCTCATGGGGTTTAAGTTGCCTTGAAGCATAAGCTATCATCTTCCAATGCTGCATCAGCACGCAGCCTAAACCTCGTAATGATGTGTCACTATACACCTCGAATCCTCCACTATCATTTGGAAAAGCTAACACTACCGCGGAAGTCAACCTCCTTTTAAGCTCTTGACAGCTCTGCTCACATTCATCATCCCACTCGAATCTGACACCCTTCCTAGTTAACCTAGTTAACGGGACAACTATAGTAGAAAACCCTACTATGAACCGTCTATAGTATCCTGCCATGCCCAGAAAGCTCCTCACCTATGAAACTATCTTCGGTCGTTCCCAATTAGCTACTGCCTCTACCTTCTGAGGATCTATGTTGATACCATATGCTGAGATCACGTGACCCAAGAATCCCACACTGGTCAACCAAAACTAGCACTTACTGAACTTGCCATACAACCGCTTCTTCCTCAGAGTGTTCAGCACCAGCCTCAAGTGACTTTCATGCACCTTAGCACTATTCGAAAATACCAAAATATCATCAATAAACACAATCACAAATCAATCCAAATACCATCAAACACCCTATTTATCAAGTCCATAAACGTCGATGGTGCATTGGTAAAGCCAAAGCGCATCTGTAACGACCCGGACCAGAAATTAAATGTATGTTGAGAAATGTCATGGTTTTTGGAATCGGTTTTGATATCGTTTTGACGTGGATATTATTGAATCCATGATTTGGGTTTTGACCGTATGTATGAGTTTATCGGATTTGGCCATACTTGAGGGAGGCCAGGACCCGGGACCAGGATCCGTTATTAGCGGTGAACCCGGTGAACCTCCAAGATAAACACCAATGTGAGGACGACTAGGATCTGGGACCAGGATCCGCTATTGGCGATGAAACTGGTGAACCCCCAATAGAAAAGGTGATGGTAGTACAGGACTAGCACACACCCAACGGATAACCTGGTGGCTAGGGATATGTCGGCTGATGATATGATATGCCAGTCTAGGAATATGCCGACTAATGTGATACGATAGCCGAATGTTATACCGGCTAATGATATGATATGCCAGTCGAGGGATATGCCGACTGATGTGATATGATAACCGAATGTTATACCGGCTGATGATATGATATGCCAGTCGAGGGATATGCCGACTGATGTGATATGATAGCCGAATGTTATACCAGCTGATGATATGATATGCCAGTCCAGGGATATACCGACTGATGTAATATGATAGCCAAATGTTATACCGGCTGATGATATGATATGTCAGTCGAGGGATATGCCGACTGATGTGATATTATAGCCGAAGGTTATACCGGCTGATGATATGATATACCAGTCGAGGGATATGCCGACTGATGTGATATGATAGCCGAATGTTATACCAGCTGATGATATGATATGCCAGTTGTGGGATATGTCGACTGATGTGATATGATAGCCGAATGTTATACCGGCTGATGATATAATATGCCCGTCGAGGGATATGCCGACTGATGTGATATGATAGCCGAATGTTATACCGGCTGATGATATGATATGCCAGTCGAGGGATATGCCGACTGATGTGATATGATAGACGAATGTTATACCGGCTGATGATATGATATGCCAGTCGAGGGATATGCCGACTGATGTGATACGATAGCCGAATGTTATACCGGCTGATGATATGACATGCCAGTCGAGGGATATGTCGACTGATGTGATATGATAGCCAAATGTTATACAGGCTGATGATATGATATGCCAGTCGAGGGATATGCCGACTGATGTGATATGATAGGCGAATGTTATACTGGCTGATGATATGATATGGCAGTCGAGGGATATGCCAACTGATGTGATATTGTAGACGAAGGTTATATCGGCTGATGATATGATATGTCAGCCGAGGGATATGCCGACTGATGTGATATGGTAGCCGAAGGTTATACCGGTTGATGATATGATATGCCAGTAGAGGGATATGCAGACTGATTTGATATGATAGTCGAGGGGTATGCCGGCTGATGATATGATATGCCAGTCGAGAGATATGCCGACTGATGTGATATGATAGTCGATGGTTATACCGACTAATGATATGATATGCCAGTCGAGGGATATGCCGACTGATGTGATATGGCAGCCGAAGGTTATACCAGCTGATGATATGATATGCCAGTCGAGGGATATGCCGACTGATGTGATAGCCGAGGGTTATGCCGGCTGACGATATGATATGCTAGTCAAGGGATATACCGACTAATGTGATATGATAGCCGAAGGTTATACCAGTTGATGATATGATATGCCAGTCGAGGGATATTCCGACTGATGTGATATGGTAGTCTAGTGTTATGCCGGCTGATATGTATTTCCAGCCGAGGGTTATTCCGGCTGAGGATACACTATGATAGTCGAGGATACTTGCCGACTTATATGATATGATAGCCTATGATATTTTCGGCTCTAATATGATTTGACGACGATTGTCATGTGCTTAATCAGCCTATGAAAATAATTCCCTTTTCATCCCAATCCACCAGTAGTGCTCCTTAAGGGTACAATACATCTAGGTGCCACCTGGATGCATATCATAAGCTTATTTATGAGCTTCCGCAAGAATATCTCTTTTCAAGTCTACATCATTAGATACGCACGACCGGCCATCTTACCCAAGGCCCCATTATTTCCAATGGCATAATCTTGCCTATTCCCAGCCTCCAACTCCATCCTAATGATGCACAATGTAGGATTATGGAGTTGAGCTTCAATAATTCGATCAATCAGGACAGGTCTCATATGGAAGCTAGCCAATAAAGCTCCCTAGTTATCCATCCCAAGTACAATTCCCGCTCTCCGGAGTTCCACCAACAACGGTAAGTAAATAGTGTGCAAATAGGCCAAGGAACCCATGGACTTCCTACTTAGTGCATCTGCCACTACATTAGCTTTCCCTGGGTGATACTCGATGGTACAATCATAATCCTTAATCAACTCTAACCACCTCCACTATCTCAAATTCAAATCTTTCTAGGTGAAGAAATATTTCAAGCTCTGATGGTCTTAAAGAACCGACACGTCTCCCCATACAAATAGTGTCTCCAAATCTTCAAGGCATGCACCATGGCTGCGAACTCTAAATCATGTGTGGGTTAGGTCATCTCATGGGGTTTAAGTTGCCTGGAAGCATAAGCTATCATCTTCCAATGCTGCATCAACACGCAGCCTAAACCTCGTAATGATGTGTCACTATACACCTCGAATCCTCCACTATCATTTGGAAAAGCTAACACTACTGCAGAAGTCAACCTCCTTTTAAGCTCTTGACAGCTCTACTCACATTCATCATCCCACTCGAATTTGACACCCTTCCTAGTTAACCTAGTTAACGGGACAACTATAGTAGAAAACCCTGCTATGAACCGTCTATAGTATCCTGCCATGCCCAGAAAGCTCCTTGATCAATCGTTATTTATGCATCATTTTGAGGTCTTTATATGCCTCTCTTACATGTCTTTCGAATGATTTCGTGCCATCAATAGTAGAAAATGATCAATCTTGTGAGACTTGTGCAGAGTTAGAAAGATAGGTAAAATCTGGAAAGAACGCAAAAAGATTGACTCAAATCGGAGTCCAGATGAAGGAGATGTCCTCATTTCAATATCAGGTCCTCAACGGGGTCCTGAGTGCGCCAGTGCGCCTATTTTGGGCCACTGGCCAAGTACCTCATATCAGGCCCTCCGGGTCCCGAACTTGTGTTTCATGACATCAAGGTCAAGTCCTAGAAGTGCCAAGGTCGCGCCAAGGCAGGTCGAGGACATGTCCCAAAAACTCCCATCCGAGCCCAGATGTGCGCCTAAGCCGGGGTCCCTGTTCCGCCAGCAGTGGATCAGAGGTTCTCCCTCTGCGCCTAGCCTGACAACATTTGCGTCAAGCCTGAACGACGATGCGCTTCTATTATACTCCTAACGTACTTCAAAAGCGCGTTCCCAGATCCTGATTACGAAGATAGTCAAAAATCCAAGTTTGGCCAGCTTGCGTTCCCACTTGCCAGCCTGCATTCACACTTCCGGCCATGCTCTGATTGGTTCGAATAGATTTTAAAGACTTTATAATTAATTAAAAGTAAAATAACTTTCCCTATTCCTAGAGGACATGGTTTTACCAATCTGTATAGAACAAGGTTATACCAATCCTTATAGAACAAGGTTTTCCCTTGTCTATAAAAAGGAGAATCAGATAGAGGATTGGGGGCGTTTTTGTTTCTGGAAAAACAGAGACCTGAGCCACAGAGTTCCGTTTTGGTTTTCTAGAGAATTAGGGACCATATTTTCGGAGATAATCTTTCACATAGATTATTGGACGTGGAGCTTGGAGAAGAAGGCCCTGTCGTGTCTTCTGCTGCATCTGTTCTTAACAATCTCCTCTGTACCCTTATTTTCATTATTACAATTTACTTATGGATTCAATTATACTTGTGTTTATTTCAGTTATGTGTGAGTAGTCATTAGGATTAGGGCTGCTTGAAGCCCTAGCCATGTTAGCTTATTGATTAGATTTCTGGCTCTTGATTATGATTGCTATGCATGCTGAATAAGTTGGATTACTATGCTTAATGAACTTAATTTATGCCTATAAGATTAGCTACCTTGTTTGCATATAATTATAGATGTAATTGCTTGAGTGACCGTCATATCATCTTGTGATTTGGAGCATCGAAAGTATTCGTACTTGTAATCTTAACTCATGACGACCTAGGATTGCATGCCACTTTGCTAGGCTAATGTGGTGTCATTAAATTCTCTTTAAACTTCATGCATCATCTTAAAAGGTAGGTGATAGACGTTCTAGGCATATGCCCTGTTTAGAACATGCTAAGTAAGAGGGAATAAGATGTGTCTAGTGAACCAACGCCAGGTCCTAGGCACGGGCACCTAATTCAGAAAATGCATAGTAATTAGGTCAAGGAAATTTGGTTAAGAGCTATAATTGGTTAGAGTGGATAGTAAGCCTTAATTCGCCTTAGTTAACAACTTTTCATTCTTGCATTGTTAATTTCTGTACTTTGATTTACTTGTCTTTAAATTTCAGTTATCACATCATAAACCCGCCCCCCCCCCCCCCCCCCCCCCCCCCCCCCCCCCCCCCCCTGTGTGTGTGTGTGTGTGTGTTTTTATTTAAGTTAACAAATCTGAACTAAATTGGTCATAACGTTGATACAAGTCCTCGAGGGATCGACTCTTGCTATGCTACTATACTATACTTATAGATTTGTGCACTTGCAAGGATTTTATAACTGTTAGAATTGAATTGCATATTTCTTGCTCTTTAAATCTACCAACAAGTTTTTGGCGCCGTTGTCGGGGACTTGTCCCTCAACTGTGCCCATTCAAGTTTAGATTTGTAACTTAGTTTTTTTTTTCTTTTTTGTTAGGTACCCGTGTATGTCATTCCAAGGTTCAGTGCACGGGTCATCAAGTGGACCATCATCGCAAGCATCTTCAGTCCACGGCTCCCCGCCACCAAGCCCAAGGAGGATGGCGGACCACAGAGAAGAGCAGGGCCTGGAATGTGGCCTAGTACCGCAAGCCCCATGGCGCCTTAAGGATTTTGCCATGCCCCATGTCTCGGAGGATCAATTTCCAATTGTTTTTCCCGAGTCAACAGTGGCAAACTTCGAATTAAAGTCGGGGACAATTCACATGCTGCCTACATTCCACGGCCTTGCTGGCGAGGACCCGGACTTTCATATCAAGGAATTTGTTGAGGTTTGTTCAACACTGCGCATCAATGGTATGACAGAATCGGAAATCCGCCTGCGGCTCTTTCACTTCAGTCTCAAGGATCGCGCCAAGACATGGTTTCATTCATTGGCGCCGGCTTCCATTCACTCTTGGAGGGACTTGACGTCCAAATTCTTAACACAGTACTTTCCCATGGAAAAGACAAATGAGTTAAAGTCCAAGATCATGAACCCACGGCAAGACATGGAGGAGTCTTTCTACGAGTTTTGGGAGCGGTTCAATCAGATGCTACGGGCGTGCCCCCACCACCATATCGATGCCCATCATCTTATGCTATACTTCTATGGAGGCTTGAAAACTAGCGATCGGACAATGGTGGATTCTCAATCCCAAGGGATTCTAGAAGGCACAGCCGAGGAAGCAAGGACCGCCTTTGAGAACATTGCTCAAAAGGAAAAACAGTTCAGCTACAGGGGTCCCTCCTCTAGAGCTACGGTTGATGCATCCGCCAAATACAAAGATGACGCCATTGCTCAGCTCACGGCAATGGTAAAACAATTGTGTAGCGAGAAAGCCAAAGGAGTTCACATCTGCGAGGTATGTTCAATTCAGGGCCACACATCCCAGGACTGCCCGGTTGTGGAAGAGGCCAACTTTGCTGGAGGGTTCAATAGCAATTCTCGACCCCGGAATGACCCATATTCCAACACTTACAATCCGGGGTGGAGAAATCATCCTAATTTCCGTTGGAGCAACAATGAAGCAGCCATGAATCCCTTGCCACCCCCTGGATTTGAGCAGCAAGCCGCAGGCCCTCAGGGGAACTACCACGGTCCTTCCTCAAACCAGAATGGCGGAAGCAAGTCTGTTGAGGACTCCATCCATATCCTGAGTCAACAGCAGGCTCAACTAATAAAATTCATGCACGATAGCCAGAGTCAGACGGGAGACTTCAAAAATGCAATTGCAAACTTGGAGCGTCAAATGGGACAGGTGGCGAACCAACTAAATCAGCGGGAGCAGGGCAAGCTACCGAGTCAAGTCCTGGTAAATCCGAAAGGATTTCACAATCCTACGGCTAATGCCATCACGCTGGAGAAGGAAACACCACTTCAAGACCCCACATAATCCACCCTCACAGGACCTGAAACTGAGCCTACTTCGGCCACGGCTGGCATGCAACCTGCTCCTAAGCCCAAGTCGCAGCACTCGAATACTTCTAACTCTAAACCTCAGAATTCCAATTCTAAAAAAGTCACTTTTTAGTTAGCTAATAATGTTGATTATCCATTTCCTCGCAGGTTCCAAAACAGGAATAAGCAAAAGGAGGACTTTGAGGAAGAAATCATCAGCATGTTGCAGAAGCTTCAGATCACACTGCCTTTCCATAAAATTGTCAAGCACATGCCTATCTTTGCAAAGCTGATCAAGGACTTAGTTGCAGGAAAGCGTGGTTTTAGCTCCACGGACACCATTGACATCCCTATGGCCTGCTCGGCTGCCCTTTTGCGGATGCCCCTTAAGGCCAATGATCCTGGGCCGCCATCCCTTCCATGTGTCATTCAGTCAAAAAGATTCGAACATTGCCTTTGCGACACGGGAGCATCAGTGAACATCATGCCATTCCACATTTACAGGTCACTCAACCTAGGCGCACTCAAGCCCACGCACCTATGTGTCAGGTTGGCTAACGCTTCTGTAACCAACCTAATGGGGGTTCTTGAGGACGTACTGGTACAAATCGGAGATACATGCATCCCTGCCGACTTCTACGTACTAAGAATGGACAGAATTGACAAAAGTGAGGAACCTACCCTCATCTTCGGAAGGCCCTTACTAGCCACAGCCGAGTGCCTCATCGACGTCAGAAAGGGCCAGGTCTCCATCAAGGTCCTGGACCAGCTTCGGACATTCTCCATCCATGACACCATCCAGTACCCTGCCGAGCCTATTGTAGATTTTCCGTTAAACACAATGGACTTACTGCTACGGGAGACAATTGCTCATTCTTGCATGACGGATGACCTTGAGAAGGCCGTTACTAGTAACCCACACACTGTGGATTCACTTACAGATAGCGTGATCGAAGAGGTACGAGCCCTTGACATCATGCCAGCCCTCCCATTGCACAGGCCTCCCCTCGAAGCGTTACCATTCACAAGTCAGAAAACCCTGCCGTCCATCATAAAGGCTCCTGAACTCGAGCTGAAGCCCTTGCCCGAGCACTTAAAGTATGCATATTTGGGCGACAATCAAACCCTTCCAGTCATCATTGCATCTACCCTAAGTACGAAAGAGGAAAAGGCATTGGTTCACGTCCTTAAGGTCAATCAAACGGCAATTGGATGGACAATAGCTGACATCAAAGGCATAAGTCCCGCAAAATGCATGCATCGGATACTGCTGGAGGAAGACTCCAAACCATCACGGGAGGCACAGAGGCGATTGCATCCACCTATGAAGGAGGTCGTGAAGAAAGAAGTCCTAAAGCTTTTGGACGTTGGAATCATCTATCCAATTAGTGACTCCAAGTGGGTGAGCCCAGTCCAGGTCGTGCCAAAGAAAAGTGGGATCACAGTGGTTAAAAACGAGCAGGATGAGCTTGTACCTCAACGGATTCAAACAGGATGGAGAGTGTGCATCGACTATCGAAAGCTAAATATAACCACACGCAAGGACCACTTTCCTTTGCCCTTCATTGATCAAATGCTCGAGCGCCTGGCTGGACACTCCCACTATTGCTTCTTGGACGGCTACTCAGGATACAATCATATTGCTATTGCACCCGAAGATCAAGAAAAAATAACATTCACATGCCCATATGGCACCTTTGCATACAGAAGAATGCCGTTTGGATTGTGCAATGCCCCAGCTACCTTTCAGCGTTGCATGATGAGCATCTTCTCCAATATGGTGGAAGATATAATTGAAGTATTCATGGACGACTTCTCAGTGTTTGGACATTCATTCGAACTGTGCTTAGTTAACCTAACCCGAGTACTGGAACGGTGCAGAGAAAGCAACTTAGTGCTGAACTGGGAAAAGTGCCATTTCATGGTACAACAGGGAATTGTCTTGGGTCATGTGATCTCTAGCCGAGGCATTGAAGTGGACAAAGCAAAGTTAGACATAGTAGAGAGGCTGCCGTACCCCACTACAGTCAAAGAGGTTCGATCGTTCTTAGGGCATGCTGGCTTTTACCGCAGATTCATCAAAGATTTCTCGAAAATCACAAGACCTTTGTGTGATCTTCTAGCCAAGGACGCCACATTTGAGTTCACTAAGGGATGCCGTGAGGCATTCAACACGCTCAAGGCAAAGCTCACGGCATCACCCATCATCATGCCACCGAATTGGGACTTACCATTCGAACTAATGTGTGATGCCTCAGACCTCGCCATAGGAGCGGTTTTTGGACAGCGTGTTGACAAGCTCCCTCATGTCATTTACTACGCAAGCCGAACCCTGAATGATGCCCAGCTGAACTACTCCACCACCGAGAAGGAGCTCCTTGCTGTTATCTTTGCCCTGGAGAAGTTCCGTTCATATCTAATTCAAACCATGGTCATAGTATACACGGATCATGCTGCCTTGAAGTATCTGCTCACTAAAAAGGACGCCAAGCCAAGGTTGCTACATTGGATGCTACTGCTCCAGGAATTCGACCTTGAAATCAGAGACAAGAAGGGCAGCGAAAACGTGGTCGTTGACCATATGAGCTGATTGCTTCACAGTTCCGATGAAGAGGCCGATAAGTTGCCCCTCCTCGAGACCTTTCCTGACGAACAGCTCTTCGCAATCCAAGCTATTGATCCATGGTATGCCGATCTCATTAATTACCTTGTCACTAAGCAAATTCCTTCATCTTTAAACAGGTACCAAAAGGACAAGCTGGCTAAACAAGCTAAGTACTACATATGGGATGAGCCGTACCTATGGAAGCATTATCCAGACCAAATCATTCGGCGCTGTATCCCAGAAGACGAGATGAAATCCGTCTTGACTTTTTGCCATAGTTTGGCATGTGGGGGCCATTTTGGAGCTAAGAAAACAGCCCTCAAGGTACTCCAAAGTGGACTCTACTGGCCCACACTTTTCAAGGACGCACACGAATTTTCACTCACCTGTGACCGCTGCCAACGCCTAGGTAACATCGGCCCTCGAAATCAAATGCCATTACACCCTATTCTTGTGGTCGAAATCTTCGACGTATGGGGCATTGATTTTATGGGGCCTTTTCCGAATTCCTTTGGCAATCTTTATATTCTGCTTGCAGTTGATTATGTCTCCAAATGGGTGGAAGCAATTCCCACCAAAACTAACGACGCCAAAGTAGTGGTGCGTTTTTTACAGAGTCACATCTTAGCCAGATTCGGCGCACCTAGGGCAATCATCAGCGATGGGGGGGCACACTTCTGCAATCATTCGTTTGCAGCCCTAATGAAGAAGTATGGCGTCACCCACAAGGTCTCAACACCGTATCACCCTCAAACGAGTGGCCAAGCGGAAGTGTCCAATCGGGAAGTAAAGGCCATATTGGAAAAAACGGTAAATCCTAACCGCAAAGATTGGTCCAGCAAATTGAATGATGCGCTGTGGGCCTATCGGACCGCATACAAGACCCCGATTGGCATGTCTCCCTTCCGGCTGGTTTTTGGAAAAGGCTGCCACCTACCAGTGGAATTGGAGCATAAAGCATTCTGGGCTATTAAGCAAATGAACCTGAACTTCGATGACACTAGAATACATAGGAAGCTTCAACTAAGTGAATTAGAGGAGTTGCGAAACGAGGCCTTTGACAATGCTCGTATCTACAAGGAAAAGACCAAAGCTTTCCACGACAAGCGCATTCAGCCCAAGGACTTTCACATCGGACAGGAAGTCCTCCTCTTTGACTCCCGGCTCAGACTAATGCCAGGTAAGTTGCGTTCAAGATGGACTGGACCATTTATTATTACTAACGTTTTTCCTCATGGTGCAGTTGAAATCCAGCACCCGGAACGGCAGGATCCGTTCAAGGTAAATGGCCACCGCCTCAAACACTACTTGAAGGACCTTTCTAATCCAAGCGCAGTCAACCCTGCAACTCCGCATGCGCCCAGCTCCTAGCATGCCAGCCCCGTCTTGCCTAGACATTAAATAAAGCGCTCCTAGGAGGCAGCCTAGCCCTGGTTTGTATTTCTCACTTCCTTTTCTGTTTCTGCCCGTTATATCTCTCAAACCTTTCTACTGTTGTCATGCTTACTGCTTATCACATTGAGGACAATGTTCAGTTTAGGTTTGGGGGTGTGGATTTAAAATTTTGCATATAGAAACAAGTAGGTTTGGGGGTGATACACAGCCAGGACATTTAAATTTCTGCTTGTGATTAGTATGATAACTTGTTAATAGGAATGTATATGCTAAGTTAACTATCTTTGCTTTACTAAGAGTCATGCCATGGTCAAGTAGTTCATAATTTGCACTTCAGAATGCCATGTTTTAAGTGATTAAGTGAACGAAATAACTGAATTTGAGTGAACCTTAGAGAATTAGTGGAGACTACCCTGTGAGATCTTTGAGCCTAATTGCCATTCTTTCTGAGGGATATACTTGTTTCTCCTCTTAAATACTCATCAATTTTGTTCTTAATTGTTGATCTCATTACATCATATTTGCATTGAATTTTAAAGAACTAACATCATTTAGATACTCTTGATTTAATGTATGTTTTGCCATAAGAAGTGATGTAGGCTATGTGTGCTTTAACCTCTAAAGGCCTTATCCTACCCTATTGCATGCTCCCTAAGCCAATTTTGAAGCCAAACACTCAACCTTTTCTTTCATCACCCAAAGTATAACCTAACCCAAAATACATAGCCATTCATCACAGCCATACCCTATAACCTCAGTTTGTGCTAAGGTTGCCACAAATGAGATTCATGGTGAGAATGAGAGGTGAAAGAAGATGATGCCCAATTCAACGGACATTGGCGTCAATTGAAAGTTCAAAAGTAAAGAAAAGATTTACAAGTTGCAAGCTGCACGAAAATTTGAGGAAATCATTGCATGATCTTGGTTCAATTCAATTCAAAGACTAATAGAAACAAAAAAACGTTCAAATCAAAAGAAAGAAAGAAACGTTGAGAAAACGAAGGAAAAAAAATAAGTGAAAAACAAAGTGAATTGAGCCAAGTGAGCCAAGAGCCTCAAAATAAGCCACAAGAGCCTCAAAATAAATCATCAAGAAAGCACAATGCCGTGGGCCTTAAGAAAGTATTCAGTTCAGAAATTCCAAGTTCAATTCATGACTTCTCATGCCTTGGCACAACTCAGGTTCTTTGAATCCCATCCTTCCTTGCTAAACCCCAAAGCTTAGCCCCAATACAACCTAAAAAGGAAGACCTAACGGATCTTATGGACAATCATGCTGAGGATTAAGGTACGTATCTATGTTCTTAAAGTTCAATTCCTTTCATTAGATCTTTATTTCCATAAAGTGCTATTCTTCATTGTTACTCATATGTGATTAAATTTGAATTTCATAACATAAACTCATCACATATGCTTGAAAAGAGTGTAAGCCTAGGATTCTTGTGCGACCTGTCCCGAATTTCCCCTCGAAACCAGGGAAGAACCCTGATCCCGTCTGACAACCTAAGAAAAGGTTCCCAAAATACCCTTCAATCCATACAAATTATAATAACCATGATAAATACTTCCTCTTGTCAGACAAGGGACTTAAGCACTCAATAATTCCCGTAATTAACGACCAAACAAATACAACATAATATCAGAGCGTCTAAGTAGGATCAAGAGTAAAATTTAGATATCCTACTCAAATATACAACACAGCGCAGTCGAAATCCTAATGCCTCAGCCTCGAGATCAATGTTCGCGTCAACTCTACTCAACTGCCTGAAGGGGGATTTAAACACAAAAGTTGTGAGTGGACAAAAATAATCATTTATAAATTCCTTTTCGAAGAATTACCTTTCTTCCCCTCCATTTATAAAATCATGCATGCATAACATAAAACAATTTATCATATAAAAGCATCATATGTAAATCATCCAAAATTCACATTTATCTTTAAAACCATTTAATTGGACTCACATAAAATCTGTATAATGAAAATACCTCGTGATCCACAATTTGGTTTGAAAACTCTCTTCAAATGAGTTTAAAATCATTTAATTCAATCTGGACACAAATTATCTCAAATTCAAATCATTTGGTTCAATCGGACACATAATATCTCAAAATCAAATCATTTGGTTCAATCGGACACATAATATCTCAAAATCAAATCATTTGGTTCAATCTGCCACATAATATCTCAAAATCAAATCATTTGGTTCAATCTGCCACATAATATCTCAAAATCAAATCATTTGGTTCAATCGGACACATAATATCTCAAAATCAAATCATTTGGTTCAATCTGCCACATAATATCTCAAATTCACTGTTCCCGACATATTCATAACACACCAGGGTATCCCTTGAGATGTGTTCAAATCTGTACAACTCTATGTACCATATGTACTGTCTGTAATATCTGTACTATGCATAGACAGTTTCGCGACCCGGCGGAGCCATGCCCCTCAACACCTAAGGTCCGAACCCTCAACAACTGGTAGAGCAAGGCCCCTCAACACCAGTCAGAGCAACAACAATCATCGGGACGGGAATCAGTGAATCAAATCCATACTTCGAAATCTTTGTTTCGCGGCCTAAGCCAAATTCTTTGAAATATCATTTTATGGCCAAAATCGGTAAAATCACAATTATGAGTCTAAACCCAAATCACATACTCAAATAGTCACCACGCCAAAACGATATCAAAATCGAGTACAAAATCAGATCATTTCTCAAAACATACTTTCACAGAAATATTGTAAAATATGTGTCCAGCATCATTTCTAAAATCCAGAAATTCATTGCACCCAAACACAATAGTATTTAAATCAAAGATACATTTATGCATGCATTTTAGTTTATAAACCAAAAGTCCACTCACAAACCTGTTCAAGCAAGCTCAATCCCGAACCGTACGCTCCCCTGAAGCTTCTGGAGCAGTATCGCCTGTCCAAATTAATAATCGGGATTACCAGCCAATCATAAGAACCTTAAATATAAACTCCATAAACCCCGGGAGTCTAACTATGCTGGCCTAGAAAACGCAGCAACCTTAAACCGTCCGAAACAGCCCCTAAACGACATCCGATCGACTCGAAACCTGCGCCAACAGGTCCGAAACGTCAAAAACTAACTGTCACGCGCCACCGTGACCTCAGACTCGGCCCCACGCGCCGCCACGCACCGACGGAAGGTCGGAACACGCTCTCATGCGCCGCCACGTGCCCTCACGCGTCGGTCACGTGCCTGCTACAGTACCCACGCGCCTGGACCGGTCCAACCCGATTCGGCTCAACCTGACCCGGTCCAACTCGACCCGACCGGTTCACTCAACCCGACCGGTTCAACTCGACCCGACCGGTTCAACTCGACCCGACCGGTCACTGGCGACTCGCCGGAGAAGACGACCGGCTGCCGTCGCCGTCGCCGGAAGTTGGCCGGAGAAGATGACCGGCAGTCGCTGTCGCCGCCGTCTGGTTTCGCCGGAATCCTCCATTTCCGGCCGAAACTCCAAGCTTTCCAACTTCCTCAAAACTCAACCATTTTTCACAAATTTTACGTCTAAATCTATCTACTCGAACCCAGGAATCCAAATATGACCTTAAAACATCAAACACGTACCTGTGCTGGCCGGAAAATCGATCGGAAGGTCCGAAACTTCCTTTCCTCGGTTCGGCTTCCTCCGTGGTCCTCTCCTTCGATGGTTGGTACGGTTGTGATCGTGGGAAGGAGTAGAACACGATTAGTTGATCAAAACTGGAAGTTGAAGCCTTGAAATCCAAGTTGACTTTGTGGGTTTTTGGATGATTTTCGCACGGGTTCAATGATTTCGGGTGTGTTTGAGTTTGTCACAGAGAGAGAGAGAGAAGGAGATGATAAGGATGAAATGAAGATGGATCAGATTACACTGATATGGGTAACAAAATATCTCCCCTCCATGGAAAATTACCAAAATGCCCTTGCACATCTAGACCCATAACTCTCGTCTACGAACTCCGTTTTCTGCGTGCCGCCTGTCTACGAACTCGTGAGTTCGAGACCTACGCAACGGTACCAAAAACACCACCGAAAATGTTTCGAAACAAAACTTGATTTCCATGCCCTTTACCAACCAAGGGTAAAATCGTCATTTTACATAAATAATTTAATTAAATCCAATAATTGAAATTCCGGGTTGTTACAATCTACCCCCCTTAAGAAATTTCGTCCTCGAAATTCAACTCTACCCTTGGAACAAATAAGGATATTGCGCCCGCATTAGTTCCTCAGTTTCCCACGTGGCTTCCTCCACGTTATGATTCCTCCACAACACTTTAACTAGAGGAATACTCTTTCTGCGCAGTACCTTCTCTTTCCAGTCCAAAATTTGCACCGATTGCTCCTCAAAGGTCAAATCATCTTTCAGCTCAAGTGGCTGCTCTCCCAATACGTGAGACTCATCAAACAAATATTTCCGGAGCAAGGATACATGGAAAACATTATGAACTCTGGATAATTCCGATGGTAAAGCAAGACGATATGCCACTGCCTCAATCTTTTGGGGATCTACGCTGATACCCTCAGCCGAAATCACATGACCTAAGAATCCAACTTCGGTCAACCAAAACTGACATTTACTGAATTTGGCAAACAAATGCTTTTTCCTAAGCATATTCAGCACCAACCTTAAGTGCTTCTCATGTGCCTTAGCACTCCTCGAATACACCAAGATGTCATCAATGAATACAATCACAAACCGATCCAAATACTTTTGGAACACACTGTTCATCAAATCCATAAATGCTGCTGGAGCATTAGTCAACCCGAAAGGCATCACCAGGAACTCATAATGACCATAACGAGTCCTGAAAGCTGTTTTCTCAACATCCCCTTCTCTGATCCTCAACTGGTGGTATCCGGATCGAAGGTCAATTTTCGAAAAATATCTTGCCCCCTTAAGTTGATCAAACAAATCATCTATCCTTGGCAAAGGATACTTATTCCGCACCGTAGCCATGTTTAGCTTCCGGTAGTCGATACACAACCTCATACCACCATCCTTTTTCCTCACAAATAACACTGGTGCACCCCAAGGTGAAACACTTGGGCGAATAAATCCCATATTCACCAAGTCCTGCAACTGAGTCTTTAACTCTCGCAATTCTGCCGGTGCCATCCTATACGGTGCCTGTGAGATAGGTTGAGTACCTGGCAAAAGCTCGATGGTGAACTCAATCTCCCGGTGAGGTGGCAATCCCGGGAGCTCATCTGGAAACACATTAGAGAACTCACTCACCACTGGAATATCCTCCACCCTCATCGGAGTATCCCGAGAATCAAACACATGAGCCAAGTAACCCTCACAACCTTTCCTCAGCAATTTCTCAGCAGTCAAAGCTGATATCACTCCACAGGGTAGTACCCTACGATCTCCCCTGAATGTAAGTTCCGGTAAACCTGGACTCCGGAAATCCACTCTCTTGTCATAACAATCAATAGAGGCATGGTGCATAGTCAACCAATCCATCCCCAGAATCACATCAAAATCAAAAATATCTAAAGGGATTAAATCTGCCTCTAATGCATGACCTTCCACTAACACTGGACAACTACGAATCACGAGATTCGCCACTAACATATTCCCAGTAGGAGTACTAATACCTATGTCCCGCTGAGAACATCTCATAACTGAGAACACTCGCTCTAAACGAGTAATTCACTCTACTGCATCATCTGGGCTAGAGTCGCCCATAAATATTATAGCCCCTAATCTCTGGGCTTTCTCAATGTCTGAACCTTCAGTATCAGTCCTACTCTGAAGTACAGAAGTCAACGTATGACCCAATTGTTCCAGTGTTTGCCTCATATCAGGCTCCACTGCAGGTTCAGGTGTGTCCCCAATATTTTCCGACTGTTGACGGAACTCGCGTCTCGGAGGCATTACGCTGTTAAGAACTATACCAAAATAATTGTACACGTAGTGTACAGTCTACAGGAATTTAACCTAGTGCTCTGATACCAATTGTCAGGACCCGTCCCGAATTTCCCCTCGAAACCCGGGAAGAACCCTGATCCCGTCTGACAACCTAAGAAAAGGTTCCCAAAATACCCTTCAATCCATACAAATTATAATAACCATGATAAATACTTCCTCTTGTCAGACAAGGGACTTAAGCACTCAATAATTCCCGTAATTAACGACCAAACAAATACAACATAATATCAGAGCGTCTAAGTAGGATCAAGAGTAAAATTTAGATATCCTACTCAAATATACAACACAGCGCAGTCGAAATCCTAATGCCTCAGCCTCGAGATCAATGTTCGCGTCAACTCTACTCAACTGCCTGAAGGGGGATTTAAACACAAAAGTTGTGAGTGGACAAAAATAATCATTTATAAATTCCTTTTCGAAGAATTACCTTTCTTCCCCTCCATTTATAAAATCATGCATGCATAACATAAAACAATTTATCATATAAAAGCATCATATGTAAATCATCCAAAATTCACATTTATCTTTAAAACCATTTAATTGGACTCACATAAAATCTGTATAATGAAAATACCTCGTGATCCACAATTTGGTTTGAAAACTCTCTTCAAATGAGTTTAAAATCATTTAATTCAATCTGGACACAAATTATCTCAAATTCAAATCATTTGGTTCAATCGGACACATAATATCTCAAAATCAAATCATTTGGTTCAATCGGACACATAATATCTCAAAATCAAATCATTTGGTTCAATCTGCCACATAATATCTCAAAATCATTCAATCGGACACATAATATCTCAAAATCAAATCATTTGGTTCAATCTGCCACATAATATCTCAAATTCACTGTTCCCGACATATTCATAACACACCAGGGTATCCCTTGAGATGTGTTCAAATCTGTACAACTCTGTGTACCATATGTACTGTCTGTAATATCTGCACTATGCATAGACAGTTTCGCGACCCGGCGGAGCCATGCCCCTCAACACCTAAGGTCCGAACCCTCAACAACTGGTAGAGCAAGGCCCCTCAACACCAGTCAGAGCAACAACAATCATCGGGACGGGAATCAGTGAATCAAATCCATACTTCGAAATCTTTGTTTCGCGGCCTAAGCCAAATTCTTTGAAATATCATTTTATGGCCAAAATCGGTAAAATCACAATTATGAGTCTAAACCCAAATCACATACTCAAATAGTCACTACGCCAAAACGATATCAAAATTGAGTACAAAATCAGGTCATTTCTCAAAACATACTTTCACAGAAATATTGTAAAATATGTGTCCAGCATCATTTCTAAAATCCAGAAATTCATTGCACCCAAACACAACAGTATTTAAATCAAAGATACATTTATGCATGCATTTTAGTTTATAAACCAAAAGTCCACTCACAAACCTGTTCAAGCAAGCTCAATCCCGAACTGTACGCTCCCCTGAAGCTCCTGGAGCAGTATCGCCTGTCCAAATTAATAATCGGGATTACCAGCCAATCATAAGAACCTTAAATATAAACTCCATAAACCCCGGGAGTCTAACTATGCTGGCCTAGAAAACGCAGCAACCTTAAAACGTCCGAAACAGCCCCTAAACGACATCCGATCGACTCAAAACCTGCGCCAACAGGTCCGAAACGTCAAAAACTAACTGTCACGCGCCACCGTGACCTCAGACTCGGCCCCACGCACCGACGGAAGGACGGAACACGCGCTCACGCGCCGCCACGCGCCCTCACGCGTCGGTCACGTGCCTGCTACAGTACCCACGCGCCTGGACCGGTCCAACCCGATTCGGCTCAACCTGACCCGGTCCAACTCGACCCGACCGGTTCACTCAACCTGACCGGTTCAACTCGACCCGACCGGTTCAACTCGACCCGACCGGTTCAACTCGACCCGACCGGTCACCGGCGACTCGCCGGAGAAGACGACCGGCTGCCGTCGCCGTCGCCGGAAGTTGGCCGGAGAAGATGACCGGCAGTCGCCGTCGCCGCCGTCTGGTTTCGCCGGAATCCTCCATTTCCGGCCGAAACTCCAAGCTTTCCAACTTCCTCAAAACTCAACCATTTTTCACAAATTTTACGTCTAAATCTATCTACTCGAACCCAGGAATCCAAATATGACCTTAAAACATCAAACACGTACCTGTGCTGGCCGGAAAATCGATCGGAAGGTCCGAAACTTCCTTTCCTCGGTTCGGCTTCCTCCGTGGTCCTCTCCTTCGATGGTTGGTACGGTTGTGATCGTGGGAAGGAGTAGAACACGATTAGTTGATCAAAACTGGAAGTTGAAGCCTTGAAATCCAAGTTGACTTTGTGGGTTTTTGGATGATTTTCACACGGGTTCAATGGTTTCGGGTGTGTTTGAGTTTGTCACAGAGAGAGAGAGAGAAGGAGATGATAAGGATGAAATGAAGATGGATCAGATTACACTGATATGGGTAACAAAATATCTCCCCTCCATGGAAAATTACCAAAATGCCCTTGCACATCTAGACCCATAACTCTCGTCTACGAACTCCGTTTTCTGCGTGCCGCCTGTCTACGAACTCGTGAGTTCGAGACCTATGCAACGGTACCAAAAACACCACCGAAAATGTTTCGAAACAAAACTTGATTTCCATGCCCTTTACCAACCAAGGGTAAAATCGTCATTTTACATAAATAATTTAATTAAATCCAATAATTGAAATTCCGGGTTGTTACATAATTTATACCTATAAGATTAGCTACCTTGTTTGCATATAATTATAGATGTAATTGCTTGAGTGACCGTCATATCATCTTGTGATTTGGAGCATCGAAAGTATTCGTACTTGTAATCTTAACTCATGACGACCTAGGATTGCATACCACTTTGCTAGGCTAATATGGTGTCATTAAATTCTCTTTAAACTTCATGCATCATCTTAAAAGGTAGGTGATAGACGTTCTAGGCATATGCCCTGTTTAGAACATGCTAAGTAAGAGGGAATAAGATGTGTCTAGTGAACCAACGCCAGGTCCTAGGCACGGGCACCTAATTCAGAAAATGCATAGTAATTAGGTCAAGGAAATTTGGTTAAGAGCTATAATTGGTTAGAGTGGATAGTAAGCCTTAATTCGCCTTAATTAACAACTTTTCATTCTTGCATTGTTAATTTCTGTACTTTGATTTACTTGTCTTTAAATTTCAGTTATCACATCATAAACCCGCCCCCCCCCCCCCCCCTGTGTGTGTGTGTGTGTGTGTGTTTTTATTTAAGTTAACAAATCTGAACTAAATTGGTCATAACGTTGATACAAGTCCTCGAGGGATCGACTCTTGCTGTGCTACTATACTATACTTATCGATTTGTGCACTTGCAAGGGATTTTATAATTGTTAGAATTGAATTGCATATTTCTTGCTCTTTAAATCTACCAACACTCCTCACCTATGAAACTATCTTCGGTCGTTCCCAATTAGCTACTGCCTCTACGTTCTGAGGATCTATGTTGATACCATATGCTGAGATCACGTGACCCAAGAATCCCACACTGGTCAACCAAAACTGGCACTTACTGAACTTGCCATACAACCGCTTCTTCCTCAGAGTGTTCAGCACCAGCCTCAAGTGACTTTCATGCACCTTAGCACTCTTCAAAAATACCAAAATATCATCAATAAACATCACAAATCAATCCAAATACCATCAAACACCCTATTTATCAAGTCCATAAACGTCGATGGTGCATTGGTAAAGCCAAAGCGCATTTGTAACGACCCGGACCAGAAATTAAATGTATGTTGAGAAATGTCATGGTTTTTGGACTCGGTTTTGATATCGTTTTGACGTGGATATTATTGAGTCCATGATTTGGGTTTTGACCGTATGTATGAGTTTATCAGATTTGGCCATAATTGAGGGAGGCCAGGACCCGGGAGCAGGATCCGTTATTAGCGGTGAACCTGGTGAACCTCCAAGATAAACACCAATGTGAGGACGACTAGGATCTGGGACCAGGATCCGCTATTGGCGGTGAAACCGGTGAACCCCCAATAGAAAAGGTGATGGTAGTACTGGACTAGCACACCCCCAACGGATAACCTGGTGGCTAGGGATATGTCGGTTGATGATATGATATGCCAGTCTAGGCATATGCCGACTAATATGATATGATAGCCGAATGTTATACCGGCTAATGATATTATATGCCAGTCGAGGGATATGCCGACTGATGTGATATGATAATCGAATGTTATACCGACTGATGAAATGATATGCCAGTTGAGGGATATACCTACTGATGTGATATGATAGCCGAATGTTATACCAGCTGATGATATGATATGCCAGTCAAGGGATATGCCGACTGATGTAATATGATAGCCGAATGTTATACCAGCTGATGATATGATATGCCAGTCGAGGGATATGCCGACTGATGTGATATGATAGCCAAAGGTTATACCGGCTGATGATATGATATACCAGTCGAGGGATATGCCGACTGATGTGATATGATAGCCAAATGTTATACCAGCTGATGATATGATATGCCAGTCGAGGGATATGTCGACTGATGTGATATGATAGCATAATGTTATACCGGCTGATGATATAATATGCCCGTCGAGGGATATGCCGACTAATGTGATATGATAGCCGAATGTTATACCGGCTGATGATATGATATGCCAGTCGAGGGATATGCCGACGGATGTGATATGATAGCCGAATGTTATACCGGCTGATGATATGCTATGCCAGTCGAGGGATATGCCGACTGATGTGATATGATAGTCGAATATTATACCGGCTGATGATATGATATGCCAGTCGAGGGATATGCCGGCTGATGTGATATGATAGCCGAAGGTTATACCGGCTGATGATAAGATATGCCAGTCGACGGATATGCCGACTGATGTGATATGATAGCCGAATGTTATGCCGACTGATGATATGATATGCCAGTCGAGGGATATGCCGACTGATGTGATATGATAGCCGAATGTTATACCGGCTGATGATATGATATGCCAGTCGAGGGATATGCCGATTGATGTGATATGGTAGCCGAAGGTTATACCGGCTGATGATGTGATATACCAGTCTAGGCATATGCCGACTGATGTGATATGATAGTCGAATGTTATACCGGCTGATGATATGATATGCCAGTCGAGGGATATGCCGACTTATGTGATATGATAGTTGAATGTTATACCCGCTGATGATATGATATGTCAGTCGAGGGATATGCCGACTGATGTGATATGATAGCCGAATGTTATACCGGTTGATGATATGATATGCCAGTCGAGGGATATGTCGACTGATGTGATATGATAGCCAAGGGGTATGCCGGCTAAAGATATGATATGCCAATCGAGAGATATGCCGACTGATGTGATATGATAACCGAAGGTTATACCAGCTAATGATATGATATCCCAGTCGAGGAATATGCCGACTGATGTGATATGGTAGCCGAAGGTTATACCGGCTGATGATATGATTTGCCAGTCGAGGGATATGCCGACTGATGTGATAGCCGAGGGTTATGCCGGCTGATGATATGATATGCCAGTCGAGGGATATGCCGACTAATGTGATATGATAGCCGAAGGTTATTCCAGCTGATTATATGATATGCCAGTCGAGGGATATGCCGACTGATGTGATATGGTAGTCGAGTGTTATGCCGGCTTATATGTATTTCCAGCCGAGGTTTATTCCGGCTTCGGATACACTATGATAGTCGAGGATACTTGCCGACTTATTTGATATGATAGCTTAGGATATTTCCGGCTCTAATATGATTTGACGACGATTGTCATGTGCTTAATCAGCCTATGAAAATACTTCGTCATCCGGGTCAGAGGTTTGGTGTGGGCGGTGACCCAAAGTGACGAATTGTTGTTGGTTCACAAGTATTTGACTAGTCGATTGTCTTGTGGTATTCCAGTAGAGGTGTCCACAGTGTCTGACCTACTGACATTTGGTGTTAGAGGGTATTCTTATTTGGATCACCACTATTCCGAGGTCTTGGCTTTGGCCTGTATGCTATCCTACGTCTGACAGGTAGAAGTGGTCAGTAAGTACAGAGGTTCTGTCGGGAACCCTGTAAGGTTTACTAAAAATTATTTAAGGATAAAGGGTATTCCTGGTATTTAATTTTTTAGGTAAAAGAGTTGTCAGACGGGATAAGGGTTCTTTCCGGGTTTCGAGGGGAAATTCGGGAAGGGTCCTTACAAGTGGTATCAGAGCTCTAGGTTAACTTCCTGCAGACCGCACACTTGTGTACAAATTATTTAAGGATTTCTGTTAACAAGATGCCTCCGAAGCGTTTTCCTCTTTAGCGACCTTGAACTGAATAGGAGGTTGGTTCTTTAATCTGAGTTAGTGAAATTTCGGGGACGAAATTTCTGTAAGGGGGGAAATTTGTAATAACCCGGACTAGAAATTAAATTATTTTTAGAATTGGACGATTTTACCCTCAATTTTGGACGGGTTCGGGAGTCACTTTTTGACTGGCAATACTTTTGGGAATTTTTCTTGGGTCATTGCATAGGTCTCGTACTCACCAGTTCGTAGGTAGGCGGCACGCGGCAAACGGAGACCTGGTGAGTTCGTTGCGGGTCTAGAAGCTTCAGGGGCAGTTTGGTAATTTTGGAAAAGTTGAAACTATATATCATATATTTTTTGTCTCTCCTCGGGAGATTGGTCCATTCAGTCTCTCTCTCTCCTACCCAAAATTCTCCCCGTGCGAACGCCGAACAACCCTTTTCATCGGACGGATTTCGGTCCGATTCGACCGAAACCAAGGTCAGGAGGATCTTCCCCGGAGCCCCACGAGTATTTAGGGGTATTTATCGGAGCGGGAGCACCGCCGTAGGTGACGGACGGAGGAGGGAGGTGGACCGAACTTCTCGGCCATTTTTTGGCCAAACTAGGTTTGATCTCGGAACTTTGACCTCATATTTGGATTCCTGGTGAAAAGTAGATGAATTTACATGTGTGGATCGTGAAAAACGGTCAAGAAATGAAGAAGTTAGAAAACCTTGAAAATCGACCAGAAATGGCAATTTCCGGCGAACCAGATGGCGGCGGAGGCGCGGTCTGGTCGTCTTCTCTGGCAAGTCACTAGTGATTAGTCGAGTCGGGTTATATCGGGTCGGGTTGAGTGAACCGGTCGGGTTGAGTGAATCGATCGGGTTGAGCGAACCGATCGGGTTGAGTTGGACTGGATCAGGACGAGTCAGGTCGGGTTAGACCGGTCCAGGCGCGTGAGTCACTGTAGCAGCATGTGGCTGCGCATGACGGTGCGTGGCCGCGTGTTCCGACCTTCCGGTGGCACGTGGCGGCGCGTGGGACTGTTCCCGATGTCACGGCGGCACGCGACTAGGGTTTTGGGACGTTTTGAATCAGATTTTGTTGGTTTCGAGGCCATAGGAGTTTGTTTAGGGTCTAGTTGGGCAATCCCAACGGTAATGGTTGACCGTGGAGCGGATTTTGAGCTCGGAAAGTCAACGTAGTTGGGTCATTATCGTGCATGTGTTCCTTGGGGTAAGAGCGTCCATGATTTTGGGTTGGATGATATATGTGAGTGGACTTTTGATTTATAAATTAAAATGCATGAATCAAATGATCTTTGTTTAAATACTGTTATGTATTGTTGCATTGAATTTCCAGAATTTAGAAATGATTGATGGACATATGTTTTCCAATATTTCAATTAAAATGTATGTTGAGAAATGTCATGGTTTTTGGACTCGGTTTTGAAATCGTTTTGACGTGGAAATTATTGAGTCCATGATTTGGGTTTTGACCGTATGTATGAGTTTATCGAATTTGGCCATAATTGACGGAGGCCAGGACCCGGGACCAGGATCCGTTATATAGAGGTGAACCCGTTGAACCTCCAAGATAAACACCAATTTGAGGAGGACCAGGATCTGGGACCAGGATCCGCTATTGGCAGTGAAACCGGTGAACCCCCAATAGAAAAGGTGATGGTAGTACAGGACTAGCACACCTCAAGGGATACCCTGGTGGCTAGGGATATGTCGGCTGATGATATGATATGCCAGTCGAGGGATATGCCGACTGATGTGATATGATAGCCGAATGTTATACCGGCTGATGATATGATATGCCAGTCGAGGGATATGCCGACTAATGTGATATGATAACCGAAGGTTATACCGGCTGATGATATGATATGCCAGTCGAGGGATATGCCGACTGATGTGATATGATAGCCGAAGGTTATATCGGCTGATGATATGATATACCAGTCGAGGGATATGCTGACTGATGTGATATGATAGTTGAATGTTATACCGGCTAATGATATGATATGCTAGTCGATGGATATGCCGACTGATGTGATATGATAGTCGAATGTTATGCCGGCCGATGATATGATATGCCTGTCGAGGGATATGCCGACTGATGTGATATGATAGCCGAATGTTATACTGACTGATGATATGATATGCCAGTCGAGGGATATGCCGACTGATGTGATATGATAGCCGAATGTTATACCGACTGATGATATGATATGCTAGTCGAGGGATATGCCGACTGATGTGATATTATAGCCAAATGTTATACCGTCTAATGATATGATATGCCAGTCGACGGATATGCCGACTGATGTGATATGATAGCCGAATGTTATACCGGCTGATGATATGATATGCCAGTCGACGGATATGCCGACTGATGCGATATGATAGTCGAATGTTATACCGGTTGATGATATGATATGCGAGTCGACGGATATGCCGACTGATGTGATATGATAGCCGAATGTTATACCGACTGATGATATGATATGCCAGTCGAGGGATATGCCGACTGATGTGATATGATAGCCGAAGTTATACCGGCTGATGATATGATATGCCAGTCGAGGGATATGCCGACTGATGTGATATGATAGCCGAAGGTTATACCGGCTGATGATATGATATGCCAGTCGAGGGATATGCCGACTGATGGGATATGATAGCCGAATGTTATACCGGCTGATGATATGATATGCCAGTCGACGGATATGCCGACTGATGCGATATGATAGCCGAATGTTATACCGGTTGATGATATGATATGCGAGTCGACGGATATGCCGACTGATGTGATATGATAGCCGAATGTTATACCGGCTGATGATATGATATGCCAGTCGAGGGATATGCCGACTGATGTGATATGATAGCCGAAGTTATACCGGCTGATGATATGATATGTCAGTCGAGGGATATGCCGACTGATGTGATATGATAGCCGAAGGTTATACCGGCTGATGATATGATATGCCAGTCGAGGGATATGCTGACTGATGTGATATGATAGCCGAATGTTATACCGGCTGATGATATGATATGCCAGTCGAGGGATATGCCGATTGATGTGATATGATAGCCGAATGTTATACCGGCTGATGATATGATATGCCAGTCGAGGGATATGCCGACTGATGTGATATGATAGCCGAATGTTATACCGGCTGATGATATGATATGTCAGTTGAGGGATATGCCGACTGATGTGATATGATAGCTGAATGTTATACCGGCTGATGATATGATATGCCAGTCGAGGGATATGCCGACTGATGTGATATGATAGCCGAATGTTATACCGGCTGATGATATGATATGCCAGTCGAGGGATATGCCGGCTGATGTGATATGATAGTCGAATGTTATACCGGCTGATGATATGATATGCCAGTCGAGGGATATGCCGACTTATGTGATATGATAGCCGAATGTTATACCGGCTGATGATATGATATTCCAGTCGAGGGATATGCCGACTGATGTGATATGGTAGCAGCTCAATTGGTGAAAGGTGCCCTCCTTGAGAGGAATAAAAGGCTTGGTCCTGGGTTCGACTCCCGATAAGGCTGCATGCGAGTGGGAGCGAATATGGCAAGCAAAACAATACCTTGGATGACTGGGGCTAGGATCCGTGGTTAGCGGTGAACCCATTAACATAAGGCGCCTTTTATGTAACAACCCACCCCCGCTCGTAAGCCTTACGGGATGGCCATTGTTATGGCCGCCGGCCTCCAACCAGCGCAGTCCAAGGTTCACCACCTTTAACAGTGGAATCTTACCTTCACAAAGGTATTGTTATGTTTGCCATATTCGCTCTCACTCGCATGCAGCCTTATCGGGAGTCGAACCATGGACCAAGCCTTTTATTACTCTCAAGGAGGACACCTTTCACCAATTGAGAGGAATAAAAGGCTTGGTCCATGGTTCGACTCCCGATAAGGCTGCATGCGAGTGGGAGCGAATATGGCAAGCATAACAATACCTTTGTGAAGGTAAGATTCCACTATTAAAGGTGGTGAACCTTGGGCTGCGCTGGTTGGAGGCCAGCAACCATAACAATGGTCATCCCGTAAGGCCTACGAGTGGGGGTGGGTTGTTACAGCATCACCAGGAACTCATAATGCCCATAGCGTGTCCTGAAAGCTGTTTTGGGAATGTCTTCTTCTCTAATTCTCAACTTATGGTACCCGAACCTAAGATCAATCTTCAAAAATATCCCATTAAATTGGGCAAACATGTCATCAATTCGTGGTAAATGATACTAATTTTGTACTGTAACCTTCAACTGCCGGTAGTCGATGCATAGCCTCAAACATGTGTAGCAGAAGACACGGCAGAGCCTTCTTCTCCATGCTCCACGTCCAACACACTCTATTCCGGGAAGAACCAAGCTTTAACGTAAAACTCTAAAAAACCAAAATACTATCTGCGGCTAAGGTGTCTCTGTATCTCCCAAAAATGCCTCTAGCTAATTATCTCCTCTTTTGCCTGATTCTCCTTCCTTTAAAACATTGAACAAAGGCTCCCTTTTATAGACAAAGGGAAACCTTGTCCTATAAGGATTGGTAAAACCATATTCTATAAGGATTGGGAAAGTTATTTTACTTTTAATTAATTACAAAGTCCTTAAATATATTAGAACCAATCAGAACACGGCTGGGAGTGTGAATGCAAGCTGGCAAGTGGGAACGCAAGCTGACCAAACTTGGATTTTGGACTGTCTTCGTAATCAGGATCTGGGACTGCGCTTTTGAAGCACAACATGAGTATCGTAGAAGCGCATCTTCGTTCAGGCTTGGCGCAAATGTTGTCGGGCTTAGCACAGAAGGAGAACTTCTGATCTACCGCTGGCGGAATAAGGACCCCCGGCTTAGGCGCACATCTTGGCTCGGATGGGAGTTCTTGGGACATGTCCTCGACCTGCCTTGGCGCGACCTTGGCACTTCTAGGACTTAACCTTGATGTCATGAAACAGAAGTTTGAGACCCGGAGGGCCTGATATGAGGTACTTGGCCAGTGGCCCAAAATAGGCGCACTGGCGTACTAGCGCACTAGCGCACTCAGGACTCCGTTCAATACCTGATATTGAAATGAGGATATCTCCTTCATCTGGACTCCGATTTGAGTCATTCTTTTTGCGTTCTTTCCAGATTTTACCTATCTTTCTAACTCTGCACAAGTCTCACAAGATTGATTATTTTCTACTATTGATGGCATGAAATCATTCAAAGGACATGTAAGAGAGGCATATAAAGACATCTAAATGATGTATAAATAACGACTGATCAAATACACCCAAACCTATCTTTTGCTAATCCCTGAGCAAAACAAACGCTAACAAAATGAAAAGACTCGATTTTAGTTAAGATAGAACATTTAAACCCCTAGGTTCACCTAGTAGGAGGAGTTTTGTCTCCTGAGGGTTATAACAGCACGATACCCACAAACGTTTTACTTAAACAAAAAGATGCTAGATATAGTACTCTTAACAAGCTAATAAGAATCAAAGTAAGTAGACATGCTTTGCAGAACTAAAAGGAATGTCATAGCCGTGAGTGTCATGTGAAGGTGTACGTGTATAAATGCCAATATTTTCAGGTGATCAAGTTTGAAAACAACTTCATCTAAGTGCCCTAGAAAGATTTCGCGTCGACTCTAATCCTCACTAGGCAACTCTCAATTCGTACATGATCCTAGGCTTACACTCTTTTCAAGCATATGTGATGAGTTTATGTTATGAAATTCAAATTTAATCACATATGAGTAACAATGAAGAATAGCACTTTATGGAAATAAAGATCTCATGAAAGGAATTGAACTTTAAGAACATAGATACGTACCTTAATCCTCAGCATGATTGTCCATAAGATCAGTTAGGTCTTCCTTTTTAGGTTGTAATGGGGCTAAGCTTTGGGGTTCAGCAAGGAAGGATGGGATTCAAAGAACCTGAGTTGTGCCAAGGCATGAGAAGTCATGAATTGAACTTGGAATTTCTTAACTGAATCCTTTCTTAAGGCCCACGGCATTGTGCTTTCTTGATGACTTATTTTGTGGCTCATGTGGCTTATTTTGAGGCTCTTGGCTCACTTGGCTCAATTCACTTTGTTTTTCACTTTTTATCTTTTTTTTTTCTTTTCTTCTCAACGTTTCTTTCTTTCTTTATGTTTTTTTGATCTTTCTTTTGAATTGAATTGCACCAAGATCATGCAATGATTTCCTCAAATTTTCATGCAGCTTGCAACTTGTAAAACTTTTCTTTACTTTTTAAGTTTCAATTAACGCCAATGTCCTTTGAATTGGGCATCATCTTCTTTCACCTCTCATTCTCACCATGAATCTCATTTACGGCAACCTTAGCACAAACTGAGGTTATAGGGCATGGCTGTGATGAATGGCTAAGTATTTCGGTTAGGTTATACTTTGGGTGATGAAAGAAAAGGTTGAGTGTCTGGCTTCAAAATTGGCTTAGGGAGCATGCAATAGGGTAGGATCAAGCCTTTAGAGGTTAAAGCATACATAGCCTACATCACTTCTTATGGAAAACCACACATTAAATCAAGAGTATCTAAATGATGTTAGTTCTTTAAAATTCAATGCAAATATGATGTAATGAGATCAACAATTAAGAACAAAAGCGATGAGTGTTTAAGAGTAGAAACAAGTATATCCCTCAGAAAGAATGGCAATTAGGCTCAAAGATCTCACAGGGAAGTCTCCACTAATTTTCTAAGGTTCACTCAAATTCAGTTATTTCGTTCACTTAATCACTTAAAACATGGCATTGTGAAGTGCAAATTATGAACTACTTGACCATGGCATGACTCTTAGTAAAGCAAAGATAGTTAACTTAGCATATACATTCCTATTAACAAATTATCATCCTAATCACAAGCAGAAATTTAAATGTCCTGGCCGTGTATCACCCCCAAACCTACTTGTTTCTATATGCAAAATTTTAAATCCACACCCCCAAACCTAAACTGAACATTGTCCTCAATGTGATAAGCTGTAAGCATGACAACAGTAGAAAGGTTTGAGAGATATAACGGGCAAAAACAGAAAAGGAAGTAAGAAATACAAACCAGGGCTAGGCTGCCTCCTAGGAGCGCTTTATTTAACGTCTAGGCAAGATGGGGTTGTCATTCTAGGAGTTGGGCGCATGCGGAGTTGCAGGGTTGACTGCGCTTGGATTAGAGAGGTCCTTGAAGTAGTGTTTGAGGCGGTGGCCATTTACCTTGAACGGATCATGCCGTTCCGGGTGCTGGATTTCAACTGCACCATGAGGAAAAACGTTAGTAATAATAAATGGTCCAGTCCATCTTGAACGCAACTTACCGGGCATTAGTCTGAGCCGGGAGTCAAAGAGGAGGACTTCCTGTCCGATGTGAAAGTCCTTGGGCTGACTGCACTTGTCGTGGAAAGCTTTGGTCTTTTCCTTGTAGATACGAGCACTGTCGAAGGCCTCGTTTCGCAACTCCTCAAATTCACTTAGCTGAAGCTTCCTATGTATTCCCGCATCATCGAAGTTCAGGTTCATCTGCTTAATAGCCCAGAATGCTTTATGCTCCAATTCCACCGGTAGGTGGCAACCTTTTCCAAAAACAAGCCGAAAGGGAGACATGCCAATCGGGGTCTTGTATGCGGTCCGATAGGCCCACAACGCATCATTCAATTCGCTAGACGAATCTTTGCGGTTAGGATTTACCGTTTTTTCCAATATGGCCTTTACTTTCCGATTGGACACTTCCGCTTGGCCACTCGTTTGAGGGTGATACGGTGTTGAGACCTTGTGGGTGACGCCATACTTCTTCATTAAGGCTGCAAACGAATGATTGCAGAAGTGTGCCCCCCCACCACCCCCCCCCCCCCCCCCATCACTGATGATTGCCCTAGGTGCGCCGAATCTGGCTAAGATGTGACTCTGTAAAAAACGCACCACTACTTTGGCGTCGTTAGTTTTGGTGGAAATTGCTTCCACCCATTTGGAGACATAATCAACTGCAAGCAGAATATAAAAATTGCCAAAGGAATTCGGAAAAGGCCCCATACGTCGAAGATTTCGACCACAAGAATAGGGTGTAATGGCATTTAATTTCGAGGGCCGATGTTACCTAGGCGTTGGCAGCGGTCACAGGTGAGTACAAATTCGTGTGCATCCTTGAAAAGTGTGGGCCAGTAGAGTCCACTTTGTAGTACCTTGAGGGCTGTCTTCTTAGCTCCGAAATGGCCCCCACATGCCAAGCTATGGCAAAATGTCAAGACGAATTTCATCTCGTCTTCTGGGATGCAGCGCCGAATGATTTGGTCTGGACAATGCTTCCATAGGTACGGCTCATCCCATATGAAGTACTTAGCTTGTTTAGCCAGCTTGTCCTTTTGGTACCTGTTTAAAGATGAAGGAATTTGCTTAGTGACAAGGTAATTAATGAGATCGGCATACCATGGATCAATAGCTTGGATTGCGAAGAGTTGTTCGTCAGGAAAGGTCTCGAGGAGGGGCAACTGATCGGCCTCTTCATTGGAACTGTGAAGCAATCGGCTCATATGGTCAGCGACCACGTTTTCGCTGCCCTTCTTGTCTCTGATTTCAAGGTCGAATTCCTGGAGCAGTAGCATCCAACGTAGCAACCTTGGCTTGGCGTCCTTTTTAGTGAGCAAATACTTCAAGGCAACATGATCCGTGTATACTATGAGCTTGGTTTGACTTAGATATGAGCGGAACTTCTCAAGGGCAAAGATAACAGCAAGGAGCTCCTTCTCGGTGGTGGAGTAGTTCAGCTGGGCATCATTCAGGGTTCGACTTGCGTAGTAAATGACATGAGGGAGCTTGTCAACACGCTGTCCCAAAACTGCTCCTATGGCGAAGTCCGAGGCATCACACATTAGTTCGAATGGTAAGTCCCAATTCAGTGGCATGATGATGGGTGATGCCGTGAGCTTTGCCTTGAGTGTGTTGAATGCCTCACGGCATCCCTTAGTGAACTCAAATGTGGCGTCCTTGGCTAGAAGATCACACAAAGGTCTTGTAATTTTCGAGAAATCTTTGATGAATCTGCGGTAAAAGCCAGCATGCCCTAAGAACGATCGAACCTCTTTGACTGTAGTGGGGTACGGCAGCCTCTCTACTATGTCTAACTTTGCTTTGTCCACTTCTATGCCTCGGCTAGAGATCACATGACCCAAGACAATTCCCTGTTGTACCATGAAATTGCACTTTTCCTAGTTCAGCACTAAATTGCTTTCTCTGCACCGTTCCAATACTCGAGTTAGGTTAACTAAGCACAATTCGAATGAATGTCCAAACACCGAGAAGTCGTCCATGAATACTTCAATTATATCTTCCACCATATCGGAGAAGATGCTCATCATGCAACGCTGAAAGGTAGCTGGGGCATTGCACAATCCAAACGGCATTCTTCTGTATGCAAAAGTGCCATATGGGCATGTGAATGTTGTCTTTTCTTGATCTTCGGGTGCAATAGCAATATGATTGTATCCTGAGTAGCTGTCCAAGAAGCAATAGTGGGAGTGTCCAGCCAGGCGCTCGAGCATTTGATCAATGAAGGGCAAAGGAAAGTGGTCCTTGCGTGTGGTTATATTTAGCTTTCGATAGTCAATGCACACTCTCCATCCTATTTGAATCCATTGAGGTACAAGCTCATCCTGCTCGTTTTTAACCACTGTGATCCCACTTTTCTTTGGCACGACCTGGACTGGGCTCACCCACTTGGAGTCACTAATTGGATAGATGATTCCAACGTCCAAAAGCTTTAGGACTTCTTTCTTCATGACCTCCTTCATAGGTGGATGCAATCGCCTCTGCGCCTGCCGTGATGGTTTGGAGTCTTCCTCCAGCAGTATCCGATGCATGCATTTTGTGGGACTTATGCCTTTGATGTCAGCTATTGTCCATCCAATTGCCGTTTGATTGACCTTAAGGATGTGAACTAATGCCTTTTCCTCTTTCGTACTTAGGGTAGATGCAATGATGACTGGAAGGGTTTGATTGTCGCCCAACTATGCATACTTTAAGTGCTCGGGCAAGGGCTTCAGCTCGAGTTCAGGAGCCTTTATGATGGACGGCAGGGTTTTCTGACTTGTGAGTGGTAACGCTTCGAAGGGAGGCATGTGGAATGGGAGGGCTGGCATGATGTCAAGGGCTCGTACCTCTTCGATCACGCTATCTGTAAGTGAATCCACAGTGTGTGGGTTACTAGTAATGGCCTTCTCAAGGTCATCCGTCATGCAAGACTGAGCAATTGTCTCCCGTAGCAGTAAGTCCATTGTGTTTAACAGAAAATCTACAATAGGCTTGGCAGGGTACTGGATGGTGTCATGGATGGAGAATGTCCGAAGCTGGTCCAGGACCTTGATGGAGACCTGGCCCTTTCTGACATCGATGAGGCACTCGGCTGTGGCTAATAATGGCCTTCCGAAGATGTGGGGAGGTTCCTCACTTTTGTCAATTTTGTCCATTCTTAGTACGTAGAAGTCTGCAGGGATGCATGTATCTCCGATTTGTACCAGTACGTCCTCAAGAACCCCCATTAGGTTGGTTACAGAAGCGTTAGCCAATCTGACACATAGGTGCGTGGGTTTGAGTGTGCCTAGGTTGAGTGACCTGTAAATATGGAATGGCATGATGTTCACTGATGCTCCCGTGTCGCAAAGGCAATGTTCGAATCTTTTTGACTGAATGACACATGGAAGGGATGGCGGCCCAGGATCATTGGCCTTAAGGGGCATGCGCAAAAGGGCAGCCGAGCAGGCCTTAGGGATGTCAATGGTGTCCATGGAGCTAAAACCACGTTTTCCTGCAACTAAGTCCTTGATCAGCTTCGCAAAGATAGGCATGTGCTTGACAATTTTATGGAAAGGCAGTGTGATCTGAAGCTTCTGCAACATGCTGATGATTTCTTCCTCAAAGTCCTCCCTTTGCTTATTCCTGTTTTGGAACCTGCGAGGAAATGGATAATCAACATTATTAGCTAACTCAAAAGTGACTTTTTTAGAATTGGAATTCTGAGGTTTAGAGTTAGAAGTATTCGAGTGCTGCGACTTGGGCTTAGGAGCAGGTTGCATGCCAGCCGTGGCCGAAGTAGGTGCAGTGTCAGGTCCTCCTTGCGGTAGGGCACTTGGTGACTCGTTGGACTGGTTCTGCGCCAGAGGTGTTGGCCATGGCATGTTTTGCGGCGCGCCTTGGTCGGTGATCCTTGGCAGAGTAGGTTGAGGCTCGGTTTCAGGTCCTCTGAGGGTGGCATATGTGGGGTCTTAAAGTGGTGTTTCCCTCTCCAGCGTGATGGCATTAGCTGGAGGATTGTGAAATCATTTCGGATTTACCAGGACTTGACTCGGTAGCTTGCCCTGCTCTCGCTGATTTAGTTGGTTCGCCACCTATCCCATTTGACGCTCCAAATTTGCAATTGCATTTTTTATGTCTCCCGTCTGACTCTGGCTATCTTGCATGAATTTTATGAATTGAGCATGTTGTTGAGTCAGGATATGGAAGGAGTCCTCAAGAGACTTGCTTCAGCCATTCGGATTTGAGGAAGGACCGTGATAGTTCCCCTGAGGGCCTGCGGCTTGCTGCTCAAATCCAGGAGGTGGCAAGGGATTTGCGGCTGCTTGATTGTTGCTCCAACGGAAATTTGGATGATTTTTCCACCCCGGATTGTAAGTGTTGGAATATGGGTCATTCCGGGGTCAATAATTGCTATTGAACCCTCCAGCAAAGTTGGCATCTTCCACAACCGGGCAGTCCTGGGATTTGTGGCCCTGAATTGAACATACCTCACATATGTGAACTTCTTTGGCTTTCTCGCTACACAACTGTTTCACCATTGCCGTGAGCTGAGCAATGGAGTCATCTTTGTATTTGGCGGATGCATCACCCGTAGCTCTAGAGGAGGGACCCCTGTAGCTGAACTATTTTTCCCTTTGAGCAATGTTCTCAAAGGCGGTCCTTGCTTCCTCGGCTGTGCCTTCTAGAATCCCTTGGGATTGAGAGTCCACCATTGTCCGATCGCTAGTCTTCAAGCCTCCATAGAAGTATAGCATAAGATGATGGGCATCAATATGGTGGTGGGGGCACGCCCGTAGCATCTGATTGAACCGCTCCCAAAACTCGTAGAAAGACTCCTCCATGTCTTGCCGTGGGTTCATGATCTTGGACTTTAACTCATTTGTCTTTTCCACGGGAAAGTACTGTGTTAAGAATTTGGACGTCAAGTCCCTCCAAGAGTGAATGGAAGCCGGCGCCAGTGAATGAAACCATGTCTTGGCGCGATCCTTGAGACTGAAGTGAAAGAGCCGCAGGCGGATTTTAGATTCTATCATACCATTGATGCGCAGTGTTGAACAAACCTCAACAAATTCCTTGATATGAAAGTGCGGGTCCTCGCCAGCAAGGCCGTGGAATGTGGGCAGCATGTGAATTGTCCCCGACTTCAATTCGATGTTTGCAACTGTTGACTCGGGAAAAATAATTGGAAATTGATCCTCTGAGACATGGGGCATGGCAAAATCCTTAAGGGGCCGTGGGGCTTGCGGTACTAGGCCACGTTCCAGGCCCTGCTCTTCTTTGTGGTCCGCCATCCTCCTTGGGCTTGGTGGCGGGGAGCCGTGGACTGAAGATGCTTGCGATGATGGTCCACTTGATGACCCATGCACTGAACCTTGGAATGACATACACGGGTACCTAACAAAAAGAAAAACTAAGTTACAAATCTAAACTTGAATGGGCACCGTTGAGGGACAGTCCCCGGCAACGGCGCCAAAAACTTGTTGGTAAAATTAAAGAGCAAGAAATATGCAATTCAATTCTAACAGTTATAAAATCCTTGCAAGTGCACAAATCGATAAGAATAGTATAGTAGCACAGCAAGAGTGGATCCCTCGAGGACTTGTATCAACGTTATGACCACTTTAGTTCCGATTTATTAACTTAGTGAAAACACACACACACACGCATGGGGGTTTATGATGTGAGAACTGAAATTTAAAGACAAGAAAAATAAAATGCAGAAAATAACAATGCAAGAATTAACGGTTGATTGATTATTAACTAAGGCGAATTAAGGCTTACTATCCACTCTAACCAATTATAGCTCTTAACTAGATTTCCTTGACCTAATTACTATGCATTTTCTGAATTAGTTGCCCGTGCCTAGGACCTGGCGTTGGTTCACTAAACACATCTTATTCCCTCTTACTTAGCATGTTCTAAACAGGGCATATGCCTAGAACGTCTATCACCTACCTTTTAAGATGATGCATGAAGTTTAAAGAGAATTTAATGACACCACATTAGCCTAGCAAAGTGACATGCAATCCTAGGTCGTTATGAGTTAAGATTACAAGTAAGAATACTTTCGATGCTCCAAATCACAAGATGATATGACGGTAACTCAAGCAATTACATCTATAATTATATGCAAACAAGGTAGCTAATCTTATAGGCATAAATTAAGGTCATTAAGCATAGTAATCCAACTTATTCAGCATGCATAGCAATCATAATCAAGAGCCAGAATCTAATCAACAAGCTAACATGGCTAGGGCTTCAAGCAGCCCTAATCCTAATGACTACTCACACATAAATGAAATTGAAACAAATATAATTGAATTCATAAGTAAATTGCAATAATGAAAATAAGGGTACATAAGATATTGTGAAGAACATGTGCAGCAGAAGACACGGCAGAGCCTTCTTCTTCAAGCTCCACGTCCAACACACTCTATTCCGGGAAGAACCAAGCTTTAACGTAAAACTCTAAAAAACCAAAATACTATCTGCAGCTAAGGTGTCTCTGTATCTCCCAAAAATGCCTCTAGCTAATTATCTCCCCTTTTGCCTAATTCTCCTTCCTTTAAAACATTGAACAAAGGCTCCCTTTTATAGACAAAGGGAAACCTTGTCCTATAAGGATTGGTAAAACCATATTCTATAAGGATTGGGAAAGTTATTTTACTTTTAATTAATTACAAAGTCCTTAAATCTATTAGAACCAATCAGAACACGGCTGGGAGTGTGAATGCAAACTGGCAAGTGGGAACGCAAGCTGGCCAAACTTGGATTTTGGACTATCTTCGTAATCAGGATCTAGGATTGCGCTTTTGAAGCACAACATGAGTATAGTAGAAGCGCATCTTCGTCCAAGTAAACCACACAACAACTCAACAACTAACCCATAAAACAACCATAGCCCATTAGGTTAAATTACATATACAACTCAACCGAACCCTATTCCAACTACGCATCAAAAGGTGATGCTTCCTCCTAGTCTCGGCGCCTCATCCCGCTACAGCCTAGAGGGTACAAAACCAAAACAATTGTGAGTGGACAATAGAACCAAATAAAATAAAAGTGTGGTCTCGCAAATAAAATAATAATATTCATCGATATAATCCCACCTTGGTATCACCCCGTACATGCAATAAGATCCGCATATACAAGTAAATATCACTTACCGTAATCCATTTGATCTACCTTGGTGGAACCCAAGCAACCATTACCTGTGTCTGCCATATCAGTAACCCGGCGAAGCCATAATCCTCGGTCGAAGCCAATATCCTAGTCGAAACAGTCATCCTGACCATAACCGTCATCACGAGCCGTAGTTCGATATCCCAACTGTGACCGTCATCCCGAGCCATAGATCGATATCCCAATTGTAACCATAATTCCGAGCCGTAGCTCGATATCATGATGGAATCCTCCACATCATCGCTAATACCTCACAAAGCATATAATGGAATCCTCCACACCATAGCTCACATCTTCCCGAGAGTATGATGGAATCCTCCATACCATACCTCATACCTTTCCGAGGCTATGATGGAATCCTCCATACCATAGCTCACATCCTCCCGAGAGTAAGATGGAATTCTCCATACCATACCTCGTACCTTTCTGAGCCTATGATGGAATCCTCTATACCAAAGCTCACATCTTCCAAGAGTATGATGGAATCCTCCATAACATACCTCATATCATCATAAGAGTATGATGGAATCCTCCATAACATACCTCATATCATCCGGAGAGTATGATGGAATCCTCCATAACATACCTCATATCATGTTGAGAGTATGAGTGAATCCTCCCTGCCATACCTCACCGAGAAACTCCCACCAACCCTCCCACCAACCCTCCCACCAGGGTCAAAGCCTAACCCAACATCTTGGGCCGAAACCCCAAAACCATCAGATACGTAGGCCTAAGCCCAAATACGTAACCCCAGGCCTAAGCCTAATATTTATAACTCGGGGCCGAGGCCCAATATCCGTATCCGGACAAGCCCCAAATCATAAAAAAATCATTATCGAAATCCATAATCAATAACAAATCCACAAAGCCGAGTCGTAGCCAAACTATGTCACCGGCCCAAGCCAAAAGGTTCCCAAATCATTAACCTTAATTATCACATGTATTAAACCATAGTCCAAAATTCAAAATCTTCGATTAACGATCAATAATTCAAGCATAATCGTCCTTAATTCTAGAAATGCATAATTGATAAGCAATTCAATAATCCATAATTCATAATAAATCATTAAAACGATTATCCGTAGTTCTCTGGTCTCATAACTAACAATTAAATATTAGGAAGGATCACCTATAATTTCCAAAATGCATGATCAATAATAAAACAAATAGAACGTATACTTATGCATGCATTATAATTTAAAAACCAAGATCCACTCACTATGACGTCCAAACGAGTCCAATTTCAAGCTATTCGGTCCTCCATAACGTCGGAGTCACCACGCTTGTGGTGGCTGGAAATTAGACGAGAAGCTCCGGCCAGTTTTTGAGCCTTTGGTTCTCCTTACCCGGTGATCCTCAATCTTCAGGGATGGTATGGTTGAGTTTGTGGAGATGAGGGGAAGGTAGCAGTGTCCTTGGTTCGGGTTGAAACGTCCAAGAAATTGGGTAATGGTGGTGGTGTGTGTTTATGTGTGTTTCCTTGTGTGGTCTCACGGCAAGGAAGACGAAAATGTTGTGGGCGAGGAGAGAGAGAGTACTAGAAAAATCTGGAAAATTAAAGGGAAAAGAGGTGGGAAAAATCTGAAACTCAATTTACCAAAATGCCCTTACCCTTTCTAGACCCGTAACTCTCTCAAATGAACTCTGATTTTCTCGTGCCGCTTGTTTACGAACACGTGAGTTCGAGACCTACGCGATGGACCAAGAAAAACTTTCAAAAGTAATCCCAAACTAAAAGTGATTTTCGAACCTCTCCTAAAATCGAAGCCTAAATTGTCTTTTCCTAAATTAATTTATGAAAATCGAATAATTAAACGTATTGGTCGTTACATAAAATCCAACTCCCGTAACCCCGGGGGGTACACACGCGTCTTAACTAAAAACGCAGCAACTTCGGACATCCAAAACAACCCCTAAATGAACTCTGATTGACCCAAAACATGTGCGCAACAGGTCCAGAATGTCAAAAACATAAAAAAACGTGTTCGTTGGAACCCGGCGAAAGGCCATACGCGCTGCCGTGGCCGGCCAGGAATCACCAACCCCACCCCCCACCCACCCCCTGGTGGCCGGCCAAGAATCACCCCATCTTCCCCCAATCCCCGTCCCCACGCGCAACTGCAGCTTGTACTCGCCTCCTTCCTCAAACTCCGGTTGTTGTTCACTCGTCAAAAAACCTCCATAACCACCCTATTTTCATAGCTTTCTAATTCACTCATTTCTCAACGAAATTGATGTTCTAATAATGGAAATCTATCTACTAGAGCCAATGAATTCAAATATGAAGTCAGAACTGAGATTCATTACCTGTGGTGGCCAGAAATTGGCCAGAAAGGTGTGGCGGTACTGTTCACCGGCGTTTCTCCTTCCTCCGGCGCTGTCAACCTTGATGGTGGGTATGGATGAGCTTAGAATGAAGAGAGGAAGATGATGGTGTGATTTGTTCGCGGTGGTTTGGCCTAAATCAAAAAGTTATAATTTGGGGTGTGTGTGTTCTTCGGCCAAGAGATATGAGAGAGAAATGTAATGAAAAATCTGGAAAAATCTAAGGTTTTAAAAATATCTCACAACCCAAAATTACCAAATTGCCCCTAAAGCTTCTAGACACATAACTCTCTCGTTCAGACTCCATTTTTCGCATGCTGCTTGTTACGAACTCGTGAGTTCGAGACCTATGCGACGGTCCAAGAAAAACTCTCAAAAGTGTCTCCAAACAAAAAGTGACTTTCGAGCCTCTTATAAATTCGGGTGTAAAATTGTCATTTTCTAAATTAATTTACGAAAATTGACCCAAGCTCCAGTAACTTGTGTTTTCATGCTTTCGACGTTCTGGATCTTTTGGCTGAGGTTTTGGGTCTATCGGAGTTTGTTTGGGGGCTGTTTTAGACATTCAAATTTACTTTGAACGTGTTTAGGGCGCGGGTGAACTCTCGGGGTTGAGGGGGTCATAATTTAGATTGTTAATTGTCATTTAGTAGTGCCAAGTGATATTTTTTATAGGCGTAGTTGCTCCGAAGGTCATGGGGGATCGAATAGCTTGGAGATTTGACTCGATTGGAGGTTACAGTGAATGGACTTTGGTCTCTAAAGTATAATGCATGCATAGTGATATGTTTTAAATGTTTTATAAGTAATTATGAATTTTGGTAATTGAGGAGGATTATTTTAAAATTCTTTCTTATAATTATAAGATTCGGGAATTACGTATAATTGGGTTATTTGATTTATTATTGACTATGGATTGGATGTGGATTTATGGAATTCTTAACAATTATGCATTCCTGGAATTGGGAACGTTCATGCTTAAATGATTGATTGTGGTTTAAGGACTATGGATTTTCTACGTTTGATGAATAAGGTTAATGTTTTGAAATGTTGATATGGTTATTGGGCTACGGTTCGCTATTGTAGATTTGTTATTAATTTTGGATATGGTTTGGGGTCTGTCCCAGAGATGGATATTGGGCCTCAGCTTGGAGTCCTGGATGTTGGTCTTAGGCCTGGGCTTTGGTGATTTTGGCTTTTGTCAGGTATTGTGGAATTCCGCCACTTGTCTTTGAGGTATTATCGGATATGTGAGGCGGGGGATTTCTCCGACACATGATGTTGAGGTATTTTTCATCATGTGCTCATGGAGGGTTGTATTATTTCTCTGACACATGACGTCGAGGAATTTTCTGTCATGTGCTCGTTGAGGGTTATATGATTTCTCCGACCGCATGATCTTGAGGTATTTTCGGTCATGCGTGCTCATCTCCGACACATGATCTTGAGGTATTTTCGGTCATGTGCTCGTCAAGATTATCTACGCGCGTAGTGCATGATTTTCGACACATGATCTTAAGGTATTTTCGGTCATGTGTTGGCCCGCATGATGTTAACGTATTTTCGATCATGCGGAGAGTAGGTCCTCAGGTTGGACCTCTCAATTCTCTAGCCATTGCCTTGAGATGCATTCGGCAATCATTAGGAGGGCATGTCCCCTTATAGAACAGCCTAAGATATCGTGCTACGGCTCGGGAAGAGTCGGGATATTGAGCTACGACTCGGGATGAGTCGGGATATTGAGCTACAACTCGAGATGAGCCGGGATATTGAGCTACAACTAGAGATGAGCTGGACATCAAGCTGAGGCTCGGGGATGATGGCTACAGCCAGGATATTGAGTTACGGCTCTGGATGAGCCGAGATATTGAGCTACGGCTTGAGATGATGACTTCGGTCAGAATGGGCTAAGGCTCGGGATACCGGCTTCGATCGGATTATCACGATGGTAGGTATAGTGACATATGGCGTAGGTTTCAACTAGGTGAATTAAAGAGTTTCTGGTAAGTTGAGTATATATATATATATATATATATATATATATATATATATTTATTTATTTAATGGAGGGTCTTATGGTACGTACGGTTTACCACGAGGTGAGTTTATAACGAGGTGAGTTTATCACGAGGTGAGTTTATCACGAGGTGAGTTTATCACGAGGCGAGTTTATCATAATTTTACTTATTATTATTACCATCACTTTATTAGCGTGTTTACGCTTCGATTTGGTTCTAATGCCCACTCAAAGTTGTTTGGCTTGTAACCTCCAGCCTGTAGCGAGACGAGGCGTCGAGACTAGGAGGAGGCATCACCTTCTGCTACGTAGTTGGTATAGGTTTGGGTTGAGTTTTATATGTAATTTAACCTAGTGTGCTCTGATTGTTTTATGGGTTAGTTGTTGAGATGTTGTGTGGGTTACTTGGATTTAGTTTATCTGGAACGTTGGGTTAGCGGATTTGTTATTTGTATCCTTCGTTTGACATGTGGAATACGATTTGACCCAGCTACAAGGGAGACTGTGCCGAATTTTCGGTAGAATTCTCGTAGAGTATTTATTAGTGTAGTGAAGGTATTTCAGGAATTGTGTTGAGGTTTCAGGTTTTGTCAGACGGGAGCAGGGCTTCTCCCGAATTTCGAGGGGAAATTCGGGAGGGGTCCTGTCAAACTTCCTCGAGACAGCCAGCTCTATGGTGGTCCTCATGGGCAACACGCAAAGCCTCACCAAAATGTTGTCCAGAGTAGAGCGACATGCATGTTCGGATGACGAGAAGAATGCTACACATGCTACTGCTCACACTAAACCAAGCGAGGAAACATATGAGGCGTCGGCGTCACTCCACGATGACGTCAATTTTGAAACTATACCAAGCAAGTCCAACAAGCTCAAGGCCATCTTGACCTCCAATGCCCTGGCCACTGGGAAATCCAACGTGCATTTCTCAGCGCCTTTCCACCGAATCTACAACGAAATCAAGGACAAGCCTTAGTTCAAGAGGTCAGCCCTCATCCAAAGAAATTAAGTAAAGGCCGACAAGACTAGGTGGTACGCCTATCACAACTGCTATGGTCACACTATCAGCACGTGCAACACCTTTGTTCGTGCCAAGACTGACCAAGCAACGAGCACATACAGAAGACTCAAAAGATCACATCAAGCCTATCCCCACGGCCCACTAACAAGGCTCACCACCAAAACCCACCGTTGGGTCCCACCATCAAGACCTAATCTTGCCTATATAAGGAACATTATCACCCGCATTTGAGGGATTCCACTCTCTCACTAGATATACACTCTCTCTCTAACCTTGAGAGTTCTCCATTCTCTTTACAGTACACATTTTCTCTCTAAAAGGCTCTAAGCCTATCGTATCATGAACAAACAAATACAATTATACTAATGAGAAAGGCGAAACACTGTGGATGTAGCTCGATTTGGGTGAATCACGTACATGTTTGTGTTCTTGGATGAGTGCGGTCTTCCTACTTCTAAGTTGGTACATTTTATGCATCAACAGTTTTGCACCATCTGTGGGAATTGTAACAAATAGCTATGTTAGTTTCCCTCTCTTCCTCACACCCATTGAAACCCAGGAGCCTAAGAACACCGAGCACCATACTACAAATCAGCTTTGGTCATCCAAGAAGAACACCTCTCTCTTCCAAAGTCTCTCAAGCCGCCGAAACTCACTCAGCAGATCGGCACGAGTCGACATGTGCACAACAAAATGGACATTAGGCACCCAACTTTATGAAGAGCCCAACTATGTTGGTTGCCATGTTGCCCACAACGTAATGGAGCCCAATTCCATATCATCATATACCTACCATTAAAGGCACGAAGCCCAACGACAACGTCAAAAGCCCACCAACATCAATCTTGCATAGCAACACACCTTATTTGTATAGCACGAAGAGGCAAATTGCATACCTCAACAAAGTGAAGCCCAAGTCCACATGTCATTACATAACAAAGCCTAGTAACTATACAAGCCCAACAACATCATCAGTCTTTTGGTCATTGACAACAACATCGGTTATCTCTCATCAGCAGCCAAGTCAGCAACCATGATCAAAAATACAAAAATTTTGACCGGCATAAAAAACAAAGCGAGCAACCGAAAAAATCAATGCCCAAACTACACATCACGACCTATGCGATGGTCACTGATTCGCTCCCCCCTTTTATCAACTCTTCCATCGTCAACTTCGCAATCCATTAATCTATATTTCCAAGAGAACAAATATAGAAAACCCGCTAGTGAGTTGTGATTGGTTTTCGACACATGATCTTAAGGTATTTTCGGTCATGTGTTGGCCCGCATGATGTTAACGTATTTTCGATCATGCGGAGAGTAGGTCCTCAGGTTGGACCTCTCAATTCTCTAGCCATTGCCTTGAGATGCATTCGGCAATCATTAGGAGGGCATGTCCCCTTATAGAACAGCCTAAGATATCGTGCTACGGCTCGGGAAGAGTCGGGATATTGAGCTACGACTCGGGATGAGTCGGGATATTGAGCTACAACTCGGGATGAGCCGGGATATTGAGCTACAACTAGAGATGAGCTGGACATCAAGCTGAGGCTCGGGGATGATGGCTACAGCCAGGATATTGAGTTACGGCTCTGGATGAGCCGAGATATTGAGCTACGGCTTGAGATGATGACTTCGGTCAGAATGGGCTAAGGCTCGGGATACCGGCTTCGATCGGATTATCACGATGGTAGGTATAGTGACATATGGCGTAGGTTTCAACTGGGTGAATTAAAGAGTTTCTGGTAAGTTGAGTATATATATATATATATATATATATTTATTTAATGGAGGGTCTTATGGTACGTACGGTTTACCACGAGGTGAGTTTATAACGAGGTGAGTTTATCACGAGGTGAGTTTATCACGAGGTGAGTTTATCACGAGGCGAGTTTATCATAATTTTACTTATTATTATTACCATCACTTTATTAGCGTGTTTACGCTTCGATTTGGTTCTAATGCCCACTCAAAGTTGTTTGGCTTGTAACCTCCAGCCTGTAGCGAGACGAGGCGTCGAGACTAGGAGGAGGCATCACCTTCTGCTACGTAGTTGGTATAGGTTTGGGTTGAGTTTTATATGTAATTTAACCTAGTGTGCTCTGATTGTTTTATGGGTTAGTTGTTGAGATGTTGTGTGGGTTACTTGGATTTAGTTTATCTGGAACGTTGGGTTAGCGGATTTGTTATTTGTATCCTTCGTTTGACATGTGGAATACGATTTGACCCGGCTACAAGGGAGACTGTGCCGAATTTTCGGTAGAATTCTCGTAGAGTATTTATTAGTGTAGTGAAGGTATTTCAGGAATTGTGTTGAGGTTTCAGGTTTTGTCAGACGGGAGCAGGGCTTCTCCCGAATTTCGAGGGGAAATTCGGGAGGGGTCCTGTCAAACTTCCTCGAGACAGCCAGCTCTATGGTGGTCCTCATGGGCAACACGCAAAGCCTCACCAAAATGTTGTCCAGAGTAGAGCGACATGCATGTTCGGATGACGAGAAGAATGCTACACATGCTACTGCTCACACTAAACCAAGCGAGGAAACATATGAGGCGTCGGCGTCACTCCACGATGACGTCAATTTTGAAACTATACCAAGCAAGTCCAACAAGCTCAAGGCCATCTTGACCTCCAATGCCCTGGCCACTGGGAAATCCAACGTGCATTTCTCAGCGCCTTTCCACCGAATCTACAACGAAATCAAGGACAAGCCTTAGTTCAAGAGGTCAACCCTCATCCAAAGAAATTAAGTAAAGGCCGACAAGACTAGGTGGTACGCCTATCACAACTGCTATGGTCACACTATCAGCACGTGCAACACCTTTGTTCGTGCCAAGACTGACCAAGCAACGAGCACATACCAAGCAACGAGCACATACAGAAGACTCAAAAGATCACATCAAGCCTATCCCCACGGCCCACTAACAAGGCTCACCACCAAAACCCACCGTTGGGTCCCACCATCAAGACCTAATCTTGCCTATATAAGGAACATTATCACCCGCATTTGAGGGATTCCACTCTCTCACTAGATATACACTCTCTCTCTAACCTTGAGAGTTCTCCATTCTCTTTACAGTACACATTTTCTCTCTAAAAGTCTCTAAGCCTATCGTATCATGAACAAACAAATACAATTATACTAATGAGAAAGGCGAAACACTGTGGATGTAGCTCGATTTGGGTGAATCACGTACATGTTTGTGTTCTTGGATGAGTGCGGTCTTCCTACTTCTAAGTTGGTACATTTTATGCATCAACAGTTTTGCACCATCTGTGGGAATTGTAACAAATAGCTATGTTAGTTTCCCTCTCTTCCTCACACCCATTGAAACCCAGGAGCCTAAGAACACCGAGCACCATACTACAAATCAGCTTTGGTCATCCAAGAAGAACACCTCTCTCTTCCAAAGTCTCTCAAGCCGCCGAAACTCACTCAGCAGATCGGCACGAGTCGACATGTGCACAACAAAATGGACATTAGGCACCCAACTTTATGAAGAGCCCAACTATGTTGGTTGCCATGTTGCCCACAACGTAATGGAGCCCAATTCCATATCATCATATACCTACCATTAAAGGCACGAAGCCCAACGACAACGTCAAAAGCCCACCAACATCAATCTTGCATAGCAACACACCTTATTTGTATAGCACGAAGAGGCAAATTGCATACCTCAACAAAGTGAAGCCCAAGTCCACATGTCATTACATAACAAAGCCTAGTAACTATACAAGCCCAACAACATCATCAGTCTTTTGGTCATTGACAACAACATCGGTTATCTCTCATCAGCAGCCAAGTCAGCAACCATGATCAAAAATACAAAAATTTTGACCGGCATAAAAAACAAAGCGAGCAACCGAAAAAATCAATGCCCAAACTACACATCACGACCTATGCGATGGTCACTGATTCGCTCCCCCCTTTTATCAACTCTTCCATCGTCAACTTCGCAATCCATTAATCTATATTTCCAAGAGAACAAATATAGAAAACCCGCTAGTGAGTTGTGATTGGTTTTCGACACATGATCTTAAGGTATTTTCGGTCATGTGTTGGCCCGCATGATGTTAACGTATTTTCGATCATGCGGAGAGTAGGTCCTCAGGTTGGACCTCTCAATTCTCTAGCCATTGCCTTGAGATGCATTCGGCAATCATTAGGAGGGCATGTCCCCTTATAGAACAGCCTAAGATATCGTGCTACGGCTCGGGAAGAGTCGGGATATTGAGCTACGACTCGGGATGAGTCGGGATATTGAGCTACAACTCGGGATGAGCCGGGATATTGAGCTACAACTAGAGATGAGCTGGACATCAAGCTGAGGCTCGGGGATGATGGCTACAGCCAGGATATTGAGTTACGGCTCTGGATGAGCCGAGATATTGAGCTACGGCTTGAGATGATGACTTCGGTCAGAATGGGCTAAGGCTCGGGATACCGGCTTCGATCGGATTATCACGATGGTAGGTATAGTGACATATGGCGTAGGTTTCAACTGGGTGAATTAAAGAGTTTCTGGTAAGTTGGGTATATATATATATATATATATATATATATATATTTATTTAATGGAGGGTCTTATGGTACGTACGGTTTACCACGAGGTGAGTTTATAACGAGGTGAGTTTATCACGAGGTGAGTTTATCACGAGGTGAGTTTATCACGAGGCGAGTTTATCATAATTTTACTTATTATTATTACCATCACTTTATTAGCGTGTTTACGCTTCGATTTGGTTCTAATGCCCACTCAAAGTTGTTTGGCTTGTAACCTCCAGCCTGTAGCGAGACGAGGCGTCGAGACTAGGAGGAGGCATCACCTTCTGCTACGTAGTTGGTATAGGTTTGGGTTGAGTTTTATATGTAATTTAACCTAGTGTGCTCTGATTGTTTTATGGGTTAGTTGTTGAGATGTTGTGTGGGTTACTTGGATTTAGTTTATCTGGAATGTTGGGTTAGCGGATTTGTTATTTGTATCCTTCGTTTGACATGTGGAATACGATTTGACCCGGCTACAAGGGAGACTGTGCCGAATTTTCGGTAGAATTCTCGTAGAGTATTTATTAGTGTAGTGAAGGTATTTCAGGAATTGTGTTGAGGTTTCAGGTTTTGTCAGACGGGAGCAGGGCTTCTCCCGAATTTCGAGGGGAAATTCGGGAGGGGTCCTGTCAAACTTCCTCGAGACAGCCAGCTCTATGGTGGTCCTCATGGGCAACACGCAAAGCCTCACCAAAATGTTGTCCAGAGTAGAGCGACATGCATGTTCGGATGACGAGAAGAATGCTACACATGCTACTGCTCACACTAAACCAAGCGAGGAAACATATGAGGCGTCGGCGTCACTCCACGATGACGTCAATTTTGAAACTATACCAAGCAAGTCCAACAAGCTCAAGGCCATCTTGACCTCCAATGCCCTGGCCACTGGGAAATCCAACGTGCATTTCTCAGCGCCTTTCCACCGAATCTACAACGAAATCAAGGACAAGCCTTAGTTCAAGAGGTCAGCCCTCATCCAAAGAAATTAAGTAAAGGCCGACAAGACTAGGTGGTACGCCTATCACAACTGCTATGGTCACACTATCAGCACGTGCAACACCTTTGTTCGTGCCAAGACTGACCAAGCAACGAGCACATACAGAAGACTCAAAAGATCACATCAAGCCTATCCCCACGGCCCACTAACAAGGCTCACCACCAAAACCCACCGTTGGGTCCCACCATCAAGACCTAATCTTGCCTATATAAGGAACATTATCACCCGCATTTGAGGGATTCCACTCTCTCACTAGATATACACTCTCTCTCTAACCTTGAGAGTTCTCCATTCTCTTTACAGTACACATTTTCTCTCTAAAAGGCTCTAAGCCTATCGTATCATGAACAAACAAATACAATTATACTAATGAGAAAGGCGAAACACTGTGGATGTAGCTCGATTTGGGTGAATCACGTACATGTTTGTGTTCTTGGATGAGTGCGGTCTTCCTACTTCTAAGTTGGTACATTTTATGCATCAACAGTTTTGCACCATCTGTGGGAATTGTAACAAATAGCTATGTTAGTTTCCCTCTCTTCCTCACACCCATTGAAACCCAGGAGCCTAAGAACACCGAGCACCATACTACAAATCAGCTTTGGTCATCCAAGAAGAACACCTCTCTCTTCCAAAGTCTCTCAAGCCGCCGAAACTCACTCAGCAGATCGGCACGAGTCGACATGTGCACAACAAAATGGACATTAGGCACCCAACTTTATGAAGAGCCCAACTATGTTGGTTGCCATGTTGCCCACAACGTAATGGAGCCCAATTCCATATCATCATATACCTACCATTAAAGGCACGAAGCCCAACGACAACGTCAAAAGCCCACCAACATCAATCTTGCATAGCAACACACCTTATTTGTATAGCACGAAGAGGCAAATTGCATACCTCAACAAAGTGAAGCCCAAGTCCACATGTCATTACATAACAAAGCCTAGTAACTATACAAGCCCAACAACATCATCAGTCTTTTGGTCATTGACAACAACATCGGTTATCTCTCATCAGCAGCCAAGTCAGCAACCATGATCAAAAATACAAAAATTTTGACCGGCATAAAAAACAAAGCGAGCAACCGAAAAAATCAATGCCCAAACTACACATCACGACCTATGCGATGGTCACTGATTCGCTCCCCCCTTTTATCAACTCTTCCATCGTCAACTTCGCAATCCATTAATCTATATTTCCAAGAGAACAAATATAGAAAACCCGCTAGTGAGTTGTGATTGGTTTTCTACACACATGCTTGCCGATGGACATAGACATATGTGATCGTCCCAACATGCAATTTGACTCACTAGTCTCACTATTGGGAAAAAAAAAGACCTTATCACTGATCAAGGCTGGAGGTTTCTCACCATTGCTTGACATTAACAGAACTTATCGAGGAGGAGCCCATTCGCAATTGTTGGTGCTTAAGCTGTCAACAAGGCATCTAGGTAACTAAGTCCTAGACAAGTCAGCAAAAGAGGTGTTAAGCAGAACTGAGAAGAGTTTGTTACAACAGAAAACAGTGAAGGAGTGTGTGAGCCTAACTTGGCGCCCAAGCTAGAAGAGCCGTGTGGGTGTGTGTGTGTGTGACATCATAGTGTCATTACACTAAAAGAATGTAAGAGTGTATGTAAGGTGTGTGTGAGAGTGTAATCATACAATTCAATAACAATTGAATACTCTCTCTGTTATAGAAGAAGAGAGCATCTGAATCCTTCAAGAATTTCATAGTAGCATTTCATCAAACAATTGGTATGCAACAAACAAAACCATCCCATTCCTACAGAAATTAAATCTAGAGTTCATCACCCGAAGGATTCATTCCTACATCTAAGAACTATCAATCCAAATCTGCAATAAAACCATATTCGATTTGTGTTGAGTTTAGAGAACTTACTCGATTGAATCTGCAAATGCTTTCCGATTGTGTTGAAGCTGCTGAAATCAACATGGTATCAGAGCTATCTGATCTGTGAGCATTAGCACTAGGGACGATCATCTGTGAAGAAGAAGCAGCTGCGTCTAACATGACAGGAGCTGGTGGATCAGAGCTACGAGCTCCGATCTTTGATGGAACTAACACGAATTCTGGAGTATCAAAATGCGGACCATCCTCAGAGCACATGATCTCTGGGAGTATGTTGATGTTGGACTGCATGAAGAAGCAGGAGATGCTGCCGGTGATGTGGTTAACCAACCAACCCGAGCAGATTACATCAAGGATGCAAGAGCCTTGGGGATGCTTCAAACATCAGTTGCTGATACTATCTTCTCAAAAATCTCAAACGAGGAGACTACCAAATCAACTTGGGATCTGCTGAAAAGATAGTACAGAGGTGATCAGAAGGTAAGAGCAGTCAAGTTACAATCCTTAAGACGTGATTTTGAGTATACAAGGATGAAAGAAACTGTATCCTTATCCAACTATCTGTCTAGACTATATGAAATAGTGAATCAAATGAGAACCTATGGTGAAGATGTTACTGAAAAACAGTTAGCACAGAAAGTATTGATCAGCCTAACTAAATCCTATGATTCTATAGTATCTATTATAGAAGAAACTAGAGATATGGACACTGTGAATGTTGAGAATGTAGTGGCTTCCATTAGAGCTTTTGATCAAAGACTATAAATGCATGAGAGTACTGTGGATAAAGCATTTTCTAGTTTATCTATTCATGATAAGGGACAGAAAGGGACTGGTCAAAGCAAGTTCAAGAAACAGTTTAAGGGAAACAAAAACTGGAATCAGAAGTTCAATTCTGTAAAGCCTAACTACAAGCAAAGTATGAATCCCAGTAAAGCTGACAGCAGTGGTACTAAGTGCAGGATCTGTGACAAACTACACTATGGGGAAAACTGGTTCAAAGGAAAAACCAAGTGTTATCAATGCAACAAGTTTGGTCACATGGCCAAGAACTGCAACGGGAAGCATAATGCAAATGTTGCAAGACAAGCAGATGAAGAAGGTGCAATGTTCTATGCCTGTCACTCTGCTACATCTAAATCTGACACTGATATCTGGTACCTTGACAGTGGATGCAGTAATCACATGACATCGAATGAAGCCTCATTGATTAACTTAGATAAGTCTCTAAAGTCCAAGGTGAAAATAGGGACTGGTGAACTTGTGGATGCAAGTGGTAAAGGCACACTTGTGATCAAGACACAAAATGGAGACAGATTGATCAAGGAAGTGATGCAAGTGCCAGGTCTAGATGAGAATTTGCTCAGTGTTGGACAGATGGTGGAGCATGGATACAATCTTGTGTTTGAGGACAAGATTGCTAAGATCTATAATCAGGGAAATGAGGTTGCAACTGTTCCAATGACAAGGAATAGGTGTTTTCCACTCTCATTCAACCAAGTGATTCCAGTAGCAAGGATTGCCACTGAAGAGGGATGTTCCTGGCTATGGCATAGGAGGTTTGGTCATCTGAATCACTCTAGCCTAGATGTTCTGTACACAGAAGATATGGTTGTGGGAATGCCTAAGCTATCGAAGAAGAGTGCAGTGTGTGAAGGCTGCATTGTTGGCAAACAGCATGTTGAAAGTTTTGACAAGGGTAAAGCTTGGAGAGCATCAAAACTACTAGAGTTGATCCACTCTGATGTCTGTGGTCCAATGCAGACTGAGACAATGGGAGGAAACAAGTATTTCCTAACATTCATTGATGACTACTCTTGGATGTGTTGGGTTTATTTTCTTAAACACAAGTCTGGGGTGTTTAATGCATTCAAAAAGTTTAAGGCAATGGTTGAACTGCAGACAGAAAACAAGATCAAACGGTTGAGAAGTGACAGAGGAGGTGAGTTCACATCACAAGAGTTTCTGACCTACTGTGAACAAATGGGAATAGAAAGGCAGCTCACTGTGGCATACTCACCACAACAGAATGGGGTTGCAGAAAGGAAGAACAGAACTATTGTGGAAATGGCTAAATCTATGATGCATGACAAGAAGATGTCATATCAGTTTTGGGCTGAAGTTGTTAATACAGCAGTCTATCTACTTAACAGGTGCCCTACAAAGGCAATTCTAAGGATGACACCATTTGAGGTGTACAGTGGGAGGAAACCAGGAGTAAAACACTTAAGAGTGTTTGGTTCTGTGTGCTACACTCATCTACCTTCACAGCTTAGACAGAAGCTAGATGAAACTACTTCAAAATGGGTGTTTGTAGGCTATGGAAGTTGTGAGAAAGGGTATAGGATTCACAATCTGGAAACCAAGAAAATTGTGATTTCCAGAACTGTGACCTTCAATGAGAGAGCAATGTGGAACTGGGAAACAAATGAAGAACTCAGAATCCAAGTTCCTGAGATGGAGACTGACATTCCTATGGTTCAAGAACCAGACCTTCAAGCTCAGGACTCACAACCAAGTTTAAGCATCAGCTCATCCTCAGAAACATCAGCTGAGTCAGAAAACATTCCAGCAAAGATGAGGAATATTGAAGATATCTATGCTAGATGTAACCTAACTATTGTTGAGCCTGAGAACTTTGAAGAAGCAGTAAAGGACAATGCCTGGAAGACAGCAATGAAGAATGAAATTGAGATGATTGAGAAGAACTCAACCTGGGAGTTGGTTAACAGACCAGCTGATAAACCAGTTATTGGGTTAAATGGGTATACAAGACCAAGCTGAACCTAAATGGCTTAATCCTGAAGCATAAGGCAAGGCTAGTAGCTAAAGGCTATGCACAGAAGCCTGGAATTGACTTCAATGAAACATTTGCTCCTGTTGCAAGACTAGATACAATCAGGACTTTGATTGCACTAGCTGCACAGAAGAAATGAAGTCTATATCAACTAGATGTCAAATCAGCCTTCCTAAATGGTGTCCTAGAAGAGGAAGTCTATGTGGATCAGCCTGCTTGTTTTGAAGTACAAAGAGAAGAAGGGAAGGTCTATAAGCTCAGAAAGGCCTTGTATGGTTTGAAACAAGCCCCTAGAGCTTGGTATGGTGAGATAGATTCTCACTTACTCAGCTGTGGATACCTAAGGAGTCCTAGCGAAGCAACATTGTACATGAAAGCAACTAAGGATGGCAGGACCTTAATAGTTTCCATATATGTAGATGACATTGTCTATACTAGCAATTGTGACAGATTGATGAAGGAATTCAAGGAGGACATGATGACTAAGTATGAGATGACTGATTTGGGACTTCTACATCATTTTCTCGGTATGGGAGTTATTCAAACAGAGAAGTTCATCTTCATCCATCAGCAGAAATATGCACAGCCTTTACTTGACAAGTTTGGAATGAAAGATTGCAAACTTGTGAGCACACCACTTGCTACTGATGACAAGCTCAGCAGAAGTGATAGTTCAGAAGCTGCAGATGAAGGTACCTATAGACAGATTGTTGGTAGTCTGTTATACTTAACTGCCACTAGACCAGACATCATGTTTACATCTAGTTTGCTATCTAGGTACATGCATAATCCATCAAAGAAACACTATGGTACAGCTAAGAGAGTGTTGAGATACATTCAAGGAACTATCTCTTATGGGATTGAATATCAAAAGGGAAAACAAGCTACTCTAGTAGGTTATTGTGATAGTGATTGGAGTGGTAGTTTGGATGATATGAGAAGCACCTCTGGTTATGCCTTCTCATTTGGCAGTGGGGTATTTTCTTGGGCCTCTGTGAAACAGCATAGTGTTGCCTTATCTACTGCTGAGGCAGAATATGTAAGTGCATCTGAGGCTACTGCTCAAGCCAAATGGCTGAGATTTGTGTTAAAGGACTTTGGAGAAGAACTAGTTGGAGCTACACCTATCCTATGTGATAATACTTCAGCTATAGCCATGTCAAAGAACCCAGTCTTTCACCAAAAGACTAAGCACATCAACATGAGGTTTCACTTCATAAGAGAAGCTATGCAAGCTGGTGAGATTGACCTAATCTACTGCAGGTAAGAGGAGCAGCTTGCAGATGTGTTTACTAAAGCACTACCTAAAAGCAGGTTCTACTACTTAAGGAGTATGCTAGGGCTAATGCCAGTGAACAGCTTAGGAAGGGATGTTGGTGCTTAAGCTGTCAACAAGGCATCTAGGTAACTAAGTCCTAGACAAGTCAGCAAAGGAGGTGTTAAGCAGAACTGAGAAGAGTTTGTTACAACAGAAAACAGTGAAGGAGTGTGTGAGCCAAGCTGGAAGAGCCGTGTGGAGGTGTGTGTGTGTGACATCATAGTGTCATTACACTAACAGAATGTAAGAGTGTATGTAAGGTGTGTGTGAGAGTGTAATCATACAATTCAATAACAATTGAATACTCTCTCTGTTATAGCAGAAGAGAGCATCCGAATCCTTCAAGAATTTCATAGTAGCATTTCATCAAACAATTGGTATGCAACAAACAAAACAATCTCATTCCTACAGAAATTAAATCTAGAGTTCATCACCCGAAGGATTCATTCCTACATCTAAGAACTATCAATTCAAATCTGCAATAAAACCATATTCGATTTGTGTTGAGTTTAGAGAACTTACTCGATTGAATCTGCAAATGCTTTCCGATTGTGTTGAAGCTGCTGAAATCAACAACAATAGCTCAACCCCACCGAATTTGGGTCAAGACCAATGTCAATTCTCAGCAAACCTGGACCCCATGCCACTCGGCACAAACCCAAAATGAGATCCTCCCTCTCGACCCGTCTTGGTACGCAAGTCCCTCTCTGCGCACACACTGACAGGTTTTAGTCCGCACCAGGGTGATCGGCAAGAATCTGCACGCCAACTCTCCTTCGCCTGCAAATCCCCATCTATGCACCTGCCAATATGACCAGCTACAGATCCAAACCAGCAAGTGACGCACACCCACCACGGCTGTTAACGACACCGATCGGCCTCCGGATGTCCATCGCCAACTGGCCTACGCACAAGCCACCGAGCACATCGACACATTTTAAATGCCCAAATGGCTACCTAATCGGTCTCCCACTATCAACAGTCACTAAGAGGTCCATCAAGCCTATCGGGTTAACAAGGCAGAGCCCACGCACAAGATTATCCACCGACCCAACAAATTGGAGCACCGATCAGCCCTCACACCAATGTCGACCAGTAGAAGCCAAACAAGGTCTCACATCCCTTGATCAGACCGATTGGCATCTAATTCACTTATCGGTATCCAATTCACCATTAGCAACCTTCGTGCTTACACGCCGATCGGCCTAATACAATCGCCGACTTTTCCTTCCTCCGTGCTTACACTCTTGCAAACACGCGGAAGAAGAAGTCACCGACCGACCGCCTCCACTTTTGCTCGGTAGACTTGCGAGCTCCATCCACCCATGGCCGAGAGAGAAATCATGGAAATATATCTCACATTGGCTGATTGGTTGGATCATCTCCACAACCCATGCTTTGAAGTGTTGACTTCGTTGGTACAAATGGGCACGAGTCTATTTACTTATATTGGGCTTTATATATATATATATATATATATATATATATATATATATATATATATATATATTACATATAAATTGGCAAAACAAAGTGGGCCTATGTGAAGCTATTATATATACAACAGCAAGCCCAATAGCAACCCAACATGCTCACATTGGTGGCACCGATCAGCATAAATAAAAGGAAGAAGCCAACTCCTTCAATCATATACACTTGTCTTCACCAAAATCCATGCAATTCAGCGACTTATCAGGGATCAACCCAAATAAAGACAGAAAGAACAAAGCTCAAACTGAGCAAAAATCCAAAAACACAGAGAACTACACCCATTGTCACACCTCACCGAGCGGTCCACTTATGCGCCGATCGGCCCATACACTCATCGAGCGGTCCACCGGTGCCCCTACCCTCATGATCAATGGAGAACCATCCCAGAAAATTAAAAGCACAATTCGAGGTTGATTGATCAACGCAACCCGATACAAGACCGACCAACCCACTTGAGTCCACAAATTTCCAACCTACCGCTTAGCAACATGTCTTCACTCTAAAATGAAGCCTACCCACGCACAAAGTTATCTATTTCAGATGGAAAACAGACCGACACCACCATTGGTCACTTGGGCAGCACCCTTCACGTATTTTGTCACACTGGGTGATTGGCATGGATGCTTTAAGGCTCAAACCTTCCACTCGGCATGCCCTCAAACCTCTTCAAAATCAAAACTTAAAACAAATGCCCCCAAGCAGCTCATACATGACAATGCTCTTCCAACTTAGCATAGCTTCTCAACTCAGCAAGTGGGGGACTCCATTTTTCGCTCTTCAATCATCTACTGATTCATGCCCCTATGGGTCAACACCACCACAACTCTTCTGAGGCAATGACAAACACATGATCAACTAGTCACTCCATGGGTCTTCCCAGCGACTAGTGTCACCAACATGAGCTCACATTTACATGCCCCATGGCAACAACTTGGCTCACATCAAGTAAGACCTCATGACAAGCTTCAACACAACTAGGTAACACTTCAAAACACACAAAAATTTATCATAAGCATTGTGCTTTCACCATTACCTCAAGAACACATTGGCATCACATATCATTACCTTTCAATCATGTGCATCACTATACTCACAACATTGCCATTGACACAAAACAACCAAGCACACATTTGCTCAACATATACCGAGCACACATCCGCTCAACACAATATCAAGCACACATTCTCTCAACACACATATCAAGCACACATTTGCTCACACACATACCAATCAAACATCCACTCAACAGACATGCCAAGCGAACATTAGCTCAAACAATGGCACACAAAAACATGTCGAGAAAACATTAGCTCAAACACTGGCAAACACAAAAACATGCCGAGCGAACATTAGCTCAAATAATGGCAAACACAAAAACAAGCCAAGTAAACATTAGCTAAAAAAAATAGCAAATAAAGACATGTCGAGCAAGTATACACTTACAAACAACATAACAACATTCAAAGCTAAACTAAGCTAAACGTGCCAACTATCACACACAATTAGCAAGAAACACTTGCAAATATTCAAAACTCAAGGCTCCACCCCCATCAGGGGACTACCAGAGTGCAATCACTATCATACCAACACATTTCAGACATTCAACAAACTACAAGTGAGTTTTCCTCTCGAGATCCCACCTTGACCGAGGACGTGGGGGACTGTTGATAGTGCTCCGAGCGGAGTAGTGGACAAAAACAAAGGATTTGCACGGTCAATAGCACTCTTACTACAAGTCCTCCACCGAGGCAGTCCACCTCAGTCAAGAACTTGGGGGACTTCTGTTCAAGCCAAGACTGACCAAGCAACGAGTCCATACAGAAGACTCAAAAGATCACATCAAACCCATCCCCAAGGCTCATTAACAAGGCTCACCACCAAGGCCCATCACTAAAGGCCACCGTTGGGTCCCACCATCAAGACCTAATCTTGCCTATATAAGGAACAATATCACCCTCATTTGAGGGATTCCACTTTCTCACTAGAGATACACTCTCTCTCTAACATTGAGAGCTCTCCATTCTCTCTACATTACACATTATCTCTCTAAAAGGCTCTAAGCCTATTGTATCATGAACAAACAAATACAATTATACTAATGAGAATTGGTTAACACCATGGACGTAGCCCGATTTGGGTGAACCACGTACATGCTTGTGTTATTCGGTGAGTACGGTCTTCCCACTTCTAAGTTGGTACATTTTATACATCAACAACCTTCGATAGGTATTTGCCGAACCTTGTCAAGGAAAGGCATTGCATCGAATACCTCACCTAACAGGACCCCACCCGAATTTCCTCCTTGAAATCTGTGAAGAGCCATGTTCCTATCTAACAACCCCGGAAAGTCAAGTCTTTCTAAACAGCTACACTTACGCTAACAACCAAAATTACAATAACTTATAGCAAAATTCGGCAGAATCTCCCCAGTAAAAGGGGTCAAATCCAACATGTCAGACAATTCAAGAATTCAAACCAAAATCAATCAAATAGACCCATAAAGGTAATCAAAGCATACTAGGTCTATAGTTTAGAATTTACAGAAAAATAGCTAAATCCTACAAGGTAAGGTCGCAGTGGAAATGATGCCTCTTTCTAGTCTCGGAGTCTCGTCTCGCCACAGTTTGGGGACTACAAAAACAAAAGAAAGTGTGATTGGCCAATAGAATAATTTAAGAGCGTAATTCTGTGAATGAATAAATAAAATAAACTAACTCCCACCTCATTATAAAATAATACGTGCTTAAATAAGGACTCGTATACAAAATATATACAACTTACCGGAAACCCATTTGATTTTAATCAGTGGAACCCATGCTACACACAACTCTACCCCCACAACCTCTCCATGGGACAAGGAAAGGTATTCCAGAAAGGTGGCCTTCTCCCCATACATGCATGTCCGAAAGTACCTCAAAGACATGCGGCTGGAAGCCAGGCCGAAGCTAATAATCCTGGGCCATAGCCCAATATCCCAGTCGAAGCCGATATCTTAGGCCATAGCCTAATATCTCGGGCCGTGGCTCAATATCCTGAGTTTTCGCCTATTATCTCGGGTCGTCGCCCAATATCCCATCCAAGTCGATATCTCGGGTCGTGGCCCAATATCCCAGTCATAGCCAATGTCTCAGGTCATCACCCAATGTCCCGACGGTAGACGATATCCGGGGTCGTTACCCAATATCCCAATCGAAGTCGATATCCCAGGTCATCGCCCAATATCCAGGTCGAAGCCGATATCCTAAACTGTAGACCAATATCCCGAGTCATCACCCAATATCCCAATCGTAGCCGATACCTCGGTGAGTGCATGATGGAATCCTCTAGATCATGCGCCCGAGAAACTAAACCTAGATCGTAGCCCGAAACCACATAACCAGGTCGAAGCCCAAAACACATATCCGGGCAGTAGCCCCAAATCATTCAAATCCATAGTTCTTAGTTAACGACATCCACAGTTAATAATATATCATTTAAGACAAATACATATGCATGCATACACTTATAAAAAAATAAAGTCCACTCACCTAAAAACTTGAGCAAGTTGACTAAGAGCTGACTGGTCCTCCATAGTCTCCGGAATTGCAGCTCTTGTCAAAAGTAATTACCCGAATCAATACTCAACATTTCCAAACCTTAAACCCGGGCCCCTAGCCCCCGTAGGCCCTCACACATCTTTAAACGGTTCTAAACTAGCTTAGAATGCTCAAACTGGCCCTAAAACGATTCAAACGGACCAAAAATGTGTAAAAACAGCTCTGAAACACACCGAAACTTGCACCGCGAGCCGTCGGAGGTCGGGACCCAGCCCCACAAGCCAGTCGGAGGGGGGAAACTGGCCCCATGCGTCGACCAGAGGTGGGGAACCGGCCCTACGCGCCTGCACGTGCCACCTCAAGCGTCCTCACACGTGCTAACAATCGCGGTGGAATATTCCATCAATCGCGGTTGGACCTCCGCTGGCGATGGCCGAAATCCGCCATTTGTTTGCTGGATTTTCAAGGTTTTCCAATTCCTTCATTTTTCAACCATTTTTCATGATCTACTAGTCTAAACTCATCTACTCGAGCCCAAGAATCCAAAAATGAGGTCAAAAGTCAGAAATCTTACCTTGGTTGGCCAAAAAATGGACGAGAATTTTCGGTCAAACTTTCGATCGTTGGTCCACCATCTACGGTGGTCCTTGGGGTTTGTGGAGGGTACCAATGGACTCTTGAGGTCGACAGGAAGAAGATGGTGGCCTTGATTTGCCTCAGAACTGCCGGAAAAGTGGTGGTGGTGGTGGTGGTGGGTGGCTGACGACATCATGAGCGAAAAGAGAGAAAGAAAGTGAGAGGAGAGAGAAAGAATATCCCAGCCAATGGCTGGAGGAGAAAGGGTATTCCACTTAAAAATATCCCATTTTTAAAATTACCAAAATTCCCTTGGTCATTCTAGACCCTAACTTTCCCGTACGAACTTCGATTTTAGCGTACCACTTGTCTACGAACTAGTGAGTTCGAGACCTATGCAATGGTCCAAGGAAAACTTCCAAAATTATTTCCAAACGAAATGTGAACCCTGGACCCTCGTAAAACTCAAGGGTAAAACCGTCATTTTTTGAATTAATTTTTGAAATTAGTTTATTTTTTAGTACGGGTCGTTATGTCACCGAAAAAACTACGGACTTCTCACGACAAAGGCCCCAAGGAGCATGCTTCCAAGGTGATCCGCATCAATGCCATCATCGCCAAATAAGGCGCCAATCCAAGCTTAGTTTCCCTTTGGTTTTTGTTTTTGTGGGTTCAAGTACTTTACATTCGAACTGTCAACAAAATTATCTAGGTATTTAAAGTTTTACTAAGACAAACTTTTCATAACTTGGGAAAATCCAAAGCCCTTTTTCAAAAGGCAAAGAAAACCCTCCTCCGGGAGCCAAGTTCAATCAAAACTCTAACATTGGACTTTCATGACAATAACATGGACATTTGGGAAACTAAGAACCTTTTCCATACAAGAAGGTAAAGCCGGTGTTGGAAGAAACTAACCCTTCCTCCGCGAAGCAATGAAGCTTTCCTCCTAGAAGCACACCAGACCTTTCTTCGGAAAACAATCAAGTCTTCCTCCGAGAAGCACTTCAAGCCTTTCTCCGGGAAACATTCAAGCCTTCCTCCGGGAAGCACTCAAGCCTTCCTCCGGGAAGCACCCAAGCCTTCCTTTGGGAAGCATCCAAACCTTCCTCCAGGAAGCATTCAAGTCTTCCACCAAGAAGCACCTCGAGCCTTCCTCCATGAAAAACTCAAGCCTTCCTCCTCGAAGCCCTTAAGCCTTTCTCCATGAAGCACCAAAGTCTTCCCCCATGACGCAATCAAACCTTCATCTGGGAAGCACCTTAAGCCTTCCTCCACGAAGTAATCAAGACTTCCTCCAAGAAGCACATCAAGCCTCCCTCCACGAAGTAATCAAGCCTTCTTATGGGAAGCACCTTAAGCCTTCCTCCACGAAGCAATCAAGCCTTCCTCCTGGAAGGACTCCAAGCCATTCTCCGGAAAGAACTCAAGTCTTTCTCCGGAAAGCACTCAAGCCTTCTTCTACAAAGCACCCAAGCCTCTCTCCGTCAAGCACTCAAGCCTCTCTCCAAAAAGCACTTCGAGAAGCAAAAGGCCTTCCTCGAAGGCAATAAAAATCGCTTTTCCAAAAGGCAAAGCAAAACCCTCCTCCGAGAGGAAAATGGAGTCAAAATGCCAACGTTGAATGCCCATGGCGATGCTAAGTCTTAGATTATATACATTTTATCCATGATTTCATGCCCTTTTTATTTACGTTTTGCTAGTATTTTATGCCATAAATGTGGAGAAAATAATAGCTTGTGAAAAATGTGCGTAATTGAATAACGGATGAAATTACAAAAATATGGGAAAAAGATTCGTCTAAATCAGAGTTGAAATGACAAAGTTATGAAGAAAACAAATTTGTGTATTTCAGACACATCTTTGTCTCCATCGATGTCAAAGACATTTCATGAGCATATCAAAATCATATGCGAAGCCTCGCCAAAGACACGCGTTGAAGTTGCGCACAGACGCCCAAGACTCGCCCGAGATAGAGATGCTATGTATTTATAATTTTTTGAATATAATATGTTTTTAATCAACATATTCTAGCCGTATTTATATCCTAAATTTTTTAGCATTTCCATTTTGTATCATATCGGATTGCCGTTCATGTTTCTGTCTCAGTACTTCATAGGAGAGGAGACAAAGAAGAATGCTTCTGAGTTCAATCCATTTGGAGGCGAGAATGAGAGGGGGTGCCTCGGGAGAGGGGGTGAGTCGGGTGAAGAAGATGGCGCACATTCCCATAGCCTAATTTGTGGAGTTTATCCGCGAATAGGTCATAATAAGCAAAAATAAATTTTTTATATTAAATAAAATTATTTATCTCTATTATTATATAATGTCAGGACCCGTCCCGAATTTTCCCTTGAAACCCGGGAAGAATCCTGTCTCGTCTGACAACCTAAGGAAAAGTTCCCAAATTACCCTTTAATCCTTAAGTATAAATTATGAGATTTCTACCAAAAGTTCGGCAGAATTTCCTCTTAGGGATTTAAATAACTGGTTTCCACCTGTCAGACAAGGGATTTAAAGCACTCCAAATTCCCATAGACAACAACCGTCCAAAATATATCATCAGAGCATCTAGGTAGGATAAATAATACAAAATTAGAAATCCTACTCAAAGTTTAGGTACGAAGCGCAGCTGTAAAACTAATGCCTCCGCCTCAGAATGTGTCCACGTCAATTCAACTCAAAAGCTTGGAGGGGATTTAAAACACAAAGTTGTGAGTGGACAAAAATAAACATTTATAAATCCTTTTTCGAGGAAATCTTACATTTTCCCCCTCCACGAATAAAACCATGCATGCATCACATGAAAACAATTTATGATTAAAACATTATTTGAAACCATCGGAATTCCATTTCTCTTTAAAACCACTTAGTTGGACTCACATAAAATCTGTATAATGAAAATACCTCGTGGTCCACAATTTGGTTTGAAAACTCTCTTCAAAGAAGTTAAAAATCATTTAACTCCACCTGGACACATAATATCTCAAATCCACTATTCCCGACATATCCACTAGCCACCAGGGTATCCCTTGGGGTGTGCTAGCCATGTACTACGCGTAGACAGCCTCGCGACCCGGCGGAGCAAGACCCCTCAACACCAAAGTCGGAGCCCTTAACAATCAGCGGAGCAAAACCCCTCAACACCAGTCTGAGTAATTGTAACCATCAGGATAGAAAACCAGTGAAAACCAAATTCGTGTTTTGAAATCTTTGTTTCTTGGACTAAGCCAAATTCTTTGAAAAGTCATTTTATGGCCAAAACCAGTAATATCATAATTACGAGTCTAAATCCAAATCACATGCTCAAATAGTTACCACGTCAAAACGATATCAAAATCGAGTACAAAACCAGGCCATTTCTCAAAACACACTTTCACTGAAATATTGGAAAACATGTGTCCAGCATCATTTCTAAATTCCAGAAATTCATTGCACCCATACATAACAGTATTTAAATCAAGGATACATTTATGCATGCATTATAGTTTATAAACCAAAAGTCCACTCACAAACCTGTCCACGCAAGCTCAATCCCGAATTGTACGCTCCCTTGAAGTTCCTAGAGCAGTATCGCCTGTCCAAATTAATAATCGGGATTACCAGCTAATAATAAGAACCTTAAATATAAACCCCCTAAACCCCGGGAGGTCTACCTATGCTAGCCTAGAAAATGCAGTAACTTCAAATGCCCAAAACAACCCCTAAACGACGTCCGATCGACCCAAAACCTGCGCCAACAAATTCGAAACGTCAAAAACTAGTTGTCACGTGCCACCATGACCTCAGACTCGGCCCCACGCGCCGCCACGGGCTGACGGAAGGTCGGAACTCGCGCCCATGCGCCGTCACGCACCCTCACGCGTCGGTCACGCGCTTGCTACAGTACCCACGCGCCTGGACCGTTCCAACCCGGCCCAACTCGGCCTGACCCGATCCAACTCAACTCGATCGGTTCACTCGACCTGACCAGTTCACTCAACCCGACCGGTCACCGGTGACTCACCGGAGAAGACGACCGGCCGCCGGCGCCACCGTCTGGTTTTTGCCGGAATCCCCCATTTCCGGCCGAAACTTCAAGCTTTTATAACTTCCTCAAAACTTAACCATTTTTCACAAATTTTATGTCTAAATCTATCTACTTAAACCCAAGAATCCAAATATGACCTCAAAACCACAAACACGTACCTGTGTAAGCCGAAAAATCGATCGGAAGATCTGAAACTTCCTATACTCGGGTCGGCTTCCCCCGTGGTCCTCTCCTTCGATGGTTGGTACGGTTGTGATCGTGGGAAGAAGTAGAATACGATTAGTGGATCAAAAATGGAAGTTAAAGCCTTGAATCAAAAGTCGACTTTGTGGGTTTTGGGGTGTTTTCTCACGGGTGTGTGTTTCACAGAGAGAAAATGAGGATGATGATAATGAATTGATGAAATGAAGATGAAGTAAAGGTTTTGGAGGTTAAAAATATCTACTCCCAAGCCAAATTTACCAAAATACCCTTGCACAACTAGACCCATAACTTTCGTACACGAACTCTATTTCCCGCGTGCCGCCTGTCTACGAACTCGTAAGTTCGAGACCTACGCAACGGTATCCAAAACACCACCTAAAATGTTCTGAAACAAAATTTGATTTCCACGCCCTTCACAACCAATGGTAAAATCGTCATTTTACATAATTAATCTACGTAAATCCAATATTGAAATTCCAGGTTGTTACATATAATGGTTATTTTTTTAAAATTTTATTAACTAAGGGTATTTTTGTCCAAAATTTTTTAGTGAAGTATTGTACTACCAAATTACTCCCCCTACTCGCTTACGATAATAAAGAAGATAGATTGATTACACACATGATACCAAAGTGTACATAAAAAATCCAAAAAAAAAAAAAAAAGAACGAAAAAAGGCAGCGTCATAATCAAATAAAATTATGTTTGTAACTAGTACTACACTACGCCACACTACAACTTGGCTTCATTATCAATATTCAATACAGGAGTTGTGGGAGATTGCTCCGTTCCGTTCTGTAATGCCTCCCAAAACGGAATGCTGGATGGTGTAGTTTGTCATTTTTCCTTTCGTTACTTTATTAATTTTTTTATACGATATTTTTAATATGTAATTAAATAATAAAGTGGAGAGAAGAAGTTGGACCGAATCTGAGGTGTCTATGGTGTGGGCCCCCACGTACTCAAGCCCAGGATTTGACTGAAAACGGGGCTGCCCAAGGTCACGTCCCTTTCCACGATGTAGCGCGAAGGCGTTTTGACTGCGTCCGGGCAGCGGTCAGCACCGTTCGGGCAGCTCTGTCCTTTTTTGCACTCTCACTCCACTCTCACTCCTGTTCCTGTGTGTGCGCACGCCTCACTCAAAAAAAGCGAAAATAAAAAAAGAGAAAAAAAAATTAAAATCAGAAAGAGAGATAACTATTAAGACTCCCACGCAAATGCTCAGACACAGAGAGAGAAAGTGAGGGAGAGAGCAAAAGGGGAAGTTTGGAGAAAAGGGGAGCAGAGAAAGAGAATATATTGGTTGAAAATTTGTGATTTTTTTAAGGGTTCTTTTGGGAGGTGAGATCAAGCTTTTACATTTTTGTTTTGGTTTGGGTCGTGGGTGAATTTTGTGATTTTGGGAAGTGGGTGTTGGTGGGTTTGTTAGGGTGAGTGAGATTTCTGAGCTGGGATTTTTGGCAAACCGAGTTGGGTTTTGGGGGTTTCTGTGATGGTGTGTTTGGGTGTGATATACCATTTGGATCTGAGACTTGAAAAAAGCAAGTGAGATGGAGGGCAAGGTCGCGAATTCGGTTTGTCTCTGGTTGATCCTGGTGGCTCATCCACTATGGATGACAATGGTACTTGCTAATATGGAAGGTCTGTAGTTGTTTCCTTTATTCAGCTAGCTCTCTTTCGCTGATTATCCTGTCTTCATTCTTTTGCTTTCGAATTTGTGTGTTTTCTTTTGAAAATTTTATTTTTGTTTTCTCGGTGTTATTAATTCTGGAAATGGGTTTCTATCAACTTTTGCTGTAAAAAATTAGGGGTAGTGGAATATTGTTTTCTCATTTAGTGTTGGTTGCTTATCTTGTATTGATTATTAAAAGACATTTATGAATCTTAAATTTACGGCTCTTTATTTGTATTTTTTTTTTAATGCTTTTGGTTTGTTTGCAAACTTATGATATGGTAGCTGAGCTTTAGTTTGACAAAGCCTTGATGAAATGTACATTTTATAGCTTCTGTTTGTGTTTTGATTGCTATAACATAATCAGTACTTGATATTAAGTCTCATTATTTGATTCTCTGAATATGACTTCATGATGTGTCTGGGTTAGATAAACTTCTATTTGATTATTAAATGTAATGAGTCAATGAGACTCCGAGGGCATTAGTTGCTTTTTCATATCACAACTACCATAGTCAATTAGTGTTGAACCCACAGAACTTTATGACTGAAACCCTGACCTCCACCATTTGTTTCTGCTTGTTACCAAGTGTGAGCATATGGGTTCAATGGAGAAATTCATTTTATATGCTTTATACATCAAGCCCATCCAATTCCACTACCATAGAAAGCAAATGAAGAGCAAAAGATAATGTTTTTAAGCACAATAGTCCATAACTTTATGAACCTTACATGTGCTGCTTTAAGTTCTCTTGGAATCTGCATTCTCTGCATTATGGTTTCATATCCGTTTCTGGGAATTCTAGATTAGTTTGCTTTTCTAAAGTCAAACAACATGGTCTGAGGTCCTATGTTAATTCTTAAGCAACTAAATCTTTTCTTATTTTTTATTTCTTGAGCAGGTGATGCTTTGCATAGTCTAAGGACCAACTTAGATGACCCTAACAATGTCCTGCAGAGTTGGGATCCTACTCTTGTGAACCCTTGTACATGGTTTCATGTCACATGCAACAATGAAAATAGCGTCATAAGAGTGTATGCTGCTCACATTTGACATCTGCAAAGAACATTGTCTTTTATCCCTCCTTTAGGGAAGAATTCATTCACACTGCTTTCTTTTATGTGTAATCTCAGTGATCTTGGAAACGCAGCCTTGTCTGGTCAACTTGTTCCACAGCTTGGCCTTCTCAAGAATTTACAATATTTGTAAGTTACTTTGTAATTTAATTCTATTTCTGCATGCCATGATTTTTCTAAGTGTTGATCGTTCTAATGTAGTTATTTTCATTCTTTCGTGTTTGTTTTTGTTCGTGGTCATTTGCACATGAAAGTTAACTATTTAGCAGCTTAGCACCAAGGCATTTCCTAGGCCACGGCTCCAGTGATTAAGTATCAGGTCCAGTGTGGGATGATATTCTGTTGATTAGAAAGATCTTTGATTGAGCTACTTCACTGGCAATACGAATACTATGAACTTTAAAATCATGGTAATCAGGTTTTGTTAGAAAGTAACATTATAGGTAGAATAGGATGAGTAAAAGGATCGTAAGATACATTAAATTACTGAAGGAAAGATAGTTAGGTCCTATAATGTTAATGTGCATAGATGCAACTAAAGAACTTAGCCCGCATTTTGTATCTCTTTCTCGTTTATTTAGATACACTGGTATCTGGTTAAATGGAAGGACATAAAGTTACGAGAATACAAGAAGTATTGATGGAAAGTAGGAGTCCGTTGGACCTCCACTATAAGGTAGGTGGTGGGTTGGGACTTCCTTTATAGAAAAGTTGGCAATGGGTTGTCAAACTTCTGTCAGAAACTTCTTTGTTTATGGCAGTTTCCATCAAACCTTGTAAGTTATATTTCGGGAGAATTTTGGTAGCACACCATTAGTGAACAATGAGACGTGGCTCCATGTAAATATGTTTCCTTAGTGCTAGTCACGTTTTATTCAGTTCACTGTTTTTAGTGTACCAAATGTATTTGTCAGAATGTTCCCAAAATATGTCAATCACTTTCGTTTAGTGTTCTTGAATATGTTAACTGGTTGGTTACTTGTGCTCCATGATTCCATAAGATATATAGTATACTAGCAGCGGAATCTTTGATGTTAGAATGTAAAAAAAAAATTTGTTAAGCTACAATGGAGAAACAAGTTGCACACTTCTGTTTTTGTTCAACATTGGAACACACTTTTGAGCCATATGTCTGATTTGAGATGTTCGTCTCTTGGCCATTTTGTGATATCTTCATTGGATTTGAAACTTTAGGGAAAAACATAACTCTACATGCCAAGCCCCGAAAAAAGTGTTTGGTTCATTATCGAATTATCTGACTATCGCTTATGAATATTATTTAGCACTGCTGTTTTTACTTGGTCAAACATGCTTTCAGATCATAACCTAAACTAGCATTTGAAACAAGGTTCTTTGTCAACCAATTTTTACTATGTCCCAAATGTGGCCCTATTTTTACATTAAATTAAATGATAATAAAAGTTACAATAATTAGGGTAAGACAGGAATAATTAACGATCATTTAAAAAAACAAAAAATAAATAAAAATCTCCCATATTTTTCTCCCACTGCTCCCCCTTTCTCTTTCTTGTCCGCTCCCCCAATATAACTGCCCACATGCATCACATGGGTTTCTAGTGTAGATTTTCCAAAACATCTGATAACTAAAATTTTTATGTTGGATATTTGCATAATGAATTTTTTTTTTATTATCGCAAAATAGGGATCTATCATTCTCTCTTATGATTTATTTTTCTCATCCATCTGATATTGTTGAAACAAATTCTAGAAAGATCTGTTATATCTTATGGTTTTTTTTTAAATAACAGGGAACTCTACAGTAATAACATAAGTGGACCCATTCCTAGTGAACTGGGGAACCTAACCAGCTTGGTGAGCTTGGATCTTTATTTGAATAGTTTTACGGGTCAAATCCCAGGCACCTTGGGCAAGCTAGCAAAACTGCGATTCCTGTGGGTATACTTATCTTTTTCCTTATGTTGATGCACATGTTGTAGACATATCTGCCATTTCATGCATGTTGAATAGTTTTACGGGTCAAATCCCAGGCACCTTGGGCAAGCTAGCAAAACTGCGATTCCTGTGGGTATACTTATCTTTTTCCTTATGTTGTTGATGCACATGTTGTAGACATATCTGCCATGTCATGCATGTCATTTTTGGCTTGTGTTCTTATGCCTGTGAGGGTCTAACAAAGAGAGCATGGGTCTATGTCCATGAGCTACTGAGAGGAACAAAAAATGATCGAGAGAAATATTTATTTGAATTGAAAAGTACAATTTTGTTTTGTAAATATCCTTATTACAATAATATTTAATTTTGAGAATGGAAGGAAAAGGATAACTGCCATAGTAATTTTACAAGCAAGCATATAAAAAGCAATATGTGAAATTCGGTGCTTCATGTTTAAGATTGTAAGTAGGGATTTGATAAGGTACAAACTAGTTTGATGATATAAAAATTCCATGTCGTTCATTGGTAGATAGTGGAAGACAAACTCAAAATGAAGTATCATCTCCTGTCGTTTAACCTCAAAACCCCTGGGATGTTGTTTACCTAAAATCAATATTTGTGTGTCGTCACGATGACACTAACAGAAGTCAAATCAGGTCACTCTATACAATCATTGTAAATAGTTACACGTGCTAGTGTAAACCATTTGAGTTCAAAGAAGAAAAATGTATAAAATATTGTTCTTGTGGTATTCTGACAGACAAGCAGAAATAATCTGTAATTTTGTTGCTTTTTAAATATTCAAATAATTATTATTCTTTGATGGATTTTAGATCTTAACATGTATTTTCTTGAAAACTTTTGTGTAAGGATAGTCGGCTTAACAACAACAGCTTGGTGGGTCCGATTCCCATGTCATTGACTAATATCTCCTCACTTCAAGTATTGTGAGTGCCAATTTGATCTCAGTATCTCTCTCTCTCTCTCTCATGTGTAGTATTTGCTGTTTCAAGAAATATATGCTCTGATGTTGAATTGCTAAATGCAGGGATTTATCAAATAATCACCTCTCGGGAGAAGTTCCAGACAATGGCTCTTTCTCTTTATTCACTCCTATAAGGTTTCTTGTTAATGTCCAAACTCGGTTTACTGAATTTGATTTTGACGATATGCTGAATGACTGTTATATGTCCCTTGCAGTTTTGCCAACAACATAAATCTGTGTGGCCCTGTAACTGGCCGGCCCTGCCCAGGATCTCCTCCATTTTCACCTCCCCCACCTTTTGTCCCACCACCTCCAATTTCAACACCAGGTGACCAAAAATCCTATTTCTAATCAAATTTCAGGGTTTTATGCCATGCTTATAATACATTTTCTTCCTGAAGCTACATAGCATGTGTTAACCCAAAGGGCGCAACCTGGTCCTGGACTTCTATGTTTTCACGTCTATATTTTGCCTGTTTATTATTGTTAAATGTTTTTCTTTTTCCTTTGCAAAAGTTTAATTAATGTTGTAGTTGCAGTTTTATCCATTTCTCAGCCAATATGGACAGACTTTTTTTTGTCCTTTTTGTTTTACTTTTCTTCGATATTATTCCCTGGTCAAGTACACGATAGCTGACCTTCAGGGAGCTTTATTGCATCCTTTATCTGAAAAAGCCATCATATTTCATCTTTAGCGGATAGACTGTTTCATTTAGCTACAGTCTTCCAGAGTTCGAATGAACTGCACTATCCTTCCGATATTTAAATAAGGGTTGGGATGCAACATTTTAATTGGGCCATAAAACTTTAGTTATGTTAACTAATCTTCATGGTTATCTCCTTACAGGAGGGAATAGTGCCACTGGGGCTATTGCTGGTGGAGTTGCTGCTGGTGCTGCTTTACTATTTGCTGCCCCTGCCATTGCATTTGCATGGTGGCGCCGGAGGAAGCCACAAGAATTTTTCTTTGATGTACCTGGTTAGTAATTTAACTGAAATATGGGTCAATTTCTGTTCAATTGTTCATTAAAACATTTATCTACGTATCTTTGCAGCGGAGGAGGATCCTGAAGTACATCTTGGGCAGCTTAAGAGGTTTTCTTTGCGAGAATTACAAGTTGCAACAGATAGTTTTAGCAACAAAAACATTCTTGGGAGAGGTGGATTTGGTAAGGTCTACAAAGGGCGCTTAGCAGATGGTTCGCTGGTTGCTGTGAAGAGACTGAAAGAAGAGCGCACCCCTGGTGGAGAGTTGCAGTTTCAAACAGAAGTAGAGATGATCAGCATGGCGGTACATCGAAATCTTCTTCGGTTACGTGGATTCTGTATGACACCAACAGAACGGTTACTTGTTTATCCTTATATGGCTAATGGGAGTGTTGCCTCATGTTTAAGAGGTAGAGATTCATGAAGTTTTATTACACTTTTAGATAATAATTTCCAACTTCCGAAGCTTTCTTTGTCTAATTTACTTTGTGCTTGTTATCGACTCTTTGCTTTTAAGGTCTAACCCATGTTTCCGATTTCCTTTTTGTTTTCTACCACTATATGTTGTCACTCTGCAACATTTGATGACTTTCTATGTTCAATCATTTATTCATGCCATTGGCTATGCTTTCTTCTAGAACGGCCACCATCCCAACCACCTCTTGATTGGCCAACTCGGAAGCGAATTGCATTGGGATCTGCCAGGGGTCTTTCTTATTTGCATGATCACTGTGACCCGAAGATTATTCACCGTGATGTGAAGGCTGCAAACATTTTGCTAGATGAGGAGTTTGAGGCTGTTGTTGGAGACTTTGGATTGGCTAAACTTATGGACTATAAAGACACCCACGTCACTACTGCTGTACGAGGCACAATTGGACATATAGCTCCCGAGTATCTGTCTACTGGGAAGTCTTCTGAGAAAACCGATGTTTTTGGGTACGGGATCATGCTTCTGGAGCTTATTACTGGTCAGAGGGCTTTTGATCTTGCTCGGCTTGCAAATGATGATGATGTCATGTTGCTTGATTGGGTATGTATCTGTTTCATTGTTTCTCATGTTTATTGATTCAGTTTACTGCTGCTATCATATTTCTATTAGCTAATCCCGACAGTAAGAGCATCTCCAATCATACTCTTTATTTGAATGTTAAGTCGTAACTAAAATTATTAGAAAGTTATCTTAGGAGCTCTCTGAATAACTTTACTCCGACCATGCTCCAATGTCTAGGAAGTCAAATGTTTTAGTTCTTTTTTAATTCAATTTGATTTAAGAAAAATAATTTTGTAATCAAGTAATAATTATAATTAGTGATAATTAATAAGAGATGAAAATATATTATTAAAATAATGGGTCATGAATGCAAAAGGTAGTGGTAATAAAATTGAAGGAATCACTAGGAGCCCTTTCTCTCTTCATATTTAAGAGCTCTTAGTGGTTTCTCTATTTGAGGAGCTTAGTAGCTAGCATGGTTAAAGTAGGATTTTTACCCATCCTCCCTAAAATTTAACGTCGGTGCTTCTTTAGATAGCCCATTGGAGATGCTTTAAACAAGTTTATGGACTGTAGAGCTGAAGTTGCACTCTGTTCTTTTTATCTCTGTATTATGTCCATCTAGAAAAACCTTTAGAAATGAAGAAGTTTTTATTCATAATGGAGATCTTACCTTGGAATGGAGTTCCAAAGTTATTGTGATAGTGGCAGGCTTGTGAGGTAGGGTAGGAATGTTTAGTCAACTTCACTTATGTACGCCAATAAAATATGGATGTTGAGACAACAAAAATGTAAATTAACATGATGAAGATTCTGTAGGGAGTTTTTAATACTTTCTGGGTAGTCTCATTTCCCCTTCCCTCCTTCCTCCATAACTCCTGGTCCATCTATTGTATGTATAATAAATATATATCTGCTTGCTACTGCGATAATGGTTTGTTTTACCCTCATTTAGATTCTTGCCTTGCTTCTTAATTCCTCTCTTTAGATTTAAGAGAGCAATTATCAACAATCCAGCAGTCTGAAGCACCAAATTTATTTCGGCATCTGATACAGCTGATTGCCTTTTCCAGGTGAAAGGACTACTCAAAGAGAAAAAACTAGAAATGCTAGTTGATCCTGATCTACAAAGCAACTATGTAGACGCTGAGGTAGAGCAGCTAATCCAAGTTGCACTGCTCTGCACTCAAGGCTCTCCAATGGACCGGCCTAAGATGTCAGAAGTAGTGAGGATGCTTGAAGGTGATGGCTTGGCAGAAAGATGGGACGAGTGGCAAAAGGTCGAAGTACTCCGCCAGGAAGTGGAATTAGCTCCTCACCCAAGTTCTGATTGGATTGTTGACTCCACAGAAAATTTGCATGCAGTCGAGTTATCTGGTCCAAGGTGACCTTCATGGGGGGGAATATTTTCAACTTCATTTTTTAACTATAATTTTTTTTCTCTCTTTAATGACCAGACGATGATTAATGTATCTTGTAAGTTCATTCTGCATTTTATTCGTTACACTTGTGCATATTAGTTGCTTTGCTAAGGTGCAATTTGTATCATCTGCTGCAGTTTGACAGAGCCATATAATTTGATATACATATCAGAAACTGTGGCGGTTTAATCTTGTGTGTATCTACTTTTGATAATTGAATGTAAGATGGGGGTTTTAATAGTTACTCTACTGGAATTCAGGGATTGTCATTGGTGTATGACATTCTTTTTCTTCAGTCACGGTTTTTATACTTGGTGTCCATGCGGCATGGTGAATCTTGGTATTGGCTGCCCCGCCACACGTAGCTTCCGCGTCACCGGTGTGAGGCAATAGAGTCCTTTGATGCTTTACTTTCTGAATTCTGATGTAAGGCAACTAAAAAAGGCAGGCAAATTTTGGTACTAGAAAACATCGTCTCTTCTCATGGTTGAACGAACAATACTAGTATTCTAGTTTTTGGTCTAATTACAAAAGTTAAGTCAAGGCGTTATAAGTTTTAATGAGTTTAGACCTAGAAGAAATGGGTATAGGCGTTAAAATAAATAGGTAGTCTTTTTTTTAATTTATATTTCTATATTTCTATTATTGTTATGTCCTCTATGGTCAAATCCAATAAGGGTAAAATTACATTTATCTGGCCGCTTGATAGGTAGGGGTGAAGGAGGAGATGGTGATGGAGATGGAGGTGCTTGTGGCAGGGAGGGGATGTGGAGGTAGAAAATGTGCTGGTGACGGTGGTGGTGGTGGAGGTGGAGGTTGGGGTGTAAGAGGAAGAGGGAGGTATGGATGAAATATGTGGTAGTGGTGGTGGACGTCGGTGGTGGCAGCAGTGCTGAAAGAGGTGATGGTGGAGAAGGTGGAGGTAAAGGGTGAAAGAGGTGGCCGTCGTGATGGTGGCGTGGCAAAGTAGGCTTGGGCATGAAGTGGTGGTTGGTTCCTTTAAGAAAGAAATATGTGTGAGAAATATAATTGAAGGTTAAACGATGTCTTTTTTTAAATTAATTTGGGTATTATAGGACATGAAAAATTTCTTTAAATGTTCTCATCAACTCTTTGTGCAAGAAACTTTCAAAAGCAACTTGCATGCTGGTTTTTTAAAAGTTGTTAAAAGTTTTGTTTTTCAAAACAAGCGTGATTTCACCAAACACATTAGTAGTGCTTCATTTTCAAATAGAACAGTTTTTTTAAAAAGACTAGATGGTTTAAACTGTCCATGTACTTTATCATAACTTTAGTCGTCGTCCTTATACTTCAATATTAGTGTCTACTGTCCTCTAAACTTTACTCAAATGTTTCCCCTAGTCCCTTCTTTTTTCCAAACGATTTATGTTAAAAAGAAAGGTAAATATGTCAATCCATAATGAATAACACTATCGTCCATGAATTATACCATAATTAAGGATCCTATACATGTTGCTCTGGGTTGCAACGGTCTCATAGTAGAAAAAGATATCATCACCCACTAAATTTTTGTATCTTCTTTTACACAAAAAAGGAACAAGAAAATGAGAGGAAGAAGAAGCTTTTCTTTTTAATGTTCATTTAAAAAAAATTTCTTAAAGAACAGAGAGAAGGAACCATCCAAAAACATATATGGCTTTTAAGCTTTCATTGTGAAACTGGCTTCGTTTTCTCTCTAATATCTCATCTTCCCCCTCCACACTAGGACGAAAACCCACAGAGAAAATAATCATTAATTTCCTTGGATTTCGATTTGTTTTTATTATGTCCAGTTCTTTTTTTTTTTAAGTCCAAGTATTATGTCCAGTTCTTTTTTTTTTTAGTCCAAGTATTATGTCCAGTTATAGCCCTCTTTCAGCGAAGAAGGGTAGCGAAGATGAAAAGAATACTCAAGGAAAAATGCCTCTTTTGCCCTTAAAATTTATCCCATGTGAGTGTCATGTGAGGTTATTTAACGGAAAACATTCAAAAAATTGACAGAATAACCATGTTACACATTTGGGTAAAGATCAAGGACGAGAGACTCTAATATTGAAGTTTAAAGACAATTAATAAAATTTGGGTAAAATTCATGGGTGTTGGCAACCATTTAGCCTTTCAGGGAAAATAAAATTTTCTTTTCCCAAACTCTAGATTGACATATTTACCCTTGTTATAAACAGAAATCGTTTGGAAAATAGACGGAGGGACTAACGAAAACAATTGGGTAAAGTTCAAGGACGGCATACACAAACATGAATCTTGATGTAAGCCCTTCCTCAATCTATAGGATACATAAATAACAACAGTCTTACGGTTTCCAGATACATCAACATGACTGCATCAGAAAGGAAGAAAAATATTAATCATAATGTTATATTAATCCATGAATGAGCATTGATAATTGTTGAAAAATGAGAATTTTTGTTAGCTTCAGTAAGAAGAGGAAAGGGCATAGCTTCTTCAAAATCTCAATTGCAAAAGGAAAGGAAATCTCCCCCAGCCGCTCCAAATCCGCTCAAGCCGCCGCAACCACCACCGTATACCAAAAAGGAAAAACTCATCAATTTGCCACCTCTGAGACTGGGCAACAACAATGGTGCTACACAGGACCGGCAATTAAGGGGGGCTAAAGGGGTGCAAGCCATGAGCCCAAACCAATATAGGACCCAAAATTAAGCCCAAAATTATTAATATGTTATATATTAAGAAAAAAAAACCTACTACAAGCGGAGAAACTAAAGGCCTAACATTAATTAGAGGCTAGAATTAATGGTTTCATCCATCAGAATTCCACCAAAAGAAAAAAAAGCAAAGCCACGAGTTGCGAAGATGGTTTAACAGAAAAAGAAAAAGAAAAAAAGGGCAAGAACTGAGAAGACATTAATTCAACAACGATCATAATTTCAAATTGGTCTCTAAGTTTTGATTTTTATCTTTCACGATGAAGAATGAAGGAGTCCCAAGAATTCCAATGAATAAAAATGAGGCCTCATAGTATAGAAAAGAAATAATCGGTGTATAAAAATTTACATTTTTAACAATTAGGTGTGTAAATTGAGGGCACATTTCATACTCTTGCCCTAGGCCTTCAAATGTTTGGATCGGCTCTGGTGCTACAAAAGGTGAGAAGAGGAAAAGGAAAAATAGATTTTTTCCTACTAAATAGTGAATGGTTGAATGGCTGATATAGATAGAGGTGGTGACACCGTCTACCAAAATTCTAGAACAATGGTGCCAGCTAACTAGAGGTGGAAAAAAAATCCAGATTGGGCTTCCAAAACGGTACTGCCAAAAGAAAAAGAGGAGAAGAGAACACAAACAAGGAAGATAGTCGAAATCAATATCTCATTGTAGCTGAATTGCAGAAGACTGCTCGTCTTCTTTGGGAGATGTTCATCTTCTTGGGGAACTTGTCTCATAAGCTATTCAAACAATTCCCGGGGTGAAGGGTGGAATTGTTTTCACCTTTGCTATTTATACTTTTCATCTTATTTTTTATTTTTTGCCAAATTATACTTTTCATTTTATAATCCATTAATTCTCAAATTAATTAGATCCCCTCAAAATTCTTGTCGTTTTGAATACACCCGAATTTATGTGGAAATTCTTGAAAACCTAAATTGAATACACTAGATTTAGAGGGACATTTTAAAAGTTCTTAAAATCCTCTACAATTCCAAATTGAATATCTCTGGACTTTTTTAATGTCTTTTAAAACACTTAGGGGTGTGTGTTGATGAAGAAGTTTAATATTACCAAGAATTTATAAAATGACTGAATTTAAATTGACGGAAATTAATTCTCCAGACTTTGTGAAGTTTCTTGTTTAAATAATATGAAAATAGAATGAAATTTAAACATAGAATTTAATATTTACACCTAAATTATAATTATAAAGATGGAATTTGAGAAATGACACTTCTTTATATGGAATTTAAAGTGGGGATTTGGAGTATCCAAATTCTTTGTTTTTAATATTTTGGAATTTATAAATTCCAATTTTTATGAATCAAAAGGAGAGAATTTATGCATAAGAATTTCCAAATTATGACTTTTCCCAAAATTCTTTGTTATTTTTCCTCATTCAAACACATCCTTAGAAATTATGAATGAATACATATGAATTTTAATAGCTTTTAAAACCTTTTATAACTCCAAATTGAATACACCCCCTAATATTGAAGTATGTTGCCGTTTTCTAATATCATGGTAAAATTCAGAGAGGGTTTAAACTATTTAGTTAGTGAAGTATAAAAGTTGGGACCTTCTCACCATACAAATTTAGGTAGGCACTCCCATTCTTCAATTTCAAATCCTTTTTTCTTCAGACAAAAAAAAATAGTATGAAACATCCAAAGAAGACAAAAGATTAAAAATGTAAGTAACAAGAAAATAATAATACTCTAATTAAAGAGATTATAAAAAATGGTGCATACGTGAACATTGTAAATTTGAAAATGGCTAGCCTTATATTTTTCACACTTGAAAATTAAAGTTCCTGGAAGAAGAGAGAATCATACATGAGCCTATATTCAATTGGATCAATTCACCGTCTTACACATTACAACACCACCAAAAATATATAGTCAAAATTTAAAAAGAAGAAGAAGATATGAAAAGAGGAGATGGGCAGTTATAAATTGAGCTTAATATCACCCAAGTCAAGCTCCGCAGCAATCTCTTCAAGCTGCTTCTTCACACTCAAATCAATAAGCTTAGACCCTGAATTTCCATATCTCACTGTGAACCCAGCCACCAAACTCGGATCAATCTCCGTCTTGATCCTCACATTCTTGGCTCCGGTCAGCTTCTGCACCTGCTTCGCGATCTGCGCCAAGTGCTGCGACTCCAACTTCACCACTGAGCTCACAATTGCCAGCTCCGTATCCGTGATTTTGTTATAAACCACCTCGAACTCCTTCACGATCTCCTTTATCAGCTCGATTCTCTTCGCGTCCACCAGGATGTTGAGGAAATTGATGGTGTGGGGCTGCAGGTTCGACGACTTGGCGATGTCGTCCAGGACTAGGCGTTTCTTCTCCAGGTCGATGGTAGGATTGGTGAAGAAGTCGAACACCGACGGCTGGCCGAAGAAAGTTTCGATCCTTTCCACGTCGCCGGCGGTCGTTTCGAGGGTATTGTTGGATTTGGCCACGTCCGCTAATGCCGCGGCGTAGCTGGAGGCGGCGGAGGCATTCATTCGGGCGCCGAGGGCTCCGCCACCGTTGCGGCGGAGAGTGACGGCGGCGGCCGAGGAGGAGAGTTTGAGGGGGATGGGGGTGAAGGTGGAGGAGAAGGAGAAGGAGAGAGTGGTGGTTCTTGGGGTGAGGGTAGAGGAGAGTTGCGGTGGCAATGGAGTTTGGGATTGGAGTGAGATTGGGTTGTGTTGGAGGCCTGCCATTGCTGAATATGCCTTTCTTTCCCTCTCTTCTTTGATTATCGGTTAGAGAGAGTTGTGGAATTGAAAAGAAGTGGCTTCGAACCTTTTGGGGGAAGATATGAAGATTGGAAGGACGGTTGAGATCAACGGTGGAGATGTGATGGCTTTTTATCCTCTATAGACTACATGAGGTTCGTGGCTTCCCCTCCTTATATCTTGATTCTTAAGGAGATAATGGAATTGACACGTGGATGACTCTAATAGGATACCCTATATTTTTCTTCTTTTTGCTTCCCTCACTGCTACCCGTGCGAGTACGACTACGAGTGTATTCACTGGATTGTATTGATTTCAATTTTCAACCCTAATTTGTGTCCAAAGTGTGAGTAAGCTTTACCAAAAATTTCCTCACCAACAAGTCAACAATACAATACAATTGGAAATGGTAGTACATTGATATCCCTAATTCCTCACCAACAAGGCAACAATACAAAGTACCATGAATTCACCACCATCAACTCCTCAACAAGAACAGAAAAAACACAAACTCTGCCATTAACCTTATATAAACAAGTGCACTACATAGCTATACAGATACCTGAAATCCCACCAATCCACCATATAACACAAGTTTCTCTCGTAGTATAAACTATAAACTATAGGCACATCCACTGACCAGAAAGACCTCGGAAAAGAAAAGAAAATCGAGTAAACAGGCCTAAAAGGATAAATATTCAACTCACCGTCACTGGGAAGGGAAAGAATTATCTTTAGAGGACTGAGCACCAGACCCGGCAGTTGAGTTTTGCGAAGTAAATAAGTTTGGGTACGAAAAGTATGGGTCCTCATCCATTGAAGTCAATCTCTGAGGCTGATGGTGACCAATAGATTCATGTTCAAAAGCAGCACCATCAGTGCGAGGTGGAGAATCAAAATCCACATTAAGTGATTCCATAGTGATAGAAGAATGATTTAATCGCTCTGATCCCTGACCATATTCATGGACTTGTTGGGGTCCCTGAGAATTTACACCACCATCAGAATAACTATTATGGATACGATCATCATAATCTGGTTTTTCTCTAGTATCTGACTGATTAGGAATTTCCACATGAAATGGGTTTTCACCGCCGTTTTCAGAGACTTCTTCACTGTTCTTCTTGGTAAGCTCATTGATTCTGACCTGAGCAAGACTAGCTGCTGAGCGAGCTGCTGCAGCTGCACGTTCTGCAGATTCAGCAGCAGCCTGAGCAGCAGCTAACACGTCCTGCAAATCCACATTGGCGTCACTTCTTGTTCTTGAAACAGAGGGTGGTGGATTACTTTGTGTTGTAGAAAATGATGCAGAAGAAAGTGACGGGGGAGATATAAATGGCAAAAACTGTTTATAGTCCACGCCACCAACTGAATCATGAGATTGTTCCTGTTTGTTAGCCACTGATCTTTCTTCCATAACTTCTCCAGACTCAAAAGATGGGTGTTTCAATGGATTTTCAGTGGCCCCAGAATTTTTTGAGTCATGAACAATTTCAGGGTGTGTCGGCGTTGATAAAGTTGGAGGCATTGCTGGTGCTGAGGCAGGATTTGCAATTGGTACCTTAGGAACTTCAGGAAAGTCTAGTGAGTCCAAACCATCATCAGAATCAGACTGTTCTTTCTGAGCTTGATCAGGGGCGTAGTACAATGTTTCGTCATGTTTTTCTTTGGGGAGAGGCAATTTAGACCCACTGACAAACTCTGTCGGACCATTCTGACAAAGAGAGGACAGATTTAAAGCAGATAGAGGTGAAAAGCAAAAGAGAAGAAGGATAACAGAATATTGAGTCCAAGAAGGGGAGTGTATATGTTTACCAACAAATCTTCATGCGGTTTAAAAATTTCTGCTTCAGATGCAGCTGGATCCCAATCCAGCTCATGCTCTTCAGCAATTTCTTTCAGAAGCTTTAGTTTTTTCTCGGCTGAAGGAGCACGAACGGATAGCAGTTCTATCAACTACAATTAAAACCCAGTGTCACAAAAAGAAATTAGGAAAAAAGTCATATGAAGAGTACCTTCTCTAGTGCACTAAAAGATGAATACTATGGGGAGGGGGGAAGGAGAACTACAAGAAGAAGTTCATAAAACCTGGCGATTGACACCACAATCTGGAATGAGCTCTGTTGCAGCTGATACAAATTCTTTCCCATATTTTGAAGCAAATAGCATTTGAACTTGCAGCAGCTCCGGCAGATCAGCACATCTTGGTGCAGCAAAGCACACACTGGATATTGCTTCTTTCAAGTCCAAAGGGCATTCTCTGTATCCAAATTCAGATTTTAGGTACGGAATCTTTATGGATTGGGGGAGTTTCAAAGTGTATGTAATCCACCACAGTGACAAGGCAAATGATTTACAGTTAGTTTCAAAGATATGCCACTTCTTGTTTATTTGACACATGAAAACAACTGTGAAGCTGTAACAAATGATTTACAGTTAGTTGGTCATGGAAAGAAAAATGAAAACCAAAAAACAAAGGGGGCGCTTGATAACCATTTGGTTTTTAGTTCTTGTTTTCACTTTTATTGCTTCAGATATAAATTAAGGTATATAGAAAAAAGGAGGGATGAAGTAAATTGGTGGTAGGGAAGAAATGAAATAAAGATGAATGAACGAAAACAAAATCTTGAAAGTGAAAGCAGCTTAAAATAGGTTTTGGTTTTTAGTTTTTAATTTTCATTCTCATTTTGTGTAGAATTCCTTATACATTTATTCTATATCCGTACCACCATCCTTCCTCCACTCTGCTTCATGTTCCTTTCCCTCATTTACTTCTTTTATATCTCAAGCACAAGAAGTGAAAACCAAAAACTAAAAACCATATATATAGGTTTTAAATCAATGGTATCTGACAATATGTGTAATCTTTGAGAATTACTATTCTTTTTCTAGTAACAATTCTTTCCTTTTTCCACTCCACCCTCTCCCTAAAAGGGACAGGTACGAAGATCCAAAAGGACTGACAATTTTCATATCTACTTGATAAGCTCATGATGTCAGAAATACATGGCTCCTACTGAAGACATTACACATGACCAAAAACAGCACAGATTTTCCACCAACAAATAACTTTACTACTTGGAAGTTTAGGACGAATTAAAGTGTATCAATTGCTATTTAAGAATTAAATTCTACAAAGTAAATGAATACATATATGATTCAAAAACTAAGATATTCTCTCTTGAAATAATGTCAATAAAAGTATGCTGACAACAAATTCCTTAGATATCTAAGTTAATATATATTATTTGCTCCCGAACTTTTTTCAATGTTGTTGAAGCTATGTATGAGGTTTTAAATTTTCAAAATTAATTTACATTTGATTCCAGAACCTTGCATGAAAACCAACATATATTTGTATATGTTTCCATTCAAAAGGATAGCAGAGAAAGCAGCATGCATTATACAGTACCCAGTTTTCACTTATCTACGAGTGCAGAAAATGTTCCATTCGCAGAGAGAATTTGAAATATGACACTTTTCAGCTTAGGGTTCTGACTACATAGGCTCGCAAACAAAAATATGGTACAAGAAAATCATCAGTTTAGAGAATAACCTTTGTGATTCAATAATTGGAAGGCGGACAGCAATAAGTTCAGAAAATAGCTCAATGATCTCGTGAGCTGCCATCATGTTCTCTTCTCTAATAATATGCTCTACCTGAAATATAAACATCAATAACAGTATTATGACATAATCATTAGAAATACCTATATGAGAACTTCTTCTTGATAATTCCAAATTATGTAACCAATTCAAATATCCATAAATAGAAAAAGCCATAGAAAAATTTCTTACTAAAATAGATAAATAGAAAAGAGAGGTATTACCCGAATTCTAGCAGTAGCCTCTTGGCCAGTCTCAAGAAGCTTGGCAATGTCTCGTCGCATTTGTTTAATCTGAATGTCTTTCCTGTTTCTCAACAATTTTATCCGAGGAATAGTCAATTTCAGCAGGGTTTTGCTGCACACGTAAAACACAAATTTGCATTAAATCACCGGAAACCAAACGAAAGCACAAATGATTCAAGCCCATGTCTGCGGAGTATTCAGTTTATCATATTAATGCTGGTTCCAAAGAAAATTAATAGTAAAAATGAAAAATATCCCCTAAACTCGTTATAATTTGATGATTTCATTTCTTGCAATCTAAAATTAACTCAACCAAGTTAGGTTTCTGCCCTTATTCAGAATATCTTACACTTGCGCAACAGCCATACAGTAATAAATAAAATCGATCTAAGTTTTCGATCTCGGAAACTCACAAACCCAGAAAGTACATGATTAGACAAAAATAAACAAAACTGAAAGATCAGAAATGGTACCATTTGGCGGCTTTGAAGCCCTTGTTGAAGAAGGAATCGAGCATCGACATGGCTGACTGCTGAGGAAAATCCAAATCCCTAATTCAATCTTTTTCCTTGTTTCTAAATTGTTGATGTTATAGAAAAACCTGAACCTCACACTCAGTTTCAATTTGCCCCTGACTACCTGCTACGTAAAAGTAACACACAACTTTAGCTACGGGGCAAACGCGTCCTTGCAAGTTTCCTTAATGTACGAGCCTTGTGTTGTGCTCGTATTTTATTGCTGTTTCCTTGCTGTAGGGCTAAACAATCGAACACTGCCTTATGACTATGAGTGTCCCAATGAAATTTTAACGAGTTTTAAATGATTTATAATATTAGTAGAATTTATTAAGTTTTAGCTAATTTCTCTTTTTTTTTTATGATTTTTTCTCGATTCATGTAAAATTTCAATCAATTTTTATAGTAAATGGCTCATTACTTTATATGCACAAATAACAAATCAGCGAATTTTAAAATGAATCTAAAATTGAAATTTGCCTCAGTTGCATCCAAAATAGGCATTCCGTTACCTCCGTTGCATCATCCGTCAGTCTTTGTTACTAACGCCGTTAAAAGTGCTGATGTGGCAGTAATATTATAAATTTGTAGGGACAATGAAGACATTTGCTATATTTTATTAAATTATGTATCAAAATTCTTTTTAAAAAATTAAAACAAATCTCAAAATACCCAACACGTCCCCTTCCCCTTTCTCCCTTATCTGCGATCAGCGTCCCCTTCCCCTTCCTCCCACCCGATCCTCGTCTCCCTCTCTCCCTCTACTGGACCTCCCTCACCGCCCACCCACTCACCATTTTCCGACGAGGCTCTTCCGCCGCCGAGTTGACGAGTCTGTATAGTAGTCCCTGGTCTGTGCCGACCCACCCGGAACCGTCTCCTCTTCAATCGAATTTATGGCCAGCTCCTCGACTGGAATCTGAGAATCAATTCTTGAGACATGGACCACCGGAGCATCCTCCACCACCGAGAGCATCGTCAGCATTCTCGAAAATATCCTTCTGATGAGGTACTCGTCCCATGAGGCTCGAGGCTCGTCGAATGAGTATCTCGGGTCGTCGAACGACATCCGACTCGCATCAAGCGAGAACCTAGGATTTGTGTCGCATGAGCGCCGGCCAAAGTCGTAATCGACGATCTCCGTCGTCTTCATCTTCTTCTTCGTGGCTGCTCTGATTTTCATCGTCCTCGTCTTCCACTTCCTCTTCCTCTTTGAACTCAAACACCGGACCTCGAAAGCTGGAAGACGACCCAGCTAAGTTTCGGGACTCTACCTCAACCTTAGTGGATGGCTCCTTCTTGTTAGGATTTCGGCCGTCGTCCTGGTGAAATAGTGTCCAGAGAGTGTTCTGAATCCTAACGTCGCAGGACTTCCGTTGAGGACGCGGTGGACATCGGAGCAGCCTGGGGCGGCGGTTAAGGACACTGCAGGCGAGCAGCCTGGGGCGGAGATTGAGGACGCGGCGGAGATCAGAGCCGTTGATGCGTGCTTCGCGGATGAGGAATGTGAGGACGGGGACGAGTTCAGAGACTCGGGAGGAACTCGGGGAAGGTGAAGTCGATGGAGGTGAGGACGTATTTGGACGGTGTTGGAGCCAAAACGACGTCATTTTGGGTAGTGTGTAGAGGATGAAGGAGCTAATGACCAAAATGACTAAAATATCCTCCCACATAACCATCCTTAACAGCGTTAGTAAAGATGTTGGTGAAATGGTGCAAAGTTTTTAACGGTGTTACTGTTCCGGGTGCAAATTGAGGTAAATTTCAGTTTTTGGTGCATTTTGAGACTCGCTGACTTGTTCTGGGTGCATTTTAAGTAATAAGCCATAGTAAATTTATATGGATTCCAAAGTGTTTTATTTAATGACCATTCACAAATCTGCCCAAAAAAAATGCCTATTTACAAGTATAAGACAATTCTATTCTTATACATATTGTTCAAAAAATAAAAAGAAATACTAGTTTACAACCTAACACAAAAGATTCGAATTTTCTGAACTAAAGTGGTCATAACGTTGATACAAGTCCTCGAGCGATCGACTCTTGCTGTGCTACTATACTATTCTTATCGATTTGTGCACTTGTAAGGATTTTATAACTGTTAAAATTGAATTGCATAATTCTTGCTCTTTAATTTTACCAACAAGTTTTTGGCGCCGCTGCCGGGGACTTGTCCCTCAACGGTGCCCATTCAAGTTTAGATTTATAACTTAGTTTTTCTTTTTGTTAGGTACCCGTGTATGGCATTCCAAGGTATAGTGCACGGGTCATCAAGTGGACCATCATCACAAGCATCTTTAGTCGACGGCTCCCCGCCACCAAGCCCAAGGAGGATGGCAGACCACAGAGAAGAGCAGGGACAGGAACGTGGCCTAGTACCGCAAGCCCCACGACGCCTTAAGGATTTTGCCATGCCCCATGTCTCGGAGGATCAATTTCCAATTGTTTTTCCCGAGTCAACAGTGGCAAACTTCGAATTGAAGTCGGGGACAATTCACATGCTGCCCACATTCCACGGCCTTGCTGGCGAGGACTCGCACTTTCATATCAAGGAATTTGGTGAGGTTTGTTCAACACTGCGCATAAATGGTATGACAAAATCTGAAATCCGCCTACGGCTCTTTCACTTCAGTCTCAAGGATCGCGCCAAGACATGGTTTCATTCACTGGCACCGGCTTCCATTCACTCTTGGAGGGACTTGACGTCCAAATTCTTAACACAGTACTTTCCCGTGGAAAAGACAAATGAGTTAAAGTCCAAAATCATTAACCCACGGCAAGACATGGAGGAGTCTTTCTACGAGTTTTGGGAGCGGTTCAATCAGATGCTACGGGCGTGCCCCCACCACCATATTGATGCCCATCATCTTATGCTATACTTCTATGGAGGCTTGAAGACTAGCGATCGGACAATGGTGGACTCTCAATCCCAAGGGATTCTAGAAGGCACAGCCGAGGAAGCAAGGACCGCCTTTGAGAACATTGCTCAAAGGGAAAAACAGTTCAGCTACAGGGGTCTCTCCTCTAGAGCCACGGGTGATGCCTCAGCCAAATACAAAGACGACGCCATTGCTCAGCTCACGGCAATGGTGAACAGTTGTGTAGTGAGAAAGCGAAAGGAGTTCACATCTACGAGGTATGTTCAATTCAGGGCCACAAATCCCAGGACTGCCAGGTTGTGGAAGATGCCAACTTTGCTGGAGGGTTCAATAGCAATTCTCGACCCCGGAATGACCCATATTCCAACACTTACAATCCAGGGTGGAAAAATAATCCAAATTTCCGTTGGAGCAACAATCAAGTAACCGCAAATCCCTTGCCACCCCCTGGATTTGAGCAGCAAGCTGCAGGCCCTCAGGGGAACTATCACGGTCCTTCCTCAAATCAGAATGGCGGAAGCAAGTCTGTCGAGGACGCCCTCCATATCCTGACTCAACAGCATGCTCAATTCATAAAATTCATGCAAGATAGCCAAAGTCAGACGGGAGACATTAAAAATGCAATTGCAAACTTGGATCATCAAATGGGACAAGTGGCGAACCAACTAAATCAGCGAGAACAGGGCAAGCTACCGAGTCAAGTCCTGGTAAATCCGAAAGGATCTCACAATCCTACGGCTAATGCCATCACGCTGCAGAGGGAAACACCACTTCAAGACCCCACATATGCCACCCTCAGAGGACCTGAAACCGAGCCTCAACCTACTCTGCCAAGGATCGCCGACCAGGGCCGGCCGCAAAACATGCCACAACCAACACCTTTGGCACAGAACCAGCCCAACGAGTCACAAAGTGCCCTACCGCAAGGAGGACCTAAAACTGCGCCTACTTCGGCCACGGCTGGCATGCAACCTGTTCCTAAGCCCAAGTCGCAGCACTCGAATACTTCTAACTCTAAACCTCATAATTCCAATTCTAAAAAGGTAACTTTTGGGTTAGCTAATAATGTTGATTATCCATTTCCTCGCAGGTTCCAAAACAGGAATAAGCAAAGGGAGGAATTTGAGGAAGAGATCATCAGCATGTTGCAGAAGCTTCATATTACACTGCCATTCCATAAAATTGTCAAGCACAGGCCTATCTTTGCGAAGCTGATCAAGGACTTAGTTGCAGGAAAGCGTGGTTTAAGCTCCACAGACACCATTGACATCCCTAAGGCATGCTCGGCTGCCCTTTTGCGCATGCCCCTTAAGGCCAACAATCCTGGGCCTTCATCCTTTCCATGTTCATCAGTTAACAAGATTCGAGCATTGCCTTTGCGACACGGGAGCATCAGTGAACATCATGCCATTCCACTTTTTATACGTCACTCAACCTAGGCGCCCTCAAACCCACGCACCTATGTGTCAGATTAGCTAACGCTTCTGTAACCAACCTAATGGGGTTTCTTGAGGACGTACTGGTACAAATCGGAGACACATGCATCCCTGCGGACTTCTACGTACTAAGAATGGAAAGATTTGACAAAAGTGAGGAACCTCCCTTCATTTTCGGAAGGCCTTTACTAGCCGCAGCCGAGTGCCTCATCGACGTCAAAAAGGGCCAAGTCTCCATCAAGGTCCTAGACCAGCTTCAGACATTCTCCATCCATGACACCATCCAGTATCCTTCCCAGCCTATTGTAGATTTTCCGTTAAACACAATGGACTTACTGCTACGGGAGAGAATTGCTCAGTCTTACATGACGGATGACCTTGAGAAGGCCGTTACTAGTAACCCACACACTGTGGATTCACTTGCAGATAGCGTGATCAAAGAGGTACGAGCCCTTGACATCATGCCAGCCCTCCCATTCCACAGACCTCCCTTCGAAGCATTACCACTCACAAGTCAGAAAACCCTGCCGTCCATCATAAAGGCTCCTGAACTAGAGCTAAAGCCCTTGCCCGAGCACTTAAAGTATGCATAATTGGGCGATAATCAAACCCTTCCAGTCATCATTGCATCTACCCTAAGTACGAAAGAGGAAGAGGCATTGGTTCACGTCCTTAAGGTCAATCAAACGGCAATTGGATGGACAATAGCTGACATCAAAATCATAAGTCCCACAAAAAGCATGCATCGGATACTGCTAGAGGAAGACTCCAAACCATCACGGGAGGCGCAGAGGCGATTGCATCCACCTATGAAGGAGGTTGTGAAGAAAGAAGTCCTAAAGCTTCTGGACGTTGGAATCATCTATCCAATTAGTGACTCCAAGTGGGTGAGCCCAGTCCAGGTCGTGCCAAATAAAAGTGGGATCACAGTGGTTAAAAACGAGCATGATGAGCTTGTACCTCAATGGATTCAAACAGGATGGAGAGTGTGCATTGACTATCGAAAGCTAAATATAACCACACGCAAGGACCACTTTCCTTTGCCCTTCATTGATCAAATGCTCGAGCGCATGGCTGGACACTCCCACTATTGCTTCTTGGACGGCTACTCAGGATACAATCAGATTGCTATTGCACCTGAAGATCAAGAAAAAACAACATTCACATGCCCATATGGCACTTTTGCATACAGAAAAATGACGTTTGGATTGTGCAATGCTCCAGCTACCTTTCAACGTTGCATGATGAGCATCTTCTCCGATATGGTGGAAGATATAATTGAAGTATTCATGGACGACTTCTCGGTGTTTGGATATTCATTCGAACTGTGATTAGTTAACCTAACCCGAGTACTGGAACGGTGCAGAGAAAGCAACTTAGTGCTGAACTGGGAAAAGTGTCATTTCATGGTACAACACGGAATTGTCTTGGGTAATGTGATCTCTAGCCGAGGCATAGAAGTGGACAAAGGAAAGTTAGACATAGTGGAGAGGCTGTCGTACCCCACTACAGTCAAAAAGGTTCGATCGTTCTTAGGGCATGCTGGCTTTTACCGCAGATTCATCAAAGATTTCTCGAAAATCACAAGACCTTTGTGTGATCTTCTAGCCAAGGACGCCACATTTGAGTTCACTAAGGGATGTCGTGAGGCATTCAACACACTCAACGCAAAGCTCACGGCATCACCCATCATCATGCCACCAAATTGGGACTTACCATTCAAACTAATGTGTGATGCCTCGGACTTCGCCATAGGAGCTGTTTTGGGACAGCGTGTCGACAAGCTCCCTCATGTCATTTACTACGCAAGTCGAACCCTAAATGATGCCCAGCTGAACTACTCCACCACCGAGAAGGAGCACCTTTCTATTATCTTTGCCCTTGAGAAGCTCCGCTCATATCTAATTCAAACCAAGGTCATAGTATACACGGATCATGCTGCCTTGAAGTATTTGCTCACTAAAAAGGATGCCAAGCCAAGGTTGCTACGTTGGATGCTACTGCTCCAGGAATTCGACCTTGAAATCAGAGACAAGAAGGGCAGCGAAAACGTGGTCGTTGACCATATGAGCCGATTGCTTCACAGTTCCAATGAAGAGGCCGATCAGTTGCCCCTCCTCGAGACCTTTCCTGACGAACAGCTCTTCGCACTCCAAGCTATTGATCCATGGTACGCCAATCTCATTAATTACCTTGTCACTAAGCAAATTCCTTCATCTTTAAACAGGTATCAAAAGGACAAGCTGGCTAAACAAGCTAAGTACTTCATATGGGATGAGCCGTACCTATGGAAACATTGTCTAGACCAAATCATTCGACGTTGCATCCCCGAAGACAAGATGGAATCCATCTTGACATTTTGCCATAGCTTGGCATGTGGGGGCCATTTTGGAGCTAAGAAGGAAGCCCTCAAGGTACTACAAAATGGACTCTACTGGCCCACACTTTTCAAGGATGCACACGAATTTGTACTCACCTGTGACTGCTGCCAACGCCTAGGTAACATCGGCCCTCGAAATCAAATGCCATTACACCCTATTCTTGTGGTCGAAATCTTCGATGTATGGGGCATTGATTTTATGGGGCCTTTTCCGAATTCCTTTGGCAATCTTTATATTCTGCTTGCAGTTGATTATGTCTCCAAATGGGTGGAAGCAATTCCCCCCAAAACTAACGACGCCAAAGTAGTGGTACGTTTTTTGCAGAGTCACATCTTAGCCAGATTCGGAGCACCTAGGGCAATCATCAGTGATGGGGGGGCGTACTTCTGCAATCATTCGTTTGCAGCCCTAATGAAGAAGTATGGCGTCACCCACAAGGTCTCAACACCGTATCACCCTCAAACGAGTGGCCAAGCGGAAGTGTCCAATCGGGAAGTAAAGGCCATATTGGAAAAAACGGTAAATCCTAACCGCAAAGATTGGTCCAGCAAATTGAATGATGCGCTGTGGGCCTATCAGACCGCATACAAGACCCCGATTGGCATGTCTCCCTTCCAGCTTGTTTTTGGAAAAAGCTGCCACCTACCAGTGGAATTGGAGCATAAAGCATTCTGGGCTATTAAGCAGATGAACATGAACATCGATGATGCTGGAATACATAGGAAGCTTCAACTAGGTGAATTAGAGGAGTTGCAAAACGAGGCCTTCGAAAGTGCTCGTATCTACAAGGAAAAGACCAACCCTTTCCATGACAAGCGCATTCATCCCAAGGACTTTCACATCGGACAGGAAGTCCTCCTCTTTGACTCCCGGCTCAGACTAATGCCAGGTAAGTTGCGTTCAAGATGGACTTGACCATTTATTATTACTAACGTTTTTCCTCATGGTGGAGTTGGAATCCAGCACCCGAAACGGCATGATCCGTTCAAGGTAAATGGCCATCGCCTCAAACACTACTTCAGGGACCTCTCTAATCCAAGTGCAGTCAACCCTGCACCTCCGCATGCGCCCAGCTTCTAGCATGCTGGCCCCATCTTGCCTAGACGTTAAATAAAGCGCTCCTAGGAGGCAGCCTAGCCCTGGTTTGTATTTCTCACTTCCTTTTATGTTTCTGCCTGTTATATCTCTCAAACCTTTCTACTGTTGTCATATTACTGCATATCACATTGAGGAAAATGTTCAGTTTAGATTTGGGGGTGTGGATTTAAAATTTTACATATAAAAACAAGTAGGTTTGGGGGTGATACACGGCCAGGACTTTTGAATTTTCAGTCTTACTTTTTTGTGTTTAGTTAGTTACTTAATTTTTTGCTTTTGAATAGTTTGATAACTTGTTAATAGGGATGTATATGCTAAGTTAATTGTCTTAGCCTTACTAAGAGTCATGCCATGGTCAAGTAGTTCATAATATGCACTTCACAATGCCATGTTTTAAGTGATTAAGTGAACGAAATAACTGAATTTGAGTGAACCTTTTAAAATTAGTGGAGACTTCCCTGTGAGATCTTTGAGCCTAATTGCCATTCTTTATGAGGGATATACTTGTATCTACTCTTAAACACTTATCGATTTTGTTCTTAATTGTTGATCTCATTACATCATACTTTGCATTGAATTTTAAAGAACTAAAATCATTTAGATACTCTTAATTTAATGTGTGGTTTGCCATAAGAAGTGATGTAGGCTATGTGTGCTTTAACCTCTAAAGGCCTTATCCTACCCAATTGCACGCTCCCTAAGCCAATTTTGAAGCCAAACACTCAGCCTTTTCTTTCATCACCCAAAGTATAACCTAACCCAAAATATTTAGCCATTCATCACAGCCATACCCTATAACCTCAGTTTGTGCTAAGGTTGCCGTAAATAAGATTCATGGTAAGAATGAGAGGTGAAAGAAGATGCTACCCAATTCAAAGGACTTTGGCGTCAATTCAAGGTTCAAAAGTAAAGAAAAGTTTTACAAGTTGCAAGCTGCACGAAAATTTGAGAAAATCATTGCATGATCTTGGTTCAATTCAATTCAAAAGAAATAACAGAAAAAAAAAACGTTCAAATCAAAAGAAAGAAAGAAACATTGAGAAAAAGTGAAAAACAAAGTGAATTGAGCCAAGTGAGCCAAGAGCCTCAAAATAAGCCACAAGATCCTCAAAATAAGTCATCAAGAAAGCACAATGTCGTGGGCCTTAAGAAAGGATTCAGTTCAGAAATTCCAAGTTCAAGTCATGACTTCTCATGCCTTGGCACAGCTCAGGTTCTTTGAATCCCATCCTTCCTTGCTAAACCCCAAAGCTTAGCCCCATTACAACCTAAAATGGAAGACCTAACTGATCTTATGGACAATCATACTGAGGATTAAGGTACGTATCTATGTTCTTATAGTTCAATTCCTTTCATGAGATCTTTATTTCCATAAAGTGTTATTCTTCATTGTTACTCATATGTGATTAAATTTCAATTTCATAACATAAACTCATCACATATGCTTGAAAAGAGTGAAAGCCTAGGATTCTTGTGCGAATTGAGAGTGCCTAGTGAGGATTAGAGTCGAGGTGAAATCTTTCTAGGGCACTTAGATGAAGTTGTTTTCAAACATGATCACTCGAAATTTTGGCATTTATACACGTACACCTTCACATGACACTCACGGCTATGGCATTCCTTTTAGTTCTGCAAAGCATGTTTACTTACTTTGATTCTTATTAGCTTGTTAAAAGTACTATCTCTAGCATCTTTTTTTGTCTAAGTAAAACGCTTGTGGGTATCGTGCTGTTATAACCCTCAAGAGACAAAACTCCTCCTACTAGGTGAACCTAGGGGTTTAAATGTTCTATCTTAACTAAAATCGAGTTTTTTCATTTTGTTAACGTTTGTTTTGCTCAGGGACTAGCAAAAGATATGTTTGGGGGTATTTGATCATTCGTTATTTATGCATCATTTTGATGTCTTTATATGCCTCTCTTACATGTCTTTTGAATGATTTTGTGCCATCAATAGTAGAAAATGATCAATCTTGTGAGACTTGTGTAGAGTTAGAAAGATAGGTAAAATCTGGAAAGAACGCAAAAAGAATTACTCAAATCGGAGTCCAGATGAAGGAGATGTCCTCATTTCAATATCAGGTCCTGAACGGAGTCCTGAGTGCGCCAGTGCGCCTATTTTGGGTCACTGGCCAAGTACCTCATATCAGGCCCTCCAGGTCTCAAACCTGTGTTTCATGACATCAAGGTCAGGTCCTAGAAGTGTCAAGGTCGCGCCAAGGCAGGTCGAGGACATGTCCCAAGAACTCCCATCCGAGCCCATATGTGCGCCTAAGCCCGGGGTCCCTGTTCCGCCAGCGGTGGATCAGAGGTTCTCCTTCTGAGCTAAGCCTGACAACATTTGCGCCAAGCCTGAATGAAGATGCGCTTCTACTATGCTCATGATGTGCTTCAAAAGCGCAGTCCCATATCTTGATTACGAAGACAGTCCAAAAGCCAAGTTCGGCCAGCTTGCGTTCCCACTTGCCAACTTGCATTCACACTCCCAGCCATATTCTGATTGATCTGAGAGATTTTAGGGATGCTGTAATTATCTAGAAGGATTAGGACTGTCTTAGTACACGTTAGGATAGGGTTTTGATTTTATTCAAATTCTAGTTGAACAAGGATTCCCTTTTCTTGATAAAGAAGGAACCGTGTTCAGTAAAAAAGAAAAAATATATATATATATGTTTGCTTAGAGAGAGCTAGGGTCCGGTTTTGTTTTTGGGAAAGATAGAGACACCTTAGCCGCATATAGTAATTAGGTTTTTTGGAGTTTTATGAAAAGCATTGTTCTTCCCGATGTTGAGTGTGTTGGACGTGGAGCTTGGAGAAGAAGGCTCTGCCGTTTCTTCTGCTGCACTTGTTCTTCACAATATCTTTTGTAACCTTATTTTTACTGCAATTTAATTATGAATTCAATTACACTTGTGTTTATTTCAGTTATGTGTGAGTAGTCGTTAGGATTAGGGCAGCTTGAAGCTCTAGCCATGTTAGCTTGTTGATTGGATTTCTGGCTCTTGATTATGATTGCTATGCATGCTGAATAAGTTGGATTACTCTGCTTAATGACCTTAATTTATGCCTATAAGATTAGCTACCTTGTTTGCATATGATTATTGATGTAATTGCTTGAGTGACCGTGTAAGGACCCTTCCCGAATTTCCCCTCGAAACTCGAAAAGAACCCTTATCCAGTCTGACAGCTATTTTATCTCAAAAATTTAATACCAGGAATACCTTTTAACATTAAATAATTTTTAGTAAACCTTGCAGGGTTCCCGACAGAACCTCTGTACTTACTGACCACTCCTACCTATCAGACATAGGATAGCATACAGGTCAAAGCCAAGACCTCGGAATAGTGGTGGTCCAAATAGGAATACCCTCTGACACCAATTGTCAGTAGGTCAGACACTACTGACACCTCTACTGGAAAACCACATTACAACCAACTAGTCAGATACTTGTGAACCAACACTAATTCATCACTCTAGGTCACCGCCACCGCCCACACCAACCCATAGACCCAGATGACGAAGTATTTTCATAGGCTGATTAAGCACATGACAATCGTCATCAAACCATATTTGAGCCGAAAATATCCTCGGCTATCATATCATATAAGTCGGCATGTATCCTCGACTATCATATCGTATCATCAGCCGGTATAATATTCGGCTATCATATCACATCAGTCGGCAAGTATCCTCGACTATCATATCATATCATCAGCCGGTATAACCTTCGGCTATCATATCACATCAGTCAGCAAGTATCCTCGACTATCATATCATATCATCAGCCGGTATAACATTCGGCTATCATATCACATAAGTCGGCATATCCCTCGACTATCATATCACATCATCAGCCGGTATAACCTTCGGCTATCTTATCACATCAGTCGGCAAGTATCCTCGACTATCATATCGTATCATCAGCCGGTATAACATTCGGCTATCATATCACATCAGTCGGCATATCCCTCGACTATCATATCATATCATCAGTCGGTATAACCTTCGGCTATCATATCACATCAGTCGGCAAGTATCCTCGACTATCATATCGTATCATCAGTCGGTATAACATTCGGCTATCATATCACATCAGTCGGCATATCCCTTGACTATCATATCATATCATCAGCCGGTATAACCTTCGGCTATCATATCATATAAGTCGGCAAGTATCCTCGACTATCATATCGTATCATCAGCCGGTATAACATTCGGCTATCATATCACATAAGTCGGCATATCCCTCGACTATCATATCATATCATCAGCCGGTATAACCTTCGGCTATCATATCACATCAGTCGGCAAGTATCCTCGACTATCATATCGTATCATCAGCCGGTATAACATTCGGCTATCATATCACATAAGTTGGCAAGTATCCTCGATTATCATATCATATCATCAGTCGGTATAACCTTCGGCTATCATATCACATCAGTCGGCATATCCCTAGCCACCAGGGTATCCCTTGGGGTGTGCTAGTCATGTATCACAACTCTCTGTACTATGATATCACATCAGTCGGCAAGTATCCTCGACTATCATATCATATCATCAGCCGGTATAACCTTCGGCTATCATATCACATCAGTCGGCATATCCCTCGACTGACATATCCCTAGCCACCAGGGTATCCCTTGGGGTGTGCTAGTCTTGTATCACAACTCTCTGTACTATGATATCACATCAGTCGGCAAGTATCCTCGACTATCATATCATATCATCAGCCGGTATAACCTTCGGCTATCATATCACATCAGTCGGCATATCCCTCGACTGGAATATCCCTAGCCACCAGGGTATCCCTTGGGGTGTGCTAGTCCTATGTCACAACTCTCTGTACTATGCATAGACAGCCTCGCGACCCGGCGGAGCCAAAACTCCACGATGCCAGAGTCTGAGCAATCAACGAACCAGCGGAGCAAAACTCTCCACGTTAGTCGGAGAAACAGTAACCAATTATATTGGAGGTTCACCGCCAACAGCGGATCCTAGTCCCATATCATGGTCCTCCTCAAATATGTTTATCTTGGAGGTTCACCGGGTTCACCGCTAATAATGGATCCTAGTCCCGGGTCCTGGCCTCCCTCAAATCAATGTTTATCTTGGAGGTTCACCGGGTTCACCGCTAATAACGGATCCTAGTCCCGGGTCCTGGCCTCCCTCAAATATGGCCAAATCCGATAAACTCATGCATCCGGGTCAAAACCCAAATCATGAACTCAATAATTTCCACGTCAAAACGATATCAAAACCGAGTCCAAAAACCATGATATTTCTCAAATCACAATTTAACTGAAATAGTGGAACACATGTGTCCAGTAATCATTTCTAAAATCCAGAAATTCAATGCCACGATACATAACAGTATTTAAACAAAGATACATTGATGCATGCATTTCAATTTATAAATCAAAAGTCCACTCACATATATCATCCAACCCAAAAATTCATGGATGCTCTAGCCCAAGGAACACATGCACAATAATGACCCAACTACCTTGACTTTCCGAGCTCAAAACCCGCTCCACGGTCAACCATTACCGCTGGAATTGACCAATCGGGCCCTAAACAAACTCCAATGGCCTCGAAACCAACAAACTCTAATCCGGAACGTCCCAAAACCCTAGTCACGCGTTGCCGTGACTTCGGGAACAGTCCCACGCGTCGCCACGCGCCACCGGAAGGTCAGAACACGTGCCCACGCGCCGGTCACGTGCCTGCTACAGTGTTCACGTGCTGGATCGGTCCAACCCGGCCCGGCTCGACCTGACTCAGTCCAACTCGACTCGATCGATTCACTCAACCTGACCGATTCAACTCGACCTGACCGGTTCACTTAACCCGACCGGTCACCGGTGACTCGCCGGAGAAGACGACCGGTTGTCGGCGCCACCGTCTGGTTTCGCCGGAATCCCCCATTTCCGGCCGAAACTTCAAGCTTTTATAACTTCTCCAAAACTCAACCATTTTTCACAAATTTTATGTCTAAATCTATCTACTCAAACCCAAGAATCCAAATATGCCCTCAAAACCACAAATACGTACCTGTGTAAGCCGAAAAATCAATCGGAAGATTCGAAACTTCCTATACTCAGTTCGGCTTCCCCCGTGGTCCTCCCCTTCGATGGTTGGTACGGTTGTGATCGTGGGAAGGAGTAGAATACGATTAGTTGATCAAAAATGGAAGCTAAAGCCTTGAATCAAAAGTTGACTTTGTGGGTTTTGGGGTGTTTTCTCACGGGTTCGGGGTGTTTGTGTCACATAGAGAGAGGATAATCAGATGAAAATGAAAAATGAAGTTAAGATGTAATATGAAGATGTAATATGAAGATGTAAAATGATTGGGGTTAAAATATCTTCTCCCAAACCAAAATTACCAAAATGCCCTTACACATCTAGACCCATAACTTTCGTACACGAACTCCATTTTCTACGTGCCGCCTGTCTACGAACTCGTGAGTTCGAGACCTACGTAATGGCCCAAGAAAATTTCCCAAAAGTGCTGCTAGTCAAAAAGGGACTCTCGACCCCATCCAAAATCGAGGGTAAAATCGTCCAATTCTCAAAATAATTTAATTTCTGGTCCAGGTCGTTACAGACTGTCATATCATCTTGTGATTTGGAGCATCGAAAGTATTCTTACTTGTAATCTTAACTCATAACGACCTAGGATTGCATGTCACTTTGCTAGGTTGATGTGGTGTCATTGAATTCTCTTTGAACTTCATGCATCATCTTAAAAGGTAGGTGATAGATGTTCTAGGCATATGCCTTATTTAGAATATGCTAAGTAAGAGGGAATAAGATGTGTCTAGTGAACCAACGCCAGGTCCTAGGCACGGGCACCTAATTCAGAAAATGCATAGTAATTAGGTCAAGGAAATCTTATTAGTAACTATAATTGGCTAGAGTGAATAGTAAGCCTTAATTCGCCTTAGTTAATAATCAATCAACCGTTAATTCTCGCATTGTTATTGTCTGCATTTTGTTTTACCTGTCTTTAAATTTCAGCTCTCACATCATAAACCCAAACAAACCACCCCCCCCCCCCCCCCCCCCCCCTGCGTGTGTGTGTGTGTGTGTGTGTGTGTGTGTGTGTTTTCACTAAGTTAATAAATCTGAACTAAAGTGGTCATAACGTTGATACAAGTCCTCGAGGGATCGACTCTTGCTGTGCTACTATACTATTCTTATCGATTTGTGCACTTGCAAGGATTTTATAACTGTTAGAATTGAATTGCATATTTCTTGCTCTTTAATTTTACCAACAGTAGTCGAAAGAAAGTGAGTGACAAGATAAATATTTATAGTAGAAAGTGTATATGCAAGTGAATATATTTATACTTTATAATCATGTATATGCAAATGAATATTTTAGTCATTATATATATATATATATATATATATATATATATATATATATATATATAGACAGCACGTTATATTTACCAAACACTTCAAATTTTAACTCATAGCACTTTCAAAAATATAATTTACCAAACACTAAACAGCTTTATTTTATAACTGTTTATTTTAAAAGTACAACAGAATCAACTTTTTAAAAAAGTCACAACAATACCAAACTAGCCCAAGTACCCCTGAACTTTTTAAAACGTTTCACCCATGTTTCACCAACACATTTTCTAGAAGAATTTCCATTAGCTGATAATTTGGTGCGTGTGGGGACTACTCAAAGTTGAATCTCAAGGTGACTATAAGCAAAAGTACTCAATTAGTCATTAGTTATCTCCAGCCCAACATCTCCTGCCGAAATGTTGGGTGATCAGGGATAACCTAACCAAGCGCTACTTAAGCAACTTTGTCGAAAGTCACCTTGAGCTTCATATTTTGGTGGGCACCACACGTCATCAACTAACGGAAATTCTTCTAGAAAATGTATAGGTGGTACACAATGTGAAAAGTTTTAAAAAGTTCATAATACTTAAATGCAAAATTTGAAAAGTTAAGTATAACTCCTAAATGTAAAACAGGGTACTAAAGTGTAATTTATTTATTTTTAAATTAGGATTATAAATCTCTGAAAATGTGTCAATGGAAGAAATGAAATGTATGTTGTGAGCCCGCAGGATGGCGTGACATGCTTGACATGGCTTGGTGCGTCTAGGTACCTAGCAACAGGTTGCGGGGATGGGAAGGCTCGAGTCTGGGATAGTCTCTCTGGTGATTGTGTGAGAACCTTCCATGGCCACACCAAAAATGTTCAGTCTCTTTCGGTTTCTGCCAACCAAGAGTTTCTCGTTTCAGTTTCTACCGATGGATTTGCCCTAGTTTTCGAGATTGCAGAATATAAGTGATCAAAATACCCTACATATGTATTTGTAGCAACTAATGTAGCATGTATGTATATGGTCTTACATATATGCTACTTGTGCTTCTCAAAGAAAAGGATCTGAGATGAATCGCAATAAATAGGCTTCTTTCTCAACATTTCAACATTACTGCTTTCTGCTCTCACCATTTTGACTAAATTTGCCAATGCTCATATATATATTCATCACAATTTTGCAGCCTTTATATATATATATATATATAGGCAATGGAGAAATTTACCACGAAATTGAATAGTTGATTTACACAATCTATGTAGACCCGGATCCAAAAAGAAGGTAGATAGTGACACAGTAGACATGGACGGCTCCGATGTATGGGCTAAGGTGAACTTCCGCTCACCAGGTAATAACTCTTACAAAAATCTTCCTTAATGTAGTTCATTTAGCACACCCTATTCATTATCCAGACTATCAAATGCTCACGCCCTATTTATTATCCAGTCCAAATGGTTTTGTACGTAGAGGTTTCAAAACCCCTTTCATTACTACTCCATTTATTTGAAATTCATTCAATGCAACATAGAAATTGGGCCTCCAAATTGCCACTTTCAATTCCCATTAATACATGCGTCATTTGATAAAATCTCATCAAGCGGGTTATCCAAATAATGAAATTTCTAATTGACAAGTTTTTAAATGAAGGAAATTTAATTTATGTGAATTCTGAATTCATAATAATTTACTTAAGGTCCGTTTGGATACCCATGGATTTGAATTTAGATTTAGATTTAGATTTGGATTTGAATGTGGATTTGATTTTGAGCTTCTCAAATTCAAATTCTTATGTTTGAATGAAATTTTGATATTTGGGTTTGGATTTCGTAACTTAAAACCTAAGAATTTGAAATGATTTTTAAACTAGGAATTTGGATGAATTTGATTATTAACCATTTAGAGTGTAAATTTTTCAATGTTAATTCAGAATTCAGTGTGTAAATAAGTAAATGACTAATTCAAATTTAGCTAAAAAAACAACAGTGAAAATGGGTGAAATTGCCGCCCAGAACCCCTCGACCGCTCAGAACTCCTGGGTCGCCCAGACCCGCCTAGGGGGCGTTTAATTCCAGGCCGATTATCTCAAACGCTTTGACCATAAACGGGGCGTAGGCGTTTCTTCACCGTCTTAGGCGGCCGCGGTTTTGAACATTGGCTGTGAGATTTGTAATGCCTTCATTCCTGGGATCTACGGCTTTACCTGTCCGTGCTTCTAAGTAGTCCACAGAACTCAGAGTATAGCATTTTCTCAAATACAGATTTCTTCTTCCGGAAAAGAATTAAAAATAAAAATAACAGAGAGAGAGAGTAGTCTCGAGTCAAATCTACCACTGTTGTTGAAACAATACAGTAAGGCAAAAAAATGAAAAAATATAAAATGAATATGCCAGCCATGACTAGCTCACCTCAGAAATCTTAGTCCTGCGCTACTTGGAAAGAACTCAGTCCAATTTAGGCATTCATACAAGCCTGTTGTTGACATCAGAGAGATACAATATAACTTTAATATAAAGAGAGAGGCAATCAAATTCATCTCACCAGACACTTGCACTTTCTCAATAAGAATGTTGGATGGCGAAGAACATTGACTGATTACTTCTATCAGAATATGACACATCAAAAACTAAAGCTAGCCGTATCAAGTTAATGAACAAAATACTTCTGCTTACACCCCCAGTTTTGCTGCATAATACTCGTTTTGTTTTATCAATCTGTAACACTCAAAATCATAGCTAGCAATTGAAAGCATGTTAATAATCAAAATATACACCAATTAAGGTATTTCCCTTCACTGAGTTAGGCAATCTTAAGAGCTACATAAGAAGAATATAGATACGTAAGAAAAAGAAAATCAAGCTATGCATGATATAAATAATGTAACAGGAAGAACACTAAGAGAAACAACATATAGAGAATCAGATGAGCATGAAATAGCATTTTAAGATAAATTTGTTTTACTAATGTCAACAAATTACTACAGTGAAACAGTGCGTCTGTAAAGTAGTTCGTCATCACTCTCATCTTCCTCGTCTGACACCATCTCACTTCCAGGTAGTTCCAACTTCCCACCCATAAAAAATGATGGACTTGGAGTCTCTGTTTCAATATACTCCCCTTGCAACCTCTCCTCGAACCTCTGATCACTACAGGACAGGAACCATTTCAAAGAACACCTTATCCCCTTGCTTTGCAACCTCTTGTACCTGGGTTTAATCCTGGATTCCAAGCTGTAAGTGAAGTATTCCGGAAATTCCACAAGCTCTTTCAGTGGCCTTCCCATTTCACTCTTAAAGAAATAATAGCTATTCTTCATGAACTCAACACGCATTGCAATTAACTGGGGACATTTTACAACCATCACGGCTACATCCTCGCAAGGTATTCCCCGTCCAAGAAGGAACTCAACAGGCTTCATTATGACATGCTGATGAAGGCTAACAATCTGAGGCATCTTCTCTACCACTCGTGAAAACCCTTCAGGATCAATCTTAAGCTTCAAACTAAAGAAATACTGTTGTGAAGACATTTTCGCCTTCAAAGGTAGCCCAAGAATTTGGGGGTACTGAGCAACAACTGAAGCAAGCACTTCCCTCCGGATCCCAAAACTAATCAAACAATCCACATTCCGTTTAACAGTCTCCTCAAGATCATAGCCAAGTAAATATGCCCGCTTCTCCAACATTCTAGCCACAACCTTTTTTGGAAAGCCTAGGGAAACCAAAAACTCAACAAATGGTTTAATCACAGTCCCAACTCTCATGCCCAAAAAGTAAGGATATTGTGTAACCATTGGACCTATATCCCTTGGACTAACACCAATACTAACTAGATACGCAACTGAAGTACTCATTGTCCCCTCAAGTTTATACCCAAGAAGCTCAGGATACTTTTGCAACACATAGCCAATGTCCTCCTTCTCGACATCAAGCCCACGAAGAAACTTAATAACTGGCACAAGCTCAACAACCACACTAGCATGTAATACCTGTGGGTAATTCTTAACAAACTCACCAAGTTTTGACCTTGAGATCCCAATTTTCTCCAAGTAAGCCAACACAGGTATTATATTTTTTCTCACACTACATCCGAGCATCAAGGGATACTCATTAATGTCGTCAACGGACAATCCAAGCTTCTGAAGGAACTCAACCCTCTCCCTCATGACGTCAACAGTACAGGGTAGCTCTAAGTTTTCTAATTCATCAGGGACTATGCCTAAGCTCTTTAAATAGTCACAAATTATGACCCTAGAGACAAGCTTCTCTTTGCGGCCTTGGACCACACCCCAAGTGACGGTGGGCATCTCATATTCTGGAAACTTAGAGGATTGGGTTGAAAATGAACTACTCTGTAAAACCCTTGAAGGGTCGTGGCTGTGGGGCAGTTGGGGACATGGTTTTTGGTGGGATTGGATTGCTGGTGAATATGAAGTGAGTTTCTGTGAAACTTGTGGGTTTGGGGGCAATATTTTGGCTATTTGGCTGATTGTTTTTCTTACTCTAAGAAGTGAGGTAACCATTTTCAGGGGAAGGGAGATGAAGAAAATGCTTGAAACCAGAAAATGAATAAAAAACAATTGATTCTTTTCGTATCAGTATGGAGAGAAAGGGGCTTACTTGGTATTATATTCGAAAAATCGGCCTAGGCAGCGCCCTAAGCGCTAAGCGGCGAGCTACCGCCCCAATTATGGTATAGTCGGTGGAGAAAGTCGTTACGAAATTAATCGGCCGTCCCGGCGGATCTGGGCGGTGGTCTCGGCGACCAAATTTGGACGTCAGAGCTCTTCATCATCCTCGCCTTCAGTAGATTCGGATGCAGGGTTGAAGAAGATGGAATTTGATGTCTAGAATGGAAGAGGAAGATGAGTGTGGCTAGGGATTTGAAAGAAAAATCACATAGAAATTTTTGGGTTATGCAGGTAGGAGGGAGAGAGAGAGAGAGAGACCGAGAGTTTTTGGGATGATGCGGCCGCAGACGAAGAAATGGTGAAGGCAAAGAATCTCAGAATTTTTCGCTTTCCATGTGTCCACTATTTTTCTTCGTATTATTATTCTTTTTATATATATATATATATTTATTAAATGCTTCTAATTAACTTTTAAATATTAAACTAAATTAAAAAAAAAATGTGAGAAAACCTAACAGCCACCACAGCCTCCTATTTTTCTAATGTATATATCTTAGAATGTTTATGTTTATGATTATGTAGTAATTGCCTTTTTCTCTTATTTGTTGTCTTCTTAATGACTAAAATAGTACACGTTTATATTTTTCAAGATCCATGTAACTCACATAATTAATATAAACCATTCAAAGAATATTGATTCTTTAGTGACAATACAGTATCATGTAATAACTTCTATCCTTGTTTGTTGGCCTCCTAATGACATGATAGTATGAGTTCTTTGTGGACAATACGGCTACATTAGCAAGCCATTTAGGACATGTATGTGACAACAAGATGTCAAGTACGGGTTTATTTCAGGTTTCTCAACTTTGAATCAAGTTCACAAACCCCCCACTAGTGGCACAATTTTAGGAAACATATATAGTTATTATATTTTTAATTCCGATAATCCGTTTCAAATTCAATATTATTAGGAAACATATATAGTTATTATATTTTTAATTCCGATAATCCGTTTCAAATTCAATATTATCCTTAAATATCGTGGATGTTCGCAAACATTGTATATTGGTTAATGATATTTCACCCTCATTTTTATACTAATTGGCTAAATATTGGTGGAATATTCGTAAATATATCGCAGGCGGTAATGATACATATTTCATCCATGTTTAGAACAACTTCAATAAGCCAATTTTCATTGATGATCTTTTGTCATTTACCTTTTTTTTTTTTGGTTATCTACTCTGCAATGTTACTACGTGATGTCTATAAGGACACCATCTACTTTATATAACATGATCCTTTTCGAATTTTCACTCGAAATTCGGGAAAAAACTCTGCTTCCGTATAACAACTTAAAAAAATTCTCAGAATACCCTTAAGCCCTTGCAAATAATTATGAGAATTCTGCCAAAAATTCGGCAGAATCTCCCCTTAAGGACTGGTTAACCGTCTTCCACTTATCAGACGAAAGATCAGATAATACTCCAAATTCCAACAACACCAACCATCCAACGATGTAACCACAATTTTACAATCAGTCCAAAAAACTTATCAGAGCATCTAGGTAGGATAAGTAAATACATAAATAAATATCCTACTCGATAGTTTAGGTAAATGCGCAGCTGAAAATTTAATTCCTCCACCTCTGGATATGCTCACGTCAACTCAACGGCCTATAGGGGATTTAAAACACGAAAATTGTGAGTGGACAAAATAATCATTTAAAAATTATTTCCGAGGAAAACATTCATTTCCCCCCTCCACGAGTAAAACCATGCATGCATAAAATTCCTTTTTATATAAATATAATATATAGATAATCCGAAAACCCACCGAAAAATCCATCTTTTGTTAAAACACTTGGTAGGACCCACGAAAATCCGTATAATGAAAACATATCGTGGTCCACAACTCTGCTTTGAAAACCCTCCTCAAAGGAATTTAAAATCATGTAAACTGACATGGACACAAAATATATATCAAAACATATCTCACTGCTCCCCGAATAAAATCCCGAGCCGTAGCTCGATACCCTCCACACACCCGATATACCTCGAGTTGTGCAGAAACATGTACTACGCATAGACAGCCTCAACGACCTGGTGGAGAAAATACCCCTCGACACCAGCGTCGGAGAATCCTCAACGATCTGGCGGAGAAAGACCCTCGACACCAGTCGGAGAAAACCTTAACTATCGGGGACAAAAATCTAGTGAAAACCAAAATTCATGTTTTGAAATCCTTGTTTCCTGGCCTAAGCCAAATTCATTGAAAAACCGGGTCTATGCCCAAATCCAATAAAGTCACAAATCCGGGTGTAAACCCAAAAATTATGGACTCAACCGAAACCCAAAATCTATCACGTCAAAATGACATAAAAGCAGAGTAAAAAAAAAAACGGGACACAACCCAAAACATCATTCCCATGTCCAATAATGATTTATTAGAATAATTTTCTAAATTCCAGAAATTTGTCAAAAACAATACGTAACAAGCAGTTATGTCAAATATATCTTTATGCATGCATTATAGTTTACAAAACCAAAGTCCACTCACTACACGTCAAAATAAGCTCAATCTCAAGTCGTACGCTCCTTCGAAATTCCCGGAGGAGTATCGCATGTCGAAAGTAACAATCGGGATTACCAATGGTAATTAAAACCCTACATTCATACTCCCTAAACCCCAGGAGGTCCGCTCGCGTCACACTAAAAACACAGCCACTTCGAACGCCCAAAACTACCCCTAAACGACGTCTGATTAACCCAAAACCTACGCCAACATGTCCAAAACGTCGAAACCTTGTCGACACGGGTCATCGTGTCCCAAGGACCGGTCCCACGCGCCGGCGACAGTACCTCACATGCTTGCTACAGTACCTCACGCAGTGCTATAGTACCTCACGCGCCTGACTCAACGCTGACTCAACCACCACGTGGCTGCCAGGTGGCAAGCCACGTCAGCCCCCCTCTGACTGAACCAGTAACCGGAGAAGACAACCGCTTCGCTATGCGCCGCCGTCTGCCGTCGTCGGAAAACTCCATTACCAGCCGACCTTGAATTTTTCCTAACTTCCTCAAATCTTAATCGTTTTTCACAAATTTATAGTCTAAATCCATCTACTCGAACCCAGGAACTCAAAAATGAAGTCTAAACACGAAACACATACCTATGTTGGCCAAAAAATTGATCGAAAGTTCCAATTTTTCCTTTCCTCAGTTCAGTGTCTCCCGTTGCTGCTTCCTGCGACGGTCGGTACGTCCTTGATCGCCGGAAGGAGGAGAGTCCTATGAGTGGAACCAAAACGGACGATCTTGCCTCAAATTGAAGTTTGAAATTTTGGGTTTTTGGATTCGATGTTACGGGTTTAGGTGAGTCGCAAAGAGATAGTGAAATGAGGAGGATCTGATCTGCTTGGGGTTAAAAATATATATCCAAGCCAAATTACCAAAATGCCCCTAGTATTCTAGACCCACAGCTCTCTCACACGAACTTTGTTTCTCGCGTGCCACTGTCTACGAACTCGTGAGTTCAAAAACTACGCAACGGTCCCTGAAACACAGCCAAAAGTGTCTCGAAACAAAAATTGACTTTCAATCCCCTTAAACAACCAAGGGTAATTTCGTCCTTTTGCAAATTAATTTACGAAAACTTACTAATTAAATTTCCGAGTTGTTACATTATATCTTATTAGAATCTATAATGTCATGATGTCTACAACGACACCATCTACCTTATATTGTTATTGGCGTATGTTGGGGCACTACGATGTCACTATATGATGCCTATTTGGACATCAACTACCCTATTTTGTAATTGGCATATGTTAGGGCACTAGTGTTACTATGTGATGTCTAAAGGGACACCACAAGGGCATTATAGTAGTAAATCATAGATCTAACATCAAATCGATATAATATGTATTCATTTATACGTTCTCTTCCTAAATATAACTTCATCTTCAAAATTTTGAACCAGGTTAAAATTCCTAAACCGAGATGTGGTAGTTGACAACGATGTTAGGTAGTCCAGAGACGTCGATGGGGCCTCGGGAAAAGTTATCTTTTCTGCTTAACAGCATGCCAAGTGATATTTAAAAAAAATGTCAAGACAAGGGCAAAACCAACAATTTTCCTTTATTTATAGATTTAGTTTTAATTTTATTTGTCTTCAGATTTATAGTTTTAGTTTTCTTTTTTTAGATTTCATTTTTTTTTCTTTTAGATGTTTAAACTTTTCCAAATATTTAATATAAGTTTATTAATTTGTGACATATGTCTTAATTGCAGACACAGTTTTGCTACTTAACTGCCTAAAAAGCAATTTTAACAATAATTAGATAGGCGTAACGAAATGAGGCAACGTGATTAACAATGCACCAATTTAAAGAGCAAAGTGAGACTAATTGGTGTTCTGAATGCAAAGTAAAATGTCCTAACTTATTCTCATTGCATTTCAAATAATAAGCCAAAAACTTTTGGGCTAGATTACATTTGGGGCAAAAAATTGCCTCAACCTCAACCCCTTTACGCTAACCCTTTGCATAAGATAAGCTTCTAGAATTTTCCGAAAGAAAAAATGTTGAGGGATGCAAACAATGCAAAAGAACAATGGGTTATATCGCAAATGCAAAATAGCCTGAATGAATTACTTCAGAATAGCCTGGTTTTAAAAAATTAAAAATAAAATACAAATAGTAGAGAAGATCATTTGAGCCATATAGCACTATAGCAGGCAAACCTAGGACAACAAGAAGATCAAGCTCAATAATTTACAAGAAACAAGATCCAGCTAGCCAATTCCATACAACTTACATATGCAGGGAGAGATTTCCTGTCCAACCCGATTGCATCTGATGAGAGGAAACCACCAGATAATTCCCCAATCAGCAGAAGCTGCGTTGGGAGAGATTTCCTGTCCAACCCGATTGCATCTGATGAGAGGAAACCACCAGATAATTCCCCAATCAGTAGAAGCTTCAACGCAGTATATACTCGTAGGTAGCTTTTCTTGAGAACAAAAGATGAATATAGCATAATGAACTACAATCTACATGCGCATCAACCACCTGATAGCATGCCCTATTTCTTGCATTTTCATTTTACTGAGAGAAGATGCAAAACTCAAGAACCTGCATCTTGCGGGGCAAGACTAACTTGATTAATCACTGGTGGATCTGAATTAACTTTATCTTCTGCTGGTGGAGCAGAATTTGCTGGTTCTGTTTCTAACTGGGAGGAGTCCTTCTGATCAGTTGAACCAGGAACAGAATTCGTTTGGTCTGTTGTAGCAAGGACAGAGTCCACTTCATCAGTTGAACCAGGAACAAACTTCGTTTGGTCTGTTGTTGCGGGGACAGAGTCCATTTCATCAGTTGAACCAGGAACAGACTTTGTTGCAGGAACAGAATCCATTTCATCAGTTGAAACAGCAACAACCTTCGTTTGGTCTGATGTTGCACGGACATAGTCCATTTGATTTGTCCTGGAAGGAGTAGAGTCCATTTGAGCAGCTGGTTGTAGACGTGTTGGTGAAGCTTTATTTTTTTTCTCTATATTTATTTCAGCGCTTCCATATTCAGAAATCAGATCCATGAATTCATTAAGCAATCTCTGTACTTTTCTATTTGAAGCCATTGCTGGAAAAATATCTTCTTGTAAAAGTTTATGTTTCCTCATTCCCTGCAAAAGCAAAACACAAGGGAAAACCGTAAATCGCAAAGTAGGAAACCTTCTCAAGGCTACAAAAGCTAAAACTAGTAACAATCAGGTAGCAAAGACTGGATGGCAAGTTATCTTGTCATAATATATGGCACCAAGTCAGTACTTAGATTGTACCATACACCGTCCCTAACTGAACACAAGTACTGCTTAACCCTCACCAAGCAACCGGAGAGAGTACGCAAATTTCAAAAAGTATAAGTATAGAGAGCCTTACAAGCACATATGGATCCCATGCCAAGTTCTTTGAATCTAAAGGTGTATCTTCCACCATCCCTGATGGTGGTCCAAGAAAACTCTCACAGACTTCTCGTAATCGAGACTCATCTGCTTCTCTGAAATCAGTAAAACCTAAGATTACATTGTGTCTTGCTAAAGGAACTAAAATTACTATCCATCAAGAACATCACAAATAAGCATCAGGTTCTAAACCTACTGCAACATAAATAAGCATATATATAATATATATGGGCATTGCATCTTAAGAATAGACATTCATAGGATCAAAGGATCAAAATCCACTGTACATGACAAAAGTAATAATCAAAGAGCTCTAGAAGTCAACACAAATTAGTACGAAATTCAGATTATCATGGTTCTATCAACACATCCATCTCTTAATACACACTTGTTGACAACATTGACACCCAAATATCTTTAAAATTACAAGAACAAATAGAGAAAGCGAGGGTTGAAGATGAAGAGTGTCTTGAGGGTATTTAATTGCATCATACTATTTAAGTGTCAAATTTGTAAACCAAATTGCACACCTCATGTTATCTGCTAGAAGACGTTGACGAATCAAGTAAAGGGTAAAAGACAATGTCACCAACAACAAAAGACCGAAACGGAGAATACCAGCAGAAGTCGAAGAGAAGAACCAGCAAGGAACATTACAAATAATAATAAACGAGTTTCCCAAAATTAGTAGCGATGTGTGCAAATGAGAGAAAAGAGGGGGTAAGAGAAGCAGCAAGACTGTAAGGGCATCTAGTTCATCCTGCATTCACTAATAAATGCACAAGGGAAGGAAATAAATATACCTTGCAAGGAAGCGTACGTATGATAGAAGGAATTGGTGATAATCTTTAGGGGATTGTAAGGACAGGGAAGAAGCCAACTGAGCTTCCAGGTGAGCACGTGTCTGCACTCCATCATCAGTCCCCCTACAAGAAGATGAAATCGAATTAATTCCAAGAGCAAGACACTAACCTCCAGTATCTAGATCATTGCATACTATTATAATCTCAATAATTCCATCAATTTAGTACAAACCTGCTCCAACCTGGCTTCCTGGCGACATATTTCCTAACATCAACCTGCAAAGCAGCCAGTTCACCACTCTGAGTTGAACCCGAATGCCAGGAGCTTGCAAAATTTGACCCAGGAAAGCAGTCATCTGCAACCCTAAGCCAACACATCAGGCCCATGTCAAAGAGGAAGGCATGGCGAGTGGCGAGAACAACAAGAGGTGAACCAGATTTGGATAGCTTTGCTGATATAACTTTGATCACACCTGAGTATGGACAAAAAAGGGAAAACAAAATCAATACATACAGTAATCAAATGTTGTTAGGCACATCCAAGCCTCATGCTGACAAGACAACAGCTATACCTATCAGCCAACTAGAGATCGAAAAAGACACTCCAGGGATTGAAAGACAAGTGCAATGTGGTACCTGCATCTTTGGAAGATGGGTTTGGGTTTGAAGCAACAAGAGATGCCAACGAGTCATGAAGGACACAGTTCCGCTTGAATAGATCCCATACATACATGGATCCTTTTCTTGTCACCAAAAACAACTTCCAGCACTCATCACAATCTATAAATATTGCTGCAGATCCTACCATCATAGTTGGCATAGAACGTCTCCCACACTTTGTGTAAACCTACTCACGGGAAGCACAACAGTTGATATGTTAAATATATTCAACCACTTAAAGAAAGCTTGGTGGTAATACATTTGTGCCTGCATATAACTATAACGAACATGAATGGCATAATGTTTTTCAGATTAATTATTAGCCATATTTACATCTTTCTTAAGGTACAATCATGTAAAAATCAAATTCTGCAAAGGAAATAGAATGCTATAGCTTCAAGGGCAATGCACCAAAAAAACGTTTATTACAAAGACAGTTGGAATCAGAACACCAGTATCAAGAAAAGGTATGTTGTAATGTATAACTAAGTCCTACGCTGAAACACTTAGTAGCAATTATGCTCATCTTTAGATGGAACTTATGGAACGAAACTCCAAGGAAGCACATTGCACTTGTCTTTCAATCCCTAGAGTGTCTTTCAATCCCTAAAGTGTCTTTCAATTTAACAATTATGCTCCACATTGTATAATATGATGTTGTGAAGTGCAACGACCAAGGAAAGAAACTGAAATATCTTATGCAGAATTCTGAACTCAATGAGAAACTACCTGTCAATAATGGATAACAACTAAAGAGGCCCAGAAATTCAACTTAAATCTCACTTATGTCGAATTTCTAGGAGATGGGGTTGTGAGGGAAGCGATGGGAAGGGAAGAACTTTGAAGATTTTTTTTAATTTGAAACTTTTTTTTGAAATTCACATTTCTTATTATTTTTTGAACACACGGCATTGAAAAGGGGCTCCCTTTCATGCCACATCAGCAAATTTAACACTTTTTTATGGAACTGACGGTAAGAGACAAAACGGACAGAAAGTAGCTCCATAGGGGGGTTATAGGAACAAAATCTGTTTTAAGTGAGATTTGAGTCAAGTTTCAAGGGGCATTTGAAGTAATAAGCCAATTAGAGAATAACGAAAAAAGGGGGAAATATTCTATGTAGGCTAAAGTGAAAGATATATATATATATATACATATATGCTCACCTGTATGGATCCATCTTCACACCCAACAGCCCAGAAATTTGCATTTCCTGCTAAAACAGTGACTTTCCCCAATATCCTATCCGACCAAAGAGTCTGCAACCCCCTTGTGCAAGTAATTTCTGTTTCTTTCATAATAAACGTAGTTCCCATGCCAACAATGTCAACTGCAGCTTGTTCCCGCGGTCGAGCTTCCAAGCAAATTGGTGCAGAATCTTCCCTTTCTTTCTCATCAAACACTCTAATTGAAAGAGTGGAACAAGACGGGCCTAGCGAACTAGAAGCCTTTACATTCCCCGACTGTTCCACAATTATGTTTTCATCTACGCCTTTGGAGGCCGGAACCTTCTCAATAACGAGGGTTTTGGTAACCATAGCTCTAGCAGTGACCCCATGGCCCTCCTTTATTTCGGTGGTTTTTCCAGGCGTTCCCCTAATATTACTTTCTCTAATGCCACTATCAGCAGAAACTAACCCATTATCATCATTTTTTATATCAGACGGCATAGGAGAGAAATCAAGTGTCTGGGACTGAGCACCGACCGACATATTTTCTTGCTGGAGAGGCACCCCAACTGCTTCTGGAATAATCCTCTTTCTACCATCAGGGCGTCTATATTCCCTCTGCTTCACAGGACTAGAAATTCTGGCAGACATTGAAACTTTATTTAAACCACCAGCAGAAGTTTTTGTTGCAAACCCTGCATCAGCAGAAGGTTTTACAACTGTCTGGTTTTTCTGAACATCCACAACCACTTTTTTACTTGGGGCTTGCTTAGCAGAGGCTGCTTCAAGTAATAACTGCGCTGGGCTTTCTGCTAAATTTGCTTGCCGACCTCTAACATCACCATAACGGTTTCTCTTCAATTCATCTAGTTCAGCATCATTTAAACGATTTCCAAGTTCTTTCACCTCAAAATGGAAAGTAGCCACTGAACCGTCCAAAGAGCATGCAAAAAGCGAATAACCATCAGGGCTCCTGTTTTCAAGAGAAGAAAAAACATTACAGAAAGGAAGAAACACATAAAAATTATAAAATGCTAAATCAATATTTAGTAGAATAGGAAAACAACCAAATGGAAGCCATACCAGGATAAATCTACAACGCTTTGAGTAAAGAAATGCTTTGCTACGAAGAGAGGTCGGGGACTTGCAGTTGTCCATACAGTTATAGTCCTGTCTTGACTCCCAATTGCAATGACATTATAAGGTAGTGGTTCTTTCTCTTTCCCTCCTGTCTTTGAAGCACCATTAGTCCATCCAACAGGTGCAGATTTTTCCTGAGCATTGGAAATATTTCTCCTAAACATTGAATGGTTAAACTTCACAACAATCACAGGGGCATTATGTCCTAAGAAGTCAAATGTAGCAGACCATTCCCCTCTCTCTAGGACAGGTGCAGAATGCCTTGGTTTCTGAAACCCGTGAGTGGTAGTAATGAAGTGGCCACAGGGGGACCATCCAAGCCGCCTGAAAAAGGTAGACCCAAGCTGAAGCAACAAACAGCTGTAAGAAACTGATACTGTAAATTGTATAACAAGATAAGATTCATTGACACAATTGACATACAGATTTTGCCCAGTGGCCGTCTGTCCTGTGAGCAAGACTCCAATCACTTGTTCGCCAAATAATTACAGTCTTATCATCTGATTGACTTGCTATGAATGTGCCAATTGGATCCCAAGTAACTCCTTTAACCAGGCTAGAGTGACCCCGAAGAACAGCAGTGCAAATACCATTGCTCATATTCCAGATGTGTATAGTGTTATCCAAACTTCCACTGGCCAACATCGAGTCATCTGGACACCAATTAAGATCCACCTACTTTAAGCATGGAAAACAGCACCTCAGTAAGGCAATATCCACCAGAAATTACACAAATTCATAGCATTTGTTAAGAAAGTTAGAATAAAACACAAGTAAAGCATTTTTTCCCTTTGGTAAGGGCAGCTGTAGATAAAACCATAGATTATGGGAACCTTCTGCTAACTTCAAACAAAAATAAAATATTACTGCAGCTTAAATTAAGCCCAAAAGAAAATTGACTTTAAGTTATAAAACTTAAGGATAATATATTCATGAACCAAAACTTAATATTTTTTGAAAAAAAACTACTGAATGAAAGGATTTATTTCAGGTGGTTCAACTATACAAAGAATAAAAGCAATGACATTACCACATCTGCAGTATGTCCCCTCAAAGTCATTGCAACTTTCCAATTCTCAACATCAGGGGGCTCTCCACTGCCAAACTCAGTGGTTCCTGAACCAGGCTTCCTCTCATGAATTAGAATCACTTGATCATCGGATCCTGATGCAACATACCGACCATGCTTAGCCCACCTAACACAGTTCACAGAACCAAAGTGATCACGGAGAGTTGCAAGTAGCCTCTGGGCTGATTCTTCATTTTCCAAATCCCTGCCTAGGGATTTCATGTTCCATACCCGCACCTGTAATTGAAAAAGTAAGGACGAAGAAATCACTATCATAGTATAACATGAATGATGAACAAAACTGACCATCAAATAAATATAAATAAAATCGTTCAGACACTGTCTAGAATGATGAACAGAAAAACATAATTTAATGAAAATATTAAACTACGCACAGACTGCCCTCAAAATGAAGCTTGAAAGTGGTGGATCGCCTTTCAAGTATTTGCTCTTAATTATTTTCAAAAAGTACTCATCGAAAAAGTATTATCAATAAAATTATAATACTACACGACAACTTGAGAATAATTACATGATTTACTTCAGTTTCACAAAATCTATAGATAACAATGGAAAATGCTACTAAGTTTATTTTATAATTGTATAATCTAAAGGAAACATATATTGTAGATAATTGCTTCATAAACCAAGTACCATGGACTTCATAGACTGGAGATATAACTGTTAAAATTTGTTAAACCTTTGCCGCACCAGTTTCAGACTCAGTAGATGAACTATGCTATAATGAGATTCTACCACTAGATAATAAAGTATTTCATCAATTTCCTTTTAACCATCACACACTGAAAATAGATACAACCCATAGAATATAAACTTTAAACAAGTAACGATGTATCATCCTCATGGATTTAAGAGTTAGTTTTCCTTCTGATAAACGGATTTCAAATTATGGATTTATATTTCACTACATACGTTTCACTACTTTTCACATCAAACATTAAGAAACATAAAGAAAGAGATTTACTACTTTCTGTTGCAGATGATAAGGAAACCATAGTGTGATTTAGACAATCAATTCGAATTAAAGTTTTTTTTTTGCGTAATCAAAATCCACCCTATTTAAAATTGCAGACTCCTTTAACATAAAAGGTTAATACTTTTAAAGTCTCATTACACAATTTCTAAAAGAACACACAATCCAAACAACATTAGACACACAAGTTACAATCTATATCACTCAAATTTAAATCAACAAAGCAAAGGATATAATTGAAGATTCAAGTAAACAAAGAGAAAAAAATGCATTCTACAGTTGTGTTTTCAAGAGTCTCCAAAAACTCAAATGTCCAGTCTGTTGGGTATTACCCCAACCAAACAGAACAACAATGCTGAAACTAATATCAGTTGGCATGAAAACTTGTAAAGTTCCCAATAATTATATATTTTTTATTGTGCTATTTTGGAGAAAACTTACACAATCACAGGTATTTTAAATTCCTACGTTTTCTAAACAAGCAAACAGAGCAAAAAGGAGGGGAGAAGTCGCACCTTGTGGTCACCGCCACCAGTGGCAAGCCTAAGTCCACCAGGCTGAACATCAATGGAAAAAATTTGCATTCCCTCATGCCTAATCCAACTGGGTTTCTCTGCAATCATTGCTGCTGCTAATTTCCAGAACTTAATACAACAATTCTACTTTATAAGCCCCAAAACTAAATAGCAGTCAACCTAGTTGTCACAGAAAAAACAACCATTAAAATGGAGGGGAAAAAATCATACAAGAAAAACCATGAAGAAATTGTATAAAAAGATTATGAACAAACATCTCCCATCAGATTTAGAGAACATGTATAAAATGTAACAACAAAACAGAATCAAAAAAGAAAAAACAAACAAAATTCAGTTAAACTATGAAAAAGGGGGGAAACCCCAAATTTTTTAAGTATAAACCCAAAAAACAAACATCAAATCAAACAGGCTTGTGAGGATAAACTAGATTCATTGGATGTACAGATTCGTTGGAGCAAAAATAAATTGATTACAGTACAAAAAAACCTAATTGATTCACCAAGCTGCAGCCACTAAGAAAAATAGATTTAAAACGGGTTTTCAAGATAAGATTCAAATGCCGTAAAGATTCTACCATAACAGATTTCAGATACCTCAATGGCTAAATTAGCAGCACTACAAGTACTAACCCTTTCACCAAGTTGCAATCCTTTAGCGCCTACACAGTTCAACAGGAAATTTTTAAGGCTAGCCATCATGTATCAATCACTATGCAACCGTTACACCCATAAATAATGATGTGGTTAGGCTACCGACAGTCCACACTTGTGCTTTAAAATTAAAGGAACAGTGTGTTACATACATCTCATGATAATTGATACGTGCCCTAGACTAAACTAAACTAAAGATTAATCGGTGGAGCCCAAGGGTAGCGACTCAATCCTTCCTTACTGAAACTTACATATTAATTATCTACTCATCCAATGTTAAAGACCATCTTATTAGACTACTAGCAATGAATCAATCTATTAATTGATAGTATAAGAGATACATACAGTATAATAACAATAAATCATCTTGCGAAAAAGTGATAATATAACAGAGACAGACAGTAAAATAACTAAATCATGCCATCTCCAATGTTTGCTTTTAATTATAAAACAACTATATCAGAGGCAATAATCAGCATTTACCAATATTAAGTCAACTATCGAAACTCAAAATGAGTAACAAATTGACAATGTGCAACCTTGTTCAGATCCTGCAAAAATTATTTTACTGAAGTTAGAACACAGTCAATTGACTTAAGCCACTAATTCCCACAATCAATCAATAGAAGTTAAAACACGGATTGAATAAAAAAAAAATTGTTAAGTAAATGTGTATTAAAGAAAACCAAGAACACTCGCAGGGGATGACCTAGGACACCAAAACACATGATACATGATCAAAAAGCACTCGACGCAGGGAAGCAAAATGAGCCGTCAGTAAACTAGAAACCAAGGACGTTCTAATGGTAAGCCACCTGAAAGTTTGTCGCTGTGGGTTTGAAGGAAAAAGTACAGAGCCTACATCTAAACAGTTAAATAGTACTAATTTCCACAAATTGAATAAAGCCACTAGTCCCACAATCAACAAATTTCCACTCAATAAATTAATTAAATTCATCTAACTATACTACTCATTTACATCGAAACGTTTTCTACGGATTGAACAACAAAAAAAACATATTTTCTGGAGATGGCCAATGAAAAATACTAAAAGAGTTGAACTAGTTGAATTGGGTTAACAAAAAAAAATCAAGTAATTGAGGGTATATTTTCTGCATAAACCAAAACACATGGAGGAGCATGCTCCAAGTGATAATTAGAGAAACATACTAAATCTTTTGAGTCCTCAGCTTTGGGCAAGCATAAACCAAATCACACGGAGACGGAGGAGGTTGCACGCTGGAGATTTAATGCCATGAAGAGATGGGGTCGAGGAGAGACGGCGCCGGTAGGAAGAGAAGGAGGTGGCGAGTGAGAGGACTATAGGAGACGAAGAAGAGGGATGCTTCCGAGTTCAGTCCATGGCGAGAATGAGAGGGCGTGACTCGGGTGAGGAAAATGGCGCACATTCCCATAACCTAATTTGGGAGGTTTGTCGTCTGTTTTTTTCGGTTAATGAAGATTTTCATTAAAAGGAAAGCGGGCCAAGCCCAGAGACAGCCCAAATCAATACCTAAAAACAAACATCAACTAAAGAGGCTTAAGCCAATCTGTCGATTTTTTATATTAAATTTGTTTTTATCTATTATTATAAAAAGAACAAAATTTACTTAAGAATGTAGTGAATTCAGATTTATACAGATAATTACAGTGTTTTTTGAAGTAATTAAGTTTTATAAATTTATTTGTTTTCGTAAATTTTTACAGAGTTAACATAATTATATAGAGTTACATGATCGAGTTTTGTAGAGTCATATTGAGTTTTATATAATGTGAGTGACTTTTACAGAAAATCACATTGAGTTAAATAATTTGATAGATATTTTTTTGAAAAGTTTTATCATAATTACTTTTTAACTAAAAATTCTCTCACCAAATTAAAATAAAATAATATATCTAATTGTTACAACCCATTCTGAAAAGTTAAAATTCGAAATTTAAAATTTACTAATATGCCATACTTATGTGTAGATGGGACTTTAGAGCTTAAGAGTTGTATTGGATAGGGGCGACTACGGAATTGGGTTTATATTTAGGCTTATTACTTAAAATGCTCAATGAACCAAACTTCGAGTCTCAATTTACTCCCCGAACGCGAAATCGTAACAATGTGATCCTCGAACCCCCCTTATGTCAGCTCTGTTGCACCAAAAGTTATAGTCTGTTACTAACGACTGTTAGAGTGATGACGTGTCAGCAAGGGATTGGATGTAACAAAATGGGTCCAATCCCAAAACTACCGTTCGTCTTCCTCATCGCCACTCTCCTTTTTGTTGCCACATTCACTGGGTTATCCGAATCTAAGTCGCAGAACTCCTATCCATCCAAGCCCGATCCAAATCTGGGGTAATCTACCTCGACGACCACTCACTCACTCGATTTTGGTCCTCCGTCAAAACTCCAAGACCCTATTGGGTTCTTATCTTCTTCGACGCGACAAAGCTCCACGACAAGCATGAGTGAAAGGACCCATCCCGAATTTCCCCTCGAAACCCGGGAAGAACCCTTATCCCGTCTGACAGCTCTTTTACCTCAAACATTAAATACCAGGAATACTCTCTAACACCAAATATCAGTAGGTCAGACACTGTTGACACCTCTACTGGAATATCACAAGACAACTGACTAGTCAGATATTTGTGAACCAACAATAATTCGTCACTCTCGGTCACCGCCCACACCAACCCACTGACCCGGATGACGAAGTATTTCCGTAGGCTGTTTAAGCCCATGACAAGCGTCGTCAAATCATATTAGAGCCGAAAATATCCTCGGCTATCATATCACATCAGTCGGCATATCCTTCGACTGATATATCCCTAGCCACCAGGGTATCCCTTGGGGTGTGCTAGTCCTGTATCACAATTCTCTGTACTATGCATAAATAGCCTCGCATACCGGCGGAGCCAAAACTCCTCGATGCCAGAGTCGGAGCACTCAACGAACCAACGGAGTAAAACTCTCGATGCTATTCGAAGAATAGTAACCCATTATATTGAAGGTTCACCGGGTTCACCGCCAATAGCGGATCCTGGCCCAGATCCTAGCCTACCTCAATCAATGTTTATCTCGGAGGTTCACCGGGTTCACCGCCAATAGCGGATCCTGGCCCAGATCATAGCCTCCCTCAATCAATGTTTATCTCGGAGGTTCACCGGGTTCACCGCCAATAGCGGATCCTGGCCCAGATCATAGCCTCCCTCAATCAATGTTTATCTCGGAGGTTCACCGGGTTCACCGCCAATAGCGGATCCTAGCCCAGATCCTAGCCTCCCTCAATCAATGTTTATCTCGGAGGTTCACCGGGTTCACCGCCAATAGCGGATCCTGGCCCAGATCCTAGCCTCCCTCAATCAATGTTTATTTCGGAGGTTCACCGGGTTCACCGCCAATAGCGGATCCTGGCCTAGATCCTAGCCTCCCTCAATCAATGTTTATCTCGGAGGTTCACCGGGTTCACCGCCAATAGCGGATCCTGGCCCAGATCCTAGCCTCCCTCAATCAATGTTTATCTCGGAGGTTCACCGGGTTCACCGCCAATAGCGGATCCTGGCCCAGATCCTAGCCTCCCTCAATCAATGTTTATCTCGGAGGTTCACCGGGTTCACCGCCAATAGCGGATCCTGGCCCAGATCCTGGCCCCCTCAAAACGGTATTGGATCCAAAATCAAGTATTTATAATCACAAATACGGTTTCAACTTCAAATCATGGACTCAAATAATTACCGCGTCAAAATAATATCAAAATCGAATCCAACAACCATGTCATTTCTCACAACACACTTTCACTGAAATATTGGAAAAACAAATGTCCAGCAATCAATTATAAATTCCAGGAAATCATTGCACTCATACATAACAGTATTTAAATAAAAGATATTTAATAATCACAATTACGGTTTCAACTCAAAATCATGGAATCAAATAATTACCACGTCAACATGATATCTCGCTGTGACTCATGTATTTCACCGAATGTATCATACCTCACGACTTGATATCGTGATACGTATCTCGGAATTGACCCTCGAGATACCCTAATCTAGTGGTAGTTTATACTCACATCTCATAATTAACAATGTTGGGTCCTAAAGCGAACCCTGGCATAATCTAGATTTCCTATCATCATCTTGCATCATTCTCATTCCATAAATATATTAATAGTCAACCAAACATTCATCACCACACACATAATTACATCAAATACTACTAACACAATAATAACCTAACTACCTTAACTTTCCGAACTCAAAATCCGCTAATACGGTCAACTATTACCGCTGAGATTGCCCAAAATGACCTCTAAACGACGTCCGATCAACCTGAAACATGTACCAACAGATTCGAAACGTCAAAAACTAGTTACCACGCATCGCCGTGACCTCAGACTCGGCCCCACGCACAGCCACGCGCCGCCGGAAGTTCGGCACACGGTCCCACGTGCCATCACGCGCCGGTCACGCGCTGCTACAGTGTTCACGCGCCTGGACCGGTCCAACCCGGTCCAGCTCAACCTGACCCGGTCCAACTCGACCTGACCGGTTCACTCGTCCCGATTGGTTCACTCAACCCGACCGGTTCACTCATCCCGACCGGTCTCCGGTGACTCGCCGAAGAAGACGACTGGATGGCCGTCGCCGTCGTCGGAGGTTGGCCGGAGAAGATGACCGGACCGCCACCTCCGCCGCCGTCTGGTTCGCCGGAATCGCCATTTCCGGTCGATTTTCAAGGTTTTCTAACTTCTTCATTTCTTGACCGTTTTTCACGATCCACACATGTAAATTCATCTACTTTTCACCAAGAATCCAAATATGGGGTCAAAGTTCAGAGATTGTACCTGGTTTGGCCGGAAAAATGTCCGAGAAGATTCGGTTCCCTCCCTCCTCCGTCCGTCGCCTACGGCGGTGGTCCCGCTCCAACAACTACCCCAAAATGCTCATGGGGTCCCGGGAAAGATTCTCCCGACCTTAGTTTCAGTCGAATCGGATCGAAATCCCTCCGCTGAGAATGGGTCTTCAGTGTTCGCACGGGGAGGATTCGGGTAAGAGAGAGACGGACCAATCTGCCGAGGAGAGAGAAAAAATATCTCCTATATAGTTCCAACTTTTCCAAAATTACCAAACTGCCCCTGAAGCTTCTAGACCCGTAACGAACTCACCGGGTCTCCATTTTTCGCATGCCGCCTGTCTACGAACTCGTGAGTTCGAGACCTACGTAACGACCTAAGAAAAATTCCCCAAAGTACTGCCAGTCAAAAAGTGACTCCCGAACCCGTCTAAAATCGAGGGTAAAATCGTCCAATTCTCAAAATAATTTAATTTCTGGTCCGGGTCGTTACAATGAGCTCCACCTCAAAGAGCTCTGCAGCGAGTTTGCTATCGTCCTCGAGATAGAAATAGTCACCGCCCACGGCTTCCCCTAGAACAAACTACAAACTGAAAATGAAAAGCATCATAAACTGTCCATGTCACCACCACCAACATCAACATATGTCTAATCGGACGAATTAAAAGTAGAAACCAAATCGACTTCGTCCCTTGCAAGTCTGAAACTCTCTCTATCTCTCTCTCAGCTGCCTATCTGAGAAAGAGAACTGAAGATATGGTTTGAAACTATATGGTTTGAAAAACCAATCTTTAAATGCCCGTTTGATGACTATATGGTTTTTCATTTTTTAGTTTGAGATGAAGAAAATGTGGAAAAAAGTAGTAGTATGGTGCAAAATATTGAAAACAAAACCTTGAAAGTGAAAACTACAACATAAATAAGCAGCCAACAACAAACCCCCAACTCACACAACAGCTTTAGGATGTTCTCTGCCCAACCGAGACCACCCTTTCAGGAGGGCTATCGAACACCAACAGACCAGGCTCCAAATCATAATCCACCGATACCAGCCGTTCCGCCACCCAATTACACTCGCTATAAATATGGCACACACTGCTTCTCCACTCCATTCGCAAGAAAGCTTGGCAACTAAGAATGAGAGTGGCCAGAGGATGGGTGGTACTCCACTTCGACTTCAACAAATGCACTGCAACCTGAGAATCAGATTCAAGAGAGACATCTCTAAAGCCCAGCTCCCAAGCAACTTTCAACCCGTAGAAATCCCCCACAGTTCTGCTTCCAATACTTCACCGCGGCCCAAGTAGGCAGCAAAGCCACCCACTCACACCCCCTTGCTATCTCGCAACACCCCACCAGCAGCAATGGATGGATAGGAGTTCTACGACTTGGGTTCGGATAACCCAGTGAATGTGGCAACAAAAAGCAGGGTGGCGATGAGGAAGATGAACGATAGTTTTGGGATTGGACCCATTTTGTTACATCCAATCCCTTGCTGACACGTCATCACTCTAATAGTCGTTAGTAACTGACTATAACTTTTGGTGCAACGGAGCTGACAGAAGGGGGGTTCGGGGATCACATTGTTACGATTTCGCGTTTGGGGAGCAAATTGAGGCTCAAAGTCTGGTTCGGGGAGCATTTTGAGTAATAAGCCTTATATTTATGGCCTAAAGGCCCAACCCAAAACTCTCTCTCTAACTGTCCTTCTCGCCCTAACTCTCTCCATTCCCGAAAACATTCAAAAACAACCTCTCCACGCCCGCCACCCTTCACTGACATTTCATGTCAGGACCCGTCCCGAATTTCCCCTCAAAACCCAGGAAGAACCCTGATCCCGTCTGACAACCTAAGAAAAGGTTCCCAAAATACCCTTCAATCCTTACAAAATATAATAACAATAATAAATACTTCCTCTTGTCAGACAAGGGACTTAAGCACTCAATAATTCCCGTAATTAATGACCAATCAAATACCATAAGCTCAATTGGTATGAGGTGTCCCTCTTGAGGGGAGCAAAAGGCCAGGTCCTGAGTTCGATCCTATAGGCTGCAGACTGGGACGAATATAGGACTGGCATAACAATACCTTGAGGGAAGAGCGTCATGCTACCTAAGGATCCTAACGCACTGCGGTCGGACCCGTGAGCGAGCAGGGAGCCGCAACGTGAGGACGGGTGGTTAGCGAAGACGGTGGGTGACCCCTCAACCTAAAAGGCGCCTTTTTATGTAACGACCCGCTCCTCCCCGGATACGGAGACGTTATGGCCACCTGGTCCCCCCCCGGCTCAGGCCCCTGGCTCCCCGCCAGCACTCAAAGGTATTGTTATGCTTGCCACATCCGCTCCCCTAGCTTGCAGCTCAATTGGTGAAAGGTGTCCTCCTTGAGAGGAATAAAAGGCTTGGTCCTGGGTTCGACTCCCAGGACCAAGGCTTTTATTCCTATCAAGGAGGACACCTTTCACCAATTGAGCTACAAGCAAGGGGAGCGGATGTGGCAAGCATAACAATACCTTTGAGTGCTGGCGGGGAGCTAGGGGCCTGAGCCGGGGGGGACCCGGTGGCCATAACGTCTCCGTATCCGGGGAGGAGCGGGTCGTTACATTTCAGACCACCGCACCAACACCAACTTAATCCTATCCTCGCCACGATTCCACTGGAACCAACCTTTACCCTTGACGACCACAATGCGAGGCATATCGAAGGCCAAAAGGAAAATGCAATAGCGACTTCACGGCCAGTTTTCGGCCACCACAGGTACAATCTCGACCCAATGACCTCATATTTGAATTCATCTCGTCAAGTAGATAGATTTTGACTATTATATCGTAATAATCGGTGAAGAAAGGAAGCTCGCCGAAATCCGACTGGTGGCTGCCAGCCGTTAACGGAATATTCCATCGACGGTGGAATATTCCGTTAAGTGTAACAACCCGGAATTTCGATTCTTGGATTTAATTAAATTATTTATGTAAAATGACGATTTTGCCCTTGCTTGTTAAAGGGCATGGAGATCAAGTTTTGTTTCGAAACCTTTTCGGTGGTGTATTGGGTACCGTTGCGTAGGTCTCGAACTCATGAGTTCGTAGACAGGCGGCACGCGAAAAATGGAGTTCGTAGACGAGAGTTATGGGTCTAAATGTGCAAGGGTATTTTGGTAATTTGGTTTTGGGAGAAGATATTTTAACCCCCAAATCAGAGTTTATCTGATCCACCTCATCCTTATTTCATCTTCATCTCCTTCTCTCTCTGGAACAAACAAACACAAACCACCCGAACCGTGCGAAAATCATCCAAAAACCCACAAAAGTCAACTTTGATTTCAAGGCTTCAACTTCCAGTTTTGATCAACTAATCGTGTTCTACTCCGTCCCACGATCACAACCGTACCAACCATCGAAGGAGAGGACCACGGAGGAAGCCGAACCGAGGATAGGAAGTTTCGGACCTTCCGATCGATTTTCCGGCTAGCACAGGTACGTGTTTGTGGTTTTGAGGTCATATTTGGATTCCTGGGTTTGAGTAGATAGATTTAGACGTAAAATTTGTGAAAAATGGTTGAGTTTTGAGGAAGTTGGAAAGCTTGGAGTTTCGGCCGGAAATGGAGGATTCCGGCGAAACCAGACGGCGGTGATGGCGACTGCCGGTCATCTTCTCCAGCCAACTTCCGGCGACGGCGACGGCAGCGGGTCGTCTTCTCCGGCGAGTCACCGGTGACCGGTCGGGTCGAGTTGAACCGGTCGTGTTCCGACCTTCCGTCGGCGCGTGGCGGCGCGTGTGGCTGAGTCTGATGTCACGGTGGCGCGTGCCAAGTAGTTTTTGACGTTTCGGACTTGTTGGCGCAGGTTTCGAGTCGATCGGATGTCGTTTAGGGGCTGTTTCAGACGTTTTAAGGTTGCTGCGTTTTCTAGGCCAGCATAGTTAGACTCCCGGGGTTTATGGGGTTTATATTTAAGATTATTATTATTAGCTGGTAATCCCGATTATTAATTTGGACAGGCGATACTGCTCCGGGAACTTCAGGGGAGCGTACAGTTCGGGATTGAGCTTGCTTGAACAGGTTTGTGAGTGGACTTTGATTTATAAACTATAATGCATGCATAAATGAATCTTTGATTTAAATACTGTTGAGTATGAGTGAAATGAATTTCTGGATTTTAGAAATGATACTGGACACATATTTTACAATATTTCAGTGAAAGTATGTTTTGAGAAATGGCTTGGTTTTTGTACTTGATTTTGATATCGTTTTGACGTGGTAACTATTTGAGTATGTGATTTGGGTTGAGACCCATAATTGTGATTTTACCGATTTTGGCCATAAAATGATATTTTAAAGAATTTGGCTTAGGCCGCGAAACAAAGATTTCGAAGTATGGATTTGATTCACTGATTCTCGTCCCGATGATTGTTGTTGCTCTGACTGGTGTTGAGGGGCCTTGCTCTACCAGTTGTTGAGGGTTCGGACCTTAGGTGTTGAGGGGTATGGCTCCGCCGGGTCGCGAAACTGTCTATGCATAGTACAGATATTACAGACAGTACATATGGTACACAGAGTTGTACAGATTTGAACACATCTCAAGGGATACCCTGGTGTGTTATGAATATGTCGGGAACAGTGAATTTGAGATATTATGTGGCAGATTGAACCAAATGATTTGAATTTGAGATATTATGTGTCCGATTGAACCAAATGATTTGAATTTGAGATAATTTGTGTACAGATTGAATTAAATGATTTTAAACTCATTTGAAGAGAGTTTTCAAACCAAATTGTGGATCACGAGGTATTTTCATTATACTGATTTTATGTGAGTCCAATTAAATGGTTTTAAAGATAAATGTGAATTTTGGATGATTTACATATGATGCTTTTATATGATAAATTGTTTTATGTTATGCATGCATGATTTTATAAATGGAGGGGAAGAAAGGTAATTCTTCGAAAAGGAATTTATAAATGATTATTTTTGTCCACTCACAACTTTTGTGTTTAAATCCCCCTTCAGGCAGTTGAGTAGAGTTGACGCGAACATTGATCTCGAGGCTGAGGCATTAGGATTTCGACTACGCTGTGTTGTATATTTGAGTAGGATATCTAAATTTTACTCTTGATCCTACTTAGACGCTCTGATATTATGTTGTATTTGTTTGGTCGTTAATTACTGGGAATTATTGAGTGCTTAAGTCCCTTGTCTGACAAGAGAAAGTATTTATCATGGTTATTATAATTTGTATGGATTGAAGGGTGTTTTTGGAACCTTTTCTTAGGTTGTCATACGGGATCAGGGTTCTTCCCGGGTTTCGAGGGGAAATTCGGGACGGGTCCTGACATTAAGTCAAGGCGATGCCATTAACGACCGTTAAGTCAGCGGCAAACATCGACGTTTCCGGCATTAGGTCGCCGGCGCCGCTGTCCGTGGAGGTTCCGATCAAATATTTAGGCGAAAAACCTAGTTTCTGACTGCCGCTAACGGCGACGCTGGTCATTGGCTGGCGAGATAAGTGGCTGACACATGGAGCTACATGCAGCCACGTGGTAGACATGTGGCAGTCACGTGGATGACACGTGGCCAGCGTGTGTCGACTTTAGCCAGCGAGTGGCCGTTCCATGGCGACGTTTGATGCTATTTTTTTTGCCTCTAACCGGCACATGCGACTCATAGACCCAGTTTTTGGATGTTTCATATCGTTCTTACACGTTTTTCACTCCTTAGGAGTCGTTTTAAGTTAGTGTTGAGAAAAAAAAAAGGGGTTTTTCTTAGTTTTCTGATTATGACTTAATTATAAACTTTGTGCGTGCTTTTGAATCAGGGAACGAGCAGTTTGGAGAATTTTCAGTGATATAGCTTTGTCGGGTGATTTATTCCCCGGTCCGTTGTGATTAGACCTCCTTCCTTAAACTAATCTTTTCATATTACATTATATATTATGATGCATGTGTTATGTTTAAGGATTTGTACTATGCATGATTTAGCAGGGGTTTGAATATGCATAGTTGAATGCTATGCTTTTATGATTTGTGGGACTATGAATTAGAGACAATGCCACAAGCTAGTGTTAGGGCTTGGCATTCGTATGTTTTCGTGTATTTAAGTTGTTTGATAGTTACTTGCATAGCAAAGTAAGTTGAGTACTCTAAGTGAGTTTTAAGACTGCTAAGCCAGAGAATTTATGGACTTAGCATGATATTTAAGTTGTATGTCCACTTGGTAGTCGTTAGTATTAGTACTTGTATGTAGGTCACATACCAGCCCTCCACGTGATCGTTCACCTGCGCTCACTCTATACTAGTTAAATAGCGCCAGTCTTGTCCCAGAGCTCCTAGGGGACATGTGGTGATGGTGCTTTGCACCCAATCCTTCACGTGGTCGTGGTACATGAGCCAACTTAGATACCCAATCTTGTATGCATGGCTCGTTAGACTATGGTACTAGTGGGATACATGTTTTATTTTTACTCGATTAATTGAGGTACTAGTGAAGGTACAAATTCTACTGAATTTATGTTATCGAGGGGGCTATGATCTAGGTTTGCGAACTACTTAGTGAAGTAGTTAGCTTCTTGTTGTGCTTATGTTTGTTTGATTGATGTTAGTTCTTATGAGACTGTAATGCTCAAGAGAACTACTCAATTACCTCATTTTGCATGTGATACGAGTATACTTAGTATGTTTTCGTCATTTTACAAATTTGAGGGGTTAGTAAATTTCATAAACTGTTTTACACTGAAATATTTGTAAGGTCCACTCACCCTTCTATTTGGCGCTCCTTAGGTGTTCGGAAGAGCGTATCGTGTAATCGAGGAGGAAAGCTTGCAGTAGCCAATTTGTCATTACACCGCCGCGTGTGTTGTAAACGTTTATAATTAGTATTAGCAAGTAGTTGCTTAATTTATGATCATCAATTATAGATATCTATGCTCTGCGCTTCAATTGTCGCGGTGAATTTTTGTTGTTTAACTTTTACTTTTTACCTTTCACACGACTTCCTAAAACGCACCGATTTACTTTTGGTTTTCGACATCGGTACCTAGCATCTAGGTGTTGGCCATCATTTCCTCGATTTCAGTGCTAGTCGGGGTGTGTCACTAATACTTAACAAAAATAATTACAAAAATTTAAAACTTTTAACGGTCAAAGAGATTCCACCTCATTTGGTACGTCGTATTGTACTGACTATTTCAGTCAGATAAACTAATTTGTCCACGAGATAGATTGACTATTTAGTCGGACGTTTGGTGCTCTGCCGGATTAAAATGCCGACTATATTATACTGACCGAATTATATTATACTAGTTGATAAGAAATATATATATATATCATAAATATTAATTATGTATATTATTATTATTATTATTTATTTTAATTAACTATTGATATTATTATTATTACTATTTATTTAATTATTATTAATTAGGACAAACTGCATAAAATCCCCCAAACTATAGAGGTTGTTTCAAGTTTATACTTAAACTATGAAAAATTTCATCTAAGTACCCAAATTATATGGTCATCAAGAAATTACTACTTTCTTTACGCTTTCCATCCAATTCAACGTTAAATGTTCATGTGACAATTTTTAATTCCAATCAATTGATGATATGGCCCAAATTTTAATAGCAATTTCGTCACAAAAAAATTGAATCTTCAAAATCTCTAATTTAACACCCCCAGCCCCAAAATCAATTTGATAGAACTAAATCTAACAAAATTAAAAAACAAAATAAAGTACAATGCCGACTATAAAGTACAATACTCTCTCTCTTCCTTTTTTTTGTTCCGCTCACCATTTTCATCTTCATTTCAATCTGCATCATCATCATTTTAATGTTCATCTTTATCAACAAAAACTACCAAAAAATAAAAAACTCTCTTCTTTCCCTTTGCGACACCAAAATTTTCCCAAGTAATCATCCATCACCTCCATCTATTAATTTCCACCATCATCATCATCTTGTGTTTGAAGATTGCAATTCCTCTTCCAATTACTAACTGAAGTCAAACTACTGCTGCACAAAACAAAATCTAACCCAGAAAAATAAATTAGGCTGAGTTGCTAACAATTCGATCTTCTCGGGAAAAAATAAGGGGAAAGGGCGAGAATCAGACAACTCTAACAATGGCTAACAGCAGGGCTTTACACTGCTGCACAACCATAGTCCGTTATAGACATGCGACCCACTGGATCACGAACTCTTCAGCTACGACAAATTGAGACGAAGAAGCTTCAGCAGTTCGCTTGCAGCTTCCTCCGTATTTGAAACGGCACTCTTCTTAGCGAAAAACGATAGTAAAAGTAGAGAACTCGGAGGAGGCGAGGGTCAGCAGCTGCACAGACCCGACATAGAACCCGGAAGCCCGGTTTGGCTCCACGGGTTTGGCCTTGGTCTACTTTGAATGAACCGAAGCGGCAGCCGGAACGGCCTCGTTCGGGCTGGGACCCAGCAGGCTAGGGGATCTGAGATCGGGAACTTGAGGAGTCGAATTTTGTTTCGGTGGTGGGTTAGTCGGCGGCTTCTGAGGAACTTCCTCGCCGCGCTTTAGGATTTTGACCTGGCCCTTGGGCGATTCAATCTCCTGAATTTCTGGCCGAAATTGACCAAGATTTTGTTGAAGAATCGGTGGAAGGAGTTCTATCAGCTCCGTAAGGAACAAGAAGATGTGGTCATCCCTCTGAATTTCGCGGCTGAGGGATTTTGAATTGGTTTCAATGAGGGATTTTGACTCCCTTTTTTTTTCTTCCGAGAATGCCCTTTTAAATTTTGCCACACAAACTGAGTGGACAAAACTTTTACCACATGTAATTTTAACGGAGTATTTGATGGAAAACATAACGGAGGTAATGATTTGTTAATGGTCATATAATTTGGGTAACTAGATGAAATTTTTCATAATTTGGATATGAACTTGAAATGACCTTTATAGTTTTGGAGGTTTTATGTAGTTTTAATTCATTCTTGTTTATTATTATTATTATCATTATTATAATTATTATTTTTTAAGATTGTTAATCATCCGACTATTTAATATGGACAATTTCGAAGGTATTATTTTAGCAGATGTGGACTGTATAAATGTACTCAATCGTATTAACCTATTCAGTGACTAATTAATACGAATGGTAACAAACACTGATTTCGTACTATATTATCCTATCCGGTTCCTTATACGGCATACCAAACGTAATCTGATAGACTAACAGTCATACTTTTTTTCATTTTATTAATTTATATTTTACTTTTTTTCTTCATCAAATAATAAACAAATTAATGTCAAGTTTTTATTATTTAATTGATTATAATTTTTGTAGATAATAATATATGATAATTGGACATTAGTAAGAGACTTAAATTTTATTGAAATTACAAACTATAAATTTTAAGTCTTGGTATAAACGATCTGTTGAAATCCCAATGGGGAGGATGGAGAAATCATGAACTTGTTTTTAGCATAATTTACGCTAAAAAGTTTGTCAAACTCCATAAAACTCTATCATTTAATAAAATCAACAACATTCAATTCTTTTATCAATATACTTAAATATATGTGGAGTTATGAAATCTCCTTATTAAATACACCATAATTTATAAGGGAAATTGTCACTAATGTCCCTTTCTCTAAAAAAATAACCATTTCCTATATACTCAACCATCTAAGGTAATTAACTTTTGATATTTGCAAGTTTGGCCAAAGTGCAAATATATGTGAGAAATAGCAAATGACCCATTTAGTTACTTGTTCGATTGTGTAGAAGAAGAGAGCAGGAGAAGAAAGAGAGAGAAGTTAGTCGGAGTTGGGAAACGAGGAGAGAGGGTGGCAGTGTAGTGGGGACTTTAGAAACGAGGGTAGAGGGAGGTGGGCGGGTGTGGAGTTGCGAAAAGAGGAGGCGGCGGCGACGGGGTGGCCATTTTGCAAACTCGGAGATAGGGAGGAGGCGTCGGGTGTAGTTGCAAACAGGGTGGCGGCGGCTGGTATATTCAAAGGTATGTAAATTTTTTCCCAATCCTAAGCTGTTCGAATTAGTGTAGGTTGGTTTGGGTTTTCAATCGGATGGATTAACTATGGTTGTCAAATAAGGAGATTTGATTTCCAAATTTTCTAATGGAAATTCATTTAGGGTTTGATTGATTATTGATTGCATAAATAGCTAAGATTTCTTCATCAAAAATGAAAATGGTAAAGAATTAATAGATTTAGGTTATGTGTATAGAAATTGAAAAATAGAAATGGAGAGAATTGTTGCTTGGTTTTGTGAAATACGCGTGGATTGTTGTTGGGTATGATTGTGTTTACAATGAAGGCTTAATGGAAATGTCAAATGTTATAGTTTTTGTAATTGGTAACTAAGCTGTAAATAATCGATCTATAATAGTTATATAAGGGGTAACTAAAGGAAAGTATAAGGCAATGATTTTGAGAATGAACGACTAAATATGAAGGATATATGAATCCCAAAGCTGGCAATGTAATCCAAGAAGGGTTTGAGTGTTATTTGGTTGTAAAATGAGGTAAGGGTTAATGGTTAAAAAAGGAGAATGTTAATGAATTGATACGATTAGCTAAGTTTCCTTGTACTACATTTTGGGCTATTCAAGTGCTTTGATGATATCTTTTTTTCTCGAAAATGTGCTTGCCACCGGATAAGATAATATAATATGAAATCGGTGTTTGGTATCACTCATATTAATTAGTCACCATATAAGTTAATACGGTTGAGTATACGGTTCACTCCCGCTAAAATAATACGTTCGAAATTGTTCATATTAAATTGTCGAATGACTAGTAATCTTGAATAATAATAATAATAAATTAATAATTAATAATAGTTAAATAAATAATAATAATGATAATATACATAATTAATATTTTTGATATATAGATATTTCATATCAATTAGTATAATATAATCCGGCTAGTATAATATAATGGGCATTTTAATCCGGTAGAGCACCAAACGTCCGACTAAATAGTCAGTCCAAGTGGACAAATTAGTCTATTCGACTGAAATAGTCAGTACAATACGGCGTACCAAACGAGGCCGCGGGGTTTAACAAGAGAACAGGGCTGAAAACAAAGTCAAGGATAGTTGAGTGGCTACTTGTAATATTATCTTCTTCCTTGTTTATGTTTGAGTTCTATGTTTGTATCTGCCATTGGATTGGATAGTTGAATAATCATGGATATTAATTTTTGGAGGGAAAGTGAATATGCGGTTTAAGCTTGAATGAGATTCCAGTGGAATTGGTGAATGTTTAATTTTCTAGCCTTGGAAGTGCAAAGAGGATTTACTTTCCTTGCATTTCATATTCTCGGTAGATGATATAGGATTTTATATTGTCCCTGCAAATTTGATGCAGAAAAGTTTTCAAACTCCATCTGCAGGTGACAAATATATTCTAATTCTAATAATCAATTTGTTTATCTGAACTTTCTTTATTAGTCACTGAATAAATTTCACCCCACCTTAACGTACAAAGTTATTTCTGCTAAAATTTTGGTGTTTATTTTCTTGATCTGCAGCTTTGCAGCTTGATCTGCAGCTTTGTTTCCTTCACTTTAAGAGCAGTAGAAAGGTGGCACTGACTCTTAACATGACATGTTTGAAAAGGTACAATACTTTCCAAACATTGTTTCAGAAATTATGGTCATGTTTTGTGTTGATTTCCAAGTGGCTTCATTCCTTGGGCAATGTAAATAGTCGATAATGTTGCAATTTTATTATGGATTCTTATTTGGGTGTGGCAATGTGATGGATTCGTGCAGACCTATCCAGATGGAAAGACCACCATGTCCGTTTATGAAAGGAAAGCCAACATTAGAGAATTTTACGGAGAGTGTGATTAAATTCTACTATAGTAATATTTGTAGGCAAATGCTTAATACTGCAAGTTCATCTTCTCAGATGCTGAGAGGAGAGGCAGGGGATTTCATGGATTTAGTTTTGTTCACATATTTTTATTTTTGTGGACTGCTCTGATATTTCCCTCTTTGCTGCAACTTCAAAGTGGCATCACAGATTTGGAGGACAGGAAACAGAAAGAGGTTTGCACTGTCAGATACAAAAGAAAGGATGAGTTGGAGAAGGGAAAACTCTCTTAAATTGACATCAAAAGAGAAGAGGAGGGCAGAATTGGCATGGAGTTGAACAGAAAAGTTGTGTTGCCTAACTGAAGTCATACATTGTGTTTCAAGTGTTATCGGGACTGGTAAGCTTTCGGTCCTTTTCTTTTCTGTATAGTTTGAACTTATTCTTTGCAACATCCTTCTGTTATATGTATAAATGGAAGTGGAAATGTTAAGTTTTGAGTGGTGACTCAATTCAGGCTTTAAACATAAATCTTCACATCCATTCAGTTCTTGGTTTGGTTCAGTTTGGTTTAGTTCTTATTCTTAAATTTGATGAGACAATGATGATGCAATTCAGCTTACAATTTTGTTTACTTTGCTGAGTTGGAGCAGAAATTTCTTAATGATTGGTTTGTTTTGGGTTTTAATTATGTGTATTATGACTCAAATAAGATCCAATACAGATGAAAGTGTGTCCCGGTGTATGGTGTTGTTTTCAGTGTGTTTGTGTTCATTGTATTTGCATATTTAGTTGTTTCATTTAGGGTTTTGAAGATTTTGGGTGTTGTGTATGCTATGGGCTTCACAATATGAGCACTTCACAATGTTTATATGACTAGAGTTTGGTCACAGTTGATGTTGACAATGTTTATAAATTATTTCTGCTTTTTTTAATTTTTTTTTGGTAATAACAGAATAGCAAAGAAACAAAACAACCCTCACTACGAGGGACGATCACGACTCCTAGGCACGCCAAGGACATCACTTGTCAACAACTCCTGAATACTCGCAGGAGGCAACTCCAGCACTGTCACACCCAAATCCACACCATGGCCAATGCTAGCAAGCCCATCAGCAACTGAATTACACTCTCTGTAAATATGAGATATGAAACACTCCCAATCCCTACACATGATGGTTCAAATCCCAAAATTAAGGACGCGAAAGGATGAACATCCATATCCCCATCCCGAATGAGTTGAATCGCAACAGCAGAATCTGACTCCAGCATGACTTTACAAGGACCCAACTCCCAGCACAAACGCACCCTCTGATAGATTCCCCACAACTCAGCCTCCATGACAATGCCCTGACCTAGATTCGCAGTGAAACCCATAACCCAGCCCCTTGCACTGTTGCGAATGACGCCCCTAGCAGCAATACTGCCAGTTACATGGGTATGGATGCCATCTGTATTAACCTTCCACACCCCCTCATCAGCCCTAGACCAGGCAATCAAAACAACTTGTCTACCTGGCTTGGCAACAGAACAAGAGTTGGCCTGAAGCCACTCTTTTGCCGCCAACTGTAAGAACTGGTTCACGTTCCCAAGGAGCACAAACTCCGTCTCAAACACTCTTTTATTCCTCCAAAGTCAAAGGTACCAGCAGACAAACATAAAGAAGGTTGGCCAACCAACACCATACTCCATCATAGTCATACTACGGAGGTTCATCAGGATCCACTCCGTTACCGGAGCCGAAACAACACTTCCCAAGCTGACCGGGCTTCCGGAATTGGCCCAAACATCCAGATTTCAAACCAAGGCACCTCTTCCTCCTCCACATCGTGAATGAGCATGTCATAGGCAGATTTAATCGTGAAATGTCCATTGAAGGTAGGTCGCCATATAACAGTGTCTGCCCCTGCCCCTGGTAGCCCCACGGGAGTGTATACTAGCCTCCTAATTATGTCTAGCGGGAGATCCTCCTCAAGCTTCCCCATGTCCCAAGCCCCCTCATGCACATAGCTAATCACTTTGCGTTGAAATTTCACTACCGAGATAACAATCCCATGGTCTTTTAAAATGCCCAGATCACTCCAACCATCAGTCCTGAAATTCATAGTACTCCCGTCCCCCAACCGAGTTCTACAGCCCTTAATCAAAGTATCCACCCCAGCACGAATAGCACGCCAGGTAGAGGAAGGAGCCGTAGGTTTGGGGATGGTGTCCCGCATGAGCGAATGCACATCACGATTCAAATATTTGGCACTAAGAACTCGTACCTTCCAAATTTCAAACCAAGGCACCTCTTCCTCCTCCACATCGTGAATAAGCATGTCATAGGCAGATTTAATCGTGAAATGTCCATTGAAGGTAGGCCGCCATATAACAGTGTCTGCCCCTGCCCCTGGTAGCCCCACGGGAGTGTATACTAGCCTCCTAATTATGTCTAGCGGGAGATCCTCCTCAAGCTTCCCCATGTTCCAAGCCCCCTCATGTTCATAGCTAATCACTTTGTGTTGATGTTTCACTGCCGAGATGACAATCCCATGGTCTTTTAAAATGCCCAGATCACTCCAACCATCAGTCCTGAAATTCGTAGTACTCTCGTCCCCCAACCGAGTTCTACCCTCAATCAAAGTATCCACCCCAGCACGAATAGCACGCCAGGTAGAGGAAGGAGCCGTAGGTTTGGGGATGGTGTCCCGCATGAGCGAATGCACATCACGATTCAAATATTTGGCACTAAGAACTCGTACCCAGAGGGTGTTCGGCTGCTTCAACATTTTCCAACCATTCTTAGCTAGGAGAGCCATATTCATAACCTCAGACTGTTTCAGTCCGAGGCCACCATTCCTTTTCGGCTTAACTACAGTCTCCCAATTAACCAAGGGAACTCTCCACTGCCCCTCACTGCTTCCCCCAAATGAACTTCTGATTAAACGATCTAATTCATTACAGATACTAATAGGGAGCTTCACAGTCTGCATAGTGTAAACTGGGATAGACACGGTCACCGATTTAATGTCTACCCCGGTTTAAGGAGAGTCATCCTCCCCACCATGCTTAACATCGTACTTTTCCAAGAGGCTAACCTGCTTTGAACATTTTCCACTACCTTCTAGTAAGTAGCCTTACTAACCCGTTTATGCACCAGGGGGACCCCAAGGTAGTGGCCCAGGTCATTCGTGAGGGGAGACCCACAAATATCACTGATTTTCCTTGCAAGACGCCGCCGGACATTGGGAGAACAGAAAACCCGAGACTTTTCATAGCTAACCGCTTGACCAGAGGCCACACAGAAACGGTCCAAACACCTTTTGATAACTCTAGCTTGGCTTGTACTAGCCTCTGCAAACAGAATGATCTCATCTGCAAAGCAGAGGTGCGAGATTTTTATCCCCCCACGGGAAATTTTCACTACCCTCCACTTCTTACTCTGCACAACCTCGCCAATCAAATGAGACAGTTTCTCCAAGCACAGAACAAACAAGTAGGGAGAGAGCGGATCCCCTTGCCGAAGCCCACGCTGAGGGGTAAACGAATATTTCAGCTCACCATTAAGCACTACCTAGGAAGAAAAAGTAGTAACACATTGCATAATCAACTCTTTCACCCTAACTGGCACCCCCACCCCAACAAGAACCGTCCGGATAAATTCCCAACTCAACCGATCATAGGCATTGGACAAATCAATTTTCCACGCTATATATCCTTTCTTCCCTTTAGTTCGGCTGAACTTATGTAGGAGCTCCTGAGCTAGGATAATATTATCTGTAATTTGTCTGTTGGGAATGAAACTAGTATGGTTAGGGCTGATAAGATCTTGGAGAATAGGCCTGAGACGATTGACCAGCATTTTAGACACCACCTTATAAATAGTGTTGCAAAGGCTGATGGGACGCAACTGAGCCATGGACCTCGGGTTCTCCACCTTTGGCACTAACGTAATGATAGTCTCATTCAGCACAGGGGGGAGGCCAAAATTAAAAATCTCTTTCACCTGCTTACATATATCACTACCACAAATATTCCAGCAATTTTGAAAGAAACAAGCTGGAAAACCATCAGGACCTAGAGCTTTAGTGGGCCTAATATCAAAAAGGTGCTTTTTAATAACAACATCACTAACCTGAGCCTCCAAACCAGCCAAATGCGCCATCGAGAGATTCAGGAAACCCCCAGGGAGATGCTGCACACCACTACGCTGGTGGGAATTAGAAAAGAGAGCTTGGAAATGCGGAACAACCACAGCTTTCATCTCTTCTTTCTTAGTCACCCATCCACCATCCGAGGTAACTAAACCCTGGAGCTTATTTCTTCGACGCGGGATAACCATCGAAGTGTGAAAGAACTGGGTATTCCGATCTCCTTCACTAAGCCATTGCACTTTGGAGTGCCACTAGAAAACTTCTTCCTGGTCAAGGATCTCTGAATATTCTCATTGCAGAGAACGTTCCAGGTTCTCCAACTCAATACCCGGCTCAATACCCATAGCCATTTGGAGCCCCGCAAGGCGTGCAAGGACCATGTTCTTCCTTTCCCGGAGATGCCCAAAAGTATCCTTGTTCCACTTTTTCAAACCCTCGGTTATATGCCCTTGCTTCCAAACCAAGCTCTCACCCCCTCGACTCCAACTTGCATCCATAAAATTTCGAATGTCCCCATGCTTAATCCATATGGCTTCAAACCGGAAAGGTTTAAGCCTTGAGTCACCCCTCTATGAGGGATGCAGATGCATGACCAAAAGACAATGATTAAACTTAACTCTGGCAAGATGCTGGACATACGCCTCCGGGAACCTCAACCGCCACTAAGCATTGCAAAGGCCCCTATCATGCCGCATGAGTACCTTTCACTAGCCATCCTGGTTATTAGACCAAGTGAAATTGGCTCCAACATAACCCAAATCAATAAGATTCTGCCGGGCCACAAAAGTAAGCATACCACCTGGGTGAAAGGCCCTTCGCCAACTCCACTTCTCATGAGAGACGATCACTTCGTTGAAATCCCCAATTAGACCCCATGGAATATCATGGTTCGCAGCCAACACATCCAAGTGCTCCCATAACAACAATCTTCTCACGGCACATGGACTGGCATAAGCCATAGTAAACAACCAACTCGGCCCTCCACCCACAGAGATCACCACAGAAATAGCTTGCTCAAACCTGTCAATAACCTTAAACTTAACTCTATTATCATCCCACATCACCCAAATACCGCCAGAAAAACCCACTGCGTCAACCAAATCAAATTTAGGGAACCCCAGGGATTGCAAAACCCTCAGAGCTCGGGAGCCGCTAATCCGTGGTTAAACTAAAATACAAATACTAACATCATGCAGACTGCAATGATCCTGAACAACACGTTGAATAGACTTTCTACCGGCTCCCCTCACATTCCAACTTAAAATGTTTATCAGCATAAGAAATAATAGCAAAGGAAAGTAACCTACTGACTTCCAATTAGGACAACAGCATCGCCTCCCCAGTCTCGAGGAATACACGACTCGTATCTGGCTGGGAAGCACCAATCTGGCATGTCCCTGTATCTGACCCTCCTGCATTACTGGATGGAGCACCGTTGTTGTCCTTACCAATCGGTTGGTGCCCAAACTTGGCATCCAACGTTGGCCCAGAACACAAAACATGTTGGCCATGCACCTTGCTACCAGGAGTAGGGCTATTCATCATAACCACGTCTCCAGCAGTTTCACAGTTGCCACCCAAAGTAGCCAGAAACTGCCTAGTCCTCAATTTATTATGCTGGCCTCCCAGCTTATCTAGCCCCAAACCAGCAACCCTAAATCATGTATGTTCCTCCCCAATCTGATTTGGAATGTCCTCAAGGGTCTTTTTCGGTCGCCCTACCGTCTTTTTCGATCCTGCATGCCCCTTACTCCTTTTTTTCCGTAACATTCGTAGGCGTTTCTCTCCTAGGGACCTCCACACTAGCGTCCCCCAGACCTTCAGCGATCTGCGCATGCTCCAGTTCCCCAGCTATCCTAGACCCTAGAGCCTCTTCCTCCACACTGATTGCAGCGAATCGAGAACCACCAGCCAACGCCACAGTAGCCAAGGGACATGTACCCTTATTCCCCACTGGTTTTCCACCTTTCTTCCAGTTTGGAATAATGTTCGAAACACCAAAGCCCGGCTGGGATTTCAGCACGCCCTCCTGATTGGGGACTTGGGTTTCCGGGACCATGGAGTCCAACCCCATATCCGGCTCGTCACTACCATTTGAAAGCCTTTTTGCCTTCGTAACCCTACGTTTGCAATGGTCCTGAAACATCCCTACTTTGCCACACCCTAGACATATTTCAGGGAGATTTTCATACACCACACAAACCCGTTTTCCCTCAATAACCACAAACGGGACTAGAGGCAATGATATGTCAACCTCAACACAAACCCGAGCATATTTCCCACGCGACTGTGCAATCGTATGAAAGTCCACCTTGTACGTAGTCCCAAGTTGATCCCCTATTATCCTCACCGTCTCCTTGGTAAAGTACTCAACAAAGATTCCAGATAGTCGAGCCCAGACCATGATTCGTGATAGCTCCTCATTCTCTGCATCAAATTGGGGACGCCATTTCTGCATAGCCAGATATTGGCCAGCAACCACCCATGGCCCACCCGTAAGTACATATTGGAAGTCCGCCTCCAGAGAAAACCTAAAGATAAAGAAACCATTGGCGAGGTCCACCAATTGCATTGATCCCTTAAGATTCCAACGCTGCCTCAGTCTGGCATCCAGGAAGCCAAAAGTATGACTGTGACCAACAAACTTCAGAATGACATCGTTAGTCCAAGGTTCATGCAACTTCTCCTTCACCGCATCAGAAAATCTGATGGACGGTCCACCCATGGTGTGCTCCACGGTGAAATCATCCACTCCAATAACCCATGTCTCATCCATCACCGGTCCCTTCCCCTGCGGTTGCTGTCCCGGAGCGAACACAGCGGGGCTTTGTAACATGTCCTTGAAGGAGGGAACAGGCAGCGCCGCCCCAGGCTGGTGGCACGCGTCCCCTTCATTGTCCGCAATCATCCCTGATTCTTGACGTACTCGCTTAGAGGGGCCAGTGATTCGCGGATCTGGCCGGACGGTCGAAAATTGGTGGCAGCCAGTGCCACTAGGAAAATTAATGTAGTCTAGGTTTTCCACTCCTAAAACTTCGCTTTTTTTTTTCTTCAGTTTGAACTAGCTTTATGTGGTTAAAATATGTTGTTTTTTTTAATGATTAATGTCAGGACCCGTCCCGAATTTCCCCTCGAAACCCGGGAAGAACCCTGATCCCGTCTGACAACCTAAGAAAAGGTTCCCAAAATACCCTTCAATCCTTGCAAATTATAATAACAATAATAAATACTTCCTCTTGTCAGACAAGGGACTTAAGCACTCAATAATTCCCGTAATTAACGACCAATCAAATACAACATAATATCAGAGCGTCTAAGTAGGATCAAGAGTAAAATTTAGATATCCTACTCAAATATACAACACAGCGCAGTCGAAATACTAATGCCTCAGCCTCGAGATCAATGTTCGCGTCAACTCTACTCAACTGCCTGAAAGGGGGTTTAAACACAAAAGTTGTGAGTGGACAAAAATAATCATTTATAAATTCCTTTTCGAAGAATTACCTTTCTTCCCCTCCATTTATAAAATCATGCATGCATAACATAAAACAATTTATCATATAAAAGCATCATATGTAAATCATACAAAATTCACATTTATCTTTAAAACCATTTAATTGGACTCACATAAAATCTGTATAATAAAAATACCTCGTAATCCACAATTTTGTTTGAAAATCTCTTCAAAGGAGTTTAAAATCATTTGGTTCAATCTGGACACAATTATCTCAAATTCAAATCATTTCGTTCCAACTGCCACATAATATCTCAAATTCACTGTTCCCGACATATTCATAACACATCAGGGTATCCCTTGAGATGTGTTCAAATCTGTACAACTCTGTGTACCATATGTACTGTCTGTAATATCTGTACTATTTGTACAATCTGTACTATGCATAGACAGCTTCGCGACCCGGCGGAGCAAGGCCCCTCAACACCTAAGGTCCGAACCCTCAACAACTGGTAGAGCAAGGCCCCTCAACACCAGTCAGAGCAACAACAATCATCGGGACGGGAATCAGTGAATCAAATCCATACTTCGAAATCTTTGTTTCGCGGCCTTAGCCAAATTCTTTGCAAATATCATTTTATGGCCAAAATCGGTAAAATCACAATTATGGGTCTCAACCCAAATCACATACTCAAATAGTTACCACGTCAAAACGATATCAAAATCGAGTACAAAATCAGGCCATTTCTCAAAACATACTTTCACTGAAATATTGTAAAATATGTGTCCAGTATCATTTCTAAAATCCAGAAATTCATTTCACTCATACTCAACAGTATTTAAATCAAAGATACATTTATGCATGCATTATAGTTTATAAATCAAAGTCCACTCACAAACCTGTCGAAGCAAGCTCAATCCCGAACTGTACGCTCCCCTGAAGTTCCCGGAGCAGTATCGCCTGTCCAAATTAATAATCGGGATTACCAGCTAATAATAATAATCTTAAATATAAACCCCCTAAACCCCGGGAGTCTAACTATGCTGGCCTAGAAAACACAGCAACCTTAAAACGTCCGAAACAGCCCCTAAACGACATCCGATCGACTCGAAACCTGCGCCAACAGGTCCGAAACGTCAAAAACTACTTGTCACGCGCCACCGTGACCTCAGCCTCGGCCCCACGCGCCGACGGAAGGTCGGAACACGCGCTCACGCGCCGCCACGCGCCCTCACGCGCCGGCCACGTGCCTGCTACAGTACCACACGCGCCTGAATCGGTCCAACCCGGTTCGGCTCAACCTGACCCGGTCCAACTCGACCCGGCCGGTTCAACTCGACCCGACCGGTCACCGTCGACTCGCCGGAGAAGATGACCGGCTGCCGTCACCGTTGCCGGAGGTTGGCCGGAGAAGATGACCGGACCACCACCTCCGCCGCCGTCTGGTTTCGCCGGAATCCTCCATTTCCGGCCGAAACTCCAGGCTTTCCAACTTCCTCAAAACTCAACCATTTTTCACAAATTTTATTTCTAAATCTATCTACTCGAACCCAGGAATCCAAATATGACCTCAAAACCACAAACACGTACCTGTGCTAGCCGGAAAATCGATCGGAAGGTCCGAAACTTCCTATCCTCGGTTCGGCTTCCTCCGTGGTCCTCTCCTTCGATGGTTGGTACGGTTGTGATCGTGGGAAGGAGTAGAATATGATTAGTTGATCAAAACTGGAAGTTGAAGCCTTGAAATCAAAGTTGACTTTTGGTTTTTCTCTTGGTTTTTCTTCGGTTTCGGGTGTGGTTTGGGAGGGTTGTCACAGAGAAAGAACGAAAATGAAGATGAGGATGTAAATGAAATGAAGATGAGACAATGATTGGCCTAAATATCTTCTCCCAAAACCAAATTACCAAAATGCCCTTGCACATTTAGACCCATAACTCTCGTCTACGAACTCCGTTTTCCGCGTGCCGCTTGTCTACGAACTCGTGAGTTCGAGACCTACGCAACGGTACCCAATACACCACCGAAAAGGTTTCGAAACAAAACTTGATCTCCATGCCCTTTAACAAGCAAGGGCAAAATCGTCATTTTACATAAATAATTTAATTAAATCCAATAATTGAAATTCCGGGTTGTTACAATTAATGTGGACCATCTCTCAACATAATCAGTAAGTTAAAATCTGTGAATCTGTGTTTTCAGTTTGATTTATTCATTTCAGTGACCTAATAAAAAATTAGCCTCTTGGCACTTGTGGATGAATATGAGCATGAGATGGAGTCTCTTGGCACCCGTGGGTGGATATAAATGTGATATGAGGGTAGACCTGCTCATGTAAAAAGCTATGATGTTAGACGCCCATACGGTGAAAAGCCCATTTTTACAGTTTCATTTTACTACAATGTGGTCTTAATAGAATCCGAGGTTGTATAAAAAAAACATTACTCAAGAGGTAGGCGTACTGTTTAAAATCACGAATGTTTTTTGTATTTAGTTATGTGGTGAGTTCTGAATTCAATTGCTTTAAAATAATAATTCTTTGCACATAGAAGATTGATTAAATGAGGATGTTAGATTACAACACCCACTTTGATTTGACAATGGTAGAAGAGTCATAGAAGGATACAACAACTTATAGAGACCCAAGTCAATTAATCTCTTTGAAGCAAATATTTTTATATTATGATATTGTTGCCAAAATGATAAATTAGAACTAGAATTTATGTTTTAAAAAAGGTTGTTAAAAACGTGCAAGGGTTCTTTGTTTTGAATATTATAATTCAAACCCATTGTTGTGAGATTTGGAAAATATTTAGATGATATAATATGAGTAGCAACTAACAAGGATTGATAAAACATGAAATTCCCTTTACGTCCTGACGCTTTGGTTAAAACATGAAATTCCCTTGACGCCCTGATACTTTGGTTAAAACATGAAATTCCCTTGACGCCCTGACGCTTTGGTTAAAACATGAAATTCCCTTGACGCCCTGACGCTTTGGTTAAAACATGAAATTCCCTTGACGCCCTGACGATTTGGTTAAAATGTGAACACCAAGTACAAATATATAAAAATAGACTAATTAGAATTAGGTACTTGAGATCCCATCACTATTTTATTTTTGGCCAAATCTAAAAAATGACGTTTTCTACTATTTAGTTTTGAGTTTGTTTTTTTTTATGTATTCATCTTTATAATGTAAATTTTAATTTGTATCTATTTTACTTTAATTATACGATTTGATGATTTTATATTCGAGAATTGTAAATAATAAATATTATGAAGTCGTATATAGCGCGTCAAAATGCCTCTCGCATGCGCTGAAGCACATGTGGTGAGGCTAGTATATTGAATAAATTAGGTAGTAGTCCATTTACAACAGCTAAAATTGAAATATATAGTTTGGTTATTTATGATTCAGATTTGGCATCGACATATCCTTTTTTTTACCTTATTTTAATCAGATTTGGCATCGACATATCCTTTTTTTTTACCTTATTTTAATGTAAAATATTACTTATTCCAAATGCGAATCATAAATATTCTAAAACTCACTGGGTGGTAATAGGACAGTCAAATGAGACCTAGAGCCTACAGGCCTTGCCCTGGCCTAGGCGATTTTTTCTTTCACTTACAAAAATAAAGCAATTAATAATATAATTAATGAACATTTCTATTTAATTCTAGAAAAATGAGTATTTCCATAGATAAAATAATTGTATAGAAAATATAAATATGCAAAATAGAAGTTCTAGATTCATATACACACAAAATGAAAAAAATGGGATGAAGACGTCGAGTGAATAAATTTCAAACCTAAAAAAATGAGATGAAGACGTTAGTATAGTATTTTTCTTTTTCTTTTCAGAAGGCGTTAGTATAGTTTAATTAATGAAAACAACATACAAGTACTTTGAATTTTTGAATAATTTGGATATACATTTTTCACGTATTCAGAGGCAAAGACCCAAAACCCTACTACAAAAACCCTACTACACAACCTGGGGCCTAGATACACCAGGCCTTTATATCTTCACAATCGATAAAGCTAGCACTCATTTGGCCAAAAACATAATAATAAACAAAGCTAGTAATCAAATTAACATGTTCTAGAATAATGTTCGGGGATCACATTTGTAAACACACACTAATACATGAGAATCCTACTTATATTGGTGGATTCTACCTTTATTACTGCATATTTACAAATATGATATTTCTAACATTGTCCCTCAATGAATCCAGAATGAAAAGACACCCCAGGGGAAGGCAACCAAAGGTCCCCAGAGATGAGGCCAGCAACAGTGAAACGTTGAGCTGCAGTTGATGTAATTGATGCATGATAGCCAGGCCACTGAGCCCTACCAGAAGTTGAAGCCCCAGGCCCAAAATTCATGTACTCCCCATAACACAATGTCTTTAGAGCAAACCCACCAGCCCAAGGAGACCACCTAGCCCTACTAATTGAGTCATCCAAGTACGACTGCATCACAATTGTTCTAGAATATTGCTTCCAAGGCCTACCAAGATATGTCTCATACTTAGACTTCAATGGGGCAAGGTCGGATGCAGCTGAAATTCTACAATTGTGGATCGAAATGCCCGTGTTCTGATTCGGGCTGAATCGGCCTTGGGCCGTGACAAAATTTTTGAGCCCCGTTGCCGGAGGTTTTCTGGCATATATGTTGCAGTTTTGGAAAACAGCTGCTGAGTTTCCAAAAATGAAGTCAACTGTGCCATAGATTAGGGTTTCTCTGTACAACTGGCGCTTGGAGTGAGTGTAGAGAGTGTCTTGGTAGCCAATTATTGAGCATCTGAAAATTAACGACTTGTCTGCGCCTACACGAAGGGCGACTGCTTGGTGCTTTGATGGACCCGCTCTGTTCACAAATGTTATGTCACGAGCAATAAATCCATCTCCCGTTGCAGCTGAAAATGTCACATTTTTGCATGTCTCAATTCAACTTAATTGCAGATAATTTAACCTAATTAGTAGATAGCATGAGAAAATTCTATGGAACACCAATATAAATTATAAATTATCATCGCTGTTCATATGAGAGTCTCATATATTTTTTCGTTATTAAATTTTTTAGTTATTTTAAAGAGGGAGGCGCAAAATTTGGCTATCGTGAATAGCAACGACAATTAATACTCGTCATATTTAATTAATTTGGTACATAATTTAACCTAATTAGTAATTAGCTTGAGAATTTCTATGGAACTTCAATATAAATTATAAATTATCATCGTTGTTTATATGAGATATCTCATATTTTTTTAGTTATTAAATATTTAGTTATTTTGAAGAGAAAATGTATAATTTGACTCCCGTGAATAATAACGACAATTTATACTCAGTTATATATGTTAAATTAGTTGGGTACATAATTTTAGCCAATATATTGTAAGAGTTGACAAAAATCTATGTGGACCCTCTATCCTAGAGTAGAATATCATCCTATTTATAATATAGCCTGCTTTTTTAATATTTTAATCTACAAATGATCTTTAATTATTGTAAGAAGAATCTCCTTCTTGCGATATTGGTCTTTACAACCAGAGTTGAGAATCCTCTTATATGGTTGTGGTGTGCAAGTGAAAAAACAAGAAGCTCTTAATTGGTTGTTATAATAATGCCTTAAAAGATGTAAATATAATGGAAAATAATTTATATTAATCCCTTGAGCAAGCTGTTTTTTAGTGTACTCGATTACAATACTTGTGTAAAATTATTATTTCATTTATATTATGACTAGCCTATTTATGCGTGTGCCAATTTATTTTTAATCTTTCTTGTTACATATTTTTTGTGTAAATTAAATATATATATATATATATATATATATATTTAAGTATACAAAAATAAAAATTCAAACACAAAAGAGAAAAAGAAACTTCTAATAGCTAACGCTTTTTAATTATTATGTCATATATTTGCCTTTCACTTTCTCAACCTATTAAAAGTATGTCAAAAAATTTAATAGTTCAAATAAGCATGGATCACTACAAGAAAATCGTGGTTGCCTGACTAGTTTTTGCCCAACGAATACTAGCTCGCAGGGTAATCTAATGTTGCCCGACGGATATGCACACTCGCCGGGTAACCGGTTGGCGGGAAGAACAAGCCATTGGCGCGCAAAATTGGAATTTGTTACTTGACGATTTACATCCCCCGTCGGGTAACATTATCAACAACGACGACCAATCTCCGTTGGGTAACACTAGACGTTGACTCTATGTTGCCCGACGAATCATTAAAGATTGCCCTGCGAATGTGGTCCGTCGGGCAAAAGTCTAAACACACTAAATACCCGAGACTCTCTTTTCTTCTTCTTCTTCTTCCTCCTCTCTACTTCTCATCGGTTATCTCTGCTCTTTATCTTCCTCTCACTCACTCACTCACTCACTCTCTTTCTCTACCTATTATTATCATCTCATCACCATTTTCACTACCAATCAAATTCTTTTTCTCTATCAATCATCAAATATCAAATATTAAGGTACGAAAATTTTATTTTTTTGTAATTTTGAAATTTTGATTTTTGATTAGGAATTAATTATGTTTTGTGTTGTAGGAATTTTGTAGTTGATTTGAAGGAATACTTATAAAAAGGTATGTGTGTTTACCTCTCAATTTAATTTTGTTAAGAATGTTGGATATAATTATGTTAGGAAAGTATTTATTGTGGAAAATGTGTAGAAATTGTTTAGAATTTGTGGAAATTAGAAATTAGAAAATTTGTTAGGAAAATATGAAAATAGAAAATATGTTATTAAATTAGGAAAATAGAAAATATGTTATGAAATTAGGAAAATAGAAAATATGTTAGGAAATTAGGAAAATAGAAAATATGTTAGGAAATTAGGAAATTTTGTTGTAAAATAGGAAAATTAAAAATATGTAATGATATGATTGAAAGTAGAAAATATGTTTGGAAATTAAGAAAAATGTTAGGAAATTAGGGAAATATAAAATATTTTAGGAAATTAAAAAAATTTGTTAGAAAATAGGAAATTATAAAAATATATAATGAAATTATTGAAATTATAAAATATGTTAGGAAAATAAGGAAATAGAAAATATGTTAGGAAATTAGAAAACATTTTAGGAAAATAGGAAAATAAAAAATAGGTAATGACATTAAAATTCGAAATTATGTTTGGAAATTAGAAAATATGTTAGGAAAATAGGGAAATAGAAAATATGTACGGAAATTATAAAATTTAAAACTTTGTTTTATGCATAATTTATATATGTTTGTATTTGTGAATTTGTTGTGATATTTTTTTTAAAACGCTTTATTTAGTTCCGACGGAGTGAAATACGTTCATATTTCATAACCGTTTATGCGAAGTTAATCGAGTTGATTAACTTCGTATAATGAAATTCAATGAAAAACCTTATACCCGTTTGAGAGTCAGTGAATCGGATTGATTGACTAACTCTTGAATTGTCCATATATTTGGACATTTTGGGGGTGCGCAACTATGTGTTGTGTAGTTGGCGGTCTACGAGGTTAGGTTTCGATTGTGGGAAATTCGGTTTGTATCCCCTCAATGTTCTCCGAATGCATACCAGATATTTGTTTATAATAACTACGTCGTGCATTTGGGGAACTGTAGGGAGATGCTGCCGAAATTTCCCTCGATCGGAACTTAGCCTTGTAGGTCGCAAACTACATAGCACAGAACGTGCACTCTCGAATGGGATATGGCCAAATCACCGGAGGCATAAGGAGAAGAGTTGCTTTTGATTTTAACTTGTTCTATTTACGGGACAATGTTAACTCAATTACTTATGTTGACTCTATGTTGTGAAATCAGGCACAATGGACAGATGGTGGATGCAAATGTTTGATAGATCTTCTGATCAGTATTTGGATGGGATCGACAACTTCATTGCCTTTGCACGTAGTCATTGCAGTGATACAAGACGTATCAGGTGTCCATGCTGTAAATATAATAATTGCATTTGGATGTCGTTGAATGAGGTCCAAACTCATCTGGGATGGAATGTGATCGTACACAACTACACTAATTGGATCTATCATGGTGAAGAAATATTTTCTGCATCGACATCTTCGATTCCCGGGACCCATCGAGACGAAAGTGGTTTGGATGGGCGATGTGATAATGATCAAGTCGTTCAGTTATTAACCGATGATTTTCCTCCGGCATCAGATGATATGGAAGATGATGCACCAAGGTTGCAACCCGAAGACTTTGATCTCCATTATGAGAGATTGTTGAAAGAAGCTCAGCGCGAATTGTACCCCGATTGTAAATCATTTTCGGTTCTAGGGGCAGTGGTGGAGTTGATGCACATGAAAGTTGAGTATAATCAAACGAATAAGCGTTTTGATCACATGTTGGACATTATCATCTGAATGCTCCCTGAAGACAATTGTCTGCCAAAATATCATTATAGCTCGAAGAATTTGTTGAAGGGGCTTGGTTTAGGGTATATCAAGATCCATGCATGCAAAAAGAACTGTGCTTTGTTTTACGGTGAATTCGAGCAGCTTGACAAATGTCCCGTGTGCAATAAGCCTAGGTTTCAAAAGAACAAGATTCCTAACAAGGTGTTGCATTATTTTCCACTGAAGCCAAGGTTACAAAGATTCTACATGTCGTCTCACACAGCCCGTGATATGAGGTGGCATAAGGATGAACGCATTGATGATGATGTACTGAGGTATCCGGCGGATGGAGAGGCTTTGAAGGAATTTGAGAAAATGTATTCCGAGTTTGTTGCGGAACCAAGAAATGTTAGATTAGGGCTCGCTACTAACGAGTTTAATCCGTTTGGGAGTTTTGCAAAGCCCTATAGCACTTGGCCGGTTGTTATGATTCTATATAACTTGCCTCCTTGGAGATGCATGAAAAAAGAATTCACAATCCTCAGTACTTTGATACTGGGGCCCAAATCGCCGAGTAATTCCATCGATGTGTATTTGCGACCGTTGATTGACGAGCTCATGGATTTGTGGGAAAATGGTGTCCGAACATACGACAAGTACAGTGGAGAAATGTTCACCCTACGAGCGACCGTAATGTGGACAATTAATTATTTTTCTGCTTATGCTATGTTATCGGGATGGAGCACCAAGGGCTATCTTGCTTGCTCGACATGTGGACCAGACACAACGTCCTTTTGGCACTCATCTAAGGTATGCTACTTGGGTGCGAGAAGATTTCTACCCTGGGATCACCGATGGCGAATGCAATCTGACTCATTTGATGGTAAATCAGAGTTAAGTGGTCGACCAAGGGAGAGGTGCGGTGATGAGATATTATCCAAACTCAACAGTATACATGAGTTCGTCACAAGAGGATCGAAACCAGCCGAATAGGAAAATTGGACGAAAAAAAGCATATTCTTCCGGTTGCCATATTGGTCGAAATTGAAAATCAGACACATCGCCGATCCTATGCACAACGAGAAGAATGTTTTTGAGAGTGTTGTGGGAACGACTTTACCCATTGAAGGAAAGTCAAAGGACACAAAAAAGACTCGTCTGGGCATGAATGAAATGGGGATTCTGCCAAATTTGTGGTCAAAAGTCGTCAATGGTAAATACATCATGGCTCATCCAAGTTATACATTTACGCCGGAGAATAAGAAAAAATTCCTGAAGTGGTTGCAGGGTGTGAAATTTCCCGACGGGTATGCCGGCAACATATCCCGGAGTGTTAGCACGGACGGTGGGACCATTTTTGGTATGAAGAGCCATGACTATCATGTTTTGCTACAACGACTTATTCCGATTGGTATTCGACCCTTCTTGGAGGCTGGTGTTGTTGAGACGATAGTTTATTTGTCTCAATTCTTCCAGATACTATGTGCTAGGTCGTTGGTTAAGGCGGACCTTCAAGCAATTAACGAGGATATTGTGTACATCATGTGCCGGCTTGAGCAAATATATCCACCTGTATTCTTTGATGTAATGGTGCACCTACTAATACATATGCCGGATGAGGAAAAGCTAGCTGGCCCGGTGCATTATCGTTGGATGTACCCAATTGAGAGGTATAACTTATCCCTGCTATTTGATAATATTTCCTTACTATCATGTATATATGTGAATCTTAATGTAAATTTCCTTGCAGAATGTTAGGTACGTATAAGCGATACGTTTGGAACAAGACACGTCCCGAATGCTCTATAGCCGAAGCGTACATTGCAAATGAGGCACTCACTTTTTGTGCAATGTACCTTCCAAATGTTGAAACTGCCTTCAATAGGGCGTCTCGCAACGACGATGGGGGTCAACGTCCCGAGACCCTTTCTATATTTGCCCAACCCGCACGACCATTCGGCACTGGTCCAATCTCGGAGCCTTTCACCAATACCGACATGGAGGTGGCTCATTAGTTCATTCTCAACAACTGTGATGAAGTCTGGCCCTTCCACGAGCATCACGAGGCGTTGATGAAGGCCCAATTTCCTTCTAATTGGGAAGAAATTGACAAACAACTGTTTTCACGTTGGTTTTCCCAACATGTAAGTCAAATATTTTATTTCCAAATTTCTTAAATTGGTTTTAAGCTTACCTATTTCGTTTCTTGTGTGTATCTTACCAGATGGCACAGCTGAAAGATGTCAACTCGCCAAATTTCAATTAAGAATTAATGTAGCTTGCCATTGGGCCATTCCGAGGAGAAACGTACGCTGGTTGTCACGTTAAGGGAGTTAAGTTCGTGTGCACAGAACGAGACGACAAGTTGTCTACGCAAAACAGCGGGGTCTTCGTGTCGGGGGATGGGGAAAATGCTGAGATGGGTTTCTACGGTAAATTGTTAACTGTGGTTAAGGTGTTATACGCCGATCGCAAGGAAGTCGTCTTGTTCAAGTGTCATTGGTTTGATACGAACCCAAGTATCCTAGGCAGTGTCATCAAAGATCAATTATATACTTCTATAAGCACAAACACCCGGTGGTTTGAGAGTGAACCCTACATCCTCACTAGTACGGCGAAACAAGTATTCTATGTGGATGATCCAAAAGCTGGTGGTGGATGGAGAGTAGCTGAGATGGTGAATCATAGAAACATTTGGGACTTGGATGACCGATACCATGAAGAAGATGGGGAAATAAACGATGACCAAATCATTTACCAGGTGGATTCATCGGCATCCACCCAAAACGTGGATGGAGTTCAGACCAATGACATCATCCTACCAATTGCGATTGATGACATTTTTATTCATCTGGGGGAATTAGAACAAATTGAAAGTGATACGGAGGAATCAAATACTGTACACATGTCGGATGACGAGCGTGATTGGGAGGGGGAAAGCGAAACCGAATGAAAGTTGTAATTTCGAAATTTCATTCATATATGAAATATCCATCTTCAAATCAATAAATTTTATTTATATGTATGTTGTATGATTTCATTCAAAAAAATAGTTTTTTTACTTTCTTAAAGTGAGGAAACCATACATGTCCTCCACAAAATACGCAACTTCAAAATAAATGAAGGTAAAAGATTTAGTCAAATATTTTGATGATAAGTCATGAAGGTCAATTTTTACTCTTTAATGCAATGTGAAAAAAATTGAACCCAACATTCATATTAACCAAATAAGATACAACAATTTTTTTATAAAACATTTTGTATATAAAATGTGCTTTGGTAATATTTTTATAAACAATTAGTTACTAGATTAAATTTACCTTTATTTAATAAACAATTTGTTTAAATTGCTTTTGCCCGACGGTTATTACACATGTTACCCGACGGATCGCAACAACTTTTGTTACCCGATGGATACGTAAATATTACCCGACGACTATATGTAACACGTTACCCGACGAATATGGTACGGGTTACCCGACGGATATAAATAATTTGTGTTACCCGACAGACACTTAACGGTTTACCCGACGACCGCCTCCGCCTGTAATTACCCGACGGATATATATGAATATTCGTCGGGTCTGAATTAGGAGATTAAATTTACAATTTTTATTACACATGTTACCCGACGGATATAGTACGAATTACCCGACGACCAGCTCCGCTTATAATTACCCGACGGGTGTTATGAATATTCGTCGGGTAAGATGTATTTAGCAGATTAAAAACTTTACATTTTGTTTTTACACAACTTTTTCAAAAACTTAAAAATTGAAACTGATCGATCTAACCGTCCACATTTATGGTAGGTACCCATAGATCGCCTACGCGAAAAATTTCCCAAATTGGAAATCCCGGGATTAGGTAACTGTGCGCGACGATTCAACGGTTACATAACATTTCTTCACGATCGGACGGCTTGAAATCCTCAAAACATCAAGATTTTCGACGGGCGAGATCTAGGCACGTAAAACCACAAAGTGAACGGTTAGATCGCTCAAATTCAATCGTTTGAATATCAATAGAACCCAAAATTCAAAAAATGTATTGAAGTTTCCTTCAAGAGTTTAAACTCCTTGGGCAATATGCTTGTTTTCCGATTTTCAAAAACTTAAAAATTGAAACTGACCGATCTAACCGTCCACATTTATGGTAGGTACCCATAGATCGCCTACGCAAAAAATTTCCCAAATTGGAAATCCCGGGATTAGGTAACAGTGCGCGACGATTCAACGGTTACACAACGTTAATAAACGATCGGAAGGCTTGAAATCCTCAAAACATCAAGATTTTCGATGGGCGAGAGCTAAGCACGTAAAACCACAAAGTGAACGGTTAGATCTCTTAAATTCAATCGTTTGAATATCAATAGAACCCAAAATTCGAAAAATGTATTGAAGTTTCCTTCAAGAGTTTAAACTCCTGGGGCAATATGCTTGTTTTCCGATTTTCAAAAACTTAAAAATTGAAACTGACCGATCTAACCGTCCACATTTATGGTAGGTACCCATAGATCGCCTACGCGAAAAATTTCCCAAATTGGAAATCCCGGGATTAGGTAACGGTGTGCGACGATTCCACGGTTACACAACGTTTCTTCACGATCGGACGTTTTGAAATCCCCAAAACATCACGATAACGATAGATGGGGCTTTAGGAATGTAAAACCAAAATTTGAAAGGTCCTGATGTTGCTTATACTTTCGCCGGACTTGGTTTTCAGATTAATGCCAAAAACGACATTAGAAAGGTCATGCCCGACGGATATTTTAAAATATCCGTCGGGTAACTATAATAAAATGGCCAGTTTTGAAAATTTTGCAATTTCCGCCTAATTTTTTGTGAAATCTCAAATTTCCCGCTTAGTGTTACCCGACGGATATTGTAAATGTTACCCGACTGGTTACCGACCGGTTATATTACCCGACGGATATGCTAAATTGTACCCGACGAACCCTGCGCCTAAATTTTCGCGGATTCTCAAAAGTCCCGCGTTTTGTTGCTTGAGGGAGTATAAAGGCATTACCCGATGGGCATCCGACCATTTTCCTTACCCGACGGGTGTTTTGAATGTTACCGGACGGACTTCCCACTTAAATATTCGCGGATTCTCAAATTTACTGCCGAATATTGCTCGACGGATTTCAAATATTTTACCCGACAGGCACTTAACAGTTACCCGACGATTGTATTTAATAGTTACCCGACGTATATTGTACACGATACCCGATGCATAACCACTTGTTTTTAATGCCCGACGGATCATTAAAGTGTTAAGCGACGCACGCATCCGTTGGGCTATGCCAATCAGATACATACATCAGACCGACTCTTCTTCTTCCTTCCTTCTTCTTCATTTTCTGAACTTTCCTCCGACCCTACATTCCTTATTTCTCTTCCTGTTTTTGCTCAATCTTTCCAAGCTGCCAACTTGTCTTACGACCTCAAGCCGCCGGCCAAGCAGTCAAGGACACCGTCTCCCCTCACCGAGGCTTGTCGTCGCTGCCGCTCCCCTTATTAATGTTAATGTTATTTTGATATATTGTTTATTGTTAATTTGGATATATTCGTTTATATTGGTTTATTATTTATTGGTTTATATTGGATATATTGGTTTATTGTTAATTTTGATTTGAAAAAGAATTTATGAAATTGGATATTGTTATTGTTAATGTTTATGTATATATATTTGGATATAAATTTGTTATTGGTTTATTGTTATTGTTAACATATATATAATAGTTGAAGATTTTTTGAAATTTTGATGTTTGGTATAATGTTGAAATTGATATAATGGTATGATTTTTGATATGGTATTTATCTGAAATTTATGAATTTTGGGTATTTGAATTTTAAAAACAATTATGGGAAATTTTGATATGATGTAGTATATTGAATTTTGGAAATGTGTGTTTTATAAATTTTTAATTTGTGAATTTTAGGATTGGGATATTATTATTATATGTTTGGATTAATATGTAACTTTGATTTTGGTCCCGAAATTTGGATTTAGAAATTTAGGTATAATGTTGTGAATTTTGAGTTTAGTTGGATTAATTAGTTTTTTAAGTTTAATTTTCATTTGTGTTGGATTTATTTTAAAAAATTAGAATTTGGTGGTTTTAGTTTTTAGATACCAATTTACTAATTATTACTAAAAAAAATTATTGCTTTATTTATTTATGTTTATTGGAATTATAAAATGTTGGTTAATTTTAAATGTGATTTTTTTTTAATTTAATATTTAATATTTAAAATGTTTGGTTTATTTTTTATTTAATTAAAAGTATGTTGGTTAATTTTATATTAATTAATTTATATTTGTTATTGTAGATGTCACATCGCACCTTAATCACGTCTAGGACTCGCCCTTGCCCTGATCCCGTTGATGATCATGAGCCGGAGAAGGCAGCCCCTAACTCGGTTGCCTCAACAGCGGCGTCGGTTAAGGCACCGCTGTCGGTCTATCAGCGACACGGTGCCCGATCAGATCGTCGACAACATAGCAAGAAACGGAGGGAACCCCGTACCGACCCCCAGCCCTCACAGGACGACGTCGAAGCAGACGAAACGGGGCCTAATGTCGGAGCACTCCCTAAGGGTAAGTTCATTATTTTGTTTATTTAACCAACCGTTTTTATTTGCTACTCATTTTATTTACCAATGTTCATCGAATTTGCAGGTAGGTCGGTGAATGTGCGCGGGATAAACCGAGGTTTGACATCCCAGCAGATTTGCAGGACAACAAATGCAATGATACTGGTGGTGTACGTGCCGCGCCGGTCAAAATTCACAGCCTCTTGGTTCATGACATTGGTGCGATTCTTCGCACCAAGCCACTGATGATGGGGGAGACTTTTCGAACCCAAACCCAGAGGAGATCACGCGTTTTTAGGGAGAGTTATCAGTATGTTTTTTTCCCATTTTTTACATTAATTTCATATTTTTTAATTATTTTACTAACTTTAATAATTGATTGCAGATCAATTTTGAGTTCGACTTGGAGAACGTCGAGCTCAGTAGATACATGTGCCACCACTAGCAGTTACGGTACGCCGATTGGAAGTACGAGCTCCACAAGTACTTCTTGACTTGGCCTTCTCCGGAGGAAGCTCGGGCAAATCCTCCGGAGGAGTTGGGTGGGGTGAAACTGCCACGGTGGTTGTGGTTGTGCGATCATTTCATGTCCCCCACTTATCTGGTACGTATTATCTATCTAATTAATTAAATTATTTTATTTTTTTGTTAGTTTCCATTTTAAAATCTAATTTTTGGTTTTACGAATGAACATCGGAAATCGATTGCCAACACATCGAACCGGGGAGCGAAGAAATTCAACCACCACGGGGGGTCGTGATCCTTATCGGCCCGGTAGAAGGATCGGCGCCTCGTCGAGTCGATGTTCCCAGAGGTGGATGCCTGGGGGCAGGTGTAGGCTGGACGGGGGGATCAAGAGGCTGATCGAATTCACATAAGTATATGTTTTGAAGATTAAACATTTTTTCTGAATTTGATAATTATATTTCTAATTAATATTTATTCGAATTTGTAGGATGCGATACAGCAAGATGTCCAGCAGACATAAGCTGAGCTCACCCAACAACATCCGAATGTGCTGTTGGAGCAGCAGCTCCCTAATGTCGATATGTCGATCGCTATTCTGGAGCGACAACTTGGGAGGCGCCCAAGGAGGGTCGTTCGGGGGGTGGGCGACGAGATTGTGCGGGATGTCTCGACTCAGTCGTCGTCTTCATCTCAAATAGGCAATACCCAGGAGACGTCGGACCGTATGAGAAACCTCGAGGCCGAAAATGCTATGATCAAAGCCCAATACGCGGAGATTCAAGTCCAAAACCAACAAATCAAGAGCGCCCTTGACAACCTCCTTCAACGTTTGGGTGACCGTGGATTGTATGATATTTTCTCACCGTCCACCCAACAGCCCCCTCAGGATCCCAGCTACTTTGACCCCTCGACTAATTGTTAGAGTGTACTATATATAAAGTATTTTTATAGTCTTAATGATGTCAAAATATTACATTAATTTTTTTTAATATTAATTTTATTTTATTTTGATTCTTTTTATTAAATTTTTTATTAAACTTTTTATTTTTTATTATTTAATTAAATATTTTATTAAAAATATATTTTAAATATAGAGAGGTTGCCCGACAAACAGTCATTCCGTCGGGCATACAAACGGGATTTTTAAAACAGTACCCGACGAATGAGGGACATGTTACCCGACGACTGTGTAACACTTTACCCGACGGCTGTGTATAATGTTACATGACGGATGTATATAATGTTATCCGACGGGTGTATATAACATTACCTGACGGGTGTATATAACGGTACCCGACGGGTGTGTATAACGTTACCCGACGGGTGTGTATAACGTTACCCGACGGGTATGTATAACGTTACCCGACGGGTGTATATAACGTTACCCAACGGGTGTATATAACGTTATTCGACCGGTATATATAACGTTATCCGATGGGTGTATATAACGTTACCCGACGGGGTTTAAATCTCCCCCGACGTATATTTAAAACCTTACCCGACGGTACTATGATGTTGACTTTATGTTGCTCGACGACGTCGTCAGCAACGAACTATACCGCCGAGCGTTATAAACTTGCTCGACGAGGACACTGTGCCCGTCGAGTAATATCAAAGCCCGATTGCGATGGCCCGACGCCTATTACCGGATGGCGAGTCGCCGTTGTCAGTGTTACTCGACGGAGGTCTTACGTTGCTCGACGACATCATTTCGCCAGGCAACATCTGATTTCTTGTAGTGGATGGTTGAAGGATTTTTTAAAATTTAATCAAAATGGCTTTTTGCCTTTATATATATACTAGACTCTTGGTACCCGCTAACACGTGTGTTAATTATTTTTTTGTTTTTGTTAGAAAAAATTAAAATAAAACAAATAATATTAATTTTTAATTTTTTTTAAAACAAAAATTAGAGAAGTAACTACCTGAGCCCATTATCCTTTCTTTTTTACCACTCACTTCTTTCATTAACCATTATTTTTTATTTATAAATTAATATTTGATTTTACTATTTATACTTAATTGTTAAATAATTTAAAGGGTATTTTTGTAAGAAAATTTTGTTGAAGTCTTTTGACTCCTGGCTTTATAATAATAGAGATTAAGCGTGATTATTTTTATATTTATAATTAGAAAGTAGAGAAATTTTAAGCGTGATAATATTTTTATTTCATGTGCTAGCTATATAATTGTCATATGCGGGTGAAAAACTTCACATGCATGAGTGTATCAAATACATAATAATCACTCATAAAAATAAATATAAATTATTTCATTTATTTATTATATAGCACATAAATTGCAAATAATATAACATAAAGGTTTATTAAAGGTGTTTCGACGATGTACTTAATGCTAGGGTCTAGTAGTATTTATTTCTACACGTTATGTGGGAGATTTATAGTTCGACTATCGTTATAAAAAACGAGTTCCCTTTATCAAAAACAGGTGTTTCGAGTAAACTCGAAAGTTTCGTCTTGACAACCTTTTATGGATGGCATATTAGCATATACGTCTGTTTTTTTTAGAAGAAGCATATACATAATAAGAAAAGGGCCATAAGAGAAAAAAAAGAATTTTAATAGACCCCCCCCCCCCCCCCCCCCCCCCCCCCCACCCCCCCCACCACCTATCATATTTTTTATTTCTTCTCCTTTCTCTATCTTTCTATTATTGGAATTTCTTAAACTAATAGGTATTTGGTTATTTCATATTGAACAACCATTTTTATATTATTTTGTTTTTATTTCGTTGGTTTTCTCTTCAAACTTTTATGATTTGTGTATAAATAAGACAAAAAAATGCCGGAACATATAATTTTGAATTATTAGAGAAATTTTAAAATAATACGAGGATTACGTTATGTTTTAACTAATAAGTAGAGGAAAATTTTAAAAAAGGGAGGGAAAAATTGTTGTAAGTTCTTACCCACATTGGCGGACTGGTAAGTTGTCCAACCATCATCGGAGTTCCTATCGCCGACAATAGTCGTCTTCCCCAATCCATCACCGATTAACATAACGTTCTTTTGCTTTGTGGGTATTTTAATGTGTTCATGATAAGTCCCAGCCTTTACGTGAATTACAGATCTGCCTCCACTACTCTCCAATGAGGCCACCACCCCAATTATTGCCTCGCCAATAGCCTTGTGTGTGCCACTCCCATCCAAGGCCACCACAGCATGTGCTTTCAATTCATGCACAGAAGCCTGTAGAAGCTTCCTTTCCATGCCCGAGACCCATGTCGGAAAATCATCTGACATCAGGCGCTCTCGGGAACGGACATGTACACCATTGGGGTTTGTGTTTGTAGCATCTGTTGACTCTAGCTTTCTTTCTGTGCCCGAGACCCATGTTGGAAGATCATGTGACATTAGGAGTCTGCGGGCATGGACACCATTCGGGTTTGTGATTTCCTTATTTTGAGCATCCTTTGTTGCTGATCTACTAGTGAACATGAAAAGTGATAGGGAATTGCTTATGAATTGACTCAAATTCTGAGCTGTATTCTCGATAATGCCCTTGTCCACCTTAGAGTTGGCAGTCTCAAGGCTCTCTAGACAAGTTTCTTGATTGGTAAGAGCAGCACTGAGCCAGGTTTGGACATCATCATCATCATGGCCATAGCCGTAGGCAAAGGTAGTAGTAGTAGTAGTGGCCTTGGTTTTCACTATGACATTATCGAGTAATTCGATACTATCTTGGAGTAACTCAAGGCAATCCTCGATGCCACCAAGAGAGTGGTGATTGTGAGACGTTTGGCGATGGAGAATGGTGAAATTATAGGCAAGGGCTCGAGCCAAGTGAGCCTTTATAATGCTGAAGTCAACTGAGTGAAGAAAGAGATGTTCAAGGGTTTGAGGGGTTTGTGTTTTGGATGATTTGATGAAAAGGGATTCACAGGCTGCCTGGTGAGGGGTGTGTCTGCAAAAAGATAAAAGAATATTATTGGCTTCTTTGTTGGATGGCACTGATGATCTTCTAGTGAATTTGGAGAAATGATGATGAAGAATAAGCTTCCTTAGCTTGTGCTAATAATAAGATTTGTATGGTGATGGTGATGATGAAGAACATAGGTTGGAATAAGAGAGTTTGGGTTTTGCTTCTTTCTTCTCCATGGGAGGAGCTTAGTTTTGTACTTGACATGATTAACACAGACAGAGTACTATACCTAGTACCTTAGATTGTGTGTGTATAAATACCATTTTTCTATACTACTAACACCACTTAACCCTTAATTATGTAAATTATTCTGTTAAAATAGATAATAAATTATATTGGTATTAAATAACTATTCATTCTTTATATATACAAATACAAGGCCTTTATATAGTAATTAAGGAAGCTTTATATATATATATATATATATATATATATATATATATATATACCACCATTATTCCAATATTGGATTAATCCTACACATATATCTTATATATTGTTTAAAAGCAACCATATCTTGTATTTGGGTCCCTAATAATATTCCCTACATACAAGTTGGGAGTCCATCAATCATCAGTTTATCAGGATTGACTAATTTGATTAATGGATTTGTACATGTAATCCATTAATATTGTTGGAAAAAAAATGATCAAAGTTAATATATTAAATACGAGACGAATATAGTACGTGTGAAAAGTACATATATGTGTTATTCGATAAATCTCATTAATTGATATAGAGAATTCATCCATTTTATAAATTTCATTAATATAAATTTAATTAATTTATTAAAAATACATATATAATACGTGAATTTATGAGTATATTCAAAATGGTCAGAAAATAACGTGTATTGAACGTTAATTATATATATATATATATATATATGCACGTGTATAGTACCTTTGATTTAAAAATATATATTTTATCGAATCTTTAAGAAATGTATTAAAAATAGAACTACCTACGTATATATTCATAGAGTGTCAATATATATATTAACTATTATAATGATATATAATTAATTTTCCTAGTGTTCACTTGACCAATTTGTTGACAACTTCAGAGACTGATTAGAGTTCGAGATCGCCGAAATACACGTTATTTTCAGTAGAAAGTAGAAAATAATAGACAGCAATTATTTGCAAAGAATTACCTTACGAGATCGTTGAAACAAAAAAATGGTGATTGGCACGACAAAATTAACAAGCTAGTATATATGCATGCAATTGCGATTATACATACTGTTAATTATTAATCAATGAGTTTAATTTGTACACGAAAATGCTCAAGAATAAGTTGGTTAGTTCCATAATAAGGAACCAACCAATCGGTCAGACTCATTATACTAAATAATATTATTATTCAACCGTTCATTCATACCTTCAAAAATTCATCAAAATCAGAAATCATTTGGCTATCTAACTCTATAACCAAATAAATAAACAATACAGTCCGCCAAATAATACTATAAATGTTATTGTTAATAAATGAATGACTAAACAATTTTTCGATTTGGATGAATTTTTGTAAGGATGATATTTGAAGGAAGAATTATAAAACTAACGATTAGAATGTAATATTATTTGGTTTAATGAGTCCAATTAACTAACTAGTTGGTTTCTTATTATGAAACCAACTATATATATATATATATATATATTATATGATGATTATATACAATCAATTGTTGGAAGAAAACAAAAATTAGTGAATAATAACAAATAAGATGTCTACTGTTCGTGATCAGTTTGTTGATAAATAAGGAACTAAATACATGCATATTTTTATAATATTAAAGAGTTTTCAAATGGTTTAATTTGGACGGCAGTAGGCTTTGAATAATTAATTAATCTTCGATTACCTCAACTTCTCTAACTAATCATGATTACAGCCGTTATCAAACCAGATTATTCAGATGTCCATTTCATTATTGGATCAAGTGGGCATTAATTATGGTTCAATGGTTAATTATTTTTCTATTCTTAATTAAATATGAGGTTTATAGTACGTACGTTATATATATATATATATATTATATTATGAGGTTTATAGTACGTACGTTATATATATATATATATATATATTAGATTTTGTGCCATTTGAGTTGGTAGAAAATTAAATAGTCAATAGATATTGAGTTCGACTAACACTCGAATCCATAAATTAAATATCTATCGAAAAACAAAATTTCATAAATAATGATATATGTTATATATAATGTTGAGTTTTTAATATTTCATGAATTTATTCTAATTTTTTTTTATACAACGATAATAAAAAACGAGATATATTAGGATTTTTATGACTTACGAGTGTAATATTCAAAATTTGAAACCTCTCACTATAAAATAATTAAAAATTACAATTAAGCAATAGTATTAATTAATAACTATTTTTTCTTCTTATATATATATATATATATATATAGGGCATAGAATAATTAAATAATTCACTTCTTAACGCTTGCTTTAAGGCATTTTCAATAAAAGAATCTTGTTATAAAGAAATTGATTCCCAAACTAGAATATATATATATATACATATATTCTATATATATATATATATATATATATATATATATATTTCTGTCATTTATAATTGAATAGAAAAGCTAACCAAACTGTTTTGCTCAAACTACAAGCGCAATTTCCACTACATACAATACAGGCCAACTTACGTGGGGCATTTTTTGTTTTTTTTTTTTCCACAGACACTTATCTATATATAAGACCTGAATTACATATGGTATCAAGACATGATTACTCCTTATTTATAACTGATGACACACTTCGACTTGAATAATGTGGACACAAAATTGAGGCGTGCAATCACATCAGATGTGCAGCTAGAACTGTACCCAATAAGAAAGTTTAAGTCGAAGGCTACAATTCGTCCCGCTATCTAATTGGGGTCTCATCATTAAAAAGTTATGCTGGTCTAAAACCAAGGGTAGAACACATTCGAGGAAGCATTTTGACACAAGAAAAAGGATTTGTGATCATCATTCATATATGTTACTAAAACGACACATTCTTAAAACACACCGGTTCACTTTTGAATTTTGTCGTCAGCATGCCCCGATTTGGAGTTCACGTTGATTATTCGAGTCAAAGTGTGTCAAGAATACTGTTGCAGAGACAAAAAACCTAACTTACAACACGGCCTTTTTAGTATCCTTAAAGCCCTAGAATTATATGAAATTTTCTTTGTTGTGATATTGTTACATCATTAGCTAATGTTATTACTTTTTATATGTATGACCATAAGATGAGATAGCTAGGGTCTAGGGTGGTCATGGGCCCCTCCAGCCTTTTTTGTTTTTGTTTTTTTTATTTCATACATACTACTGTATTATATATTATGGACCAATGTTATTCTAATTTTGAAATAAAAATTAATTATCAATATATTTATAATTTAATATTTGTTTAAAGAAGTCATTATAACTTAGAATATTAAAATTAAAAATCAGGTATCTATAAATCTTAATTTTTACCGGGCCCCTTTTATAGTTTTTTGTAGATATATATGTGCAATTAGACTAATATTGTTAATAATCTTGAATTGTTTTTTCTTTGCTTTTACTTATTGCTTTATATTTCTCCATTAACATATCAATATCCACTTACTAGTTAATAAGTGGTGTCATTCTTAGTATTAACTTCTTTCAAAATGCAATTGAACACGTATTTCTAAACTATTTCGGTCGAACAAAACGCTAATATTATTTATATAAAATATCCATGCTAACCTAAATTCCTGCCTACGTCTGTGCATGACGTGCGTTTAATTTATTTATTAAAAATATTCCAAATAATATATTTTCTACTCAGATTATAATAATATTTTAAATTATTTAATGCATACATGTAGAGCTTGTGAATTGACAAAAATGAAAGTGGATGAGTACGTACCTGCAGACATAGATTGCAAGTATATATACATAAATGTTTTATGACATATGTGTGTGCTTTGGCCGTGATAGATAATAAGAAGCCTTGCCGGTTAAGCAATCACTAATTAATCACCACCACCACCACCACCACACACTATATATTATTTGGTACACAATTATTCAATTAAAAGTCATATCAAACACTCAATGCAACAAGATACGCAAGCCATGTAGTTTGTTCTACAGAGATCGATTAGACCTTAATTTAAAATAATATTTCTTCTCAAATTGATCAACTCTAATAATTAAAGAAACACTACAAAAATAATTATTTTTAAAGTTTGTTGCAAAGTGGCACTCAAAAATAATTATTAAAGATATTAAAAATTGAAATTATATATACTAGGTATTAAATCGTAATCATTCACTACACAATAAGTGTATCTAATTAAATGGGCTAATATAGAATTATTTTAATTAAGGATAAACTATATAAAAATACTTAAACTATAAGGGTTATTTCAAGTTCGTACTTCAAGTATAAAAATTGGCATTTAAGTATCAAAATTATCAAAATACAACATTTAGGTACCCACCGTTAACAATTTGTTAAAAAAATATGTTAAGTGCCTAAGTGACACTTGTGAGTTCCCTTTTTTATGCTGATATAGATTAAAAATAATTATTTTACTTTTATTTTTATTATTTTTTAAAATTATTTATTTCTCTCTCTCCTCCCAGCCACTCTCTCTCTCTCTCTCCCGACTAGTCTTCTTCCCTTTCTCTACGACAAACTCCATCCCCATCACCCAATTCTCTCTTTCATCTACACCTAAAATTTTCATGGTTGCAGCCACACCTCCAATTTCCATGGCGGAAACCACCCTTCCATATTTCCTGCATCTCCAACCCATAAACACCAAAGAGAAAATCAAAGGCACAACCAAACTGACTTGTACCCATTTTCAATTGAAAATCCAAATCCAATCTAACCATTTTGGGATCGACCGGTTTGGCGTCTCCATGAAAGCGGCAGACAAAGCCGCGACTTGGATGTCTCAGGAAGAGTTTGACTCGGGTCTGGGCAGCGACCCAACGACTCAGGGGAAGTTGAGGAACACTCCTGACTCATACCATTCATCCATGGAACTCCCCGTCCTCGCATCATTAACACTCCTCCACTGCTTCAGCAATGGCTATCACTCAGACCTTGAAGATTCTCGGATCATCTAGGTCGGTCCAGCGTATCGACCCGAGGTCCGCACACTGGAGAAGTCGTAGAAGTGGAGCCCCGAGGAGTATTCAGATCCTACGACCGCGATGTCAGGATACACTCGGCAAATCGAGCTAGGTTATGTTCTCTAAATGTGTACCGATTGTTCCCGCGTGGCTCAGATTCCAGTCGTAGCTGGAGATATGGCCGTCATGGGCGATCCAGATGGAGCCGTCTTCACCGACGCTGATCGCTGAAGGACAACCATCGGAGGCGGGCTGTACGGTGGTGACTATCGAAGTGTCGATTCTCGAGAAAAGAGGCGGCGACATCGCTGACTTGAGCTGCGACTCGATACTGTAGTAGAGCTGCGACTCTTTCTTGGAGAATCGGCGAGCCGTGGAAGGGTTACCGTTCGATCGAAGGAGAGAGAGGATGACAGAAAAGATCTTGGGGTCCCGGTCTATGAAAACCGGGCTCAGGTCGTTAGTGGAGCGGTTGGAGATGGCGACTAAGAGAGAGTCGGGTCCACTAGGCTGGATTGTTAAGATGGTGGTTTCGAAGAATTTGCCGCGCGACGTTGAGCTTGATACGGTCGTCGGTGCCAGGGGCAATACGAGAATTTTCGTTGTTCATTAATGGAATACTAGGCCGTTGAAGGTTGAAGATGGTTTTATAGTCTTCAACTTCACATGAATTAGGAATGAGAAATGCATGAGCTCTTTGGAGCTATGGAGTGTGTGGAGGCCATGGCCGCTGGGATTGAGTTGGGAGAGATCGAGATGAATGGTGTGAGGGGTATTTTTTTTTTTTAATAATGTTGTTTTATAATTTATTTTAAAACTTTATTAATTATTTTTAATAAATCAAATTTTTATTATTTTTTTGTCTACATGACGTCCATGTCAGCATAAAAAAATGCCTCACTAATGTCACTTAAGCACTTAACAGATTGTTAACGGTGAGTACCTATATGTTGTATTTTGATAATTTGGGTACCTAAATACTAATTTTTATAGTTGATATATGAACTTGAAATGACCCTTATAATTTATGTATTTTTTTGTAGTTTATCTTTTAATTAATTAATGAGAAATTCCTTTCCGGTGGAGTCTATGAGGTGGAAAAAACTCCCTCCTCTTTCACTCAAATTGAACTGCGATGGGGCCGTTGACAGTCAAGGATTGGCGAGGGGGTTAGGAGGCATTATCCGAGATGAAACTGGCGGAGTGGTGGTTGGGTATGCAGGTCCTGGTTCACTGGGGCTCTCGGTGCTGGTTGTGGAACTTGAGGCCATTAAAATGGGATTGATTTTGATTAGGAAGCTGGGACTCCATGTTGCTGTGATTGAAACAGATTCTATAGAGGCAGTGGCCGTAATAAGCTCTGCGAAGCAGTGTGGGAGTGGCACGGCTCTACTTGCGTTGGAAGTGATGGAATTGATGCTGCAGCTGGGAATGCAGCAGTCCTAGTTGCTATTCTCCCCCCGTTCTACAAACAGAGTCACACATGGATTGGCGCAGGAAGGACTCGTCTCACAGGACAATGTACAATGGATTGCTCCAGCTCCTCCCTGGTTCGAGTCATTAGTGGCAGCAGATTTATCAAGGCGAGGTTTAAATGAGGCCCTGTATGCATTTTTGGCCCCAATTTTCATGTATTTCTTTCTTTCATCATCAATGAATTCTTCTCTTCTGATAAAAAAAAAAAAATGAGAAATTCTCTTAATTGACACTTGAACTTTTATACTAATTTTCAGTTTTTCGAGTTTAAAAAAATTGGCGAGATATTAACTTAATTAATTTTTGAAAATCCATTTAAATATCACAGGACTCTGACACCGTCAAACTTTTCATCCATTTTAAGGCCACTACTAATTTATTTTTACAATAAAATAAACAAAGAGGAAAGGAAAGGAGTAACTCCATGAGAAAAATCTAATAATTTTGTGCCTTTTAGTTTCCTATTGTTAATGAAGGTCCGAATTACTCTTGAAAAAGAAAATGACATGTGTGTCGTAAATACAATTTTTTGAACGAAAAATAATACCGTATTAGGGTAAGGGAACAATATTTCATATGAGGTTTTCAAAAAGCTAATTAATTAAAGTGATATTTCTCTTAAATTATATTTATTTATAAATAATAATAAAAAAGTGATGTAAAAGTGGGGATAACAATTCAGCCAATTTTGATAAATGAATTCTTGATGGCTTCTAATTAAGTGGAAAGTATCGTTTGCTTCCCTTTGTCTTTGGACTTTAAAGTTGAAACACTAATACACTATACATATAATATACAAATTCTTTTTCTACTCATATATCTCCAATATCCATCAGAATAATGCTTTCATTTCCAGGCTAACATATGCTCATAGTCATGCATGTACACCCAAATGATAAATGAACTCTTGATGGCTTCTAACTGGAAAGTATCGTTTGCTCAATTCCCTTTTTTTATGTATGTTGGAACTACATGTTAAAGAGTTCTCCCTAAAGTCGATACTCAATAAGTAGTTTATACTTCCAATAAAATAAAGATTTTTTACTCAGAATGTCCCATGAACTTTAACTTTAGTCTCACAATGGACACTGAACTCGATTTTGTAACAAAATACTTCATAAAATCCACTTTTCGTCTCAAAGTACTCATTTCCCATCAAGTCTTCCAAAATACCGTCAAATATAAGGGCAATATGGTCACTCTAGACAAGTCAACATTTGAATGGTGACATGTCATCAGTGGACCCCACTTAACTTTGAGTTTTAGCATTCTGGGCTGAATGGTTGACACTGAGATGATGTTTGAGCATTTGATTTTCTCCTCGAATGTGTTGGCTTCTGCATGACTTGGGGTATAAATGGTTGTATTGCCAACTCAATTGCTTAGTTGGGTTTAAGTGGGGCCCACTGATGACATCTCAATGTCATGACCCACTCAAATGTTGACTTATCCAGAGTGACCATATTATCCTTATATTTGACAGTAAGTTACCAGATTTGACGGAAAAAGGGCATTTTGAGACGAAAGGTAGGTTTCATGGGGTATTTTGTTACAAAATCGAGTTCAGGGTCCACTGTGAGAGTAAAGTTAAACTTTATGGGGACATTTTGAGTAAAAAGCCTAAAATAAATAAATAAATAAAATTTAGTTTATACTTTACAGGTTAGTGAAAATAAAATAAAAAGTAGGTGCCAATTCATACCAAACTGTTACTTCATGTTTCTAATATGGACTGTTGGCCAAATTCTCTGTAAAAAATAATATTTACCTTAATGGAAGTTTAGATGTACATCGAAATTGAACGTGCTTGAAAAAGTCTCATGGTTTCCTACACATAATAAACATAACAAAGAGGTTAAGGTTGAATCCGAGAGGAGGTGGTTCGACCAAGAACGCTCTGATACCCAGAGGCGGAGGGAGGGGGTGTCCAAGGGGTCCTGGGCCCCCTCTCAGTTAAATTTGTTTAACATATATATATATATATGTATGTATATATAAAATATTATAATATATTTAATTTAGATAAGTATTAAATTAATCTATTTTAAGAAAGTATTTTTAATTTCATTATAATTTTGGTTTTATTAAGTACATCAATTTATTAATTATAGCACCTGTGAAATTTGTGTTTATGATTTCTTATTTTTATGTATTGAGCCACTAAATATATGAAATTATTTTTTTAGATTTTTATTTAAATTAATATTAATATATTGATTTTAACCATTTGAATTAGTTTATGAGTTAAATTAAATCAAAAGTTTAATTTTTTTTTTAAGTATTTTGGGAAAGATCCCCCCGCAATTAAATTCTAGCTACGCCTTTGCTAATACCTAAGTCAGCCTAGAAAGTATAAACTGTCATAGCTTTGGTATGAGAATATCAGTTACCTTGAAAGTGAAATGAGTTCCTGTATTTATAGGGAAAGCTCATAGGCATCGGAGCATTCTGATTTGTTGATAGGTTTTGTAATTAGTAAATAATTATTTTTAATAAAAGATATTATTTATAATTGAATTTAAATAATAAATAATTCTCAAGGAGGTTATTATTTATTATTTAGACAATAATCATATTAAATAATATATTTAGCAGGTAAATAAATTGTTGAGGTCAAAATCCAAGAATTAAACTGTAACGATCCGTTTATTTAATTATGCGATTTTCGTAATTTAATTTAGAAAATGACGATTTTACCCTCGGGGTTCGAAAGTCACTTATCGTTTGGAGATACTTTTGGAAGTTTTTCTTGGAATAGTACGTAGGTTTCGAATTCACGAGTTCGTAGACAGGCGTCGCGCAAAAAACGGAGTCTGGATGAGGGAGTTATGGGTCTAGAAGTTTCAAGGGTAGTTTGGTAATTTTGGAAATCTAATATTTTTAACCCACTTTTTCCAGATTTTTCCATTATCCTTCTCTCTCATTTCTCGACTCTCTCACTCTCTCTGTTCCAGCGAAAAACTGAAACCCACCCACCCTTGAACTTGAAACTTTTGGCCGTTTCAAGCCAAACCAATGACCGTATCACCTTCCTCTCTTCTCCCCGAGCACAACACTACCTTCATTGAGTTGTGAGAACTTCGGTGGATGGAGAAACAAGGACCCAAAGATAGGCCGAAGCTTTCCGGCCACCACATGTGAGGTTTCTCAATTTTGACATTGGATTTGGATTCTTGGGTTTGAGTAGATGAATTTTGACTATTAGAACGTTAAATTTGGTGAAGAAATGAAGTTTTTCGAAAAGCTTGAAAAATCGACCTTGGCGTTTTCTGACCGATGACAGCCGTGTCGGCTGACAGAATATTCCACCAGTGATAGAATATTTCGTCTGTCAGCGGCGGCGTTCTCAGAGGAGTAAAGCTGTCAGTATTTGACAGAATATGCTAACGATGTCAACATATTCCGTTAAATGCCAACGACATCATGACGGAACTTTAACGACGTTATAACGGTGAGAGTACCAGCCACAATCACAGTATTATGGTTTTTCTCCGACATATGACTTGCGGTATTATCGGTCATGTATTCGTTGAGGGTTATTTCTCTGACAGTTGGCGTGCGGTATTTTCCGCCATACGATCGTTGAGGCTGTCTACGCATAACACAGGGTTACGTCCACATATCTTGAGGTATTATCGGATGTGTGGAGAGTAGGTCCCCTGGTTGGACCTCTCGGGTTCTAACCATTACTTGAGGTATTATCGGCGGTGGTTAGGCGGGCTTGTCCATTGGACGACCCTGGTTATTGAGCTACGGCTCGGGATTACATTAGGGGGATGGTGGGACATCTTTACGGTATTTGTGTCCAGGTTTTCTCATCATTTTAAGCTCATTTGAGGAGGGTTTTCAAAGCAAGATTTTGGTCCACGAAATGTTTTCTTTTTTCGTGTTATCGTGGGTCCCGTCGGGTTTTATTTTATAAATGGTTTCCGATAAGTTCTTTGTAACTATCTTTATTCAATTAACTATTTTTTTAAAAGGATTTTACGTTATGTATGCATAGTTTTATTTGTGGAGGGGGAAAATGTATGTTTTCCTTGGAACTTGTGGTTAAATTATTATTAGTTTTGGCCGGGTTATTAAGGTGGCAGGTACAGTTGGATTTGGCGAGGATTCCGTCTATGTAATTGAATCGTACTCCGGTAAGTTGTAGAGATATATATGTATGGAGGGCCTTAATGTAATTTGTTTCACCTTGAAATGGGTTGTTCGGATTACCATTATTTTATTTATAATATTGTCATCGTTACTTTATTAGCGTGTGAACGCTTCGATATGGTTATTGTCCATATGTTCTGATATATATGGGGCGGGGTTGGGTGGCGGTTGGGGGGCCTGTTTGACACTTTTGAATTCTGAATTTAAAGATAAGTAATATAAACGCAAGACAAATGAAAACAGAAGTGAAGATGATTTTATTGATTGATTAACTAAGTCGAATCAAGGCCAACTATCCACCCTAACCAATTCAAGTTCCTAACATAATTTCCAAGATCCCATTATTATGAATTCTCTCAATAAGATGCCCATGCAAAGGTCCGGTTACAATTCACTTTACACATGTTATTCTCTTCTTACTTAACATGTCCTAGTTGTTTTCCTGCTTAGAACGTCTATCAACCTTAAAGAAGGATTAGTAATCTAAGATGATGCATGAAGTACAAAAGGAATTTAATGACATCATACTACCCCTAGTATGGTTTAATGATCAAGGTTGTCATGTATTCTAATTGCAAGATTGTTTCTTAACCTCAACCTCTCGATGCAATCTCACTAATAATTTATGTAAACAAGGTAGCTAATCATGCAAACATAAAAGAGCAGCAATTCAAGTAGTAATAAGAACTTATTCAGCATTCATAATAACATAAATAAAGGGCCAAAATCACATTAAGGAACTGCATGGCTAGGGTTTCAAGCAACCCCAAGTCTATGGAAAACTACTCACGCATGTTATTGAATGAAAACTGAAAAGTATTCTTGGTTACAAGCTAAACGTAAAGAGCAGAAGGGAAAACACTGAGAATGATGAAGGGCCTAAGCACACGTCCAAGCTAGCTTCACCAAGCTCCATGCGTTCAGCTTTCTCCGAACACGAGCACCACTCAAAAACGTAAAACTGTAAAAAGATCTATGCGGTAAAAAGGGTTGGAACCCTAAACTTGTATTAAAACATAGTTTAAATACCCCTAGGGCTTCCCCTTAATTAAACGCTAAAACAGGTTTCCTAATTTGGTAGGGACACGGGCTAGGTCGCGGGCTAGTGATGCAAGAAAGGATCTTTCTTGTACGACAAGGCTGATTCTGGAAGGTTCTGGGCCTTTCATGGACATTAGGCATGGTTGGCACAATATTGGACCTTCTTGACATGGGTTGACCTCATTCTGGGCTCCACGACTTCATTATTGGACATGTTAAGAACTCAGCAAGACATTGACCAATGCAGCTTGGACAAGCCACTCATTTCACTTTCATATGATGTATCTAGCATGGTTCGAGGCTTTGTCCTGCTCAAAAGCTCGTAGAAAACTCAGTGGCTGAATTTGGCTCAAAACAGGGCACCCGTGAGGTCTTTTTGGACGCAGCATTTCATTGGCAGTTCTGGGCTAGACACTTAATTACATTATCTTAGATGGGTGGTTAGAAGTGTACTTTTGGGTGGTATCTCACTTGGTTCCATCGAGTTCCAAGTCATATCCCATTTTGACTCAATCAGCATGTCCCAGCCCTAAATAATGCGCAGCTGAGGGCACGACCTGAGGTTTGGTCTCTGGCACTTCTAAGGAACATGCTTGGAACTTGGAACTTGAGGCATGTCAGAAGACACAATTGGGACTTGGCTGAGAGCTCTGAAGACACGTCATGGCTCGTCTGGGCTAGTCTTGGATTAGGGCGCAGATGAAGTATCTTTGGGACATGTTAGGGACACGTCTTAGCATGAACCTCAACTCACCTTAGGCTTGATCTGCTGGTCCTCATACATGATTCTAGGACCCAGATGACTTGATTCGAGGTTCTTGATTCTGCCCCCAAAATAGGCCGCAAGGATGCGCCAAGGCCTGTCTTAGGACCCGATAGTGAGTTGAGGACAACTTCTTCATTCTAGCTCCAAATTGAGCACTTGTTTTTGCATTCCACTCAGAATATCCCTGACTTTACAATTCTGCATGTCTCACCAGAAGCATAACTTTCTACTATGGTACAAAATCATTCAAAACATATGTAAAATGACACTAAATGACATCAAAATGATGTATAAATCATGATTGAACAAACTACTGGAACCACACTTGAGGACATTACTTGCTTCTTATGATTGAAATAAAATTGGAGGTCATTGCCGTCTTCAATTTCCACCATCTACCTGAAATGGGGGCTGAATAATTCAAAACTATTCTTTCTTTGCTACCATCTATGTGAGCAACACAACAAACTCGCTCAACCAGCTCCTCATAACTAATACAACTCGAAACTAAAATCCCTTTTGTTTCTCCCCCGTCGTATATATATTTACTTCCTTTCTTCACCAATTTCCCATTGTAGCAAATCAAAATCCCCAAATCTTCATCAATACTTGCACAACATCAAACGCAGACATCACTAAACCTCACTACATTTTGCATAACCAAACACATTAGCTTACTGGTAAATTGGAATCTACCACATAAACACCGCTTAGGTATCATTAGTTACTACTTAGATCATACATAGTTACTCCTCATAACATGCTAACTTACATCACCTCATTCAATTACAAAATAAGTTGCCTCACTTACATTCATGCAATAGAAAGGCACCCCACACTAACTGATACTTATATTTGCATAATCAGACACACTTGTTACCAAACCATTTTTATCGACCACTCCCCTACCACTTACATCTCATTATGTACAACTTACAACATGCTTAGTAGCACACTTTTATCCAGTTTCTTCTTTATTATTTCTCACACACTTATAGAAACGAACACAACGCTGAAGCACACATAATTTGGCATAACCAAACACAATTTGTTATTATATGTTGTATTCTACCACTTAACTACTGGTTAGTTCTCCTTAGTTACCACTTGTACCATGATTAGTTATCATAACTTATTCAGATACAATTTTATAGTTTCTCAAACAACAATCCTTATCCAAACATCAACCCATTTTCCCCAATCTCTATCGGAAGCTATCAAACCACCAGGTTTTCAGAAATTGAAACTAATCAAACCACCAGATTTTCAGAAATCGAAACTAAGCCAATCCAATCAAATTGAAATTTTTGTTCAATGACATATTCGTTTATGAGAAAAGGGCTAATTGATTTACCTTCAACCTCCAGTCGAAACCCAGCCTGCACATCCGGTCCAACCCGCACGTCACTTCCTCTCCAACCCAGCCTTCACTTCCTGTCGAACTACACAAGACGAAGCCTCCCTTTCTACGAGTTTGGAAGATGCCGAGCCCGCCGTCACCGCCTCCTCTTTTCGTAACTCCAAGCCCACCGTTGCCGCCTCCCTCTATCCTCGTTTCAAAACCCTAAACCACTACAACGTCTCCCTTTCTCCTCATTTCCCAACTCGGCCAAACTTCTCTCTCTCTCTCTCTCGCTCTTCTCCTCCTCTTTTCTTCTTCACAATCCAACAAATCCTAACAAGTAACTAAATGGGTGTTTGCTGACTTATTGGTTGTTTATATACTTGGGCCAAAATTACAAATACCAAAACTCATTTATCTTAGATTGTAAGGATATAAGGAAAGGGATATTAAAAAATAGTTTGTGTGATAAGGGGATATTAAAGCTAATATCCCTTATAAATATGACTATTAAACGAAATAGGATGTATATGAAGATATGTTATATTACAAAATATGCATCCTATAATTATCTTACAAAATGTGTAGCAGGTGATTAAGTTTGTAGATTTAATTAAATCAAGGATAAGGCAAACCCGTATATCTTTTTCAGAAACTTGATGAAGAAATGCAGCTTATGATTGTAAAGAAGGCTATAAAAATCAATATATATTTTTAAGAAACTTGCCTTAAAGTCCTCTATGCTCAAGATGAACAAAAGCAAGCTAATAGATGAAGATTTTGACAGTCTACTGCTCTTTGATTCCGTCTCTACTGCCTTTCACGTAGTTGAAACAAAATCAGATATACAGAAGAATGACGAAAGTCACTAATTGGAGTTCATAAATATAACCAACACCCAGTCAAAAGCTCTCTGTTATACACAGATTGACAATGATCTTTAATCATGAATCAAAAAAACATCCTAACATACCCAAGATTAAAACTCATCAAGAAACCAATTTTGAAATCCAAAACTCAAACACCCAAATTTGAAAACTTATTCACCACAGCCAACCCCCATATCCATAATTCTTTTCTTTTCCAGATTCTAACCATAAATTTGAAATCCCTAAGGATGAGTTTTCAAGTTGAGAGATGAGAGATTCGGTCTAAAGTAACTTTGAGAAATGCAATCTGGATGATAGATGAGAGAGACCCATTCAGCTTCAGATCGATGACCAACCACTTTTTTACTCGAATCTACATTTTTCAAAACAATCACAAAAATGAAATTAAGAGCATTTCAATTATAATTTTAACGGACACTGAATTTGAAAGAAAAAGAAGTTGGAACTCACATTCTTGAGGATGGTAATGTGCTCCTTTTGAGACTGTTCCTTGTTGCATGATCATATTCATACAAAAAAATACTACGCCATTTTTGGCCTTAGACGACACTAAATAGATGATAGTTTCTGTTAAATATGTCATCTTATTTTGAGAGACGACAATTTAGGCTAAAACTGTCATCTATGATAGTATAGAAACAACAGTTTTTCTATTTTTTTTTTTTTGCCAAGAAGAAGATATTCATTAAAAGCGAATAGAAATATTTACTTTTTTTTGCAAGAAAGTTAAATAACCAGGAGGGCTCTAAGCCTTCCCATCTTGAACAACGCTTAGAGCGTTTACAGAAGGCAGCAACTTCATGAGCTGCTACGTTATTTTTCCGAGGAATAAAATGCAGCTTGACAACCTCAAAGAGAGGCTGTAAACCCAAGATATCAAAAATCAAGCCTTCAATATTAGCATCCACACCAATTCCTGTCTTCACACACTGCACTAGGAACTTAGAGTTCGTCTCAACGATAACTTTTTTACAGTCATAGTCTGCACACGCAATCATAGTTGCACGCACAACATACGCTTCAGCCTGCAAACTGCTAGCACAAGGCAAACCACCTTCCCCTGCCGCTGTAATAAACGTCACCAATAAGGACCTGCAGACCTATCCATACGCCCCAAAGCTCTCAACTCCGCTGTAAGCACCATCACAGTTCACCTTCACAAAGCTGGTAGGGGGAAACACCAGCCACGGTCTGCACTAGTCTCGGCCATGGGCGTGTGCACCTTGTGGATCAGCTCTAGTTTTCCATGCCTGGTCGTGACAAATTCCTGCACCTGATCCAACATCAATTGAATCGCAATACTAGGATCAATCTCAACGTCGTTGTAGCATTGCAGATTACGACATTTCCACAATCGCCATAGCCCAAACACCAAAAATTGCACAGTAGAATTCTGCTGACCACTCAAAGAGAAAACCCGCAGAAAATATAGCCAATACCACTCAAAATCCTCACCCTCTACTCTGCTCAAGTCAGCCTGTAAAGGGCTTCCAAACCAAAAAAATTGAGCAAATTTACATTGAAAAAACAGGTGTACCTAGGTTTCCTCCGCTTCTCCACATTGAGGACATATATTATCCACTAAGATGCGGCGTTTCACCAAGTTGGCCCTCATTGCCAAAAATTGCTTACAACACTTCCAGATGAAGAGATGTAGTTTAGGAGGCACATCAGCTGTCCATATGGATTCCCAAAGTTCAGTTTGCTGATTCACAACACTAGTTTCCCCGGTGCCTTGCTTCCGTTTAAATTCTCCATTCCACAGCATCTCCAGTGCAACATAGTACCCTGATTTAACAGTATAACTCCCATTCTTGGCATGATGCCATATATACCGGTATGGACAACCAAGATAGCTAAGAGGAATAGCTAACATACATTGTGCCTCCTCACGGTTGAAGACAGTGGCGATTACGTCAGCATTCCAGGACTTACTATCCTCGTCAATGAGGTCTACAACCACGGCTGGCATGAGGGCATGACGAGAAATAGGGAGAAACGGACGCCTCGTGGGTAGCCAAGGACCAGTAAGAACATTAACCTTGCTACCGTCACCGATCCTCCAGCGAAGGCCATATTTCAGTACCTGCAGCCCTTGTATAATACTCTTCCAGCCCCAAGAGCTGCCCCTCCCCTCACTAGCCTTGAGGATATGATCAGCTGGGAAATATTTCCCCTGTAAAATCTGTGCCAAGATAGACTCAGGGTTATTTAGGGTCCACCATCCTATTTTGGCAAGCATCGCCACATTGAAACAACGAAGGTCCTTAAATCCCAAACCACCAGCTCGCCTAGGCTTCATAAGCTTATCCCAAGAGCCCCAATGGATCCCAGTCTTTCTGCCCATACTCCCCTACTAGAAATCATCCATGATTCGCGTTATATCATTACATACCGTCACCGGTAAAAATAAGCAAGTCATAGAGTATATCGGCATGGCTATAGCAACAGATTTAAGAAGGACTTCCTTACCAGTAGGAGACAGGCATTGTTCTGCCCATTCTTGTATTCGATTCTCAATTCTCAATAGGGTCTCCTCAAAAACCGTCTTCTTAGAAGTACCAAAATCCGCCATGAGTCCCAGATACTTAACGAAGCCATCACGACACTGAATACCAAGTAGGTTGGATAATGCTACATTTCTATCCGCTTGACAATCATGACTAAATAAGACAGCGCTCTTGTCAAAATTTACCAACTGACCAGACTCCTCAGCAAAGGTGCTAAGAATCTCCTTAACACAAATAGCCTCATCAACTGTGGCTTTACACATGAAAACCGAATCATCGGAAAACATGAGGTGAGTAAGGTTCAGATCATTAGGCACCAATCTGATACCTCTAAACAACCCCTCTTCTTCATGCTTTTTGATCAAAGCCGAGAGTCCTTCCGCACAAAGAACAAACAAAAATGGGGATAAGGGATCACCTTGTCTTATTCCTCGAGATGGTCTTATAAAACCAGACAGCTCCCTATTAATCATGACACTAAAAGTAGCTGAAGTAACACATCCCATGATCCACTGGATGGATTTAGCATCAAAACCAAGCTGAGTCATGACTGCCTGCAGAAAACCCCATTCTACTCGATCATAGGCCTTCACCATGCCAAGCTTAAGCACAATTTAACAACAGTTTTTCTACGGCTTATTACTCGAAATACACTCAGAATAGAACACGAAGTCTCAATTTGCATCCAGAATAAGAAATCGTGTCAATTTGTACCCAGAATTGGTGTTCTGTCAGCACCGTTGCACCAAACATTAGAGTTTGTTACTAACACCGTTAAAAGTACTAATGTGGTAGTAATATTAAGAAATTTGTAGGGGAAATTAAGACAGTTGCTATATTTTATTAAATTTTATATTATAAATCTTTGTAAAAAATTAAAACAAATCTCAAAATTAAAACAAACTCCTCCCCTTTCTCTCCCCGACTCCCTCTTCGTCTCCCTCATTCTCTGCGGCCGGAAACCTAGCTCCATCAATCTCCTTCGCTCCTCCTCCTCTCTCCACCTCACTCTCCTCTCTCCACCTCTATCCGTCGCTATATCATCGTCGCCAAAATCCAGATGGTGTAGAGATTGTTATTGTTTGTGGGATTGAGTTTGTGGTTGGGTTTGGGTATAAGTTTGGGCTCGGGTCTTTTGCCGTTGGTCGAAGAATTCGGAGTCTGGAGGCGACATAGGGTAGTGAGAAAAAGAGAGACGACGAGTCCATGAGCTCGAGCTTTGTGTCAGGGCTGTGGTGGATGAAGAGAGACGACGGTGCGAGGGTTGCTATCGTGGTAGTGGTGGTGCTGGTTTTGTTGTAGTGAGAAGAAGAAGATGAAGATAGAGAAGATGATGATAACCCAAAATTCATCTTTAAAAAAAAAAAAGAAAAAAAAGGAAAAAATTAGAAGAAACGAGTGAAATCTTTTTGAGTGCTCTCTTGAAGATATGAGGAATTGAAGAAAGAAAAGGAAGTGGATTTGGGACCTAAAGCTATAGCAACCCACTCTCTTCTTCTTATTTTGTTTTTTGTTGGTTTCTAGAATTCAAGGGCTGAGATTTGGAGATGGAAAATTGAGTGAGATAGTGAGATGGAGATGGAGGAAGGTATAAGGGAGGTGCAGGTCGAGAAGAAGCAGATCGAAGAAAGATAGTTGCTGAGTGGTTTATATTATAAATTTTAATAAAATATAGTAAATATCTTAACTGTTTTTATAAATTTTGTAATATTATTGTCAAATCAGCACTTATAACGACGTTAATAACATACTATAATATTTGACACGTTTTTTTATTTTATTTACAAATTGAGACTTCGCGTCTTGTTCTAAGTGCATTTCGAAGAATAAGTCTTTTTCTATTAACGGTTTTCTATAACAAGTATATGTGATAAGTGGAAATGAAAATTTTCCCCAAAGCTGAAAGCGGCAAAGGCAAAAACTCACAAACAAGCTAAACACGCGTGTTACTGTTCACCTTCACGAAGATCCCGGTTTCGAATCTCTCCCATTCCATTGCCCTTTGTTCTGAAACGCTGAGTTCATCTCCGCTCCTTCACCCTCTCTGCTTTCTCAAATGCCCAGACCAAAGAAACGCTGAGTTCATCTCCGCTCCTTCACCTCCTCTGCTTTCTCAAATGCCCAGAACAAAGAATCCAAAATCCAAACCCAGGCGCTCTTTCTTCACCCTCTCCGCTCTTTCTTCACCCTCTCCACTCTTTCAGATCGACCGATTCCGATGACCAAAACGAACATCTCCATCGTTTTTGTCCAAATTAAAGGTTAAGGTAGGAGTTCTAGAGTTAGGGTTTTAATTTGAATGCTTCGTGAATGTTCAATTTGGTGTTAACTTGGCGGGATTTTGATTATTGTGTTTCAGATTTAGGTCAAAAGAGTGTTTCTTAGAATCCAATCCCTAATTTTGAGCTAAATGGAAATGGTGAGGAGTCTGAGGAGTGACTACTGGCCTCGCCGTTTGTCGCCCTTTCTCTGTCGATTGCACTACTTGCAAAACCACATATTTTGAGAGTTTATATACGATTTGATTTGCAGTGAGAGTGAGATTGACTGTGAGTGTGGAAGTAGGTTTTCCGTCAGTCTCTCTAATGGTAAGTAAGCAAATCCCTCTCTCCCAATTTCTTCATCCCTCTCTCTCTCTCTATTTCAGGAGTTGCAAGACCAACCAGAGTCTCCGCCGCTGGAAGACTGCTTGAAGCTATTGAAGGGCGAGAGAGACGAGCAACGACTTGCCGGCCTTCTTCTAGTCACCAAGTTTTGCAAAGGCGACGCCCTCTCGTCTCTCCAGACCATTTCCAATGCCATCGGTGTCGGCTTTCTCGATATTTTTTTTATCTCTAATGCTATCATATTTTTCAGTTGTACTTTGTATTAATGTCATATCCTTCAGTTTTAAAAGCTTTGCGTAGGCTAATAGTAAACCAATTTACCAGATCAAGCTGATGTTGTTACATGTTGTTGTCATTAGGTTGCTTTGTCAAAAGATCTTTGTAAATTTGATAGTCATGTGTTCAGGAGAATTATTTGAAAATGGGGAAGAATCAGAAAACAGCCATATGAGTCAGCATGGTATGCACGGCTTACACAGCATAGTGCTTGATACATCTATATTTTGGAAGAGGTAACAATCGTACAGAAGCCAGGATACCACAGGTCGTTTGATATATTCTAAGCTGTGTTGCCAGATTGATTGTATAATATTCGTCTCTATCAGCTTTTGCTTTTATCTTCTTGTTCACTGTTTCAAATTTCAGTGCTTCTTTCTGCTCTGGATTAAAGTTTTGGGCTCTGATATCAGTTTTAGTTGATATAATCATGCTAAATTCTGCACTGTATTTAACTCTGTTTTCCAATCAACTGGTGATTTCCCTTTCTGAATTATAAATCTAGCTTTTGACTGTCTTTCTCATTCTAGGAAAAATGAGCTTCATCAAGTGGCTCAGCAAGCTTCTAACATTGAGGAATTGGTGGAGGTTATTCTGGCATCACTTTCAGTTATGCATAAGCAGTGGTCTTATGCTATGCACACTTTTCATGAAAAGTTTGATTCCCTAACTAATCTGATTATTGACCATGGTAACTTCTTGATAACTTTCTCTCCCACTTGATCCAGTTCTTTCATATTTTCGTTTTCCATTGATAATGTTCCTACCATTTGTATATAGGACTTGACTCTTGTCCCCAAGAGGAGTTTTTAAGTCTTTTAGGTGGTGCAAGGACTAGTCCACCAATTCATCAATTTCTAGTGAACTCTCTTGGTGAAGTGGTAAGCTAAGTCCTATATAACATTCTATTTTGACATTGGAATTTAGTGTTACACTAAAAGTGTATGTGATGGCATAGTGGATTCAACAAGTGTATTTACTAATAGGGTGTGAAATGCGTGTCAAAGGTTGTTTGTGGTCTCGGGAATGAACTTCAGCTTATTGTCTTAAATCATCTCCAGGTGCTTTATCGTTAGCTCTTGCATTTGATGCATTATTTTCCTCTCAGGAGGAATTGATTTTTATTGAAATTTCTATTCATACCGTCTTATACAAAAAGGCATATCACTTAATGTTGATAGTTCCATGATCAAAATCTATATCAGAATGCATTGCTTCTTAATGCAGAATCGTCAAGGGCAGTTTAGACTTTAGGCGTTTAGGGTTTTAGTATTTTAATGTTTAAACGTTTTTTATTAGAGGCAGAGGCTTAAAGCTTAGTTAGCCTAATTCTAAAGGGACTAGGATTAGTTTCCTGTTTTTAAGTATTAGATTTATTTTTCTGTTTTATCTCTAGCAAGATTCCTATTTTATTAGGTATAGGGCTTTATATAAACTAACGTTGTAAACCCTAGAAGGAAGAGTTTTTAATATTGAATAAAAATTGTGGAGCTTTGCTTCTCTTCAGGTTTGTGTGATGCAACCTAACCCTAGGAGTGATGCCTAAGGATCTCTAGGTGCGATGCCTAAGGATCTCTAGGTGTGATGCCTAAGGATCTCTAGGTGCGATGCCTAGAACTAGGAGTGATTCCGAGAAATCTACTGTTGTGATATCAGTAGAATCTATTATTTCCTGAGAAAGGATCTCTTTGGTGTGAAACCAAGTTTTGGTGTGATGCCAATCTCGAGTGTGAAACCCCTGGAGTGATTTCAGACCATGCTTCCTAAGTTTTATCCGTGTGTTTTCTATATTTTGCTTCCGCTAAGTTTCTGTTTTTTATTACGTGGTTCTGTGCTACATCAAATTTGGTATCAGAGCGGGTTCCTTCTCCTTTGGGCACCGCTGTACATCCACAATTTGTAGCGATTGGGCATATGCATCAGGCATGGATACAAATCAGATAGTACAACTCCTAGAGAATCTGTCAAAAGAAGTTGCTGGAATTAAAGCCGCATTACAAGAGCACTCCGCAGCGTTGGAAGTTCTTCGTTGTGACAGAGGTCGTGATAGGAACAATGATGATGATCGAAGACATGACAGAGAGAGAAAGGAAGAACTTTTGTGAACCTGGTCTTGATGAAAAGGTTCAGAGGCCAAGAACAATTGATGCTTTATTAGCTAGTCTGAAAGAGTTTTTGGACTATTTTGGCTGAGGTGAGAGGTAGATGAGGTAAAAAATTTCAAGATAACAATACTGTGGAAAATCAAGTAGCCAATAGATCAAGAATCACTACCAACCCTGGTTCAGCCCACAATAGAGGAAATATCCGTTCAATTGGATAAGCAAGAGCCAATGTTGCCAGTGATCGAGCAAGCTCCTATTTGTGCGCCAATTTTGCCAGTGATTGGTGTTCCTTCTACTTCGAAGCATAGTGGTATTTTTCCTCAGATCGCTCGTATGACTCATCAACATGTGGGGATACGAAATTTGAAGAATTACTTTGGTCATGCTAAGAGGCTTGGACTATTATATGACATTGATATCAAGGAAGTACTTCAATTCCAACACAACCTTAGTGTCGTTGATGAACAAAATTATCCTTTTGATGTTGGTTAGCCAATGATGTCCAAGATTTTCGCTTAACTCACCGGAGTTGAGTTCTTCGGCCAGGGGAGAATAATGCAGAATCGTCAAGGGCAGTTTAGTCTTTAGGCGTTTAGGGTTTTGGTATTTTAATGTTTAAACGTTTTTTATGAGAGGTAGAGGCTTAAAGCTTAGTTAGCCTAATTCTGAAGGGACTAGGATTAGTTTTCTTGTTTTTTAAGTATTAGATTTATTTTCTTGTTTTTTAAGTATTAGATTTATTTTCTTGTTTTTTCTCTAGCAAGATTCCTATTTTATTAGGTATAGGACTTTATATAAACTAATGTTGTAAACCCTAGAAGGAAGAGTTTTTATATTGAATAAAAATTTGGAGCTTTGCTTCTCTTCAGGTTTGTGTGATGCAATCTAACCCTAGGTGCGATGCCTAAGGATCTCTTGGTGCGATGCCTAAGGATCTCTAGGTGCGGTGCCTAAGGATCTCTAGGTGCGATGCCTAGAATTAGGAGTGATTCCTAGAAATCTACTAGTGTGATATCAGTAGAATCTATTATTTCCTGCAAAAGGATCTCTTTGGTGTGAAACCAAGTTTTGGTGTGAAGCCAAACTCGGGTGTAAAACCCCTGGAGTGATTCCTGACCCTGTTTCCTATGTTTTATCCGTGTGTTTTCTATATTTTTCTTCCGCTAAGTTTCTATTTTTTATTACGTGATTTTGTCCTACATCAAATTTGGTATCCGAGCGGATTCCTTCTCCTTTGGGCACCGCTGTACTTCCACAATTTGTAACGGTTGGGCATATCCATCAGGCATGGATACAGATATGATAGTACAACTCCTAGAGAATCTGTCAAAAGAAATTATCAGAAACTAAATTTGAAGACAAAAGAGAAGTGTGAAACCTTCTCTGGACTTGCGTAAGGAGCTACAAGTCGAGAAGAAGGATTTAATCCTCGTTACAAATTCTGATTGTTCTTGCAACAATTGAAAAAAAAATCCAAGATGTCGCTAGTGCAACACATCATAAATCCTCCCCAGACTTGTCACTGTCCAAGCAAAGCAAGAACCAAATCCATGTGATTCAAGTCCGAAGTAATCACCATCTCGAGGGATTTAAAGTCAGCATGCCGATTAGCTAATAATCGGTCTCGACAGACCCGACCAAAAAATCCAACGTTGGATCGTGTGGGCGTCGTCTTCAACAATCAAGTTCCAATTAGCAAATGCTCGGCATCAAAACACAATGGACTCGTCCATTGCAAACTCCAAGTTGACCAAATCATCAATGCCGGATCAATGGGCTCAAATCCAAATTGCTCATCAATCCAAGTTCTCAAGTCAAATCTAAGCGGTACAAAACCACCCAAAAGCTCAAGTGGTACTAAACCCAAATTTCATGAACTACGCTAGTTTGATTCCTGTGGAGGGATATATAAGCAATTTAGAGATTAAATCTAGATACAACCGCATACAAAATCCAAATCGAATCATTGATTTTTCCAAACGGGCATCCACCAAAAAAATGCAACTCCCCTTTTCATTTAGTCATTCACTCTTTGAAAACCCCAAACCCCAAATTTGGAATTACGTTGGTTTGATTCCTGCAAAGGAATACGTAGGCAATCTAGCGTCCCACTAGATCCAATCGCAACCAAATTTGAATCCTTGGTTCCCACCAACCAAATTCAGCGAACCCAAATTTCGAACTACGCTGGTTTGATCCTGGTAGGGGTACGTAGGCAATCTAGAATAAAATCTTGATGCAACCACAAGCCAAAACATAATCCTTGGTTTCAAATACCGTCATACCCAAATGCATCCCAAATATCACCATGGCCAAATAAGCCTCAAACACTACAAGCACCACCCAAATTCCATCACACCAAAAATCTCAAATGAACTACGAGTTGGCTTGATTCCCTCAAAAAGATACGTAGGCAACTTGACACTCAAGTGCAGTCACAAAACCATTGAGATCAATCACCACACCACCTCTATCATACATACGACATTACATGACGCGAGAGTGCATCGCAAAACTCCGTTTCCATCGAGAATTGAATGAAGTTTTTCCGTATTTCGACCGGGGACCTTTACGGATGGCTTAACTGATCTAATTAGAAGTACATCGCTAACAGGGGGACTATGCCCAACTGGTAAGAGAGAATCTCGACACCTCCTTTAGTAGCAAGAAGCCCCAAATCCTTGATTTGGCCAGGAAAGACTGCACTGCTTTGGGCCCAGGAAGCGTTGGGCCCAGGAAAGACTGCACTGCTTTGGTGTTTCCTTTATAATGATGGTAAAAATATTATTATTAAGGATTGTAATCAAGAGATTTTTTTATCTTGAATGGGTCTAACTCAAAAATAATAAAAATCATATTTTTTAACGAATATTGGTGAAATTGTGATGGGAGAAGTTTGTACCTTCTCAACATACATTATTTAATGTGTGGGTGTTTATGAGCCGTTAATATAATTACCAGAGATAATTTGGACATTACATGAATAATGGGCTTAGTGGCAGCTCTATAATTTTCGGGTGATTTTAGATTCCATAAATGCCCCCACATCACTTAGGAATTCAAGGAATCCTTAGAGATGTATATTTTTATATACTCTGTAAATTATATTTGCCGATGACGGACTTTGTCTTGCATACTTCTTATGCCGAAAAAATTTCGTCGAGTCTAGGACGTAGTATCAAGTTGATGTAGATAGGCCTTGGGCCTTGTGCTTGACTTGTGAGGTTGGGCTTGACTTGTGTGACCCAATGGAAATTAATTCTCCCACTAAAATTAGGGTTTACAATTTTTTTTATTTAAAGAGAGGAGATGGTAGCCTCCATCTCCAAACAAAAAAATTAGTAAAAGCGTTGTCCTTTGCTAGAGGAAAAGATGAAGGGCTGAGTGAGCTCCAGGAAAGAGGTATGAATTTTTAATTATTTTTTCGTCTTTTTCCTGATGATTTTTCACGTTGAATGGTTGTGTCTGTCAATGGAGCAATGAGAGCGAGAGGATATGTGGGCTAACGTGGTGAGCAGGGGAGACATGAACGTTAGCTGGCAGATGTGGGCCACAGCGGCTGATGTCATGGCGACATCAGAGACCCATGGTGGCGATGAGTGCATAGATGAGTGGCAGAGATGATGGTAGAGACTGTGTGGCGGGTCCAACATAGCAAAATGGCAGTGGCCTTGTCTGATAGGACCTCTTCCGAATTTTCCCTCGAAATCTGTGAGAAGTGTTGCGTCTGACAACGCCTGAAATATCAAATAAATTCCAACGTCAAATTAAACTTACGATGCTTCCACTAAAAATTCGGCAGAGTTTCTCCTGTAAAATGGTTAAACCGTCCTCCACCTGTCAGACGAATGATTCAAATACTAAACTAATATCCAAACAGTCCAAATCAAATCACATCCAACCAACTCCAAGTCTAAAACAACCAACCAATGGAATAATTTACAAATAATCCCAAATGGTTAATCAGAACAACTAGGTTGGAAAGTTAAATTTACAAGTCTAACAAGTCCTACTCGAAGATAGTACGATACTAGCGCAATTGGAAGGTGATGCTTCCTCCTAGTCTTGTCGTTTTGTCCCGCAACGGCTTGGAAGGCATAAAACTAAAGATGCTGTGAGTGGACAATAGAATTATAACGAGGCGTAAACCCATTATTAAAGTAATGATAACAATAATAATGATAATCATGACAACCCACCTCGTGTATAAACCATACTTAGAGCAAGACCCTCCATTTCAAATATATATATATATATATACATACAGAGTACCGGAACACCATTCATTTACTTGGGAGGAACCTACGCCACATTAATGGTACCTTCCATCTCAATAACCCGGCCGAAGTTGATACCCTGTGCCGTAGTCCAATGTCCTGGATGAAGCCGTCATCCCAAGCCGTAGCTCAATATCCCGACCGTAGCCGTCATCCCGAGCCGTAGCTCAATATCCCGACTGTAGCCGTCATCTCGAGCCGTAGTTCAATATCTCGACTGTTGCCATCATCCCGAGCCATAGTTCAATATCCTAGCTATAACAGTCATCCCGAGTCGTAGCTCAATATCCCGACCGTAGCCGTCATCCCGAGTCGTAGCTCAATCTCTCGGCCGTAACCATCATCCTAAGCCATAGCTCAATATCCCGAGCAGTCCAACACGGGGACATGCCCTCCTAACCACTGTTGAAAATACCTCAAAATAATGGCTAGAGACAGAGAGGTCTAACACGGGGATCTACTCTCCGTATATCTGAAAATACATCAAAGATAAGTAGCGGAAATAATGTACTATGCGTGTAGATAACGTCGACGAGCACATGACCGAAAATACCTCAAGATCATGTGTCGGAGATGAACACGCATGACCGAAAATACCTCAAGATCATGCGATCTCATGATTGAAAATACCTCAAGGTCATATGGCAGAAATGAACACGCATGACAAAAAATACCTTAAGATCATGCGGTCAGAGAAATCATATAAACAACCCTCAACGCACACATGATGGAAAATACCTCAACATCATGTGCTGGGGAAACCCCCCGCCTCACATGCCCGACAATACCTCAAAAATATGTGGCGGAATTCCATAATACCTGCCTGAAGCCAAAATCACCAAAACTCAGGCCTAAGTTCAATATCCATGACTCCGTGGTAAGGCCCAATATCTGTATCCAGGACAAGCCCCAAACTATATCCAAATCATTATCGAAATCCATAATCAATAACAATCCACAAAACCGGGCAGTAGCCAAACCATGTCACCAGGCCTAAGCTAAAAAGTTTCCAAATCAATAACCTTAGTTATCACATGTATTAATCCATAGTCCATAATCCATAATCTGCGATTAACGATGAATCATTTAAGCTTCATCGTCCTTAATTTCCGGAATGCAAAATTGATAAGCAATTCAATAAATCCATAACCAATAATAACCAATTAAACTCTTATTCCTAGTTCTGAGCATTAAAAGGATAAAAATATATTTTATAATAATTTCCCTCAACTTATAATCGATGATAATACGTTTAAAACATAAATATATGCATGCCATATAGTTTACGTAATCGAGTCCACTCACCTCAACATCAAAGCGAATCCAACTCCAAGCTATTCGGTCTCCTATGACCTTCGAAGCCACCACGCCTGTAAAAAAATGATGCTTGACATTATTAAATGACTAGTATCAACTTAAAATCCGACCCCCTAAACCCGGGAGGTCACATGTGCCCTAAACGCGTTAAAAGTAACTTTGGACTTCTAAAACAGCCCTAAAAGAACTCCGATAGGCCCAAAACCTACGCCAACAGATCCAAAATGTTGTAAACATGTAGGCACGAGTCGTCGAAGCCCGAGGGAAAGCACCATGCGCCGCCACTCGCAGGTGGAGTGGCATGTAGTCCTCCCCCACGAGCCAATTATTTTCAGAGCTCCATATCTCCCTCATTTCTCCACCAAATTTGATGTTCTAATAGTCAAAATCTATCTACTCAAGCTAGGGGATCCAAAACTGAAGTCAAAACTGTGATCTCATACTTGTGGTGGCTGGAAAATGGACGGTAAGTTTCAGCCTACTTTCAAGGCTTCACCCCGTCATCCACAACGATCCTCACAAGTCAAGGAGGGTATGGTTGAGTTCGTGGGGAGGAGAGGAAGGTGATAGTGCCCTTGGCTCTGGTCAAAAGGGCCAAGATCTTGATGGGTGGGGAGGGTTTGGTGTTTTTCCTTTTTTTTTTCTCTCAATTCTTCCTTTTTTTATTTCCTTTTCTTCTTCTTTCTACTTTTTCTTTTCTTTCTTCTGCCGAGAGGATTCGAGAGAGGGTTAGAGAAGTGAGATATTTTTGGCAGGAGAGAGAAAGTAAGTGAGAACTTAAAAATATCTAGGGCTAAAATTACCAAAATCCCCTTGCACTTTCTAGACCAGTAACTCTCTCATACGAACTCCGATTTTCGCGGGCCGATTGGCTACGAACTCTTGAATTCGAGACCTACACGTTGGTACAAGAAAAATTCCCAAAAATATTCTCACACAAAAAGTGGCTTTCAAACTCCTCTTAAACCTTAAACCTGAGGATAAAATCATATTTTCTCAATAATTTTACAAATTTATTTTAATTTTTTGCTTCGAGTCGTTACATTGTCGGCTGAGAGCAGTGGGCTGTTAACGTCAACATGGGCTTTTCATGATTCTTATCGGTTGCTTTTTGAAGAAAAGTCATATGCGGCCGCCAGCATTGCAGGGCTAACATCAATGTGATTTTTGATCATCCAACACGCGTACGATGCGATGAGGGGTTTCTCAGGCACGTGGGAGCCACACGTGTCTTGGGGCGAATGTGAAGACATCACTTACAAGCGGGCTCCACGTAACTCGGGCTGTCAATTACTGTCGGCTTGCTACCTGGTGGCTCGTGGCCCGCTTCTACTCTCCTCATGGTCTCGGCTCAGCTCGGCTAGTGACTCGGTTGCTTTTTCAAATTTTTTATTTTTTATATTGCTCACAACTTTATTATTGTTATTATTATTATTATTATTATTTTCAAAAACTAATTATTTGTTTTTTTTTAGCTTTTCTTTTTCAAAGATTCCTGGAGTTCGGAGTGTCCGATTGCAACGATTCAAGCGGTGTCGTTTCTCATTTTCTGAGACGATCATTCCAAGATGCGTGGAGGCACACTTTTGGGGAGGTCTAAGAGACTTGCTTTGTGGGAGCGGTGGCTTGCGTGATCATAATTCGTTATGCAGGGCGCAGTTAGAGTTCTCTGGGGTTGATGACTTCAAGAGGTGGAAGATTTGCAACCAAATTGCTTTTCCAGATGGCGTGTTTGTGGAGCTTGGAGAAATATGTTCTTCCTTGAAGGCTCCCAGAAGTGTAGCTAACACAGGCAAGGGCAAAAATTCAGGCGTTGTTCGATGGATCAAATTTCACCCTCTGACCATCAATTTGGGCTTCAAGTTCTCGTTCTCAAACTTTTCACCGGGATCATCTGCTAGATAGGATGTTTCCCTTCTCAGTTGTGTGTCGATGCCTATCGACACATCATGTGTTTCAAGAAGCTGAATGAATTCTTCTGCTTGGAGCTTTTGGAAGAGGAATTCTGGTACTGCTACTCTGTGACACATGAGGAGGTCCCACGTGGACGAATTACTCACATTACTCCCAATGTGGAGTTTTTTTGTGTGTATATCTTTCAACGAGGGGGTGTACAAGGCAACATGTATTGAAGTATGAGGCACATAGGACTCCAATTCCTCTTATGGCTTGAAGATTGCCTCACGCTTCCGCAACCTTGAAGAGTTGTACTCCAATTTTTAGGGCTACCTCGATCTCAAGAAGATTGATAAAGCTCTGTAGATTCCTCCAGAGTTTCGTAAGATGAGCTGGTTGCTTAGCCCACTTAAGAATTTGGATGGTGGAAAGCCCTGTGTTTGGTCAAGAAATGGTTGAGCGTCCCATTGCATTTGAAGAAGAGTGGTGCCTTGAAGGGAAACAACAAAGAAGGACCAGCCATGCCCCCAGAGAAGAAGTCAGGTCCTATAATGCCTTCCAATGCTATCTAGGACCTTATGCCTCGTTTGCCCAGCACAGCAGGATCAACCAGCAAGCACATATTTTTGAGCAATCCCACCGAGCATATAACCAAGCCCATCAAGAAGCCAAAAACTGTTTCTACTTCCCCCCAAAGTGATAGAGGCCCTAAGGGACCAAGATTCGGAAGGATTTGTGGAAGAGGTAAGACCAGCATCACCATTAAAGGCGTTGATTCTACGCCCTTCTTCGAACGAGCGAAAGGTAGTCTATGTTCGTCAAATGAATAGCGCAAGGGCTATGGTGCTAAGGCTAAGGACGCGGCAGTTGCCCCCAACACTACGGAAGAGCCTGTTAAAGGTGTATCACAAGAGACTTATGACAAGTTCGTTAGAGACCTTAGAATTGCAAAAGTCGAGGCCCATAGGCTGGCGAATATACTTCGCGGATTTGCCAGGCTTCATGAGGAACTGAAGAGGTAAGTCGGAGGGCATTTCCCTTCGAGAATCCCGAGATCGTTCTCTATGAAATAATAATTTACTGGTAGAGAGGATACACTCATTGGAGGTTAATTTGAGTAAGCTAGGGAATGATCGTGCCGAGAAGATGCTAGTAGAGAGTGAGCGTGATGTCAAAGATATGCCGACCGGGGACTTATGAATTGTCAGATTCCAATGGCAGGGCCGCACGACCACCCTCAGAAAGCTGACCACTTAAAGAAGGACTACATATAGGCCGATCGACTACTCTGTATGGAAGACCACATATACTCACTTTTATAACAACCAAACTGAGGCCATCACTGTACTAGGCCGACTCAAGCCAATGCCTAATCAATGGATAATGCTCTTTCTACACACTACACAACTATTCATACACTAAACCAAATCTTATTATCACACAAACACTGAGCACACAACCTTACAAGCCGAACACACAAAGGACTCAACACTACCAATCCAATACATTGGAGCCAACTTATGCTCGGTTAGTATGTTAAAGCACACTATAGCTAAGGAAAACACTTGCAAATAGACATGCAAACATAAGAAAAAAGTGCAAAGTATTATAAATATAAGGCTAATACCCCTCGATCCTCCAAAATTGTTCACAAAATAATCAAAAAGGCACCGACACACACGACAGACCCTATTAATCCATAAAAAAGATAACAATTTAGACAAGCGAGCGCTCCTCGGTCCCCACCTCGACCGAGCCGTCAGGAAGAGGCTCATCTAGCCCAGTAGCGAAAGGGGTATCCGGGATGTCCTCCTAGGCATCCGACTCAGATGACTCAGCATATGGAGTATACGGTAGCCAGGGACACTGCAGCAAAAGATGGCCATTGTACCGAAAAATTTTATGATACAAGCCACGCTTGTAAGGACCCTTCCCGAATTTCGCCCCGAAATCCGTGAAAAGCCCTTTTCCCTTATGACAACCTTTTCCACAAAATTTAATATCAGGAATACCCTTTAACCATAGAAATATTAAATAAACCTTACATGGGTTCCAACAAAATCTTCTTTGTACTTACTAACTACACCTATCTGTCAGAAGCAAGATAGCTGCTAACAAGCTCTGATACCAAATGACAGTATGTCAACCACTGCTGAAACCTCTATTGTAACTGCACAACTTGTCAGCCTCTTGTGAACCGTCAATAACTTGTCCATATGGGTCACCGCCCACACCAACCCACTGACCCGGATGATGAAGGTACCAGACTTGCTTGAATTGAGTCGCACTGACTTACTCCGAGTCATACTCGATATCCCGGCTCATCCTGAGCCCCCGAGTGGTAATTCGACGACCCTGCTCATCCTGAGCACCTGAATGGGAACTCGATAACCTGTTCCTTCTGAGCACCCCGAGTGGGAACTTGATAACCTGCTCATCCTGAGCACTCCGAGTGGGAACTCGATAACCTGCTCAGGACCACTCGGTAACCTATTCCTCCTGAGCACCCCAAGTGGTAACTTGATAACCTGCTCCTGCTGAGCACCCCGAGTGGGAACTCGATAACCTGCTCCTCCTGAGATACTTCATACCTCAACGATATGGCGGAGAAAGATCCCTCGAACGCCAACAATGGAGAACCCATTGACGATCTGACAGAGACATACCCTCTAACGCCAGTTGGAGAACCCTTAACAATTTAGCAGAGAAAGACACCATCCAAGCCAATCATCGGAGAATCCTGTAGTATTGCCTAATACCTAGAAGTATGCATGCCCCGCGATCCCGGAAACCCAGTCTGTTCATAGTACACCTAAGGTACCGTCTCAAGGAAAACCCCAGCCCTAAGGAACCCTTGATACAATCATATCCTCACTCCTCGAACTTTTCGAGTCAAAACCCACACCGTATGTTAACCAATACCGCTGGGATTAATCAAACGGGGCTCAAAACGAACTCCTATGGCCTCGAAACCATCAAAATACGATTTGAAAAGTCCCAAAACCCTAGCCACGCGTCGTCATGACCTCGTAATCGATCTCACGTGCTGCCACGCGCTGGCCACGGGCCTTCACTCGCCGCCAAGCACTCTCACGCGCCGCCACGCACCCTCACGCGCTGCTACGCTCCCTCACGCGCCCCTACGCGATGGCAATGTTCACTGCAGAATATTTCGTCAATCTTGACAGAATATTCCGTCAAACCTGACAGAATCTCCTAACAAAATCGGAATATTCCGTCAACTCCATTAACCTTTGACGGAATATGGTAACGCCGTCAGCATATTCCGTCAAACCCTTGACGGCGTCAGTTGGCTCAACGGTCAACTGACGGTTGACGTCATCAACCACCGACCGAACCAGTCGCCGGAGTTCACCGGAGAAGACAGCTGCGTCGCCGTCTGCCGTCGCCGGAAAACTCCATTTTCGGCCGACCTTGAGTTTTTCCTAACTTCTTCAAAACTCAACTGTTTTTCACGAATTTTATGCCTAATCTATGTACTCGAACCCAAGAATTCAAATATGACCTCAAAACACCAAACCCATACCTGTACTGGCCAGAAAATTGATCGGAAGTTCCAGTTTTTCTTTCCCTCGGTCTGGCGTTTCCTGTGGTTGCCTCCTCCGATGGTTGGTACGTCCGTGATCGTGGAAGGGAGGAGATTTCGATTAAAGGAACTAGAAGGGGAGTCTCGGGCTTGGATTGAAGTTCTATTTCATAGGTTTTGAGTTTTGGGTCGCACGGGTTCGGGGGAGGGATCAGGCAAGAGAGAGAGTGAGGGGATGATCCAGATCAGATCATATTGGGGGGTTAAAAACAAATATCTACCCCTGCCAAATTACCAAAATGCTCCTAAAGCTTCTAGACCCGTAACGAACTCACCGGGTCTCCATTTTCCGCTTGCCGCCTGTCTACGAACTCGTGAGTTCGAGACCCACACAACGACCCAAGAAAAATTCCCAAAAACACTGCCAATCAAAAAGTGATTCCCGAATTGTTCCAAAACTGAGGGTAAAATCGTCCCTTTCGTAGTTACTTTTAATTCCTGGTCCGGGTCGTTACAACGCTTAAACCTAGCTCGAAAGATATCTAGCTCGACTTGGAAGGCCTCTGAAGCCTTAAACTCCTCCACATCTTCAACCTTCACCTTCAACACCTCGATATCCCTATCACTCTATGCTTAAGCAAGCTCGTCCTTCAGTCGCTCCATCTCCTTCTACGCTTCGTCGACCTACTTAGTAATCTCCGCCACCTTCCCCTTCTTGGCCGCTAGCTCTCGTGCAAGGTTTGACCTGGCCTTGATCCCTATCTCCGCCTAGCGAAGCTTGGGAGCAAACTCCTCATGCTTTAGCTTCAGCTTGGCCTTCTCCGTGTCGGCCCCTCCCACACATCTCTGGGCATAGGCGTGATTGATGAAGACCTCGCCAAGTGCCTATAAAAAACAACACAAAAACCACTAAGTACCAAGCTACAAAATACCGCTAAACCATTCAACTAGGTAGATACAACTTACAAGAGCAGAGATGAGGAGTGACTTTTCCATTTGTTTGGCCAGAGTTGTCATAGGTAGAGCAACCAGCTCATCTGGATCCATCGACGATCCCTATGCCATACCGTTGATGAAGGGCAGCATTTCCTTCTTCATGCAAAGCGACACATCAGGCCACTCCACAATCTTGTCAGTAAACAGACAAAGGTCAACAACATCAGCGTTGGTGCCAAAGAGCTCGTCTATCCTTTGATCAGGATTAGGAGGAGAGGGAGGACACTCGAAGGAGCGATCTGGGAACTCAACACTAGTAGAGCCGCTCAATGTCGCATTCGCCCTGATAATGTTCGACGGGCCTTCTCCAACCACATGTCGGTGGGGTCTTTACTGCTCAACCACCATGATACTAGCACCAGGCGTGGCACAACTTTCTCGTCAATAGTGAGCAATGGTTCCTTGTGCTTGGAGACCTGTTCCGACCTAGGGGCCACCCCATCGGCCCCTTGGCTGCCTTTACCACTACCCTCATTAGGGCCCGCACCGCCTTCCGTCGTAACCCTCAACTCCTCAACCTACTTCCTTATACGCTTCTCGAGGTCTTTGAGAACTAAAATACAACAAAAAACAAATTAAAATTTGTGACGGATCAGCCCCGAAGCAATGGACAAGAGGATACTTACTCGGGCGTTTGATCAGACCAGTAACTCTGAGCACCTTTGGCAGACGAAGGGCGACATGATATGCTGAACATCGTTTAGCTTTCGATAAAGACACCGATATCCCTTCCGTTCTGATGGACCCGCCTCGGCACGTGGAAAAAAACCTATAAAATAAATAAGAAGTTAGACACACTTTTGCTATAAAAAAAACATTACGAAAAAAGAGAGCATCAAACCCAAGCAATATGCAAGCAACACCTTTAGTTTAGAAACTCTCTACTATACAACCACCCTCCTTCTCACCCTCTAGTCTCCATACAAATAGGCAAAGCAAGGCTTATACACCTTCTGGGAGGTTTGTAAGTCACAAATGAACTCCCCCCCTCTCTCCTTCTTCTTCACTCACCGAACGTGAGCCCATCTGGTGCTCTGTTGTTGGAAGCCAAACTCGTAAAAATAAAGCACAAGCATGTACGTTGGCACTTCCTCACCCTCAAAATGGAAGCCAATGTACAACGAGCACAACACAATCCACACATTAGGATTGAGTTGGCTGAGCGCAACTCCCATTTGCTTCACCATCCTCCTCAACTAGGGATGAAGAGGGAAACGAAGGTTGTGAGCAAAAACTTAGTGTAAAAAAGCGCTTGCCCGGATGTAAGAGCTCTCGGTAGCTCACTAGGTCGGGCAGCTGAAATCTCACACAGTTCGAAAAGGCATACTCAACACAATGTTTCGCCAACCGCTCCAACGTTTCTCTGTTCCCCTTCTCATCCACCGTGAACTCCTGCGTTACGATAGGGATTGCTTGCAACACCCCTTCCACTACCCCATACGGCCTATCAACATTAGGCATAATAATGGAGAATGATAGGATCTGCCCCGAGACCGACCATGAGCAACCTTTACCACTTCTGTCGAGTAGTCCGCATCAGCCTCTTCATCAGTAACCCCAACAGGCTGATCGACCTCTTCATAAGACTGACCTACTTCAACCTCCCCAACAGTACCCACCACATCATTATCTTGCACCCTGTCACTCATTGAGGCCGACCAACTAGTTGACTCATCCAGGGAACTAACCGACTCGACGTCGTACAATAATCTCAAACGCTTTGCGAACCACTAGACTCTAACATCCATAAACTAGAAAAAAAGGACAAGAAACAATAAAAGAAAGGGAAACTACAACCTAGAGGATCCAACAATGTTCAAACACTTAGTTCATGACAAAAACACTATTTTGATTATGAAAAACAAGAAAAAGACAACCAAACTTGGATATTAAGGAGGAGGATGCTTGCCAGAAATTGCTCTGCCACACAAACCACCGCATAAATCTCGCTGGAAATCTCCATGACAAACTACCAAAAATCCGCTCTCAAGAGTCTCACAAAGCACCAGTGAGAGCAAATGACAAGGGTCTCTCATATATATAGGTAACAGGGGAGGACAAATGATCTAGAAGCCAAAGTGCGTATGGGTCATATGAAACGATGCACCCGCAACTGGGCAAAATTGGCGTCGATTGTACGAAACGACACAGTAGCAAGTGGCACTAGAAAGACGTCGTTTCCAAGGTTGCGAACAACTACCACGTGGACAATATGAAATAACCAATGAACTCCCACACGCACCCAAAAAATCATAATGAACACAACCTACAGCAAACAACGGTATGCCGACTTGCTATTAAATTCATCGACCGGCCAGTAACAACGCTGATCGGCACACAATGCGACCGTTCGACCAAAAGACACCCTAGGAGCATCTTCACTATAACCATATCACCAGTAAACCATACTAGCTTATCGGCCTTCAACAACGTTGACCGGCCTTCCACAACGCCCATCGGCCTACACTCAACAGATCAATTAGCCTAAGTACATCTTTGGCCGATCAACCACAAACCCAACGCCGAGCTCCGCTACCACCTCGCCAAGCCATACTACAACCCTATTAGCCCACCGACCTTCATCTACTCCAATCAACCAAAGACGTTGATTGACCAAAAAGAAGACTACAGAAAGCAGACTCACTAGAAACCCTAAATTGAGCACCCTCTCGGTAAACACCCTCGCCTAGGGGACTTGGGGGACTGGAACCACGGTTCCCCACTGAGCCTAGAAATGAAAGGAAAAACAAGTCCCCAACTAAGCAAGTCCGCCTCAGTCAAGAACTTGGGGGACTTCTGTTGACATTAGATATAACCAGTCACAGTGGGCCACCGACTCAAGTAGCCCACAAGCAACTAGGCCCATGGCCACGAACAAACCCATCAGATACCAAGCCTCGCGTGGGAAGAAATCCACCCTATATCTACTTGCCACTTTTCCGAACTACAACAAGGGGTATTTATCCCACATCAGGACTATTCATCAAGTCCCATACAACATGCAAATAAAAGTGGGCACTTTGCCCAATGAGGGAACTATTAAACCATACCCCTACTTTGTCTAAGTACTACGTACCCCTCTTACCAACCACTGACTTAGGCGTTGGAGACCCTTAGGCCAACATCACACTGGTGCCTTACCCTAATCACCGACTACCCCCTCTTCTTGAAACAAGCCATACACAGGGAACATAGTGCGAAAAACATCATTAGGGTCCTATTCCTAAGTTGATCCCTTTTATGCTCCAACAACTTTTATTTTCTGGCATTGTGGCATCGAGTATCTTGCCCATGTGTGATGGAGGGATTATTTTTCTCCAACCGCATGATTTAGAGGTATTTTCTGTCATGCGTGCTCGTTGAGGTTGTCTACGTGTGTAGTAAGGCTTTTCAACAGCATGTCTTTGAGGTATTTTTGGAAGTACATGTCTGGGGAGAAGGTACCCGGGATCTCATTTTCCCTGGCCACTAGCTAGGAGGTATTTTGTTGGTCATGGTTAGTAAGCATGTCCCCGTGTTGGACTGCTCTTCCGGGTACATTGAGGGTGCATGGTGGTGTACATATTTATCATATATGTAATGTGTGAGAAGTTGCATCTTATTGACTACGAGTTGTATTTCTCTTAATGGTAGCGTGGGTCCCACTATTTTGAAAAGGATTTTCTCTAGCTTGTAAGTTTATACTTCGTATAATTATATATATATATATATATATATATATGCATATCGATACCTACATTATTATGGAAGAGAATGTTTTAATCATGTTTTCAATTATACTATTATCAAAGTGTGCATGCATGTTTTTAATAAGAGGGGTTAGTACTTTCTTATACATATGTTTTAACTTGTTCTTTTTGTCCACTCACACTTTTCTGTTTTGTGCCTCTCAGGCTGTAGGATGACGAGATCTACAAGACTAGGTTGAGGCATTCCTTCTGCTCTGTACATTACTCGTTGGACTTCCTTCGTTAGTTTGTAAACTTAAACTCTGAATTTTACTTATTTGAACCTATTATGCTCTGATATGCCCTTTCATGGGTTGGTTGTGGGTTAAGACTATACAATCTGAGGTAAAATTCTGTTTGGCTTTTGATAATTCATTCACAATACAATGATACACATTTATACAGAGAGTTGCTATCCTATTCAAATAAGGATAAGCAGAAATTCCTAATATAAAGGGAGTAGATGTAAACAGCAAAATAAACTACACAGTTGGAGCTAAGAATTCAAAAAAGAATTTTAATTCAAATTACAAACTCAAATTCAAACTACAACGATCATAATGGATTGACAGAGACCCTTATAACTGATGAATGTTTGGTTGTGATCTTGTTGTTTTCTTGCTGAACTTTGGTTTCGGTACTTTTGTTTTGTTAGCAGGGTGAATTGTTGGTTTTAATCCGTTTTCTAGGGAGACTTTGCCGAATTTTCGATCGAAATCTAAAATTTTGGATGCTTCCGTAATGGTAATTTAGTATAGGTGGTGACATCTCCTTGGATGTCAGATGTGCATATGACTTTTTCAGGGATTTCAAGGGTGAAATTCGGGAGGAATCCTGTCACCACCCATCAGGCCATCACCACCAGGATCAGATCTTTAATTTCTCTCTTATATTTCTACAAAATAAAATTCAACCACACCACCCATCTTTAATTTCACCCACACCAACCATCATCACTGGATCTTTAAAAAAAATTCAGATCAACATCATAAAATGTCTGCTAGTCGCATGCTAGCCTCATCCCCAATCATCTTCATCCCACATTCACAATCAAGATAGACGGTAGAAAAAAATAAATTAGATGAGATCGGATCTTGGAGGTGTGGTTGAGTTCTTTTATGATCTAAAATCGCAAGTGGGGGTGTATGATAGCTTGAGAGACTGATTTTCTTTTATTGATTGAAAATTCGTAGCTGGGGTATGGGTAAGAGTTTGAGATAGCCAGGCTGATGGGTGGTGTACTTTCCTTTTTTATTAGAGAGGAGATATCATTGATAATGAAGGAGAGCATTAACTGTTAGGGGCTTAAAAAAGTTTCGGGGCCTCATTAAAATATCACCTTAAAAAACAGCTAGACCGGGGAAAATCCAGTGAGGAAAAAGAGTGCCCCACCCCAGTACAAAGTGAAATAGACCTTAAGTTTCTAAATCTTTCTCCAGTAGAGTTTCAAGCCAATGAGGTACCTCAGCCAACCACTCTTTCCTAGTCTGAGTATGAAGTCCCTTTCTTGCCATTCTGTGAGCCACTCGGTTAGCCAATCTTGGGGTAAACATTAAGTGTGACAGAGGGAAACCCCTTCGTTTCGTAAGTTCCTCAACTTCTAGCGCTAAAAGTCCCACTGGATTCCACAAAGTTCCAGCGTTTTTGATTGCTGAGAGTGCTTCTAGAGAATCAGTTTCAATGGGTATGTCGTGCATGCCCCGTTGTTGGGCAAAAATCAACCCCTATTAGATCACCACCAGTTCAGTCGCAGTCACTAAGATCCCTGCAGAACCCAGTCCAGTAAACCCCACCACCCCCCTTCCCACCAACACTCCATTATGTTCTCGCAGGGACACGTCCCACACCTCTTGTGAGCCCCCCTAGGTTAATAGCCCCATCAGAGTTCAACTTTAGCAGATGGGACAGTGGTTTTCTGCACCGAGTAGCAATAGCTGACTTCAGACGAACCTCCTTACGATTCACTGCAGCAAACGCTGCATGGCCTTCAAGAGTCTCTCCACCACCTCATGGGCATGTTGAATTGGTACAGAATAGAGTGTAATGACCCGCTTATTAATTATGCGCTTTTTGTAATTTAATTGAAAAAATGACGATTTTACCCTCATTTTAGTAAGGGATCGAAAGTCACTTTTTGTTTGGGGATACTTTTGGAAGTTTTTTTTGGACCATCGCATAGGTCTCGAACTCACGAATTCATAGACAGGCGGCACGAAACAAATGGAGTCTGAATGAGAGAGTTATGGGTCTAGAAAGTGCAAGTGCACTTTGGTAATTTTGAATCGAGATTTTCTTTTAAGTATCTTATCCTCTGCTATCTCTCCCCATCATATATTTTCTTTTCTTTTTTTTCTCCCCAATTCTTTGGAATTTTCTTCCTCCCTTGGCCGTGAGACACACAAACACACACCATCAGCATCACCAAAGATTTTGACCATTTCGACCCTAACCAAGGATAGCATCACCAAAGATTTTGACCATTTCGACCCTAACCAAGGATAGCATCACCTTCCTCTCCTCTCCACGAACTCAACCATGCTATCCATGAAGCTTGAGGACAGCTGAGGGCTTAGGAACGAAGCTTGAAAGCTTGGCCGGTACTTTGAGTTCAATTTATGGCCACCACAGGTAATGGATCTCAATTTAGACTTAATATTTGGATTCCTTGGCTTGAGTAGATAGATTTCCATTATTAGAACATTGAATTTGGTTGAGAAATGAGTGAGATATGAAGCTTTGAAGATTGGGCGATTATGGAGTTTTCCGGGCGGTCATGAACAGTACCCGACGAGTGAACAATACCCCCTCGCTAGTGAACAGTACCCCCGAATCGTGTTCTCATGTTTTCGACGTTTCGGACCTGTTGGCCCAGGTTTCGGGTCAATCGGAGTTCGTTTAGGGTCTATTTTAGATGTCCAAAGTCACGTTAAACGCGTTTAGAGCGCGTGTGTACTCCCGGGGGTTTAGGGGGTCGGATTTTAAGGTTTATAATTACCGTTTAATAATACCACGTATCGTTTTTGATAGGCGTGGTAGCTCAGAAGGGCACGAGGGACCGAATAGCTTGAAATTAGACTCGTTTGGGCCTCGAGGTGAGTGGGCTTTACTTTCTAAATGGAAATGCGTGCATATTATTTTGTTTTAAGTATTTTATATTCAATTATGAATTTCGAGAATTAAATGGAAGGATTATTTAGTATTCTTATGAGTCCCGGGAATTAAAGAAAATCATTACAAGTGTTTATTTTCGTTCTAAGCTTCGGGAACGATGGATAGTGATTTTACTTGATTATCCACTAATTTTGGATTTCAATAACAATTATGAATTGCGGAAGTCAAGGGTAATTAGCATCGAATATTGTATTATCTTTTGAGACTCTGGAACTAATTATGATTGTTGGAATAGAATATTATGAATTTTGATTGTTAAGGATATGGATTTAGTATTAATTATGGATTTCAATAATGGTCTTGGGAAACGATTTTGGTATTGACTTGGGCTTAAGCCCGAGATGGTGATTCTATGGACTCCGATTATGGATTTTGGGCTTCAGCTCGGGGTTATGCATTCCCTTAGGCCAGTTATTTGATGGTTTTGGGGTTTCAGCCCATGATTATGGTTTAGGCTTTGGCCCTAGTGGGAGGGTTGGGTGAAAGTTTTGTCAATAGACTACAAGGTATGGTATGGAGGAATCCATCATACGCTCGGTATGGTATGAGGTATGGTATGCAGGATTCCATCATACGCTTGGACGGATATGAGGTATGGTATGGAGGATTCCATCATATGCTCGGTGTGGTATGAGGTATGGTATGGAGGATTCCATCATACGCTCGGTGAGGTATGGCATGGTGGATTTCCTCATACGCTCGGTGAGGTATGGCATGGTAGATTCCCTCATACGCTCGGTGAGGTACGGCATGATGGATTTCCTCATACACTTGGTGAGGTACGGCAAGGTGGATTCTCTCATACGGCTCGGGATGACCACTATTGTCGGGATATCGAGCTACGGCCGGGATATCAAGCTACAGCTTGGGATGAAGGCTATAGTCGGGATATCGAGCTACGACTCAGGATGACAGCTACTACTGGGATATCGAGCAACAGCTCGGGATGATGGCTTTGGTCGAGTTACTGATATGGCGGGCGCATGTAAAGATAATGTGGATTCCACCGAGGTAAATCAATTGGATCCTAATAAGTTGTATTTACTTATGTATGCGGATCTTGTTGCATGTAAGGTTTGATAACGAGGTGGGACTATATCGATTAGTATAATTTTATTTGCGAGACCACGCTTTTATTGGATTTGGTTCTATTGTCCACTAACGGCTGTTTTGGTTTCGTGCCCTCTAGGCCGTAGCGAAACGAGGCTCAAAGACTAGGAGGAGGGTTCACATTCTGCTGCGTTGTCAGAGTAGGTTTTGGTTGGGTTGTAATGTAATTTAACCTAGTGTGCTTTGGAACATTGGGTTAACAAATTTTTTATTTGTATCCTTTGTCTGACAGGTGTAAGACGGTTTGACCCCGCTATAAGGGAGACTCTGCCAAATTTTCAGTGGAATTCTCGTAGGGTCTTTATTGGTCTAGTAAGGGTATTTCGGGAATTATTTTGAGGTTAGGTTTTGTCAAATGGGAGCATGGCTTCTCGCGGATTTCGAAGGGAAATTCAGGAGGGGTTCTATCATAGAGAGTCTTATTCCTACAGTTCCAAATATGCCAACACATATAAAGAAAGCAGTCCAAATTAGGAGGGTCTAGGGCACTTACAGCATAATCTAAGAGGTCCATGAAGTGGCCTTCTGCTGGGAACTTTTCCAGTGGGAAGGTACGTAGTTTCTCTCCAGATTTTCTGACTATGCTTACAACTCCAGAGGGCATGAAATACATCCTCCAATTTCTTACCACAACGAACACAAATCCCAGAGAGGATGACATGCTTCCTAAAATGGTTATAGGATGTAGTAAGAATTTCAAGACTTGCCTTCCACCCGAAGATCTTCACTTTGCTTGGGACTGTTGGTAAAATTAAAGAGCAAGAAATATGCAATTCAATTCTAACAGTTATAAAATCCTTGCAAGTGCACAAATCGATAAGAATAGTATAGTAGCACAACAAGAGTCGATCCCTCAAGGACTTGTATCAACGTTATGACCACTTTAGTTCAGATTTATTAACTTAGTGAAAACACACACACACACACACACACACACACACACACACACACGCAGGGGGGGTTTATGATGTGAGAACTGAAATTTAAAGACGAGTAAAATAAAATGCAGAAAATAACAATGCAAGAATTAACGGTTGATTGATTATTAACTAAGGCGAATTAAGGCTTACTATCCACTCTAACCAATTATAGCTCTTAACCAAATTTCCTTGACCAAATTACTATGCATTTTCTGAATTAGGTGCCCGTGCCTAGGACCTGGCGTTGGTTCACTAGACACATCTTATTCCCACTTACTTAGCATGTTCTAAACAGGGCATATGCCTAGAACATCTATCACCTACCTTTTAAGATGATGCATGAAGTTTAAAGAGAATTTAATGACACCACATTAGCCTAGCAAAGTGACATGCAATCCTAGGTCGTTATGAGTTAAGATTACAAGTAAGAATACTTTCGATGCTCCAAATCACAAGATGATATGACGGTCACTCAAGCAATTACATATATAATTATATGCAAACAAGGTAGCTAATCTTATAGGCATAAATTAAGGTCATTAAGCATAGTAATCCAACTTATTCAGCATGCATAGCAATCATAATCAAGAGCCAGAAATCCAATCAAAAAGCTAACATGGCTAGGGCTTCAAGCAGCCCTAATCCTAACGACTACTCACACATAACTGAAATTGAAACAAATATAATTGAATTCAAAAGTAAATTGCAATAATGAAAATAAGGGTACAAAAGAGATTGTGAAGAACAGGTGCAGCAGAAGACACGGCAGAGCCTTCTTCTCCAAGCTCCACGTCCAACACACTCTACTTCGGGAAGAACCAAGCTTTAACGTAAAACTCTAAAAAAACCAAAATACTATCTACGGCTAAGGTGTCTCTGTATCTGCCAAAAATGCCTCTAGCTAATTATCTCCCCCCCTAAAACACTGAACAAAGGCTCCCTTTTATAGACAAAGGGAAAACCTTGTTTTATAAGGATTGGTAAAACCTATGTCCTATAAGGATTGGTAAAACCATGTCCTATAAGGATTGGTAAAACCATGTCCTATAAGGATAGGGAAAGTTATTGTACTTTTAATTAATTACAAAGTCCTTAAATCTATTAGAACCAATCAGAACACGGCTGGGAGTGTGAATGCAAGCTGGCAAGTGGGAACGCAAGCTGGCAAGTGGATTTTGGACTGTCTTCGTAATCAAGATCTGGGACTGCGCTTTTGAAGTACATCATGAGTATAGTAGAAGCGCATCTTCGTTCAGGCTTGGCGCAAATGTTGTCAGGCTTAGTGCAGACAGAGAACCTCTGATCCACCGCTGGCGGAACAGGGACCCCGGCTTAGGCGCACATCTTGGCTCGGATGGGAGTTCTTGGGACATGTCCTCGACCTGCCTTCACGCGACCTTGGCACTTCTAGGACTTGACCTTGATGTCATGAAACACAGGTTTGAGACCCGGAGGGCCTGATATGAGGTACTTGGCCAGTGGCCCAAAATAGGCGCACTGGCGCACTGGCGCACTCAGGACTCCGTTCAGGACCTGATATTGAAATGAGGATATCTCCTTCATCTGGACTCCGATTTGAGTCATTCTTTTTGCGTTCTTTCCAGATTTTACCTAAATTTCTAACTCTGCACAAGTCTCACAAGATTGATTATTTTCTACTATTGATGGCACAAAATCATTCAAAAGACATGTAAGAGAGGCATATAAAGACATCAAAATGATGCATAAATAACGACTGAACAGGGACCTTTAGACTCCATAATTGTTTCCAGTAGCATTCCACCTTAGCCATGGGGGATCCTTCCCTACCTTTACCCAAGCTAGGCTTAACTTGGTTTAAGGGTATATGATAACTCGACTTCACTGCTACATATAGAAGTCACGTCGTCTAGGTAGAACACATGTTGAATTAGACCGAAATTCCACGTCCCATCTGGTCCAATAAGATTCAAGACCCGAGCCTTTAAAGGTTGACCCATGTTAAGGATGGGTTTAAAGGTGCACAATTTAGGCATCCATTTGTCTTGGAAGACTGCAATTGATTCACCTGATCCAACCTAGTTGATCATTCCATCGTTAATCGGCTCTCGACCCCAAAGGATAGCATGCCAAATCAGTGAAGGTGCTAAGCCCAAGTGAGCTGCCATGAAGTCTCCATTGGGGAAGTAACGTGTTCTTAGCATCCGTGAAACAAGCGAATGTGGCTGTTATAGGATTCGCCAAGCCTACTTCGCTACCATAGCCTTGTTAAAAGCTTCAAAGTTCTTGAACCCCATCCCTCCTCGAGTTTTTGAACCGCACAATTTCTGCCAATTTAACCAGTGAATACTTTTCTTACCTAATGGGTGGTGTGCTTTGAGAGAGGAACTCACCAATTTATTATTATTATTAAATGACCTTTTTAACTTGTTTCACCCAAACTACCGGTTACCTCACTTATTTTCAACTTTTCATCACTTGAAGAATTTACATTTTGGTGCTCAAAATAAACAGCCATTGGATTGCCTGCAATCTTATCCAACAGTCAGCAAGCGTGCTGCACTAAGTGAGTGATCGTAATGAAGAAACATAGTAACCCAATCCCTAATTTGAAGTTAAAATTGATATTGTAACCGTCGCCAACTGTCTCTCTCTCCCTCTCTGTCGATTGCCGGTGGTTGCAGAGGTGGACTTGCAGGGAGGCCGCTGTTCCTCGCCGCTGCTACTCTGTCTCTCTCCTCTCGTACTCGCGAATTGCGATTGCGCAAGGCGTCAAGGTACGTCTCTTATAGTCTTATCTTCTTCGACTCTCTCAGTCTCTCGCACTCTCTGTCTCTCAGTCTCTCGCACGCTCTTTCTTTCTGTCTCACTCTCTCGCCCTCTCTCTCTCTGGTTCTGTCTTGCTCTGTGTCTTTCTGTCTCTTACAGTCTCACTCTCGCTCATTCTGTCTTTCTGTTTGACTGCCTCTATCTTTCTCTCTGTGATTGTGATTGAAGATTGAAGATGATTATGATTGATGGATTCAGTATAAGTTGGAAGTTTGGAATTAATGGGCTCCGAGCCTCTGATTCAGAATTCATTTTTGACTGAAGGCTGCTCAAAGGTCCAATTTTTTTGCATTTTTGTGTTTGTTGGTTTTGTTTTCTGTAATGCCATGTTTGGTTGCTGAGCCTATCTCTAAACTATGGTAAAGTTGGAATTTTGAACAATCTCATATATGCTTGAAATCAATCTACTTTTGGAGATGAAAAATTGGTCCATTTTCCACTGTTCTGGAGAGAAATTTCTGAGCACTCTCTATGTTTGTAACAGTGTCGTTTAATTTTGTTACTTGTTTGGTTTAGGAAGTTTAATAACAAATTAAAATTTGATAAATTTGGTTGAATGATTTGATAGATGTCTACATTGGAAGGAAATTGGGTTGCTAAATTGGGGTGTGAATTGTGAATTGTGATTGATAATGGGTTATGGGTGTAGTGATTTGCATGTTCACAGTTATGTTTATGTTTATGTTCGTTTATAAAACATCCATTTTTTCGACATTTATACTCCCAATTCAATTTTTATTTTGTCTTTGAAATGAATTTTTATCAACGGTTTAGCTGAAGGTATAGTTTCCCTATAGGGTAATTCTTAAATTTATGGTATGGAGAAATGAAGTGGTGGACTGATACCTGCTGTTTGATTGCCGAGAAAATCTAGGACAGTAGTAGAGAGTTGAACTGGGGAGTAGATTTTTTTGGTTGTTCAATTTTCGTAATTTCTAAATGTTGGGTTGTATCATTTTATTTTGGAACTTCTAATTCTTGATAAGCGATGCCCATTATGCTATTTCTATCATTTATGTCATTTTATTCAAGCCACCAAATAGAAAGTTTATTTTTCTGGCACCATGAGATAAATTTTGATCTATGTGGCTGTAAAAATGACCTTTGTTTTCTATTGTTATATGAAGTCTATAATCCTGAAATATCTGCATCAGTTCTTTTGAAATTTTGTTAGAACCCGTGGGGCTTGAATTGTTCGGTAAAAAATGAAAATTTGCTGATATACACAACAAAGAATCTCCATATCCAATATGCACACTTTCTTAGAATTCATTCCAATGTAATATTGATTCATTTTCCCGATTTCAATTTTGTAAGTTTCAATTTTGTATTATTTACTTTTTGTTGGTTTCAATTTGCAGGTTTTATATTATTGTTCACTCTCTTTGGTTTGTGCTGCTGTGCTGCTAATTGAAGGTAAAGTGACTTTGGTTTGTTCAATTTTTTCTCATTTATTGGAAATTGCTACTCCAGACGGTTGTTTCTTTTGGGTTTGTGGTTTCACCCAATATGGTAAACTGTTGTTCCTCATATGCTGATGTGTTGTATCTTTTTGTTCTTCTTTTCTATTACAATAGAAGAACATAGATGCACAGTTTCCTTAATGACTCCCTCCTCCCACACTGAACAATTATAAACTAAAAATAAATCCTGTATCACTTCTCTAATGCCATCCACCGTCGTAGTCTCCTCCATGTTCTTCACTTCTTGAGACTTACCTTCCTTGATTTTTTCAGTTATATTTGCCAAGAGTTTGTTTCTGTGCTCAGATGTTAATTTTTTTTTTTTTTTTTGTTGCATAAACTATTTGGGTGCGAGAAGTCTTTTCTTAATCGCACTTATGTTGAAAATATACAACTGTTAGAAAAAATGAAAAGACAAATGTAGTTTCTTAACATTTACCTTAGTTAGTGTTACAATAGTACATAAAGGTTGAACTACAATATTAGGTGAACACAATATGAATAATATGTAACACAGAAAACTTATCTTTATAAAATTGGATGAATATATTTTGTTGTTTCCACATATGGAACTGTGGACAAAAAAACCGAAAATCTGAGCGACTAACAACTTGTATTAATACACGCTTCCCCCCTCCACACATTAGAGAAAGAACAAAACTACTGTTCTATAGTTGAAACATCCATAAACGTTTTTTACAATAAAACTGTTATGTAGTCTTTATTACTCAAAGAAGAAAAGGAACATTGTTTCTCTAACCAAACGAACTTATAAAATTACAAATTATTAAATTTCTTGATTGTTGTAAATATTTCCTACCTCTGCAGTCTCTTTCTCTTCTTTCCCTATTTTTTTCTGATTGGAGGATAAACTCATATAAAATTGTTAATCATCCTAGAAACACAAACATGAAAACATATGTGAGCAATTTTGCATAAGTAACAGATTAGAGTTGCCAAATAGTTAACCCTAATTCGGTTGTTAGAAAATGAAGAAAATCAAATGTGCATATCAATGTATCCATCCAATTTGGTTTACAATTTTTCTGCTATTTAAACAACTCCTGTTCATGACGGTGAGACAATAATTGACAAACCTCTTTCCATTATCTTCACTTGTTAAACTAGCAGCATCTTTTGTTGGCATTAACTTAAAGTTCCTGAAAATCAAATAGATGACTTAAGTATTACCAATTTTGTTATAGAACACGATACATAGTAAAGAAAAGAAGAGAGATCTTGCTTGATTTGCTTACTCCCGTATAAAAAATAATAATTTCTTGATTTGCTTCCGTGGACCATTTCGAGGCAAAGAGATCTTGCAGGTTGGAAATTTTTGTAAATGGGAAAGTGCGATAGAAGTTGGTGTGGATTGAAAGTCAACTTCTCTGGATGGATTCGATGAAAACTGAATTGGCAACTGAATCCTCTCACTTTCCTGCTTCTTCATTTTCTGTTTGCAAATGGTCGTCTGGATGTATTTTTATCTTTTTTATCCGTTAAAAAAATTGTTTTGGTTGATTCCAGGGAGGTTTTTTTTTTCTTTTGGGTGTGCGTACATGTTGGATTTCTACATTTTATCTTCTTTAACTGTTAAGCATTCATGTCCACGTAGGTTTGTTTTGCCCCTGCAATAATTAAAATTATATATGTGCATAAAAAATTCCTTAGGGTATGTTCCTCATGGTATGTTTGGATGAGGAACTTCAAAGTTCCAAGGAATTTAGGCTAAGTTAGTTAAAAATAAGGAACTTCAAAGTACCAAGGGATTCAAATGAGTATAGCAAAACAACTAGACAAGGGATTTCCGAAGTGTTACTTACAAATCTCATCTAAATGCCGTGCATCTAATCATTTGAAATCCCTCGGTACTTTTGAAGTTCCTCATTTTTAACTATTTTAGCCTAAGTTCCTTGGAACTTTGAAGTTCCTCATCCAAACATACCCTTAGCAAACAAAAAGGGGGTGCCAACAGGCTTTCTTTCTTTTTGTTTCGTTCAAATTGCGAACTCTGTATGCAAGAATTCAGAAATTAATTTAATAGTACTTAGTTTGATATCTTCTAGGGTGCGTTTGGATGGGGAATCTCAAAGTTCTATGGAATTTGGGTAAAATTAGTTAAAAATGAAGAACTTGAAAGTACCATGGAATTTGCAAATGAGACAATGCAAGGCATGTAGATGAGATTTATAAGTTACACCTATGGAGGTGTTACTTTGGAAAGTCCCTTGTTTAGTGGTTTGTTATGCTGACAATGCCCATAATTTTGTTTTTTAGTGCTTAACCACCTACTAAAAATCCCCATATTTTTTGTTTTTTAGTGCATATCTTAGTAATATAGTATAAGTTCCATGGAACTTTGAAGTTCCCCATCCAAACACACCCCTATAGTTACAAGCAATAAGGTAAGTTTAACACACAGCATTTTCAAATTGTGTTCTGTGATGTTTGGTCAAGATAAGGTAGGAAAAGTTAAGTTGTTGTGAAATCTCTTAATCGATTCCATGGCTGAGATTTGGGTAAATTGATTTGTAACAGTTATTAGATTTCCAGGCATCGAATTGAATTCTGCCTTTTTTTCAGATATATTTCGCCAGGGGATTCTGAATAGTGAGATTTATGCACGATTAGGCAGATGTCAACTGCACAGCCTTTAAAGAAAGTCCCTTGTTTAGTGGTTTGTTATGCTTACAATGCCCATAATTTTGTTTTTTAGTGCTTAACCACCTACTTAAAATCCCCATATTTTTTATTTTTTAGTGCATATCTTAGTAATATAGTATAAGTTCCATGGAACTTTGAAGTTCCCCATCCAAACACACCCCTATAGTTACAAACAATAAGGTAAGTTTAACACACAGCATTTTCAAATTGTGTTCTGTGATGTTTGGCAAGATAAGGTAGGAAAAGTTAAGTTGTTGTAAAATCTCTTAATCGATTCTATGGCTGAGATTTGGGTAAATTGGTTTGTAACAGTTATAGAATTCCAGGCATCGAATTGAGTTCTGCCTTTTTTTCAGATATATTTCGCCAGGGGATTCTGAATAGTGAGATTTATGCACGATTAGGCAGATGTCAACTGCACAGCCTTTAAAGAAATTATTGTCGTGTGTTATCCTTGATTTGGATGGTACACTACTTAACACAGGTCTGTCCTTTGAGCGGCATTTTCTTTTTTACTATTAACTTCATTTTAATCTACCATGTACTAATGGACTCATGCTTCCTTTTGTCTTACCATACTGACTTTGCCTTATATTCATATGGATAGCTCTTTGCTCTCTACTGGTGTTAGTGACTCCTTTTTTTTTCCTCTTTATTTATCTTAATTAATCACAGATGGCATCGTAACTGATGTTTTAAGAGCTTATTTGGGAAAGTACGGACAGCAGTGGGATGGTCGGGAAGTCCAAAAAATAGTTGGAAAAACACCACTTGAATCCGCAAGTGCCATTGTGGAAGATTATGGACTATCTTGTACAACGAATGAATTACTTTTAGAGATTACCCCCATGTTCTCCAATCAGTAATTAACTACTGTACTTGCTCTTATGTCTGTTTAAAATGTCGTTTTTGCTGCTGCTCTTATGTCTGTTTAAAATGTCTTGTTTGCTGCTACTATCAATTTATTTATTTTGTTTGTTTCTTATTAATTGCATTTAGGTGACTAATATATTTAATGGGGTTATGGTCAATGTATTAATGAATTATGTCAAATTTGCTTTATACTTTTTCAATGCATAGATATTTTGTATGTTTTTGTTTGGACTAATTGGAGTTCGTTTTAGATCGTGTTCTTAAGGCTTCTTGCATAATAATAATAAGCAGGACTAATTATCCACTTACTGTTATGTTTTCTAGCAGTACTTTTGTGGAAAACTGTTGATTGGCTTTTGACAATTGTCACTCTAGGTGGTGCAACATCAAAGCACTTCCAGGTGCCAATCGGTTAATTAAACATTTGAGTGGTCATAGAGTGCCAATCGCACTGGCTTCAAACTCTCCAAGGGAAAACATAGAAACCAAAATTTGTTTTCAGCAGGGTATACTTCTTTGAAAGCACATTTGCTTATGTTTTACATTGAAAACTTTCTCGTGAGTTGTATCACATGTTCAGGATATTATGAAATTTTCTTATCATATTAAGCAAATACTTATTTGCTTATTGTATTTCTTATGCAGGCTGGAAGGAGTCCTTTTCTGTCATCATTGGTGGTGATGAAGTAAAATCGGGGAAACCATCTCCTGAAATGTGAGATGCAAACGTATTTTTTTGATCTTAAATTTGAGTGTTTCCTATCAATTATCAGACTTATACGGTGTTGTGGAACTCTAAATATTTAGTTTTTAATTGTAGATTCCTCGAAGCTGCCAAAAGGCTTAATGTTGAGCCTTCCAGCTGCCTTGTCGTTGAAGATTCTGTGTAAGTATTCCTACTCTGATTATCTACATTTTTGAACTTGTTCTTTATTAGAGTATCCTGAGCAACAACTGCTGCACAAAACATTTTCCTTTTTAGTTGTATGTTCTGTAACAACCTTGATTGCATTACATCTTCTTTTTTTTCCTTTTAAAATTTTTATGTGATGATTTTCAATACAAGAATGAACCTGAATGAAAACCTTGAACAACTTTGGCACATGCTATATAGAAATATAAATGATGTTAATTTTGGGGCCAATAATATAAATTACATTATCTATTGTTAAGAAAACTCTTTTTGTCAATTATAATTAGGAAATGCAATACCTCTTTCATTCCAAAAAATATTTAATAATAAAATTTAAAACTATGTTAATAAATTGATTAAACCGAGTTCAAACCTACCATTATCATTCTCCATAGTTCTAATTTTTCTCTCCTAAATGCGACTTCAATCACATGTCCTTTCGTTGAGATTTGTAATTTGAATTTTGGATGGCAAGTAGCTTTAGAAGAAGAATAGTTCTTGTACGGGGTCTTCTTCATGAAGATACGTCTGCTGATAATTAGATTCTACTTTTCTTTTGTGATGTGTGTATGGTTTATGAACCTCATTGTAACTAACTTCCTTGGCTCTACTTCCTTGAATCAGACCAGGTGTTACAGCTGGAAAGGCTGCTGGAATGGAGGTGATTGCTGTACCCTCCATCCCAAAGCAGTCCCATCTTTATACTTCAGCGGATGAGGTGATGAACTCTCTACTTGATTTTCGACCTGAAAAATGGGGTCTGCCTCCTTTCGAAGATTGTAAACCTCAGTCTCCATGTCTCTCTTTCAACCATGTGTGAAGAGTTTCTTCTGCATAAACCATTCTCATTAGCACCATTGATTTGTTAATGCAGGGATAAAAGATACTTTACCAATAGAACCTTGGCACATTGGTGGTCCTGTCGTTAAGGGATTCGGTCGGGGCTCAAAAGTTCTTGGGATCCCTACAGGTGTGTGTGAGACTGTAGCTTTATCCATCAGCCGATCCAGTTAGAATCTTAATTCAACTCTACATGTCTTAGGATGCAACAATGATAACTGCTATTCTTAGTTTATGATTATATATACAAGTACACAGCTGATATCTTGGATGCTCCTGGTGTATCCCTTAGGTCCCACTGTACTCAACTAATCTTGAAAGTATCCAATTATTTCGTATGTTTTGATTTTTGTCTCCCTCTGTCTTAATTAAATTGTTTTGTTTCTTCATTTCATTATCCTTATAGTGCAATATCTTTTCTCCAGCTAATTTATCCACAGAAGGATACGCATCTCTTCTTTCAGAACATCCCTCAGGAGTGTATTTTGGTTGGGCTGGATTATCTAAACGAGGTGTCTATAAAATGGTCATGAGTATTGGCTGGAACCCTTATTTCAACAACACTGAAAAGACTATTGTGAGTGTTTCAACTTCAAGATACCATGAGGTTTTAGCCTTTGGAAGTATTTTTCTCCTTTATGTTAAATTTAGTTTGTAATTGCAGGAGCCATGGCTGCTTCATCACTTTGATGAGGATTTCTATGGGGAGGAACTGCGTCTCATTATAGTTGGCTACATCCGGCCTGAGGTATGAATCAAAATTGATCTCTCTTGTGGAAATTATCCATTGGTTCTCCATGTATTCCTAATGTTGTTTGTGTATGGAATTAAACAGGCCAATTTCTCGTCTCTTGAGAGCTTGATAGAAAAGATTCATCAAGACAGAAAAATTGCAGAGGAAGCTCTTGATCTTCCATTGTTTTCAAAATTCAAGGACGACCCATATCTTAAATGTTCTACATAAGGGTGCCCCGGGAATTTCTTGAAGACTAATTATCGACATCATTGGTAAACCTAAAACATTAATTGAAAATTTTTCCCTCATTATTGGGACAGTCATATTCATACATTGAGTAGACCTAAAACCATTTCTAATGGCTAGTTTCACATGTGATGCCGTGTTGTACGTGGGCTTCTTTATATAAGAGGAGAACGAAAATTGTATACAACCTCTCTATATTTGAGAAGAGCCCACTAATATAAATAGATTTGAAATGTTACACCTCTCTTTTGCCTTACAAGAAATGGGACAAACTAAATATATTCTCCCAAACTATAGGGGTTATTTAAAGTTCATATTCAAATTATGAAAATTTCATCCAAGTATCTAAATTATATGATCGTTAATAAATCACTATCTCATTTACGTTTTCCATCTAATATGTCGTTAAAAGGATACGTGGCAAGTAATTTAGTAATTTTTTCATTCTGCTCATGATGTGGCAAAAATTAAAAGGGCATTTTTGGCATTACAAAATGATGAGTCAAAATCCCTCAGCCCCAAACCGAAACCCTAAATCCCATATTGAAAGCACTCCCACCCACAACCGCGAAACCCACCCACCACCTAAGACAGACGCGAAACCCAACAAGGTCGTGGGTTGTTTCCGCCATCGACCATAAAGCAGCACCGTGCGACATCATTTCGAACTAACCCACTTTTGGCTACTGTACTACATACAAACCCAGAGCCTCAACGCAACACGGGTTTGGCTAAATTTTAGTGAATTCATTTTCTATCGCACTCGAAAATTCGACTTGAAATGAAAGAGTGGCGTATGAGGTCACGTGGAAGAAGGCAATCCACATATGGTAAGGTTCTTTACTTTTTATAATTGGATGCCTTCGAATTGCTCAAATTTGTTTGTCTTTTTGTATGTAAATTATAGTTTTTTATAGAAAGCTGAATTCATTGTTAGTTTTTAGGTGTTTGTGTTTTGTGTGTGTGGCTAGCTGTTTGTTTTGGGAAATGGATGTGTGCTTTGTCTGTAGTAGGAATATGTTGACCTGTAAATTGTTGTTGGGTGGAAGCTTTATTGTAAAGGACCATGTGTTGTATGTTTGTTATAGAAAATTAGGTCAGATAGTGCTGCCTTGGGTTTTTTGTGGGGTAGTAGGGTGCATAAGTAAATATACTAAACTACGGAGTTGTTTGTGGAGTCACTGTTGGTATTGCATAATGATAGTGTTGTGGAGTAACTTTTGGTATTAAAAGAGTAATTAAATTAGGTTTTAGTGTGTTCCTAAGGACTTTAATTTCTGCTGAATTGTAGGTGAGTCGGGTTACTTTACAGTAAAGATGTTCCGTGGTGGAATGTGAGTTGAGGATAGTTATACAGATGGACAAGTGGACTATTTTGATAATTGTGAGGACATGATGTCCATGTTTGAAATAGATAGAATGGTTAAGGAATTAGGCTATAAAGTTGGTATCACCTTGTACCAAGATGAGATTGAAGGAGTGGGTGGTAAACTTTTAGAAGACTGTGATGTGATTAAAATGTGTGAGGCGGTTCTAAGTGTCACTGAGATATAAGTGTTCTTAACACATATTAATGTGAAGAACTTGAAGGAGTTCTTAAAAGATGTTAGAAGAAGGGAGAATGAAAAAATAGCTAAATAAGTGGTGGGGATCACGAAGTCAAGGATTGTGATTGAGGAGTTAGATGAGCTGCCTGAAGTGGTGGAGACCAAGACATCAACAACACATGTCCAAATAGCACCATATAAGGCTAAGGAAGGTGGGTTTGCAAATAATAGGGTAGAGCCTGAGGTAGAAAAACATGATGAAGAAATAATGAAGAGGACAGGGGTAAACTAACAGACAATGAGGTTGAAAATGGGTTTGTGGAGAAGTATGAGGACTCTGAAGCATCTGAAGGTTCTGGATTTTCTGACAGTGGTGATGAGGGTATTCAGGCTAAGGAGAAGATGTTGGATAGGCATATTCTTCAGGGTTGGCTGGAAGAAGCTTCAAAATTTGATGACTGCTTCAGTGATTTTGGTGGAGAAACATGTGGGATAGATAATGAAGATGCTGGAGGAAACTCAGAACCTGTTGAAGGAACCTCAGAGCCTGTTGGAAATGGTGAAGGTGAAAGCTCAGCAGCTGCTGCATTTGAAACAACTGGAAGCTCAGCAGTTGCTACAAATGAAGCAGCTGGAAGTTCAGCAGCTGCTGCAAATGCAGAAGCTGGAACTTCAGCTGCTGCAAATGCAGATGGTGGAACTTCAGCAGCTGCAAATGCAAAGGTTGGAACTTCAGCACCTACAAATGCACAACCTGGAACCTCAGCTGCTGAAAAAGTGTGGAGAGCCAGTTTCACTCTTGGTACAAACTTGTTTGTGGAAGATATAAAGGATGAGCAACTTGAAGAGGGTGATCAAACACAACAAGATAAATTAAGACCAGTTGTGGATGGTGATGAAGATGAGGATCATTGTGAAAGGGGAAAGTGGAAAGAAAAGGGAATGGAGAAGTTTAAAACATTAGATGAAAAAGCTTGGAAATGGTTAGTAGAAAAACCTGCTCAACAGTGGTCCAAGTCTCATTTTCAAACATGGTCCAAGACATATATGCTGCAAAACAACTATTGTGGAACCTTCAACAACACCATAATGCCAGCCAGAGATAAACCAATCATCACTATATTTAAGATGATTAGGTATATGTTGATGAAGAGGATACAATGGAGACGAGATAAGATGGCTAGTTGGTCTCAGAATGTTTGTTAAAATGTATTCAACCAAGTGCAAAAGTTGAAGGCGGATGCGGGGAAATGCAGTGTCAAATGGCCTGGTGGACAAACCTATGAGGTGCATAGCCATAGAGGAGACTAGTTTGTGGTGAATTTGGAGGCCCACACTTGCAGCTGCAGAAAATGGGACCTCACGGGCATCCCTTGTGTGCATGGGATAGCAACCATACATTACAAAGGTGGCCCATCGGTGGAGGAATATATTGACCGAATATATTCTAAGGATACCTACATGAAGTGTTACAACAACCGCATACATGCTATAAATGGGCCAAAACTGTGGGAGAAAACCGATCATCAACCAGTTAAGCCACCACAAAATAAGAGGCAATTGGGAAGGCCTAGAAAGGTGAGAACAAAGGAGCCACATGAAACAGTCGATAAAAGTGGGAAGAAGAAGTTGGGAAAACAGGGAATTGCTATGCGTGATAATGCAAGAACCCACCATCGACACTTACCTGGCAAGGAGAAGCCACCACCAAGGCAACGAGCCAGAGGAAGGAGGAATGTTGAAGGTAATTCTGCTGCGAATGTAAGTAACATTTTAACATAGTCCATTATTCAAGTATTGTATAAATTATAGTTGGTTAATGTAGACTCAAGGATCAACCACAACTTCTAGAAAGTCATCCAAGAAAGTCAACAACCCTAAGAGACATGCATCCGATCAAGTATATAAAGCTATCCTACCATTTTTCAAGGTTTTTGATTGTTTTGTTAATCTTGTGTTTTCACATTTTAATTCGAATTAGATGAGTTGATTATGCCTAATTCTTCATTGTAGGATCCAAATCAACAATCCACAAGTGATGGTGGTAGTGAGAATGCTTTGAGAAGAAGTAAAAGGACAAAACAAAATTGATTTCAAGTCATTATTAGTGGTGAAATAGCTAGGGAGTACATAATATTTTAGTCTTGTTGGTTTGCTATTTTGAAAGTGAGCTTCTTATGTATGATATTTTGAAACTCATGTTTGAAACTCATATTTTAGTGGTAACATAGCTAGGTAATTGACAAGTTGTTTTGCTTGAATAGATTTGCAATAGTTTTGACATGAGTTGAAACTCAGGTTCTTATTTTGGAATAGTTTTGAAATAGCTTTGTCATGTTGTTGAAACAAGGGTTGTTATGCTTGAATAGCTTTGAAATACCTTTCACATGAGTTGAAATAGATTTAGTTATTTTGGAATTGCTTTGGATGTGTTTTAGTGTGGATTGATAATGCGCACCAAAACCACAGCTTTTGATAGCTTTGTATTATGAACATTTTGCACCAAATCACTAATGTTCACCATTCATCACTGTGAGTGAATGCTAAATTGCACCATTCATATTATATACACTAAATTGCACCAAAATAGCTAAATTGCACCATTCCAATTTCACCAAATCCGACAATTTCATTGCAAATCCACCCTTCATATGACAAACATGAAGACCCAATTGCATAATACAATTAAAACTCCAGAGTTAGGTTGACATTCTTATTGGACCTACCCCTATCATTTCCCCCTCATCTCTCGATTATCATTCCCACAAACAAAACCACAAATAATCAGGAAACACCAATAAAAAACAACACACCTCTGCCTTTTCCCACAATTTCTTCATCTTTCAACTTCAATTTTTTCAACAGACCGAGAATTGGACCGGGTGACTTCTCATTAAGCTTTGGGTCACACCATTCAAAAAAATTGCACCCACCACCTCCTATTCTTCGAATTCTCTAATACCCAAATTGAAATTAAAATTACAAGTAATATTTGAAATCTACACTACAAATTTAAACCTAAATACCAATTAAGATCAAAATTAACCTTACCCCATAACCAGCACAACCCCAAAATCTTCTCCTAGGATTTTCATCTGCCAGACTTGTCATCAACTTCGATTGTTTACCACACTGGCAAATGGGGGCTTCTGATTCCATCATCGTCTTTTCCATCTCTGAAAAAGACATATGATTGGGATTTTGAGCAGAAAAGAAGAATAGGCAAAAGTGGGTTCAAGGCTTCGACGAAGAGGGTTCAGGGATTCGACGAAGAGGGTTCAGGGCTTCAACGCAAAGAGAGAAGACGCGTCTCAGGTTGCCGTTGGAGGACGCGGGACAAGCCATTTCTGTCATCGCTGTTGGAGGAAGAGGGTTGTCGGGTTTGGACTTGCAGAAGAGAAGAGCTTTTGAGTAGAAAATCTGGGAATTGGGTTTCAATTTGGGATTTTGACTCCCTTTTTTTGTTTTACCGAAATTTTCAATTTTTGCTACATCATGAGCTGATTGGATCAATTACTTGCTACATGTCATTTTATCGGGATATTGGATAGAAAATATAACGGAGGTAGTGATTTATTGATGACCGTATAATTTCGGTACCTAGATAAAAAATTTCATAGTTTGAGTACGAATTAGAAATTACCTCTATAATTTGGGGGGTTTTATGTAGTTTGTCCCAAGAAATAAGTTAAGTCATCTCTAGCAGTGGATTAAATTTGAGATAAAGACCAAAATTTAGGAATTTTTAGTCAAAAACCATCTTCAATAAGTGTCATAAATAGGCAAATTTTGATCATTAGCTGGCCCTTTAGGTTGTCTTAAAACAAAAACTAGTGGGGCCCAGGGAAGTAACAAACTGCAGTCCACCCTGTTTGTCTTCCAATTTTGCTCTCTCTCTTGCAGTTTTGTTGCTGCAGCCATAAGCTATTTTTAAAAGCTCCGCGCCACCCCACCCCTCCAAAACGGCTTCTTTTATTAGCAAAATTTAAAATTCGTTTATTAATATTAATATATTAAAGTTATTTCCTTTTAAATTAATAACAAAATAGTTTTCAATTAATTTTAAATATATAGTTAATTTTAATATTAAAATTTAAATATTGAAATTTTAAAATTCATTTATTACAATAAATGATATATTAAATATCAAGACAAATACAAATATAAGACTCAAGAAAATAAAAATACAAACATTTAGACTCGAAAATAAGACAAATATTCTTGATCAAATAAAAAGAAAAAAAGAAAATATGACAAATATGTTTCTCATGACAATAGATTGCCATTTATTACATCCACCATAAATTAAGTGTGACTCAATTCATATTCCAAATGATCTTATCAATATCTTAATGATCTTATCGTATAACCCAAAGGATCTTATCAATATCTTAATGATCATATCGTATAGCCCAAATGATCTTATCAATATCTTAGTGATTTTGTTATTTTAAAATAAATGATAAAAAATCCGAATTTCTCAAGTCGGCACGTGATAAACAAAATCTTGTACAAAATATTTTTATTTGGTCATATATCCGAATATATCCGAAAAATAGTTAAGATGTGACTTTATTAATTCATTAAACTAAAAGATACATTAAAAAATTATAAAATATTAAATGAAATATAGCATAACCATCAATTGGTGGAGATGGTAAAATATAACCTTATACTATTCATTAAAAAATTAATATTTAGTGTCTTAAATTTACATTTAGGTGGCCCTTTAGGATGGCATTGCTAGAGATGGCCTTAGACTATACAGAACACTATCTGAGATTTTCTGCACACTTACAAAATACACCATTTATTTGCATGTGTTTCTAGTTTGTAATTTTAAATATATAAGTTTGCAAATAGCATGTCAATATTTTAAAAGTTCAAAATTCTAAGTGAGTTTTCATTTCTAAAATTCAAAATTAACTCGTACAAAAGTCCAAGCTATTTCGTTACAACATAACAAAATTTAAATTTATAATTTGTAATTTTTTTTTAATTTATGCATGTACTAAAAAACTAATGTTATTTTTAACAATCTTAGGAGTGTTTACTTTCTCATAATGAAGTAGAAAATAAATAAATAAATAAACGGTAAAAGAATTATGGGTATCCATTGCCCATTGAGCAAGGCATAAATATACCTTGGCTTATTACTCAAAATGCTCCCCGAACCGGACATGTAATCTCAATTTGTTCCCCCAACGCGAAATCGTAACAATGTAACCCCTGAACTCCCCTTCTGTCAAGTCTGTTGCACCAAACGTTAGTCTTCGTTACTAACGGTGTTTATAGTGCTTATGTGGCATCTATGTGGCAAGGACGTGGTAAGAAGTCAATGGGACGGCATGAGGATGGAGTTGGGATGATATTTGGGCAGAAAAATCAACCCCAACCCAGGGGAAATCGCAACCCTATGGGGGGGAAATTTCGAAAAATTCAGCAGTAATCCCACAAAAAAGTTGCGAATTGGACCTTGATAAAGGTTTGTGAACCACAAGACACCAACATCATCAATCAATTTGCAGTTAAAAGGGAGATTGAAATATGGAGGATAGTGGATTTACCATGCAGCCGAGAAGATGCTTTTGTGGGAAGATGGGGAGAATGAAAACGTCATGGACGGATGAAAACCCAGGTCGGAGGTTTGTTGTCTGTCCAGATGCTAAGGTAAGTGAAAGGGATGAACATGAAGCAGTTTTTTGATTAATAGTGAAAGGGATTTTGGTTTCTGGGTTATGATATTAATAGGAATTAGTGTTTTTTGATTGTTGGTTGGGTCAATATGAAGAAAATTTGGCTGGTTTTATGAGAAACTGCAATGATTCAATAAGAAGAAAATGAAATTGACGTTTTGATTGTTGTTGTTTTGATTGATTGGTGATATGTTTGAAATTGTAATCTGTTTTGCAGCACAATGAACAAGGTAGAGGTATAGGTAGAGAGAAAGGTTGTGATTTTTGGGAGTGGTATGATCCGAAAATGTGCAAGAGGTCAACGACAATAATTCCGGGGTTGTTAAGGAAGCTTGATAGAATTGAAGAGCAATTGTTGAATGAGAAGAGGAAGGTGACTAAGCTTTGGATTGCACTCTTGGTTACTTGGGTCTTACCATTTTGAGGTTGTTGTGCACACAATAAACTCTAATCCAAAATACCCTACCCTATATCCTAATTTATTTTCCAAACATGTCAGGACCCGTCCTGAATTTCCCATCGAAACCCGGGAAGAACCCTGATCCCGTCTGACAACCTAAGAAAAGGTTCCCAAAATACCCTTCAATCCTTACAAAATATAATAACAATAATAAATACTTCCTCTTGTCAGACAAGGGACTTAAGCACTCAATAATTCTCGTAATTAATGACCAATCAAATACCATATAATATCAGAGCGTCTAAGTAGGATCAAGAGTAAAATTTAGATATCCTACTCAAATATAATTACACAGCGCAGTCGAAGTACTAATGCCTCTGCCTCGAGATCAGTGTTCGCGTCAACTCTACTCAACTGCCTGAAGGGGGTTTAAACACAAAAGTTGTGAGTGGACAAAAATAATCATTTATAAATTCCTTTTCGAGAAAATAACTTTCTTCCCCTCCATTTATAAAATCATGCATGCATAACATAAAACAATTTATCATAATAAACATCATATATAAATCACCAAAAATTCTCATTTCTCTTTAAAACCACTTAGTTGGACTCACATAAAATATGTATAATAAAAATACCTCGTGATCCACAATTTGGTTTGAAAACTCTCTTCAAAAGAGTTTAAAATCATTTCAATTAATCTGGACACAAAATATCTCAAATTCAAATCATTTCGTTCAATCTGACACATAATATCTCAAATTTTCACTGTTCCCGACATATCCATAACACACCAGGGTATCCCTTGAGATGTGTTCAAATCTGTACAACTCTGTGTACCATCTGTACTATATGTACTCTCTGTTCTATGCATAGACAGCTTCGCAACCTGGCGGAGCAAGGCCCCTCAACACCAAGGTCCGAACCCTCAACAACTGGCAGAGCAAGGGCCCTCAACACCAGTCAGAGCAACAATAACCATCGGGACGGGAACCAGTGAATCAAATCCATACTTTGAAATCTTTGTTTCTTGGCCTAAGCCAAATTCTTTGCAATATCATTTTATGGCCAAAATCAATAAATCATAATTATGGGTCTCAACCCAAATCACATACTCAAATAGTTACCACGTCAAAACGATATCAAAATCGAGTACAAAAACCAGGCCATTTCTCAAAACATACTTTCACTGAAATATTGTAAAACATGTGTCCAGCATCATTTCTAAAATCCAGAAATTCATTGCACCCATACATAACAGTATTTAAATCAAAGATACATTTATGCATGCATTACAATTTATAAATCAAAGTCCACTGACAAACCTGTTCAAGCAAGCTCAATCCCGAACTGTACGCTCCCCTGAAGTTCATGGAGCAGTATCGCCTGTCCAAATTAATAATCGGGATTACCAGCTAATAATAAGAACCTTAAATATAAACCCCCTAAACCCCGGGAGTCTAATTATGCTGGCCTAGAAAACGCAGCAACTTTAAAACGTCCGAAACAACCCCTAAACGACGTCCGATCGACTCAAAACCTGCGCCAACAGGTCCGAAACGTCAAAAACTACTAGTCACGCGCCATCGTGACATCAGACTCGGCCCCACGCGCTACCACGCGCCGACGGAAGGTCGGAACACGCGCCCACGCGCCGCCACGCCCTCACGCGCCGGTCACGCGCCTGCTACAGTACCCACGCGCCTGGACCGGTCCAACCCGATCCGGCTCAACCTGACCCGGTCCAACTCGACCCGACCGATCCAACTCAACCCGACCGGTTCAACTCGACCCGATCGGTTCGACTCGACCCGACCGGTCACCGGCGACTCGCCGGAGAAGACGACCGACTGCCGTCGCCGTCGCCGGAAGTTGGCCGGAGAAGATGACCGGCAATCGCCGTCGCCGCCGTCTGGTTTCGCCGTAATCCTCCATTTCCGGCCGAAACTCCAAGCTTTCCAACTTCCTCAAAACTCAACCATTTTTCACAAATTTTACGTCTAAATCTATCTACTCGAACCCAGGAATCAAAATATGACCTTAAAACATCAAACACATACCTGTGTAAGCCGGAAAATGGATCGGAAGGTCCGAAACTTCCTATCCTCGGTTCGGCTTCCACCGTGGTCCTCTCCTTCGATGGTTGGTACGGTTGTGATCGTGGGAAGGAGTAGAATACGATTAGTTGATCAAAACGGGAAGCAAAAGCCTTGAAATCAAAGTTGACTTTATGGTTTTTTGGATGATTTTCGCACGGGTTCGGGTGGTTTGTGTTTATCCTTCTTTCAAAGAGAGGATGAGTGACTGATAATGATAAGGATGAAATGAAGATGGATCAGATTACACTGATTTGGGTGTTAAAAATATCTACCCCAAGTCAAAAATTACCAAAATGCCCTTGCACATCTAGACCCATAACTTTCGTCCACGAACTCCGTTTTCCGCGTGCCGCCTGTCTACGAACTCGTGAGTTCGAGACCTACGCAACGGTATCCAAAACACCACCAAAAGTGTCTCGAAACAAAATTTGACTTCCATGCCCTTTACCGACCAAGGGTAAAATCGTCATTTTACATAAATAATTTACTTAATTCCAATAATTGAAATTCCGGGTTGTTACAATATACGCCCCTTAAGAAATTTCGTCCTCGAAATTCAACTCTACCCTTGGAACAAATAAGGATACTGCGCCCGCATTAGTTCCTCAGTTTCCCACGTGGCTTCCTCCACGTTATGATTCCTCCACAACACTTTAACTAGAGGAATACTCTTTCTGCGCAATACCTTCTCTTTCCAATCCAAAATTTGCACCGGTTGCTCCTCAAAGGTCAAATCATCCTTCAGCTCAAGTGGCTGCTCTCCCAATAATTGAGATTCATCAAACAGATATTTCCGGAGCAAGGATACATGAAAAACATTATGAACTCTGGATAATTCCGATGGTAAAGCAAGACGATATGCCACTGGTCCTATCCTCTCCAAAATCTCATACGGACCAATGTAGCGAGGACTCAGTTTTCCTCGTCTACCAAAACGTACCACTCCCTTCCAAGGAGATAGTTTCAAGAACACCCAGTCACCTACCTCAAACTCAAGGTCTCTGGTTCTACGGTCTGCATAGCTCTTCTGGCGATCCTGAGCTGTCTTCAACCTTTCTCTGATGATCCTTATTTTTTCCTCAGTCGTATCAACCAACTCTGGTGTTAACAGTTTCCTTTCACCCACTTCGTTCCAACATAATGGTGTCCTGCACTGCCTCCCATACAGTGCCTCGAAAGGAGACATCCCAATACTCGACTGATAACTATTATAATAAGCAAATTCCATCAGAGCCAGGTGTGAATCCCAGTTCCCTTTAAACTGTAGTACACAAGCTCTCATCATATCCTCCAAAACTTGGATTGTCCTCTCAGACTGACCATCCGTCTGAGGATGAAAAGCTGTACTAAAATGCAAGGTAGTACCAAAAGCCTTCTGCAAACTCCGCCAAAACCTGGAGGTAAATCAAGGATCCCTGTCCGAAACAATCGACTCTGGAGTCCCATGTAGCCGTATGATCTCATCAATGAACAATTTGGCATACCGACTCATCCGAAAATCTTCCCACACTGGCAAGAAATGTGCAGACTTCGTGAGTCTATCAACAATTACCCATATCCCATCATGTCCCTTCTGTGTCCTTGGAAGTTTATACACAAAATCCATCGTAATGTGATCCCACTTCCATTCCGGAATAGGTAATGGTTGAAGTGCCCCATATGGTTTCTGCCTCTCTGCTTTCACTTGCTGACACGTCAGGCATCTACTCACAAACTCAGCAATTTCCCTTTTCATCCCAGTCCACCAATAGTATTTCCTTAGGGTATGATACATCTTGGTACCTCCTGGATGCATAGCGTAAGCCGAACTATGAGCCTCATCAAGAATTTCCCTTTTTAGTTCCAGCTCATTCGGTACGCATAATCGGCCATCCCTAACCAAGGCTCCATCATCCCTAAGCGCATAGTCCTGCCTGTTTCCAGCCTCCAACTCCATCCTGATAATGCATAATGTAGGATCCTGGAGTTGAGCCTCAATAATCTGATCAATCAGGACAGGCCTCACATGGAAACTAGCCAATAAAGCCCCCTGGCTATCCATGTCCAGTACTATCCCTGCTCTACGGAACTCTACCAGTAACGGTAGGTAGACTGTATCCAAATGGGCCAAAGAACCCATGGATTTCCTACTCAATGCATCCACCACAACATTGGCTTTCCCTGGATGGTACTCTATAGTACAATCATAATCCTTTATTAGCTCAAGCCATCTTCTCTGCCTCAGATTCAGGTCCTTTTGGGTGAACAAGTACTTTAAACTCTTATGGTCGGTGAAGATCCGACACGTCTCCCCGTTCAAATAATGTCGCCAGATTTTCAATGCATGCACCACTGCAGCTAACTCCAAATCATGTGTGGGGTAATTCAACTCATGGGGTTTAAGTTGGCTAGAAGCATACGCTATCACCTTTCCATGCTGCATCAACACACAGCCTATACCCCGCAATGAGGCATCACTATACACCTCGAATCCCCCAGTATCATCAGGAAGGGTCAATACTGGAGCAGAAGTCAACCTCCTCTTCAGCTCCTGAAATCCCTGTTCACAATCAGCTCCCCAGTCAAACTTGACTCATTTCCTCGTCAACCGAGTCAACGGCCCTGCTATCGTAGAAAATCCTTCTACGAACCGTCGATAATATCCTGCCAAACCCAGAAAACTCCTCACCTCTGTCACTGTCCTCGGTTGCTCCCAGTTTGCCACTGCCTCAACCTTTTGGGGATCTACGCTGATACCCTCAGCCGAAATCACATGACCTAAGAATCCAACTTCGGTCAACCAAAACTGGCATTTACTGAATTTGGCAAAAAAATGCTTTTTCCTAAGCATATTCAGCACCAACCTCAAGTGCTTCTCATGTGCCTTAGCACTCCTCGAATACACCAAGATGTCATCAATGAACACAATCACAAACCGATCCAAATACGTTTGGAACACCCTGTTCATCGAATCCATAAATGCTGCTGGGGCATTAGTCAACCCGAAAGGCATCACCAGGAACTCATAATGACCATAACGAGTCCTGAAAGCTGTTTTCTCAACATACCCTTCTCTGATCCTCAACTGATGGTACCCGGATCGAAGGTCAATTTTCGAAAAATATCTTGCCCCCTTAAGTTGATCAAACAAATCATCTATCCTTGGCAAAGGATACTTATTCCGCACTGTAGCCCTGTTTAGCTTCCGGTAGTCCATACACAATCTCAGACCACCATCCTTTTTCCTCAAAAATAACACTGGTGCACCCCAAGGTGAAACACTTGGGCGAATAAATCCCATATTCACCAAGTCCTGCAACTGAGTCTTTAACTCTCGCAATTCTGCCGGTGCCATTCTATACGGTGCCTGTGAGATAGGTTGAGTACCTGGCAAAAGCTCGATGGTGAACTCAATCTCCCCGGTGAGGTGGCAATCCCGGAAGATCATCTGGAAACACATCAGAGAACTCACTCACCACTGGAATATCCTCCACTCTCATCGGAGTATCCCGAGAATCAAACACATGAGCCAAATAACCCTCACAACCTTTCCTCAGCAATTTCTCAGCGGTTAAAGCTGATATCACTCCACAGGGTAGTACCCTACAATCTCCCCTGAATGTAAGTTCCGGTAAACCTGGACTCCGGAAATCCACTCTCTTGTCGTAACAATCAATAGAGGCATGGTGCATGGACATTCCAGCCTGACACCTCCAAGGAGTGCCACCAGTGGTAAGCAGAACCACCTAGTAAAAATGTAGCCAACAGAACTCTCTCCTCTAGAGGACATCTCATAACCGAGAACACTCGCTCTAAACGAGTAATCCACTCTATTGCATCATCTGGGCTAGAGTCGCCCATAAATATTGTAGCCCCTAAACTCTGGGCTCTCTCAATGTCTGAACCTTCAGTAGCAGTCCTACTCTGAAGTACAGAAGTTAACGTATGACTCAATTGTTCCAGTGTTTGCCTCATATCAGGCTCCACTGCAGGTTCAGATGTGTCCCCAATATTTTCCGACTGTTGACGGAACTCGCGTCTCGGAGGCATTACGCTGAAAAGAACTATAACTCATCAATACCAAAATAATTGTACACGTAGTGTACAGTCTACAGGAATTTAACCTAATGCTCTGATACCAATTGTCAGGACCCGTCCCGAATTTCCCCTCGAAACCCGGGAAGAACCCTGATCCCGTCTGACAACCTAAGAAAAGGTTCCCAAAATACCCTTCAATCCTTACAAAATATAATAACAATAATAAATACTTCCTCTTATCAGACAAGGGACTTAAGCACTCAATAATTCCCGTAATTAATGACCAATCAAATACCATATAATATCAGAGCGTCTAAGTAGGATCAAGAGTAAAATTTAGATATCCTACTCAAATATAATTACACAGCGCAGTCGAAGTACTAATGCCTCTGCCTCGAGATCAGTGTTCGCGTCAACTCTACTCAACTGCCTGAAGGGGGTTTAAACACAAAAGTTGTGAGTGGACAAAAATAATCATTTATAAATTCCTTTTCGAGAAAATAACTTTCTTCCCCTCCATTTATAAAATCATGCATGCATAACATAAAACAATTTATCATACTAAAACATCATATATAAATCACCAAAAATTCTCATTTCTCTTTAAAACCACTTAGTTGGACTCACATAAAATCTGTATAATAAAAATACCTCGTGATCCACAATTTGGTTTGAAAACTCTCTTCAAAAGAGTTTAAAATCATTTAAATTAATCTGGACACAAAATATCTCAAATTCAAATCATTTCGTTCAATCTGAAACATAATATCTCAAATTTTCACTGTTCCCGACATATCCATAACACACCAGGGTATCCCTTGAGATGTGTTCAAATCTGTACAACTCTGTGTACCATTTGTACTATCTGTACTCTCTGTACTATGCATAGACAGCTTCGCAACCTGGCGGAGCAAGGCCCCTCAACACCAAGGTCCGAACCCTCAACAACTGGCAGAGCAAGGGCCCTCAACACCAGTCAGAGCAACAATAACCATCGGGACGGGAACCAGTGAATCAAATCCATACTTTGAAATCTTTGTTTCTTGGCCTAAGCCAAATTCTTTGCAATATCATTTTATGGCCAAAATCAATAAATCATAATTATGGGTCTCAACCCAAATCACATACTCAAATAGTTACCACGTCAAAACGATATCAAAATCGAGTACAAAAACCAGGCCATTTCTCAAAACATACTTTCACTGAAATATTGTAAAACATGTGTCCAGCATCATTTCTAAAATCCAGAAATTCATTGCACCCATACATAACAGTATTTAAATCAAAGATACATTTATGCATGCATTACAATTTATAAATCAAAGTCCACTGACAAACCTGTTCAAGCAAGCTCAATCCCGAACTGTACGCTCCCCTGAAGTTCATGGAGCAGTATCGCCTGTCCAAATTAATAATCGGGATTACCAGCTAATAATAAGAACCTTAAATATAAACCCCCTAAACCCCGGGAGTCTAACTATGCTGGCCTAGAAAATGCAGCAACTTTAAAACGTCCGAAACAACCCCTAAACGACGTCCGATCGACTCAAAACCTGCGCCAACAGGTCCGAAACGTCAAAAACTACTAGTCACGCGCCACCGTGACATCAGACTCGGCCCCATGCGCCGCCACGCGCCGACGGAAGGTCGGAACACGCGCCCACGCGCCGCCACGCCCTCACGCGCCGGTCACGCGCCTGCTATAGTACCCACGCGCCTGGACCGGTCCAACCCGGTCCGGATCAACCTGACCCGGTCCAACTCGACCCGACCGATCCAACTCAACCCGACTGGTTCAACTCGACCCGATCGGTTCGACTCGACCCGATCGGTTCGACTCGACCCGACCGGTCACCGGCGACTCGCCGGAGAAGACGACCGACTGCCGTCGCCGTCGCCGGAAGTTGGCCGGAGAAGATGACCGGCAATCGCCGTCGCCGCCGTCTGGTTTCGCCGGAATCCTCCATTTTCGGCCGAAACTCCAAGCTTTCCAACTTCCTCAAAACTCAACCATTTTTCACAAATTTTACGTCTAAATCTATCTACTCGAACCCAGGAATCCAAATATGACCTTAAAACATCAAACACATACCTGTGTCAGCCGGAAAATGGATCGGAAGGTCCGAAACTTCCTATCCTCGGTTCGGCTTCCACCGTGGTCCTCTCCTTCGATGGTTGGTACGGTTGTGATCGTGGGAAGGAGTAGAATACGATTAGTTGATCAAAACGGGAAGCTAAAGCCTTGAAATCAAAGTTGACTTTATGGGTTTTTGGATGATTTTCGCACGGGTTCGGATGGTTTGTGTTTATCCTTCTTTCAAAGAGAGGATGAGTGACTGATAATGATAAGGATGAAATGAATATGGATCAGATTACACTGATTTGGGGGTTAAAAATATCTACCCCAAGTCAAAAATTACCAAAATGCCCTTGCACATCTAGACCCATAACTTTCGTCCACGAACTCCGTTTTCCGCGTGCCGCCTGTCTACGAACTCGTGAGTTCAAGACCAACGCAACGGTTTCCAAAACACCACCAAAAGTGTCTCGAAACAAAATTTGACTTCCATGCCCTTTACCGACCAAGGGTAAAATCGTCATTTTACATAAATAATTTACTTAATTCCAATAATTGAAATTCCGGGTTGTTACAAAACAGCCCAACCCTAAACCCTTTACTCTAATCCAAAATGCCCAAACCTAAACCCCACACTATCAAAATCACAACTTTCCAGCCAACAATCACATATTATAAACCCACTGCCAGCCACTTTAAAAAAGTTCACATATTGTAAACCAACTACCAACCTTTTCTAAACCCACCCGCCATATTATTTGCCACAACTATGTGCCAACAAAATTTAAAAAGTTCAATTTTCAAAGGGTTACACAAACACCAACCCAAACATTGAATCTTTTAACCAAATAGGACAATTAACTTCCAAAACCATTTCAGATTTCACAATTTCAAAATTTCGTAACTCAAACTTACCATATTGAGGTTGACTTCCATCGGGTTTTCGAGGGATTGTCATCTTCGATTTCTTCACAGATTGAACTCGCTTTGTTGTTCGATTGACAACCCCAACAACCCTTTACCCGATTGATTCAAGTTTCCGCCTCTTCAATCTTCTCTACAAACCCTAAAATTCGTAGCCCTATAATTTTTCCCTAAATCGAATTGATTCACCCCTCTCCCTCTCCCAATCCACTTTGTTTTAGTGGGATCCACACATGTGGGCCATTTCCTTACCACATAAACACTCTAAACACCATTATTAAAGAAGACTAACGTTTGGTACAACAAACTTCATAGAATCGGAATTCAGGGGTTACATTATTACGATTTCGTATTGGATGAGCAAATTGATATTACATGTTCAGTTCAGAGAACATTTTGAGTAATAAGCCATATACCTTTAAAATTTACCGTTACTGGGTTACCCATACCCTTAAAAATACCAATTTAACCATCCCTAGTTTGAAGCAATTAAATCCATTTTGTTCCATGATCACTTACCCTTTATTTTTATTTTTTTTTGGGGTAGTTTAACAATTTTTGTTTTCTGAAATTGAACTGCTGATTCAAAGTGTAATGTAGTAACGTCATGTTGGTTCACAGGGTTACATCTAACATTAGCAAGCAGAATTTCTTATCAGTGACATTTCTAAAATGACTGAATATGAATATGAATACGAATACGAAAAAGATGAGGTGGGAGTTAAAAATCAAGAGTCCCAAATTTGGAGGACACAGAACAGCTACCAGAAGTGCCATACGAACTCCCACTAGAACCATCGATAGGGGCTTGGTTTAGACATTCTAAAACCATAAACCTCCGCTTTTTCAACTTCATTGACAACGTTGTTGCCTCAAGAATCACAGGAACCTGCTCAAACACTACAAATTATGAACAACAATAACCAAGCTAAAGTAAATAACAAGCAGCACAACAAAACAAAGCTATCCTCCCTTTTTTTTTTTTTTTCTTTTTGGTAATCTTACCCTCTTAGCTTCCCCAATCTTCTACGTCCAAAGTTACGCTATTGGATTTCTTCATTTTTTAAACAAACTTACCGTACCAAATTATATTCAAAACAAAATGTTTCCATATAACCATAAGGATTGAAAAGAACAAAAGGGCGGGACCGCCCCGTCCTTTGTTTGGTGAAACAATACAACAAATAACACTGAACAAATGGGAATACAGGCAGGTATGCAGTTGCAAGATAGCCGGCCAAGTAAAACTTGGATCTTAAGAGAGAAAGGGGCAATATTAGAAAGGGAATTGAGAGATTGCCTATTCAAAGTGATCAACAGTCGTGGCTGAGAGATGAAGAGGATACTTGGGGTGGTACAGTTGCGTGCGTGCGTGTGTGGGGGGCGGGGGGGGGGGTTGGTGAAGGGGGGGGGGGGGGTGCGGTGGGGAATTGGGGAACTTACCTATATCAACAGAAAAAGGTGTAGCACCAAAGGTGTGTTGAGGATGACTGAGTGAAAAAAGCAGGTAGTGTAGGTGCATCTTTACACATTCATGGCAAGTGCATATGTTAACTCCATGCAAAGAAAAAGGTGGAAACTGAACTTTGAATCACATAGTGTACGAACTGGGTGAAGTACAGTAATACAGTACCTGTGTATTAATGCGCGCAACTTTGTGCACATTGAGAAGGCCAGCCATGTCCTGGTACCCAGTTAGGAGTTTTTCCAATTCCTTGTCCTCATCTGAACAAATGATTCTTATAGTTTATTGTTGACAAAATATTCAACAGCATAAAAACAAATGTGGAAAATGATAATAACCTGGAATTGCTTTGACCGACAGCAAGGTGTCCGCCATGTGCTGCCATCTTTTAGAGGAGGATGGCAAGAGAAGTGTAGGTGGAAATGTCACAACAGCAACTGCATTTGATGATCTTACCATGCCTCTTAAAGATCTAAGAAAGGAAAGCATGTTCCATTCCTGCAATGTGACGGTATTAAGCTCAACTCAAGTACCATATATCGATAAAGCTTCCAGCATGAAATTGCGAAGAGTTTGAACTAACAAGGAAAATGTCATTATCCATATTTTATTAGAACAAAAAAGTTTTGGAAAGGGAGGCATACAGAACCCCATAACAGCAAAACTGCAAAGCATATGAAATCAGCAGAGGCTCATTACAATTGAGCGTTAAGACCATATAACTGCCACTAACCATGTTGGCATATTCACACTGTGGAGCACATAATGATTGAATGGCAATACGACCAACGGAAGAAATGCTGCAATCACCTCTGTATGTTCAACCCAGAAGAAAACAATCAAACTAAAAATTAAATAACCAAAGGCCACTCATATGACCACGACCACCTAAAGTTCCACATGGCTTACTTTCATTACAAGAGAAAGCCAACTAGTCCAGTCTTAATGAGAATTCTTTAAGAAGAAATATACAAAATGCATTTTAAATTAAACAAAACCTAGGAAAATCATTCAGGCACCAGTGTCAAATGGGTTTTTGAGACCAAAGAGCTTATTAACATAATTCTAGATTAATTAATAGGGGTTGAAATGACATAATTTCAGTTCCCTGCATAAGCTGCAAAATTGACTATCAAAGCGATTACATTTCAATTTTATGAAATTTAACCACATATCTTATATCTCCCAACCCAAATCATCCAACAATAAAGCACATCTACATACAGGGAGACAGAACATAGACTCAGTAAATATTTGTCCCCACTACCAGTTAAACATTGTGAAAAAACCAATTGACAGGCATACATTTTAACTCACCAATTCACCATACATGATTATAAGTGAATCTCTAGGCAGGAAAGCATAAGAAAATGGTACTATACCTTGGAAATTGAGATAAAAATGTAGCACAACGGTCATAAAGTGTAACAAGATTTGGAGAATCATGAAGGCTAACACAGTCAATACTCTTTCCGCTTAGAAAATGCCTCTCCAAGGGCTTCCGCAAGTCAAATTCATTGCAGAACTCATGTTTGCCATCTGTCAAGAAAAACATAACAAACAGCTCTTGAAATCTAAAGCAGATCCATCAAGACATATTCCATACTAAACAAAATAAGGACAAACTTGCCACCTTGACTATCAAATCTCTGCTGATTTTCACCCAAATACTTCTTGTATTGCCAAGCTATCCTCAAACCTTTCTCCTAAAATTTTAGAAAACAAAGTTTTAATTTCTTGATGTTCTCCCAAGAAACAATTTCTCAACAAATACACAGAGAGGAGAATTGATGAAAAGGAAAACCTGATCAGGATCTTGATGACTAGTCTTATCATTTTTATGTAATGCTGGAGTAGGTAAAGTACCAAGAAATTGCCTTGGGTCCTTGGATGGGCTTGCATAGACAAGGGGTTGGCTGTGAACAAGTCCTTGAGACATAAAATTCCTTAGCAAAAGCATATGATGAGGTGCTTCTGCATCTTCCATCACCATTACAAGGCTTCCTAGAGGAAAGCCACCATCTAAAATCTCTACAAATCAAAGGCAATCGAATAATTTCAATTCAATCACTCTAAGCTAATTTCAACTAATTCCAATAAACATTAGTGATAGAAGATTACTATCAAGGTCTGGCATCCCAGATGATATAAAAATTGTGCCATTAGGACCATGCTTGAGTCCGGGGATCTGAACTGAGTTTGCAGCCAGAAAGTTGCGAGAAAAGCTACTTGTCTCAGTCTTGGTGGCATACATTGCTGCAGAAGCACTCTCTACTAATCCCAATCAGAGCACCCTAATTAACTCAGGAATGAAGCTTCCAGCTCTTGTCCCGATTGGCATATGCCTGCAGGAACCCTTTGTCCAATAAGAAAAACAATCCTGAATACAGCAAACAAATGAAACCCATTTCAGATTTATGTGTGCAGTGCAGAGTCAAAATTCTGAAGAGAACGACCTGAAAACAAAAAACCCATTCTACATTTATGTTTTCATAACCGAATTTTGACGAAAATGACTTTAAACCTATTAAACAGATGAAAGCTATTCTAGATAGCTTAATCGAGACTTGAGTCGCCTTGGAGCAAAGCCACATACTCAACAACGTCTCTGTCTGACTGGAATCCCTAAATCGAAACATACTAGAATAACTTCAAAATTTATGTTTCATAACCAAATTTCGAAGAAGATGACTTTAACCTATGAAGCATGGAGATGGGTACGGTTACGTATACGGCGTTACAATACGAACCGCAGAAAAAGGGAAAAACTAGAAATTTCATGATACAGATACAGCTTAAATACACGAGTTAAAAAAATATTAACCATAATCGAAAACTTAAAATACTCTACTTTGGCCATAACATATCAAAGATTCAAATCCAAATAAAACATGAAACAATCAAATACAAAGTACATAACAAATATCAAAGTCTAAACCAACTAAGTTCCCATCCAAATTCATTAAACATCAATGCGATCATTGCCACCACACTTCCAATATGAACACTAGCAGCTGAAATGCCAGTATAAATTACTTGGCAGATTTTAATATATTTCAAATTTCAGATTTCTAAAGACAAAAAAAATGAATTGGGAGTATAAATGTTGAAAATGGATGTTTTATAAACGAACATAAACATAAACATAAACGCGAACATGCAAATCAGTACACCCATAACCCAATATCAATCACAATTCAAAATCCAATTTAGCAATTTGCTTCCAATGTAGACATTTATCAATCATTCAACCAAATTTATCAAATGTTAATTTGTTAATAACCCAAACTAAACTTCCTAAACTAAACAAGTAACAAAATTAAACGAAACTGTTACAAACATAGAGAGTGCTCAGAAAATTTCTCTCTAGAAATTTTTTCATCTCCAAAGTAGATTGATTTCAAGCATATATGAGATTGTTCAAAATTCCAACTTAACCATAATTTAGCGATATTCTCAGCAACCAAACAGGGCATCAGAAAAAACAAAACCAATGAACATAAAAATGCAAACAAATTAGACCTTTGAGTAGCCTTCAGTCAAAAAATGAATTCTGAATCAGAGGCTCAGAGGCACAGAGCCCATTAATTCCAAACTTCCAACTAATACTGAATCCATCAATCATAATCATCTTCATTCTTCAACCACAATGACAGAGTGAAAGATAGAGACAGTCAAACAGAAAGACAGAATGGGCGAGAGTGAGACAGTGAGAGACAGAAAGACACAGAGCAAGAAAGAGCCAGAGAGAGAGAGAGACAGAAAGATGGAGAGAGTACTAGAGACAGAGAGATTGAGAAACAAAGAGAGTGCGAGAGACTGAGAGACAGAGAGAGTGCGAGAGACTGAGAGATTCGAAGAAGATAAGACTATAAGAGACGTACCTTGACGCCTTGTGCAATCGCAATTCGCGAGCACGAGAGGAGAGACAGTGCAGCACCGGCGAAGGACAGCGAGTTCGTCGGTTTCTATCCAGAAGAACAAAGACAGAGCAGCAGCGTCAATCGACAGAGGGTGAGCGAGGGAGAGAGAGACAGTCGGCGACGGTTACAATATCAATTTTAACTTCAAATTAGGGATCGGGTTACTATGTTTCTTTACTCTTTGTGCGAAATTTCTTTACTCTTAGTGCAGCACGCTTGCTGACTGTTGGATAAGATTGTGGGCAATCAAATGGCCCAATAAATGCTGAGGCCTAGGCGGCGGGTTGGCGTCTAGCGCCCAGGCGGCGGATTGGGGCCTAACATCCAGGTGGTTAAGCGTTGAGGATCTAGGCAATTCTTTTTAATCAAAAAAATAATTAATAAGAGTAAAAATCTTTAATTTTAAGTTAAATTCTAATTAAAATAGTTGGAAAGTTATTTTAACAAATTACTTTGAAAAAATTTAGTCGAGCAGTGTTCCTTATTTTGGCAAATTTCAAATATTTTATTATTTGTTTTAAGTGAAACATTTGAATATCCTCAATTTATTATTTTATTATTTATGAAATTCATCCAATTGTGAGGAGATAGGAATGTCTACTGTCTTTCTCTCCTATTTATTAAATTTAGGGATCCAAAACCCCTAAAATATCAAAATTCTAAAGTAGGAAGTAGGATAGGGTAGGGCTGTTAATCGGTACGATCGGTTCGGTATTTACTCGGAATCGAAACCGAACCGAATTACCCATTTGGTATCGGTACTGGAAGTTTTTATTTTGGACCGAAACCAGACCGAACCGGCCAGATCGGTTCGAGATCGATTTTTTTTTATACTTCCTCTCCACTCCATCTCTAATCCAATTCCAGAGAGTGAAGAGAGACAGAGATTCAGTTCTGCTATCTCGACTCCATCTCTAATCCAGAGAATGGCTTATTCCAGATAGACAGAGAATATAGACTCGAGACGAGAGAGACGGACGGACAAGTTGATAAGAGAGACTCGAGAGAGAGGGACAAACAAGTTGAGAAGAGAGACTCAGGGGAGACTCGAGAGGGAATGAATACCTGAGCTGGCCGTATGGCTGAGCTGAGATGGAAGCGCCCTCAACGTGATGGAGGTGTCCTTAACTAGATGGAGATTGGAGGCGTCTTCTCCTCAAGGAGACGACCGCGTGAGATTGAAGCAGAATAGCGCAAATGAGATGAAGATCGATATTATTGAAGAAGGGTGAAGGGTTTGGCCAAAAACGACATTGTTTCGTTTTAAGGAAGGTTAATGTACAAGGTTGGAAAACGACGTAGTTTTATGCAAACCGATTCGGTTCTATTTTTCGGTAGTGTAGAACTAGAAACCGAAACCAAACCAATTTCAGTTTGGTTCGGTTTGGTTTTTCTATTTCGATTACGATTTTTTTTTTCAGTACGGTTTTTTTTGGGACGGTTCAGTTCGGTTCAATCATTTGATCGATTTTTCGGTTTCAATTAACAGCCCTAGGATAGGGACTCTACTAGAGCCATTTTTTCTTTGAAAATCCCTAAATTAACAAAAAAATGTGTTTTAGGAACTCTGTTGGAGATGCTCTAATATAATGAATATTATCGAATCATTATAGAATAAAAATTGAATATAAAGACAAAAATATTTACTTAGGAATCATAAATGTCAAAAATGAAAGTTTTTATAAGGAACATAACATAAACGTAAACATGCAAATCACTACACCCATAACCTATTATCAATCACAACTCACAATTCCCATCCCAATTTGCAACCCAATGTAGACATTTATCAATCATTCAAAGAATTTCTTTAAATGTTATTTTGTTACTAAACTAAACTAAACTTCCTAACCAAACTAACCTAAACAACTAAATAAATTAAAAGGCTTATTACTTAAAATGCACCTAGTCTTTCAGCTTCCACAAAATCGTGCGGGATTGGGATGGGTGTTTTATCGCAGCAGCCATGGGGGGTCTCAGTAACACCAGCTGACTGCTTCATGCAGAAGCATTGGCAGCTCGCAGGGGGATTCAACTGATGGCAGAGAGGGGGTTCACTTGCGTGGAAATGGAAGGAGATTGTGCAGTTGCAATTGCTGCCCTTAATCAGGACCGGGATGACCTTTCAACAGTGGCCCCTATGCTCAATGAAGTAAAGGCGCTATCAAGGGACCTGGGTCAAGTGGCTTTCAGGTATGCTCACAGAGAAGCTAATAGGACAGCTCATAGGCTAGCAAGGGTGGGAATGTTTGCAGATGTTGAGGTAGTTTGGTTCAACGAACCTCCAGATATTATTTGCGATGTTTTAGTTGAAGACTCTTTATCTATGTAATTGGGTTTGTGCGTGGTACTTTTTTTTCTTAAGTCGGGTTGAAAACCTTGATAAAGTTTTAATTAGGTCACATCATTTACACCACCAACAAATTGTACGATTTGCTATAATTTTCTAATGCATTTCCGTACGTTTCCTCAAAAAAAAAATGCACTAGTCTTGAGATTGAATCTTGTTCATTCAAATAACCTCAAAGGTAAGAAGAAAAATAAAATGTTTATATAGATAAAATGAAAGCAAAGAAACACCATACAACTTAAAGTTTTTTCCTATGAAAAGTGATAAAAAAAATAATTAAAGAATTAAAATTGCCGGAAAATATTTATATGAACTAGAACTACACAATTATTAGTAGTTACTAAACACAAATATAATGAACAAAAGAGTCGTCTCTAAAAATAATAGATGCCTGAAAATCATCAGGTTTGGCGTAGTCATGAATTTAGGTCAAAATAGACACTTTATATAAACAAATGCTTAAGATTTTTTTCGGTCAAAAGGAAAATAGTATTTTGGTTTCATTATGAATTAAGAAATTAATGTTAAGAGAGGTAATTTATATAGACAATTATAATGATAGAAAACACACAAAATTAACATAATGGTAATACCAATGATTGTGAGAATTTTATGAGCATATATGTTATCAATTTCCAAAAGTAATTGTGGTATCATCTATTTTCAGTGTCCAAAAGTACGAAAAATAAATACTTATGCACTCAAATTTTCAATACTTATTAGGTGTAGGTAACATGTTAATACAAAATTAGAAAGAAATAAAAAAAATAAAAAAAAATAAACTTTAAGATTTTTAACAATATTGATGTTATTTGCATATACATATACAGATGAAAAATGTAACGAAAAAATTATAGGAGGGGCCTGAGATCCCTCAGGACCCTAGATGGCTCTGCCCTTGGGTATAAATAAAAAGAAACAAAGAAAATCTCTATGATTGGATGTCTGACATTCTTTTTCCTTCGTTCAGGTTGCCTTGACTAGTGAGGTCTTAAAGAGGCTAGCCACAAAGACACCACAATTTTCTAGTGTATTTAATTTATTCAGTTGATTAATGATATTCACTAGTTTTCTATCACTCGTTTCCCTCAAAAAAAAGAAAAAAAAACAAACAAGATGATACTATTACACATATAAAAGCATCTCCAATCATGACTAGTTAAAGGAGCTCCTAAGTCAAATTTTAAGAAAGATGAGCAAAAATTCTACCCTAATCATACTAGCTATCAAGCTCCTAGCTAGAATAGAGAAACCACTAGGAACTCTTAAATATGGGAAGGGAGAAGATCTCATAGAGATTCCTTAAAATTAATTAGTTACCTTTTTGCATCAATGACTCATTAATATATATAGAAAAGAAACTATAAGAGGAACGCAAGAAAATAGAATTTCAAGAAAGGATCATTACTCAAGAGCAAGAAAATATTATGGCTGAGAAAGCCAAAATTCGACAAAGTGAAGAACAATAGGAAGAAATGATAATGAACAATAGTACCAAGGAACGTGAGACGACGGAACTCATTGCAAAGCGGAGATGGGGGCGTGATCATTTCAATTCAAAAAATATTCTCTAAATTATGGCGCATGATTGGAGTAGATTTTTTGAGAGAGCTCCTAAGTTAATTTTTCCTCATTTTTGGTTAAAATTGAACTTTAGAATATGTAGCATGATTGGGAATGCTGCAAGGCCTCTGGATGAATCATAGAGAGAGATGAAACTTTAGATTATTAATTGAATATTCTGTACATATTAACACTAAAGAAAACTATAACAAAGCATCCTTTCCATCTACAGAGAATTTAATTCCCTACATTTATGAGCCTTAATAAATTTTGACATGCAAAATAGTGAGTACTTATCTCACTCAGCATCTGCTTACCAACACAACATCACCCTCGTCACATTAACCAAAGGAAAAATACCGCAGATGGAGCTATCACAACATCACCCTTGCTCATGTATCCTAGCTTCACTGCCATATACATAGATTCAAATACTTCGAATTGTGTCCACTCGATCAATGACATCAAGGGCTTTGCTCCGGTCAAAATCAAAGTCAATCACAGGAACTGAGGATGGCCGCCTTAAGGGAAATGGATCCTTCCTTCGTTCACTCGTTGGGGAATGGTTACTACTCTTACTCAGCCTATTATACTTGCTGAACCTCGTCTTTGCAGTGTCAAATTCCTGACTCTTGCTAATCCCGGGTGTCAGCTTTCTCTTACTTACATATCGCAGCATTTCTTGATCTTCAACTGTCAATATGGGAGATGGACAGTTGGGCTTGTTTGCGGATAACTCTATTGCCTTCTGGTTCGGGGAGCAAAGAGGGGATTTAACAGGAGATCTAATTCCACCATTTCCAACCCTCACCTGGTTGACAAGCTGGTGAAGCCACACCACCAGTTCAAGAATGCAAGACTCGGTTCTATTTTTGTCAGCATGGTGTAGTGTCTCAATCCTCAGCAAGTCAGTCTGACCAGCAGGTTTCCGGCTCATCTCAGACCTACAGAGTTAAATCTTATAAAATTAGGAAATTTTTGGGGTTTGGGGAACAATACATAAAACAAAAGGCACCTGAAATTCAGAACTCACCCAGTGTTTGCCCATTCTCCAACCCAACCAAAGCCATGATGAGCTCTATATAAACCGCATCGCAAAAGTAGCAAGTAAATAGAATTGAAGGGAAATGAGCAGAAGCAGAATTGAATAATTAAATTGTCATAAACGATTAATGCCATGCCAGTGTGATAGAAAATTTGAATGCTGTATAATCACAGCATTAAGAAGTGATACAAGAAACATAAATGATGCTTTACTTGGTTGTGTTACTGGCAATGGGGACTAGCCACTGCAACGTTTTCTCCATTTCAGCTTTAATTTCAGGGACTGTATGCTGCGAAAAAACAATTTGGAGAAATGGTAAATGGATCGGCAGAAAAATAAGAACTTACTGTGAAGTAGAAAAGTATAATTTTGGTAAGTTGCCAATAATTCTGTGCATTAAACATACTATAAATACCTCTTCCTTAACCTGAAAGGACTGTAGCTTTGAGCGCAAAGCAGACTTCACACCAGGTGGGAGCCCCTGATATAAAGTATCCCGTGTGTTTGAAGGCACAGAACTTGATCGAGACACCTGGTTTCATTCAAATGTTAACTCAGAGACCATAGCCCACGTGGCTTGACAAAAAGAAACTCCCATTTCTCAAGCAACAGAAGCATAAATTTTATGCATAAAATATAATATCGTGCTAAAACAAAAATAAGAAAACGTCCAGACAACACCAGAGAACTACTGTAACCAGCTATTTGTGCTTTATGCTATACACACAAGAAAAACCAAGAAATGGACAAAAAAACATAGTATATGTTTCCAAATGTATTGAAACAGCAACCTCCTAGGTTGTAGTGAAAAAGTTGTATTTTCACACTAGCAGTGTACAACCAGAATAGGTTGTTAACTGATGATATCATAAACGAATATACTAAAGAAATGAGAAGGAAAAAAATAATATTATGACAAAGGTGGAACAGTTTCGAAATATAAAATAAACTCACAAGAGTATCAATTTGAGTGATAATATTTGCATAATGCAATGCTAGACCAGCAGACCCCAACTTTTTCTGATTGTTCTGAAAACCTTTCCCTGGTTTATCAGTATCTGCAAGACCGAAGAAATAGCAGTCACAAAAAGGTTACTCAATAATTGAACGCGAGGAATAGCATCTACATAATTGTTATACACGACTAGATATTATAGGAGACAAATGGTGCTATATATAGCAGCTTGACGGATATATAAGAAGATGTTAAAACTTCATTTGGAGAACCCCAGAAAGTAACAGCATTTTCATATAAGATTGGAGTGGATTTCAATAGCATCAATTTAGGTCTTCACAGCCACACGAAACAGATAATAAATATGATTCCCCCATACCATAATTTCATTCATTTTTTATTAACAAAACAATGTCAACTTTCTACCAGTTATATGCAAATTTATTTTTGAAGGTATAATATTTTATTAAGAACAAGAAATGCCCATAATCCTTTCAGCCTCCTGTCCTACTCCCAAGCAGAACTATTAGAGCCTCTAAGAAGACCATTATGAGAAATTTCATCCAACATTTGAAGCATACCAGCATTACCAAACGCTTCATGAATCTCCATATGTAAGAAATGCACAACGTCAACAAGTTTCTCCATGACCTGCAGATATGAGAGATCATATTACGTTGATTGAAGAACAACTTCAAGGGAGATTCTATTTGCACAGAGTTCCAGATTACTGTTCAAGAACTCAGACCCTGCTTTAGAAAGCACATAAATTTACTTAACATGTCCTGGCATAACCCAATGGTAATAAATAAATAAATATAAACAAAAATGAACTAGATTTTATTTTTTGGCAACGAAAAATTATTAAAAATGGCACCCATTACTGGCTTTGTTTTTCTTTTCTTTTTTATTTATTCAAAATGTTTATTTACTAAAGAAACTTTTCTTATGGGATTTAGCATTTCGTGACTTTCTGTGACATTCCTTTCTAGAAATTCTGAGGGAGGTTGTTTTTATTAAATAAGCACTACATTCGGTCCCTAAAAAAGAAAGTTAGTTTGATTTGCACCTAGATGAATTACACAATTAGAAATACTGACTTGCTACCTCTTCCAAAATCCTGGACCAAAGTGATTTTTTCTTCAAACTTCTCACATGCTTCCGTTGACTCTTCAACTCTGCTCTTAAGATTGCAAGGCTGTCTCCTACGTATGAAAAGAACATACAGGCACAATAAACAAAAGTTAATTGAAATATTTGAATCACGTCAACAGAAAATAAAAGAATAAAATGAGGGAAATCAAAAGTTAATGAGTATGCAAGGTTTTGTAGGACACACAGTGAGATGAGGCCAACCACCAGAATTAAACATGTATTGGATTGGATAACCCACAGAAGAAAACTTGAGTGCTGAGGCAGATAATTATAAAGGTAACAACAAAGAAAAACTTAAGAAAATAGTAACTTAAGATTACATTTTGACCTAATTTCAGAACTAGTGTTAGCATATCATTGTTAAACATGGGAAAGGCCAAACTGACCATGGCAAGGCCTAAAGTGCCATACACACACATCCATGTGCAAAGTATATTGCAGCACTGTGAACTCAATACATAATCAAAGTGAACTAATCCTTTCTTATTACACTTGGTCACCAACTTAACAAAACAATGGAGATAATAGAAAATATTGCAACTTCCTCAACCTACAAGACCACAATATGCAGATAAAATATTCATGAAATAGTAAAAAAAATACATGATGCAAGTTACCTCTTTGCGTGGTACTTGAGTTGTCTTCTTCTTGAACCTTACGCCGATAATCTTGTTCAAATCTGTCCAAGGCATGTAACTCATGATATAACTCCTGTAATCAAGAAAAAGGTTTCTCTTTCCATCAGTACAGTTCCGAGCAGTGTCATCTTCCCAGCAGTCATTTTCCAGTAACATTTTATTTGACAATACCAAGACTTGTTCATACATTAAAAATAGAACGAAAAAAACATGCTAACAACAAAAGGAGACTTGCGTAGGTACACAGACACACACATATAGCAGTCAAAATCTCTCTGAATACTACCAGCTAAGAACTCCAATGATAGATTACTAAAATTAATGAAAAAGATTTAACATCTAGTACTGAACATTTGGTTTATCGGCCGATACGATACAATTAGTCAATGCCGAAGGTCTACTAAAGGTGATGTAATGCTTCTGCACATAGAAGAGAGCTAAATCCTACATGAAAAGGGAGAGATTTCATTATGTGGCTTGAAAGCCCTTCAACTGTAGGAGGACCATGTGGAGGCTCAACAACTTTTGATTCATTAACATTAATAATAAGCTTCATACTGATATATCAGGAAGATTTACCATACGCTGGGTATTCAATATGCAAGCAACCAGAATCAATTTCAATTTGATTGACTAAGTGCAAAAAGGAAACTTGTTGATCTTAATCTGTGAATAAATTAAATAAGTGCTTCAGATAAACAAAGATAAACAGCCTCTTCAGTCCATACACGCATCCAGAAAGAGAGAAGAGAGAGAGAGAGAGCAGCAGCAGCAGCAACACACACATACTCTCTCTCTATCTCTGCATCTATATAATACTCTGGATAATTTGAAATTAAAGTGAAATCATTCTGATGATGCTTTTAGGCCAATCAATGTTATTGGAAATGAGGGGGAAAAACTAAACATAAAATGTACAATTTTATTCTCTTTAAAGTGATCACGATGTGACATGAACTTCTGAGGTTAGTCGTTAATGGGCACAACTGCAACTCATCTTGTAAGTGTATAAACTTACAGCTGTATTTAGAACTAAGGTCATCAATTGCTGCATCACTGTCTCTGCATCTTCCTTCAATTGCCTCTGTAGTGTAATTTCTGAACCCAACCTAAAAATCAGGAAAATATAGCACAGGTGACAGTATGAGAACCTCATCAAACAAGACTAACATAAACACACAAGGATATATAAAGAAGAACTTCATAGGTTACTTTTCAAAATAGCGGTCCAAATTATGCCACTGAGGATCTTTACAACGATTACCAAAACGCACTACTTCTCCCGAGAAAACTTTGAGCTCTTCTCTGCCAGAATCAAACGACAAAATTATGAATTCAAGAAATAAATACCACGTCGAAGTTAAAATCATTTCTATTTATAGCTTGTTCTGATTATCCAGAAAATTACAAAAGGTAATTCTCAATTGTCAACCTCTTGTCAGCTGCAGCAATGCTCAGGAGTTCATCCATGTCTCTTGATACTAAGTTTTGCACCCCTTCTGATGGAAGCACAACCTCTTTTAAATGTTTGATGTTATCCTTGGATAGGGATTGCATTAAATTTGAACCCTTGACAACAGTATTTGCAACTTCAAAAGCCAAAATTGAAATTTTATTCCCTTTTGTTGTCACCCCTGAGGTAAAACCACTGCTTGGGTTTAAATTTGTCATGCTACTACCAAGGGTGTCCAAAACTTCCACTGCCTTCCCAAGGCCGGCAGTACCAGCCCTGCCCAAAAGTGAGCTCACTTCTGATACCTGTAACAAAAGTAAAATAAAAAAAATTCAATTAAACAAAGAAAAAACAGTTCAGTATATCTAATTTGCTGGAGCCCATCAAGTTCAATATATATTGTTAAACAGTAAGAGCATTATCAAAGAATATCTAATCCAAGAGTTGAAATACTATCACTTAGTTAGCTACATTAGTACTCGTTCTAATAAGGGCCTAATTTGACGGCTTATACTTTAAGTAGTTGCATCACTTATAGATGGTTGGTTTGCATAATGAGTGAGATGCATGTCAGCTATCAAACAAATGCTATTTTTTTCCTCATGTAAAGTCCTCTTTAGGTTGTTTCTGTATGTTTGTACGATTTATATCATATACAAAAATATATGAATATATAGACACCAGATCAGGAGTGCACATCTGCAACGTGGATGGTGCATGTTAATGCAAGCTGATTGTCAAAAATACATTTTCGATTTAACAGAATGTATTAATTTTCACAGTCCGACATAATCTATTCTGTTTACTTGGCAGATGGACAAATGTTTAAAGCAAATAAGTAATACGATTGAAATAATTAACCAGTACAACCCTCTTATAGTTAAGAAGAGATTACTACAATAAAGTTAATCTATATGTCTTATATTGCCTGAGCCAACGTATGCCATTATACAAATCTCCCTATTGTATATATGGTTCCATGTACTAAAGTTCAATCAAACTGGAAAGGAATTTGCATAATTTGTATGTGGCTAGTCATTTTGCTTGAGAATCGTTACTACAGCATAGTAGAAGGCATATAATTCTTCAAATGATGACAAAATTTTCTTTTCCCCTTTATTCTATCGTTCGATTGTCTGTTACTTTGGTCAATTATCCAAGAATACTTTGACAAGTTAATCAAACTCTATAGTTTCCTATCAGTTCGATGGTTTTGTTTCCTTTCCTACCTTCTTTTTTTATCTTTTGTTGAGAAACAAGATACTCTTAAAATTGACCAATGTCCATTCATAGAAAACAGAAGACAAAATGTTCAATGAAAACCATATTTGTTATAAGATATCCCTCGCATTACATCAGCCCTCCAATAAAAAACAAATATAGCAAAATTCCCAAAACTCTCAAGAGACCAAAATGCACAAGGAATACCAAAATCTGATTCTATTCTACAAAGACTCACACTAACCAAAACACAGCTTTTTCTCAACACCTCTATCCCTTACCCAAAAAGCATGTATTCTACTCAGTCCTCACTAAACAATGCAGTACTAGATGATGGACTAACCCAGCTCAAATCAGCGTTCATATATATCCTCCTTTCCTACTTTTAATAATGTACTCCAAATATTTGCTCAAAAAAAAAAAAAAACACAACTTAAACAAACCCTGAAGTTGAATAGCCTTTTTTCCTATGTGAATCCCCCCTCAATAGAATCGTCATTTGGGAAAACTTATATCTGCTCAGTGGAAAAGTATCTAGAACAACAACCAGTACAGGGTTTAAATAGAAATTAATTTCCTAGAATTTGTGAAGTTTCTTGTTTGGGTAACATAAAAGTAAAACGAAATTTAAACATGTAATTTAATGTTCATATATAATGGTAGCTATAAAGATGGAATTTTGAAAATGACACCTTTTTATATGGAATTTAAACTTGGGATTTGTGGCATCCAAATTCCAAGTGTTTATTTTTCTTAGAATTTTAAATTCCTTTATTTATGCATCCAAACAAGAGAATTGGTGCATAGGAAACTTGGAATTCTAACTTTTTAACAAATCCATGTTTTTTTCCCTCATCTAAACACACCCGAACAGATTTGTCTTTTCTTTTAGCCCAATCACAGGAAGAGCAGTGATGGAAACAAGTTGTGAAAAAAGAATCAAACAAAAGAGAAGTTAGGGGTCGTTTGATAACCATTTGGTTTTTGGATTTTGAATTTTGGTTTTTGTTTACAATTTTTGTGCTTGAGATAAAGGAAAGTATGGAAGGGATGAGGAAGAGTAGTGGTAGGGAGAAGAAGAAATAAAGATAAATGAAAGAATACAAAATCTTGAAAGTGAAAACAACTTAAAATGGGTTTTGGCTTTTGGTTTTCATTTTGTGTGCTTTTCTTTTCTATCTCTTCCACCATCTTTCCTACACTCTTCTTCATCCTTCTTGTCCCCATATACTTCCCTTATATCTCAAGCACAAAAAGTGAAAACCAGAACCTACAAACCAGATGGTTATCTAACGGGCCTTTAATGTGCCAATCCATTCTTTTGGATGCTTGTACAGGATGTTGAATGTCTTTCTATATTATTTATTTTTCCGTAAAAATGCTTTCTCAATTAAATTGTGAAAATTATTAACCATCTTTATTTTGTTTTTTTTTTCCAAATTTATTAGTCTTAAAAATAGAACACAAAAGGCTAAACTGAGATTTCCGCCATTTCTCACCCCTATAGTAAGAAGGTTGGAAGGTTTTCCCTCCTTACCACTACCTCAAATAAGTATCCAAATACAGGAAGAATTTCCGGCTAGAAGTATTTCAGTATCTCCATTTCCAGTGAATTCCCAATCCAAATGAACTGAGACCAACAGAAAGACAAACTTTTCCCTCTGTATCCCAAGGCAAAGGATCCCAACAGCTATAAGTCACAACCAACATGAGACCTTCTAGTCCAAGTTTCAAAATAGTACTTGTATGTAAAGCCTAATTAAAGTCCTCATGATATGCAAAACTAATTAGCTTCCTTGCACAACCTACCAAACTTTTCCCTCTGTATCCCAAGGCAAAGGATCCCAACAGCTATAAGTCACAACCAACATGAGACCTTCTAGTCCAAGTTTCAAAATAGTACTTGTATGTAAAGCCTAATTAAAAGTCCTCATGATATGCAAAACTAATTAGCTTCCTTGCACAACCTACCATATCAAAATGTGCATCCAATAACCATTCATGCCACAATTTTCAAATTATACATTCCAACACGACATAGGCAAGAAGAAAAAACACTAAAACTCATATATCAAAGTCAGGATTACCTTTGCAACAGCATGCTTCGACTTGGTAGATCTATTTTTGTGTGATAAGGTTCTAGACAAGTGAGGAATCCCGTCATTGACATCGTCTGTAATCATCCCATACGGAACCAAACTATTTGTCTCTGGAAACATAAACGGGTCTCTCAATTGCTTATCCATACCATCAGTAACCGGGGATGGGGAATTGTTATTCACTTTTGGGGGCAAACCACCAGACCCATTACTAGAATGGCCATTAGCAGTAGGAATGCCTCCACTTGGGGCACTATTTAGAGTGACATCGTCTACAGCGGATCTCCTCGACTTGGAGCACATCCCACCCATTGTGTTGATAAACCACAAAGTATATTTCATACAAAAGCCACAACAAGAGCTTGAAGCCTTTTCAAGAGTTAAAATCAACCAACTCCGACTATTTACAAGCAGCTCAAGATTCAAGTAACCACGTAACCAGTGGCCGAATCGGAAGCATCCTTAACGAGTTCTAAAACAAGAATGGCCTACTCTCAAGCTGTGAAATCAGTAATATAGATATATCCAAGTTACCATAACTTACAACCGAACCAATTCTGATCACTGTTGAAGTTCAAGTCCATAAGCTCTGGCTCACGAAGCTGCGAATCAAGATAAAACCCAAAACCCATTAATCAAATACAATGAGGAGGAAATCTGGAAACGAAATTTACAACCCATATCCAAAAACCATTAGATAACATGCATACCTTGAGATTTTACAATGGGTACAAAGCAAACAAACAAAGGTAGATAGAGAGAGGGACTTACAGCTGGATCTGTGAGGATATGAGATTCTGGATTGTAATATTTTCCAATAGGTTGGTTCAGGATTAGTTTTTCTTTTCTTTTCTTTTCTTTTTCTAGTATAAGAGTCGAAAACAGGCTAAAGCAGAGCAGAGGAAGAATTGCAAAAATTAAAGAGGGGAATAAACCCAAAGTACAAGAGTAAGTGAGAGGCAGTTTTTTCACTCTGGGTTTCAAGTTTCAACCTTTAGGTCTGTCTGGGTGAGTAGTGGCTCTGGCCTCTGCCTCAAAACACTGTCTCTTTCTCTTCCTCTTCTCCCAGAGAAAGAAAAGCTAGTCAAAACCCAAAGTCACCAACCGGCCACTGCTAATTACACTGAGGGAACTTTAAAAACAAAAATGCCAAATATTATGCTTTTCTTTTGGCTCAAGACCATATAAATGTGGTAATTTGTAGGGTTTTGATGATTATTATGAAGAAAAGCTGTTTGCTTTTAACATGGAAATTAGGGGAGGAGATTATATACTTTGATTATCGAATTTATAGTCAAATTGGAGATCTCTCATTGTATAATGGGTAAACAAAATATCACAAGACTAGTAATATTGATGACAAAAAAATTATTAATTTTAAACGAAATTTTGCTACTAAAAAGTTAATTCTTCACAAACAAAACAATTGATAAAATTAGAAAACCCTATTACTTGTTTGGGGCTAGTTTAGTAAGAAACAATTGTACTCATAAGCGCTTCTAACTCGAAAGTAATTTATTATATACATATTGAAATCTCGAATAAAGAAAAATTTATTATAGGAACTTCTCGAGAAACCTTTTATGACTTAGAAGTTTCAACCAATCAAAAACGTTTTTGGTTGTCAAGAAACGCTCTAAACCAAGAAAATAAAATACTTTTACTATTGTTTACTATGCATTTCAAATCTATACTAATGGAACTCTCTATATCAAATTTCTATTAGTTACCTCATAATTTGCGTTAGCATTTCTCTTCCAATTAGACTCTCCATTACGTCTAACAATCATAACGTATATTATGTGTGTATCTGCTATTTTGTTTTCCAAAAAATTTATTTATTTTTGTATTTGAACCAAAATCTCTAGATTTTGCTCTAATTGTTGTAAATATAGTGAATGCCTTAAAACAACATATTGATTAGAGGAATCAATCAGTTATATATTGATGAGTGATTTGCGTATCACAATTTTCATTAACTTGATTGATAAGGAGTCACTTAATATTATGGTCTAAATGTCTAATAATATTCCTATTCATTTAGTCTCTCAGGTTCGATTCTTGTAAAAGACGAAGTAGATACCCAATTTGTATAATGTAATTCACCTCTCCACATATCTTTGTATTAAAAACTTGATTGATAAGGAATCAGACAATATTTCCATGTATTCCTCCTTTGTATTTTATATATAGAGAGAGGTAAAAACCAATAGAAATAACTCACTCAGAATTCTCTCATCTTTCTCTCCTATCGTATTCTTTATTTTATAACACATTGTGAGGACAATTGTCTCTCGATATATTTTTTTTCTAAGTTTTTTGTCGGACATAAGTCTTATACCACAGTGATTGCACAACATGGACGATGCAATTTCGTATCGATAAAATAACAGTGTGTGATATGAGAATTTTTTTTTTCCATGAAATATCTCTATATTGATTATGTGATATGGGAACTCATTTTTATGTACATGTATTATGAAATTGTTTGAAAATACTAGTACTGTTTCTATGGGCGATCATTGATACAAAATCTCGTGTGTTTTTTATCCTACAATTTTGCATCCTTACTTCATTTGATTACGTAGTGTTGCGCGCTTTTTAGAAGAAAAAACAATATAATGTTAGTAATTAATCACTTTTATAAAACGAAATAAAAGGAATTGTGATTGTTGATTATATTCTATTTATATAGAAATACTTCCTATAATTACTTACTTTTTTTTATTAACATACAGTGTGATTTGTCAAAGTTTATGAGAAAAGAAGAAATTAGCAATTACTTTTTTTTTTTTGGTCAAAAAATCAGCAATTACTTTTCATTGCGTGATATTTGCTATATTAATCTAATCAATTATGTTTCATTTGTGGCAAATTGATTATTGTTTCTTAGGTTAAATGGTTTCTACTGTCCTTATATTTTATCATAATTTTAGCAACAATCCTTATACTTCAATATTAGTGTCCCTCGTCCTTGAACTTTACTCTAATGTTTCCGTTTGTTCCTCTGCTTATTTTTCAAATGCATTCCATTAAAAAAAGTCACATGAAAAGCAACTGAATTGACAATTTTGCCATTTTTTTTAACGGAAGTCGTTTGATAAATAGACGGAGGGACTAACGGGAACACTAGGGTAAAGTTCAAGGACGAAGGTACACTAATATTGAAGTATATGAATAGTTGCTAAAATTATGGTAAAATTCAGAGACGGTTTCAACCATTTAGCCATTTATATAGAACATTCTTACGTTCAGTCATGCATCAATTCAATTGTTTATTTTTTAAGCATGAATTTAATTATTCAAGTAGTATTATGATGAGTTTGCAACATAAAAAAGATCGAGATATAAAGTTCCTTGATCCTTATAATAAAACTTTATTAGAAATTGGATTTTCTTGATCGGATCAGAACTTATAGTTCTTTTATTCTAAAAAGGCTAAATAGGAGAAATAGTCCCTGAATTTTACCATAATTTTAGAAATCGTCCATAAACTTCATTATTAGTTTTCTTCGTCCCTGAACTTTACCATAATAGTTGATTTAGTCCCTTCATCAGAATCCGTGAGAAAAATATCACTTGCAAGGACGATTTTGTCCTTAATTTTAACGGATTCCATTATAATTTTTTACGGAATGACTAAATAAATTATTATGGTAAAGTAAAGGGACGAGGAAAACTAATATTGAAGTTTATGGACGGTTTCTAAAATTATGGTAAAGTTCAGGGACTATTGCTTCAATTTGTCCTTCTAAAAATAAATTGAGGGATAAAAGTTCCCTAATTTCATGCTATATATAGTTAGCTTAATTTAATTTAATTTAATTATAAGTAATGAGATTCAGACAATTAACTTTATGATTCTAATCGATTTTATCTTTTTGATTATATGAGACCTTACAACACCATATCAATTGCAGGTGTTACACCCTGACCCGGAAATCCACTTGGATATTGGATTCACGGGATGCTGGCCGACACCTGGACGCTGAGTCCCAGTGACGAAAGCCAATTTAAAATTTCACAACAACAACTTAGAGCATAATAATTACAATTGATGTTCATAGATGAAGCCCTAAAGGGTAAAACCGATTACAATCTTTTTACCCAACACCGGATGACGTTAGAGCTGTCTCCGAAGAACTCTTCCTCGAACATGCAGCTTTCTTCGGAAACCTGAGGGGCGCTAAATAGAAAGGTGAATGGACCTTAATAGTATTTCAGTGAAAAACAGTTTTTAAAACATATATATATATATATATATATATACTAACCCCTCAACAAGTAAAACTCATCAGTGAAATACTATGTAATATAGTCTAGCACGTAAAACGAGGCATGACATCAAAATTATAATAAAATATTCTAATAACCCCGTCCGGCGGACATCTAATACAAAAGAAGCATACAATTTATTTAAACTCCATTAACTAACAATTATTGGTAAATCTTCAATTAGAAGATGACAACGTGCTTGGATCACCTCGAAGTCGTCGTCTCTTCCTACTATTACTATCGATAACGTCGAACGTCACACTCGTTTGTGTGGTTCGTATACTCATCCAGTCGAATCATAGCCCACTTGATGCTCATTAATCTCGATAAGCAATGTACCTTCATTAGTACCTCAATACTCTAGTCACCTCTTGTGACAATAATCATGATATGTGCTAAGCCGGAAAACTCCTCGGTTATCACATCTCCATCATCATATCATGTACCCCCAATGGCACTATAGTCGCACGAGTCACACACACGTGACATGACTGGGTGTCTTCGCTCGTACCACGACCACGTGAAGGACTAGGTGCAAGTACCATCACCATATGTCCTCATAGGAGCTCTGGGACAAGACTGGTGCTATTTAACTAGTATAGAGTGAACGCAGGTGAATGATCACGTATGGGACTAGTCTGTGGCATACATCACATGTATGACACCAGCGACTACCATATGGGCATAACAATCACACCATGTGCTAAGTCCGCAATCCCTTGACTGTAGCATCACAAACAGGAGTCACGTGCTAGGACGGCATAGCCCTCGACAGTAGCACCTCAACCATGACTCACGTGCTAGGCCAGCATAACCTGCGGTAGTAGCACCTCAAACATGACTCACGTGCTCGGCCGACATAATCTTAGGCAGTAGCACCTCAAACATGACCATTCTTTATCGATTATCGTAATATTTCATATTCGTCATTTCGTATCGATATCACTCTATGACTCACGGCTATCACTGAACGTATCGTGACTCACGAATTGTATCATAGAACGTATCTCAAAATTGACCCTCGATATATACTACTCTCATTACCTTTTCATGCATACTGATGAATACACTAATTACGTAGGGATTATAACCCTTAACTAGGACAAACAACCAAATGTCGGGCCCTAGAACTAACCCATGGCATAATCTAGGATTTGAAGCATGACAACCAAGAATACACACTACAATCCATAAGCTACCCTAAACACATCACATTCACAATTACATATATATAATGATAGGACCCCTCCTGAATTTTCCCTCGAAATCTGTGAGAAGCCCTGCTCCCATCTAACAGCACTTGAAACTTCTAAATAATTCTTGAAATACCCTCACCCAACAAAACTTCCCAAGAATTGTACCAAAAATTTGGCAGAATCTCCCCTATACACGGGTTAAACCGTCTTCCACCTATCAAACGAAGGATGTGAAACAAATACAATCTCACCAGTCCAGATAAATCTAAATCCAACCAAACCACACAACTAGCCCATAAGACAATTAGAGCAACTAGTTTAAGTTACATTTAAAACCCAACCAAAACCTACACCAACAACGCAGCAGAAGGTGATGCCTCCTCCTAGTCCCGACGCCTCGTCCCGCTACGGCCTAGAGGGCACAAAAACAAAATCAATTGTGAGTGGACAATAGCATCAAAATAGCATCAAATAAAATAACAAGGGAGCTGATTTTGGCACTCCATAAATTACTTGATGCACTCCACTTTTTTATTTGAATGTTTTCTTATTTTTTTATGAATCAAACTTCCAAACTTACCCCTCTTTCTTTTGAATTTAATATATTTTATTTTTATTTTTTTTATTTATGTAAAACGTTTGGACTTTTTTTTCTCGATAAATCCTTCTCTCTTGCTAAAAATGTTCAGTAATATTTTACGAGTCGATAACCATCCGTTGGTGTTTATATAAGATAAAGAGTTGGCAATAATAAAGGCAATAAAGAAGAATTTTGTTAGAAAATTACTAAAGAACTCTATACTGTTTAATTCTATATAGAAAGTGGGAGAGATATGAAGTGGGAGAGATATAAGTGGGAGAGTAGGTTTATCGAGAAAAAGAACGTCTTAACGTTTTACATAAACAAAATAAATAAATTTAAAATATATTAAATTCAAAAGGAAGAGGGCAAATTTGGAAGTTTGATTTAGAAAAACATAAGAAAACATTAAAATAATAATGTGGAGTGTAGCAAGTAATTTATGGAGTGTCAAAATTAGCTCCCAATAACAATACTAGTCACAATTATACCATCACATTATCAAACCTTATATGCAATAAGATCCTCATATACAAATAAATACCACTTACCAGAAACCACTTAATTTGCCTCGGTAGAACCCCCGCTATTTTTACCAGTACCGTCATCTTAATAATCCGGCTGAAGCCGTGATCCCTGGCCGAAGCCATCCTTCTGAGCCGTAGCTTCTCCCGATCGTAGCCATCATCCTAAGTCGTAGCTCGATCTCCCGACCGTAGCAGTCATCCCGAGCCGTAGTTCGATCCCCTAATCATAGCCATCATTGCAAGCCGTAGTTCGATCTCTCAATCGTAGCCATCATCCCTAGCCGTAGCTCGATCTCCCGGCCGTAGCCATCATCTTGAGCCGTAGTTTGATATCCCGGCCGTAGCCATCATCCCTAGTCGTAGCTTGATCTCTTTACTGAGCGTATGATGGAATCCCCCATGACATATCTCGCATCTTTCCGAGTGCATGATGGAATCTCCCATGACATACCTCTCATCTTTCCGAGCGTATGATGGAATCCCCCATGACATACCTTGCATCCTATCGAGCGTATGATGCAATCCCCTATGACATACCTCTCATTCTTCTGAGCGTATGATGGAATCCCCTATGACATTCCTCGCACCCTACTGAGCATATGATGAAATCCTCCATGACATGCCTTGTATCCTACCTAGCGTATGATGGAATCCCTCATGACATACCTCGTATCCTACCGAGCGTATGATGGAATCCCCCATGATAAACCTCACATCCTTCCGAGCGTAAGATGGAATCCCCCATGACATACCTCGTATTCTACCAAGCGTATGATGAAATCCTCCATGACAAACCTCGCATCCTACCGAGTGTATGACAAAGGGGGATTCCATCATACGCTCGGTAGGATGTGAGGTATGTCATGGCGGATTCCATCATATACTCGGAAGAATGCGAGGTATGACATTGGGAATCCATCATACGCTCGGTAGGATGCGAGGTTTGTCATGGAGGATTTCATCATACGCTTGGTAGAATACGAGGTATGTCATGGGGGATTTCATCTTACGCAAGGATGTGAGGTATGTCATTGGGGATTCCATCATATGCTCGGTAGGATGTGAGGTATGTTATGGGGGATTCCATCATATACTCGGTAGAATGCGAGGTAAGTCCGGGGGGATTCCATCATACGCTCGACAAGAAGATCGAGCTACGGCTTTGGATAACGGCTATGACCCATAGATCGAACAACGTCTCGAGATGATGGCTACGCCTGGGAGATCTAGCTACGATTCAGGATGACGATTAAGATCGAGAGATTGAACTATGGCACAAGATGATGGCTACGACCAAAAGATTGAGCTACGACTCAGGGTGAAGTCTACGATCGGGAGATCGAGCTATGGATGTGGATGACGGCTCGACCTGGAGATCGAGCTACAACTCTGGAGGATGGCTTCAGCCGGGGATCATGGCTTTGGCTAGATTATAGAGATGATGACATAGGTAAAAATAGCGGGGGTTCCACCGAGGTAAATTAAGTGGTTTTCAGTAAGTGGTATTTATTTGTATATGCGGGTCTTATTGCATATAAGGTTTGATAACGTGGTGGTATTATTGTGACTAGTATTGTTATTTTATTTGCGGAAACACACTTTTATTTTGATGCTACTGTCCAGTCGCAGTTATTTTGGTTTTTTGGGCCCTCTAGGCAGTAGCAGGATGAGGCACCGGGACTAGGAGGAGGCATCACCTTTTGCTGCGTTGTCGGTGTAGGTTTTGGTTGGGTTGTAAATGTAACTTAACCTAGTTGCTCTGATTGTCTTATGGGCTAGTTATGTGGTTGGTTGGATTTAGATTTATCTGGACTGGTTAGACTGTATTTGTTTCACATCCTTCATCTGACAGTTGGAAGATGGTTTGGCCCGTGTATAGGGGTGATTATGCTGAAGAAGTTTTGTTGGGTATTGTGAGGGTATTTCGGGAGTTATATGGAGGTTTCAAGTGCTATCAGACGGGAGTAGGGCTTCTCATTGATTTTGAGGGGAAATTCGGGAGGGGCCCTATCATATAAAAACATATCATTATGAGTTTAGGGAAGGAGATCCACTCACAGTACGTCGGGGAGAAGTTACCCGGTAAGATCCACCACTGCACGCACTTCGAGTTACTTGTTTCTGAATGTCCCTTTGAGCTCCTTCTCGATATGTGCAGTCCTTCATAGCCTCCACGACTGTAATGCCTGTGGTGGCTGGAAAATGTCTCGAAAGGTGCGAAACTCATTTTCACTTATGTAGTTCAATTCGCTGCGTACAGTGGTTGTTAGGGACGATGGTTGTTAAGATTGTGACTGTGAGAGGGAAGGGAATTGAATGGTGGTGGTTGGGTGGTCTGGAACGCCCTTGTACGGAGATGGTGACGGTGGGGGTTTTGTGGGTTCGCGGGAGGGAAAGAGACTGAGGGAAGAGAGAGAGAGAGAGAGAGAAAAGTAAATGGACCAATGGCGTGAGGAGAGAGAAAATTTCAATTTATATTTTGGACTTTTCCAAAATTACCCATACATCCTTTTCGTTCTTGGCCCGTAACTTCCTCGTACGGACTTCAATTTTTGAGTGCCACCTATCGATGCACTCGTGAGTTTGAGACGTACGTAGCAGTACGATAACAATTCTCAGAACTGTTTTCGATCGAAAAGTGACTCTCGGGGCTTTTAATATTTCAAGGGTTAAATCATCATTTTACAAACTAACTTTTAAATTACAGTCCATTAACCTATTTTGGGCCCTTAATTGCAGCCCATCTCCTAGCCTAGTCCAATTTCGCACGTTCAATCCAGCTCGAGTCTACCGGTCACTTAACTAATTAAATTTTCGATTTTTACTTTTTCCGGACGGGTTGTAACAATCTTCCCCCTTTATATGAATTTTGTCCTGTAAATTCACTGAATCCAAAGTGATGTAGCTAGTTGGCTAGTTGTTTTTGAAGTTTGTTTACTCCTTCACCTTGGATCGATCTCACGAGAAGAGCTCCCGACCTCCCATACCTCAGGTGATGCACTTATTGATCACTTGTATGGAACAGAATATGCCTCTTGCACATCCTAATGCATTCGTCAGTGTAGTTGATGTAGTCTGGTTATGAAAAGGAATCAGTTAAAAGGAAGGGCTATGTAGAGCATGAAGAACGCTAGTTTAGGATTGCCATGGTTCGGAGGGTGAGTAGGGTTATTACTCTCCCATTTAAAATCAGTAAACTTTACTCAATCTATCTACACCATTGCTTCCGTTGCACTTGTAAGGACCCTTCTTGAATTTCCCCTCGAAACCCGGGAAGAATCCTACTCCTATCTGACAACCGAAGGAAAAACTCCCAGAACACCCTTAACCTATAGAAACAATAAATATACTTTACAGGGGTTCCACCGGCCTGTCAGACGCAGGATAGCCTAGTAGTTAGCAAACTACCTCAGAGGACCTCTTCTGAAATCTAACAAAACAACTGACGTGTCACCCTCTTGTGAACCGTCAATAACTCGTCAATTTGGGTTACCGCCCACACCAACCCACTGACCCGGATGACGAAGGTACTCGACTTGGTTGAACTGAGTCTCACTAACTTATCCTAAGTCGTACTCAATATCCCTACTCCTCCAGAGCACCTCGAGTGGTAACTCGATATCCCTACTCCTCTAGAGCACCCCGAGTAATAGCTCGATATCCCTGCTCCTCTAGAGCACCCCGAGTAATAGCTGGATATCCCTGCTCTTCTAGAAGACCCCGAGTAATAGCTCGATATCCCTGCTCCTCTAGAGCACCTCGAGTGGCACACCTCATACCTCAACGATATGGCGGAGAAAGATCCCTCGAACGTTTAGATCAGAGAACCCCTCAACGATCTGGCGGAGACATACCCTCTGACGCTAGTCGGAGAGCCCTCACCAATGTTGCGGAGCAAGACATCCTCCACGCCAATCATCGGAGAACCCCGTGGTATAACATAATACCTAAAAGTACGCATCCCATGCAATCCCAGAAACCTAGTCTGTTCACAGCGCAACTAAAATACCAAATCAAGGAAGCCCTAGCCCCAAGGAACTCCTTGACACATTAATAACCCAACTCCCTTGACCTCCCGAGCCAAAACCCGCTCCATGGTCAACCATTACCGCTGGGATTACTCAAACGGGGCTCCAAACGAGCTTGTACAGCCTTAAATACGCCAAAATCTGATGTGGAATGTCCCAAAACCCTAGCCACGCATCGCGGTGACCACGGAATCGATCCCACGCGTCGGTAGAAGGCCGGTACTATTCATGATAGAATATTCCGTCAACCCTGACAGAATATTCCATCAAACCTGACTGAATCTCCTAACGGAATCGACATATTCCGTCAACCTTGACGGTGTTAGGGTTCTGTAAAACGCCGTTAACCTTTGATGGAATATGCTAACGTCGTCAGCATATTCCATCAAACCCTTGACGGCGTCAGTTGACTCAACGGTCAACTGACGGCTGACGTCAGCCACTGTCGGGCGAACCAGTCGCCAGAGTTCGTCGGAGAAGACGACCACATCGCCATCCGCCTTCGCTGAAGAAGACGGCCGCGCCGCCGTCTGGCGTCGTCGAAATCTGGAATTCTCGTCGAAAATCACCATTTCTGGCGAGCTTCCAACTCCCTCCTTTGTTGACCGATTTTCACGATCTACACATGTAACGTCATCTACTTTTCACCAGGAATCCGAAAATGAGGTCATAGTTTTGACATCGTACCTGGTTTGGCCGAAAAACTGCTGAGAAGTTTCGGTCCACCTCCATATTTCATTCGACATCTACGACGGTGCTCCCACCTCGATGGTGACTCCAAAATACTCGTGGAGCCGCGGGGAAGACATTCCCGACCTTGGTTTCGGTCGAGTCTGACCGAAACTGGTCCGATGAGGGTGTGGTTCGATGATCGCACGGGTGGGGGGGGGGGGGGGGGGGGGGGGGGGGGGGGGGGGTTGAGATCGGGCAGGAGAAAGGGGAGGGTGCAAATTGGTCCGGGCAGAGTTCGAAAGGGAGAAGAAATATCCCCAAAAATTTGGACTTTTCCAAAATTACCAAACTGCCGCTAAAGCTTCTAGACCCGTAATGATCTCACCGGGTCTCCGTTTTCACCATGCCGCCTGTCTACGAACTCGTGAGTTCGAGACCTACGCAACGATCCAAGACAAATTCGCAAAAACACTGCCAGTCAAAAATTGACTCCCAAACACTTCCAAAACTGAGGGTAAAATCATTCTTTATTTTTTATTTTAAATTCCTGGTTCGGGTCGTTACAAATTCCGCTCCTTGAAGAAATTTCGTCCTCGAAATTTCCCTAACTCAGGTCAAAGAACCAACCTCCTATTTTAAGTTTTCTCGCGTCACCACCGACACGAACTGGGCCCCAGACGTGATTCCCAATAGAACCCGTGCACTCTGCACATTCCTTTATTCCAGTCTCGACAACAAACCGTAGGTATCCATTCAACCTGGAATATACCTCGAAGCAAGTCTCTGAGATCGAGAAGTCCACCGCGGGTCCTACTCCCAACAGGACTACCATAAACTCAAGTCATAACGGCACATGACCGAATATACCTTGAAGCCAGGTGTCAGATAGGGTCACGTGTACCAAGTATAGTCAGCCTCTACGATCTAGCGGAGTGCTTCTTGCTATGCCAGAATCAGAGCATATCGATGACCTGGCGGAGGAAAAACCTTACCAAGCCAGTCTAGGAAAAATTTCTTCCAATGCTAGTCAGAGAAAACCTTGGTGAATATGTGATGGAAAATACCCTTGATCATGTGTAAAACAATGTATGCATACGCAAAATTTCTTGTCAAATAAGTCCATAAAGATAAGCCAAAAACATGCCGGAAAAATCTATCTTTTGTAAAAATAATTAGTGGAACCCACGGAGATCCAAATAATGAAAATATTCCGTGGTCCACAATTTGGTTTGAAAATCCTCCTCAAAGGAGTTAAAATCATGTAAATCAACCTGGACACACCAAACCCACTGTTCCCGAAAGTCCCTCCACACACCCGATATACCTCGAGTTGTGCATAATCATGTACTATGCATAGACAACCTCAACGACCCGGAGGAGAAAACCCTCGACACCAGGATCGGAGAACCCTCAACGATCCAGTGGAGCAAAACCCCTCAACGCCAGTTGGAGCAACCTTGACCTTGCACACTTGATATACCTGGAGTGGTGCATAAACCTGTGCTATGCGTAGACAGCTTCAAAGACCCGGCGGAGAAAACCCTCAACACCAGAGTCGGAGAACCCTCAATGATCTAGCGGAGAAAAACCCCTCAACGCAAGTCGGAGCAACCTTGACATCGGGGACAGAAAAACCAGTGAAAACAAAATTCGTATTTTGAAATCTTTGTTTCTTGGCCTAAGCTAAAGTCATTGGAAAATCATTTATGGCCCAAAACAAATAAATCACAAATACGGGTCTAACCCAAAGCATGGACTCAATAATTACCACGTCAAAACGACACCAAAACCGAGTCCAAAAATCAGGCCATTTCCCCCAAAACACATTTTCACTAAAATGTTGAAAACCTGTGTCCAATAAGATTTTTAAATTCCGAAAACTGTCAAAAGCAATACATAAGAGAGTTTAATTCAAATATACTTATATGCATGCATTGTAATTTACAAAACCAGGGTCCACTCACTAGCAACAGCGACGCCTACCTCGCCCGTGCAGCACATGACCTCCGCCTCCCTCATTTCAAGGTCGCTGAAGAGACAAACGTCTCGGAGGCATCTCATTGGTAAGAATCCTTAAATAATTTGCACACAAGTGTACGGTCTGTAGGAAGTTAAACCCGGTGGTCTGATACCAATTGTAAGGACCCATCCTGAATTTCCCCTCGAAACCCAGGAAGAATCCTACTCCCGTCTGACAACCGAAGGAAAAACTCCCAGAACACCCTTAACCTTTAGAAACAATAAATATACTTTACAGGGGTTCCATCGACCTATCAGACGCAAGATAGCCTAGTAGTTAACAAAATATCTCGGAGGACCTGCTCTGAAATCTAACAAAACAACTGACGTGTCACCCTCTTTTGAACCGTCAATAACTCGTCAATCTGGGTCATCACCCACACCAACCCACTGACCCGGATGACGAAGGTACCCGACTTGGTTTAACTGAGTTTCACTGACTTATCTCGAGTCGTACTTAATATCCCTACTCCTCTAGAGCACCTCGAGTGGTAACTCGATATCCCTGCTCCTCTAGAGCACCCCGAGTGGTAGCTCGATATCCCTGCTCCTCTAAAGCACCCCGACTGACACACCTCAGACCTCAACGATATGACGGAGAAAGATCCTTCGAACATCTACATCGGAGAACCCCTCAAAGATCTGGCGGAAACATACCCTCTAACGCCAGTTGGAGAACCCTCAACAATGTAGCGGAGAAAGACATCATCCACGCCAATCATCGGAGAGCCCCGTGGTATAACATAATACCTAAAAGTACGCATCCCATGCAATCATGGAAACTTAGTCCGTTCACAGGGCAACCAAAATACCAAATCAAGGAAGCGCTAGCCCCAAGGAACTCCTTGACACATTAATAACCCAACTCCCTTGACATCCCGAGCAAAAATCCGCTCCATGGTCAACCATTACCGCTGTGATTACTCATACGGGCCTCCAAACGAGCTCGTACAACCTCAAAACTGCCAAAATCCAATATGGAATGTCCCAAAACTCTAGCCACGCGTTGCCGTGACCCCGGAATCAATCCCTCACGCGTCGCCACGTACCCCCACGCACCGGCACTGTTCACGGTAGAATATTTCGTCAACCCTGACGGAATATTCCATCCAACCTGACAGAATATCCTAACGGAATCGGCATATTCTGTCAACCCTAAAGGTGTTAGGGTTCCGTCAAATGCCATTAACCTTTGATGGAATATGCTAACGCTGTTAGCATATTCTGTCAAACCCTTGATGGCGTCAGTTGACTCAACGGTCAACTGACGATTGACGTCAGCCACCGCTGGCCGAACCAGTCGCTGGAGTTCACCAGAGAAGACAGCCGCATCGCCGTCCGCCGTCACCAAATTCTCACCGGTGTATCACCGGAGAAGACGGTCGCACGGTCGCGCTCTGCCGTCCGCCGTCGCCTGAATCTAGAAATTCTCGCCGGAAATCACCATTTCCAGCGAGCTTCCATCTCCCTCATTTCTTGGCCGATTTTCACGATCTACACATGTAACTTCATCTACTTTTCACCGGGAATCCGAAAATGAGGTCAGAGTTTCGAGATCGTACTTGGTTTGGTCGAAAACGGCCGAGAATTTTCGGTCCACCTCTCTCTTCCGTCCGTTGTCTACGACGGTGCTCCCACCTTGATGGTGACCCCAAAATACTCGTGGAGCCGCAGGGAAGACATTCCCAGCCTTGGTTTAGGTCGAGTCGAACCGAAACTGGTCCGATGAGGGTGGGGTTCGATGATCGCAGGGGTGGGGGGAGATCGGGCAGGAGAGAGGGGAGGGTGCAAGCTGGTCTGGGCAGAGTCCAAAAGGGAGACGAAATATCCCCCAAATTTTGGACTTTTACAAAATTACCAAACTACCCCTAAAGCTTCTAGACCCGTAACTATCTCATCGGGTCTCTGTTTTCCGCGTGCCGCCTATCTACGAACTCGTGAGTTTGAGACATGCGCAACTATCCAAGAAAAATTACCAAAAACACTGCCAGTCAAAAAGTGATTCATGAACCTTTCCAAAACTGAGGGTAAAATCGTCATTTCCTTAATGATTTTAAATTCCTGGTCCGGGTCGTTACATCGCTACTTCTGACCCGACAGTTTCCATATTATGGTACCTTCTGTGAAAGTAAGCAGAAGAGGTTGGATTATATTTGGTTCATGAAGGACAATTCTTCACCTTGAATGTTATCCCAACAGTAGCGTCGTTAGTCTATGGTAGAGAGGAGATGAGAGATTAACAATCTCTAACACGAAATGTCTTGTTTCCCTTGAAATCACCACTGCTCATGTTTCAGGTGTAGTAATTCATCTCTCATTTTGTGATGCACTCTTTGAGTCCTTGAGACACAATTTGTTCTCAAGACGTTGTCTGAAAACTCCCAATTGGTACTATTTTCCACATGTAATAATTATTTCTCGGTCTTCCGCCACCCTTGGGTAAAACAAGTCCTGAGAAAACAACCGAGGCAACTCATTTCTCTGGTGGGAGTTTCGTCACCTCAAAAGTCTCATCAATTGTATCAATCCAGAATTATGTCTGACTACAGTCCTTGTATCCAAAGAATTCAGTAATGCCAGAACAGCAATCTCAGCTGAAGTACGGCCTAGAGCAGAGCTAGTAAGGAATGTCGACGATGCTTCGACCTAACCACTCGAGATCAAAATATATCCTCCTTCGATGACTCTAGTCATTCATGTGCGACTTCAGGCATGTAGCTCAATTGCCTACTTTTAGAATAAACATTCTCTACGTCCACATGATTTTGTTTCACATATGGGTTTTGAAACTTCACTCATTTGCTTTTTGAAGCAAAGGAAAAAGTGTCAGGGTTACACTTATTTTTGTTGCGATTCTATTTCTGTTCACTAACCACGATGTTCAATCAGGGTTGAGTGCAGTGGTAAGTCCCTTTCACCAACCATAAATATATGTTGCAAGTTGTGATAATGAACCCTTCTATTTGCCGACAATCGATTGCTCCTTAAACGAGCTCAATGTTGACCCGCTTAAACCCCATGAGAACGAAAGCACTCTCTTTCTCCTCAACTCATTCAAATTTGACATACAACCTGGATGTTTGAACCATAAATCACATTTAGAATGGAGAGAAGTTGCAACCTAGCCATAACACTATGCAGCGCCAATAGCCAAACTTGATGATGGATAATATTAATATTATTAATATTAATACATATGAGCATTGGAAATTCCTTGCAATAAGGTCGAGGAGGACATACAAAATACATTACATTATTATATGGAGGATGGAGGTAAAGAGAAGAACATTATTATTCAACTAATCCCCCTAAAGTAAAAAAAGTCTCTTGTGAGGAGAGTTTGTGTCTGCTAGGGTTTTGGGAGGTGCGGCTGCTCTTTTCCATGAGTGATGGCGCTGAAGTGGGGTTGTTTTTTGCGTGGACTGTTTGGGTTTGTGTCCTTTTTTGTCTTCGTTTAGATTTTGTCCTAATCGGGTTCTGCTTGCCACCGCAAGTGACTTGGGGCCGTTCCGACTGCTTGGCGCACACGGTAAGGTCTGCGTACGGCATGGATTTGGATGGTTTGGGGCAACAGTTTGGGATGGGCCTTCGATTATCTGATCGAGAGAGAACAAGGATCCGGGTGGAGCTGGATGATGTCAATGATGTTCCGTTGGGGTTTCAGTTCTGTGTGATCACCGAGGTCCTCACCCACAAGTCCACGAACCAGGATGCCTTTGTCTCCTTATTTAGGGGACTGTGGAAGGGGAGGGAGGGGGTTCTCATAAACTCTATCGATGAGAAGCACTTCCTGGCTCGATTTGCTTGTAAGCATGATGTGCGAAGGGTACTGGATATGCAGCCATGGTCCTTTGATGAAGGGATGGTTCTTGTGGAGGAAGGTATGCGATCAAGGAACCCTAGAACTATTCGGTTAGACTGGTGAAACTTTTGGGTTCAGATGCATAATTTTCCAACCATATGCATGGCTGTTAGGGCTGTGGAGAAAATTGGGGGACTGCTTAGTTCAGTTCTTAAGGTGGACAAGTCGGGAAGGAGGGAGTGTATCAGTCGTTTTGTTCGGGCCAGAATCAGGATCAATATTCGTGAACCTTTGATGCGAGGGGTGAAGGTTGAGTTCCCAGAGGTGGGTGATACTTGGGTGGGTTTCCAATATGAATTCCTACCGACATATTGTTTGGTTTGTGGGTTGCTTGGCCATATGACCAGGCACTGTGTGGAGGACAGGGGCACACATCATGGTGCAGTTGGAGAAGCGGATAGAGTTGGCTTTTAAAAATTTGGAGGCCACCTCTGACCTGCGTGGGAATGTGCTACTGAGTGTGGTCCGGCATGTCGGAGGGAAAATGCAAAAGATAAGGCTCGACGCGAGGATGGTGTGGCATCTGGCCTTGCTTCTCATATTCAGCGGGAATGGGAGGAGGCTGAGGGCCTTCGGCAGCACCTGGCTGCAGCTTTTGACGAAGGGAGGATTGGAAGAAGGGGGATGATTAGTGGAAATACCAGTGGGCGTGTAGTAGAGAGAGGGGCAACATCTGGTCAGGATGATGCGGTTGAGCATAGTAATGTTGGCAGAAGCGAGGTTGGGCGTGTTGTGGCTGGGATAGGAGTGGGGGCTGTGTTTGGTGATGAGGCTGCAACGGAAACAATGGCGAGGAAGGATTATGAGATTCAGTGTTCAGACCCATTTATTTTAGCACCAATTATTGGAAATTTGAATCCCGTTCAGTATCCCCGTAAACGTGGAAGGAAGCCTAGGACTATTACTATGATTGAGCAGGAGGGTAGCAGTCATGGAGGGGATAATGAGGCTAGGGAGGCTTTCGATGGAGGTGACACTATTGGCAGTCGAGTGGCCAAGCGTAGACATGCAGAGTTTGTTGGTTCATCTTCTCAGGTGGTCGGGACCTCCCTTGATGGGTCTCTTGAGCGGAGGGGTGATGTTTCCACCTCTCCCCAGGAGCTGTAGAAACATGCGGATTCTCTGCTGGAATTGTTAGGGCACTCACATTTTATTATCAGGGTCTGATCACTCAATGTTGGTGGTGGATACTTGTCCTGGTGCTAGGAAACGTCGACCTAGGATTATTTATGATCCCCGGTGGAATAAAGAAGCCCATTGTGAGGAGGTTGTTAAGAGGGAATGGAGCAAACACCTGTTGGGCACTCCTTGTTACTGAGTGACGGAAAAATTGAAAGCGATTCGTAAGGGCCTGCTGGTTTAGAGGAAGAAGGGGAACGAGAACGCTCAGGTGGCCATTCATCAGCTGAAGGAGCAATTACGGGACTGTTATCAGGCTGCTGATTATGATGGGCAGCAGGTGTGTTCTCTTGAAGCAGACTTGAAACAAGCAGTGCTTGAAAATGAAGTTTATTGGAAGCTACAGTCCAGGGTTCTATGGTTAAATGAGGGGGATAAGAACTCTAAGTTGTTTCACTCTAAGACTGTCAAGAGAAGGCAGCACAATCAGATCAAGGGCTTCTGTTATGCGAGAGGAGTATGGAGGGAAAATGAGGAGGATCTTAGAGGCATTGCCGTGGGGTTTTTTAAGCATCTTTTTGAATCTTCTCAGCCGACGCTTGTGGGTGAGGTTACGGACTGGATCTCTCCACGAGTCACGGTCGAGGACAACGTATCCTTGGTCCGTCATGTACATCCTGAGGAAGTTAGACAAGCAGTGATACAGATAAACCCTATAAAATCTCCAGGTCCGGATGGTTTCACTGTAAGCTTATATCAACGAAATTGGGGGGTGATTGGGCATGAAGTGGTCCGTGCAGTGACCTCTTTCTTTGAGACGGGGCACCTTCTGAAAAAGGTGAATTTTACGTATTTGGCTCTAATCCCTAAAGTACCAAGCCCCCTTAACATGACGCAAATTCGGCCTATTTCGTTATGTAATGTTCTTTACAAGGTGATTTCAAAAGCGCTTACTAATCGATTGAAGTGTCTGACGATGAATGTGATTAGCGATTCTCAAACAGCCTTCGTTGCAGGGAGACAAATTACATATAAAGTGTTGGTTGTGCATGAGGTGTTGAATACCATTCGTAAGAAGCGGGGCCAAGAAGGGGTGGAAATGATGCTTAAGTTGGATATGGCCAAAGCTTATGACCGAGTGGAATGGGGTTTTCTGTTGGCAGTCATGCGGAAGCTGGGGTTCAATAATGTTTTGTGTCAATGGATTAAGGAGTGCAATTCTTCGACGTCCTTTAGTGTTCTAATGAATGGGACACCGACCGAGCTCTTCTATCCATCCAGGGGGCTTCGGCAAGGAGACCCACTCTCCCTATTTCTGTTTGTTCTTTGTGTAGAAGGTCTCTCTGCGATCTTAAAAAGGAGGGTGGAAGTGGGAGCTTTGCATGGTATCTCGGTGGCACCATGAGCGTTCAGTTCGACCCATCTATTTTTTGCTGATGATTCTGTGTTATTCACAAAGGCTACAATTTCGGATGCCATTGTTATCAAGGAGGCCTTACGTCTATATGAGGTTTGTTCTGGGCAGATGGTAAATCTCGAGAAGAGTTATGTCCTCTTTAGTGCAGATTGTCCTATGCCGCTTCAGAATCAGATTGTGGCAGCACTCGGGGTTAGGAGAAAAGAGGAATTTGGGCAGTATTTGGGTCTAAAAGCTGATTTTGGCGCATCCAAGAGGGCTATTTTTGAGGATATTCGGAATCGAGTGGAGGCTAAAGTGCAAGGATGGTCTGAACAATTTTTGTCCATGGCGGGAAAGGAAGTCATGGTTAAAGCTATCGTTCTTGCGCTGCCTAACTATGCAATGTCTTGTTTCCAAATACCGGTGGGGGTTTGCAAGGATGTGGAAAGAATCCTAGCTCGTTACTGGTGGGGCAAGCAGCGTATGGAATGCGGCATTCATTGGGCCGTTTGGGACAAAGTTACGATGCCGAAATGTAAGGGTGGGCTTGGCTTTCACGATTTGAGAAGTTTTAACATTGCTATGCTAGCAAAGATTGGGTGGCGTCTAATTACGGACCCCTCTTCTCTGTTGGCTAGGCTTTTGAAGGCCAAATATTACCCCAATGGATCCTTCTTGCATGCTAAGGACAAGGCCGGTTCTTCATTGGGGTGGAAAGGAATTTTACAAGGTCAGCAGTTATTGCAGGCTGGTGTCCGTTGGAAGGTGGGGGATGGAAAGTCTATTCGGCCCTTGTTGGACCCATGGCTGCCTACTTGTAGGCCGTTTCGGATCGGGTCTGGCGGTTCCAATGTTCCTGCCTGTGTACATGATTTGGTGAACTCCTCCTGGTGTACTTTGAAGGCAGACCTAGTGGATAGCTTGTTTAGGCCGGAGGATGCAAGAGCAATATTGGCTATTCCTTTGAGCAAGTATGCTTGCAAAGACCGAATGGTTTGGCACTACTAAAAATCTGGCTCTTATAATGTTCATTCGGGATATATCTTGGCTTCTGAATTGAGTAGGAATGGTGAGTTCTCAAGGAAGGGTGGTGGTGAATCCAACACGGCTGGTGCTCATGATTCTTTTTGGAAGGGTATGTGGAAGCTAGATGTGCCGAATAAAATTAAGCAATTTATTTGGCGGTTCTGTTGAAAATTTTTGGCAGTGCGTCATAATCTGAAAAGGCATAGAGTCCAGGTTGCAAGTGCCTACTGTGGATAAGGCAGGGGCTGGTCGGGGGCTTCAGCAATGGCAGAGACTAAGGCTGGGTCTGCTCAAGCTGAATTGTGATGGCACATGGGAGTTGCCGACGACAAGGGGCTCATATGGCTGGGTTCTGAGATCGTGGTCGGGAGGTTTTGAGGGTGCATGTGGTCGTGGTGGGTTTCCATGTGGCTCTGCCCTTCAGGCGAGGCTTTGGCAATTCGGGCAGGTTTGGTGGCTTATTTAGAGGCCGGCCATCAGAAGGTAGTGGTTGAGATGGACTCCTTGCAATTGGTGACGTTGCTTGACTCTACTGCTTGTGATGTGTCAGTTGAGAACATTCTACATGATGTTCGGGTTCTTCGTAAGTCATTTATTTCCTTGCCTTTTTGTTTTGCCCCCCAGGGTTGTTACAAGGCAGCTCATGCCGTGCCTGCTCATGTGAAATTATTGGGAGGGTGCCATATCTGGTCAACTTTTGAACCAGATTGGCTGTTTAACTTTCTCGCTGAGAATGTTGGCGTTTCTGTTCGGTTATAATTTTTGCAATAAAGTTAGTATTCAGGAAAATATATATATATATATATATATATATTTTTTTTTTTAGGGAAAAAAATTATTTTCTTTTTTACATAATGCGACCAAAGAAGACCTCCGTTTTCAGGTATTAATAATGAAAATTGACAACCATGTTTTCTTGTAAGCAATGCCGTGTTTCGGTTTTAGATTCAATCCAAAATCCAAAATCAGTTGTCGTATGACTTCTTGTAGATATATGATTAGCACTTCTCGTCGAGTCAACTGACAAGTCATGAGATGTAGGATTGTAGGGCCCTTTCAAAATCATGGATCTCAACTTTAACGTTTGGATTCCAGGAAAAAAAAAACTTTTAACGTTTGGATTCTTCATACAAATAAATATTAATAATAAATAGTTTAATTATATATATATATATATAATATTTTTTTCAGTAAATCATTGAACTTTTTGATCAAAATTGATATCATTGTATATCATAAAGTAAGAGCATAACTATACCATCAAAATCAAGCTATGACAGCAAGACTCACAAGCCAATATGGCAATACTAACGCGGACAAAGCCGTACTAAGAACTAACAAACTCATATCACTGGAATTATGCAAAATTACAAATCAAGCTCACAAAGTCCAAAACAACCAAAACCCTAATGGCTTCAATAACCATAAACAAACTACCTCTACTAAAAGAAACAGTCACCGTCGTCAAACTCATCACATATGGTCTTGAAGAACTTGAAGAGCATGACGAATCCGATGAAGGCTTGATCTCATGTGATCCAATTGCGCATAAAAGCGAATAAAGGATAAAAAGTCATAATCTAACTACTGTGACAAAAATCAATAGGAGATATTGCGGCAAACTCCTCTAACAACAAAGCAGAACAAGATTTAGGGAAAGAAGAAATTTTAAAGAAATAGTCACTCCATACACAAATAGTCATCATAAAGGAACTCTTATTACTAATCCAAAAAAAAAAACGGTTGAAGGAAGGATGGAAGAAGATGATCTTCTCACTCCTCCCCCTTAGTTTGCATTTTCTTTGGAACTAGGAGGAGAGAAAACGGAAACTAGGATTTCGAAGAGAGAAAGAAGAATGCTACTAGAAAAAAATTGCTCCGCAACAATTGGTGAATCAATAAACTTAAGCATTTGGATTCTATTATTTTTATTTTTTAACAAACAATTCGACATATATTATGTGGCATTTGATTTGTGATTATTGCGACGGTGGAGATCATTCCGTGCAGACTTTCATGCATTTGAGACAAGCGCAAATAGCAGCAACTAAATTCATATTCAAGTCAAATATGCTCTAACTCGCCATACATAATTATTGGTGATTCGGTAGATACATTCATCTAAAGGAGTTGCCATCCGATAATCTAAATTTAGATGCTAATTTTAAGTGTTTTTAATAAATCAATCTTTGCACTGTTAAATGACAATTTTGTTAGATGGATGCATCCACCAAAACATTATCCCGTAGTTACATACTTTATGTGAAAAATGAGAAATTATGTCTTGATATTGTGGAGTCTCTTAGACATTCTAATTAGGACGATTAGTCTATTAACGTTCTGTTTACTTAGGAGGTGTAGTGAATTCAAATTTACATAGAATTTTGCAAAGTTGTTTTATTGATTGACTTTCATAGATTTTTATAAAGTTACATAAACTTTTACAGAGTTAATAATAGAATCGTACAAAGTTTATAGTCGATCTAAAACACATTGATGATTGAACTAACAGATGATAATTGTTAAATTTAATTTCATGTTCCAGAGGCTGAATAAAAGAGTTTCTAGTCAATCCAAAACACATTGGTGCTTGAACTTGATGAATCTTGATGCGATGGCATTTAGGAGGTTGTCAATTGATGCAATTGTGTATGGAGTGATGCGTGGCTCTCATTATGGCTGAAATCATAATATTTTCAAGCAGTGGCGTAGCTAGAATTTCAATTCCGGGGGGCCTTTCAGAAAATACTTTTAAAAAATAAATAAACTTTTGATGTATTTTAACTCAAAAACTAATTCAAATCAACATAATTATTTACTGACTCTTTACATAAAAATTAGAAATCATAAATACAAAATTTACAGGTGCAATAATTAATAAATTGATCTATTTAATAAAAACAAAATTATAAAGAAAAAAAATTTTCTTAAATTATCGTAACAAAAAATATATTATATATATAATAAGTTACACAATATAAGTGAGAGGGGGCAGGACCCCTTCCTCCGCCATTGTTTTCAAGGGCAAACATCATTTTACACCACAAGATTTAGGGATCAACTTCCGAATGGACTAATAGGTTTAATTTCATCATTTTACTCTATGTGATTTTGAGATCACATCAATTTACTCAATCTGCCTATTTCACTATTAAATCATCAATTAAGTTAAAAGTATTCTTAATATTTATTACAAATTCTTATATATTTTATTTTTCATTAAGTGACTAATTATTTTGATTTAGCTACTTCTTTTTTAAAATTAGTGCATTTAATCAAACTACAAGGTCATTACATTTACAATTACATTAAGTTTAATTGCTCTTATAATTTGTTTAAATGCACTCATTTAAAAGAGTAGCTAAATTAAAATAATTAATCACTTAATGAAAAATAAAATGAGTAAGAATTTTTAATTAATACCAAGAATGCCCTTAACTTAATAAATGATTTAATAGTTGAAATAGACAAATAGAGTAAATTGATGTGATCTCAAAATCACATGAAGTAAAATGATGAAATTGAAACCTAGTGTTCCATTCTGAAATTAACCTCCAAAAGCTTGGGGTGTAAAGTGATGTTTGCCCTATTTTCAAATCAACAAAATAAGAAATCTATATGCTCACACCAGTAGTCTGATACTATTGGTATTCCTTCTCACTGTGTAGTAGTAAAAAGTTTTAAGTTTTAAGTTCGACACTATGTTGGGATTTGCACTTTGCACTAACTAAAAGATTATAAAAAAAATAAGAGAAAATGTTGAGCAGGAATCAAAATTAGCAATTTATACAAAATTATGAGTTGATGTGGGTTCATAGGATTTAGACATACACGCAGAGCCAGAGCAATTTTCATATCACCGGTAGTGGTGGGTTGGGTGCTTTTGTGTTCAGAAGTTTCAAACTTGAAAAAGAAGATTCGAGCCTAGCCTCATGGAGACTTAATCAATTAGCATTTAGCAGCACTATTTGTTTCACCAGAAATTATAATCGCTGCTAACTAACAGAGTTGAATAAGTAGTTCCAGCTTTATTCAGAAATTAGGGCTCATTTGGTAAGTACGATTGGATTGGATTGGATTGGATTAGATAACTCTCCAAATTCAATGTATTTTTTTTAATGTGAAAATGGATGGGTTTTCATTTTAAGGGGATTAGAGGGAGTAGAGATAGAAGAAAACTTGTCCAATCCAATCACCTTAAAATAGTAGGATTAGAAAATATAAGTTTCCTTCTATGTCTAACCCTATATAATCTTCCTACAATAAAACTGCATCCATTTTTATATTCAAAATACATTAAATTTTGAGAGTTACCACCCAATCCAATCCAACGCAATACGACTCACCAAACGAGGCCTTACTGCTGTTACTGATCGATCAAGCTGCCACAAGAAGAGAAAAGTTGAGAAACCATGCGGTGTCGACAGATAATCTTTAAGCAATAGTAGTACTTAAGAATACCTATTTTGAGCTAAGCTGGTTTCACCATTCAAATCTGATATGAGCTCTTCCAATTCATCAACGATGGCAGAATAACAGAAACGATATTGCTCCTGATCAACAAGAAGTTGGAGAGAGTTGGAATAATTCTTGAAGAACAAAAATTGCAACACAATATGAGACAGACAACAGTATTCTGACTTACATATTTACAACAAAACAGAGCAGTATTCTGAAATATTAGTGACATTTGATATCAACTATACATTAGATATTTCGAATTACACAATTATGATAAGATATCACTTTATGAACATCTTGTTAAACTCTGATTTCTCCTACTAAGATTAAAAGATTTTAACCATCACATCTCTATGAAGCAAAAAGATACCAACGAAACTTTCAGGTGCAGTAACTTCAGCTCCAGTACCAACACCATGCGTAACCATAGAAAGAGACTCACTAAAAGAAAAGCTTATGGCATCAACAAGAAAATGCCCTTCATACTTCTTTCATAAGTAATGAGATTTATTGAAACCACCAAGGAGGCGCAGCCCATGTACACAGACAAAGACAATACATTGGAAAACTTTGTGTAGAGAAAGTAGTGTATAAAAGAGAAATAAGAAGAGATGAACCATTCAGCGAAGTAAAGAATGCTCCACTGAAATGCTCAACTATTTCTCTCCAGCCATACCAAGAGGAACAAGGGAATGGCCATCCAAGCTTTGCTAAGTTACAAACCCATGAAGGAAATGGTTTTGTTTTGGTTATTATTTTTAATTACAGAAGGAGCGGAAAAATGAGAGGATAGTAAGAGGGGAAATAATGAGGGTTTTCAGGTTTTTATTTCATTCAATATTTTCATTTCTGCCCTATTCCTCCCTCCTCGCCATAGATCTATCCTGTGTTTAACTAAATCCAAAACTAGAAACCGTATTTATGAAATGTGGGTAATTTGGCTAAATTCCCTATATTTATAGGCCAAGGGGAATTTCCATTTTTCACAGAAAGCTTCTGTGAGATAGGAACTGGGTACTCCTTTCCGACCTATTCTACCTTAAAGCTACAAGAAATTTGCACGTAGCAAAAGATTCAAACAAATGAAATTGGAATTCATTATGTTAGCCTGGTTTAAAGCATAAAAAGAGAGTAGTCAAACCAGCAACCATTTAAACACGCAAGGAAGTAGATACCAGTGTCTGGACCATTCCAATCCGCTGAGTCCTAAATGTGGTTATTGTATTAGCGAGATCTAAAGCAGACATGTCCCCAGCAAGAATTCTTTGGACTGTATTATGAATTGTGCAGTATGTTCCCGTTCTCCCAATTCCTGCACTGAGCAAGAGAGTAAGTGTGTCAGGCAAACATGTATATACTTACCAAGCATCATCATCAAAGACCTATATGCAAATCATAAAAAATATTTTAACCTGCAGTGCACCACAATTGGGCCAAGGTTTGGTGGTACTTGATATATTTGTTTCAAGATTTCACGGACAGCAATTGTGTCCATGGGAACTCCATGGTCAGTCCACTCAGGATACTGAATATGCAACACGGACATGGGTGGTTCCTCTGACTACAATAAGAAATAGAATATGAGATTACAATGGTGGTTAAAATTCCAACAACACATTCAAATAGTACTAATAAACATCTGAGGTCACAGGTCAAGAGGACTGCATAGAAGCATATTATTGTTAATTGGTTAAGAGAGAGGAAGGCTTCCAATGCCTTCTAAAAAAAAGCGTGCTTGGAACTAGAACCGGATTAAAATGGAATTTCAAGGACAAAGTTTCTGCACTTAGATCTGGGAATTTCTTTCTAAATTTCTTAAAATAAAGCCTTAAAAGCTCCAGTTTTTGTGTGAATTCAAATTTATAATTTTGGGAATTAACATCTAAATCTTTGAAACTCATTGTGCAATTATATTCCAATTATGACTATTGAGAAAGAGGTGAGAAACCCTGATTATGAGAAGAAAGATAGAGGATGGAGAGATTAAGTTCTAGATCTGTGTTGGAAGTGAGTTCAAAGAGAGAAGAGAGGAGATAAACAAAATGAAATTAGGGACCATGGGGACACTGTTGGAATTGGGAGAGTACTAAAATGTTGGTATATTGGAATAGATTAATGACAGTGGGTATTTTGGAATAAACTCTCCCATAATTGGCCATGTCAGCCAATTTCCCAATAAAATAAAACCTCAAGCTTTCTACAACCTTTAGCCACGAACTATCCCACCAAAATCAGAATAAAAACGGAACATAGCTGTAGGCAAAAGGAATATTCAATGGTCACCCACTATGGCCATGAAAAGTGTTCATTGGTGAATAAATAAATTCATACATATGTGACAAAAAAAAGGTTTAAAATGTAATCTATCTAAAATTCCAACAATAAATCTTCAAGAGCCCAAAGCATTTAAAGCACAAGAATATAGGACAACAAATGGGAGCACTGCCTGTGATTGATTATGGTGCAAAAAGAATCAAGCTTAAAAACTAATTTATCTTAAAATCCTCAAACATCTTCTATAGCCTCAAGCCTTTAAAGCATAAGTTATTATAGAACAACACAAGGTGGGAGACAAGTGACATAAGATATTACAAGGTGGTTACTGCTGACAATAATGATGATTTATGTATGTTGTAAATGAAAAGAAATTAGAAGGCATAAAAAATAACAATATGAGAGACAAAGCAGAATGCTAAAAGACTCCTCAAAGAGTATAGCTTTATTTATAAGCTTCAAATAGAACTCAAACACTCCAAGAAGTACCAAAAGAGTCCTCAAAGAAAGAGTCTAAGACTGACATTTTTAAAGGATATTGAATTAAGAGGAATTCTAGTAATAGTCTCCCAAACCAACCGTAGAAGCAAACTCTCTCTTTATGGCGTGGATGTTCAAGAAACATTAAAACTTTCTTTTTTCTTTCATATCATAAACGGAGCCTTGGCGTTCCACTGCCTTGATTTTCCAGTCTTCACAAGTAAGCAAGGAATTATATTTTATTTTCATATTTGCTCCAATTTTGATCTGGGACTTAAGAGTTGATGAACAAAATGAGCTGCCGGTTTCATTTTTAGGGGTTGGAACTCTATACTGCTTACTCGTAACTTGCGAGTGGCAAAAGACGAATAAAAGTGGTACTAACGCAGTGATGAACTTTCAATGGTAGACACCAAATGATGAAGTCGGTAAACCTAAAGGTCCAACGATTGTATGAAGAAAGAGTGACATTAGCTTTGGTTCGCAGTGTGTTAATGCCTGTCAACAGGGTAAAAAAGGAAAAACAAGTGGTATCTGTTTCAATATTTCTTGATTTTTACATCCATGTTTCATGCCAAAAAGAGAGAGTTTGCTTCTTTCGGCGATTGCTAGAATTCCTCAAGATCCAAATTTACTTAATAACAGTTGAATTTAAGAATTCCATATAGTCTTTCTTTTTATAAGAAAAAACACGTTAATGACATTTAGTCTTTCGGTTAGCTCATAATGAATGGAACCTGAAAACAATCACTACTTTTTTTGTAAATTATACTGCATTATGCTATCCCTGATGTACCAAAGGGCTCCCTAATCTATTTAACTTTGTCACAGTCCTAGTAGGAGCAATCATTCCTATACAAGTATCTTTAAAAAAAAATAAGAAAACTGATATGGCATAAGTTCTAACTTTTGGAGAGGAAGGTATATTATGCAATGACTACCTCATTATACTTCACCTCCAACAGGCGCAATACTAATGAAGAGTCGGTAGTTCTTAGCCACTCAGTGGCTATACATATATTGCCGAATTCCCTAGCGCCATCTTCTGCCTGAAAGTAATCTCCACATTTAATCATCTGCACATACATGTGAAAAGATTAAGAAATGACCATCTGCACATACATGTCAAAAGATTAAGAAATCAGGAAATGATAATAATTTTAGGATAGTGTAAACTTCTTTATCCACCTAATCTCAAAACGAAATTACCATTTTAAACTCAGAAGCATAAAATGACAAACTTGGAGTAGTATCCATGTTCTTTTATGAAGAAAGTGTCAAGGATTCAAGAATCATTAGGTAGGATCATTCGGAAAGAGTTGTAAAACCCAGACTACAGCTGCTTATTCCAGTTTTGCATGAATATCAAAGTCACGTAACCTTATATCTTCCAATCAGAAGATGCCCAATAATACTATCTGCAGCTCAACACAGGAAAATACCTTGTAATAGTCGACTAAGCGAGTAAGCATGATGACCACAGGGCAACGCTGCTCAAGTACCATCTCCCAGAAATCCTCATAGGTATGCGAAAGTGGACCTTGTGTTGCTATAAACCGGGAAATGCTTTCAGAGGAACTAGTCTACAATCAAAATTCGTTACTGAATAGTCATGAATGTGTTGCTATGCTGCCTACTATATTTTTTCTAAGGCTAATGTCAAATACCAAAATAATTCTCTATTTAGGGACATAAATTACCGTGATTAAGCTGGCGTTGATGTAGCCCATTGCAGAAGGTCTATAATCCTTACAAGAGTTAAGAACAACCCTATTTTTGTCAACTAAAGCCAACAACAAAAAATCATACATATGAACCATGAAAAGCAATTTTCAACATGTAAATTGTAAAATGAAAAGAGCCCAGATTGAGCCATACAGGGTAAGACATCGGTGTACCGGTTTTTGCTCACATTGACACTGTCAAGAGCCACAGTGCAATTCCTCTTCATCTCAGATTGTGTTATCCTCTTGGCCTAGCAGTGTTGAGAAATTTAATAATCTAGTTTGTGAGAATTACAAAAATAAATAAACCAGGAGAAAAGACCTGTAGCTGAGCGAACTCCTGGTCGATATGGTGAGGCTTCTGGAGCTTGTCTTTGAAGAACTTGAGAGCATGAGAGCAGTACTTGTACTGATCCGCGGTGAGGACGAGTCTCGAGGCGCAAGAAGAATCGGCTGAAATGCCCAAGGAAGGGAGGGGTTTAGCTGCGGCGGAAGAGGCAGTGGCGGCCATCGCCGTCGATCTCCGGTGGCTGCGGGAGCGCCTGGAAATGACGTTCCCCAGTTTTGGTAGAAAGCAATTTGATTGAGAATTACTTGGTATCGTAATATTGCGATTGGGGATTCTATTTTTATATCACCGGCAGAGAAGAGGGTGATTCAAACTTGTAAATACGATGGATCGATCTTGGTTAGGCTATTGCCTATCCGATACGATCTTTTTTAAGGCTTTTTACTTCAAATGGCTTTTCACCTTACTACTCAATCTCAATTTACTCAATAAATTAAATTTTGTCTCAATTAATCCTCTGAATATATCAACAAAATTACTTAATTTTTGTCCAAAAATTTTAAATTATGTTAAATTTCGTTAAATTTACTTATGTGACATAACATCATCTATTAAAATATAAATAATTTCCTCTTAGCTTGACACATGCCCTTCTATTTCATTATAATTAATTATTATCCTAGATATTTAATTTTAATTTTGAAAAACAATTTAAAGCTGAAGAATAATTGAACCCAAAATTCATCCTCTCCATCCAACATCTCCGATAAACACCCACCATCACTAGAGGAATAAACCTCTTCTCCTCCCCACCCACCATCTCCACTCACTCTCACCTTGCTCCTTCAAAGCCTTAATCTCTTCTTCCATAGCAACAATAGTTGAGAAATTGCAGCAAATACAGAGCAGAGCACAGCAGAAGTCGACGAAATCAAAGCGCGTTACAGCAACCTTCATCATCCGTCGCTCATTTGTTCTTTCTCTAATTGCATCCATGAATGACGTCTGCCTTCTTTATATGAGTGTTTCTCTCTCTCAACACTCAGTTGATCTGTTTCCGTGTTGGGATTGTCGCAAAATCTCTTTGCGCGCGCTAGATTTGAACAATTTTCAGCGGATAAGCTTCCTCACTGTAAGTTTTTACCACCCAAATCTCTCTCTGTGTGCAACTCTTGAGCTCCATTATTGGTTTATGAGAAGCTGAAAAAAACCCAATAAAAAGAAAAGAAATCAAAACTTTCAGTACTTGAAAGTGCTCAGCTTCAAATTGAACTGCCTGTTCTGGCCTTTATTTTCTTTCCCTTTTTGATCTGCTGCTTTCTTAGTAACCATATGTGAAATTTGCTGCAATTTCCCAACTATTGTTGCCATGGAAGAAGAGATTAAGGCTTTGAAGGAGCAAGGTGAGAGTGAGTGGAGATGGTGTGTGGGAAGGAGAAGAGGTTTATTCCTCTGGTGATAGTGGGTGTTTATCGGAGATGGTGGGTGGAGAGGATGAATTTTGAGTTCAATTATTTTTTCTTTAGCTTTAAATTGTTTTTCAAAATTAAAATTAAATATCTAGGATAATAATTCATTATAATGAAGTAGAAGGACATGTGTCAAGCTAGAATGAAGCCATTTATATTTTAATGGATGATATTATGCCACATCAGCAAATTTAACGGAAACGGAAGTTATAGTGTTTGGACGAAACTGAGATAACTTTGTTTACATAAGCCATGCTCAGGGGATAATTGAGACAAAATTTATCTAAGGGGATAAATTGAGATTGATTGGCGCGTTCAAGGGGCATTTGAAGTAAATTAATTTAGGCTTTTTACCTTAAATGCACACTGTACTCGCTTCTATGTTTCACTTTGCACCCTATTCTAATTATTCGTTCAAAATGCACCATGAAGCGGACGAGTTGGCCCACTCAGGTGATTTTATGTTAACTTATATCAATTTGGGGTCAAGATGGGGACGTGGCGCCTACCTGGATGAAAATAAGCTGAATCAAAAAGTGCAAAGGTTGAACTTCACAATCCAAATGAAAATAAGCTGAACCAAAATAGCTTCCACCCCATCTCCAACTATGCCATCTCCACCCAAACTCATACCATAGCCCATGAGCAAGAACCAGAGCCAAATCTCCAGCACTCAACACAGGCACTCGATCGAGATCACAAACCAATCGAACAGGGTCCAAAATCAGAGCAAAAATCCTAGAAATTAACCATGCAACACGAAATCGACCCCATTGAATCCCCAAACAATCTCGTGGAGTTCCTAGAACCCTAATTACGAAGACGCAACCCAAACACCAATCATTCCCGTAAGGCCACCACCAAATTCAATCGATAGTCCTCTAAAACCCCCTAATAACTTATCTTTTTCGATCCCATGTTTGACAGAGAAGGTTTGAGGTGGAGCAACAAGTCGGCGTGGAGGCGGTGCGTGATCGCCGACGGTGAAGGTCGGAGTGCACGGAGGTCGATACATCTGAGTCCCCCAGTTCCATTGGTGGTGGCGGTATCACCAGGAGACGTCGGGAAGGTGCGTAACAGTGCAAGGCAGCGACAAGGATTTCCGGCGAGACGCCAGTCGTCTTTCGACGATGATGAACAACTTAGATGTCGTATGTTTTTTTGTAGATAGAACCGTTATGAGCTGAACGGTGCAAGTGGCGTCGCTAAACGACAGCTAGTTGGTCAATCATTATTTATACATCATTTTGATGTCATTCAATGCCCTTTTACTTGTCTTTTGAGTGATTTGGTGCCATTAATAGGAGAAAATGATCAATCTTGTGAGCTATGTGCAGAATTGGAAATACAAGTGAATTATGAGAAGAATGCAAAAAGAATGGCTCAGTTTGGAGTTATAATGAGGAAGTTGTCCTCAAGGCAATATCGGGCCCTAAATAATGTCCTGATCTGAAGCCATGCGCCTATTTAGGGCCAAGACCAAGAACCTCGAATCAAGTCATTCGGGTCCTAGAATCATGTCTGAGGACCAGCAGAAGAAGCCCAAGGTGAGTCGGAGTTCATGCCAAGACGTGTCCTTGACATGTCTCAAAGATACTTCATCTGCGCCTTAATCCAAGTCCTAGAACTAGCCCAGACGAGCCATGGGGCGTCTTCAGAGCTCTCAGCCAAAGATCCAAGAAAGGTGCCAACCATGCTTTGTTGTCCAAGAAAGTCTCAGAATCTTCCAGAATCAGCTTTGCCGCACAAGAAAGATCTTTTCTTGTGTAGCCTAGTCCGCAACCTAGCCCGTGTCCCTACCAAACTAGGAAACATATTTTAGCGTTTCATTAAGGGTCTTTTGGTCTTTGTAATTCAGGTTTAAACTACTAGTTTTTAGGGGAAGCCCTAAGAGTATTTAAGCTAAGTTTCAACGTGAAACTAGGGTTCCCAATCTTTGTGAGCCGCATAGGTTTGTTTTCAGCATAATTAGACACTGTTTTGTTCTTGCGAGGAGTTGAACGCAGATAAGCTTGAAGATTGCTTGGATGTGTGCCTTGGATCATCACTATTCTCAGTGTTTCCTCTTTTTCTCTTTAAGCTTTGTTTTGTAATTATGAATTCTTTTAAGCTTTATATCAATACAATGCATGAGTAGTTTTTCACATAATTAGGGCTGCTTGAAGCCCTAGCCATGTAGTTTATTAATGTGCTTTTGGCCCTTGGTTCACCTGTTTTGAATACTGGATATAATTGTGATTACTGTGCGTAATGATCTTAGTTTGTGTTGATGAGTGTGATGTCACCTTTTATGCATAAACTATCGATAAATAATTGCTTGTTTGACTGATCATCTTCTTGTGGTTATTAGCATCAACGGTAGTGGCTTTACATCTTACTTGTAATCCAGTTCATGACAACCTAGATTATTGATCCTTCTCTAGAGGCAGTTTGATGTCATTAAATTTCCCTTTGTGCTATATGCATTCTATTGAATAGTTGTGGTAGCGAGTTTGAGAGACCTTTGTGTTGGTGGAATTAAAGAGCAAGAAATATGCAATTCAATTCTAACAGTTATAAAATCCTTGCAAGTGCACAAATCGATAAGAATAGTATAGTAGCACAGCAAGAGTCGATCCCTCGAGGACTTGTATCAACGTTATGACCACTTTAGTTCAGATTTATTAACTTAGTGAAAACACACACACACACACACAGGGGGGTGGTGTTTATGATGTGAGAACTGAAATTTAAAGACAAGTAAAATAAAATGCAGAAAATAACAATGCAAGAATTAACGGTTGATTGATTATTAACTAAGGCGAATTAAGGCTTACTATCCACTCTAACCAATTATAGTTACTAATTAGATTTCCTTGACCTAATTACTATGCATTTTCTGAATTAGGTGTCCGTGCTTAGGACCTGGCGTTGGTTCACTAGACATATCTTATCCCTCTTACTTAGCATGTTCTAAACAGGGCATATGCCTAGAATGTCTATCACCTACCTTTTCAAATGATGCATGAAGTTCAAAGAGAATTTAATGACACCACATTAGCCTAGCAAAGTGACATGCAATCCTAGGTCGTTATGAGTTAAGATTACAAGTAAGAATACTTTCAATGCTCTAAATCACAAGATGATATGACGGTCACTCAAGCAAACAAGATGATATGACGGTCACTCAAGCAAACAAGATGATATGACGGTCACTCAAGCAATTACATCAATAATTATATGCAAACAAGGTAGCTAATATTATAGGCATAAATTAAGGTCATTAAGCACAGTAATCCAACTTATTCAGCATGCATAGCAATCATAATCAAGAGCTAGAAATCCAATCAACAAGCTAACATGGCTAGGGCTTCAAGCAGCCCTACTCCTATTGACTACTCACACATAACTGAAATAAACACAAGCGTAATTGAATTCATAATTAAATTGCAGTAAAAATAAGGTTACAAAAGATATTGTGAAGAACAGGTGCATCAGAAGACACGACAGAGCCTTCTTCTCCAAGCTCCACGCCCAATAATCTGTGTGTAAAATATTATTTCTAAAATATGGTCTCTAATTATCCCCCAAAACACTGAACAAAGGCTCCCTTTTATAGACAAAGGGAAAACCTTGTTCTATAAGGATTGGTATTAAAAACACTATCCTAGAATGTTCTGGAATAGTTATTGTACTTCTAATTAATTACAAAGTCCTTAAAATCTATTAGAACCAATCAGAACATTGTTGGGAGTGTGAATGCAAGCTGGCAAGTGGGAACGCAAGCTGGCCAGTGGGAACACAAGCTGGCCGTGGCAGAGGCTAGGGCTCCGAACTTGGCTTTTGGACTGTCTTCGTAATCAGGATCTGGGACTGCGCTTTTGAAGCTCATCATGAGTATAGTAGAACCGCATCTTCGTTCAGGCTTGGCGCAAATGTTGTCAGGCTTAGCGCAGAGGGAGAACCTCTTATCCACCGCTGGCGAAACAGGGACCCCGGGCTTAGGCGCACATCTGGGCTCGGATGGGAGTTCTTGGGACATGTCCTCAACCTGCCTTGGCGCGACCTTGGCACTTCTTGGACCTGACCTTGATGTCATGAAACACAGGTTTGAGACCCGGAGGGCCTGATATGAGGTACTTGGCCAGTGGCCCAAAATAGGCGCACTGGCGCACTCAGGACTCCGTTCAGGACCTGATATTGAAATGAGGACATCTCCGTCATCTGGACTCCGATTTGAGTCATTCTTTTTGCGTTCTTTCCAGATTTTACCTATCTTTCTAACTCTTCACAAGTCTCACAAGATTGATCATTTTCTACTATTGATGGCACGAAATCATTCAAAAGACATGTAAGAGAGGCATATAAAGACATCAAAATGATGCATAAATAACGACTGATCAAATCATCTTCTTGTGGTTATTAGCATCAACGGTAGTGGCTGTACATCTTACTTGTAATCCAGTTCATGACAACCTAGTTTACTGATCCTTCACTAGGGGCAGTTTGATGTCATTATATTTCCCTTTGTGCCATATGCATTCTATTGAATAGTTGTGGTAGCGAGTTTGAGAGACCTTTGCATGGGCATCAGATTTTGTTAATTCAAAGTAATGGAATCTTGGAAATCACGTTAATAACTTGATTGGTTAGGGTGGTTAGGGTGGAATCTTGGAAATCACGTATTTAATCAATCAATACAATCATCTTTACTTCTGTTTTCATTTGTCTTGCATTTACATTGCAAATTCTGAATCAGGTGCCCATGCCTAGGTCCTAGCGTTTGTAAAATAAACATATATTATTATCTCTTCTTAGCATGTTTTAGACAGGGCATATGCCTAGAACGTCTATCACCTACCAGTTAGGTGATGCATGAAGTACTAAGAGAATTTAATGACACCATACTAGCCTAGAAAAGTGATATGAATTCCTAGGTTGCCATGAATTCTGACTACAAGATTGTTTTTTAACCTTAACCTCATGATGCTAATGAATCAAAAGATGATATGACGGCCACTCAAGTAATTCCATCAATAATTTATGCAAACAAGGTAGCAAGTCTCATAAGCATAAAAGAATGGTAGTTAAACCAGTAATCAGAATTATCCAGCTTGTATAACAATCAAGATCAAGAATAAAAATCTACTTAACGAGCTAACATGGCTAGGGCTTCAAGCAGCCCTAATTCTAAAAGGAACTACTCACACATAACTGAAATTGAAACAAACATAATTGAATTTGTTAAAGTAAAGCAATAAAAGCAAAGATACAGAGAAGATTATTGAAGACGAGACACAACAGAAGACCACACCAAGGCTTGTCCTCCAATGCTCACGTCCAACTCTCTCACAAGCAGGAACTAAAAACTGTTTAAATTTAAAAGCAGAATTACAATGTAAATTGCGGGTAGGGTGTCTAGATATGTATCCTTTACCCACGAATCCTAAGGTCCTTTATATAGGCCTCTAAACCTTTACAATGTAGGAAATAGTTTTGGATAAACTCCTAATCAGAAACTGACTCAAAACTCCTATTCTAGTTTGAATTGAAAAGGACTTAAAAGAGAAATCCTTCTTGGACTTGGACTAGGATTTGCGGCAACACTGTACAATAAGTCTTCTGAGCTTTCTTGCACGCCAAGGTAACTTTTGGAATCTTCTGGATGTTACTTGGACGTCAAAACCTAGGCTGGGTCGCCCCTGGACATGTTTTACATAGCAAGGCCCTAAATTAGCACTTTTGAGCCTCTTACGGACTTATTGAGAACTTGTCATGTCCTGGCTCAATATGACTGAGCCAAACCACGTCTTGGGCTGGCATATGATGTAACTTGATGAATTATGGGATTTAGCTCACTCAGAAGTTGGCAAAACCTGGAGATCGCAAAACTGCGCCCTAATTAGGGCGCATACGTGTCTTAAGGCGCACCTATGCGCAAAGACTCGATACCTGGCTCTCGGCTGGGATCCTTGGGACATGACAATGGGGCGCATAGCAGGACCTCGCTAGGTGCATGACAGGGCTCCGATGGCTTCAGTTTAGGGCGTGACTTAGGACATGACAAGGGTAGGTCCTTGACCTCGATAGGAGCCTGATCGGGGAACCAATTGGGACTCAGATGGGAAGTTCTTGGGACATGTACTCGACATATCCTGGCAAGACCTTGGCACTTCTAGGAAATGAACTTGATGTCATGAGACACAGGTTTGGGACCCGGATGGCCTGATATGAGGTACTTGGCCAATGACCCAAAATAGGGTGCACTAGCGCACTTAGAAGCCAGTTTAGGGCTTGATATTGAAATGGGGACATCTCCTTTATTTGAACACCGATTTGAGTCATTCTTTTTGCGTTCTTCTAAGAATTTATCTATCTTTCCAAATCTACACAAGTCTCACAAGATTGATCATTTTCTACTATTGATGGCACGAAATCATTCAAGAGACATGTAAGAGAGGCATATAAAGACATCAAAATGATGCATAAATAATGACTGAACAACTTGGTTATTTAAGATCTTGGAATTCACACATTACACATGACTCGTACTATCATGGCATACCTTTTAGTTTTGCAAAGTGTGTTGACTTTCATTGATTCTTGTTAGCTTGTTAAAGATGACTGCCTCTAGCATCTTAGGCGAATAAGTAAAGTGTTTGTGGGTAACATAACTGGTAAACCCTCAGGAGAAAAAACTCCTCCTACTAGGGACACCTAGGGGTTTAAATGATTTATCCTTAACTAAAATCGAATCTTTTAGTTATAATGAGGTGCATCATTTTGATGTCATTCAATGCCATTTTACTTGTCTTTTAAGTGATTTGGTGCCATCAGTATGATAGAATGATCAATCTTGTGAGCTATGTGCAGAATTGGAAAGACAGGTGAATTATGAGAAGAATGCAAAAAATAATGGCTCAGTTTGGAGTTATAATGAGGAAGTTGTCCTCAAGGCAATATCGGGCCCTAATCCATATCCTGATCTAAAGCCATGAACCTTTTTAGGGCCAGGACCAAGAACCTCGAATCAAGTCATTCGGGTCCTAGAATCTTATCTGAGGACGAGTAGATCAAGCACAAGGTGAGTTGAGGTTCATGCCAAGACGTATCCCTGACATGTGTCAAAGATACTTCTACTGCGCCCTAATTCGAGTCCTAGGACTAGCCCAGACGAGCCATGGCGCGTCTTCAGAGCTCTCAGCCAAAGATCCAAGAAAGGTGCCAGCCATGCTTTGATGTCCAAGAAATTCTCAGAATCTTCCAGAATCAGCCTTGCCGCACAAGAAAGATCCTTTCTTGCGTCACTAGCCCGCGGCCTAGTCCGTGTCCTTGCCAAACTAGGAAACCTGTTTTAGCGTTTAAATAAGGGTCTTTTGATCTTTGTAATTCAGGTTTAAACTCCTAGTTTTTAGGGGAAGCCCTAGGGGGTATTTAAGCTAAGTTTCAACTTGAAACTAGTGTTCCCAATCTTTGTGAGCAGCATAGTTTTGTTTTCAGCATAATTAGACACTGGTTTGTTCTTGGGAGGAGTTGAACTCAGAGAAGCTTGAGGATTTCTTGGACGTGTGCCTTCGATCATCACTATTCTCAGTGTTTCCTCTTCTTCTCTTTAAGCTTTGTTTTGTAATTATGAATTCTTTTAAGCTTTATATCAATACAATGCGTGAGTAGTTTTCCACAGAATTAGGCCTGCTTGAAGCCCTAACCATGTAGTTTATTAATGTGATTTCGGCCCTTGGTTTACATGTTTTGAATATTGGATATAATTATGATTACTGTGAGTAATGATCTTAGTTTGTGTTGATGAGTGTGATGTCACCTTTTATGCATAAACCATTGATGAATAATTGCTTGTTTGACTAATCATCTTCTTGTGGTTATTAGCATCAACGGTAGTGGCTTTACATCTTACTTGTAATCCAGTTCATGACAACCTAGATTACTGATCCTTCTCTAAGGGTAGTTTGATGTCATTAAATTTCCCTTTGTGCGTCATGCATTCTATTGAATAGTTGTGGTAGTGAGTTTGAGAGGCCTACGACATATTACCCTAAGAGGGATATAACATTTGTGGAGTGAGCCTTGAGTGGACCTTTGCATGGGCATCAGATTAAGTTAATTCAAAGTAATGGAACCTTGCAAATCACATTAATAACTTGATTGGTTAGGGGGGATAGTTGGCCTTAATTCGACGTAGTTAATCAATCATACGATCATCTTTACTTATGTTTTCATTTGTCTTGCATTTACATTACTTGTCTTCAATTTCAGAGTTCAAAAGCATCAAACCACCCTCATCCCCCCCTTTGGTTTGTGTCTTGTTTGTGTGTTTTGTCAGAGTCTTTTGTGTTTTCTTGGGTTACAAGTTAGTGTCTTAAGTTGAGTCTATGTGGAGTTCTTCTACTGGTTTCTTTATTGTTTGTTTTATCGAGTCTTTATAGAGTTAATTGAGTCTAAAGTTGAATTGGACATTCGTTGATACATAGTCCTTGTGGGATCGATCCTTGCTTGATTTCTATACTGTCTTCTGATTTGTACGCTTGCAAGGTTTTAACTGATAAAGATAGAGTCCATATTCTTGTGCATTATGTTTACCAACACTAGTTGGCTTCGATTTGGAGGCTGAAGGCAAACCCGACGTGGTGGTCGAGTGCCGGCGGGTTTCAGCGTTGTTCTCCAAAGGTTTGCAGATCGTTGCCTTCCATGTTTGATGGTGTGAGCGGTAGTGGACATCGACTATCGACGATGGTGGCGTGGCGCTACCAGAGTCTTGCTCTGCTTTTTTCTTTCTTTGTTTTCTCGGTTGACCTGGTGGGTGTTTGCCCCTCTTTTGATTTTGTTTGCTGTTGTAGATCCATTCGTGACTCACAAACATTCATGCATCCTCACTTCTACCAAGATTTGGGTAGCCAAATGGGACAGGAAAAACATAAAAGGTAAGACCCATAACCCATTTGGGATTTTAGGTGCAGTGGAGCTCTGAGCCTCCGACCCATCTTCTTCACCTAATTTTTCTTTTTCTCTCACCTTTTCTCACACTCTGGTTTATGCTGAAGAATGTGTATGTTTGTCGTTATTTGTCTTTGTTTCTTGTAGCAGGATGGTGAGAGGTTGGCGAGTGATGGTTGTTTGTGCGTATGTTGAGATGGATTTTAGCACATAGGAGGTTTGGGTTTCATGTGAACTAAGAGAACAAGAAGGGATTTTCTAGGTTTTCTTGGCAGTGAGCCAATCTCAGATTTTTGGCAGTGAGGTTGGTTAATTTTTCTGGGTTGGTTTTCTTGGGTTCATGGTGCTTCACCGGGTGAGTGAAGGGAAAAGAATGGACATGGATATTTGTTGCGATTCCCACAGAGTATGGGGAGCCATCAATCCAATTAGCTAAAGAAAGCTAGCGTGTCCAAATTTCCAATTTTGCCCCAATTTTTAACGCCCACTTAATAGTTTCAACGGAAAAGTACCTGAGTGGTACGAGTCGACTGTTTCAGGATGCATTTTGAATGAATAATGGGAATATGGAGCAAAGTGTAACATATAAGCGAGTACAGGGTGCATTTAAGGTAAAAAGCCTTTATTTTATTTTACAACGTATCCCCTACATACATTAGACATTACTGAGGGACTAATCCTAGCCTCCCATGTAATTGAGTAATTCCAGCTAGAGCTGGGCACGGTTCTATATGATTCGGTATTTGGTCGATACTGAAATCATACCAAAATTTTTAGCTGGTTTGGTATGCTTTGGTATTGCACAATTTGGGAATTGAAATCGGATCAATATCATACCGATTGTGTTCCGTATGGTTTCAATACAAACTCTGTTTTGGGCCATAAATTTTAAATTTTCTTTTTGGGCCAATTTTTTGCCTTTTCAATTCAACATAGACCACAATTCATTGCAAAGCCCATCAAAGGAGTAGTTTAATTTTTTTTTAAACAAAAATAAGAGGAGTAACTACATAAGTCCACTATCCTTTTTTTTTACCACCCACTCCTTCCATTAACCATTATTTGTTTTTTTAATTTATAAATTAATATTTGAATTTATCATTGTATCCTTAACTATTAAATAATTTAAATGATATTTTCGTCAGGAATTTTTGGTGAAGCCTACTCAGCCTCTTGGCTTCATAATAATAGAGATGATGATTAAGATAGTTTAATTAACAATCATAAAGAAACCAATTTGCACAATATTCCCACTTTCAATTGCTACAAAAAGTAAGTACAACCCTTATCAATCGACAAGGAAAAGGGATAGACTACTAGCATAAGAGAAAAGAATTAATATAAAGGAATTCAATGCATTAATATCTCCTAGTTTGGAATCTGATTAAGTTAATACCTAAACAAGAGAAGTGTTGATGCAGAAATCGTTCAGACTTGTAGAATTCCTTCTCGATCTCTGCACACAGTAAAAAGAGACAAACAGGGTTAAGGTTGAATCCACGAAGGGGGTGGTTTAACCAAGAACGCTCTGATGCCTAAGTTAGTTTAATCGAGAGAATAAACTGGCAGAGTTTTTATATGAGTTGTGAATTACCTTAGAATTGAGGTGAGACCTTCTATTTATAGTGAAGCTTAGGTGTCACCGAGCATTCAAATTGGTCGATAGGTTTTTGTAATTAATAAATAATTCTTTTTAGGAAAATTTGGAGCAATAGTCCCTGAACTTAACCATAATGTTAGAAATCGTCCCTAAACTTCACTAATAGATTTTGTGTCCCTGAACTTTACCATAATGGTTAATTTAGTCCCTGCGTCCAAAAATCTCACTGACTCCGTTAAATTTAAGGGCATATTCGTCCTTTCTGGTGGGTTTGGCGCTAGGAAACACAATAGGAGCTTAGAAGGTCGATTTTGGCGCCAAATTGAACAAAAAAATTGGTGGCTTATATAGTCTTTCTCTCTCTCTCTCTCTCTCTGATCTAAACGAAAGAGAAGAGAAGAAGAAGAAAAAGCAGACGGAAGAAGAAGAGAAGAAGAAGAAGAAAAATAAAAGGCCACCGGTTGGAGATGTATGCGTCATCTTCATCGAATGGAGAGAGGAACTTCATGACATGCAAGGAATCCAAGTGTGGTGGCTAGATTAAACCCCACACTTCATGGACTGATTTGAATCATGGAAAATGGTTTGAAGCTTGTGAGAACAATCGGGTAAGAAAACGGGGTTTAAATTTTAATTTTTGTAGTTAATTTGTGATTTGTGTGTTGTTTTGGTATAATTTTGACATTGGGTATGACAAAATAATCAGAACAAGAAGGAGAGATGGCCTTTTTGGGAGTGGGTGGACAAAGATACTTGTCCAAGAGGAAAAGACGTTCTCCCGGGTTTGCTTAGGAAATTAAGAGGGATGAAAAATGAGGTCAGTACACTATAAGAAGAGAAGATGCGATTAGAAGAAAAATTACGAGTTTTGGAACATGAAAAGAAGGAATTGGAGTGCCCAAATGGAGAATTAAGGAAGGAAGCAACCAATTTGGGAATTCGGACTGTGGGATACGAAGAAAGAGAGAAACAAATGTGGGGAGGATTGCTTATGTCATGGTTGGTGGTGTTATTGGTCTTCATGTTGGTGATGAAGTTGGTGACCGTGACATACATGGAAGATAGTTGAAAGCAAATTCGAAGGTCAATTAATGTTGTGTTGTTGTTCTTGATGTTGTTATTTTGTGTTGTTGTTTGTGGTGTATTAGTTGTGTGTTTTATGAAAGACTTATGGAATGGAATCTTGGGTTTGAAGGTCCATTGATTAAGAAATACTTGCACTTACTTGAAGTTCCATTCATTAAGAAAGACTTCCAAATGTCAACTTCCTAAAGAAAAGGTAGCACGATTCAATAACAATGAACAAATCTTCATTGAATAAAAACCAAATGTGGCACCAAATTGTCCACTTCCAAAAGCAAATGTAGCACCATTCATTAACATTGAAAATCTGCTTCATTGAATAAAATCCAAAAATAGCACCAAATTGTTCACTTCCAAAAGCAAGAGAATACAAAATACACATACAGTCATGTTTACATTCGCAAACATGGTGAATGAGTACAATGCAAAAGTTTTCAAAAGTACGATATTGTGAGTAGCAAAAAATATCTATCATTCTTTGATGGTGTAGCAATTTCTTATGTGGTGCTGGAAGCAGAATCTCCTTCATATTTTCCATGGTGTACGCATCTTAGCTTAAACATTCAATCATGGAGATTTCCTTAACAATGGTTGCGATGAAGCTTGGGAAGCAGATGGTGTGAGTGGCTGTGATGCAGATTGGGGATCAGATCCACTAACTGCCTGTGATGCTTGGACTGGCTGTGATAATGTAAAAAAACGTTGGTGTGGCTGTGAAGATGTTGCTCCATAATTGGTCAATATAACAGAAAATGACAGTAATCAAACGCAAAGCACCGTCTCAGTAATGAAACACATAGCACATTTCCAATACTAATCAAACACACACACACACACACACTTCTAAGACAGAGCACATTTCCAATACTAATCAAACACACACAGACATCAGATTTCCAAGACAGAGCCTTAATCAAAATCATAACACATCCCTAATCAAGTGCAAGACAATCTTAACATAGCTCTCTAATCAAACATGCACTTACTTTCTTTGTTTTTCTGTCCATCCTTGGTCTACACTTCTTAGCTTGAATATTCAATCTTGAAGAAGTCCGTAACACTTGATGAGATGAAGCTTGGGCAGCAGATAGTGTGACTGGCTGTAATGAAGCTTGGGGAGCAGATGCACTAACTGGCTGTGATGCTTGGACTGGCTGTGATGAAGATTGGAGATCAGATGCTTGGATTGGTTGTGATGATGTATCAATTGGTTTTAGTGGCTGTAATGAAGTTGCTCCCTAATTGATCAATATAACAGAAAATGGTCCTAATCAAACACATAGCACATTTCCAATAGACAACATAAATCAAAGTAATAGCCCTAATCAATCACATAGCACATTTCCAATAGACAACCCAAAACAAAATCATAGCCCTAATCAATCACGTAGCACATTTCCAATAGACAGCCCTAAACAAAATCATTGCGCTAATCAATCACATAACACATTTCCAATAGATAGCCCTAAACAAAGTCATAGCCCTAATCAATCACATAGCACATTTCCAATAGACAGCCCTAAACAAAGTCATAGCCCTAATCAATCACATAGCACATTTCCAATAGACAGCCCTAAACAAAGTCATAGCCCTAATCAATCACATAGCACATTTCCAATAGACAGCCCTAAACAAAGTCATAGCCCTAATCAATCACTTGCACTTGCTACCTGTAAGCCGAAGGTAGTATGGGAGACAAGTTTGTTTTCTCCCATTGGTCTGAGGAGGGGACCGGGTACACCATGGGGTTATAAGCCTTCAAATATGTCTCCTGCTTATAGCAATTATCAACAAAGTCATAAATGTTACGATGTGCATCCAAAATGCAAGAAATTGCGTGTGAGAAAGGAATTCCACACAATTTCCATCTTCTACATGAACAAGTCCCATTTATGAAAACCACAACAAATTCAGCACCGTACATATGAGTCACTTGGTATATACCCTCCCCTGCCAACCTAGGAAAACAATGGCTCTGTCCAAGCTTGTTCTGCTCTAATATCTTGAACACCCTAGGACCAACTAGATGTCTCCAACCTCTACTTGCAATCCTTCTATTAGCCATCCTCAACATCACATAAGTCCTTATCTTCTAAAGGCATGTCAAAATGGGCTTATCTCTAGCTTATAGGATGCATACATTAAAGCTTTCACACAAATTATTCAGCAACAAATCACACTTAAAAATTTGTTTGAAAATGAGACCTACTCTAATTCCTTGCAGGTCTATTTGCAAGCCACTGCCAAGCAGCTTGATTTAGCTGCTTCATTTTCTCCTTCTCTGCTTCAAACCACGATATAGTAGTTGCCCTAGTTGCTGCCCAAAAAATTTGTTTCAATGTAAGGCCCGGATGAACAGCTCTAAAGTTGTTGTATAGATGCCTTACACACATCCTGTGCTCAATATTTGGAAAAACAGTTTTAAGGGCAGGGATTAAACCTTTCTGCTTGTCACTGATGAAAACCCAAGCATTCTCATTTTCGATCTTCAAATCATCCTTCAATATTTCAAGAAACCACTTCCAAGAATTCTTCGATTCAATCTCCAGAATAGCATAAGCAATTGGGAACATTCCATTGTTCCCATCCACACCAATAGCTGTCAAAATTTGTCCTGGGAAGGGTCCTTTCAAATGGCAGCCATCCAAACCAATGACAGCCCTACAACCCTCCAAAAATCCCTTCTTACAACCACCCAAACACACATACATCCTCTGGATAACAGGTTGATCAACCTGCAACTCAGTTTTTATAACCACTGTACCATCCTTGTTAGCTCATTTCAAATTTGAGCATAGTCCCGTAACTTGGGATATTGCTCTTTGTAGCTGCCTTCCACTATAACTTTCGACAATCTCCTAGCTCTGTATACTTGATTCCTAGTAACATTCATCCTATACTTCTCCCGGACCTCTACTGGAAAAGCACCCACATCCCAGATTGGATTTCTCTTGAACTTATTTGCATACCTCTCTGACATCCATCTGGAATTAGCATACTTGATCTTATCAACCCTTGAACATTCATGATCTAAATGTAGAGTCTTGATTGCAAATGTCTCATGATCTTTAGCAATCTTGGAACCCAGTATAACAAAAGGGCAATGGTTCTTGTTCCCTTCACACTTTGCTCTAACTCTCATCTTGTCATTCTTTTTTATCACGACTTTCCTCCCATGCACAATGGCATACTCTTTATTGCTTCCTTCAATTAATTTCTATTAGCAAATTTCATGCCTAATCCAAATTTTGGGTTTATGAGATCTGTATCTCGCCTATATTGCTAAACATTTTGAAAATTCCAGTCTTTCTTTCTGCACCTCTTCCACGTTGGTTGTTCTACATCTTCCTTGTCACTGCCAGATTGGAGAGTCTCACTGTCTTCACCATCTGAAGATATCTCCCCTCCTGGATTCGTAGAGGGGATCCAATCTGGGTCTATTGCAGTGCCCTCTTTAGTGCCTACTGCCTGTTCCTGCACACTAGCGTCTGCTTTGCCTTGGTCAGTTTCAACCTCAGGTGCTTCATGGTCCAATTCATCGTCACTAACTGTTCAGTCATTATTTATACATCATTTTGATGTGATTTAGTGCCATTTTTCATGTCTTTTGCTTAATTTTGTGCCAACCATAGTAGAAAGTGACGCTTCTTGTGAGACATGTGCAAGATTTGGAAAGATAACCTAATTATGAGAATACAGGAAAAAGAATGGCTCAAATCGGAGTTCAATGAAGGAGATGTCCTTAATTCAATATCGGGCCCTAAGAAGAGCCTGGCGCATCCTTGATGAGCCAAAAATATACTTGTATTTCCCATATATTTAAGTAGTTATTATTATTATTTTGGGAGGAATTGATACTCGAATTTATTATATTGACAGATTTATTCTAGAAGGAGTATTTGGAGCAAAAGAAGGAAGTATATCAATGAAATCCCAATTCAAGTAGGAGAGGGCATATGCTTGCCTATTTCTATTCAAACTAGGAATTAGATTTTCTTATTTTTATTTTACTCCTTTTCAAAGAAGGATTAGGAATCTTTCCTTATAAATACCCAAGCTTGGCTTAGATTTAAAGAGACCAGAATTCAGATTACAAATCTCCATCTAAGAGCACGGCAAAGCTGGGATTTCGGCTACCCTTGTTCTACAAACTGTTTGTTCTCTAAACTTCAATTTTAATGAAATTGTTTCTATTCATTATGAGCATGAGTAGCTAATTTTCTCACTAGGTTTAGACCTAAGCCTTAACATGATTATGTGATTTATCATTTTCCTATGTTTTCGTATATGCATGCTTTGAATCTTTAATCATTGTTTAAAACTATCTTTATGTCTTAATGCTTGATCACCCTTAGGATATTTAGACAAGTACTTTGATGCAATTTTATAGGAATGCCCACCTAAAAATTGGGATTAGCTTCTTGTGATTAAGGATTGTAATACATCAAGGTTAAATGCCATAACTAAGAGATTGCATGGTTATAAAAGATTTTCATGAACTTAATGAATCTTGCATGTAGAATTAGATCTAAATGCCATAGACTAATCGCATTTTAGGTATACATTTTCACTTGAATGCCCACGAGGAAAATATGCTTTCGAAAAATCTAACCTTCAAAGTTGCATGTATTGATTCATAGATTATGTTCTAAGTCACATATGATTGTTAATGGTGAAGGTTGAACCCTAGTACTTGTTTAATTGTTTTTAAACTCAATTTACCCTTGTATTTGTTGCTTGATTTTTATTCCGTTACCAAACTTCTTGCAATTTACTTTATTATTAATTAAGAGTAAATACTAAAATAAGAAACATCAATATCAGTCCCTGAGGAAATCGACCCTGCTTCCAATGCTATACTACAATAGCCCCGTACTCTTGCAGGTATTATTTGTATGATTTTAACTCTTGTTTTACAGGTGGGAAAACTCCTATCAAGAAATTGGCGCCGTTGCTGGGGACTGTGCCGATTACTCTTATTTTAATTTACTTTTAGTTAATGATTTGTTTTCAATTTTTTTTCTCTACTTCTCCAAATCAACATTCAAGCACAGGTCTCTACTCTTGCAGGACTATCTAATTGTGCATGGTTATTGCTACACGATCTACGAACCCGATTCTAGCACAATTCGATCCTGAACCTGAAAGAACAACAACAAGAAGAAGACAACTACAAGCAATTAACGCAAGGTTCACACTCCAAGACACTTTCCTTGCGGATTTGTTCACCGGGATAGACAGCACACTGCCCGCACCAATGGCATTAACAATACCTGAAGTCGGCGCATCGCTTAGCAAAAGCCTTGCAGCACGTGGGAATGGAACCCCACAATGCATCGTGTACCCCGAGGTACAAGACGGAGTCACTTTTGAGATTAGGCATCACATGCTTGAGCTTCTACCCACTTTTCATGGACTCCCAAATAGTGATCCAAACATGCACATATCTGAATTCTTGTCAGGGTGTGACAACATCATTGTTCGAGGAATTTCAAATGAGGCAATTAAGTTAAGGCTTTTTCCTTACACCTTGAAGGAAAAAGCTCGGGCTTGGCTACATTCATTACCTCCGGGGAGCATAACAACGTGCGAACACTTACAGAAAAGGTTTCTAAACAAATTCTACCCATCATCCAAGACTCTAGCTTTGAAGAAAGAAATACTGGCCTTTGCTCAGAAATCTAACGAGTCGTTTCATGATACTTGGGAGCGGTACAATGACCTGTATATGCGTTGCCCTCACCATGGATTGGATTCAGACATGCAGATGAACATCTTTTATGATGGATTGAACTATATCACCAAAAGTTACGTCAACTCATCTGCAGGTGGTTCTCTCATATCCAAAATAGCCTGTGAAGCATTTGAAATATTTGAGCTAATGGCTAACGAATCTTAACAATGGACGGATGATGGCTCTCATACGAGGGGACACGTCTATGATGTAGCGCAAGGACATGGTACCCCTAATATTGTAGCACAAATCACCCAATTGGAAAAGAAGATCAACAGTTTGATGCTCACCACTGCTGCCCCAAAGACAACACAGGTTTGCGCCATATGTAAGGACCCAACACATAATGTCCTCCAATGTCCTTAGAAGGATGGGTATCCCGACCTTGTCCAAGAACAAGTAAATGGCATGAATTCCTTCCCAAGACCCCGTAATGATGCCTACCTCAATACATATAATTCTGGATGGAAAAATAATACAAATTCTGGGTGGAATGGACAACACCAGGTCCGGCCCAATTATCAGCAGAATTATCAACAGCCACTCAACAATTAGACCCAACCGGCCGCACCACACCAATTGAGTGTGGAAGAGCAGCTTACCAGGTTTATTGAGATCTCTACCCAGAATCAACAAAACACCCAAGCATCAATTAAAAACTTAGAGCAGCAAGTTAGCCAACTGGCCCAAGAAATTTCTGAAAGGGATAAAGGGGTTTTTCCTAGTCAACCTATACCAAACCCAAGAGGAGCCGAGCATTGCAAGATGGTAAGGACTTTACGAGGGGGAAAGAGTTATGACAATCGGGAGGCAGCAAAGTCAACCCAATTAGAAACTAATACTACCGAGTCAAATATTGAACCTGAACCTCAGGTTGAATTATTTACCCCACAAATTCAGTTTGCTCCATCCAACGCCCCTGCCTACACCCCGCCACTGCCATTCCCACAAAGGCAGTAGCGCCGCTCAAACAAAGACCAACAGACCATTGACTTCATGCAGACATTAGCCAAGGTCCATATCAATCTACCTCTATTGGATGCTATAAAGCACATCCCTTTTTATGCCAAATTTTTAAAGGAGGTATGCGCCAATAAGAAAAAAATTTCAGACCTGGAAAAGTGATTTTGACAGAACAGTGTAGTGCAGCGCTTCTACACAAACTACCGCCAAAGAAAAAAGACCCAGGAAGCTTTACTATTTCCTGCACAATAGGGAATTCCGAATTTCAGCAATCTCTAATAGATCTCGGATCAAGCATCAACCTTATGCCCTACTCAATATTAAGCGATTAGGAGAAGGAAAGCTCAGGCCCACACCAATGGTTCTCCAGTTGGCTGACCGATCCCTCACTTACCCCAAGGGCATCATTGAAAATCTCATCATCAAGGTGGATAAAGTATATCTACCCATCGATTTTGTGGTACTGGACATGGTGGAAGACAAAGAGACGCCCCTAATCCTTGGCTGACCCTTCATGGCCACAGCCCGCACACTGATAGACGTAGAAGCTGGCACTCTTACATTCCGTGTGCAAGACCAAACTGTGGTATTAAACTTGTTTGAGATGGCTAAAAGACCCACTGAATTTTCAGAGTGTAGTAAAATTGAAGTTTTGGAGGATGTAACCAACATGGCACAAAGACAATTGCTCTATACCGACCCTCTAGAGGCAGCCCTCATTGACCCCATCCTCTGCCAAAATGAGGAAGATATTGCAGAAATAATGGTGGCACTAGATAGCAAACGACCACCCTATCCACAGTGGTGACCTAAGATTGAAGCACTTGGGCCACCAAAGACGCCACAGCAGCCATCCATTGAGATGGCCCCTCAGCTGGAAAAGAAGCCCCTTCCAGCTCATCTCAAATTTGCACACCTTGGTGATCAAGAGACTCTGCCTGTGATCATTGCATCAGACCTCACGGACCTAGAGGAAGACAAGCTACTCAGAATCCTACGCAAATACAAGGAGGAAATTGGGTGGACCATAGCCGACATCAAAGGCCGTAGTCCATCAATCTGCATGCATCGTATCTTACTGGAAGAAGACAGCAAGCCTACTGTTGATGCTCAAAGGCGATTGAACCCAATCATGAAAGACGTTGTTCGGAGTGAGGTCCTAAAACTTCTAGACACTGGCATTATCTACCCAATTTCAGACAGCCCATGGATAAGCCCAACACAAGTTGTTCCTAAAAAATCAGGAATCACGGTTAGTACTAATGAAAAAGGGGAGCAAGTTCCTACAAGGTTGACTACAGGGTGGAGGGTGTGTATTGATTATCTCAAGCTGAATTCAGCCACACGAAAGGATCACTTCCCACTCCCATTCATTGATCAAATGGTGGAGCGATTAGCGGGTAAAGTATTTTATTGTTTTCTAGATGGTTATTCCGGGTATAATCAGATTCCTATTGCACCTGAGGATCAGGACAAAACTACGTTCACATGCCCATTTGGCACTTTTGCCTATCGGCGTATGCCTTTCGGACTGTGTAATGCACCTGCCACTTTTCAGCGATGCATGATGAGCATATTCTCAGACATGGTGGAGCGAATAATTGAAGTGTTTATGGATGACTTCTCTGTATACGGAGATTCATTTGACAACTGTTTAGACAACTTGGCCACTGTTTAGGAAAGATGCAAAGAGACGCATTTGGTATTGAACTGGGAAAAGTGCCACTTTATGGTGAAGCACGGTATCGTGCTAGGACACCTAATTTCAGACCGTGGAATCAAAGTGGACAAAGCCAAGATTGACGTCATTAGCAACCTGCCACACCCCACGTCAGTCAAGGATATCAGATCCTTTCTTGGCCACGCTGGGTTCTACAGAAGATTTATCAAGGATTTTTCTAAGGTTAGTCGACCTTTGTGCAATTTATTGGCCAAGGACTTAGACTTCATATTCGATGACAAGTGCCTCGAATCATTCACAACCCTGAAGACTCTTTTAACCACAGCCCCAATTATCACCGCACCAGATTGGAACCTACCTTTTGAAGTCATGTGTGATGCATCAGATTACGCAGTTGGAGCTGTTCTAGGATAGTGACAAGACAGGCTACCAAGTGTGATATATTACGCTAGCCGAACCTTAAACGATGCACAACTCAATTATTCAACAACAGAGAAGGAGCTCTTAGCAGTGATTTTCACATTGGAAAAGGTTCGATCATAACTAATTGGAGCTAAGGTAATTATCTTCACTGACCACGCAGCATTGAAATACCTTTTTGCCAAGAAGGATTCAAAACCTAGACTCATACGATGGATTCTCTTGCTACAAGAGTTTGACATCGAAATTTGTGACAAAAAGGGGAGTGAGAATGTGGTGGCAGACCACTTATCTAGGTTGGTGAACACCACTGCAGCAGAGTCTGGATCATTGCCACTCCAAGAAACTTTTCCTGACGAGTAGCTCTTCGCTCTTATGCAGTACATGCCCTGGTATGCAGATATTGTGAATTTTCTGGTGAGTGGCAAACTTCCCATTGATATTACATCCCAACAGCGAAGGAAGTTTCTATCCACTGTCAAATATTATTTCTGGGATGAACCCTACCTATTCAAGCACTGTGCATACCAACTTATTCGAAGGTGTGTGCCAAGTGAAGAGCAGGAAAGTGTCCTACAATTTGCGCGTCAATCTGCGTGTGGGGGTCATTTCGGTCCAAAACGAACCGCATCCAAAATTTTACAGAGCGGTTTCTATTGGCCTTTTTTATTCAAAGATGCTTACACATGGTGTAAAGCATGCGATCGCTGCCAGCGTGTTGGAAACCAGTCCAAACGCAATGAGATGCCCCAACAGAGCATTTTGGTTGTTGAAATTTTTGACGTTTGGGGCATTGACTTTATGGGTCCGTTTCCCTCATCTCACGGAAATCTCTACATCTTAGTGGTTGTGGACTATGTCTCTAAATGGGTGGAAGCCGTGGCCAGTCCAACAAATCAAGGATCGGTGGTTCTGAAATTTCTACAAGGTACAATTTTTCCTAGATTTGGAGTCCCCAGGGTTATCATAAGTGACAGGGGCAAGCACTTCTTGAATAAGCCTTTTCCCTCATTACTTGCAAAGCATGGCATCACTCATCGGGTGGCAACTCCGTACCACCCCCAAACATCTGGGCAAGTTGAAGTTTCTAATCGCGAGCTTAAGCGAATTCTAGAGAAAACAATGTCTTCTACAAGGAAGGATTGGAGTACAAATCTGAATGATGCACTATGGGCGTACCGTGTCTTATAATAGATTTTTCTTTCCCCAATTTTTAAATCGATTATTGAATTTGCCAAAATTTCGGTGGAAATATTGGCAAAATCACCGTATGGATCGGTGGACTGTTGTTGTAACAACCCAAATTTCAATTATTGGATTTAAGTAAATTATTTATGTAAAATGACGATTTTACCCTTGGTCGGTAAAGGGCATGGAAGTCAAATTTTGTTTCGAGACACTTTTGGTGGTGTTTTGGATATCGTTGCGTAGGTCTCGAACTCACGAGTTCGTAGACAGGCGGCACGCGGAAAACGGAGTTCGTGGACGAAAGTTATGGGTCTAGATGTGCAAGGGCATTTTGGTAATTTTTGACTTGGGGTAGATATTTTTAACCCCCAAATCAGTGTAATCTGATCCATCTTCATTTCATCCTTATCATTATCAGTCACTCATCCTCTCTTTGAAACAAGGATAAACACAAACCACCCGAACCCGTGCGAAAATCATCCAACCATAAAGTCAACTTTGATTTCAAGGCTTTAGCTTCCCGTTTTGATCAACTAATCGTATTCTACTCCTTCCCACGATCACAACCGTACCAACCATCGAAGGAGAGCACCACGGTGGAAGCCGAACCGAGGATAGGAAGTTTCGGACCTTCCGATCCATTTTCCGGCTAGCACAGGTACGTGTTTGATGTTTTAAGGTCATATTTGGATTCCTGGGTTCGAGTAGATAGATTTAGACGTAAAATTTGTGAAAAATGGTTGAGTTTTGAGGAAGTTGGAAAGCTTGGAGTTTCGGCCGGAAATGGAGGATTCCGGCGAAACCAGACGGCGGCGACGGCAGCCGGTCATCTTCTCCGGCGAGTCGCCAGTGACCGATCGGGTCGAGTAAACCGGTCGGGTCGAGTTGAGCCGGTCGGGTTGAGTGAACCGGTCAGGCCGAGTTGGACCGGGTTGGACCGGTCCAGGCGCGTGGGTACTGTAGCAGGCGCGTGACCGGCGCGTGAGGGCGCGTGGTGGCGCGTGGGTGCGTGTTCCGACCTTCCTTCGGCGCGTGGCGGCGCGTGGGGCCGAGTCTGAGGTCACGGTGGCGCGTGATAAGTAGTTTTTAACGTTTCGGACCTGTTGGCGTAGGTTTTGAGTCGATCGGACGTCGTTTAGGGGTTGTTTCGGACGTTTTAAAGTTGCTACGTTTTCTAGGCCAGCATAGTTAGACTCCCGGGGTTTAGGGGGTTTATATTTAAGGTTCTTATTATTAGCTGGTAATCCCGATTATTAATTTGGACAGGCGATACTGCTGCAGGAACTTCAGGGGAGCGTACAGTTCGGGATTGAGCTTGCTTGAACAGGTTTGTGAGTGGACTTTGATTTATAAACTGTAATGCATGCATAAATGTATCTTTGATTTAAATACTGTTATGTATGGGTGCAATGAATTTCTGGATTTTAGAAATGATGCTGGACACATGTTTTACAATATTTCAGTGAAAGTATGTTTTGAGAAATGGCCTGGTTTTTGTACTTGATTTTGATATCGTTTTGAAGTGGTAACTATTTGAGTATGTGATTTGGGTTGAGACCCATAATTATGATTTATTGATTTTGGCCATAAAATGATATTGCAAAGAATTTGGCTTAGGCCGAGAAACAAAGATTTCAAAGTATGGATTTGATTCACTGGTTCCCGTCCCGATGGTTATTGTTGCTCTGACTGGTGTTGAGGGGCCTTGCTCTGCCAGTTGTTGAGGGTTCGGACCTTAGGTGTTGAGGGGCCTTGCTCCGCCGGGTCGCAAAGCTGTCTATGCATAGTACAGAGAGTACATATAGTACAGATGGTACACAGAGTTGTACAGATTTGAACACATCTCAAGGGATACCCTGGTGTGTTATGGATATGTCGGGAACAGTGAAAATTTGAGATATTATGTGTCGGATTGAACGAAATGATTTGAATTTGAGATATTTTGTGTCCAGATTAAATTAAATGATTTTAAACTCCTTTGAAGAGAGTTTTCAAACCAAATTGTGGATCACGAGGTATTTTTATTATACAGATTTTATGTGAGTCCAACTATGTGGTTTTAAAGAGAAATGAGAATTTTTGGTGATTTACATATGATGTTTTAGTATGATAAATTGTTTTATGTTATGCATGCATGATTTTATAAATGGAGGGGAAGAAACGTATTTTCTCGAAAAGGAATTTATAAATGATTATTTTTGTCCACTCACAACTTTTGTGTTTAAACCCCCTTCAGGCAGTTGAGTAGAGTTGACGCGAACACTGATCTCGAGGCAGAGGCATTAGTACTTCGACTGCGCTGTGTAATTATATTTGAGTAGGATATCAAAATTTTACTCTTGATCCTACTTAGACGCTCTGATATTATATGGTATTTGATTGGTCATTAATTACGGGAATTATTGAGTGCTAAAGTCCCTTTTCTGACAAGTGGAAGTATTTATTATTGTTATTATATTTTGTAAGGATTGAAGGGTATTTTGGGAACCTTTTCTTAGGTTGTCAGACGGGATCAGGGTTCTTCCCGGGTTTCGAGGGGAAATTCGGGACGGGTCCTGACAATTGGTATCAGAGCACTAGGTTAAATTCCTGTACTGTACACTACGTGTACAACTATTTTGGTATTGATGAGTTATAGTTCTTTTCAGCGTAATGCCTCCGAGACGCGAGTTTCGTCAACAGTCGGAAAATATTGGGGACACACCTGAACCTGCAGTGGAGCCTGATATGAGGCAAACACTGGAACAATTGGGTCATACGTTGACTTCTGTACTTCAGAGTAGGACTGCTACTGAAGGTTCAGACATTGAGAGAGCCCAGAGATTAGGGGCTACAATATTTATGGGCGAGTCTAGCCCAGAGGATGTAGAGAATTGTCTCCGATTGGTTGGGACATGGGTATTAGTACTCCTACTGGGAATATGTTAGTGGCGAATCTCGTGATTCGTAGTTGTCCAGTGTTAGTGGAAGGTCATGCATTAGAGGCAGATTTAATCCCCTTAGATATTTTTGATTTTGATGTGATTCTGGGGATGGATTGGTTGACTATGCACCATGCCTCTATTGATTGTTATGACAAGAGAGTGGATTTCCGGAGTCCAGGTTTACCGGAACTTACATTCAGGGGAGATCGTAGGGTACTACCCTGTGTAGTGATATCAGCTTTAACCGCTGAGAAATTGTTGAGGAAAGGTTGACGAGGAAAGGAGTTAAGTTTGACTGGGGAGCTGATTGTGAACAGGGATTTCAGGAGCTGAAGAGGAGGTTGACTTCTGCTCCAGTATTGACCCTTCCTGATGATACTGGGGGATTCGAGGTGTATAGTGATGCCTCATTGCGGGGAATAGGCTGTGTGTTGATGCAGCATGGAAAGGTGATAGCGTATGCTTCTAGACAACTTAAACCCCATGAGTTGAATTACCCCACACATGATTTGGAGTTAGCTACAGTGGTGCATGCATTGAAAATCTGGCGACATTATTTGTACGGGGAGACGTGTCGGATCTTCACCGACCATAAGAGTTTAAAGTACTTGTTCAGCCAAAAGGACTCGAATCTGAGGCAGAGAAGATGGCTTGAGCTAATAAAGGATTATGATTGTACTATAGAGTACCATCCAGGGAAGGCCAATGTTGTGGCGGATGCATTGAGCAGGAAATCCATGGGTTCTTTGGCCCATTTGCATACAGTCTACGTACCGTTACTGGTAGAGTTCCGTAGAGCAGGGATAGTAATGGACATGGATAGCCAGGGGGCTTTATTGGCTAGTTTCCATGTGAGGCCTATTCTGATTGATCGGATTATTGAGGCTCAACTCCAGGATCCTACATTATGCATTATCAGGATGGAGTTGGAGGCTGGAAACAGGCAGGACTATGCGCTTAGGGATGATGGAGCCTTGGTTAGGGATGGCCGGTTGTGCGTACCGAATGAGTTGGAGCTAAAGAGGGAAATTCTTGATGAGGCTCATAGTTCGACTTACGCTATGCATCCAGGAGGTACCAAGATGTATCATACCCTAAGGAAATACTATTGGTGGACTGGGATGAAAAGGGAAATTGCTGAGTTTGTAAGTAGATGCCTGACGTGTCAGCAAGTGAAAGCAGAGAGGCAGAAACCATATGGGGCACTTCAACCATTACCTATTCCGGAATGGAAGTGGGATCACATTACGATGGATTTTGTGTATAAACTTCCAAGGACACAGAAGGGACATGATGGGATATGGGTAATTGTTGATAGACTCACGAAGTCTGCACATTTCTTGCCAGTGCGGGAAGATTTTCGGATGAGTCGGTATGCTAAATTGTTTATTGATGAGATCATACGGCTACATGGGACTCCAGAGTCCATTGTTTCGGACAGGGATCCTAGATTTACCTCCAGGTTTTGGCGGAGTTTGCAGAAGGATTTTGGCACTACCTTGCATTTTAGTACAACTTTTCATCCTCAGACGGATGGTCAGTCTGAGAGGACAATCCAGGTTTTGGAGGATATGATGAGAGCTTGTGTACTACAGTTTAAAGGGAACTGGGATTCACACCTGGCTCTGATGGAATTTGCTTATAATAATAGTTATCAGTCGAGTATTGAGATGTCTCCTTTCGAGGCACTGTATGGGAGGCAGTGCAGGACACCGTTATCCTGGAACGAAGTGGGTGAAAGGAAACTGTTAACACCAGAGTTGGTTGATACGACTGAGGAAAAGATAAGGATCATCAGAGAAAGGTTGAAGACAGCTCAGGATCGCCAGAAGAGCTATGCAGACCGTAGAACTAGAGACCCTGAGTTTGAGGTAGGGGACTGGGTGTTCTTGAAACTATCTCCTTGGAAGGGAGTGGTACGTTTTGGTAGACGAGGAAAACTGAGTCCTCGCTACATTGGTCCGTATGAGATTTTGGAGAGGATAGGACCAGTGGCATATCGTCTTGCTTTACCATCGGAATTATCCAGAGTTCATAATGTTTTCCATGTATCTTTGCTCCGGAAATATCTGTTTGATGAGTCTCACGTATTGGGAGAGCAGCCACTTGAGCTGAAGGATGATTTGACCTTTGAGGAGCAACCGGTGCAAATTTTGGATTGGAAAGAAAAGGTACTGCGCAGAAAGAGTATTCCTCTAGTTAAAGTGTTGTGGAGGAATCATAACGTGGAGGAAGCCACGTGGGAAACCGAGGAACTAATGCGGACGCACCTTATTTGTTCCAAGGGTAGAGTTGAATTTCTAGGACGAAATTTCTTAAGGGGGGTAGATTGTAACAACCCAAATTTCAATTATTGGATTTAAGTAAATTATTTATGTAAAATGACGATTTTACCCTTGGTCGGTAAAGGGCATGAAAGTCAAATTTTGTTTCGAGACACTTTTGGTGGTGTTTTGGATACCGTTGCGTAGGTCTCGAACTCACGAGTTCGTAGACAGGCGGCACGCGGAAAACGGAGTTCGTGGACGAAAGTTATGGGTCTAGATGTGCAAGGGCATTTTGGTAATTTTTGACTTGGGGTAGATATTTTTAACCCCCAAATCAGTGTAATCTGATCCATCTTCATTTCATCCTTATCATTATCAGTCACTCATCCTCTCTTTGAAACAAGGATAAACACAAACCACCCGAACCCGTGCGAAAATCATCCAACCATAAAGTCAACTTTGATTTCAAGGCTTTAGCTTCCCGTTTTGATCAACTAATCGTATTCTACTCCTTCCCACGATCACAACCGTAGCAACCATTGAAGGAGAGGACCACGGTGGAAGCCGAATCGAGGATAGGAAGTTTCGGACCTTCCGATCCATTTTCCGGCTAGCACAGGTACGTGTTTGATGTTTTAAGGTCATATTTGGATTCCTGGGTTCGAGTAGATAGATTTAGACGTAAAATTTGTGAAAAATGGTTGATTTTTGAGGAAGTTGGAAAGCTTGGAGTTTCGGCCGGAAATGGAGGATTCCGGCGAAACCAGACGGCGGCGACGGCAGCCGGTCGTCTTCTCCGGCGAGTCGTCGGTGACCGGTCGGGTCGAGTGAATCGGTCGGGTAAGTTGAACCGGTCGGGTCGAGTTGAACCGGTCGGGTTGAGTGAACCGGTCAGGCCGAGTTGGACCGAGTTAGGCCGAGTTGGACCGGGTTGGACCGGTCGAGGCCCATGGGTACTGTAGCAGGCGCGTGACCGGCGCGTGAGGGCCCGTGGCGGTGCGTGGGCGCGTGTTCCGACCTTCCGTCGGCGCGTGGCGGCGCGTGGGGCCGAGTCTGAGGTCACGGTGGCGCGTGACAAGTAGTTTTTAATGTTTCAGACCTGTTGGTGTAGGTTTTGAGTCGATCAGACGTCGTTTAGGGGTTGTTTCGGACGTTTTAAAGTTGCTGCGTTTTCTAGGCCAGCATAGTTAGACTCCCGGGGTTTAGGGGGTTTATATTTAAGGTTCTTATTATTAGCTGGTAATCCCGATTATTAATTTGGACAGGCGATACTGCTCCAGGAACTTCAGGGGAGCGTACAGTTCGGGATTGAGCTTGCTTGAACAGGTTTGTGAGTGGACTTTGATTTATAAACTGTAATGCATGCATAAATGTATCTTTGATTTAAATACTGTTATGTATGGGTGCAATGAATTTCTGGATTTTAGAAATGATGCTGGACACATGTTTTACAATATTTCAGTGAAAGTATGTTTTGAGAAATGGCCTGGTTTTTGTACTTGATTTTGATATCGTTTTGAAGTGGTAACTATTTGAGTATGTGATTTGGGTTGAGACCCATAATTATGATTTATTGATTTTGGCCATAAAATGATATTGCAAAGAATTTGGCTTAGGCCGAGAAACAAAGATTTCAAAGTATGGATTTGATTCACTGGTTCCCGTCCCGATGGTTATTGTTGCTCTGACTGGTGTTGAGGGGCCTTGCTCTGCCAGTTGTTGAGGGTTCGGACCTTAGGTGTTGAGGGGCCTTGCTCCGCCGGGTCGCGAAGCTGTCTATGCATAGTACAGAGAGTACATATAGTACAGATGGTACACAGAGTTGTACAGATTTGAACACATCTCAAGGGATACCCTGGTGTGTTATGGATATGTCGGGAACAGTGAAAATTTGAGATATTATGTGTCGGATTGAACGAAATGATTTGAATTTTAGATATTTTGTGTCCAGATTAAATTAAATGATTTTAAACTCCTTTGAAGAGAGTTTTCAAACCAAATTGTGGATCACGAGGTATTTTTATTATACAGATTTTATGTGAGTCCAACTATGTGGTTTTAAAGAGAAATGAGAATTTTTGGTGATTTACATATGATGTTTTAGTATGATAAATTGTTTTATGTTATGCATGCATGATTTTATAAATGGAGGGGAAGAAACGTATTTTCTCGAAAAGGAATTTATAAATGATTATTTTTGTCCACTCACAACTTTTGTGTTTAAACCCCCTTCAGGCAGTTGAGTAGAGTTGACGCGAACACTGATCTCGAGGCAGAGGCGTTAGTACTTTGACTGCGCTGTGTAATTATATTTGAGTAGGATATCAAAATTTTACTCTTGATCCTACTTAGACGCTCTGATATTATATGGTATTTGATTGGTCATTAATTACGGAAATTATTGAGTGCTTAAGTCCCTTGTCTGACAAGAGGAAGTATTTATTATTGTTATTATATTTTGTAAGGATTGAAGGGTATTTTGGGAACCTTTTCTTAGGTTGTCAGACGAGATTAGGGTTCTTCCCGGGTTTCGAGGGGAAATTCGGGACGGGTCCTGACAGTTGTACCGGTGGCTGTGATGGGGTGTGGCCAGTGGTGGTGTTGACTGCAGTTTTTTTTAAACCCACTTTGTCCTTTTTGTTGATTTTAAATTTCAACCGATCTTCACTTTCTGATTATTTTAGTTGGCATGGATGATAGACATGGAATTGGAGTCATGGCGGACTCAACAAGTTATCAATTCAATTGGTTTAGGTGAATAAATGCTTTGGCAGCGCCATACTGTAACGACCCGGACCAAAAATTAAACTATTTTGAGGATTGGACAATTTTACCCTCAGTTTTGGACGGGTTTGGGAGTCACTTTTTGACTGGCAAGACTTTTGGGAAATTTTCTAAAGTCGTTGCGTAGGTCTCGAACTCACGAGTTCGTAGACAGGCGGCACGCGGAAAACGGAGACCCGGTGAGTTCGTTACGGGTCTAGAAGCTTCAGGGGCAGTTTGGTAATTTTGGAGAAGTTGGAACTATATAATAGATATTTTCTCTCTCCTCGGCAGATTGGTCAGTATGGTCCCTCTCTCCCCTACCCGAAAACGCCCCCCCGTGTGAACACAAAAAGCTTGATCTTCATCGGACGGATTTCGATCCGAGTTGAGTGAAACCAAGGTCGGGAGGATCATCCCCGGGACCCCACGAGCATTTTGGGGTAGATATTGGAGCGGGAGCACCGCCGTAGGCGACGGACGGAGGAGGGAGGTGAACCGAAACTTCTCGGCCGTTTTCCGGCCAAACCAGGTACGATCTCGGAACTTTGACCTCATATTTGGATTCCTGGTGAAGAGTAGATAAATTTCCATGTATAGATCGTGAAAAACGGTTAAGAAATGAAGAAGTTAGAAAACTGGTAGTTTCGGCCGGAAATGGGGGATTCCGGCGAACCAGACGGCGGCGGAGGTGGCGGTCCGGTCATCTTCTCCGGCCAGCCTCCGACGACGGTGACGGAGTCCGGTCGTCTTCTCCGGCGAGTCACCGGTGACCGGTCGGGTCGAGTTGAACCGGTCGGGTTGAGTGAACCGGTCGGGTCGAGTTGGACCGGGTCAGGTTGAGCCGGACCGGGTTGGACCGGTCCAGGCGCGTGAACACTGTAGTAGCGCGTGACCGGCGCGTGAGCGCGCGTGGGTGCGTGAGCCGACCTTCCGGCGGCGCGTGGCGGCGCGTGGGGCCGAGACTGAGGTCACGGCGGCGCGTGGGAATTAGTTTTCGACGTTCCGAATCTGTTGGTACAGGTTTGAGGTTGATCAGACGTCGTTTAGAGATTGTTTTGGGCAATCCCAGCGGTAATAGTTGACCGTATTAGCGGGTTTTGAGCTCGGGAAGTCCAGGTAGTTGGGACATTATTGTACATGTGTTGCTTGGGCTAAAGCGTCTATGAATTAAGGGTTGGTTGATGTATATTAGTGGACTATTGTTTATAAACTGTAATGCATGCCTCAATGTATCTTTGTTTACATATTGTTATGTATTGTTGCAATGATTCCTGGAATTAAGATATGCCGACTGATATGATATGATAGTCGAGATATGCCGACTGATATGATAGTCGAGATATGCCGACTGATATGATATGATAGTCGAGATATGCCGACTGATATGATATGATAGTCGAGATATGCCGACTGATATGATATGATAGTCGAGATATGCCGACTGATATGATATGATAGTCGAGATATGCCGACTGATATGATATGATAGTCGAGATATGCCGACTGATATGATAGTCGAGATATGCCGACTGATATGATATGATAGTCGAGATATGCCGACTGATATGATATGATAGTCGAGATATGCCGACTGATATGATAGTCGAGATATGCCGACTGATATGATAGTCGAGATATGCCGACTGATATGATATGATAGTCGAGATATGCCGACTGATATGATATGATAGTCGAGATATGCCGACTGATATGATAGTCGAGATATGCCGACTGATATGATATGATAGTCGAGATATGCCGACTGATATGATATGATAGTCGAGATATTCCGACTGATATGATAGTCGAGATATGCCGACTGATATGATATGATAGTCGAGATATGCCGACTGATATGATATGATAGTCGAGATATGCCGACTGATATGATAGTCGAGATATGCCGACTGATATGATATGATAGTCGAGATATGCCGACTGATATGATAGTCGAGATATGCCGACTGATATGATATGATAGTCGAGATATGCCGACTGATATGATAGTCGAGATATGCCGACTGATATGATATGATAGTCGAGATATGCCGACTGATATGATATGATAGTCGAGATATGCCGACTGATATGATATGATAGTCGAGATATGCCGACTGATATGATATGATAGTCGAGATATGCCGACTGATATGATAGTCGAGATATGCCGACTGATATGATATGATAGTCGAGATATGCCGACTGATATGATATGATAGTCGAGGTATGCCGACTGATATGATATGATAGTCGAGATATGCCGACTGATATGATATGATAGTCGAGGTATGCCGACTGATATGATATGATAGTCGAGATATGCCGACTGATATGATAGTCGAGATATGCCGACTGATACGATATGATAGTCGAGATATGCCGACTGATATGATATGATAGTCGAGATATGCCGACTGATATGATATGATAGTCGAGATATGCCGACTGATATGATATGATAGTCGAGATATATGCCGACTGATATGATATGATACATGACTAGCACACCCCAAGGGATACCCTGGTGGCTAGGGACAAGATAGTCGAGAGATATGCCGACTGATATGTTATGGTAGCCGAAGGTTATACCGGATGATGATACGATATGATAGCCGAGGATATATCCGGCTCTAATATGAAACAGACGACAATGGTCATGGGCTTAATCAACCTATGAAAATACTTCGTCAGCCGGGTCAGTGGGTAGGTGTGGGCGGTGACCCAGAGGGACGAATTATGGTTGGTTCACAAGTATTTGACTAGTCTGTTGTCTTGTGGTATTCCAGTAGAGATGTCAGCAGTGTCTGACCTACTAACGTTTGATGACATAGGGTATTCCTATTTGGACCACCACTACTCTGAGGTTTTGGTTTTGACCAGTATACTATCCTGCGTCTGACAGGTATAAGTGGTTAGTAAGTACAGAGGTTCTGTCGGGAACCCTGTAAGGCTTAATAAAAATTATTCCAGAACAAAGGGTATTTCTGGTGTTTAAATTTTGAAGTAAAGAGCTGTCAGATGGGATAAGGGTTCTTTCCGGGTTTCGAGGGAAAATTCGGGAAGGGTCCTTACACATACACTACAGGAAAATCGAGGTTGCCCGACAAGCTTTTGGCCGACGAAGTAGCTTTTGCCACGTAAATAGATTTTGACCGACGAAATTAAAGGCTCGCCGGATAAAGTGTTGACGGGAAGAACAAGTTGTTGGCGTGTAAAATAGGAAGTGTGTAGCCCGACGATTTGTAAAATTCGTCCGGCAAGATTATAGATAACGACGAATATTGGTCGTCGGGTAACACTTGGCGTTGACTAAACATTGCCCGACGAATCATTAAACTTTGCCCTGCGAATAGGTTTCGTCGAGCAAAAGTCTAAACACACTAAATAATCCAGACGCTTCTTTCTTCTTCTTCTTCGTCTATGCTTCAACCTCTCTCTCTCTCACTCATTCACTCTCTCTCTCTCTAGCTACAATCATCATCTCATCACCATTGTTACTACCAATCAAATCTCATTCTCTCTTAATCACCAATATCAATTTTGAAGGTTTGAGAAATTTAATTTTTTTAGTTTTGAAATGTTGATTTTTGATTGGAAGCTAATTATATTTTGTGCTTTAGGAAAATTGTGGTTGATTTGAATGAATACTTCTAAAAAGGCATGTGTGTTTGCCTCTCAATTTAATTTTGTTAAGAATTTTGGATATAATTATGTTAGGAAATTTTGTATTTATTGTGGAAAATATGTTGAAATTGTTTAGAATTTGCGGAAATTAGAAATTAGAAATTAGAAAATTTGTTAGGAAAATATGAAAATAGAAAATATGTTATGAAATTAAGGAAATAGAAAATATGTTAGGAAATTAGGAAATTAGAAAATATTTTAGGAAAATAGGAAAATAAAAAATATGTAATGAAATTATTGAAATTAGAAAATATGTTAGGAAAATAGGGAAATAGAAAATATGTTAGGAAATTAGGAAATTAGAAAATATTTTAGGAAAATAGGAAAATAAAAAATATGTAATGAAATTATTGAAATTAGAAAATATGTTAGGAAATTAGAAAATATGTTAGGAAAATAGGAAAATAGAAAATATGTACGGAAATTAGAAATTGTTTAGAAGGTTTAGGAAATTCGAAAATTTGTTAGGAAAACGTGAAAATAGAAACTATTTTATGAAATTAGGGAAATAGAAATTATGTTAGGAAATTAGAAAATATTTTAGGAAAATAGGAAAATAAAAAATATGTAATGAAATTAGAAAATATGTTAGGAAAATAGGGAAATAGAAAATATGTTAGGAAATTAGAAAATATTTTAGGAAATTAGGAAAATAAAAAATATGTAATGAAATTATTGAAATTAGAAAATATGTTAGGAAAATAGAAAATATGTAAGGAAATTAGAAAATAGTAAACACTATTTTAGGCATAATTAATATATGTTTGTATTTGTGAATTTGTTGTGATATTTTTTGTAAAACGCTTTATGTAGTTCCGACGGCGTAAAATATGTTCATATTTCATAACCGTTTATGTGAAGTTAATCGAGTTGATTTTCGTAAAATGAAATTCAATGAAAAACCTTAGACCTGTTTGAGAGTTAGTGAATCGGGTTGATTGACTGACTCTTGAATTGTCCATTTATTCGGACAATTTGGGGGTGCGCAACTATGTGTTGTGTAGTTGGCGGTCTACGAGGTTAGGTTTCAATTGTGGGAAATTCGGTTTGTATCCCCTGAATATTCTCTAAATGCATACTTGATATTTGTTTATAATATCTACATCGTGCATTTGAGGAACTGTAGGGAGATGCTGCCCAAATTTCCCTCGATCGAAGCTTAGCCTCGTAGGTCCCAAACTACACAGCACAGAACGTGCACTCTCGAATGGGATAGGGCCAAATCACTAGAGGCATAAGGAGACTAGCTATTTTTTATTTTAACTTGTTCTAATTAGGGGACAATGTTAACTCAATTACTTATGTTGACTCTATGTTGTAGAAGCAGGCACAATGGACAGAGGCTGGATGCAAATGTTGGATAGATCTTCTTATCAGTATTTGGATGGAATCGACAGCTTCATTGCCTTTACACGTAGTCATTGCAGTGATGGAAGACGTATCAGGTGTCCTTGCTGTAAATGTAACAACTGCAATTGGATGCCGCTGAATGAGGTCCAAACTCATCTGGAATGGAATGGGATCGTACACAACTATACTAATTGGATCGATCACGGTGAAGAAATATTTTCCGCATCGAGATCTTCGGTTCCCGAGACCCGTCGGGACGAAAGTGCTTTGGATGGGCGATGTGATAATGATCAAGTCGTTGAGTTATTAACCGATACTTTTCGTCTCGTATCGGATGATATGGACGATGAGGCGCCCAGGTTTCAACCCGAAGGCTCTGAGCTCTATTACGAGAGATTGTTGAAAGAAGCTCAGCGTGAATTGTACCCCTGTTGTAAATCCTTTTCGGTTTAGGGAATATCAAGATCCATGTATGCAAGAACAATTGTGCATTATTTTACGGTGAATTCGAGCAGCTTGACAAATTTCCCGTGTGCAATGAGCCTAGGTTTCAAAAGAACAAGATTCCGAACAAGGTGTTGCGTTATTTTCCACTGAAGCCAAGGTTACAAAGATTCTTCATGTCGTCCCGCACAACCCGTGATATGAGGTGGCACAAGGACAAACGCATTGATGATGATGTACTGAGGCATCCAGCCGATGGAGAGGCTTGGAAGGAGTTTGATAAGATGTATCTCGAGTTTGTCGCGGAGCCAAGAAATGTCAGATTAGGGCTCGCTACTGACGGGTTTAATCCATTTGGGAGTTTTGCAAAGCCCTATAGCACTTGGCCGGTGGTTATGGTTCCGTATAACTTGCCTCCTTGGAGATGCATGAAGAAAGAATTCACAATCCTCAGTACTTTGATACCGAGGCCCAAATCGTCGAGTAATTCCATCGATGTGTATTTTATCGAGCGTTGATTGTCGAGCTTGTGGATCTGTGGGAAAATGGTGTCCGAACATACGACAAGTGCAGTGGAGAAATGTTCACTCTACGAGCCGTCGTAATGGGGACAATTAATGATTTTCCTGCTTATGGTATGTTGTCGGTATGGAGCACCAAGGCTATCTTGCTTGCCCGACATGTGGACCAGACACAACGTCCTTTTGGCACGCATCAAAGGTATCCTACTTAGGTGCAAGAAGGTTTCTGCCGTGGGATCACCAATGGCGAATGCAATCTGACTCATTTGATGGCAAATCAGAGTTACGAGCTCGACCAAGGGAGAGGTCCGGTGATGAGATATTGTCCAAAATAAACAGTATACATGACTTCGTCACACGAGGACCAAAACCAGCTGAATAGGAAAATTAGAAAAAAAAAGAGGATATTCTTCCGGTTGGCGTATTGGTCGAAATTGAAAATCAGACACATCGCGGATCCTATGCACATCGAGAAGAATGTTGCCGAGAGTGTTGTGGGAACGACTTTACCCATTGAAGGCAAGTCAAAGAACACAAAAAAGACTCGTCTAGGTATGCAAGAAATGGGGATTCGGCCTAATTTGTGGCCAAAAGTCGTCAATGGAAAATACATCTTGGCTCATCCAAGTTATACATTTACACCGGAGAATAAGAAAAAATTCCTGAAGTGGTTGCAGGGTGTGAAATTTCTCGACGGGTACGCTGGCAACATATCCCGAAATGTTAGCACCGACGATGGGACCATGTTTGGTATGAAGAGCCATGACTATCATGTTTTACTACAACGACTCATTCTGATTGGTATTCAGCCCTTCTTGGAGCCTGTTGTTGTTGAGACGATAGTTATTTGTCTAAATTCTTCCAAATACTATGTGCCAGATCGTTGGTGAAGGCGGACCTTGAAGCAATTAACGAGGATATTGTCTACATCATGTGCCGGCTAGAGAAAATATATCCTCCTGCATTCTTTGATGTAATGGTGCACCTACTCATACACCTGCCGGATGAGGCAAAGCTAGCTGGCCCGATGCATTATCGTTGGATGTACCCAATCAAGAGGTATAACTTATTACTGTTGTTTGATAATATTTTCTTACTATCATGTGTATATGTGAATCATAATGTATATTTCCTTGCAAAAATTTTAGGTACGTACAAGCGGTACGTTCGGAACAAGACACGTCCCGAAGGCTCTATAGAGGAGGCGTACATTGCAAAGGAGGCACTGACATTTTGTGCTATGTACTTTCGGAATGTTGAAACTTCCTTCAATAGGGCAACGCGCAACAACGACCCTATCTGTATTTGCCCAACCCGCACGACCATTCGGCACTGATCCAATGTCGGAGCCATTCACCAATAGTGACATGAAGGTGGCTCATTGGTTATACTGAACAACTGTGACGAAGTCTGACCCTTCCACGATCAGCATGAGGCGTTGATGAAGACCCAATTTCCTTCGAATTGGGAAGAAATGAACAAACAACTGTTTCGACGTTGGTTTTCCGAGCATGTAGGTCACAAATTTTAATGTCTCAATTTCTTAAATTGTTTTCAAGTTTACCAATTTCATTTATTGTGTGTATCTTACCAGATGGCACAGCTGAAAGATGACAACTCGCCAAATTTCAATAAAGAAGTAATGCAGCTGGCCATTGGCCCATTTCGAGGAGAAACGTACGCTGGTTTTCACGTTAACGGAGTTAAGTTCGTGTGCACATAATGAGACTACAAATTGCCTACGCAAAATAATGGGGTCTTCGTGCTGGGGGATGGGGAAAATGCTGATACGGGGTTCTATTGTAGATTGTTAAGTGTGGTTAAGGTATTATACGCACACCGCAAGGAAGTCATCTTGTTCAAGTGTCATTGGTTTGATACGAACCCAAGTATCCCAGGCAGTGTCATTAAAGATCAGTTATGTACCTCTGTCAACACAAACACCCGGTGGTTTGAGAGTGATCCCTACATCCTCGCTCGTACGGCGAAACATGTATTCTATGTGGATGATCCAAAAGCGGGTGCTGGTTGGAGAGTAGCTGATATGGTGAATCATAGAAATATTTGGGACTTGGATGACCGATACCATGAAGAAGATTGGGAAGCAGATGATGACCAAATCGTTTCCCAAGTGGATTCCTTGCCATCTACCCTAAACGTGGATGGAGTACGGACCAACACATCAACCCACCAATTGTGACTGATGACATTTTTATTGATCTCGGGGAATTAGAACAAATTGAAAGTGATTATGAGGAATCAAGTACGGTGCACATCTCGGATGACGAGCGTGATTGGGAGGGAGAGAGTGAATCCGACACCGAATGAAAGTTATAAATTAGAAATTTCATTTATATATGTAATATACATTCTTCCTTTCATTTATATAGCTGCTTCCTTTCTGTCATGCTTCCCAATTCTCTTAACCCACTATGTGATGTTGTGTAATGACCCGTATCTAAAAATAAATTAGTTTGGTAAAATTATTTGAGAAAGGACAATGTTTCCCTTGAATGTTAGGGAGTCTGGGAGTCACTTTTCGTTTGGAATTACTTTTGAATTTTTTCTTGAACCTTTGCGTAGGTCTCGAACTCATGAGTTTATAGATAGGCGGCACATGAAAATCGGAGTTTGTACAGGAAAGTTACAAACCTAGAATGACCAGGGGCATTTTGGGGTAATTTGGCAATTCAAGGACATTTTAAAGGGGAATACTCTCTCTCCTCTAGCTATTGATTGACACGCTCTCTCTCTCTCTCTCTCCACTCTCAGGTTTCTCTCTCTACTCTCTCTCAACGAAAGAACCCAAAAACAACCCACCGCCATGGCCGCCATTCGCCGGCGAACTAGACCCTTGCACCACCTCCAAATCCATCCTCTCCTCATCATGATCCCAGGCATACCATCCTCTCCTCGGCAACGATGCCAAAAATTGTTACAACAAGGCAACACTATAGTACAGCATGGTAAGTGCAAGGTAGATCCCACAAGGACTAAAGAAGATCTTCTCTAGTTAAGTACTTAGGAACCCAATTCTTGAAACTTAAGAAGTGACACGAAAGCATGATGTAAAAGGAGTTGTTTTAGTATTTTTAAAGGTAAGAAAATGAAATTAAACAAAGTAACTAAACTCAAGTGTCACGTCAAGATTTTAGGAAAAATTAACAAGGAATGAATGAAAATGACAAAGCTTACGGATGTGAACGAGTTATGGGGACCTAGGGCAGCGATTTCACCTATACAATCTAATTCAAAGTCTCTAAGTAATCAACCTAACAAGTCTAATCTGATTCAAGGATTACTTCTCTCTAAGTATTGATTAAATCGTGATATATGATCTCAACCTTGTATTTATGATTTAAAACCTAATCTAGTCATGGTATATAGCTTAGACTAAGCACCAGAAATCCATTAAGCTCAAGAGAAGTTCAACTAATCAACTAAGTCTCTTATGCATGGTATATGCCATCGAATCTTAGTCATTCTATTTACATATCCATTAGAACTAAAGCATGGTATTTGCCCTTAATGCTATTGTAGATATCCACATTCCAATGGTGATCAAGCATCAAAACAAGCATATTCAATTATGCATAATAAACATAAACAAAAATCTGAATTAGAACTTGAATGACTGAAAATCTTATTAACTTCAAATAATCATGTTTGGTTACATCACAGTCCTAGGATGAATTAGTTAGCCACTAGAAATGTTCATAGAAATCAGAACAGATGAATTACACATGAAAGAAAAGTAGGGATTAGAAGAACCCCTGAAGAAAGCCACAACCAAGCCTTGACGTGTACTCCACATAACTTCAAGTATCCAATGAGGAAGATGATTTGTGCAAGGATTAATTGGGAAGTTGCTGGGGATTTGAATGATTTGAGAAGGGCTAAGGAGAATTGAGGGATGTGTTTAGGATTGTGTGGAATGAAGAGAAAATGGTAGAAGGTGGAGGTTAGGTCAGATTGTGTTTTTGGTGAGAGAATAAGATATGGAGGCTAGGTCATATTTCTTGGTTCTTTGGAGGCTATGTTACAAATTAGAGCTAAGAGAGTCTTTCAATAGAGAAAAAGGAGGGAAATTTTAGTCCATGATTAGTAACCAAGTGCACAGTATCCCATGTGAATAGTGTCTGTGTGAACAATACCACGTGATTTCTTCCTTGCTGCCAAAGTATTCTTTCTTGCAGCCCAAGATCTTCATAGCATTACGGGCTATCAAATCAGTATTAGAATCATCTTTTTCATTATGAGCTAGTTCTCGTTGATTTTGAAACACTTTTAGTTCCATTAGCTCCAATGGTTCCTACAGTTTATGAATCCGCACATCTAGCACAAACCAAGTAAAATGCAACCTATTTGACTCAAAAGCTTAGGTAAAGACTAGAATTGGAAGACAAGAATGTATACAAAACGTGAGTGATTCTAGACTTATCATACCAACCTCTTCCATCGACGGTCATCGTGGAGTGAACATCGAAGAAGGAAATCGGAGGCGATCTTGAGGCTTTCAAGCCCTAGAAACCTTACCATTGGATTCCTTGTGAAACATGCTTGAGTTTAGACTAGTAGATTATAAAAATCGGTGAAGAAATGGAGAAAAACGAAGCTCATCGGATATCGCCATCTCTGATGAGAATTTCTAGATTCCGACCGCTGTGCATGACGGTCCGACCGGCAGTTAATGATGGCTCTGGTTTGTTGATTGACGCCATCAACTTAACCATTTGTGCACTTGCAAAGTTTAATTGAGTAGAATAGGCTTTACTTTTGTGTCGCTTATTTTACGTATCAGCTTCTGTATCAGCTTTCTTTGCAAAATAACAATTTAGATGGTCAAAATCCAGCTTCTTTGGGTAACCTTTCCAATTTGGAGGGGCTATTCACGGAGGACAGTTATTTGATAGGTCCCATTGATCAGTCATTATTTATGCATCATTTTGATATCTTTATATGCCTCTCTTACATGTCTTTTGAATGATTTCGCTCCATCAACAGTAGAAAATGATCAATGTTGTGAGACTTGTGTAGATTTAGAAACATAGGTAAATTTTGAGAAGAACGAGAAAAGAATGACTCAAATCGGAGTTCATATGAAGGAGATGTCATCATTTCAATATCAGGTCCTGAACTGGGACCTTAGTGCGCCAGTGCGCCTATTTTGAGTCCTTGACCAAGTACCTCAGATCATGCCATCCGGGTCCCAAACCTGTGTCTCATGACATCAAGTTCATGTCCTAGAAGTGCCAAGGTCATGCCAGGACATGTCGAGTACATGTCCCAAGAACTTCCCATTCGAGCTCAACCTGTGTGCCAAAACCCAAGTTCATGTTCCGTCAGTGGTGGATCAGAGTTCCTCCTCTGCGCTGAGCTTGACAACCTATGCGCCTAGCCTGAGTGAAGATGCGCTTCTACAATGCGCATGGTGTTCCTCAAAAATGCAGTCCCAGACCCCTATGACGAAGACATTCCAAGGGCCAAGTTCTAAGTTCCAGCGTCTGACCGCGGGCTGCCCACGGCCAGCTTGTGTTCCCACTTGCCAGCTTGCATTCATACTCCCAACCACGTTCAGATTGGTTCTAATAGATTGTAGGGACTTTGTAATTAATTAGAAGTACAATAACTATTCTAGAACATTCTAGGCTAGGGTTTTGAATACCAATCCTTATAGGACAAGGTTTTCTCTTTGTCTATAAAAGGGAGCCTTTCTTTAGTGTTTTAGGGGGACCATATTTGTAGACAGATATATTTTAGACGCCATTTTGGAGATCTAGACACCCTAACCGTAATTTACATTGTAATTCAGTTCAAAGAAAACAGTTTTTATTTTCTGCACTTTTTGGGCGTGGAGCTTGGAGAGGAAGGCTCTGTCGTGGCGCTGCTGTGCCTGTTCTTCAACAATCTCTTATGTACCCTTATTTTTATTATTGCAATTTACTTATGAATTCAATTATATTTGTTTCAATTTCAGTTATGTGTGAGTAGTTCCTTTTAGGATTAGGGATGCTTGAAGCCCTAGCCATGTTAGCTAGTTAAGTAGATTTTTATTCTTGTTCTTAATTTCTATGCATGTTGAATAACTCTGATTACTGCTTTAACTACCATTCTTTTATGTTTATGAGACTTGCTACCTTGTTTGCATACATTATTGATGGAATTTCTTGAGTGGCCACCATATCATCCTGTGGTTCATTAGCATCGAGAGGTTCAGGTTAAGAAACAAACTTGTAGTCAGAATTCATGACAATCTAGGAATGCATCCCACTCTTCTAGGCTAGTGTGGTGTCAATAAATTCTCTTAGTACTTCATGCGTCATCTTAACTGGTAGGTGATAGAGGTTCTAGGCATATGCCCTGTCTAAAACATGTTAAGTAAGAGAGAATAATATATGTTTAGTGTACCAACGCCAGGACCTAGGCATGGACACCTAATTCCTAATTGCATAGTAATTAGGTCAAGATAATCTAGTTAAGATCTATAATTGGTTAGAGTGAATAGCAAGCCTTATTCGCCTTAGCTTACAAACAATCAACCTTTCATTCTTGCATTGTCTTTAATTTTCAAATCTCAATCATAAACCCCCTTGGCGCGCTTGTGTGTGTGTGTGTGGTTTTCTTTAAGTAAACATATATGAACTTAATTGGGTTAATCATTGAACAAGTCCTCGAGGGATCGACCTTTGCTTGTCATTATACCATCTCCATCGATTTTATGCACTTACAAAGTTATACTTAGTAGAAATAAAGTTCATAATTATTGTGTTCAGTATTTCTTCCATCAAGTTTTTGGCGCCGTTGCCGGGGACTTGTCCCTCAATGGTGCCCATTGATTCATATTTAGTTAACTAAATTTTGTATAGTACCTATTCAGATTTCTTTTAGATTGTTTACTAACTTACCTTGTCATCTTTCTCATGTACATATGAACAACTCTTAAATGGATATGGGACCATGGAATTAGCCATACATGGGGACGAGAGCTTGGAAAGATCCATACCCAACTTCATTTAATCAGGGGTGGAGCAATCACGAAAACCTAGAACCATACAACCTAGGGTACAGCAATCAGCCGGCATCCCATTATCAAGAACACCCAGAACCATACAACCCAGGATGGTGCCAGTAGCCTAATTTCACATGGAACTCCCCTCAAATAGTTCCTCACTACGAACCAACTCCTGACCTCGAACCTTCGTGGAGGGCCTTGGTGCAATGCATGGAGGTTCATAATGAATGCATGACAGCCGCTTGTGAAAAACTCCGAGAGATAAGCCAGCGCTTGGAGGAGATACGGGAAAAGATCAAGAGGGAGTTTGAGTTCGACACACGCCAAACCGAAGAAAGGGCATGTTCCCCACCAAGTGAGGCCGTGAATGATGATCATGATGAAGCTATCATTGAGCCAACACTTCGACAAGTGCTTGCCATGGAGGCCGCGAAGTCCACCCAACCTTCGTTGTGGACCAGGATACAAAGCATGGAGGCTTGTAAACAGAACCATCACACAGATGAAGAGCATAATAAGGACACCATCAACCTAACACTTCGACAAGTGCTTGCCATGGATGCCATGAATTCCACCCATGGCCATGCCGCGACAGTGTCTCCTGATTCTGCTCAGATTGAGCAGTGGGACGTGTTGGTAGATTTAAAGAGCAAGAAATATGCAATTCAATTCTAACAGTTATAAAATCCTTGCAAGTGCACAAATCGATAAGTATAGTATAGTAGCACAGCAAGAGTCGATCCCTCGAGGACTTGTATCAACGTTATGACCAATTTAGTTCAGATTTGTTAACTTAAATAAAAAAACACACACACACACACACAGGGGGGGGGGGGGTTTATGATGTGATACCTGAAATTTAAAGACAAGTAAATCAAAGTGCAGAAAATAACAATGCAAGAATGAAAAGTTGTTAACTAAGGCGAATTAAGGCTTACTATCCACTCTAACGAATTATAGCTCTTAACCAAATTTCCTTGACCTAATTACTATACATTTTTTGAATTAGGTGCCCGTGCCTAGGACCTGGCGTTGGTTCACTAGACATATCTTATTCCCTCTTACTTAGCATGTTCTAAACAGGGCATATGCCTAGAACGTCTATCACCTACCTTTTAAGATGATGCATGAAGTTTAAAGAGAATTTAATGACACCACATTAGCCTAGCAAAGTGGCATGCAATCCTAGGTCGTCATGAGTTAAGATTACAAGTACGAATACTTTCGATGCTCCAAATCACAAGATGATATGACGGTCACTCAAGCAATTACATCTATAATTATATGCAAACAAGGTAGCTAATCTTATAGGCATAAATTAAGTTCATTAAGCATAGTAATCCAACTTATTCAACATGCATAGCAATCATAATCAAGAGCCAGAAATCCAATCAATAAGCTAACATGGCTAGGGCTTCAAGCAGCCCTAATCCTAATGACTACTCACACATAACTGAAATAAACACAAGTATATTGAATCCATAAGTAAATTGTAATAATGAAAATAAGGGTATAGAGGAGATTGTTAAGAACAGATGCAGCAGAAGACACGGCAGGGCCTTCTTCTCCAAGTTCCACGTCCAATAATCTATGTGAAAGATTATCTCCGAAAATATGGTCCCTAATTCTCTAGAAAACCAAAACGGAACTCTGTGGCTCAGGTCTCTGTTTTTCCAGAAACAAAAACGCCCCTAATCCTCTATCTGATTCTCCTTTTTATAGAAAAGGGAAAACCTTGTTCTATAAGGATTGGTATAACCTTGTTCTATACAGATTGGTAAAACCTTGTGCTATACAGATTGGTAAAACCTTGTCCTATAGGAATAGGGTAAGTTATTTTACTTTTAATTAATTACAAAGTCTTTAAAATCTATTAGAACCAATCAGAACACGGCTGGGAGTGTGAATGCAAGCTGGCAAGTGGGAACGCAAGCTGGCCAAACTTGAATTTTTGATTGTCTTCGTAATCAGGATCTGGGACCGCGCTTTTGAAGTACGTTAGGAGTATAATAGAAGCGCATCGTCGTTCAGGCTTGGCGCAGAGGTTGTCAGGCTTAGCGCAGAGGGAGAACCTCTGATCCACCGCTGGCGGAACAGGGACCCCGGCTTAGGCGCACATCTGGGCTCGGATGGGAGTTCTTGGGACATGTCCTCGACCTGCCTTGGCGCGACCTTGGCACTTCTAGGACTTGACCTTGTTGTCATGAAACACAGGTTTGAGACCCAGAGGGCCTGATATGAGGTACTTGGCCAGTAACAACCCGGAAATTTTAATTATTGATTTTATGCAATTATTTTTATTAAATGACGATTTTACCCTTGATCGGTAGAGGGCTTGGAAATCAAGTTTTGTTTCGAGACACTTTTGGTGGTGTTTCGGGTACCGTTACGTAGGTCTCGAAATCACGAGTTCGTAGACAGGCGGCACGCAGGAAACGGAGTTCGTATACGGAAGTTGTGGGTCTAGATGTGCAAGGGCATTTTGGTAATTTACCATGGAGGGGATATATTTTAACCTCAATTATTGTACAACTTCATTTCATCTTCATCTCCTTATCATTTCACTCACTCTCTCTGTAACAAACATAACACAAACACACCGAAATACATTGAACCCGAAACCGTGCGAAAAACCAAGAGAAAAACCATAAAGTCAACGTCGGATTCAAGGCTTTAACTTCCCATTTGGATCAACTAATCGTATTCTACTCTTTCCCACGATCACAACTGTACCAACCATCGAAGGAGAGGCCCACGGTGGAAGCCGAGCCGAGTAAAGGAAGTTTCGGATCTTTGGATCGATTTTCCGGCTTATACAGGTACGTGTTTGATGTTTTGAGGTTATATTTGGATTCCTGGGTTTGAGTAGATAGATTTAGACGTAAAATTTGTGTAAAATGGTTGAGTTTTGAGGAAGTTGTAAAGCTTGGAATTTCGGTCGGAAATGGCGAATTCCGGCGAACCAGACGGTGGCGGAGGTGGCGGTCTGGTCATCTTCTCCGGCCAACTTCCGGCGACGGCGACGACAGTCCGGTCGTCTTCTCCGGCGAGTCACCGGTGACCGGTCGGGTCGAGTTGAACCGGTCGAGTTGAGTGAACCGGTCGGGTCGAGTTGGATCGGGTCAGGTTGAGCCGAACCGGGTTGGACCGGTTCAGGACACTGTAACAGGCGCGTGACCCGCACGTGAGTGCGCGTGGGCGCGTGTGCCGACCTTCCGGCGGCGCGTGGCGGCGCGTGGGGTCGAGGCTGACGTCACGGCGGCGCGTGGTAACCAGTTTTCGACGTTCTGAATCTGTTGGTATAAGTTTCAGGTTGATCGGACATCGTTTAGAGGTCGTTTTAAGTGTTCGAAGTTGCTGTGATTTTAGGAACAACATGTGTAGACTTCCCGAGGTTTAGGAAGTTGTTATATACGAGTCTTATTACTAGCCGGTAATCCCAATTGTTGTTTTTGACAGGCGATATCGTTCCGGGAACCTCAGAGGAACGAGCGAGACGGGATTGAGCTAGCTTGAACAGGTTTGTGAGTGGACTTTGTTTTATAAACTGAATTGCATGCATCAAAATATCTTTGTTAAATACGGTTATGTATTGTGGCATTGAATTTCTGAATGTTAGAAATGATTTCTAAACAAATGTTTTCCACTATTTCAGTTAAAGTATGATTTGAGAAATATCATGGTTTTGGGCTCGATTCTAATAACGTTTTGACGTAGAAATTATTGAGTCAATAATTTGGGTTTTGACCCTGTTGTATGAGTTTATCGGATTTTGGTCTGATTTGTGGGAGGCCAGGACTCGGGATGAGGATCCGTTATTAACGGTGAACCCGATGAACCTCCAAGATAAACATTGAATTTAGGGAGGCCAGGACTCGGGATGAGGATCCGTTATTAACGGTGAACCCGATGAACCTCCAAGATAAACATTGAATTTAGGGAGGCTAGGACTCGGGATGAGGATCCGTTATTAGCGGTGAACCCGGTGAACCTCCAATATAATGATATGATATGCTAGTCGAGAGATAGGCCGACTGATCCAATATAATGATATGATATGCTAGTCGAGAGATAGGCCGACTGATCCAATATAATGATATGATATGCTAGTCGAGAGATAGGCCGACTGATCCAATATAATGACATGATATGCTAGTCGAGAGATAGGCCGACTGATCCAATATAATGATATGATATGCTAGTCGAGAGATAGGCCGACTGATGTGATAGCATAGTACAAAGAGTTGTGATACAGTACTAGCACACCCCAAGGGATACCCTGGTGGCTAGTGGATGTGTCGGGAACAGTGGATTTGAGATATTATGTGCCTAGGTTGAATTAAATGATTTTGAATTCCTTTGAGGATGATTTTCAAACCAGATTGTGGATCACAATGTGTTTTCCTTATATGGATTTTGTGTGAGTCCTACTTAGTGGTTTTATAGAGAAAGGGAAATGCCGGTGATTTAAAGATGATGTTTTATAACATGAACTGTTTATGTGATGCATGCATAGTTTTATAAATGGAGGGGGAAAAAGGTAATATTCCTTGGAAAACATTTTATAAACGATTATTTTTGTCCACTCACAACTTTTGTGTTTAAACCCCCTTCAGGCAGTAGAGTTGACGTGGACATTATCTCGAGGCAGAGGCATTAGCACTTCCGCTACGCTGTGTAGTTGTACTTGAGTAGGATATCTAATTTGTACATTGATCCTACTTAGACGCTCTGATATTCTTGTATTTGGTTGGTATTTACTTACGGGAATTTTAAGTGCTTAAATCCCTTGTCTGACAAGAGAAATTATTTATTGTTATTATCATATGCTAAGGATTGAAGGGTATTTGGGAACCTTTCCTTAGGTTGTCAGACGGGATCAGGGTTCTTCCCGGGTTTCGAGGGGAAATTCGGGACGGGTCCTGACAATTGGTATCAGAGCACTAGGTTAAATTCCTGTAGACCGTACATCTAGTGTACAGGTGAAATTTTGGTATTAATGGTTTACAACTTCTTTTCAGCGTATAATGCCTCCGAGACGAGAGTTCCGTCAACGGTCAGGGAATGGTGGAGATGACCATGAACCTGCAGTGGAGCCTGATTTGAGACAGACACTGGAACAGCTGGGTCAGACTTTAGCTTCTGTACTCCAGGATAGAGCTTCTCATGAAGTCTCTGATATTGAGAGAGCCCAGAGACTGGGGGCGACGATATTCATGGGTGACTCTAGCCCAGATGAGGCTGAGGAGTGGATTACTCGCATGGAGCGGGTGTTCTTGATTATAAGGTGTCCTCTAGAGGAGAGAGTTCTACTGGCCACATTTTTACTAGGTGGTTCTGCTTACCACTGGTGGCACTCATTGGAGGTGTCAGGTTGGAATGTCCATACGCTTACTTGGCAGACTTTCCGGGAACGCTTCTTGGAGCAGTTTTACCCTCGCTCACACCGGAACGTTAAGGAGGCCGAGTTCTTGCATTTACAGCAAGGAGACATGACGGTGGCCCAGTATGAACAGAGATTCATAGCGCTGAGTCGCTTTGCACCGACGTTGGTGGCGACCGAGTCATACAAGTGCCACAGATTTGAGAGTGGACTGCGGAGTGAGATTCAGTCAGCAGTTACGTCTATGGACCACACTTCGTTGAGGACTTTGGCTGATGCTGCAGCTCGAGTAGAGTTGAGTTTGGGTTTCCCAATGCCACAACAGTACAGTGGTTACAGGAGACGGCGAGATCACTGGACTGCCGGATCCTCTAGTCAGGGACCATCAAAAAGAGGCAGTCATAGTTCTGGATCTTCTGGGAGATCTAGTACAGGCAGTGGCGGAGCTGGTCAGACACGACAATCTTTTGCACAGTCTAGGGGTGCCTCAGTGCAGTTCAACAGGAGACAGGGTGGCAGATCTAGTGGCTTCAATGATGCCGGTTGTTATTTCTGTGGGGAGCCTGGTCACATCAAGAGATTCTATCCACAACGACGTCCGGGCAGTAGTTCCTTTAGTCGTGGTGCGACTGATCCTAGCCCGAGTGCAGGACAGATGTATGATACTGCAGCTGAGAGGCAGACCTATTTCGGTGGGGCTGGTAGAGCTAGTGGCACCAACAGGCCCAGAGGCAGGTATGGGGATCGTGGTCGATCTTCTGGTACACCAGCTCGAGTTTTTGCCATGACGCAACAGGAAGCTCGAGTAGCACCGGATGATGTCACGGGTACGTTATCTATTTTTAACCGCAATGCTTGTGTTTTATTAGATCCGGGAGCAACTCATTCTTTTATTTCTCGGGGTTTTGCATTGTTTGCGGATAGAGAATTGTCTCCAATTGGTTGGGACATGGGTATTAGTACTCCTACCGGAGATATGTTAGTGGCGGACCTAGTGATTCGCAGTTGTCCGGTGATGGTTGAAGGCCATGGTTTGGAGGTAGATTTAATCCCCTTAGATATCTTTGAGTTTGATGTGATTTTGGGGATGGATTGGTTGTCCATGCACCATGCCTCCATAGACTGTTATAATAAGACGGTAGTTTTTCGGAGTCCAGGATTCCCTGAACTTACATTTCGGGGAGATCGTAGGGTATTACCCTATGGAGTGATATCAGCGTTAACAGCTGAGAGATTGTTGAGAAAAGGTTGTGAGGGTTACTTGGCTCATGTAGTAGATGCTCAGAATACTTCGATGATAGTGGAGGATATTCCTGTGGTGAGTGAGTTCTCTGATGTGTTTCCAGATGATCTTCCAGGATTACCACCACACCGTGAGATTGAGTTCACAATCGAGCTTTTGCCAGGTACTCAACCTATCTCACAGGCACCGTACAGGATGGCACCGGTAGTTAAATAAAGTGACGATGCGAAATAAGTATCATTTGCCAAGGATTGATGATTTATTTGATCAACTGAAAGGGGCAAAGTATTTTTCAAAAATTGACCTTCGATCCGGGTACCATCAGTTGAGAATCCAGGAAGAGGATGTTCAGAAAACAGCTTTAAGGACTCGGTATGGTCATTATGAGTTCCTGGTGATGCCCTTCGGGTTGACTAATGCCCCGGCAGCGTTTATGGATTTGATGAACAGAGTGTTCCAAAAGTATTTGGATCGATTTGTAATTGTGTTCATCGACGATATCTTGGTGTATTCAAGGAGTGCCAAGGTACATGAGAAGCACTTGAGGTTGGTGCTGAATATGCTTAGGAAAAAGCATTTGTTTGCCAAGTTCAGTAAATGCCAGTTTTGGTTGACCGAAGTTGGATTCTTGGGTCATGTGATTTCGGCTGACAGTATCAGCGTAGATCTCCAAAAAGTGGAGGCAGTGGCAAACTGGGAGCAACCAAGGACAGTGACAGAGATGAGGAGTTTTCTGGGTTTGGCAGGATATTATCGGCGGTTCGTAGAAGGATTTTCTACGATAGCAGGCCCATTGACTCGGTTGACTAAGAAAGGAGTCAAGTTTGACTGGGATGCTGATTGTGAGCAGAGGTTCCAGGAGCTAAAGAGAAGATTGACTTCTGCTCCAGTATTAACCCTTCCAGATGGTAACGGGGGTTTTGAGGTATATAGTGATGCATCATTGCGGGGTATTGGCTGTGTGCTGATGCGGCATGGGAAAGTGATAGCGTATGCTTCCAGACAACTTAAAACCCATGAGAGGAATTACCCCACACATGATTTGGAGTTGGCTTCAGTAGTGCATGCACTGAAAATATGGAGACATTATTTGCATGGGGAGACGTGTCGGATCTTCACCGACCATCAGAGTTTAAAGTACTTGTTCACCCAGAAGGACCTGAATTTGAGGCAGAGAAGGTGGCTTGAGCTGATAAAGGATTATGATTGTACTATTGAGTACCACCCAGGAAAAGCCAATGTTGTGGCAGATGCCTTGAGTAGGAAATCTATGGGTTCTTTGGCCCATTTGCATACAGTCTACTTACCGTTATTGGTAGAGTTCCATAGAGCAGGGATTGTACTGGACATGGATAGCCAGGGGGCTTTGTTGGCTAGTTTCCATGTGAGGCCTGTTCTGATTGATCGGATTATTGAGGCTCAACTCCAGGATCCTACGTTGTGCATTATCAGGATGGAGTTAGAGGCTGGAAACAGGCAGGACTATGCGGTTCGGGATGATGGAGCATTGGTTAAGGATGGACGGTTGTGCGTACCGAATGAGCTGGAGCTAAAGAGGGAAATTCTTAATGAGGCTCATAGTTCGGCTTACGCTATGCATCCAGGAGGTACCAAGATGTATCATACCCTAAGGAAACACTATTGGTGGACTGGGATGAAAAGAGAAATTGCTGAGTTTGTGAGTAGATGTTTGACATGTCAGCAAGTGAAAGCGGAGAGGCAGAAACCCTATGGGACACTGCAACCATTACCTATTCCGGAATGGAAGTGAGATCACATTACGATGGACTTTGTGTATAAACTTCCAAGGACACGGAAAGGACATGATGGGATATGGGTAATTGTGGATAGACTTACGAAGTCTGCACATTTCTTGCCAGTGCGAGAAGATTTTCGGATGAGTCGGTATGCCAAATTGTTCGTGGATGAGATCATACGGCTGCATGGGACTCCAGAGTCTATTGTTTCGGACAGGGATCCTAGATTTACCTCCAGGTTTTGGCGGAGTTTGCAGAAGGATTTTGGCACCACATTGCATTTCAGTACAGCCTTTCATCCTCAGACGGATGGTCAGTCTGAGAGAACAATCCAGGTTTTGGAGGATATGATGAGGGCTTGTGTACTACAGTTTAAAGGAAACTGGGATTCACACTTGTCTCTGATGGAATTTGCATATAGTAACAGTTACCAGTTGAGTATTGGGATGTTACCTTTCGAGGCACTGTATGGGAGGCAGTGCAGAACACCTTTGTGTTGGAGTGAAATAGGTGAAAGAAGACTGTTAACACCCGAGTTGGTGGATTTGACTGAGGAAAAGATTAGAATCATCAGAGAAAGGTTGAAGATAGCTCAGGATCGCCAGAAGAGCTATGCAGACCATCGAACCAGAGACCTTGAGTTTGAGGTAGGTGATTGGGTGTTCTTGAAACTATCTCCATGGAAGGGAGTGGTACGTTTTGGTAGACGGGGAAAACTAAGTCCTCGCTACATTGGTCCATATGAGATTTTGGAAAGGATAGGACCAGTGGCATATCGTATTTCTTTACCCTCGGAATTATCCAGAGTTCATGATGTCTTTCATGTATCTTTGCTCCGGAAATATCTGTTTGATGAGTCTCATGTGTTGGAAGAGCAACCACTTGAGCTGAAAGACGATTTGACATTTGAGGAGCAACCAGTGCAAATTCTGGATTGGAAGGAAAAGGTACTTCGCAGAAAGACTATTCCTCTAGTTAAAGTGTTGTGGAGGAATCATAACGTGGAGGAAGCCACGTGGGAAACCGAGGAACTAATGCGGGCACAGTATCCTCATTTATTTCATGATTAGGAATGAATTTCGGGGATGAAATTTCTTAAGGAGGGTAGATTGTAACAACCCGGAAATTTTAATTATTGATTTTATGCAATTATTTTTATTAAATGACGATTTTACCCTTGATCGGTAAAGGGCTTGGAAATCAAGTTTTGTTTCGAGACACTTTTGGTGGTGTTTCGGGTACCGTTGCGTAGGTCTCGAACTCACGAGTTCGTAGACAGGCGGCACGCAGGAAACGAAGTTCGTATACGGAAGTTGTGGGTCTAGATGTGCAAGGGCATTTTGGTAATTTACCATGGAGGGGAGATATTTTAACCTCAATTATTGTACAACTTCATTTCATCTTCATTTCATCTTCATCTCCTTATCATTTCACTCACTCTCTCTGTAACAAACATAACACAAACACACCGAAATACATTGAACCCGAAACCGTGCGAAAAACCAAGAGAAAAACCATAAAGTCAACGTCGGATTCAAGGCTTTAACTTCCCATTTGGATCAACTAATCGTATTCTACTCTTTCCCACGATCACAACCGTACCAACCATCGAAGGAGAGGACCACGGTGGAAGCCGAGCCGAGTAAAGGAAGTTTCGGATCTTTGGATCGATTTTCCGGCTTATACAGGTACGTGTTTGATGTTTTGAGGTTATATTTGGATTCCTGGGTTTGAGTAGATAGATTTAGACGTAAAATTTGTGTAAAATGGTTGAGTTTTGAGGAAGTTGTAAAGCTTGGAATTTCGGTCGGAAATGGCGGATTCCGGCGAACCAGACGGCGGCGGAGGTGGCGGTCTGGTCATCTTCTCCGGCCAACTTCCGGCGACGGCGACGAAATCATTCAACTTTGCACAAGTCTCACAAGATTGATCATTTTCTACTATTGATGGCACGAAATCATTCAAAAGACATGTAAGAGAGGCATATAAAGACCTCAAAATGATGCATAAATAACGACTGATCAAATGCCCCCAAACCTATCTTTTGCTAGTCCCTGAGCAAAACAAATGCTAACAAAATGAAAAGACTCGATTTTAGTTAAGATAGAACATTTAAACCCCTAGGTTCACCTAGTAGGAGGAGTTTTGTCTCCTGAGGCTTATAACAGTACGATACCCTCAAACGTTTTACTTAAACAAAAAGATGCAAGATATAGTACTCTTAACAAGCTAATAAGAATCAAAGTAAGTAGACATGCTTTGCAGAACTAAAAGGAATGCCATAGCCGTGAGTGTCATGTGAAGGTGTACGTGTATAAATGCCAATATTTTCAGGTGATCAAGTTTGAAAACAACTTCATCTAATTGCCCTAGAAAGATTTCGCCTCGACTCTAATCCTCACTAGGCAACTCTCAATTCACACAAGAATGCTAGGCTTACACTCTTTTCAAGCATATGTGATGAGTTTATGTTATGAAATTCAAATTTAATCACATATGAGTAACGATGAAGAATAGCACTTTATGGAAATAAAGATCTCATGAAAGGAATTGAACTTTAAGAACATAGATACGTACCTTAATCCTCAGCATGATTGTCCATAAGATCCGTTAGGTCTTCCTTTTTAGGTTGTATTGGGGCTAAGCTTTGGGGTTTAGCAAGGAAGGATGGGATTCAAAGAACCTGAGTTGTGCCAAGGCATGAGAAGTCATGAATTGAACTTGGAATTTCTGAACTGAATCCGTTCTTAAGGCCCACGACATTGTGCTTTCCTGATGACTTATTTTGTGGCTCTTGTGGCTTATTTTGAGGCTCTTGTGGCTTATTTTGAGGCTCTTGGCTCACTTGGCTCAATTCACTTTGTTTTTCACTTATTTTTTTCCTTCTTTTTCTCAACGTTTCTTTCTTTCTTTTGATTTGAACGTTTTTTTTTTTGTTTCTGTTCGTCTTTGAATTGAATTGAACCAAGATCATGCAATGATTTCCTCAAACTTTCGTGCAGCTTGCAACTTGTAAAGCTTTCTTTACTTTTGAACCTTGAATTGACGCCAAAGTCCTTTGAATTGGGCAGCATCTTCTTTCACCTCTCATTCTCACCATGAATCTCATTTATGGCAATCTTAGCACAAACTGAGGGTTATAGGGTATGGCTGTGATGAATGGCTAAGTATTTTGGGTTAGGTTATACTTTGGGTGATGAAAGAAAAGGTTGAGTGTTTGGCTTCAAAATTGGCTTAGGGAGCATGCAATAGGGTAGGATAAGGCCTTTAGAGGTTAAAGCACACATAGCCTACATCACTTCTTATGGCAAAACATACATTAAATCAAGAGTATCTAAATGATGTTAGTTCTTTAAAATTCATTGCAAATATGATGTAATGAGATCAACAATTAAGAACAAAAGTGATGAGTGTTTAAGAGTAGAAACAAGTATATCCCTCAGATAGAATGGCAATTAGGCTCAAAGATCTCACTGGGTAGTCTCCACTAATTTTCTAAGGTTCACTCAAATTCAGTTATTTCGTTCACTTAATCACTTAAAACATGGCATTGTGAAGTGCAAATTATGAACTACTTGACCATGGCATGACTCTTAGTAAAGCAAAGATAGTTAACTTAGCATATACATTCCTATTAACAAGTTATCATACTAATCACAAGCAGAAATTTAAATGTCCTGGCCGTGTATCACCCCCAAACCTACTTGTTTCTATATGCAAAATTTTAAATCCACACCCCCAAACCTAAACTGAACATTGTCCTCAATGTGATAAGCAGTAAGCATGACAACAGTAGAAAGGTTTGAGAGATATAACGGGCAGAAACAGAAAAGGAAGTGAGAAATACAAACCAGGGCTAGGCTGCCTCCTAGGAGCGCTTTATTTAACGTCTAGGCAAGACGGGGCTGATATGCTAGGAGCTGGGCGCATGCGGAGTTGCAGGGTTGACTGCGCTTGGATTAGAAAGGTCCTTCACGTAGTGTTTGAGGCGGTGGCCATTTACCTTGAACGGATCCTGCCGTTCTGGGTGCTGGATTTCAACTGCACCATGAGGAAAAACGTTAGTAAAAATAAATGGTCCAGTCCATCTTGAACGCAACTTACCTGGCATTAGTCTGAGCCGGGAGTCAAAGAGGAGGACTTCCTGTCCGATGTGAAAGTCCTTGGGCTGAATGCGCTTGTCGTGGAAAGCTTTGGTCTTTTCCTTGTAGATACGAGCACTGTCAAAGGCCTCGTTTCGCAACTCCTCTAATTCACTTAGCTGAAGCTTCCTATGTATTCCAGCGTCATCGAAGTTCAGGTTCATCTGCTTAATAGCCCAGAATGCTTTATGCTCCAATTCCACTGGTAGGTGGCAGCCTTTTCCAAAAACCAGCCGGAAGGGAGACATGCCAATCGGGGTCTTGTATGCAGTCCGATAGGCCCACAGCGCATCATTCAATTTGCTGGACCAATCTTTGCGGTTAGGATTTACCGTTTTTTCCAATATGGCCTTTACTTCCCGATTGGACACTTCCGCTTGGCCACTCGTTTGAGGGTGATACGGTGTTGAGACCTTATGGGTGACGCCATACTTCTTCATTAGGGCTGCAAACGAATGATTGCAGAAGTGTGCCCCCCCATCGCTGATGATTGCCCTAGGTGCGCCGAATCTGGCTAAGATGTGACTCTGTAAAAAACGCACCACTACTTTGGCGTCGTTAGTTTTGGTGGGAATTGCTTCCACCCATTTGGAGACATAATTAACTGTAAGCAGAATATAAAGATTGCCAAAGGAATTCGGAAAAAGGCCCCATAAAATCAATGCCCCATACGTCGAAGATTTCGACCACAAGAATAGGGTGTAATGGCATTTGATTTCGAGGGCCGATGTTACCTAGGCGTTGGCAGCGGTCAGAGGTGAGTACAAATTCGTGTGCATCCTTGAAAAGTGTGGGCCAGTAGAGTCCACTTTGTAGTACCTTGAGGGCTGTCTTCTTAGCTCCAAAATGGCCCCCACATGCCAAGCTATGGCAAAATGTCAAGACGGATTTCATCTCGTCTTCTGGGATGCAGCGCCGAATGATTTGGTTTGGACAATGCTTCCATAGGTACGGCTCATCCCATATGAAGTACTTAGCTTGTTTAGCCAGCTTGTCCTTTTGGCACCTGTTTAAAGATGAAGGAATTTACTTAGTGACAAGGTAATTAATGAGATCGGCATACCATGGATCAATAGCTTGAATTGCGAAGAGTTGTTCGTCAGGAAAGGTCTCGAGGAGGGGCAACTGTTCGGACTCTTCATTGGAACTGTGAAGCAATCGGCTCATATGGTCAGCGACCACATTTTCGCTGCCCTTCTTGTCTCTGATTTCAAGGTCGAATTCCAGGAGCAGTAGCATCCAACGTAGCAACCTTGGCTTGGCGTCCTTTTTAGTGAGTAAATACTTCAAGGCAGCATGATCCGTGTATACTATGACCTTGGTTTGAATTAGATATGAGCGGAACTTCTCAAGGGCAAAGATAACAGCAAGGAGCTCCTTCTCGGTGGTTGAGTAGTTCAGCTGGGCATCATTCAGGGTTCGACTTGCGTAGTAAATGACATGAGGGAGCTTGTCAACACGTTGTCCCAAAACCGCTCCTATGGCGAAGTCGTGGCCGAAGTAGGCTCAGTTTCAGGTCCTGTGAGGGTGGATTATGTGGGGTCTTGAAGTGGTGTTTCCTTCTCCAGCGTGATGGCATTAGTCGTAGGATCGTGAGTTCGAGACCTACGCAACGGTATACAAAACACCACCGAACAGGTTTCGAAACAAAACTTGATTTCCATGCCCTTTAACAAGCAAGGGCAAAATCGTCATTTTACATAAATAATTTAATTAAATCCAATAATTGAAATTCCGGGTTGTTACAACTGCGATTGGATTAGAGAGGTCCTTGAAGTAGTGTTTGAGGTGATGGCCATTTACCCTGAACGGATCCTGCCGTTCCGGGTGCTGGATTTCAATTGCACCATGAGGAAAAACGTTAGTAATAATAAATGGTCCAGTCCATCTTGAACGCAACTTACCTGGCATTAGTCTGTTCCAGGAGTCAAAGAGGAGTACTTCCTGCACGATGTGAAAGTCCTTGGGCTGGCTGCGCTTGTCGTGGAAAGCTTTGGTCTTTTCCTTGTAGATACGAGCACTATCGAAGGCCTCATTTCGCAACTCATCTAATTCACTTAGCTGAAGCTTCCTATGTATTCCAGCATCATCGAAGTTCAGGTTCATCTGCTTAATAGCCCAGAATGCTTTATGCTCCAATTCCATCGGTAGGTGGCAGCCTTTTCCAAAAACAAGCCGGAAGGGAGACATGCCAATCGGGGTCTTGTATGCGGTCCGATAGGCCCACAGCGCATCATTCAATTTGCTGGACCAATCTTTGTGGTTAGGATTTACCATTTTTTCCAATATGGCCTTTACTTCCCGATTGGACACTTCCGCTTGGCCACTCGTTTAAGGGTGATATGGTGTTGAGACCTTGTGGGTGACGCCATACTTCTACATTAGGGCTGTAAACGAATGATTGCAGAAGTGTGCCCCCCCATCACTGATGATTACCCTAGGTGCGCTGAATCTGGCTAAGATGTGACTCTGTAAAAAACGCACCACTACTTTGGCGTCGTTAGTTTTGGTGGGAATTGCTTCCACCCATTTGGAGACATAATCAACTGCAAGATAAATATAAAAATTGCCAAAGGAATTCGGAAAAGGCCCCATAAAATCAATGCCCCATACGTCGAAGATTTCGACCAAAAGAATAGGGTGTAATGGCTTTTGATTTCGAGGGCCGATGTTACCTAGGCGTTGGCAGCGGTCAGAGGTGAGTACAAATTCGTGTGCATCCTTGAAAAGTGTGGGCCAGTAGAGTCCACTTTGGAGTACCTTGAGGGCTGTCTTCTTAGCTCCAAAATGGCCCCCACATGCCAAACTATGGCAAAAAGTCAAGACGGATTTCATCTCGTCTTCTGGGATGCAGCGCCGAATGATTTGGTCTGGACAATGCTTCCATAGGTACGGCTCATCCCATATGAAGTACTTAGCTTGTTTAGCCAGCTTGTCCTTTTGGTACCTGTTTAAAGATGAAGGAATTTGCTTAGTGACAAGGTAATTAATGATATCGGCATACCATGGATCAATAGCTTGGATTGCGAAGAGCTGTTCGTCAGGAAAGGTCTCGAGGAGGGGCAACTAATCGGCCTCTTCATTGGAACTGTGAAGCAATCGGCTCATATGGTCAGCGACCACGTTTTCGCTGCCCTTCTTGTCTCTGATTTCAAGGTCGAATTCCTGGAGCAGTAGCATCCAACGTAGCAACCTTGGCTTGGCGTCCTTTTTAGTGAGCAGATACTTCAAGGCAGCATGATCCGTGTATACTATGACCTTGGTTTGAATTAGATATGAACGGAACTTCTCCAGGGCAAAGATAACAGCAAGGAGCTCCTTCTCGGTGGTGGAGTAGTTCAGCTGGGCATCATTCAGGGTTCGGCTTGCGTAGTAAATGACATGAGGGAGCTTGTCAACACGCTGTCCCAAAACCGCTCCTATGGCGAAGTCGTGGCCGAAGTAGGCTCAGTTTCAGGTCCTGTGAGGGTGGATTATGTGGGGTCTTGAAGTGGTGTTTCCTTCTCCAGCGTGATGGCATTAGCCGTAGGATTGTGAAATCCTTTCGGATTTACCAGGACTTGACTCGGTAGCTTGCCCTGCTCCCGTTGATTTAGTTGGTTCGCCACCTGTCCCATTTGACGCTCCAAGTTTGCAATTGCATTTTTGAAGTCTCCCGTCTGACTCTGGCTATCGTGCATGAATTTTATGAGTTGAGCCTGTTGTTGAGTCAGGATATGGATGGAGTCCTCAACAGACTTGCTTCCGCCATTCTGATTTGAGGAAGGACCGTGGTAGTTCCCCTGAGGGCCTGCGGCTTGCTGCTCAAATCCAGGGGGTGGCAAGGGATTCGCGGCTGCTTGATTGTTGCTCCAACGGAAATTAGGATGATTTCTCCACCCCGGATTGTAAGTGTTGGAATATGGGTCATTCCGGGGTCGAGAATTGCTATTGAACCCTCCAGCAAAGTTGGCCTCTTCCACAACCGGGCAGTCCTGGGATGTGTGGCCCTGAATTGAACATACCTCGCAGATGTGAACTCCTTTGGCTTTCTCGCTACACAATTGTTTTACCATTGCCGTGAGCTGAGCAATGGCGTCATCTTTGTATTTGGCGGATGCATCACCCGTAGCTCTAGAGGAGGGACCCCTGTAGCTGAACTATTTTTCCCTTTGAGCAATGTTCTCAAAGGCGGTCCTTGCTTCCTCGGCTGTGCCTTCTAGAATCCCTTGGGATTGAGAATCCACCATTGTCCGATCGCTAGTTTTCAAGCCTCCATAGAAGTATAGCATAAGATGATGGGCATCAATATGGTGGTGGGGGCACGCCCGTAGCATCTGATTGAACCGCTCCCAAAACTCGTAGAAAGACTCCTCCATGTCTTGCCGTGGGTTCATGATCTTGGACTTTAACTCATTTGTCTTTTCCACGGGAAAGTAATGTGTTAAGAATTTGGACGTCAAGTCCCTCCAAGAATGAATGGAAGCCGGCGCCAATGAATGAAACCATGTCTTGGCGTGATCCTTGAGACTGAAGTGAAAGAGTCGCAGGCGGATTTCCGATTCTGTCATACCATTGATGCGCAGTGTTGAACAAACCTCAACAAATTCCTTGATATGAAAGTGCGGGTCCTCGCCAGCAAGGCCGTGGAATGTAGGCAGCATGTGAATTGTCCCCGACTTTAATTCGAAGTTTGCCACTGTTGACTCGGGAAAAACAATTGGAAATTGATCCTCCGAGACATGGGGCATGGCAAAATCCTTAAGGCGCCATGGGGCTTGCGGTACTAGGCCACGTTCCAGGCCCTGCTCTTCTCTGTGGTCCGCCATCCTCCTTGGGCTTGGTGGCGGGGAGCCGTGGACTGAAGATGCTTGCGATGATGGTCCACTTGATGACCCGTGCACTGAACCTTGGAATGACATACACGGGTACCTAACAAAAAAAAGAAAAAAAAACTAAGTTACAAATCTAAACTTGAATGGGCACCGTTGAGGGACAAGTCCCCGGCAACGGCGCCAAAAACTTGTTGGTAGATTTAAAGAGCAAGAAATATGCAATTCAATTCTAACAGTTATAAAATCCTTGCAAGTGCACAAATCGGTAAGTATAGTATAGTAGCACAGCAAGAGTCGATCCCTCGAGGACTTGTATCAACGTTATGACCAATTTAGTTCAGATTTGTTAACTTAAATAAAAACACACACACACACACAGGGGGGGGGGGGGGTTTATGATGTGATAACTGAAATTTAAAGACAAGTAAATCAAAGTACAGAAATTAACAATGCAAGAATGAAAAGTTGTTATCTAAGGCGAATTAAGGCTTACTATCCACTCTAACCAATTATAGCTCTTAACCAAATTTCCTTGACCTAATTACTATACATTTTCTGAATTAGGTGCCCGTGCCTAGGACCTGGCGTTGGTTCACTAGACACATCTTATTCCCTCTTACTTAGCATGTTCTAAACAGGGCATATGCCTAGAACGTCTATCACCTACCTTTTAAGATGATGCATGAAGTTTAAAGAGAATTTAATGACACCACATTAGCCTAGCAAAGTGGCATGCAATCCTAGGTCGTCATGAGTTAAGATTACAAGTACGGATACTTTCGATGCTCCAAATCACAAGATGATATGACGGTCACTCAAGCAATTTCATCTATAATTATATGCAAACAAGGTAGCTAATCTTATAGGCATAAATTAAGTTCATTAAGCATAGTAATCCAACTTATTCAGCATGCATAGCAATCATAATCAAGAGCCAGAAATCCAATCAATAAGCTAACATGGCTAGGGCTTCAAGCAGCCCTAATCCTAATGACTACTCACACATAACTGAAATAAACACAAGTATAATTGAATCCATAAGTAAATTGTAATAATGAAAATAAGGGTACAGAGGAGATTGTTAAGAACAGATGCAGCAGAAGACACGGCAGGGCCTTCTTCTCCAAGTTCCACGTCCAATAATCTATGTGAAAGATTATCTCCGAAAATATGGTCCCTAATTCTCTAGAAAACCAAAACGGAACTCTGTGGCTCAGGTCTCTGTTTTTCCAGAAACAAAAACGCCCCTAATCCTCTATCTGATTCTCTTTTTTATAGACAAGGGAAAACCTTGTTCTATAAGGATTGGTATAACCTTGTTCTATACAGATTGGTAAAACCTTGTCCTATACAGATTGGTAAAACCTTGTCCTATAGGAATAGGGTAAGTTATTTTACTTTTAATTAATTACAAAGTCTTTAAAATCTATTAGAACCAATCAGAACACGGCTGGGAGTGTGAATGCAAGCTGGCAAGTGGTAACGCAAGCTGGCCAAACTTGGATTTTTGACTGTCTTCGTAATCAGGATCTGGGACCGCGCTTTTGAAGTACGTTAGGAGTATAATAGAAGCGCATTGTCATTCAGGCTTGGCGCAGAGGTTGTCAGGCTTAGCGCAAAGGGAGAACCTCTTATCCACCGCTGGCGGAACAGGGACCCCGGCTTAGGCGCACATCTGGGCTTGGATGGGAGTTCTTGGGACATGTCCTCGACCTGCCTTGGCGCGACCTTGGCACTTCTAGGACTTGACCTTGATGTCATGAAACACAGGTTTGAGACCCGGAGGGCCTGATATGAGGTACTTGGCCAGTGGCCCAAAATAGGCGCACTGGCGCACTGGCGCACTCAGGACCCCGTTGAGGACCTGATATTGAAATGAGGACATCTCCTTCATCTGGACTCCGATTTGAGTCATTCTTTTTGCGTTCTTTCCATATTTTACCTATCTTTCTAACTCTACACAAGTCTCACAAGATTGATCATTTTCTACTATTGATGGCACGAAATCATTCAAAAGACATGTAAGAGAGGCATATAAAGACCTCAAAATGATGCATAAATAACGACTGATAAGGACGCACCCAATTGATACCCTCTAGTATAATCTTCCTTTTATAATGTTTCTTATTCTGATTTCATGTCTAACTATACCTCTTTGCATTGCACTAATAGATTGGAAAGCGAAATGAAAGAAAACTGGGAGGAAGAGAATAGGACGGATAATGGTGACAAGGACATCCAGACAAACCCATTCCCCTACACTATGTGCTACCCAGCAGCAATGCACTGCCCGAAGCCGTGTCCCACAGCCATGACCACGTTCTGCCTACTGCCCTGCTGCAAACCCAGGTTCCTGCTGAGTCCCAGGGCTCGCTAAATGCCCTGTCGCAGCCTAGTGCCACAGAACCTGCACACGTCCTAGGCACACTTTCAACGCGCCAAACTGCGCGAACTGATTAATTACAGGGCAAGTCCTTAGCCGCTGCACTAGAACCTTCCCAGCACGCACCGGAGATGAGCAGCGCTGCGGCCACGCTTCAAGACACATCCACGACAGAACCTAAGGACCAGCCCGTGCTGCCCAATCTGGTGCCAACTGTGTCTCAGCCCATGCCCACAGACAAGGACCCAGTTTTAAAATTTAATGCGCCTTCTCAACTCAATCATGAAACACTTAACTTTCATTTTAATAAGGTAAACTTGGATTTGAATTCTGATTTAGCTCCTAATACTGTTGAACTTTTCCCGTGCAGGTTCCAGCATAAAAACACCAAGAATATGCTAAAGGCCCTCAACTTGGTCCCCATCTTCAAGTTCCGAAGGAAAAATCAATGGAAAGGACCAAGGATGAAGTCAAGAACGTACAAGGAACCACCAAAGCTGTTCCCCCATGAGCATTTTCCAACGAAGACATTCCAGAATGGACAGAAACTGCTCTCATTCAAATCACTCCTCAATCTCTTTCCCGATAAGTTACCTTTTCGTCGGTGGATTCCTTTATGTGTTTCTTACTTTTTTCTCCATAATGCAGCGCAGATTCTATAACAAGAGGCTCATAATTAGTTCCATGTTGCCGCTGAAATCCTGGGGACACCATAAAATGCCTAGCATGCCAGCCCCGTCTTGCCTAGACGTTAAATAAAGAACTCCTACGTGGTAGCCTAGCCCTGGTTTGTATTTCTCTCTTCCTCTGCGGTTTCTGTCCGTTATATCTCTCAAACCTTTCTACTATTGTCATGCTTACTACTTATCACATTGGGGACAATGTTCAGTTTAGGTTTGGGGGTGTGGATTTAAAATTTTGCATAAAGAAACAAGTAGGTTTGGGGGTGATACACGCCCAGGACTTTTGAATTTTCAGCCTTAGTTTTTTTGTGTTTAGTTAGTTACTTAATTTTTTGCTTTTGAATAGTATGAAAACTTGTTAAAAGGGATGTATATGCTAAGTTAATTGTCTTAGCCTTACTAAGAGTCATGCCATGGTCAAGTGGTTTATAATCTGCACTTCACCATGCCATGTTTTAAGTGATTAAGTGAACGAAATAACTGAATTTGAGTGAACCTTAGAAAATTAGTGGAGACTAACCTGTGAGATCTTTGAGCCTAATTGCCATTCTTTATGAGGGATATACTTGTTTCTACTCTTAAACACTCATCGATTTTGTTCTTAATTGTTGAAGACAAACACTTAGCCTTTTCTTTCATCACCCAAATATAACCTAACCGAAATACTTAGCCATTCATCATAGCCATACCCTATAACCTCAGTTGTGCTAAGGTTGCCGTAAATGAGATTCATGGTGAGAATGAGAGGTGAAAGAAGATGCTGCCCAATTCAAAGGACATTGGCATCAATTCAAAGTTCAAAAGTAAAGAAAAGCTTTACAAGTTGCAACCTGCACGAAAGTTTGAGGAAATCATTGCATGATCTTGGTGCAATTCAATTCAAAAGAAAGAACAGAAAAAAAAAACGTTCAAAAGAAAGAAAGAAACATTGAAAAGAAAAAGAAAGAAAAAAAAAAGTGAAAAACAAAGTAAATTAAGCCAAGTGAGCCAAAAGCCTCAAAATAAGCCATCAAGAAAGCACAATGTCGTGGGTGATTTTATGCATCATTTTGAGGTCTTTATATGCCTCTCTTACATGTCTTTTGAATGATTTCGTGCCATCAATAGTAGAAAATGATCAATCTTGTGAGACTTGTGCAGAGTTAGAAATATAGGTAAAATCTGGAAAGAACGCAAAAAGAATGACTCAAATCGGAGTCCAGATGAAGGAGATGTCCTCATTTCAATATCAGGTCCTCAACGGGGTCCTGAGTGCGCCAGTGCGCTAGTGCGCCTATTTTGGGCCACTGGCCATGTACCTCATATCAGGCCCTCCGGGTCTCAAACCTGTGTTTCATAACATCAAGGTCAAGTCCTAGAAATGCCAAGGTCGCCCCAAGGCAGGTCGAGGACATGTCCCAAGAACTCCCATCCGAGCCCAGATGTGCGCCTAAGCCGGGGTCCCTGTTCCGCCAGCGGTGGATCAGAGGTTCTCCCTCTGCGCTAAGCCTGACAACATTTGCACCAAGCCTGAACAATGATGCGATTCTATTATACTCCTAACGTACTTCAAAAGCGCGGTCCCAGATCCTGATTACGAAGACAGTCAAAAATACAAGTTTGGCCAGCTTGCGTTCCCACTTGCCAGCTTGCATTCACACTTCCAGCCGTGTTCTGATTGGTTCTAATAGATTTTAAAGACTTTGTAATTTAATTAAAAGTAAAATAACTTACCCTATTCCTATAGGACAAGGTTTTACCAATCTGTATAGAACAAGGTTATACCAATCCTTATAGAACAAGGGTTTCCCTTGTCTATAAAAAGGAGAATCAGATAGAGGATTAGGGCGTTTTTGTTTCTGGAGAAAATAGAGACCTGAGCCACAGAGTTCCATTTTGGTTTTCTAGAGAATTAGGGACCATATTTTCGGAGATAATCTTTCACATAGATTATTGGACGTGGAGCTTGGAGAAGAAGGCCCTGCCGTGTCTTCTGCTGCATCTGTTCTTAACAATCTCCTTTGTACCCTTATTTTCATTATTACAATTTACTTATGGATTCAATTATACTTGTGTTTATTTCAGTTATGTGTGAGTAGTCATTAGGATTAGGGCTGCTTGAAGCCCTAGCCATGTTAGCTTGTTGATTGGATTTCTGGCTCTTGATTATGATTGCTATGCATGCTGAATAAGTTGGATTACTATGATTAATGAACTTAATTTATGCCTATAAGATTAGCTACCTTGTTTTCATATAATTATAGATGTAATTGCTTGAGTGACCGTCATATCATCTTGTGATTTGGAGCATCGAAAGTATTCGTACTTGTAATCTTAACTCATGACGACCTAGGATTGCATGCCACTTTGCTAGGCTAATGTGGTGTCATTAAATTCTCTTTAAACTTCATGCATCATCTTAAAAGGTAGGTGATAGACGTTCTAGGCATATGCCCTGTTTAGAACATGCTAAGTAAGTGGGAATAAGATGTGTCTAGTGAACCAACGCCAGGTCCTAGGCACGGGCACCTAATTCAGAAAATGCATAGTAATTAGGTCAAGGAAATTTGGTTAAGAGCTATAATTGGTTAGAGTGGATAGTAAGCCTTAATTCGCCTTAGTTAACAACTTTTCATTCTTGCATTGTTATTTTCTGCACTTTGATTTACTTGTCTTTAAATTTCAGGTATCACATCATAAACCCCCCCCCTGTGTGTGTGTGTGTTTTTATTTAAGTTAACAAATCTGAACTAAATTGATCATAACGTTGATAGAATTGAATTGCATATTTCTTGCTCTTTAAATCTACCAACAGTGGGCCTTAAGAAAGGATTCAGTTCAGAAATTCCAAGTTCAAGTCATGACTTCTCATGCCTTGCGACATCTCAGGTTCTTTGAATCATATCCTTCCTTGCTAAACTCCTAAGCTTAGCCCTATTACAACCAAAAAAAGAAGACCTAACTGATCTTATGGACAATCATGCGGAGGATTAAGGTACGTATCTATGTTCTTAAAGTTCCATTCCTTTCATGAGATCTTTATTTCCATAAAGTGCTATTCTTCATTGTTACTCATATGTGATCAAATTTGAATTTCATAACATAAACTCATCACATATGCTTGAAAAGAGTGAAAGCCTAGGATTCTTGTGCGAATTGAGAGTTTCCTAGTGAGGATTACAGTCGACGCGAAATATTTCTAGGGCACTCAGATGAAGTTGTTCTCAAACATGATCACTCGAAATATTGGCACTTATACATGTACACCTTCACATGACTCTCACGGCTATGGCATTCCTTTTAGTTCTGCAAAGCATGTCTACTTACTTTGATTCTTATTAGCTTGTTAAAAGTACTATCTCTAGCATCTTATTTGGCTAAGTAAAACGTTGTGGGTATCGTGCTGCTATAACCCTCAGGAGACAAAACTCCTCCTACTAGGTGAACCTAGGGGTTTAAATGTTCTATCTTAACTAAGATCGAGTCTTTTCATTTTTTTAAAGTTTGTTTTTCTCAGGGACTAGTAAAAGATAGGTTTGGGGGTATTTGATCAGTCATTATTTATGCATCATTTTGATGTCTTTATATGCCTCTCTTACATGTCTTTTGAATGATTTTGTGCCATCAATAGTAGAAAATGATCAATCTTGTTAGACTTGTGTAGATTTAGAAAGATAGGTAAATTCTGAGAAGAACGCGAAAAGAATGACTCAAATTGGAGTTCATATGAAGGAGATGTCCTCATTTCAATATCAGGTCCTGAACTGGATCTTGAGTGCGCCAGTGCGCCTATTTTGAGTCCTTGACCAAGTACCTCAGATCATGTCATCCGGGTCCCTAACTTGTATCTCATGACATCAAGTTCATGTCCTAGAAGTGCCAAGGTCAAGCTAGGACAGGTCGAGTACATGTCCCAAGAACTTCCCATCTGAGCCCAGCCTCTGTGCCTAAACCCAAGTTCATGTTCCGTCCGTGGTGGATCAGAGTTCCTTCTCTACGCTGAGCCTGACAACCTATGCTCCTAGCCTGAGTGAAGATGTGCGTCTACTATGCTCATGGTGTGCCTCAAAAGTGCAGTCCCAAATCCCTATGACAAACACATTGCAAGGGCCAAGTTCTAAGTTCCAGCGTCTGACCGCGGGAAGACCGCGGGCTGACCGTGACCAGCTTGTGTTCCCACTTGCCAGTTTGCATTCAGACTCCCAACCACATTCTGATTGGTTCTAATAGATTTTAGGGACTTTGTAATTAATTAGAAGTACAATAACTATTCTAGAACATTCTAGGCTAGGGTTTTGAATACCAATCCTTATAGGACAAGGTTTTCCCTTTGTCTATAAAAGGGAGCCTTTGTTCAGTGTTTTAGGGGGACCATATTTGTAGACAGATATATTTTAGATGCCATTCTGGAGATCTAGACACCCTAGCTGCAATGTACATTGTAATTCAATTCAAAGAAAATAGTTTTTATTTTCTGCACTTTTTGGGCGTGGAGCTTGGAGAAGAAGGCTCTGCCGTGGCTCTGCTGTGCCTGTTCTTCAACAATCTCTTATGTACCCTTATTTTTATTATTGCAAAATACTTATAAATTCAATTATATTTGTTTCAATTTCAGTTATGTGTGAGTAGTTCCTTTTAGGATTAGGGCTGCTTGAAGCCCTAGCCATGTTAGCTTGTTAAGTAGATTTTTATTCTTGTTCTTAATTGCTATGCATTCTGAATAACTCTGATTACTGCTTTAACTACCATTCTTTTATTTTTATGAGACTTGCTACCTTGTTTGCATAAATTATTGATGGAATTGCTTGAGTGACCGCCATATCATCCTGTGGTTCATTAGCATCGAGAGGTTCAGGTTAAGAAACAATCTTGTAGTCGGAATTCATGACAACCTAGGAATGAATCCCACTCGTCTAGGCTAGTGTGGTGTCATTAAATTCTCTTAGTACTTCATGCGTCATCTTAACTGGTAGGTGATAGAGGTTCTAGGCATATACCCTGTCTAAAACATGCCAAGTAAGAGAGAATAATATATGTTTAGTGTACCAACGCCAGGACCTAGGCATGGGCACCTAATTCAGAATTGCATAGTAATTAGGTCAAGATAATTTGGTTAAGAACTATAATTGGTTAGAGTGGATAGTAGGCCTTAATTCTCCTTAGTTAACAAACAATCAACCATTCATTCTTGCATTGTTTTTTTTTGCACTTTAATTTTCAACTCTCAATCATAAACCCCCCCTTGGCGTGTGTGTGTGTGTGTGGTTTTCTTTAAGTTAACAAATATGAACTTAATTGGGTTAATCGTTGAACAAGTCCTCGAGGGATCGACCTTTGCTTGTCATTATACTATCTCCATCGACTTTGTGCACTTGCAAAGTTATACTTAGTAGAAATAAAGTTCATAATTATTGTGTTCAGTAGTTCTTCTATCACCCATTCCTCCAAATGTTGGAAATCTAAAAAAACAAACCATGATGTACTTGTACAATAAATATTGAAAACAATATTTATGAACTTTATTTCTACTAAGTATAACTTTGTAAGTGCACAAAATCGATGGAGATAGTATAATGACAAGCAAAGGTCGATCCCTCGAGGACTTGTTCAACGATTAACCCAATTAAGTTTAGATTTGTTAACTTAAATAAAAAAACACACACACACACACACGCCAAGGGGGGGTTTATGATTGAGAGCTGAAAATTAAAGACAAGAAAATCAAAGTGCAGAAAATAACAATGCAAGAATGAAAAGTTGATTGTTTGTTAAACTAAGAAGAATTAAGGCTTATTATCCACTCTAACCAATTATAACTCTTAACCAGATTATCTTGACCTAATTACTATGCAGTTATGAATTAGGTGCTCATGCCTAGGTCATGTCGTTGGTACACTAAACATATATCATTCTATCTTACTTATCATGTTTTAGACCGGGCATATGCCTATAACGTCTATCACCTACTAATTATGATGACGAATGAAGTACTAAGAGAATTTAATGACACCACACTAGCCTAGAAGAGTGGGATGCATTCCTAGGTTGTCATGAATTCCGATTACAAGATTGTTTCTTAACCTCAACCTCTCGAAGTTAATGAATCACATGATGATATGGCGGTCACTCAAGCAATTCCATCAATAATTTATGCAAACAAGGTAGCTAATCTTATAAACATAAAAGAATGGTAGTTAAAGCAGTAATAAGAATTATTCAGCATGCATAGCAATTAAGAATACGAATAAAATCTACTTAACGAGCTAACATGGCTAGGGCTTCAAACAGCCCTAATTCTAAAAGGAACTACTCACACATAACTGAAATTGAAACAAAGATAATTGAATTCATATGTAAATTGCAATAATAAAAGTAAGGGTACATAAAAGATTGTTGAAGAACAGGCACAGCAGAGCCACGACAGAGCCTTCTTCTCCAAGCTCCATGCCTAATAATCTGTGTGTAAAATATTATCTCTAAAACTATGGTCTTTTAATTATCCCCCCCTAAACAATGAACAAAGGCTCCCTTTTATAGACAAAGGGAAAACCTTGTTCTATAAGGGTTGGTATTAAAAACCCTATCCTAGAATGTTCTGGAATAGTTATTGCACTTCTAATTAATTACAAAGTCCTTAAAATCTATTAGAACCAATTAGAGAACGGTTGGGAGTGCGAATGCAAGCTGACCAGTGGGAACACAAGCTGGCCGCAGGCAGCCCGCAGTCTCCCCGTGGTCTTCCCGTGGCCTTTGGAATGGCTTCGTCATAGAGGCCTGGGACTGCGCTTTTGAGGCACACCATGAGCATAGTAGAAGCGCATCTTCGCTCAGACTAGACGCACAAGTTGTCAGGCTTAGCGCAGAGGAGGAACTTTCATCCACCGCTGGCGGAATAGGAACCCGAGTTTAGGCGCAGAGGCTGGGCTCGGATGGGAAGTTCTTGGGACATGTACTCGACATGTCCTGGCACGATGTTGGCACTTCTAGGACATGAACTTGATGTCACGAGACACAGGTTTGGGACCCGGATGGCATGATATGAGGTACTTGATCAAGGACTAAAAATAGGCGCACTGGCGCACTGGTGCACTGACGCACTCAGGATCTGCTTCAGGTCCTGATATTGAAATGTGGACATCTCCTTCATATGAACTCCGATTTGAGTCATTCTTTTTGCGTTCTTCTTAGAATTTACCTATCTTTCCAAATCTGTGAAAGTCTCACAAGATTGATTATTTTCTAAAATTGATGGCACGAAATCATTCAAAAGATATGTTTGAGAACAACTTCATCTGAGTGCCCTAGAAATATTTCGCCTCGACTCTAATCCTCACTAGGCAACTCTCAATTCGCACAAGAATCCTAGGCTTTCACTCTTTTCAAGCATATGCGATGAGTTTATGTTATGAAATTCAAATTTGATCACATATGAGTAATAATGAAGAATAGCACTTTATGAAAATAAAGATCTCATGAAAGGAATGGAACTTTAAGAACATAGATACGTACCTTAATCCTCCGCATGATTGTCCATAAGATCAGTTAGGTCTTCTTTTTTTGGTTGTAACAGGGCTAAGCTTAGGAGTTTAGCAAGGAAGGATGGGATTCAAAGAACCTGAGATGTGGCAAGGCATGCGAAGTCATGACTTGAACTTTGAATTTCTGAACTGAATCCTTTCTTAAGGCCCACGACATTGTGCTTTCTTGATGGCTTATTTTGAGGCTCTTGGCTCACTTGGCTTAATTTACTTTGTTTTTCACTTTTTTTTTCTTTTTCTTTTCAACGTTTCTTTCTTTCTTTTGAACTTTTTTTTATCTTTTCGTTTCTTCTTTGAATTGAATTGCACCAAGATTATGGAATGATTTCCTCAAATTTTCGTGCAGCTTGCAACTTGTAAAGCTTTTCTTTACTTTTGAACTTTGAATTAACGCCAATGTCCTTTCAATTGGGCAGCATCTTCTTTTACCTCTCATTCTCACCATGAATCTCATTTACGGCAACCTTAGCACAAAATGAGGTTATAGGGTATGGCTGTGATAAATGGCTAGGTATTTCGGTTAGGGTATACTTTGGGTGATGAAAGAAAAGGCTGAGTGTTTGGCTTCAAAATTGGTTTAGGGAGCATGCAATAGGGTAGGATAAAGTCTTTAGAGGTTAATGCATACATAGCCTACATCAGTTCTTATGGCAAACCACACATTAGATGAAGAGTATCTAAATGTTGTTAGTTCTTTAAAATTCAATGCAGAATGATGTAATGAGATCAACAATTAAGAACAAAAGCGATGAGTAGAAACAAGTATATCCTTCAGAAAGAATGGCAATTAGGCTCAAAGGTCTCACAGGGTAGTCTCCACTAATTTTCTAAGGTTCACTCAAATTCAGTTATTTCGTTCACTTAATCACTTAAAACATGGCATTGTGAAGTGCCGATTATGAACTACTTGACTATGGCATGACTCTTAGTAAGGCTAAGACAGTTAACTTAGCATATACATCCCTATTAACAAGTTATCATACTATTCAAAACCAAAAAATTAAGTAACTAACTAAACAAAAAAACCTAAGGCTGAAAATTCAAAATTATTGGCCGTGTATCACCCCCAAACCTACTTGTTTCTATATGTAAAATTTTAAATCCACACCCCAAACCTAAACTGAACATTGTCCTCAATGTGATAAGCAGTAAGCAAGACAATAATAGAAAGGTTTGAGAGATATAACGGTCAGAAACAACAAAGGAAGAGTGAAATACAAACCAGGGCTAGGCTGCCTCCTAGGAGTGCTTTATTTAACGTCTAGGCAAGACGGGGCTGGCATGCTTGGCATTTGATGGTGTGCGCAGGATTTCAGCGTCAACATGGAACCGATTATGAGCATCTTTCTGTAGAATCTGCGTTGCATCATCGAGAAAAAAGTTAGAAACACATAAAGGAATCCACCGACGAGAAGGTAACTTATCGGGAAAGTGATTGAGGAGTTATTTGAATGAGAGCAGTTTCTTTCCACTCTTGAATGTTTTCCTTGGACAATACTCGTGGGGGAACAGCTTTGGTGGTGCCTTGTACGTTCTAGACTTCATCCTTGGTCCCTTCCGTTGATATTTCCTTCGGAACTTGAAGAGGGGGACCAAGTTGAGGGCCTTTAGCATATTCTTGGTGTTTTTATGGTGGAAACTGCACGGGAAAAGTTCAACAGTATTAGGAGCTAAATCAGAATTCAAATCCAAGTTTGCCTTATTCAAATGAAAGTTAAGTGTTTCAGTATTGCGTTGAGAAAGCGCATTGAATTTCAAAACCGGGTCCTTGTCCTTGGGAAGGGGCTGAGACACAGCTGGCAGCAGATTGGGAGGCACGAGTTGGTCCTTCTGTTCTGCCATGGATGTGTCTTGAGGCGTGGCCGCAGTGCTGCACATCTTAGATGCGTGCTGGGAAGGTTCTGGTGCATCGACTAAGGACTTCCCTGCAGTGAATCAGTTGGCGCAGCTTGGCGTGTTGAAGTCGTGCCCTGGATATTTCCAGGTTCTGTGGTGCTGGGCTGTGGCTGCGGCAAGGCATTTGGCGAGTCCTGGGACTAAGCAGGAACCTGGGTTTGTGGCAGGGCAGTAGGCAAAACATAGTCATGGATGTGGGACACGGCTTGGGGCAGTGCGTTGCTGCTGGGCAGCACATAGGGCAGGGGCATGGGTTTGACCTAGATGTCCTTGTCACCATCATCCGTCCTATTCTCTTCCTCCCAGTTTTCTTCGATTTCGCTTTCCAATCTGTTAGTGTAAGGCAAAGAGGTATAGTTAGACATGAAATCAGAATCAGAAACATTATAAAAAGAAGAGTATACTAGAGGGGATGAATTGGGTGCATCCTACTGCTCAATCTGAGCAGAATCGGGAGACACTGTCTTGGCATGTCCTTGGGTAGAATTCATGGCCTCCATGGCAAGCACTTGTCGAAGTGTTAGCTTGGTGGTGTCCTCATTATGCTCTTCATCTGTGTGATGGTTCTGATTACAAGCCTCCATGCTTTGTATCCTAGTCCACATCGATGGTTGGGTGGACTACGCGGCCTCCATGGCAAGCACTTGTCGAAGTGTTGGCTCGATGATAGCTTCATCATGATCATCATTCAAGGCCTCACTTGGTGGGGAATATGCCCTTTCTTCGGTTTGGCATACGTTGAACTCAAACACGCTCTTGCTCTTTTCCATTAACTCCTCCCATCGCTGGCTTAGCCGTCAGAGTTCTTCATTAAAAGCTGCCATGTATTGAATACAAGCCTCATTGCATTGCACCAAGGCCCTCAGGGAAGGTAGGAGGTCAAGAGGGGGTTCGTGGTGAGGAACTATTTGAGGGGAGTTCCATGTGAAATTAGGCTGTTGGCACCATCCTGGGCTGTATGGTTCTGGATTTTCGTGATTGCTCCAGCCCGTGTTGTATGGTTATGGGTTTTCGTGATTTCTCCACCCCTGATTGAATGAAGTTGGGTATGGATTGGTCCAAGCTCCCGTCTCCATGTATGGATAATTCCATGGTCCCATATCCATGTATGAGTTGTTCATATGTACATGAGAAAGATGACAAGCTAAGTTAGTAAACAATCTAAATGAAATCTAAATAGTTACTATACAAAATTTAGTTAACTAAATCTGAATTAATGGGCACCGTTGAGGGACAAGTCCCCGACAATGGCGCCAAAAACTTGATAGAAGAAATATTGAACACAATATTTATGAACTTTATTTCTACTAAGTACAACTTTTCAAGTGCACAAAATTGATGGAGACAATATAATGACAAGCAAAGGTCGGTATTAGCACCAATAACCGCTTAGCACAAAAAAAATTCTTGAATAGCCCTTTCATTATATTCTTACAATCTAAAGTAAAGGGTTTTGGTATTTGCAATATTGGCCCAGGTATATAAACAAGTGAGTAATCCCCTAACATCCAATTAGTTACTTCTTCACCATTTGTTCGAGTGAGAAGAAGAAAAGTGGAGGAGAAGAGCGAGAGACAGAAGAAGGGTCGAGTGTTTTGGGAGGAGGTGATAGAGAAATGAGGGAATTTTCACATTCTCTGCTGAGTCAGTACAGGGGGATGAAAGCGATGAAAATGGGAAAGTGAGATGTGAGATTGGGGGCGATGGTTGGAGGTTGAGTGAGAGGAATGGTAGTTGGCGACGGACGGGGAGGCAGGGTTCGACAGGAATTGAAGGGAGAGTTCGACAAGAAGTGAAGGCTGGGTTAGGGAGGAAGTGACGTGTGGGTTGGACCGGAAGTGCAGGCCGAGTTTCGGCTAGAGGTTGAAGGTAAATCAATTGGCCCTTTATCCTAAACGATTATGTCGAAGAAAATTTCAATTTGATTGGATTGTCTTCATTTCGATTTTTTAAAATCTGGTGGTTTGATTAGTTTCAATTTCAGAAAATCTGGTGGTTTGATAGCTTCCGATGGAGATTGGGGAAAATGGGTGGTTGCTGTTTGGATAAGGATTGTTGTGAGAAACTATAAAATTGTATCTGAATAAGTTAGGATAAGTAATCTTGGTATAGTGGTAACTAAGGAGAACTAACTAGTTGTTAAGTGGTAGAAAACAACATATAATAACAAATTGTGTTTGGTTATGCCAAATTATGGGTGCTTCAGCGTTGTCTTCGTTTCCATAGGTGTGTGAGAAAAAAATAAAGAAGCAACAGGATAAAAGTGTGCTACTAAGCATGTTGTAAGTTGTACATAATGAGATGTAAGTGGTAGGGAAGTAAGGCAACTTATTTTGTAATTGGACGAGGTGATGTAAGTTAGCATGTTATAAGGAGTAACTATGTATGATCTAAGGAGTAACAAATGGTACCTAAGAGGTGATTAAGTGGTAGATTCCAATTTACCAGTAAGCTAATGTGTTTTGTTATGCAAAATGTAGCAGGGTTTAGTGATGTATGCGTTTGATGTTGTGCATGTATGGATGAAGCGTTGGGGATTTTGATTTGCTACAATGGGAAATGGGTGAAGAAAGGAAGTACTTATATATACGAGGGGGGAGAAACAAAAGGGATTTTAGTTTCGGGTTGTACTAGTTATGAGGAGTTGGATGAGCGAGTTTGTTTTATTGCTCACATAAATGGTAGCAAAGAAAGAATTGTTCTGAATTATTCAGTCCCCATTTTGGGTGGGGGCAGAAGATTGTGGAAATTGAAGATGGGAATGACCTCCAATTTTATTTCAATCATAAGAAGCAAGTAATTTCCTCAAGTGTGGTTCCTATAGTTTTGGTAAGGAAATCCATTGAAGAGGAGGGTATTGCAAGATCAACTGGAAACAATTGGGCTCAAACAAACAGGAATAATCATGTTGGAGGTAGCACCAATGTAGTGGAAACCAAGGGAGAAGCAAGTCCTGATTGGATGTAAATTCTGGATTTGGATGGACTAGATGATATATACACGGGTGGGAATGAAGATGAAATGATGTATTCGGAGAGTCTGGGGTCTCATTTTAATTCAAGGGCAGTTGGTGTGAGTCAATCCGTAGATGTTCAAATGATTACGAGTGCAACGAATGTGGGAGAAGAAGATGTTAGACATAGACCTGAATTTGGGGTTGGTGGGATTAATTCAATGCCTAATTTACTAGGCAGCGATGGTTTGGCAGGTGGTCGTGGAGGACATAGGGTATAAGAAAGTATGGATTCGGGTGGAATAAATCCCCGAGGTCAAATGTCTCATTATCGTCGAGGGCTTCACAGCATTAACCGGAAGCCAAATTTGCGGGAGGGGCATGTGTTTTCTACTAAGGCAGTCCTAGTTAGGCTTATTCAATTAGCGGTTGTTAGAGGGCATTTTCAATTAAGAACTGTAAGGTCAGATCCTAGATGGTTGGTAGTGAAATGCAAGGAATTGGAGTGCAGTTGGGGCATAAGTGGTCGCATAGTTGGTCATAGTCATTTTCGTGTGGTGAAGTACGAAGCCACCCATCGGTGTGATATGAGATCCATCAATAGTCACCGTTCGAGGATAATTAATGGTTGTGTCGGACTCAATGCAACAGAGGTTGAAGGATGCAAGAACGTTTTTTACACCCGGGGATGTAATGAACGATGTGAAGCACCAATTTGGCATGAAAATCAGTTATGCAACAGCATGGAGAAGCCGGGAGCTAGCTTTTCAAACACTGCGAGGGAAGGCGAATGAATCTTCTGCGTTGTAGCCTTCATATTGTCATGAATTAGAGCGCACTAATCCGGGTACATTCACTTTCATTCATACGGAGGAAGGGAATAAATTTAAATATTTGTTTGTTGCTCTTGGGGCGTGTGTTGAAGGTTTTAAGAGTGCAATGAGGCCGGTGCTTGCAGTTGATGCCACATATTTGAAGTCAAAATACAAGGGTGTTTTATTTGGAGCTACTGCTTTTGTTGGTAATAGGAATATATACCCGATGCCTTTTGGCATAGGGGATTTGGAATGTGATGCGTCCATGGGATGGTTTTTCTGCAAGTTGCGGTTGGTAATTGGGGAGTGTCCCGACCTTGTGGTAATTTCGGACAGGAATTCTAGCATAGCTAATGTGATAAACCAAGTATTTCCTGCTGCAAGTCACGAGTTTGTTTTTATCATTTGAAAGGAAACATGAATAGCAAGTATGGATTGAAGAAGAAGAGCAAGATACACTTCCAATTTGAGATGGCAGCGAAGTGTTATTGGTTTGCTGAGTTTAACAAAGAATTTGGTAAGATTAGGAAGCAAGAGGTTGTTGATTATCTTCATGAGATTGGGCTGCGAAGATGGTCCAGAGCTCATTGTGATGGAAGAAGATACAATGTAATGACAACAAGCATTGCCGAGTCTATAAATGCTGTTTTGAGGTTTGCAAGGTTCTTACCAGTTGTTCAACTTATTGACGAGATATGAAGCATGCTGCAAAGATGGATTACAGTTCGAAGGGAGAAAGCTTCGCGGTGCACTTCCATATTGTGTCCGGATTTTGGGGAGAAGAAATTGGCACTCCGGGTAGATGATGCATGGAGGATGAATATTGTGAAGATAAATGAATTGGAGTACAATGTAGTCGACGGGGATTTAGATGGTCTGGTGCATTTGGGCAATAAAATTTGTTCATGTCGAAAGTTTGATCTTGAACAACTTCCTTGTCAGCATGCCATTTCCGTTTTTATGCGCATATACCTTCCAGTGTATGACTTGGCTTCTTCTTATTACACCCGCGCCACTTGAGAGAGGGCCTATTTAGCATCAATTTACCCTGTACCCCCCAGTAAGAGCATGGGATATCCCTACTTCTGTTAGGAATATTATTATTCTACCCCCCATTGTCAAGGTGATGCCCGGCCGGCCTAAGAGGCAATGTATTCCCTCACAGGGAGAGGAGAGAAGGTCCAAAGTATGCTCTAGGTGCAGTGGCAATGGGCATTACAAACCTGCTTGCAAAGAAACAGTGTCACTGTCAAGTAGGCCAGTTTAGTTGATGGGTCCAATTTTATATTAGGATTTAGATGGTATAGATGTTAGTCTATGCAAGTGTTGTAACATTAAACCTTAAGTAGACTGCATGAACTGCGTTTTTATGTATTACCTAAGTCAAATACATCATGGTGGTTTTTTTTTTGTCATAGTTGTATAGTTTGCTGATACACCAGTGTGTTCTATGCAAGCCGTTGGCAACCTCATGGTTATGAGCCTCAATTGCTACGGCTCGCATGAATGTGGCTGGTTGGACTCATATGTTGAGATCGTGAAGGTAGGTGCACCTACTTTGGGCTTCATGCACAGGGATCTAACCGAGTTATACGTGGGTTCTAACTGTGACCCTTACTATGGGGTTAAGTAAAATCATGGTAGTTATTTTTTTTACATGCACAACTTTTTTTCTATGTTCATATATATTTGAATTTTGCAGTGGCATTGATCAGTCGTTATTTATGCATCATTTTGATGTCTTTATATGCCTCTCTTACATGTCTTTTGAATGATTTCGTGCCATCAATAGTAGAAAATGATCAATCTTGTAAGACTTGTGAAGAGTTAGAAAGATAGGTAAAATCTGGAAAGAACGCAAAAAGAATGACTCAAATCGGAGTCCAGATGAAGGAGATGTTCTCATTTCAATATCAGGTCCTGAACGGGGTCCTGAGTGCGCGCCAGTGCGCCAGTGCGCCTATTTTGGGACACTGGCCAAGTACCTCATATCAGGCCCTCCGGGTCTCAAACCTGTGTTTCATGACATTAAGGTCAGGTCCTAGAAGTTCCAAGGTCGTGCCAAGGCAGGTCAAGGACATGTCCCAAGAACTCCCATCCGAGCCCAGATGTGCGCCTAAACCCAGGGTCCTTGTTCCGCCAGCGGTGGATCAGAGGTTCTCCCTCTGTGCTAAGCCTGACAACATTTGTGCGAAGCCTGAACGAAGATGCACTTCTACTATACTCATGATGTGCTTCAAAAGCGCACTCCCATATCCTGATTACGAAGACAGTCCAAAATCCAAGTTTGGCCAGCTTGCGTTCCCACTTGCCAGCTTGCATTCACACTCCCAGCCGTGCTCTGATTGGTTCTAATAGATTTAAGGACTTTGTAATTAATTAAAAGTACAATAACTTTCCCTATCCTTGTAGGATATGGTTTTACCAATCCTTATAGAATAATGTTTTACCAAACCTTATAGAACAAATTTTTCCCTTTGTCTATAAAAAGGAGCCTTTGTTCAGTGTTTTGGGAGGAGGAGATAATTAGCTAGAGGCGTTTTTGGGAGATACATAGACACCTTAGCTGCTGATAGTATTTTGTTTTTTTAGAGTTTTAAGTTAAAGCTTGGTTCTTCCCGAAGTCGAGTGTGTTGGACGTGGAGCTTGGAGAAGAAGGCTCTCCCGTGTCTTCTGCTGCACCTGTTCTTCACAATATCTTCTGTACCCTTATTTTCAATATTTCAATTTACTTATGATTTCAATTATAGTTGTTTCAATTTCAGTTATGTGTGAGTAGTCATTAGGATTAGGGCTGCTTGAAGCCCTAGCCATGTTAGCTTGTTGATTGGATTTCTGGCTCTTGATTATGATTGCTATGCATGCTGAATAAGTTGGATTACTATGCTTAATGACCTTAATTTATGCCTATAAGATTAGCTACCTATTTTGCATATAATTATAGATGTAATTGCTTGAGTGACCATCATATCATCTTGTGATTTGGAGCATCGAAAGTATTCTTACTTGTAATCTTAACTCATAACGACCTAGGATTGCATGTCACTTTGCTAGGCTAATGTGGTGTCATTAAATTCTCTTTAAACTTCATGCATCATCTTAAAAGGTAGGTGATAGACGTTCTAGGCATATGCCCTGTTTAGAACATGCTAAGTAAGAGGGAATAAGATGTGTCTAGTGAAGCAACGCCAGGTTCTAGGCACGGACACCTAATTCAGAAAATGCATAGTAATTAGGTCAAGGAAATCTGGTTAAGAGCTATAATTGGTTAGAGTGGATAGTAAGCCTTAATTCGCCTTAGTTAATAATCAATCAACCGTTAATTCTTGCATTTTTATTTTCTGCATTTTATTTTGCTTGTCTTTAAATTTCAGTTCTCACATCATAAACCCCCTGCGTGTGTGTGTGTGTGTGTGTTTTCACTAAGTTAATAAATCTGAACTAAAGTGGTCATAACGTTGATACAAGTCCTCGAGGGATCGACTCTTGCTATGCTACTATACTATTTTTATCGATTTGTGCACTTGCAAGGATTTTATAACTGTTAGAATTGAATTGCATATTTCTTTCTCTTTAATTCTACCAACAAGTTTTTGGCGCCGTTGCCAGGGACTTGTCCCTCAACGATGCCCATTCAAGTTTAGATTTGTAACTTAGTTTTTCTTTTTGTTATGTACCCGTGTATGTCATTCCAAGGTTCAGTGCACGGGTCATCAAGTGGACCATCATCGCAAGCATCTTTAGTCCACGGCTCCCTGCCACCAAGCCCAAGGAGGATGGCGGTTCAAAGAGAAGAGCAGGGCCTGGAACGTGGCCTAGTACCGCAAGCCCCACGGCGCCTTAAGGATTTTGCCATGCCCCATGTCTCGGAGGATCAATTTCCAATTGTTTTTCCCGAGTCAACAGTGGAAAACTTCGAATTGAAGTCGGGGACAATTTACATGCTGCCCACATTCCACGGCCTTGCTGGCGAGGACCCGAACTTTCATATCAAGGATTTTGTTGAGGTTTGTTCAACACTGCGCATCAATGGTATGACAGAATCTGAAATCCGCCTGCGGCTCTTTCATTTCAGTCTCAAGGATCGCGCCAAGACATGGTTTCATTCACTAGCGCCGGCTTCCATTCACTCTTGGAGGGACTTAACGTCCAAATTCTTAACACAGTACTTTCCCGTGGAAAAGACGAACGAGTTAAAGTCCAAGATCATGAACCCACGGCAAGACATGGAGGAGTCTTTCTACGAGTTTTGGGAGAGGTTCAATCAGATGCTATGGGCGTGCCCCCACCACCCTATTGATGCCCATCATCTTATGCTATACTTCTATGGAGGCTAGAAGACTAGCGATCGGACAATGGTGGACTCTCAATCCCAAGGGATTCTAGAAGGCACAGCCGAGGAAGCAAGGACCGCCTTTGAGAACATTGCTCAAAGGGAAAAACAGTTCAGCTACAGGGGTCCCTCCTCTAGAGCTACGGGTGATGCATCCGCCAAATACAAAGATGACGCCATTGCTCAGCTCACGACAATGTTGAAAAGTTGTGTAGCGAGAAAGCCAAAGAAGTTCACATCTGCGAGGTATGTTCAATTCAGGGCCACAAATCCCAGGACTGCCCGGTTGTCGAAGATGCCAACTTTGCTGGAGGGTTCAACAGCAATTCTCGACCCCGGAATGACCCATATTCTAACACTTACAATCCGGGGTGAAAAAATCATCCAAATTTCCGTTGGAGCAACAATCAAGTAGCCGCAAATCCCTTGCCACCTCCTGGATTTGAGCAGCAAGCCGCAGGCCCTCAGGGGAACTATCACGGTCCTTCCTCAAATCAGAATGGCGGAAGCAAGCTCTTGAGGACTCCCTCCATATCCTGACTCAACAGGATGCTCAATTCATAAAATTCATGCACGATAGCCAGAGTCAGACGGGAGACATGAAAAATGCAATTGCAAACTTGGAGCGTCAAATGGGACAGTTGGCGAACCAACTAAATCAGCGAGAGCAGGGCAAGCTACCAAGTCAAGTCCTGGTAAATCTGAAAGGATTTCACAATCCTACGGCTAATGCCATCACGCTGGAGAGGGAAACACCACTTCAAGACGCCACATATGCCACCCTCGCAGGACTTGAAACCGAGCCTCAACCTACTCTGCCAAGGATCACCGACCAGGGCGCACCGCAAAACATGCCACGATCAACACCTCTGGCGCAGAACCAGTCCAATGAGTCACCAAGTGCCCTACCGCAAGGAGGACCTGACACTGCGCCTACTTCGGCCACGGCTGGCATGCAACCTGCTCCTAAGCCCAAGTCGCAGCACTCGAATACTTCTAACTCTAAACCTCAGAATTCCAATTCTAAAAAAGTCACTTTTGAGTATGCTAATAATGTTGATTATCCATTTCCTCGCAGGTTCCAAAACAGGAATAAGCAAAGGGAGGACTTTGAGGAAGAGATCATCAGCATGTTGCAGAAGCTTCAGATCACACTGCCTTTCCATAAAATTGTCAAGCACATGCCTATCTTTGCAAAGCTGATCAAGGACTTAGTTGCAGGAAAGCGTGGTTTTAGCTCCACGGACACCATTGACATCCCTAAGGCCTGCTCGGATGCCCTTTTGCGCATGCCCCTTAAGGCCAATAATCCTAGGCCGCCATCCCTTCCATGTGTCATTCAGTCAAAAAGAGTCAAACATTGCCTTTGCGACACGGGAGCATCAGTGAACATCATGCAAGTCCACATTTACAGGTCATTCAACCTAGGCGCACTCAAACCCACGCACCTATGTGTAAAATTGGCTAACGCTTCTGTAACCAACCTAATGGGGGTTCTTGAGGACGTACTGGTACAAATCAGAGATACATGCATCCCTGCAGACTTCTACGTACTAAGAATGGACAAAAGTAAGGAACCTCCCCTCATCTTCGGAAGGCCCTTACTAGCCACAGCCGAGTGCCTCATCGATGTCAGAAAGGGCCAGGTCTCCATCAAGGTCCTGGACCAGCTTCGGACATTCTCCATCCATGACACCATCCAGTACCCTGCCAAGCCTAATGTAGATTTTCCGTTAAACACAATGGACTTACTGCTACGGGAGACAATTGCTCAGTCTTGCATGACGGATGACCTTGAGAAGGCCGTTACTAGTAACCCACACACTGTGGATTCACTTACAGATATCGTGATCAAAGAGGTACGAGCCCTTGACATCATGCCAGCCCTCCCATTCCACAGGCCTCCCTTCGAAGCGTTACCACTCACAAGTCAGAAAACCCTGCGGTCCATCATAAAGGCTCCTGAACTCGAGCTGAAGCCCTTGCCCGAGCACTTAAAGTATGCATATTTGGGCAACAATCAAACCCTTCTAGTCATCATTGTGTCTACCCTAAGTACGAAAGAGGAAAAGGTATTGGTTCACATCCTTAAGGTCAATCAAACGGCAATTGGATGAACAATAGCTGACATCAAAGGCATAAGTCCCACAAAATGCATGCATCGGATAATGCTGGAGGAAGACTCCAAACCATCACAGGAGGCGTAGAGGCGATTGCATCCACCTATGAAGGAGGTCGTGAAGAAAGAAGTCCTAAAGCTTCTGGACGTTGGAATCATCTATCCAATTAGTAACTCCAAGTGGGTGAGCCCAGTCCAGGTCGTGCCAAAGAAAAGTGGGATCACAGTGGTTAAAAACGAGCAGGATGAGCTTGTACCTCAACGGATTCAAACAGGATGGAGAGTGTGCATTGACTATCGAAAGCTAAATATAACCACACGCAAGGACCACTTTCCTTTGCCCTTCATTGATCAAATGCTCGAGCGCCTGGCTGGACACTCCCACTATTGTTTCTTGGACGGCTACTCAGGATACAATCAGATTGCTATTGCACCCGAAGATCAAGAAAAAACAACATTCACATGCCCATATGGCACTTTTGCATACAGAAGAATGCCGTTTGGATTGTGCAATGCCCCAGCTACCTTTCAGCGTTGCATGATGAGCATCTTCTCCGATATGGTGGAAGATATAATTGAAGTATTCATGGACGACTTCTCGGTGTTTGGACATTCATTCGAACTGTGCTTAGTTAACCTAACTCGAGTACTGGAACGGTGCAGAGAAAGCAACTTAGTGCTGAACTGGGAAAAGTGCCATTTCATGGTACAACAGGGAATTGTCTTGGGTGATGTGATCTCTAGCCGAGGCATAGAAGTGGACAAAGCAAAGTTAGACATAGTAGAGAGGCTACCGTACCCCACAACAGTCAAAGAGGTTCGATCGTTCTTAGGGCATGCTGGCTTTTACCGCAGATTCATCAAAGATTTCTCGAAAATCACAAGACGTTTGTGTGATCTTCTATCCAAGGACGCCACATTTGAGTTCACTAAGGGATTCCGTGAGGCATTCAACGCACACAAGGCAAAGCTCACGGCATCACCCATTATCATGCCACCGAATTGGGACTTACCATTCGAACTAATGTGTGATGCCTCGGACTTCGCCACAGGAGCTTTTTTGGGACAGCGTGTTGACAAGCTCCCTCATGTCATTTACTATGCAAGTCGAACCCTGAATGATGCCCAGCTGAACTACTCCACCACCGAGAAGGAGCTCCTTGCTGTTATCTTTGCCCTTGAGAAGTTCCGCTCATATCTAATTCAAACCAAGGTCATAGTATACACGGATCATGCTGCCTTGAAGTATTTTCACACTAAAAAGGACGCCAAGCCAAGGTTGCTACGTTGGATGCTACTGCTCAATGAATTCGACCTTGAAATCAGAGACAAGAAGGGCAGGGAAAACGTGGTCGCTGACCATATGAGCCGATCGCTTCACAGTTCCAATGAAGAGGCCGATCAGTTGCCCCTCCTCAAGACCTTTCCTGATGAACAGCTCTTCTCACTCCAAGCTATTGATCCATGGTACGCCGATCTCATTAATTACCTTGTCACTAAGCAAATTCCTTCATCTTTAAACAGGTACCAAAAGGACAAGCTGGCTAAACAAGCTAAGTACATTATATGGGATGAGCCGTACCTATGGAAGCATTGTCCAGACCAAATCATTCGGTGTTGCATCCCCGAAGATGAGATGATTAAGAGTCATGCCATGGTCAAGTAGTTCAGAATTTGCACTTCACAATGCCATGTTTTAAGTGATTAAGTGAACGAAATAACTGAATTTGAGTGAACCTTAGAAAATTAGTGGAGACTTCCCTGTGAGATCTTTGAGCCTAATTGCCATTCTTTCTGAGGGATATACTTGTTTCTACTCTTAAACACTCATCACTTTTGTTCTTAATTGTTTATCTCATTACATCATATTTGCATTGAATTTTAAAGAACTAACATCATTTAGAAACTCTTGATTTAATGTATGCTTTGCCATAAGAAGTGTTGTAGGATTGCAATTAAGAACAAAAGAATGGCAATGTTCGAATCTTTTTGACTGAATGACACATGGAAGGGATGGAGGCCCAGGATCGTTGGCCTTAAGGGGCATGCGCAAAAGGGCAGCCGAGCATGCCTTAGGGATGTCAATGGTGTCTGTGGAGCTAAAACCACGCTTTCCTGCAACTAAGTCCTTGATCGGCATTGCAAAGATAGGCAAGTGCTTGACAATTTTATGGAAAGGCAGTGTGATCTGAAGCTTCTGCAACATGTTGATGATCTCTTCCTCAAAGTGCTCCCTTTGCTTATTCCTGTTTTGGAACCTGCGAGGAAATGGATAATCAACATTATTAGCTAACTCAAAAGTGACATTTTTAGAATTGGAATTCTGAGGTTTAGAGTTAGAAGTATTCGAGTGCTGCGACTTGGGCTTAGGAGCAGGTTGCATGCCAGCCGTGGCCGAAGTAGGCGCAGTGTCAGGTCCTCCTTGCGGTAGGGCACTTGGAGACTCGTTGGGCCGGTTCTGCGCCATAGGTGTTGGCCGTGGCATGTTTTGCGGCGTGCCCTGGTCGGCAATCCTTGGCATAGTAGGTTGAGGCTCGGTTTCAGGTCCTGCGAGGGTGGCATATGTGGGGTCTTGAAGTGGTGTTTCCCTCTCCAGCGTGATGGCATTAGCCGTAGGATTGTGAAATCCTTTCAGATTTACCAGGACTTGACTCGGTAGCTTGCCCTGCTCTCGCTGATTTAGTTGGTTCACCACCTGTTCCTTTTGACGCTCCAAGTTTGCGATTGCATTTTTCATGTCTCCCGTCTGACTCTGTCTATCGTGCATGAACTTTATTAATTGAGCTTGCTGTTGAGTTAGGATATGGAGGGAGTCCTCAAGAGACTTGCTTCCGCCATTCTGATTTGAGGAAGGACCGTGATAGTTCCCATGTGGGCCTGCAGCTTGCTGCTCAAATCCAGGAGGTGGCAAGGGATTTGCGGCTGCTTGATTGTTGCTCCAACGGAAATTTGGATGATTTTTCCACCCCGAATTGTAAGTGTTGGAATATGGGTCGTTCCGGGGCTGAGAATTGCTGTTGAACCCTCCAGCAAAGTTGGCATCTTCCACCACTGGGCAGTCTCGGGATTTGTGGTCCTGAATTGAACATACCTCGCAGATGTGAACTTCTTTGGCTTTCTAGCTACACAACAGTTTCACCATTGCCGTGAGCTGAGCAATGGCGTCATCTTTGTATTTGGCGGATGCATCACCCATAGCTCTAGAGGAGGGACCCCTATAGCTGAACTGTTTTTCCCTTTGAGCAATGTTCTCAAAGGCAGTCCTTGCTTCCTCGGCTGTGACTTCTAGAATCCCTTGGGATTGAGAGTCCACCATTGTCCGATCGCTAGTCTTCAAGCCTCCATAGAAGTATAGCATAAGATGATTGGCATCAATAGGGTGGTGGGGGCCGCCCGTAGCATCTGATTGAACCGCTCCCAAAACTCGTAGAAAGACTCCTCCATGTCTTGCCGTGGGTTCATGATCTTGGACTTTAACTCATTTGTCTTTTCCACGGGAAAGTACTGTGTTAAGAATTTGGAAGTCAAGTCCCTCGAAGAGTGAATGGAAGCCGGCGCCAGTGAATGAAACCATGTCTTGGCACGATCCTTGAGACTGAAGTGAAAGAGCCGCAGGCGGATTTCAGATTCTGTCATATCATTGATGCGCAGTGTTGAACAAACCTCAACAAATTCCTTGATATGAAAGTACGGGTCCTCGCCAGCAAGGCCGTGGAATGTGGGCAGCATGTGAATTGTCCCCGACTTCAATTCGAAGTTTGCTACTGTTGACTCAAGAAAAATAAGTGGAAATTGATCCTCCGAGACATGGGGCATGGAAAAATCCTTAATGCGCCGTGGGGCTTGCAGTACTAGGCCACGTTCCAGGCCCTGCTCTTTTCTGTGGTCCGCCATCCTCCATGGGCTTGGTGGCGGGGAGCCGTGGACTGAAGATGCTTGCGATGATGGTCCACTTGATGACCCGTGCACTGAACCTTGGAATGACATACACGGGTACCTAACAAAAAGAAAAACTAAGTTACAAATCTAAACTTGAATGGGCACCGTTGAGGGACGTCTCCCCAGCATCGGCGCCAAAAACTTGTTGGTAGAATTAAAGAGGAAGAAATATGCAATTCAATTATAACAGTTATAAAATCCTTGCAAGTGTACAAATCGATAAGAATAGTATAGTAGCACAGCAAGAGTCGATCCCTCGAGGACATGTATCAACGTTATGACCACTTTAGTTCAGATTTATTAACTTAGTGAAAACACACACACACACACGTAGGGGGGGGGGGGGGGGGGGGGGGGGGGGGGGGGGGGGGGGGTGGGGCGCTTATGATGTGAGAACTGAAATTTAAAGACAAGCAAAATAAAATGCAGAAAATAACAATGCAAGAATTAACGGTTGATTGATTATTAACTAAGGAGAATTAAGGCTTACTATCCACTCTAACCAATTATAGCTCTTAACCAGATTTCCTTGACCTAATTACTATGCATTTTCTGAATTAGGTGCTTGTGCCTAGGACCTGCCGTTGGTTCACTAGACACATCGTATTCCCTCTTACTTAGCATGTTCTAAATAGGGCATATACCTAGAACGTCTATCAACTACCTTTTAAGATGATGCATGAAGTTTAAAGAGAATTTAATGACACCACATTAGCCTAGCAAAGTGACATGCAATCCTAGGTCGTTATGAGCTAAGATTACAAGTAAGAATGTTTTCGATGCTCCAAATCACAAGATGATATGACAGTCACTCAAGCAATTACATCTATAATTATATGCAAACAAGGTAGCTAATCTTATAGGCTTAAATTAAGGTCATTAAGCATAGTAATCCAACTTATTCAGCATGCATAGCAATCATAATCAAGAGCCAGAAATCCAATCAACAAGCTAACATGGCTAGGGCTTCAAGCAGCCCTAATCCTAAAGACTACTCACACATAATTGAAATTGAAACAAATATAATTGAAATCATAAGTAAATTGCAATAATGAAAATAAGGGTGCAGAAGAGATTGTTAAGAACATGTGCAGTAGAAGACACGGCATAGCCTTCTTCTCCAAGCTCCCCGTCCAATAATCTATGTGTAAAATATTATCTCTCAAAATATCGTCCCTAATTCTCTAGAAAACCAAAACGGAACTCTCTCTCTCTCTGCCTCCTCTTTGCCTGATTCTAATCCCCCAAAATACTGAACAAAGGCTCCCTTTTATAGACAAAGGGAAAACCTTGTCGTATAAGGATTGGTAAAACCATATTCTATAAGGATTGGTAAAACCATGTCCTATAAGGATAGGGAAAGTTATTGTACTTTTAATTAATTACAAAGTCCTTAAATCTATTAGAACCAATCAGAGCACGGCTGGGAGTGTGAATGCAAGCTGGCAAGTGGGAACGCAAGCTGGCCAAACTTGGATTTTGGACTGTCTTCGTAATCAGGATCTAGGACTGCGCTTTTGAAGCTCAACATGAGTATAGTAGAAGCGCATCTTTGATCTGGCTTGGCGCAAATGTTTTTAGGCTTAGCGCATATGGAGAACCTCTGATCCACCGCTGGCAGGGACCCCAGGCTTAGCCGCACATCTGGGCTCGGATGGGAGTTCTTGGGACATGTCCTCGACCTGCCATGGCGCGACCTTGGCACTTCTAGGACCTGACCTTGATGTCATGAAACACATGTTTGAGACCTGGAGGGCCTGATATGAGGTACTTGGCCAGTGTCCCAAAATAGGCGTACTGGCGCACTCAGGACCCCGTTCAGGACCTGATATGGAAATGAGGACATCTCCTTCATCTGGACTCCGATTTGAGTCATTCTTTTTGCGTTCTTTCTAGATCTTACCTATCTTTATAAATCTGCACAAGTCTCACAAGATTGATCATTTTCTACTATTGATGGCACGAAATCATTCAAAAGACATGTAAGAGAGGCATATAAAGACATCAAAATGATGCATAAATAACGACTGATCAGACGCCACCCGGCAGCCACGTGGACGCCATCTGGTGGCCACGTGGATGGAGTGCTGATGTGGCATGCCACCTGGCAGCCACGTGGTTGCCACCTGGCAGCCACGTGGTTGCCACCTGGCGGCCACTTGGACGCCACATGGCGGCTGAGTCAGCAGGCGCGTGTGGCACTATGTGAGAGTGTGCACGCAAGTAAGGCCGTATAGCAAGCACGTGGCTGAACTACCGGTCTACTATCTGCGCATGACGGCGCGTGGGACCGGTTCTTAGGTCACGGCGATGCATGTCGACAAGGTTTCGACGTTCCGGACATTTTGGCGCAGGTTTCGACTTAATAGAACATCCTTTAGTGGTAGTTTTGGGTATCCAAAGTGGCTGCATTTTCAGTGTGACGCGAGCGGACTTCCCGAGGTTTAGGGAGTTTAAATGTAAGGTTTTTAATTATCGTTAGTAATCCCGATTGTTACTTTTGACAGACGATACTGCTCCGGGAACTTCAGACGAGCGTACGACTCGGGATTGAGCTCGGTGAGTGGACTTTGGTTTATAAATTATAATGCATGCATAAAGGTATATTTGAATTAAATATTGTTATGTATTGTTTTCGGTACACTTCTGGAATTTAGAAATTGTGTTATGAAATGATGACTGGACACGTGTTTTCAATATTACAGTGGAAATAATGTTTTGGGATGTGGCATGGTTTTATGGACTCTATTATTAAATGGTTTTGACTTGATAGATTTTGAGTTCATAGTTTTGGGTGTAAACCCGGATGTGTGATTTCCTTGGATTTGGGCATAGACCCAGTTTTTCAATGAATTTGGCTTAGGCCAGGAAACAAGGATTTCAAAACATGGATTTTGGTTTTCACTGATTCATTGTCCCCGAGGATCACGGTTTTCTCCGACTGGCGTCGAGGGGCTTTTCTGCATCATATCATTCAGGGTTCTCCGACGCTGGTGTCGAGGGGTATTTTCTCCACCGGGTCGTTGATGCTGTCTATGCATAGTACAGGGTTTATGCACAGCTCGAGTTATATCAGGTGTATGGAGGGTATTGAGCTACGACTCGGAATTTTTATTCGAGAGCAATGGAAAATGTTTTGATATACAATTTGTGTCCACGTTGGTTTCACATGATTTGTAAACTCCTTTGAGGAGGGTTTTTCAAACAGGGTTGTGGACCACAACATGTTTTCATTATACGGATTTTCGTGGGTCCCACCGGTGTTTTACCAAAAACAAGGGATATGTTGAAAAATAATTTTATGTTATGCATGCATGGTTTTAATCATGGAGGGAAAAGGTATATTTTCCCCGAAAATGGTTTTAAATGATTATTTTGTTCACTCACACTTTTGGTGTTTTAAATCCCCTCCTGGCTATTGAGTTGACGTGGGCATATCTAGAGGCGGATGCATTACATTTCAACTGCGCGTTTACCTAGAGTAGGATATTTATTTGTTGTGTATTTACTTATCCTACCTAGATTCTCTGATAAATCTGTTGGATTGATTGTCAATTTGGTAATTACATCGTTGGATAGTAGTTGTTGGAATTTGGAGTGTTATATGAACCCTTGTCTGACAGATGGAAGACAGTTAACCAGTCCTTAAGGGGAGATTCTGCCGGATTTTTGGCAGAATTCTTATACTATATTTACAAGGACTTAGGGGTATTTTGGGAATTTTATTAGGTTGCCAGACGGGAGCAGGGTTTTTCCCGGGTTTCGAGGAGAAATTCGAGAAGGGTCCTATCACAATATAGTTCGGGTTTAGCAAAAAACCAAGATCCAAGTAAGGAACTCAATGAAAAAGAAAGGATGATTGTCTACGGCCGGAAGCCAACAAATTCATAGCTCTAGTTCCATTGATTTCTTCCATTTTAAATTCCATGTCAACGAAATAGACAAACTTTTTGAAACAAGCAAAGCCAGCTTCGAATGTAACCAATTTCTTTTCTTCCATTTCTTGTGACTACTTATACTCCCATACAGCTCTCTCGGGGGCTGATTTGAGCTTAGTTTTCATTCCCTCAATAGCCATGAGATTGAGGTGAGAGTGGTCACGCTTCCTTATAGCCTTGTTTCGGACTTCACGCAAGAGTTTTTGGTCTGCCTTAATGTTGTGAACAACTTTCTCATGCATAACCTTCACCATAACTGTATTCTTTTTGCAATTTTCAATAGTTGAGGTTAAGGAAAACACATCACCTTCACAATTTGGTAGTTGGTCAGCAATCTCATGTTGTGGTGGACTAGTCGGAGTTAATGAAGGATGGGAGGTTGGTGGAGCCATTAAATTGAGTTTGAAAGGAGTTATTAGAGATATGAAATTGGGGGCTTGATTTGGCAGAAACAATCTTGGGCGGCTAGGTTAGATTGTGGTGTGGGGAAGTTGCCAACATTTATGATGGTCCTTTTATACCATCATGTATGACAGAAGTTAGTGAGGGGGGGAAATCAATTTTGTTCCCGCCACCTTCAATCGTAAGTGCAAATGTTCCCTCCATTTATTGTACAAACTAATGCCACATGCTAAGATATTTGGTGGCTATCACCCTAATATAAATTTAAACCGTAATAAAACTAATGATTCGATACAGTCTGGAATTTTCAATATTTTACTTCAAACCGATTAGATCGATACGATATCACCGAAAGCCTAAATTCAAAAAATTATAAAAAAACCAAGGATCGTAACGGTTTGATTTGAATTCCAACGGTTTGCAGCATGGAAATCCAAAACAAAACTGTTACTTACGTCGCGGTTTGGGTATTGAAACCGTTTTACTTTTATCGCTCCAAACCGTTTGAATGAAACTGGTACCGTATTGAACTGGATTTATGTCTACCCCTAAACATAACATATATACATACATAAGGTGTGTGGCCACCTATACCGTCACTTATAAGAGATGTACTTAATGGGAATAGGAGTTGGTAAGTAAATTCAAAACTCCTCATTCATATCACATCGCAAGCTAAATATTGTCCAAACCTTTATGACCATCATCAATTGCTCCCACACCTGTTTGCCTACTTAATGAGTTTTTAGATGAATATCCAAACTCCATATCTCAACAACCTACTTACTCAGAGCAAAGAAAAAACTTTGATGCAATGACAAACATAAGGCCTCTCAATGAGGGACCGTGTTACAAAGGTGATGGCCGGTTGCCTTCCTAGAAGAGCCGGATTTCAATCATCAACATGCAAGAGAAGCTGCATATGAATCCGAAGGTGATTCCGATGATCCAACCGAGAAAATTGAAGAGGCAAGACAAACACTTCTATACTTTTCTAAAGGAACAAGGTGGTGGGAATGGAAACTTGGGTTAGACTTTGATGTTATGGCCAATTTGAAAAATGATTTGAATGAGGCCAAGTTTGAGGAGATAAAGCACACATTGAAAGCGGAAAGCCGATTTGCCAAGTTGGATGCTCTGAAGATATAGGTGGAGGCCGCAAAGTCTAAGTCATTGGAAGATTACAAAATGTTTAACGAATACCCCGTTGAGATGGACAAAGCATTCAAAGAAGGGTTTGAGTTGTGCAGGGACTGTATGACGATCATAGAGCCGGACCGCGATTGGGAGAGCATAGACATTGATGGTGCCATAGAAGTTGGAAAGGCATCGAACCCTCGCAACCATCTCCTTGTTCGTGCGGCTAACAAGCAGGAGAAACCAATGGATGCAATCTAATACAAGTTTTAAGCAAGCAGGTACAAGATAGCCAAAAGAGAAGGAGTATGGCTGCTGTTAGTATGTAACAATGCAAGTACTAAGTACTTGTTAGATTTTCAATGCACTATGCATGGCTCTATAAACCTTTAGGCAAGGTTCAAATTTTGTAAAAAGACAAGCCCATGTGTGAGTAACTATATTAAAGTCCAAGCATGGCTTAGTACTCTAGCTAGGTTGTTTGCATACTCTACGTTGTAAGTTAACCCCGGTAATGAAAATTACCACTTAACTACCGGTTAGAGGTCAGTAGATACCAACTATACCATGTATAGTTACGTATGTGATTGTATTCCAACTTACGAAGGTGTGCAGACAAAGACACCACGTACCGACATGAAGAACTGATGAAGCAGCATTTATATTAAAGCCCCAGCATGGCTTAACACTCTAGCTAGGTTGTTTTCATAATCTACGGTATAAGTTAAACCTAGTAAATAAAATTACCACATAACTACCGGTTAGGGGTCATTAGATACCATTTACACAATGTTTAGTTATCAGTGTCTTCCTACCTGGATTGGATTTGGCAGGCATGCTTATGGAAATGAAGACAGCAGAAAGCCTAATTATAATTTGCTTGCCTAAATAACACAAACACGCAGCTCACATATTGCAAAACCAGTGTGAAGGCGAATGTAGTAAAGACGTGATGAAACAACATTAATACATTATCATCAATCTAAACATATACCAGAAAGTTAAGAATTTGTAAATAAGTTTAATGCCTCAGTTGGCATACATAGTGGTACATAACTAAACTTTCCTACAACTGTCTTCAATACAGACATACCATGCAGCATTGTGGAGTATCCGTCTCTACTAATGACCTTCATTGCGCAGGAACACAATTCCCAATTTCAAGCAGATTTGGGGTATGCCCTCTTGTGAACAGCATGCAACAATATCCTAGTTCGAAACCAAAATGTCCATAAAACGCAGGGCAAATACACCGCTGCTGCTCCTACATTATTTCAAGCCTAATGTGTTAACCCAGAACAGTAACTAACTTGTCAACAAATTAATACAAGGTTTAGAGATATTGTACTCGTCAGTCTCTTGCGGAACCTTTCTTACCCTCAACACCGCCCATGTAGGTGCCTCAACATCTTCCGACAAACCCGGATAGAAGTTCATTGGATTTAGAACCCGGGGAAGCGTATGAGTCAGTCAATGACAGGAAATTTCCAACTTTTTGGGTTTGTTTTTGGAGACCATGGAATCATAGATGGAAATGCACCGGAACTGTAAATCCAACTCTGCTACGACCCAATGATCGCCTCCCAATGAAAATGGTAGGAAGACCTTTGCTACAGCCGACCAGGGTAGACCATAACTTGCTGGATATCTTCCAGTCACGTAATCAGTAATTTTCACAAAGTTTGGTGCTATTCCCTTTGTTGCAGCTACATCATCTAAAGAGGGCAAATCTTCCACAAGTTTATCCAGATAACGCTGTCGATCAAATTAAACAAATTCAATTTAGCCATTAATTAATCATTTTAATTCAACAAGAATTACACATAGAAATTTAACCAATGTGCCAACTATTGTCAAATGAATCTTAAATGTACCTGGAACCATATGTTAGTTCTAGTCCATGCTTTGGTATACAAATTCGAGTATTGAAACTACCTCCTACGAAATTGAAACAACGCCACATCCATATGATGCATATGGATCACAAATTATTAGGGTCTAAATCCATTTATAGATGAACACTAATTGACCAATGTTAAGGTTAACACCTAACCTCATCCGTTAACCAGCCGTCTATGTCAAAAACCTTGTAGAAAAACTCCAAATTGACAATGACAATCTCCAAAGTAAGCTCACATCTGGATATCAACAATGTAACGTTATATCTAAATTATAACCCTATTAGTAAGATAAATCGTTTAGAATAACTTACTCAGGTTCGCTGGCCCATTCTTCCATGAAGTTGACCAATAACTGCACATCCTCCATTCAAATTTCAGATGCAGGATCATGCAACGCTAGTTCCTCTTCAATCTGTTCAGCGTCCTCCTTCCCTTTATCTGATCTCCGGCTCTTTTTCTTCATAGGATTTGTGAATGGTGAGCATAGTGCAGGGCCTTACCTCTTGGTTCGCTCCCTTTTTCCAATCCCTTCGTTGTCCGTAATGTTATATACAACAATTGGTGATTTTTCCTTGGCTGGAAACTCTGCTACCGCATCAACTACCGGCTTTTTAGGAGATATTTTCCTTTTCTTTAAAGTTGTCTTCAACTTCAAAGCAAGTTTCTTCAACAACTGCTTGCTATCCTTGGCAGAATTCATGTCCTTCGGAATAAGCATAGACCGCTTATAAACTTCTCCCCGCCACAACTTTACCACCACTCTCTTCTGCAGGAACTTTCACTTTTTCTGCCCCACTTGCCATTGAAGGCTGCTCAACCGCTTTCTCAATATTTTCCCCACCTTGTAGACCCACTAAAGTTTGCCATACATCAACTAGATTTGCAAGCTTGGCTTCCGCCATAGTTACAACTTCACTAAGTAAGCCATCACTTTCCTTTCCAGGCCCACTTGACTTTCCCACATCATCCTCTTTATCAACTTCGGTGATGTTTCCAATCTCTATATCTGCCACTTTGGTCACATTTTCTTCTTCTTCATCTTCTGGCAACGGCCTTGAACAACCCGGTCTTGTGGGAGAGTACAAGTCATTATCATGGGTTGGCACCTCAAACGGGGAATCTGAAGCCTTTCTGCTTATCTCCTTAATTTGTTCCTTCACCTCCATCAGATCTTTCTTAACTTCCCTCTTCAATTGGCCATGCTTAATTTTCAGCTGCTTTAATCCCCTCGACTCCTCCACCAATGTCACTCTATCCATCAATTTTTCATTCTCTTTGAACAATAAAGTGACAACATTTTCCAGATTCAATGCTAGACTCTGCAGCTCCCCCACATCAAGTCCAACAAGTATGTGTAAATCCGGAAGTTGAACAGCGTCTTCTTCGGGCTATGGGCATTGAAATTCGAGGTTCGCACCCATTCCTTCAGTTCCTTCTTCTTGACCATCACTGCTCCATGACCGAAAACCTAACTTCTTCTCATCACTTTTGGGAAAAAGCTTTAACACCTCCGCCTGCAAAATACAATTAATGTCAACAACAGACTAACAAACAAATAGTCATTCATCTTAAATAGCAACACCCAATTCAATCTCCTATCTAATCACTTCTTATAGTTTCGCACTAACCTTTCCATATTTAAACAACTCGTTGTAGATACCGTGACATGTAATGAATTTGATGTTGCTCCAGTGCAGTAATCTCGGCACTTTAAGATTTCGCTACATCTTGACTTACCCATTATCGCGTAAAAACGGCAAGCATTCAAACACCCATACCTTCATCATCAATTTAATTGATTCTTAGGTAACATCATTTTCATACATTAAAGTTTAACATTTAAATGAACTAGTCATTTTTAAAGACTAACCTAAAAAGCATGAGAAAACCCACGAACTTTATAAGCCAATTTGTTCAGCTTCGTCACTCCATTCCTCCTTTCTCTGCTCTAACCTTAACCCTTTCTTCTTGTTTTTCAACTTCTTGTCCTTTAGTGTATGCACCTTCCTCCTCACTTTCCTCAATTTCATCTCCACTGCCATTCCCCTCCTCTTCTTCATTTCCATCATCTTCACAGATGTCATATGCAACTGGTTCCTTTACATCATCACCTTCACCATCTTCTTGATCAGTCCCATCACCAACCTTTTCTTTTCCCCTATCCTTCTCATTCCCAACCTTCTTATGCTCCTTTGACACTCGTTTACGTATGACAATTGAAGGCCGCTTCTTATAACCCTTAACAAGAATCCTAGCTAAGGGCTCATGAGTTTTTGCATAATATTCCGAGCCCCACGAATACGTATTCCATTCATCTTCAGTCTCAAGTAGGACCGTGTAGGACCGTTTTAGCGAACTAAACCAGCCCTAACTTGAATGCATCTTCACGCCTCCTGCATTCTTTGAAGGCACTTGCCAAATGAGAGATTGTTATCTTCTTTTTCCCCTTGAAGTACCATTTCGCCAAGCTCGGTGAGCCGTCACCCTCATATGCCTGACTGCTTTTCTCTCCACATTTAAGATCGATTATCAAACCGAAATCTTTTACAGTGAACTGCTTCACCTTCCCCCCAACCAGGAAACATACGACTTCCACTTCATTAACTCCCCCACCAGTAAGTTTACGGGACATCATCCCATGAACAATTGAACCGCTCCATTACAATTCTTCTATGTCAAGAATGTGCCCAAAGCATGTAGTCCTATACTTCTCTTACCCCTGTTGTGTCAATTTAGCCTTTATGTCCTTGACTGTTCTGCTTGCTTGCCACCCAGGTTGGACTTTAGTTGAAGCCACGTCGTCCTCCCCCACGATTAGCTTGTAATTGTTACCCATTTTCTGTTTTTCAAAAAATGAAATTTCACTTACACATTTAACATAATATATGTTGTCAAGGACCTAAATATTCTATCAATACTCATAAACCATCCTATTCTATCCTAAAATCCTTTTACAAACATTACATCATCTTATCACAAAACTTTTCTTTACAATATCATTCCCATATAATTTCCTTTAGTTACCCCTTATATGACTATTATATACCAATTATTTACAAATTAGTTACCAATTACAAAAACAATAACATTCGACATTTATATTATGCCTGCATTACTATAAACATCAATCCAATTGTAACCCATATCCAACAACAATGCATGCTTATTTCACAAAACCAGCCGTCATTTTCTCTTTATCAATTTCCAACAATTAACCAAATTCAATTAATTATGTACCATTTTCTTTACAAATCTTACAAACTTTTGCAATCATTATTCATTCAAATCCTAAATTATTTCCCATTTCAAGATTTCGGAATAAAATCCCCTTCCTATTTGAGAACCGTAGTTTACCCCCTTGCAAACCCTAACCAACCTACAATAATTTGGAGCCATTTAGGATTGGGGAAAATGTTACATACCTTTCAATACACTAGCCGCGGCCATCGTCTCACGCGTCGCAACAACACCAGACTGATCCTCCCTTTCTACGAGTTTGCAACCCACCGAACCTGTGTTGGTAAAATTAAAGAGCAAGAAATATGCAATTCAATTCTAACAGTTATAAAATCCTTGCAAGTGCACAAATCGATAAGAATAGTATAGTAGCACAGCAAGAGTCGATCCCTCGAGGACTTGTATCAACGTTATTACCACTTTAGTTCAGATTTATTAACTTAGTGAAAACACACACACACACACACGCAGGGGGGGTTTATGATGTGAGAACTGAAATTTAAAGACAAGTAAAATAAAATGCAGAAAATAACAATGCAAGAATTAACGGTTGATTGATTATTAACTAAGGCGAATTAAGGCTTACTATCCACTCTAACCAATTATAGCTCTTAACCAGATTTCCTTGACCAAATTACTATGCATTTTCTGAATTAGGTGCCCGTGCCTAGGACCTGGCGTTGGTTCACTAGACACATCTTATTCCCTCTTACTTAGCATGTTCTAAACAGGGCATATGCCTAGAACGTCTATCACCTACCTTTTAAGATGATGCATGAAGTTTAAAGAGAATTTAATGACACCACATTAGCCTAGCAAAGTGACATGCAATCCTAGGTCGTTATGAGTTAAGATTACAAGAAAGAATACTTTCGATGCTCCAAATCACAAGATGATAAGACGATCACTCAAGAAATTACATCTATAATTATATGCAAACAAGGTAGCTAATCTTATAGGCATAAATTAAGGTCATTAAGCAAAGTAATCCAACTTATTCAGCATGCATAGCAATCATAATCAAGAGCCAGAAATCCAATCAACAAGCTAACATGGCTAGGGCTTCAAGCAGCCCTAATCCTAATGACTACTCACACATAACTGAAATTGAAACAAATATAATTGAATTCATAAGTAAATTGCAATAATGAAAATAAGGGTACATAAGATATTGTGAAGAACAGGTGCAGCAGAAGACACGGCAGAGCCTTCTTCTCCAAGCTCCACGTCCAACACACTCGACTTCGGGAAGAACCAAGCTTGAACGTAAAACTCTAAAAAACCAAAATACTATATGCGGCTAAGGTGTCTCTGTATCTCACAAAAACGCCTCTAGCTAATTATCTCCACCTTTTGCCTCATTCTCCTATTTCAAAACACTGAACAAAGGCTCCCTTTTATAGACAAAGGGAAAACCTTGTCCAATAAGGATTGGTAAAACCTTATTCTATAAGGATTGGTAAAACCATGTCCTATAAGGATAGGGAAAGTTATTGTACTTTTAATTAATTACAAAGTCCTTAAAACTATTAGAACCAATCAGAACATAGTTGGGAGTGTGAATGCAAGCTGGCAAGTAGGAACGCAAGCTGGCCAAACTTGGATTTTGGATTGTCTTCGTAATAAGGATCTGGGGCTGCGCTTTTGAAGCACATCATGAGTATAGTAGAAGCGCATATTCTTTTAGGCTTGCCGTAAATGTTGTCAGGCTTAGCACAGAGGGAGAACCTCTGATCTACCGCTGGCGGAACAGGGACCCCGGCTTAGGCGCATATCTTGGCTCGGATGGGAGTTCTTGGGACATGTCCTCGACCTGCCTTGGTGCGACCTTGGCACTTCTAGGACTTGACCTTGATGTCATGGAACACAAGTTTGAGACCCGGAGGGCCTGATATGAGGTACTTGGCCAGTGGCCCAAAATAGGCGCACTGGCGCACTCAGGACTCCGTTCAGGACCTGATATTGAAATGAGGATATCTCCTTCATCTGGACTCCGATTTGAGTCATTCTTTTTGTGTTCTTTCCAGATTTTACCTATCTTTCTAATTCTACACAAGTCTCACAAGATTGATCATTTTCTACTATTGATGGCACGAAATCATTCAAAAGACATGTAAGAGAGGCATATAAAGACATCAAACTGATGCATAAATAACGACTGATCAAATACCCCCAAACCTATCTTTTGCTAGTCCCTAAGCAAAATAAACGCTAACAAAATGAAAAGACTCGATTTTAGTTAAGATAGAACATTTAAACCCCTAGGTTCACCTAGTAGGAGGAGTTTTGTCTCCTGAGGGTTATAACAGCACGATACCCACAAACGTTTTACTTAAACAAAAAGATGCTAGATATAGTACTCTTAACAAGCTAATCAGAATCAAAGTAAGTAGACATGCTTTGCAGAATTAAAAGGAATGCCAAAGCCGTGAGTGTCATGTGAAGGTGTACGTGTATAAATGCCAATATTTTCAGGTGATCAAGTTTGAAAACAACTTCATCTAAGTGCCCTAGAAAGATTTCGCCTCGACTCTAATCCTGACTAGGCAACTCTCAATTCGCACAAGAATCCTAGGCTTACACTTTTTTCAAGCATATGTGATGAGTTTATGTTATGAAATTCAAATTTAATCACATATGAGTAAAAATGATGAATAGCACTTTATGGAAATAAAGATCTCATGAAAGGAATTGAACTTTATGAACATAGATACGTACCTTAATCCTCAGCATGATTGTCCATAAGATCAGTTAGGTCTTCCTTTTTAGGTTGTAACGGGGCTAAGCTTAGGGGTTTAGCAAGGAAGGATGGGATTCAAAGAACCTGAGCTGTTCCAAGGCATGAGAAGTCATGACTTGAACTTGGAATTTCTGAACTGAATCCTTTCTTAAGGCCCATGGCATTGTGCTTTCTTGATGACTTATTTTGTGGCTCTTGTGGCTTATTTTGAGGCTCTTGGCTCACTTGGCTGAATTTACTTTGTTTTTCACTTATTTTTTTTCTTCTTTTTCTCAACGTTTCTTTCTTTCTTTTGATTTGAATGTTTTTTTTTTCTGTTCTTTGAATTGAGTTTGAACCAATATCATGCAATGATTTCCTCAAACTTTCGTGCAGCTTGCAACTTGTAAGGCTTTTCTTTAATTTTGAACTTTGAATTGACGCCAAAGTCCTTTGAATTGGGCAGCATCTTCTTTCACCTCTCATTCTCACCATCAATCTCATTTATGGCAACCTTAGCACAAACTGAGGTTATAGGGTATGTCTGTGATGAATGGCTAAGTATTTCGGTTAGGTTATACTTTGGGTGATGAAAGAAAAGGTTGAGTGTTTGGCTTCAAAATTGGCTTAGGGAGCATGCAATAGGGTAGGATCAAGCCTTTAGAGGTTAAAGCATACATAGCCTACATCACTTCTTATGGAAAACCACACATTAAATCAAGAGTATCTAAATGATGTTAGTTCTTTAAAATTCAATGCAAATATGATGTAATGAGATCAACAATTAAGCACAAAAGTGATGAGTATTTAAGAGTAGAAACAAGTATATCCCTTAGAAAGAATGGCAATTAGGCTCAAAGATCTCACAGGGAAGTCTCCACTAATGTTCTAAGGTTCATTCAAATTCAGTTATTTCGTTCACTTAATCACTTAAAACATGGCATTGTGAAGTGCAAATTATGAACTACTTGACCATGGCATGACTCTTAGTAAAGCAAAGATAGTTAACTTAGCATATACATTCCTATTAACAAGTTATCATACTAATCACAAGTAGAAATTTAAATGTCCTGGCCGTGTATCACCCCCAAACCTACTTGTTTCTATATGCAAAATTTTAAATCCAAACCCCCAAACCTAAACTGAACATTGTCCTCAATGTTATAAGCAGTAAGCATGACAATAGTAGAACGGTTTGAGAGATATAACGGGCAGAAACAGAAAAGGAAGTGAGAAATACAAACCAGGGCTAGGCTGCCTCCTATGAGCGCTTTATTTAACGTCTAGGCAATACGGGGTTGTCATTCTAGGAGCTGGGCGCATGCGGAGTTGCAGGGTTGACTGCTGTAACGACCGGCCCTCCGTCTCCCATCACAAGGGGTCCCTAGGAAGCCACCGATACGTTATGGCCGCCGGGAATCCTCCCAAAGCGAAGCCCCTGGTTCACCCACACAAGGGGTCCCTCCCAGCACTCAAGGTATTGTAGGCTTGTCCATTCTAATCCCCCAGTCTGCAGCCTTTGGGTTTCGAACTCAGGACCAAGCCCTTTTATTCCTCTCAAGGAGGACACCTTTCACCAATTGAGCTGCAAAATTGTCAGGACCCGTCCCGAATTTCCCCTCGAAACCCGGGAAGAACCCTGATCCCGTCTGACAACCTAAGAAAAGGTTCCCAAAATACCCTTCAATCCATACAAATTATAATAACCATGATAAATACTTCCTCTTGTCAGACAAGGGACTTACGCACTCAATAATTCCCGTAATTAACGACCAAACAAATACAACATAATATCAGAGCGTCTAAGTAGGATCAAGAGTAAAATTTAGATATCCTACTCAAATATACAACACAGCGCAGTCGAAATCCTAATGCCTCAGCCTCGAGATCAATGTTCGCGTCAACTCTACTCAACTGCCTGAAGGGGGATTTAAACACAAAAGTTGTGAGTGGACAAAAATAATCATTTATAAATTCCTTTTCGAAGAATTACCTTTCTTCCCCTCCATTTATAAAATCATGCATGCATAACATAAAACAATTTATCATATAAAAGCATCATATGTAAATCATCCAAAATTCACATTTATCTTTAAAACCATTTAATTGGACTCACATAAAATCTGTATAATGAAAATACCTCGTGATCCACAATTTGGTTTGAAAACTCTCTTCAAATGAGTTTAAAATCATTTAATTCAATCTGGACACAAATTATCTCAAATTCAAATCATTTGGTTCAATCGGACACATAATATCTCAAAATCAAATCATTTGGTTCAATCGGCCACATAATATCTCAAATTCAAATCATTTGGTTCAATCGGACACATAATATCTCAAATTCACTGTTCCCGACATATTCATAACACACCAGGGTATCCCTTGAGATGTGTTCAAATCTGTACAACTCTGTGTACCATATGTACTGTCTGTAATATCTGTACTATGCATAGACAGTTTCGCGACCCGGCGGAGCCATGCCCCTCAACACCTAAGGTCCGAACCCTCAACAACTGGTAGAGCAAGGCCCCTCAACACCAGTCAGAGCAACAACAATCATCGGGACGGGAATCAGTGAATCAAATCCATACTTCGAAATCTTTGTTTCGCGGCCTTAGCCAAATTCTTTGCAAATATCATTTTATGGCCAAAATCGGTAAAATCACAATTATGGGTCTCAACCTAAATCACATACTCAAATAGTTACCACGTCAAAACGATATCAAAATCGAGTACAAAATCAGCTCATTTCTCAAAACATACTTTCACTGAAATATTGTAAAACATGTGTCCAGCATTATTTCTAAAATCCAGAAATTCATTGCACCCATACATAACAGTATTTAAATCAAAGATACATTTATGCATGCATTACAGTTTATAAATCAAAGTCCACTCACAAACCTGTCGAAGCAATCTCAATCCCGAACTGTACGCTCCCCTGAAGTTCCCGGAGCAGTATCGCCTGTCCAAATTAATAATCGGGATTACCAGCTAATAATAATAATCTTAAATATAAACCCCATAAACCCCAGGAGTCTAACTATGCTGGCCTAGAAAACGCAGCAACCTTAAAACGTCCGAAACAACCCCTAAACGACATCCAATCGACTCGAAACCTGCGCCAACAGGTCCGAAACGTCAAAAACTACTTGTCACGCAACACCGTGACCTCAGACTCGGCCCCACGCGCCGCCACGCGCCGACGGAAGGTCGGAACACGCGCTCACGCGCCGCCACGCGCCCTCACGCGCCGGCCACGCGCCTGCTACAGTACCACACGCGCCTGAACCGGTCCAACCCGGTTCGTCTCAACCTGACCCGGTCCAACTGGACCCGATCGGTTCACTCAACCCGACCAGTTCAACTTGACCCGACCGGTTCAACTCGACCCGACCGGTCACCGGCGACTTGCCGGAGAAGACGACCGACTGCCGTCGCCGTCGCCGGAAGTTGGCCTGAGAAGATGACCGGCAGTCGCCGTCTGGTTTCGCTGGAATCCTCCATTTCCGGCCGAAACTCCAAGCTTTCCAACTTCCTCAAAACTCAACCATTTTTCACAAATTTTACGTCTAAATCTATCTACTCAAACCCAGGAATCCAAATATGACCTTAGAACATCAAACACGTACCTGTGCTGGCCGAAAAATCGATCGGAAGGTCCGAAACTTCCTTCACTCGGCTCTGCTTCCACCGTGGTCCTCTCCTTCGATGGTTGGTACGGTTGTGATCGCGGGACGGAGTAGAACACGATTAGTTGATCAAAACTGGAAGTTGAAGCCTTGAAATCAAAGTTGACTTTTGTTTTTCTCTTGGTTTTTCTTCGGTTTCGGGTGTGGTTTGGGAGGGTTGTCACAGAGAAAGAACGGAATGAAGATGAAATAAAGATGAGGATGTAAATGAAATGAAGATGAGACAATGATTGGCCTAAATATCTTCTCCCAAAACCAAATTACCAAAATGCCCTTGCACATTTAGACCCATAACTCTCGTCTACGAACTCCGCTTTCCGCGTGCCGCCTGTCTACGAACTCGTGAGTTCGAGACCTACGCAACGGTATACAAAACACCACCGAACAGGTTTCGAAACAAAACTTGATTTCCATGCCCTTTAACAAGCAAGGGCAAAATCATCATTTTACATAAATAATTTAATTAAATCCAATAATTGAAATTCCGGGTTGTTACAACTGCGATTGGATTAGAGAGGTCCTTGAAGTAGTGTTTGAGGCGATGGCCATTTACCCTGAACGGATCCTGCCGTTCCGGGTGCTGGATTTCAATTGCACCATGAGGAAAAACGTTAGTAATAATAAATGGTCCAGTCCATCTTGAACGCAACTTACCTGGCATTAGTCTGTTCCAGGACTCAAAGAGGAGTACTTCCTGCATGATGTGAAAGTCCTTGGGCTGGCTGCGCTTGTCGTGGAAAGCTTTGGTCTTTTCCTTGTAGATACGAGCACTATCGAAGGCCTCATTTCGCAACTCATCTAATTCACTTAGCTGAAGCTTCCTATGTATTCCAGCATCATCGAAGTTCAGGTTCATCTGCTTAATAGCCCAGAATGCTTTATGCTCCAATTCCATCGGTAGGTGGCAGCCTTTTCCAAAAACAAGCCGGAAGGGAGACATGCCAATCGGGGTCTTGTATGCGGTCCGATAGGCCCACAGCGCATCATTCAATTTGCTGGACCAATCTTTGTGGTTAGGATTTACCATTTTTTCCAATATGGCCTTTACTTCCCGATTGGACACTTCCGCTTGGCCACTCGTTTAAGGGTGATATGGTGTTGAGACCTTGTGGGTGACGCCATACTTCTACATTAGGGCTGTAAACGAATGATTGCAGAAGTGTGCCCCCCCATCACTGATGATTACCCTAGGTGCGCTGAATCTGGCTAAGTGGTGACTCTGTAAAAAACGCACCACTACTTTGGCGTCGTTAGTTTTGGTGGGAATTGCTTCCACCCATTTGGAGACATAATCAACTGCAAGATAAATATAAAAATTGCCAAAGGAATTCGGAAAAGGCCCCATAAAATCAATGCCCCATACGTCGAAGATTTCGACCAAAAGAATAGGGTGTAATGGCATTTGATTTCGAGGGCCGATGTTACCTAGGCGTTGGCAGCGGTCAGAGGTGAGTACAAATTCGTGTGCATCCTTGAAAAGTGTGGGCCAGTAGAGTCCACTTTGTAGTACCTTGAGGGCTGTCTTCTTAGCTCCAAAATGGCCCCCACATGCCAAGCTATGGCAAAATGTCAAGACGGATTTCATCTCGTCTTCTGTGATGCAGCGCCGAATGATTTGGTTTGGACAATGCTTCCATAGGTACGGCTCATCCCATATGAAGTACTTAGCTTGTTTAGCCAGCTTGTCCTTTTGGCACCTGTTTAAAGATGAAGGAATTTACTTAGTGACAAGGTAATTAATGAGATCGGCATACCATGGATCAATAGCTTGAATTGCGAAGAGCTGTTCGTCAGGAAAGGTCTCGAGGAGGGGCAACTGTTCGGACTCTTCATTGGAACTGTGAAGCAATCGGCTCATATGGTCAGCGACCACATTTTCGCTGCCCTTCTTGTCTCTGATTTCAAGGTCGAATTCCAGGAGAAGTAGCATCCAACGTAGCAACCTTGGCTTGGCGTCCTTTTTAGTGAGTAAATATTCAAGGTAGCATGATCCGTGTATACTATGACCTTGGTTTGATTTAGATATGAGCGGAACTTCTCAAGGGCAAAGATAACAGCAAGGAGCTCCTTCTCGGTGGTTGAGTAGTTCAGCTGGGCATCATTCAGGGTTCGACTTGCGTAGTAAATGACATGAGGGAGCTTGTCAACACGTTGTCCCAAAACCGCTCCTATGGCGAAGTCCGAGGCATCACACATTAGTTCGAATGGTAAGTCCCAATTTGGTGGCATGAAGATGGGTGATCCCGTGAGCTTTGCCTTGAGTGTGTTGAATGCCTCACGGCATCTCTTAGTGAACTCAAATGTGGCATCCTTGGCTAGAAGATCACACAAAGGTCTTGTGATTTTCGAGAAATCTTTGATGAATCTGCGGTAAAAGCCAGCATGCCCTAAGAACGATCGAACCTCTTTGACTGTAGTGGGGTACGGCAGCCTCTCTACTATGCCTAACTTTGCTTTGTCCACTTCTATGCCTCGGCTAGAGATCACTTGACCCAATACAATTCCCTGTTGTACCATGAAATGGCACTTTTCCCAGTTCAGCACTAGGTTTCTTTCTCTGCACCGTTCCAGTACTCGGGTTAGGTTAACTAAGCACAGTTCGAATGAATGTCCAAACACCGAGAAGTCGTCCATGAATACTTCAATTATATCTTCCACCATATCGGAGAAGATGCTCATCATGCAACGCTGAAATGTAGCTGGGGCATTGCACAATCCAAACGGCATTCTTCTGTATGCAAAAGTGCCATATGGGCATGTGAATGTTGTTTTTTCTTGATCTTCGGGTGCAATAGCAATCTGATTGTATCCTGAGTAGCCGTCCAAGAAGCAATAGTGGGAGTGTCCAGCCAGGCGCTCGAGCATTTGATCAATGAAGGGCAAAGGAAAGTGGTCCTTGCGTGTGGTTATATTTAGCTTTCGATAGTCAATGCACACTCTCCATCCTGTTTGAATCCGTTGAGGTACAAGGTCATCCTGCTCGTTTTTAACCACTGTGATCCCACTTTTCTTTGGCACGACCTGGACTGGGCTCACCCACTTGGAGTCACTAATTGGATAGATGATTCCAACGTCCAAAAGCTTTAGGACTTCTATCTTCACGACCTCCTTCATAGGTGGATGCAATCGCCTCTGCGCCTCCTGTGATGGTTTGGAGTCTTCCTCCAGCAGTATCCGATGCATGCATTTTGTGGGACTTATGCCTTTGATGTCAGCTATTGTCCATCCAATTGCCGTTTGATTGACCTTAAGGACGTGAACCAATGCCTTTTCCTCTTTCATACTTACGGTAGATGCAATGATGACTGGAAGGCTTTGATTGTCGCCCAAATATGCATACTTTAAGTGCTCGGGCAAGGGCTCCAGCTCGAGTTCAGGAGCCTCTATGATGCACGGCAGGGTTTTCTGACTTGTGAGTGGTAACGCTTCGAAGGGAGGCCTGTGGAATGGGAGGGCTGGCATGATGTCAAGGGCTCGTACCTCTTCGATCACGCTATCTGTAAGTAAATCCACAGTGTGTGGGTTACTAGTAACGGCCTTCTCAAGGTCATCCGTCATGCAAGACTGAGCAATTGTCTCCCGTAGCAGTAAGTCCATTGTGTTTAACGAAAAATCTACAATAGCCTAGGCAGGGTACTGGATGGTGTCATGGATGGAGAATGTCCGTAGCTGGTCCAGGACCTTGATGGAGACCTGGCCCTTTCTGGCATCGATGAGGCACTCGGCTATGGCTATTAAGGGCCTTCCGAAGAGGAGGGGAGGTTCCTCACTTTTGTCAATTCTGTCCATTCTTAGTACGTAGAAGTCTGCAGGGATGCATGTATCTCCGATTTTTACCAGAACGTCCTCAAGAACCCCCATTAGGTTGGTTACAGAAGCGTTAGCCAACCGGACACATAGGTGCGTGGGTTTGAGTGCGCCTAGGTTGAGTGACCTGTAAATGTGGAATGGCATGATGTTCACTGATGCTCCCGTGTCGAAAAGGCAATGTTCGAATCTTTTTGAATGACACATGGAAGGGATGGTAGCCCAGGATCATTGGCCTTAAGGGGCATGCGCAAAAGGGCAGCCAAGCTGGCCTTAGGGATGTCAATGGTGTCCGTGGAGCTAAAACCATGCTTTCCTGCAACTAAGTCCTTGATCAGCTTTGCAAAGTTAGGCATGTGCTTGACAATTTTATGGAAAGGCAGTGTGATCTGAAGCTTCTGCAACATACTGATGATCTCTGCCTCAAAGTCCTCCCTTTGCTTATTCCTGTTTTGGAACCTGCGAGGAAATGGATAATCAACATTATTAGCTAACTCGAAAGTGACTTTTTTAGAATTGGAATTCTGAGGTTTAGAGTTAGAAGTATTCGAGTGCTGCGACTTGGGCTTAGGAGCAGGTTGCATGCCAGCCGTGGCCGAAGTAGGCACAGTGTCAGGTCCTCCTTGTGGTAGGGCACTTGGTGACTCATTGGACTGGTTATATGCCAGAGGTGTTGGTCGTGGCATGTTTTGCGGCGCGCCCTGGTCGGTGATCCTTGGCAGGTAGGTTGAGGCTCGGTTTCAGGTCCTGCGAGGGTGGCATATGTGGGGTCTTGAAGTGGTGTTTCCCCCTCCAGCGTGATGTCATTAGCCATAAGATTGTGAAATCCTTTCGGATTTACCAGGACTTGACTCGGTAGCTTGCCCTGCTCTCGCTGATTTAGTTGGTTCGCCACCTGTCCCATTTGACGCTCCAAGTTTGCAATTGCATTTTTTATGTCCCCCGTCTGACTCTGGCTATCTTGCATGAATTTTAGGAATTGAGCATGCTGTTGAGTCAGGATATGGAGGGAGTCCTCAAGAGACTTGCTTCCACCATTCTAATTTGAGGAAGGACCATGATAGTTCCCCTGAGGGCCTGCAGCTTGCTGCTCAAATCCAGGAGGTGGCAAGGGATTTGCGGCTGCTTGATTGTTGCTCCAACGGAAATTTGGATGATTTTTCCACCCCGGATTGTAAGTGTTGGAATATGGGTCATTCCGGGGTCGAGAATTGCTGTTGAACCCTCCAACAAAGTTGGCATCTTCCACAACCGGGCAGTCCTGGGATTTGTGGCCCTGAATTGAACATACCTCGCAGAAGTGAACTTCTTTGGCTTTCTCGCTACACAACTGTTTCACCATTGCCGTGAGCTGAGCAATGGCGTCATCTTTGTATTTGGCGGATGCATCACCCGTAGCTCTAGAGGAGGGACCCCTGTAGCTGAACTGTTTTTCCCTTTCAGCAATGTTCTCAAAGCCGGTCCTTGCTTCCTCGACTGTGCCTTCTAGAATCCCTTGGGATTGTGAGTCCACCATTGTTCGATCGCTAGTCTTCAAGCCTCTATAGAAGTATAGCATAAGATGATGGGCATCAATATGGTGGTCGGGGCACGCCCGTAGCATCCGATTGAACCGCTCCCAAAACTCGTAGCATCATGATCTTGGAATTTAACTCATTTGTCTTTTCCACGGGAAAGTACTGTGTTAAGAATTTGGACGTCAAGTCCATCCAAGAGTGAATGAAACCATGTCTTGGCGCGATCCTTGAGACTGAAGTGAAAGAGCCGCAGGTGGATTTCAGATTCTGTCATACCATTGATGCGCAGTGTTGAACAAACCTCAACAAATTCCTTGCTATGAAAGTGCTGGTCCTCGCCAACAAGGCCGTGGAATGTAGGCAGCATGTGAATTGTCCCCGACTTCAATTCGAAGTTTGCCACTGTTGACTCGGGAAAAACAATTGGAAATAGATCCTCCGAGACATGGGGCATGGAAAAATCCTTAAGGTGCCGTGGGGCTTGCGGTACTAGGCCACGTTCTAGGCCTTGCTCTTCTCTGTGGTCCGCCATCCTCCTTGGGCTTGGTGGCGGGGAGCCGTGGACTGAAGATGCTTGCGATGATGGTCCACTTGATGACCCGTGCACTGAACCTTGGAATGACATACACGGGTACCTAACAAAAAGAAAAACTAAGTTACAAATCTAAACTTGAATGGGCACCGTTGAGGGACAAGTCCCCGGCAACGGCGCCAAAAACTTGTTCGTAAAATTAAAGAGCAAAAAATATGCAATTCAATTCTAACAGTTATAAAATCCTTGCATGTGCACAAATCGATAAGAATAGTATAGTAGCATAGCAAGATTCGATCCCTCGAGGACTTGTATCAACGTTATGACCACTTTAGTTCAGATTTATTAACTTAGTGAAAAGACACACACACACACACACACGCAGGGGGGTTTATGATGTGAGAATTGAAATTTAAAGACAAGTAAAATAAAATGAAGAAAATAACAATGCAAGAATTAACGGTTGATTGATTATTAACTAAGGCGAAATAAGGCTTACAATCCACTCTAACCAATTATAGCTCTTAACCAGATTTCCTTGACCAAAATACTATGCATTTTCTGAATTAGGTGCCCGTGCCTAGGACCTGGCGTTGGTTCAGTAGACACATCTTATTCCCTCTTACTTAGCATGTTATAAACAGGGCATATGCCTAGAACGTCTATCACCTACCTTTTAAGATGATGCATGAAGTTTAAAGAGAATTTAATGACACCACATTAGCCTAGCAAAGTAACATGAAATCCTAGGTCGTAATGAGTTAAGATTACAAGTAATAATACTTTCGATGCTCCAAATCACAAGATGATATGACGGTCACTCAAGCAATTACATCTATAATTATATGCAAACAAGGTAGCTAATCTTATAGGCATAAATTAAGGTCATTAAGCAAAGTAATCCAACTTATTCAGCATTCATAGCAATCATAATCAAGAGCCAGAAATCCAATCAACAAGCTAACATGGCTAGGGATTCAAGCAGCCCTAATCCTAATGACTACTCACACATAACTGAAATTGAAACAAATATAATTGAATTCATAAGTAAATTGCAATAATGAAAATAAGGGTACAGAAGATATTGTGAAGAACAGGTGCAGCAGAAGACACGGCAGAGCCTTCTTCTCCAAGCTCCACGTCCAACACACTCGACTTCGGGAAGAACCAAGCTTTAACGTAAAACTCTAAAAAACCAAAATACTCTCTGTATCTCCCAAAAATGCCTCTAGCTAATTATCTCCTCCTTTTGCCTCATTCTCCTTTTTTCAAAACACTGAACAAAGGCTCCCTTTTATAGACAAAGGGGAAACCTTGTCCTATAAGGAATGGTAAAACCTTATTCTATAAGGATCGGTAAAACCTTTTTCTATAAGGATTGGTAAAACCATGGCCTATAAGGATAGGGAAAGTTATTGTACTTTTAATTAATTACAAAGTCCTTAAAACTATTAGAACCAATCAGAACATAGTTGGGAGTGTGAATGAAACCTGGCAAGTGGGAACGCAAGCTGGCCAAACTTGGATTTTGGACTGTCTTCGTAATCAGGATCTGGGACTGCGCTTTTGAAGCACATCATGAGTATAGTAGAAGCGCATCTTCTTTCAGGCTTGGCGTAAATGTTATCAGGCTTAGCGCAGAGGGAGAACCTCTTATCTACCGCTGGCGGAACAGGGACCCCGGCTTAGGCGCACATCTTGGCTCGGATGGGAGTTCTTGGGACATGTCCTCGACCTGCCTTGGCGCGACCTTGGCACTTCTAGGACTTGACCTTGATGTCATGGAACACAAGTTTGAGACCCGGAGGGCCTGATATGAGGTACTTGGCCAGTGGCCCAAAATAGGCGCACTGGTGCACTGGCGCACTCAGGACTCCGTTCAGGACCTGATATTGAAATGAGGATATCTGCTTCATCTGGACTCCGATTTGAGTCATTCTTTTTGTGTTCTTTCCAGATTTTACCTATCTTTCTAATTCTGGACAAGTCTCACAAGAGTGATCATTTTCTACTATTGATGGCACGAAATCATTCAAAAGACAAGTAAGAGAGGCATATAAAGACATCAAAATGATGCATAAATAACGACTGATTAGCAGCCTCCTCTTTTCGCATCTCCAACCCCGCGGTCGCTGATCAGTCATTATTTATGCATCATTCTGATGTCTTTATATGCCTCTCTTACATGTCTTTTGAATGATTTTGTGCCATCAATAGTAGCAAATGATCAATATTGTGATACTTGTGCATATTTGGAAAGAAAGGTAAAATATGGGAAGAACGCGAAAAGAATGACTCAAATCGGATTTCAGATGAAGGAGATGTCCTCATTTCAATATCAGGTCCTGAACTAGGTCCTGAGTGCGCCGGTACGCCTATTTTGACTCCTTGCCAGCTTGCATTCACACTCCCAACTATGTTCTGATTGGTTCTAATAGCTTTTAAGGACTTTGAAATTAATTAGAAGTACAATAACTATTCCAGAACATTCTAGGCTAGGGTTTTACCAATCCTTAAAGGACAAGATTTTATGTAAGGACCCTTCCAAATTTCCCTCGAAACCCGGAAAGAACCCTTATCCCGTCTGACAGCTCTTTTACCTCAAAATTTAAATACCAGAAATACCTTTATCCTTAAATAATTTTTAGTAACCCTTACAGGGTTCCCGACAGAACCTCTGTACATACTGACCACTCCTACCTGTCAGACGCAGGATAGTATACAGGTCAAAGCCAAGACCTCGGAATAGTAGTTGTCCAAATAGGAATACCCTATGACACCAAATGTCAGTAGGTCAGACACTGCTGACATCTCTACTGGAATACCACAAGACAACTGACTAGTCAGATACTTGTGAACCAACAATAATTCGTCACTCTGGGTCACCGCCCACACCAACCCACATACCCGGATGACGAAGTATTTCCATAGGCTGATTAATCACATGACAATCGTCGTCAACCATATTAGAGCGAAATATCCTCGACTATCATATCATATAAATCGGCAAGTGTCCTTAGCCAGAATAACATTCGACTATTATATCACATCAGTCGGCATATCCCTCAACTGGCATATCCCTAGCCACCAGGGTATCCCTTGGGGTGTGCTAGTCCTGTATCACAACTCTCTGTACTATGCATAAACAGCCTCACGACCTGACGGAGCCAAAACTCCTCTATGCCAGAGTCAGAGCACTCAACGAACCAATGGAGTAAAACTCTCGACGCTAGTTGTTGGTAAAATTAAAGAGCAAGAAATATGCAATTCAATTCTAACAGTTATAAAATCCTTGCAAGTGCAAAAATCGATAAGAATAGTATAGTAGCACAGCAAGAGTCGATCCCTCGAAGACTTGTATCAACGTTATGACCACTTTAGTTCAGATTTATTAACTTAGTGAAAACACGCACACACACACACAGGGGGGGTTTATGATGTGAGAACTGAAATTTAAAGACAAGCAAAATAAAAAGCAGAAAATAACAATGCAAGAATTAACGGTTGATTGATAATTAACTAAGATGAATTAAGGCTTACTGTCCACTCTAACCAATTATAGCTCTTAACCAGATTTCCTTGACCTAATTACTATGCATTTTCTGAATTAGGTGCCCGTGCCTAGGACCTGGCGCTGGTTCACTATACACATCTTATTCCGTCTTACTTAGGATGTTATAAACAGGGCATATGACTAGAACGTCTATCACCTACCTTTTAAGATGATGCATGAAGTTTAAAGAGAATTTAATGACACCACATCAGCCTAGCAAAGTGACATGAAATCCTAGGTCGTAATGAGTGAAGATTACAAGTAAGAATACTTTCGATGCTCCAAATCACAAGATGATATGACGGTCACTCAAGCAATTACATCTATAATTATATGCAAACAAGGTAGCTAATCTTATAGGCATAAATTAAGGTCATTAAGCATAGTAATCCAACTTATTCAGCATGCATAGCAATCATAATCAAGAGCCAGAAATCCAATCAACAAGCTAACATGGTTAGGGCTTCAAGCAGCCCTAATCCTAATGACTACTCACACATAACTGAAATAAACACAAATATAATTGAATTCATAAGTAAATTGCAATAATGAAAATAAGGGTACAGAAGAGATTGTTAAGAATAGGTGCAGCAGAAGACACGGCAGAGCCTTCTTTTCCAAGCTCCACGTCCAATAATCTATGTGAAAGATTATCTCCCAAAATATGGTCCCTAATTCTCTAGAAAACCAAAACGGAACTCTCTGTGGCTCAGGTCTCTGTTTTCCCATAAACCAAAAAATGCCCCTAGCTCCTCTCTCTGATTCTCCTTTTTATAGACAAGGGAAAACCTTGTTCTATAAGGATTGGTATAACCTTATTCTATAAAGATTGGTAAAACCATGTCCTATAGGAATCGGGAAAGTTATTTTACTTTTAATTAATTAAAAAGTCCTTAAAATCTATTAGAACCAATCAGAGCACGACCGGGAGTGTGAATGCAGGCTGGCATGTGGGAACGCAAGCTGGCCAAACTTGGATTTTGGACTGTCTTCGTAATCAGGATCTGAGACTGCGCTTTTGAAGAAAAACATGATTACATTAGAAGCGCTTCTTCTTTCAGGCTTGGCGTAAATGTTGTCCTGCTTAGCGCAGAGGGAGAACCTCTGATCTACCGCTGGCGGAACAGGGACTCCGGGCTTAGGCGCACATCTGGGCTCGGATGGGAGTTCTTGGGACATGTCCTCGACCTGCCTCGGCGCGACCTTGGCACTTCTAGGACCTGACCCTGATGTCATGAAACACAAGTTCGGGACCCGGAGGGCCTGATATGAGGTACTTGGCCAGTGGCCCAAAATAGGCGCACTGGCGCACTGGCGTACTCAGGACCCCGTTGAGGACCTGATATTGAAATGAGGATATCTCCTTCATCTGGACTCCGATTTGAGTCATTATTTTTGCGTTTTTTCCAGATTTTACCTAACTTTCTAACTCTGCACAAGTCTCACAAGATTGATTATTTTCTACTATTGATGGCACGAAATCATTCAAAAGACATGTAAGAGAGGCATATAAAGACATCAAAATGATGCATAAATAACGACTGATCAAATACCCCCAAACCTATCTTTTGCTAGTCCCTGAGCAAAACAAACGCTAACAAAATGAAAAAAACTCGATTTTAGTTAAGATAGAACATTTAAACCCCTAGGTTAACCTAATAGGAGGAGTTTTGTCTCATAAGGGTTATAACAGCACGATGCCCACAAACGTTTTACTTAAACAAAAAAAAGATGCTAGAGATAGTACTTTTAACAAGCTAATAAGAATCAAAGTAAGTAGACATGCTTTGCAGAACTAAAAGGAATGCCATAGCCGTGAGTGTCATGTGAAGGTGTACGTGTATAAGTGCCAATATTTTCAGGTGATCAAGTTTGAAAACAACTTCATCTAAGTGCCCTAGAAAGATTTCGCCTCGACTCTAATCCTCACTAGGCAACTCTCAATTCGCACAAGAATCCTAGGCTTTCACTCTTTTCAAGCATATGTGATGAGTTTATGTTATGAAATTCAAATTTAATCACATATGAGTAACAATGAAGAATAGCAATTTATGGAAATAAAGATCTCATGAAAGGAATTGAACTTTAAGCACATAGATACGTACCTTAATCCTCAGCATAATTGTCCATAAGATCAGTTAGGTCTTCCTTTTTAGGTTGTATTGGGGCTAAGCTTTGGGGTTTAGCAAGGAAGGATGGGATTCAAAGAACCTGAGTTGTGCTAAGGCATGAGAAGTCATGCATTGAACTTGGAATTTCTGAACTGAATCCTTTCTTAAGGCCCACGACATTGTGCTTTCCTGATGACTTATTTTGTGGCTCTTGTGGCTTATTTTGAGGATCGCTCTTGGCTCACTTGGCTCAATTCACTTTGTTTTTCACTTATTTTTTTCCTTCTTTTTGTCAACGTTTCTTTCTTTCTTTTGATTTGAACGTTTTTTGTTTCTGTTCGTCTTTGAATTGAATTGAACCAAAATCATGCAATGATTTCCTCAAACTTTCGTGCAGCTTGCAACTTGTAAAGCTTTTCTTTAATTTTGAACTTTGAATTGATGCCAAAGTGCTTTGAATTGGGCAGCATCTTCTTTCAACTCTTATTCTCACCATGAATCTCATTTATGGCAACCTTAGCACAAACTGAGGTTATATGGTATGGCTGTGATGAATGGCTAAGTATTTTGGGTTAGGTTATACTTTGGGTGATGAAAGAAAAGGTTGAGTGTTTGGTTTCAAAATTGGCTTAGGGAGCATGCAATAGGGTAGGATAAAGCCTTTAGAGGTTAAAGCATACATAGCCTACATCACTTCTTATGGCAAACCACACATTAAATCAAGAGTATCTAAATGATGTTAGTTCTTTAAAATTCAATGCAAATATGATGTAATGAGATCAACAATTAAGAACAAAAGTGATGAGTATTTAAGAGTAGAAACAAGTATATCCCTCAGAAAGAATGGCAATTAGGCTCAAAGATCTCACAGGGTAGTTTCCACTAATTTTCTAAGGTTCACTCAAATTCAGTTATTTCGTTCACTTAATCACTTAAAACATGGCATTGTGAAGTGCAAATTATGAACTACTTGACCATGGCATGACTCTTAGTAAAGCAAAGATAGTTAACTTTGCATATACATTCCTATTAACAAGTTATCATACCAATCACAAGCAGAGAATTTAAATTTCCTGGCCGTGTATCACCCCCAAACCTACTTGTTTCTATATGCAAAATTTTAAATTCATACCCCCAAACCTAAACTGAACATTGTCCTCAATGTGATAAGCAGTAAGCATGACAACAGTAGAAAGGTTTGAGAGATATAACGGGCAGAAACAGAAAAGGAAGTGAGAAATACAAACCAGGGCTAGGCTGCCTCCTAGGAGCGCTTTATTTAACGTCTAGGCAAGACGGGGCTGGCATGCTAGGCATTTGATGGTGTGCCCAGGATTTCAATGTCAACATGGAACTGATTATGAGCCTCTTGCTGTAGAATCTGCGCTGCAGCATGGAGAAAAAAGTTAGAGACACAAAAAGGAATCCATTGACGACAACGTAACTTATCGGGAAAGAGATTGAGGAGTGATTTGAATGAGAGCAGTTGTTGTCCACTCTTGAATGTTTTCCTTGGACAATGCCCGTGGGGGAACAGCTTTCGCTGTGCCCTGTACGTTCTATACTTCATCCTTGGTTCCTTCCGTTGATTTTTCCTTCGGAACTTGAAGAGGGGGACCAAGTTGAGTGCCTTTAGCATATTCTTGGTGTTTTTATGGTGGAACCTGCACGGGAAAAGTTCAACAGCATTAGGAGCTAAATCAGAATTCAAATCCAAGTTTGCCTTATTAAAATGAAAGTTAAATGTTTCAGGATTGAGTTGAGAAGGCGTATTGAATTTCAAAATCGGGTCCTTGTCCTTGGGCAGGGGCTGAGACACGGCTGTCAGCAGATTGAGAGGCACGGGCTTCAGCTCGAGTTCAGGAGCCTTTATGATGGACGTCAGGGTTTTCTGACTTGTGAGTGGTAACGCTTCGAAGGGAGGCCTGTGGAATGGGAGGGCTGGCATGATGTCAAGGGCTCGTACCTCTTCGATCACGCTATCTGCCAGTGAATCCACCGTGTGTGGGTTACTAGTTACTGCCTTCTCAAGGTCATCCGCCATGCAAGACTGAGCAATTGTCTCCCGTAGTAGTAAGTCCATTGTGTTTAACGGAAAATCTACAATAGGCTCGGCAAGGTACTGGATGGTGTCATGGATGGAGAATGTCCGAAGATGGTCCAGGACCTTGATGGAGACCTGGCCCTTTCTGACATCGATGAGGCACTCGGCTGTGGCTACTAAGGGCCTTCCGAAGGTGAGGGGAGGTTCCTCACTTTTGTCGATTCTGTCCATTCTTAGTACGTAGAAGTCTGCATGGATGCATGTATCTCCGATTTGTACCAGTACGTCCTCAAGAACCCCCATTAGGTTGGTTACAAAAGCGTTAGCCAACCTGACACATAGGTGCGTGGGTTTGAGTGCGCCTAGGTTGAGTGACCTGTAAATGTGGAATGGTATGATGTTCACTGATGCTCCCGTGTCGCAAAGGCAATGTTCGAATCTTTTTGACTGAATAACACATGGAAGGGATGGCGGCCCAGGATCATTGGCCTTAAGGGGCATGCGTAAAAGGGCAGCCAAGCAGGCCTTAGGGATGTCAATGGTGTTCGTGGAGCTAAAACCACGCTTTCCTGCAACTAAGTCCTTGATCAGCTTTGCAAAGATAGGCATGTGCTTGACAATTTTATGGAAAGGTAGTGTGATCTGAAGCTTCTGCAACATGCTGATGATCTCTTCCTCAAAGTCCTCCCTTTGCTTATTCCTGTTTTGGAACCTGAGGTTTAGAGTTAGGAGTATTCGAGTGCTGCGACTTGGGCTTAGGAGCAGGTTGCATGCCAGCCGTGGCCGAAGTAGGCGCAGTGTCAGGTCCTCCTTGCGGTAGGGCACTTGGTGACTCATTGGACTGGTTCTGCGCCAGAGGTGTTGGCCGTGGCATGTTTTGCGGCGCGCCCTGGTCGGTGATCCTTGGCAGAGTAGGTTGAGGCTCGGTTTCAGGTCCTCTGAGGGTGGAATATTTGGGGTATTGAAGTGGTGTTTCCCTTTCCAGCGTGATGGCATTAGCCGTAGGATTGTGAAATCCTTTCGGATTTACCAGGACTTGACTCGGTAGCTTGCCCTGCTCTCGCTGATTTAGTTGGTTCGCCACCTCTCCCATTTGACGCTCCAAGTTTGCAATTGCATTTTTGAAGTCTCCCGTCTGACTCTGGCTATCGTGCATGAATTTTATGAGTTGAGCCTGCTGTTGAGTCAGGATATGGATGGAGTCCTCAACAGACTTTCTTCCGTCATTCTGGTTTGAGGAAGGACCGTGGAAGTTCCCCTGAGGCCCTGCGGCTTGCTGCTCAAATCCAGGGGGTGGCAAGGGATTCGCGGCTGCTTGATTGTTGCTCCAACGGAAATTAGGATGATTTTTCCACCCCGGATTGTAAGTGTTGGAATATGGGTCATTCCGGGGTCGAGAATTGCTGTTGAACCCTCCAGCTAAGTTGGCATCTTCCACAACTGTGCAGTCCTGGGATTTGTGGCCCTGAATTGAACATACCTCGTAGATGTGAACTTCTTTGGGTTTCTCCCTACACAACTGTTTCACCATTGCCGTGAGCTGAGCAATGGCGTCATCTTTGTATTTGGCGGATGCATCACCCGTAGCTCTAGAGGAGGGACCCCTGTAGCTGAACTGTTTTTCCCTTTGAGCAATGTTCTCAAAGGCGGTCCTTGCTTCATCGGCTGTGCCTTCTAGAATCCCTTGGGATTGAGAGTCCACCATTGTCCGATCGCTAGTCTTCAACCTCTATAGAAGTATAGCATAAGATGATGGTCATCAATATGGTGGTGGGGGCACGCTCGTAGCATCTGATTGAACCGCTCCCAAAACTCGTAGAAAGACTCCTCCATGTCTTGCCGTGGGTTCATGATCTTGGACTTTAACTCATTTGTCTTTTCCACGGGAAAGTACTGTGTTAAGAATTTGGACGTCAAGTCCCTCCAAGAGTGAATGGAAGCCGGCGCCAGTGAATGAAACCATGTCTTGGCATGATCCTTGAGACTGAAGTGAAAGAGCCGCAGGCGGATTTCAGATTCTGTCATACCATTGATGCGCAGTGTTGAACGAACCTCAACAAATTCCTTGATATGAAAGTCCGGGTCCTCGCCAGAAAGGCCGTGGAATGTAGGCAGCATGTGAATTGTCCTCGACTTTAATTCGAAGTTTGCCACTGTTGACTCGGGAAAAACAATTGGAAATTGATCCTCCGAGACATGGGGCATGGAAAAATCCTTAAGGTGCCGTGGGGCTTGCGGTACTAGGCCACGTTCCAGGCCCTGCTCTTCTCTGTGGTCCGCCATCCTCCTTGGGCTTGGTGGCGGGGAGCCGTGGACTGAAGATGCTTGCGATGATGGTCCACTTGATGACCCGTGCACTGAACCTTGGAATGACATACGCGGGTACCTAACAAAAAGAAAAACTAAGTTACAAATCTAAACTTGAATGGGCACCGTTGAGGGACAAGTCCCCGGCAACGGCGCAAAAAACTTGTTGGTAAAATTAAAGAGCAAGAAATATGCAATTCAATTCTAACAGTTATAAAATCCTTGCAAGTGCACAAATCGATAAGAATAGTATAGTAGCACAGCAAGAGTCGATCCCTCGAGGACTTGTATCAACGTTATGACCACTTTAGTTCAGATTTATTAACTTAGTGAAAACACACACACACACACACGCAGGGGGGTTTATGATGTGAGAACTGAAATTTAAAGACAAGTAAAATAAAATGCAGAAAATAACAATGCAAGAATTAACGGTTGATTGATTATTAACTAAGGCGAATTAAGGCTTACTATCCACTCTAGCCAATTATAGTTACTAATCAGATTTCCTTGACCTAATTACTATGCATTTTCTGAATTAGGTGCCCGTGCCTAGGACCTGGCGTTGGTTCACTAGACACATCTTATGTAACAACCCGGAAATTTTAATTATTGATTTTATGCTCAATAAAAGGACCTGGCGTTGGTTCACTTAACCTCAATTATTTTACATCTTCATTTCATCTTCATCTCTTTATCATCTTCACTCATTCACTCTCTCTGTAACAAAGAAAACACAAACACACCCACCCGAAACCGTGCGAAAAACCAAAAGAGAAACCAAAAGTCAACGTTGGATTCAAGGCTTTAACTTCCCATTTGGATCAACTAATCGTATTCTACTCCTTCCCACGATCACAACTGAACCAACCATCGAAGGAGAGGACCCCGGTGGAAGCCGAACCGAGTAAAGGAAGTTTCGGATCTTCCGATCGATTTTTCGGCTTATGCAGGTACGTGTTTGATGTTTTGAGGTTATATTTGGATTCCTGGGTTTGAGTAGATAGATGTAGACACAAAATTTGTGTAAAACGGTTGAGTTTTGAGGAAGTTGTAAAGCTTGGAGTTTCGGTCGGAAATGGCGGATTCCGGCGAACCAGACGGCGGCGGAGGTGGCGGTCCGGTCATCTTCTCCGGCCAGCTTCCGGCGACGGCGACGACAGTCCGGTCGTCTTCTCCGGTGAGTCACCGGTGACCGGTCGGGTCGAGTTGAACCGATCGGGTCGAGCTGAACCGGTCGGGTTGAGTGAACCGGCAGGTCGAGTTGGATCGGGTCAGGTTGAGCCGGACCGAGTTGGACCGGTCCAGGCGCGTGAACACTGTAGCAGGCGCATGTCTGGCACGTGAGGGCGCGTGACCGGCGTGTGAAGGCGCGTGGGCTCGTGTGTCGACCTTCCAGCGGCGCGTGGGGTCGAGGCTGACGTCACGGTGGCGCGTGGTAACCAGTTTTCGACGTTCTGAATCTGTTGGTACAGGTTTCAGGTTGATCGAACATCGTTTAGAGGTCATTTTAAGTGTCCGAAGTTGCTGTGATTTTTAGGAACAGCATGGGTAGACTTCCCGAGATGAGGAAGTTGTTATATAAGAGTCTTATTACTAGCCGGTAATCCCGATTGTTGTTTTTGACAGGCGATATTGTTCCGAGAACCTCAGAGGAACGAGCGAGACGGGATTGAGCTAGCTTGAACAGGTTTGTGAGTGGACTTTGGTTTTATAAACTGAAATGCATGCATCAAAATATCTTTGGGTAAATACGGTTATGTATTGTGGCATTGAATTTCTGGATTTTAGAAATGATTACTAGACACATGTTTTCCACTACTTTGATTAAAGTGTGATTTGAGAAATATCATGGTTTTGGACTCGATTTTGATAACGTTTGACTTGGAAATTATTGAGTCAATGATTTGGGTTTTGACCCTGTTGTATGAGTTTATCGGATTTGGTCATATTTGAGGGAGGCTAGGACTCGGGATGAGTATCCGTTATTAGCAGTGAACCCGATGAACCTCCAAGATAAACATTGATTTGTGGGAGGCCAGGACTCGGGATGAGGATCCGTTATTAGCAGAGGATCCGTTATTAGCGGTGAACCCGATGAACCTCCAAGATAAACATTGATTTGTGGGAGGCCAGGACTCGGGATGAGGATCCGTTATTAGCGGTGAACCCGATGAACCTCCAAGATAAACATTGATTTGTGGGAGGCCAAGACTCGGGATGAGGATCCGTTATTAGCGGTGAACCCGATGAACCTCCAAGATAACCATTGATATGCTAGGCCGACTGATGCAATATGATAGCCGTAGGTTATACCGGCTAATGATATGATATGCTAGTCGAGAGATAGGCCGACTGATGTGATAGCATAATACAGGGAGTTGTGATACAGTACTAGCACACCCCAAGGGATACCCTGGTGGCTAGTGGATGTGTCGGGAACAATGGATTTGAGATATTATGTGTCTAAGTTGAATTAAATGATTTTGAATTCCTATGAGGATGATTTTCAAACCAGATTGTGGATCACAATGTGTTTTCCTTATATGGATTTTGTGTGAGTCCTACTGAGTGGTTTTAAAGAGAAAATGAAATGCCGGTGATTTAAAGATGATGTTTTTATAACATGAACTGTTTATGTGATGCATGCATAGTTTTATAAATGGAGGGGGAAAAAGGTAATATTCCTTGGAAAATGATTTATAAATGATTATTTTTGTCCACTCACAACTTTTGTGTTTAAATCCCTTGTCTGACAAGAGAAAGTATTTATTATTATTATAATTTTATAAGGATTGAAGGGTATTTGGGAACCTTTCCTTAGGTTGTCAGACGGGATCAGGGTTCTTCCCAGGTTTCGAGGGGAAATTCGGGACGGGTCCTGACAATTGGTATCAGAGCACTAGGTTAAATTCCTGTAGACCGTACATCTAGTGTACAGGTGAAATTTTGGTATTAATGGTTTACAACTTCTTTTCAGCGTATAATGCCTCCGAGACGAGAGTTCCGTCAACGGTCGGGGAATGGTAGAGATGACCATGAACCTGCAGTGGAGCCTGATTTAAGGCAGACACTGGAACAGCTGGGTCAGACTTTAGCTTCTGTACTCCAGGATAGAGCTTCTCATGAAGTCTCTGATATCGAGAGAGCCCAGAGAATGGGGGCGACGATATTTATGGGCGACTCTAGCCTAGATGAGGTTGAGGAGTGGATTACTCGCATGGAGTGTGTGTTTTTCTTTATGAGATGTCCTCTAGAAGAGAGAGTTCTGTTGGCTACATTTTTACTAGGTGGTTCTGCTTACCACTGGTGGCACTCATTGGAGGTGTCAGGCTGGAATGTCCATATGCTTACTTGGCAGACTTTCCGGGAACGCTTCTTGGAGCAGTTTTACCCTCGCTCACACCGGAACGTTAAGGAGGCCGAGTTCTTGCATTTACAACAAGGAGTGTAACAACCCGGAATTTCAATTATTGGATTTAAGTAAATTATTTATGTAAAATGACGATTTTACCCTTGGTCGGTAAAGGGCATGGAAGTCAAATTTTGTTTCGAGACACTTTTGGTGGTGTTTTGGATACCGTTGCATAGGTCTCAAACTCACGAGTTCGTAGACAGGCGGCACGCGGAAAACGGAGTTCATGGACGGAAGTTATGGGTCTAGATGTACAAGGGCATTTTGGTAATTTTTGACTTGGGGTAGATATTTTTAACCACAAATCATTGTCTCATCTTCATTTCATTTTCATCTTCATCAGATCATCATCCCATTCTCATCTTTATCTCTAAAACATACACAAACCATCGAACCGAACCCGTGCGAAAATCATCCAAAAACCCACAAAGTCAACTTTGATTTCAAGGCTCCAACTTCCAGTTTTGATCAACTAACCACGGTGGAAGCCGAACCGAGGATAGGAAGTTTCGGACCTTCCGATCGATTTTTCGGCTAGCACAGGCACGTGTTTGTGGTTTTGAGGTCATATTTGAATTCCTCGGTTCGAGTAGATAGATTTAGACGTAAATTTTGTGAAAAATGGTTGAGTTTTGAGGAAGTTAGAAAAGCTTGGAGTTTTGGCCAGAAATGGAGGATTCCGGCGAAACCAGATGGCGGCGACGGCGATTGCCGGTCATCTTTTCCGGCCAACTTCCGGCGACGGCGACGGCAGCCGGTCGTCTTCTCCGGCGAGTCGTCGGTGACCGGTCGGGTCGAGTCGAACCGGTCGGGTCGAGTTGAACCGGTCGGGTTGAGTTGAACCGGTCGGGTCGAGTTGGACCGGGCCAGGTTGAGCCGAACCGGGTTGGACCGATCCAGGCGCGTGGGTACTGTAGCAGGGGCGTGACCGGTGCGTGAGGGCACGTGGCGGCGCGTGGGCGCGTGTTACGACCTTCCGTCGGCGCGTGGCAGCGCGTGGCGCGTGACAAGTAGTTTTTGACGTTTCGGACCTGTTGGCGCAGGTTTTGAGTCGATCGAACGTCGTTTAGGGGTTGGTTTGGGCGTTATAAAGTTGCTGCGTTTTCTAGGCTAGCATAGGTAGACTCCCGGGGTTTAGGGGGTTTATATTTAAGGTTCTTATTATTAGCTGGTAATCCCGATTATTAATTTGGATAGGCGATACTGCTCCAGGAACTTCAGGGGAGCGTACAGTTCGGGATTGAGCTTGCTTGAACAGGTTTGTGAGTGGACTTTGATTTATAAACTGTAATGCATGCATAAATGTATCTTTGATTTAAATACTGTTATGTATGGGTGCAATGAATTTCTGGATTTTAGAAATGATGCTGGACACATGTTTTACAATATTTCAGTGAAAGTATGTTTTGAGAAATGGCCTAGTTTTTGTACTCGATTTTGATATTGTTTTGACGTGGTAACTATTTGAGTATGTGATTTGGGTTGAGACCCATAATTATGATTTTACCGATTTTGGCCATAAAATGATATTGCAAAGAATTTGGCTTAGGCCGAGAAACAAAGATTTCAAAGTATGGATTTGATTCACTGGTTCCCGTCCCGATGGTTATTGTTGCTCTGACTGGTGTTGAGGGGCCTTGCTCTGCCAGTTGTTGAGGGTTCGGACCTTGGTATTGAGGGGCCTTGCTCCGCCAGGTTGCGAAGCTGTCTATGCATAGTACAGAGAGTACAGATAGTACAGATGGTACACAGAGTTGTACAGATTTGAACACATCTCAAGGGATACCCTGGTGTGTTATGGATATGTCGGGAACAGTGAAAATTTGAGATATTATGTGTCAGATTGAACGAAATGATTTGAATTTGAGATATTTTGTGTCCAGATTAATTTAAATGATTTTAAACTCTTTTGAAGAGAGTTTTCAAACCAAATTGTGGATCACGATGTATTTTTATTCTACAGATTTTATGTGAGTCCAACTAAGTGGTTTTAAAGAGAAATGAGAATTTTTGGTGATTTATATATGATGTTTTAGTATGATAAATTGTTTTATGTTATGCATGCATGATTTTATAAATGGAGGGGAAGAAAGTTATTTTCTCGAAAAGGAATTTATAAATGATTATTTTTGTCCACTCACAACTTTTGTGTTTAAACCCCCTTTAGGCAGTTGAGTAGAGTTGACGCGAACACTGATCTCGAGGCAGAGGCATTAGTACTTCGACTGCGCTGTGTAATTATATTTGAGTAGGATATCAAAATTTTACTCTTGATCCTACTTAGACGCTCTGATATTATATGGTATTTGATTGGTCATTAATTACGGGAATTATTGAGTGCTTAAGTCCCTTGTCTGACAAGAGGAAGTATTTATTATTGTTATTATATTTTGTAAGGATTGAAGGGTATTTTGGGAATCTTTTCTTAGGTTTTCAGACGGGATCAGGGTTCTTCCCGGATTTCGAGGGGAAATTCGGGACGGGTCCTGACAATTAGTATCAGAGCACTAGGTTTAAATTCCTGTAGACCGTACACTTAGTGTACAATTATTTTGGTATTGATGAGTTATAGTTCTTTTTAGCGTAATGCCTCCGAGACGCGAGTTCCGTCAACAGTCTGAAAACATTGGGGACACGCATGAACCTGCAGTGGAGCCTGATATGAGGCAAACACTGGAACAATTGGGTCATACGTTGACTTCTATACTTCAGAGTAGGACTGCTACTGAAGGTTCAGACATTGAGAGAGCCCAGAGATTAGGGGCTACAATATTTATGGGCGACTCTAGCCCAGATGATGCAATAGAGTGGATTACTCGTTTAGAGCGAGTGTTCTCGGTTATGATATGTCCACAGGGGGACAGGGTGCTGTTAGCTACTTTTCTGCTGGGTGGTTCCGCTTATCATTGGTGGAACGCATTAGAGGCATCAGGTTGGGAAGTCAGTACAATTACCTGGGCGACCTTTCGGGAGAAGTTCCTTGAGTAATTTTATCCTTGCTCGTACCAAGATGCCAGGGAGGCTGAGTTTTTGCACCTACAGCAGGGAGATATGACAGTGGCTCAGTATGAGCAGAAATTCATAGAGTTGGCTCGTTTTGCACCAGCTCTAGTGGCAACCGAGAGGGACAGACGCCGCAGATTTGAAAATGTGCTAAGGGGCGAACTTCGGTCAGCGGTAATGGCTGCAGCCCATACTTCATTGAGAGAAGCGTCTGATGCTGCAGCTCGAGTAGAGTTGAGCATGGGAGTGCCAGTCTAGCAGCAGTTTAGGGGTTCCAGGCGACACCGGGATCGCTGGGATATTGGAGCCTCTAGTCAGGGACCGTCCAAGAGAGGCAGTTTCAGCTCTGGATCTACTGGGGGTGAGGGATCCGGATCAGGCAGTGGCGGAGCCAGACAGGCACCCCAGTCATCCGCCCGTTCTAGTGGTGCATGCATTGAAAATCTGGAGACATTATTTGTACGGGGAGACGTGTCGGATCTTTACCGACCATAAGAGTTTAAAGTACTTGTTCACCCAAAAGGACCTGAATCTGAGGCAGAGAAGATGGCTTGAGCTAATAAAGGATTATGATTGTACTATAGAGTACCATCCAGGGAAAGCCAATGTTGTGGCAGATGCATTGAGCAGGAAATCCATGGGTTCTTTGGCCCATTTGCATACAACAGCTCAATTGGTGAAAGGTGTCCTCCTTGAGAGGAATAAAAGGCTTGGTCCTGGGTTCGACTCCCTGGAAGGCTGCAGCTAGGGGAGCGGATGTGGCAAGCATAACAATACCTTTTAGTGCTGGCGGGGAGCCAGGGGCCTGAGCCGGGGGTGGGGGGGGACCTGGTGGCCATAACGTCTCCATATCCGGGGAGGAGCGGGTCATTACAAGGAGACATGACGGTGGCCCAGTATGAACAGAGATTCATAATGCTGAGTCGCTTTGCACCGACTTTGGTGGCGACCGAGTCAGACAAGTGCCACAGATTTGAGAGTGGACTGAGGAGTGAAATTCGGTCAGCAGTTACGTCTATGGACCACACTTCCTTGAGGACTTTGGCTGATGCTACAGCTCGAGTAGAGTTGAGTTTGGGTTTCCCAATTCCACAGCAGTATAGTGGGTACAGGAGACGTCGAGATCACTGGACTGCCGGAACCTTTAGCCAGGGACCATCAAAAAGAGGTAGTCATAGTTCTGGATCTTCTGGGAGATCTAGTACAGGCAGTGGCGGAGCTGGTCAGACACGACAATCTTATGCACAGCCTAGGGGTGCCTCAGTGCAGTTCAACAGAAGACAGGGTGGCAGATCTAGTGGCTTCAGTGATTCCGTTTGTTATTTCTGTGGGGAGACTGGTCACATCAAGAGATTATGTCCACAATGTCGTCCGGGCAGTAGTTCCTTGGGTCGTAGTGCGACTGATCCTAGCCTGAGGACAGGACAGATGTTTGATACTGCAACTGGGAGTCAGACCCAGTTCAGTGGGGCTAGTAGAGCTAGTGGGGCCAGCAGTGCTAGAGGCAGGTATGGGGATCGTGGCCGATCTTCGGGTACACCAGCTCGAGTTTTTGCCATGACGCAACAGGAGGCTCGAGTAGCGCTGGAGGTGGTCACGGGTATGTTATCTATTTTCAACCGCAATGCTTGTGTTTTATTAGATCCAGGAGCAACTCATTCTTTTATTTCTCGGGGTTTTACACTGTTTGCGGATAGAGAATTGTCTCCAATTGGTTGGGACATGGGTATTAGTACTCCTACCGGTGATGGTTGAAGGCCATGGTTTGGAGGCAGATTTAATTCCCTTAGATATTTTTGAGTTTGATGTGATACTGGGGATGGATTGGTTGTCCATGCACCATGCCTCCATAGACTGTTACGACAAGACAATAGTTTTTCGGAGTCTAGGATTACCGGAACTTACATTTCGGGGAGATCGTAAGGTACTACCCAATGGAGTGATATCAGCGTTGACCGCTGAGAGATTGTTGAGAAAAGGTTGTGAGGGTTACTTGGCTCTTGTGTTTGATTCTCGGGATACTCCGATGAGAGTGGAGGATATTCTTGTGGTGAGTGAGTTCTCTGATGTGTTTCCAGATGATCTTCCAGGATTACCACCACACCGTTAGATTGAGTTCACCATCGAGCTTTTGCCAGGTACTCAACCTATCTCACAGGCACCATATAGGATGGCACCGGCAGAATTGCGAGAGTTAAAGAATCAGTTGCAGGACTTGGTGAATATGGGATTTATTCACCCAAGTGTTTCAACATGGGGTGCGCCGGTATTATTTGTGAGGAAAAAGGATGGTGGAGTGAGATTGTGTATCGACTACCGGCAGTTAAATAAAGTGACGGTGCGAAATAAGTATCGTTTGCCAAGGATTGACGATTTATTTGATCAATTAAAGGGGGCAAAGTATTTTTCGAAAATTGACCTTCGATCCGGGTACCATCAGTTGAGAATCCGGGAAGAGGATGTTCAGAAAACAGCTTTCAGGACTCGGTATGGTCATTATGAGTTCCTGGTGATGCCTTCCGGGTTGACTAATGCCCCGGCAGCGTTTATGGATTTGATGAACAGAGTGTTCCAAAAGTATTTGGATCGATTTGTAATTGTGTTCATCGATGATATCTTGGTGTATTCAAGAAGTGCCAAGGCACATGAGAAGCACTTGAGGTTGGTGCTGAATATGCTTAGGAAAAAGCATTTGTTTGCCAAGTTCAGTAAATGCCAGTTTTGGTTGACCGAAGTTGGATTCTTGGGTCATGTAATTTCGGCTGAGGGTATCAGCGTAGATCTCCAAAAAGTGGAGGCAGTGGCAAACTGGGAGCAACCGAGGACAGTGACAGAAGCGAGGAGTTTTCTGGGTTTGGCAGGATATTATCGGCGGTTCGTAGAAGGATTTTCTACGATAGCAGGTCCATTGACTCGGTTGACTAAGAAAGGAGTCAAGTTTGACTGGAATGCTGATTGTGAGCAGAGCTTTCAGGAGCTAAAGAGAAGATTGACTTCTGCTCCAGTATTAACCCTTCCAGATGGTAACGGGGGTGTTGAGGTATATAGTGATGCATCATTGCGGGGTATTGGTTGTGTGCTGATGCAGCATGGGAAAGTGATAGCGTATGCTTCCAGACAACTTAAACCCCATGAGATAAATTACCCCACACATGATTTGGAGTTAGCTGCAGTGGTGCATGCACTGAAAATATGGAGACATTATTTGTACGGGGAGACGTGTCGGATCTTCACCGACCATCAGAGTTTAAAGTACTTGTTCACCCAGAAGGACCTGAATTAGAGGCAGAGAAGGTGGCTTGAGCTGATAAAGGATTATGATTGTACTATTGAGTACCACCCAGGAAAAGCCAATGTTGTGGCAGATGCCTTGAGTAGGAAATCTATGGGTTCTTTGGCCTATTTCCATACAGTCTACTTACCGTTGCTGGTAGAGTTCCGTAAAGCAGGGATTGTACTGGACATGCATAGCCAGGGGGCTTTGTTGGCTAGTTTCCATGTGAGGGCTGTTCTGATTGATCGGATTATTGAGGCTCAACTCCAGGATCCTACATTGTGCATTATCAGGATGGAGTTAGAGGCTGGAAACAGGCAGGACTATGCGTTTAGGGATGATGGAGCATTGGTTAAGGATGGACGGTTGTGCGTACCGAATGAGCTGGAGCTAAAGAGGGAAATTCTTGATGAGGCTCATAGTTCGGCTTACGCTATGCATCCAGGAGGTACCAAGATGTATCATACCCTAAGGAAACATTATTAGTGGACTGGGATGAAAAGAGAAATTGCTGAGTTTGTGAGTAGATGTTTGACATGTCAGCAAGTGAAAGCGGAGAGACAAAAACATTATGGGACACTGCAACCATTACCTATCCCAGAATGGAAGTGGGATCACATTACGATGGATTTTGTGTATAAACTTCCAAGGACACAGAAGGGACATGATGGGATATGGGTAATTGTGGATAGACTTACGAAGTCTGCACATTTCTTGCCAGTGCGAGAAGATTTTCGGATGAGTCGGTATGCCAAATTATTCGTGGATGAGATCATACGGCTGCATGGGACTCCAGAGTCTATTGTTTCGGACAGAGATCCTAGGTTTACCTCCAGGTTTTGGCGGAGTTTGCAGAAGGTTTTTGGCACGACATTGCATTTCAGTACAGTCGAGTATTGGGATGTCACCTTTCGAGGTACTGTATGGGAGGCAGTGCAGAACACCTTTGTGTTGGAGTGAAATAGGTGAAAGAAGACTGTTAACACCCGAGTTGGTTGATTTGACTGAGGAAAATATTAAAATCATCAGAGAAAGGTTGAAGACAGCCCAAGATCGCCAGAAAAGCTATGCAGACCATCGAACCAGAGACCTTGAGTTTGAGGTAGGTGATTGGGTGTTCTTGAAACTATCTCCATGGAAAGGAGTGGTACGTTTTGGTAGACGAGGAAAACTAAGTCCTCGCTACATTGGTCCGTATGAGATTTTGGAGAGGATAGGACCAGTGGCATATCGTATTTCTTTACCCTCGGAATTATCCAGAGTTCATGATGTCTTTCATGTATCTTTGCTCCGGAAATATCTGTTTGATGAGTCTCATGTGTTGGAACAGCAACCACTTGAGCTGAAAGACGATTTGACGTTTGAGGAGCAACCGGTGCAAATTCTGGATTGGAAGGAAAAGGTGCTTCGCAGAAAGACTATTCCTCTAGTTAAAGTGTTATGGAGGAATCATAACGTGGAGGAAGCCATGTGGGAAACCGAGCAACTAATGCGGGCACAGTATCCTCATTTATTTCATGATTAGGAATGAATTTCGGGGACGAAATTTCTTAAGGAGGGTAGATTGTAACAACTCGGAAATTTTAATTATTGATTTTATGCAATTATTTTTATTAAATGATGATTTTACCCTTGGTCGGTAAAGGGCTTGGAAATCAAGTTTTGTTTTGAGACACTTTTGGTGGTGTTTCGGGTACCGTTGCGTAGGTCTCGAACTCACGAGTTCGTAGACAGGCGGCATGCAGAAAATGGAGTTCGTGGACGGAAGTTATGGGTCTAGATGTACAAGGGCATTTTGGTAATTTGACATGGAGGGGAGATATTTTAACCTCAATTATTTTACATCTTCATTTCATCTTCATCTCCTTATCATCTTCACTCATTCACTCTCTCTGTAACAAAGAAAACACAAACACACCCACCCGAAACCGTGCGAAAAAACAAAAGAGAAACCAAAAGTCAACGTTGGATTCAAGGCTTTAACTTCCCATTTGGATCAACTAATCGTATTCTACTCCTTCCCACGATCACAACCGTACCAACCATCGAAGGAGAGGACCCCGGTGGAAGCCGAACCGAGTAAAGGAAGTTTCGGATCTTCCGATCGATTTTCCGGCTTATACAGGTACGTGTTTGATGTTTTGAGGTTATATTTGGATTCCTGGGTTTGGGTAGATAGATTTAGACGTAAAATTTGTGTAAAACGGTTGAGTTTTGAGGAATTTGTAAAGCTTGGAGTTTCGGTCGGAAATGGCGGATTCCGGCGAGCCAGACGGCGGCGGAGGTGGCGGTCCGGTCATCTTCTCCGGCCAGCTTCCAGCGACGGCGACGACAGTCCAGTCGTCTTCTCCAGCCAGTCATCGGTGACCGGTCGGGTCGTGTTGAACCGGTCGGGTCGAGTTGAACCGGTCGGGTCGAGTTGAACCAGTCGGGTTGAGTGAACCGGTCGGGTCGAGTTGGACCGAGTCAGGTTGAGCCGGACCAGGTTGGACCGGTCCAGGCGCAAGAACACTGTAGCAGGCGCGTGACCGGCGCATGAGGGTGCGTGGGCGCGTGTGCCGACCTTCCAACGGGGTGTGGCGGCGCGTGGGGTCGAGGCTGACGTCACGGCGGCGCGTGGTAACCAGTTTTCGACGTTCTGAATCTGTTGGTACAGGTTTCAGGTTGATCGGACATCGTTTAGAGGTCGTTTTAAGTGTCTGAAGTTGCTGTGATTTCTAGGAACAGCATGGGTAGACTTCCCGAGATTAGGAAGTTGTTATATAAGAGTCTTATTACTAGCCGGTAATCCCGATTGTTGTTTTTGACAGGCGATATTGTTCCGGGAACCTCAGAGGAACGAGCGAGACGGGATTGAGCTAGCTTGAACAGGTTTGTGAGTGGACTTTGGTTTTATAAACTGAAATGCATGCATCAAAATATCTTTGGGTAAATACGGTTATGTATTGTGGCATTGAATTTCTGGATTTTAGAAATGATTACTAGACACATGTTTTCCACTACTTTGATTAAAGTGTGATTTGAGAAATATCATGGTTTTGGACTCGATTTTGATAACGTTTGACGTGGAAATTATTGAGTCAATGATTTGGGTTTTGACCCTGTTGTATGAGTTTATCGGATTTGGTCATATTTGAGGGAGGCTAGGACTCGGGATGAGGATCCATTATTAGCGGTGAACCCGATGAACCTCCAAGATAAACAATTATTTGTGGGAGGCCAGGACTCGAGATGAGGATCCGTTATTAGCGGTGAACCCGATGAACCTCCAAGATAAACAATGATTTGTGGGAGGCCAGGACTCGGGATGAGGATCCGTTATTAGCGGTGAACTCGATGAACCTCCAAGATAAACATTGATATGCTAGTCAAGAGATAGGCCGACTGATGCAATATGATAGTCGTAGGTTATACCGGCTAATGATATGATATGCTAGTCGAGAGATAGGCCGACTGATGTGATAGCATAGTACAGAGAGTTGTGATACAGTACTAGCACACCCCAAGGGATACCCTGGTGGCTAGTGGATGTGTCGGGAACAGTGGATTTGAGATATTATGTGTCTAGGTTGAATTAAATGATTTTGAATTCCTTTGAGGATGATTTTCAAACCAGATTGTGGATCACAATGTGTTTTCCTTATATGGATTTTGTGTGAGTCCTACTGAGTGGTTTTAAAGAGAAAATGAAATGCCGGTGATTTAAAGATGATGTTTTTATAACATGAACTGTTTATGTGATGCATGCATAGTTTTATAAATGGAGGGGGGAAAAGGTAATATTCCTTGGAAAATGATTTATAAATGATTATTTGTGTCCACTCACAACTTTTGTGTTTAAACCCCCTTTAGGCCGTAGAGTTGACGCGGACATTATCTCGAGGCAGAGGCATTAGCACTTCCGGCTACGCTGTGTAGTTGTACTTGAGTAGGATATCTAATTTGTATCTTGATCCTACTTAGACGCTCTGATATTTTTGTATTTGGTTAGTATTTACTTATGGGAATTTTAAGTGCTTAAATCCCTTGTCTGACAAGAGAAAGTATTTATTATTATTATAATTTTATAAGGATTGAAGGGTATTTGGGAACCTTTCCTTAGGTTGTCAGACGGGATCAGGGTTCTTCCCGGGTTTCGAGGGGAAATTCGGGACGGGTCCTGACATCTTATTCCCTCTTACTTAGCATGTTCTAAACAGGGCATATGCCTAGAACGTCTATCACTTACCTTTTAAGATGATGCATGAAGTTTAAAGAGAATTTAATGACACCACATTAGCCTAGCAAAGTGACATGCAATCCTAGGTCGTTATGAGTTAAGATTACAAGTAAGAATACTTTCGATGCTCCAAATCACAAGATGATATGACGGTCACTCAAGCAATTACATCTATAATTATATGCAAACAAGGTAGCTAATCTTATAGGCATAAATTAATTTCATTAAGCATAGTAATCCAACTTATTCAGCATGCATAGCAATCATAATCAAGAGCCAGAAATCCAATTAACAAGCTAACATGGCTAGGGCTTCAAGCAGCCATAATCCTAATGACTACTCACACATAACTGAAATAAACACAAGTATAATTGAATCCATAAGTAAATTGAAATAATGAAAATAAGGGTACATAAGAGATTGTTAAGAACAGATGCAGCAGAAGACACGGCAGGGCCTTCTTCTCCAAGCTCCACGTCCAATAATCTATGTGAAAGATTATCTCCCAAAATATGGTCCCTAATTCTCTAGAAAACCAAAACGGAACTCTGTGGCTCAGGTCTCTGTTTTCCCAGAAACAAAAACGCCCCCAATCCTCTATCTGATTCTCCTTTTTATAGACAAGGGAAAACCTTGTTCTATAAGGATTGGTATAACCTTATTCTATAAAGATTGGTAAAACCATGTCATATAGGAATAGGGAAAGTTATTTTACTTTTAATTAATTATAAAGTCCTTCAAATCTATTAGAACCAATCAGAGCACGACCGGGAGTGTGAATGCAGGCTGGCAAGTGGGAACGCAAGCTGGCCAAACTTGGATTTTGGACTGTCTTCGTAATCAGGATCTGAGACTGCGCTTTTGAAGAAAAACATGATTACATTAGAAGCGCATCTTCTTTCAGGCTTGGCGTAAATGTTGTCAGGCTTAGCGCAGAGGGAGAACCTCTGATCTACCGCTGGCGGAACAGGGACCTCGGGCTTAGGCGCACATCTAGGCTCGGATGGGAGTTCTTGGGACATGTCCTCGACCTGCCTCGGCGTGACCTTGGCACTTCTAGGACCTGACCCTGATGTCATAAAACACAAGTTCGGGACCCGGAGGGCCTGATATGAGGTACTTGGCCAGTGGCCTAAAATAGGCGCACTGGCGCACTGGCGCACTCAGGACCCCGTTGAGGACCTGATATTGAAATGAGGATATCTCCTTCATCTGGACTCCGATTTGAGTCATTCTTTTTGCGTTCTTTCCAGATTTTACCTAAATTTCTAACTCTATACAAGTCTCACAAGATTGATTATTTTCTACTATTGATGGCACGAAATCATTCAAAAGACATGTAAGAGAGGCATATAAAGACATCAAAATGATGCATAAATAACGACTGATCACCTACCTTTTAAGATGATGCATGAAGTTTAAAGAGAATTTAATGACACCACTTTAGCCTAGCAGAGTGACATGCAATCCTAGGTCGTTATGAGTTAAGATTACAAGTAAGAATACTTTCGATGCTCCAAATCACAAGATGATATGACGGTCACTCAAGCAATTACATCTATAATTATATGCAAACAAGGTAGCTAATCTTATAGGCATAAAATAAGATCATTAAGCATAGTAATCCAACTTATTCAGCATGCATAGCAATCATAATCAAGAGCCAGAAATCCAATCAACATGCTAATATGGCTAGGGCTTCAAGCAGCCCTAATCCTAACGACTACTCACACATAACTGAAATTGAAACAAATATAATTGAATTCATAAGTAAATTGTAATAATGAAAATAAGGGTACAGAAGATATTGTGAAGAACAGGTGCAGCAGAAGACACGGCAGAGCCTTCTTCTCCAAGCTTCACATCCAACACACTCTACTTCGGGAAGAACCAAGCTTTAAGGTAAAACTCTAAAAAACCAAAATACTATTTGGGGCTAAGGTGTCTCTGTATCTCCCAAAAACGCCTCTAGCTAATTATCTCCCCCCTAAAACACTGAACAAAGGCTCCCTTCTATAGAGAAAAGGGAAAACCTTGTTCTATAAGGATTGGTAAAACCATGTTCTATAAGGATCGGTAAAACCATGTTCTATAAGGATTGGTAAAACCATGTCCTATAAGGATAGGGAAAGTTATTGTACTTTTAATTAATTAGAAAGTCCTTAAATCTATTAGAACCAATCAAAACACGGCTGGGAGTGTGAATGCAAGCTGGCAAGTGGGAACACAAGCTGGCCAAACTTGGATTTTGGACTGTCTTCGTAATCAGGATCTGGGACTGCGCTTTTAAAGCAAATCATGAGTACATTAGATGCGCATCTTCTTTCAGGCTTGGCGTAAATGTTGTCAAGTTTAGCGCAGAGGGAGAACCTCTGATCTACCGCTGGCGGAACAGGGACCCCGGCTTAGGCGCACATCTTAGCTCGGATGGGAGTTCTTGGGACATGTCCTTGACCTGCCTTGGCGCGACCTTGGCACTTCTAGGACTTGACCTTGATGTCATGAAACACAGGTTTGAGACCCGGAGGGCCTGATATGAGGTACTTGGCCAGTGGCCCAAAATAGGTGCACTGGCGCACTCAGGACTTCGTTCAGGACCTGATATTGAAATGAGGATATCTCCTTCATCTGGACTCCGATTTGAGTCATTCTTTTTGCGTTCTTTCTTGATTTTACCTATCTTTCTAACTCTGCACAAGTCTCACAAGATTGATCATTTTCTACTATTTATGGCACGAAATCATTCAAAAGACATGTAAGAGAGGAATATAAAGACATCAAAATGATGCATGAATAACGATTGATCACTAGTCGAAGAAACAGTAACCGATTATGTTGGAGGTTCACCGGTTCACCGCCTACAGCGGATCCTGGTCCGGATTCTGGCCCCCACACATATCAGTATTGTTTATATCGGAGGTTCACCGGGTTCACCGTCTCATCGGATCCTAGCCCGGATTCTGACCCCCCTCGAATCGGTATTGTTTATTTTGGAGGTTCACCGGGTTCACCGTCTCAACGGATCCTAGCCCCAGATCCTGGCCCCCCCCCAAATTGGTATTTTTTATTTTGGAGGTTCAACGGGTTCACCGTCTCAGCGGATCCTAGCCCCGGATCCTGCCCCCCCCCCCCCCCCCCCCCCCCCCTCAAATCAGTATTGGATCCAAAATCAAGTATTTTATAATCACAAATACGGTTTCAACTCAAAATCATGGACTCAAATAATTACCACGTCAAAACAATATCAAAACCGAATCCAACAATCATCCCATTTCTCACAACACACTTTCACTAAACTATTGAAAAAAAACAATTTATAAATTCCATGAAACCATTGCACCCAAAATTCATGGACGCTCTAGCCCAAGGAACACATGCACAATAATAACCCAACTACCTTGACTTTCCGAGCTCAAAACCCGCTTCACGGTCAACCATTACCGCTGGGATCGCCCAACCGGGCCCTAAACGAACTCCTATGGCCTCGAAACATACAAATTTGGATCCGGAACGTCCCAAAACCCTAGTCACGCGTCGCCGTGACATCGGGAACAGTCCCACGCGCCGCCACGCTCCACCGGAAGGTCAGAACACGCGTTCACGCGCTGCCACGCGCCCTCACGCGCCGCCAAGCACCCTCACGCGCCGCCATGCGCCGCTACGTGACCTCACGCGCCGGTCATGCGCCTGCTACAGTGTTCACGCACCTGGACCGGTCCAACCCGGCCTACCTCAACCTGACCTGGTCCAACTCGACTCAACCCGATCAGTTCACTCAACCCGACCGGTTCAACTCGACCCGACTGATTCACTCAACCCCGACCGGTTCACTCGACCCGACCCGGTCTGACCCGACTCGACCGGTCGCCTGAGAAGACGATCGGCTGCCGGCGCCGTCTCCGAAGTCTGGCCTGAGAAGATGACTGGCAGCCACCGTCGCCGCCGTCTGGTTTCGCCGGAAATTGCCATTTTCGGTCGATTTTCAAGGTTTTCTAACTTCTTCATTTCTTTACCGTTTTTCACGATCCACACATGTAAATTCATCTACTTTTCACCAGGAATCCAAATATGGGGTCAAATTTCCGAGATCGTACCTGGTCTGGCTGGAAAACGGCCGAGAAGATTCGGTCCACCTCCCTCCTCCGTCCGTCGCCTACGGCGGTGCTCCCGCTCCGATATATACCCCTAAATGCTCGTGGGACTCAGGGGAAGATCCTCCCGACCTTGGTTTCGGTCGAATCGGACTGAAATCCGTCAGATGAAACGGTGGTTCGGTGTTCGCACGGGAAGAATTTCGGGTAGGAGAGAAAGACTGCATCGACCAATCTCTCGAGGAGAGAGAAAAATATATGATATATAGTTCCAACTTTTCCAAAATTATCAAACTGCCCCTGTAGATTCTAGACCCGCAACAAACTCACCGGGTCTCCGTTTTCCGCGTGCCGCCTGTCTACGAACTAGTGAGTTCGAGACCTACGCAACGACCCAAGAAAAATTCCAAAAAGTACTGCCAGTCAAAAAGTGACTCCCGAACCCGTCCAAAATTGAGGGTAAAATCGTCCAATTCTCAAAATAATTTAATTTCTGGTCCGGGTCGTTACATTTTACCAATCCTTATAGAACAAGGTTTTCCTTTTGTCTATAAAAGGGAGCCTTTGTTCAGTGTTTAAGGGAGACCAGATTTTTAGAGATAATATTTTACACACAGATTATTAGGCGTGGAGCTTGGGGAAGAAGGCTCTGACGTGGCTCTGTTGTGCCTGTTCTTCAACAATCTCTTATGTAACCTTATTTTTGTTATTGCAATTTAATTATGAATTCAATTATATCTGTTTTAATCCCAGTTATGCGTGAGTATTTTTTTTAGGATTAGGGCTGCTTGAAGCCCTAACCATGTCAGCTCATTCATTAGATTTTGGCTCTTGATTTTGATTGCTATGCATGCTGAATAACTCTGATTACTGCTTTAACTGCCATTCCTTTATGCCTATGAGCTTTGCTACCTTGTTTGCATAACTTATTGATGGAATTTCTTGAGTGACCACTATATCATCTTGTAATTCATGAGCATCAAGAGGTTGAGGTTAAGAAACGATCATGTAGTCGGAATTCACAACACTCTAGGAATGCACATCACTTTTCTAGGCTAGTGTAGTGTCATTAAATTCTCTTTGTACTTCATGCATCATCTTAACTGGTAGGTGATAGACGTTCTAGAGTACACATCATGCTTAGAACATGCCAAGTAAGAGAGAATAATATATGTGGAGTGGGCCAACCATAGGGACCTTTGCATGGGCAATTAATTCAGAAGTTGCAAAGTAATTAGGTCAAGAAAATCTGGTTAAGGACTATCATTGGTTATAGTGGATAGTAAGCCTTAATTCTCCTTAGTTAACAACCTTTCATTCTTGCATTGTTATTTTCTGCACTTTGTTTTACTTGTTTTTTAAGTTTCAATTCTCAATCATAAACCCCACCTTCCTCCCAACCAGGAAACATACGACTTCCACTTCATTAACTCCCCCACCAGTAAGTTTACGGGACATCATCCCATGAACAATAGAACCGCTCCATTACAATTCTTCTATGTCAAGAATGTGCCCACAGCATGTAGTCCTATACTTCTCTTACTCCTGTTGTGTCAATTTAGCCTTTATGTCCTTGACTGTTCTGCTTGCTTGCCACCCAGGTTGGACTTTAGTTGAAGCCACGTCGTCCTCCCCCACGATTAGCTTGTAATTGCTTCCCATTTTCAGTTTTTCAAAAAATGAAATTTCACTTACACATTTAACATAATATATGTTGTCAAGGACCCAAATATTCTATCAATACTCATAAACCATCCTATTCTGTCCTAAAATCCTTTTACAAACATTACATCATCTTATTACAAAACTTTTCTTTACAATATCATTCCCTTATAATTTCCTTTAGTTACCCCTTATATGACTATTATATACCAATTATTTACAAATTAGTTACCAATTACAAAAACAATAACATTTGACATTTATATTATGCCTGCATTACTATAAACATCAATCCAATTGTAACCTATATCCAACAACAATGCATGCCTATTTCACAAAACCAGCCGTCATTTTCTCATTATCAATTTCAAACAATTAACCAAATTCAATTAATTATGTACCATTTTCTTTATAAATCTTACAAAATTTTGCAATCATTATTCATTCAAATCCTAAATTATTTCCCATTTCAAGATTTCCGAATAAAATCCCCTTCCTATTTGAGAACCGTAGTTTATCCCCTTGCAAACCCTAACCAACCTACAACAATTCGGAGCCATTTAGGATTGGGGAAAATGTTACATACCTTTCAATACACTAGCCACGGCCACTGTCTCACGCGTTCGCAACAACACCAGACTGATCCTCCCTTTCTACGAGTTTGCACCCCGCTGAGCCCGCGGTCGCAGCCTCTTCTTTTCGCATCTCCAAGCCCGCGGTTGCTGATCAGTCATTATTTATGCATCATTCTGATGTCTTTAAATGCCTCTCTTACATGTCTTTAGAATGAATTTGTGCCATCAATAGTAGCAAATGATCAATAGTGTGAGACTTGTGCAGATTTACAAAGATAGGTAAAATATGAGAAGAATGCGAAAAGAATGACTCAAATCGGAGTTCAGATGAAGAAGATGTCCTCATTTCAATATCAGGTCCTGAACTAGGTCCCGAGTGCACCAGTCCGCCTATTTTGAGTCCTTGACCAAGTACCTCAGATCATGCCATCCGGGTCCCAAACCTGTGTCTCATGACATCAAGTTCATGTCCTAGAAGTGCCAAGGTCGTGCCAGGACATGTCGAGTACATGTCCCAAGAACTTCCCATCTGAGCCCAGCCTCTGCGCCTAAACCCGGGTTCCTGTTCCACCAGCGGTGGATCAAAGTTCCTCCTCTGCGCTAAGCCTGACAACCTGTACGTCTAGCTTGAGTGAAGATGTGCTTCTACTATGCTCGGGGTGTGCCTCAAAAGCGCAGTGCCAAACCCCTATGACGAAGACATTCCAAAGACCACAAGAAGACCGCGGGCTGCCCGCGGCCAGCTTGTGTTCCCACTTGCCAGCTTGCATTCACACTCCCAACTATGTTCTGATTGGTTCTAATAGATTTTAAGGACTTTGTAATTAATTAGAAGTACAATAACTATTCCAGAACATTCTAGGCTAGGGTTTTACCAATCCTTAAAGGACAAGGTTTTATCAATCCTTATAGAACAAGGTTTTCCTTTTGTCTATAAAAGGGAGCCTTTGTTCAGTGTTTAAGGGAGACCAGATTTTTAGAGATAATATTTTACACACAGATTATTAGGCGTGGAGCATGGGGAAGAAGGCTCTGTCGTGGCTCTGCTGTGCCTGTTCTTCAACAATCTCTTATGTAACCTTATTTTTGTTATTGCAATTTAATTATGAATTCAATTATATCTGTTTTAATCCCAGTTATGCGTGAGTAGTTTTTTTTAGGATTAGGGCTGCTTGAAGCCCTAACCATGTCAGTTCATTAATTAGATTTTGGCTCTTGATTTTGATTGCTATGCCTGCTGAATAACTCTGATTACTGCTTTAACTGCCATTCCTTTATGCCTATGAGCTTTGCTACCTTGTTTGCATAACTTATTGATGGAATTTCTTGAGTGACCACTATATCATCTTGTAATTCATGAGCATCAAGAGGTTGAGGTTAAGAAACGATCTTGTACTCGGAATTCACAACGCTCTAGGAATGCACATCACTTTTCTAGGCTAGTGTAGTGTCATTAAATTCTCTTTGTACTTCAATGATCATCTTAACTGGTAGGTGATACACGTTCTAGAGTACACATCATGATTCTAGAGTACACATCATGCTTAGAACATCCAAGTAAGAGAGAATAATATATGTGGAGTGGGCCAACCATCTGGACCTTTGCATGGGCACTTAATTTAGAAGTTGCATAGTAATTAGGTGAAGAAAATATGATTAAGGACTATAATTGGTTAGAGTGGATAATAAGCCTTAATTCGGCGTCGTTGGCGATGAGCTTGTTCTGAGGTTAATTTTTGGGTTTCTCACATCATTATCCATCTAATTATCGATTTGATTCTCCCCATATGTCTATTTTTTTATTCGATTCTGTCAGGACCCGTCCCGAATTTCCCCTCGAAACCCGGGAAGAACCCTGATCCCGTCTGACAACCTAAGGAAAGGTTCCCAAAATACCCATCAATCCTTACAAATTATAATAATAATAAATACTTCCACTTGTCAGACAAGTGATTCAAGCACTCAATAATTCCCGTAATTAATGACCAATCAAATACAATATAATATCAGAGCGTCTAAGTAGGATCAAGAGTAAAATTTAGATATCCTACTCAAATATAACTACACCGCGCAGTCGAAATACTAATGCCTCTACCTCGAGATCAGTGTTCGCGTCAACTCTACTCAACTGCCTGAAGGGGGTTTAAACACAAAAGTTGTGAGTGGACAAAAATAATCGCTTATAAATTCTTTTTAGAGGAAATACCTTTCTTCCCCTCCATTTATAAAATCATGCATGCATAACATAAAACAATTTATAATATAAAAACATCATATGTAAATCACCAAAATTTCCATCTCTCTTTAAAACCACTTAGTTGGACTCACATAAAATCTGTATAATGAAAATACCTCGTGATCCAAAGTTTGGTTTGAAGACTTTCTTCAAAAGAGTTAAAAATCATTTAATTCAATCTGGACACATAATATCTCAAATTCACAATTCAATCTAGACACATAATATCTCAAATTCACAATTCAATCTGGACACATAGTATCTCAAATTCACAATTCAATCTAGACACATAATATCTCAAATTCACAATTCAATTTGGACACATAACATCTCAAATTCACTGTTCCCGACATATCCACAACACACCAGGGTATCCCTTGAGATGTGTTAAAATTTGTACAGCAATTCTCTGTACTATCTGTACTATTTGTACTATGCATAGACAGCTTCGCGACCTAGCGGAGCAAGGCCCCTCAACACCAAGGTCCGAACCCTCAACAACCAGCGGAGCAAGACCCGTCAACACCAGTCAAAGCAACAGTAACCATCGGGACGGGAACCAGTGAACCAAATCCATACTTCGAAATATTTGTTTCTCGGCCTAAGCCAAATTCTTTGCAATATCATTTTATGGCAAAAATCAGTAAAATCATAATTATGGGTCTCAACCCAAATCACATGCTCAAATAGTTACCACTTCAAAACGATATCAAAATCAAGTACAAAAACTAGGTCATTTCTCAAAACACACTTTCACTGAAATATTGGAAAACATGTGTCCAGCATCATTTCTAAAATCCAGAAATTCATTGCACCCATACATGACAGTATTTAAATCAAAGATACATTTATGCATGCATTATAGTTTATAAACCAAAAGTCAACTCACAAACCTGTTGAAGCAAGCTCAATCCCAAACTGTACGCTCCCCTGAAGTTCCTGGAGCAGTATCGCCTGTCCAAATCAATAATCAGGATTACCAGCTAATAATAAGAACCTTAAATATAAACCCCCTAAACCCCGAGAGTCCACCAATTCTAGCCTAGAAAACGCAGCAACTTTATAACGCCCAAACCAACCCCTAAACGACGTCCGATCGACTCAAAACCTGCGCCAACAGGTCTGAAACGTCAAAAACTAGCTGTCACGTGGCACCGTGACCTCAGACTCGGCCCCACGTGCCGTCAAACGCCGACGGAAGGTCGGAACACGTGCCCTCACGCGCCGGTCACGCGCCTGCTACAGTACCCACGCGCCTGGACCGGTCCAACCCGGTCCAACTCGACCTTACCCGATCTAACTCGAACCAACCGATTTACTCGACCTGACCGGTCAATGATGACTCGGCAGAGAAGACGACCAGACTGCGGTCGCCGTCGCCGGAGGCTGGCTGGAGAAGATGACCGGACCGCCACCTCTGCCGCCGTCTGGTTCGCCGGAATCCCCCATTTCCGACCGACACTCCAAGCTTTACAACTTCCCAAAACTCAACAATTTTTCACAAATTTTATGTCTAAATCTATCTACTCGAACCCAGGAATCCAAATATGACCTCAAAACCACAAACACGTACCTGTGCTAGCCGAAAAATTGATCGAAAAATCTGAAACTTCCTACACTCGGTTCGGCTTCCTCCGTGGTCCTCTCCTTCGATGGTTGGTACGGTTGTGATCGTGGGAAGGAATAGAATACGATTAGTTGATCAAAACTGGAAGTTGGAGCCTTGAATCAAAAGTTGACTTATGGGTTTTTCGGGTGAGTTTTTCGCACGGTTTCGGTGGTTTTGGGTGTGTTTCACTGAGAGAGAATGAGTGATAATGAAATGAAGATGAAAATGAGGTGGATCAGATTAGTCTGATTTGGGGGGGATGAAAATATCAACCCCAAGTCAAAAATTACCAAAATGCCCTTGCACATCTAGACCCATAACTTCCGTCCACGAACTCCGTTTTCCGCGTGCCGCCTGTCTAAGAACTCGTGAGTTCAAGACCTATGCAACGGTACCCAAAACACCACTGAAAATGTTTCGAAACAAAATTTGACTCTCACGCCCCTTAACAAGCAAGGGTAAAATCGTCATTTTACAAAAATAATCGTGTAAACCCAATAATTAAAATTCTGGGTTGTTACTATGTAACGACCGGCCTTCCGTCTCCCATCACAGCGGGTCCCTAGGAAGCCACCGATACGTTATGGCCGCCGGGAATCCTCCCAAAGCGAAGCCCCTGGTTCACCCACACAAGGTGTCCCTCCCAGCACAATCGGTATTGTAGGCTTGTCCATTCTAATCCCCCAGTCTGCAGCCTTTGGGTTTCGAACTCAGGACCAAGCCCTTTTAGTCCTCTCAAGGAGGACACCTTTGGTCCTGAGTTCGAAACCCAAAGGCTGTAGACTGGGGGATTAGAATGGACAAGCCTACAATACCGATTGTGCTGGGAGGGACCCCCTGTGTGGGTGAACCAGGGGCTTCTCTTTGGGAGGATTCCCGGAGGCCATAACGTATCGGTGGCTTCCTTGGGACCCGCTGTGATGGGAGACGAAAGTCCGGTCGTTACAGATTCTCCTCAGTTTTTTTATGTGGTATGGAAAACAAACCAGTCTCCTCATACGTCGACTTTCTCCCTTTCTAGTATGATGAAGTCCTTGATTTCTGGTCTTCTAAGCAGTTATATTATTACTATTGAAGGGGTTTGCCACAGTGTCTTTGTAAAGTTAGTTTATCATTCCTATGATTTATGAGATTGTGCCTTTACTGAGCAATGTTTCATGCAGATGCATAACATCTCGTCTATTTAGTCTTTGTTTCCTACAAGATTACTGGGTTGCCTGCTTTTATGGGGTTTGATGTTTTATTGGCTAATGATTTGATCGCTTATTTCTTAGAGTTTGTGAGATCTAGCATTATATTCTCATTGTTTGTATGAGATCTTTCACCCTATTTCAGCAACATTTCTGTATGCAGACCAAAAGTTATATGGGGTCTCACTTCATTAAAGAATAGTGGCCTGCTTTTAGAAGATGGGGTTCAAGTGGTACTTTGCTTATCGTTGGATTTATTTTTTCTTAGGTTTACTAGATTCAGGACCTTTATTTAAGTAATGTTGTATGCAGGTACATCCCACTTTTTGTCTGCTTATGAATCTTAATCAGATCAAGGTTGCTTGCGTCTAAGATGGGGTTTGATAGTCTTTCTTATGATTTAATCTCTTATTTCTTTGAGTCTACGGGATCTTACACCAATTTTGAGCAATGTTCAGTGCAGGTGGATTTTAACTCTCGCGTGTATATGGAGTGTCATTTTGTTAAGCAAGAACGGGATGCTTTTAACTTTCTAAGAGTGGGGATTTCATGGCTATTTATTTTCTATTCATAGAGTCTGTATGATATGGAACCATCGTTAAGAAGAATTTTTGTATGCAGATGGATCCTGCTGTTCGATTATGGAGCCTCACTTCGTTGAAGGAGAACATGCTATCTTTTATAAGAGGTTTTGGCTTATGATTTAGTTTTTTTTTTTTATTGGGGTTTATGAGATCGAGAACCATGATCACAAAATTTTCTTATTGCAGATGCATCCCATATTTTTCTGCTTTTGGAGTTTTACTGGGTTAAGGCTGCCATTTTTTAAGAAGGGGTTGATGCATCTTGGCTTATGCTTTGAATTCTTATTTCTTACAGTTAATGAGCGCCGGCACCATTGTTTGAATAGGTTTATGTAGGTTCTTATTACCACTCATATGTATGTGGTGACTCAGTTCGTTAAGGGAGAACATACTTTATTGACTATAAGGGAGTTTTATCGACTTATGTTTTATTTTCTAGTTATGGTGCCTGAATAAGATCTGGACCCGTTATTTAAGTAACGCTTCTTTATGCAGGTGCATACTAAAATTTGAAGTCTGAATTCTGCGTGTTTTCATGCTTCTTTTTCTGTGTGTGTCCTTACAAAGGACATGAGTAGTTCAGTTCTCGGGGGGGTTTGATGCATCTTGAAATTTGACTTCGTTTCTTTCTTTTTAATGGGACTATTTGTACATTTTTGTAACTGGAAATTGTGCCTTTTTCTGTTTCAGTCTACTTGAGAGGCAAGGAACTTTGGCTTCACTCGAAAAAATGAAAGGGGGTTTGATGGATCTTGGCTTATACTTTTGTTTTTTATTTTCTCTGCTCTTCGCATAGGAGTTGGATGCATCTTGAGATTTGATTTAGTTTTTTATTTTTACACCTTTGAAATTTACTTGTTCCTTGCATTTTCAGCTTACTTATTTAGGAAGAAAGCATTATGTTGCACCTTAGAGACAAGGATGTTTAGTTTCTATAAGATCGTGAAAGGATTTGATGCATCTTGACTTATAACTTTGTTTCTTACTTTTTTTGGTCTTTACAACTTCTGGCAAGATGACCGGACCGCCACCTCCGCCGCCGTCTGGGTCGCCGGAATCCCCCTTTGCTAGCCGAAAAATCGATCGGAAGATCCGAAGCTTCCTACACTCGGTTCGGCTTCCTCCGTGGTCCTCTCCTTCGATGGTTGGTACGGTTGTGATCGTGGGAAGGAGTAGAATACAATTAGTTGATCAAAACTGGAAGTTGGAGCCTTGAATCAAAAGTTGACTTATGGGTTTTTCGGGTGAGTTTTTCGCATGGTTTCGGTGGTTTCGGGTGTGTTTTACTGAGAGAGAATGAGTGATAATGAAATGAAGATGAAAATGAGGTGGATCAGATTAGTCTGATTTGGGGGGTTGAAAATATTTACCCCAAGTCAAAAATTACCAAAATGCCCTTGCACATCTAGACCCATAACTTCCGTCCACGAACTCCGTTTTCCGGGTGCCGCCTGTCTACGAACTCGTGAGTTCGAGACCTACGCAACGGTGCCCAAAACACCACTGAAAATGTTTCGAAACAAAATTTGACTCTCACGCCCCTTAACAAGCAAGGGTAAAATCATCATTTTACAAAAATAATTGCGTAAACCCAATAATTAAAATTCCGGGTTATTACAATCTACCCTCCTTAAAAAAATTTCGTCCTTGAAATTCATTCCTAACCATGGAACAAATGACGATACTGCGCCCGCATTAGTTCCTCGGTTTCCCACGTGGCTTCCTCCACGTTATGATTCCTCCACAACACTTTAACTAGAGGAATACTCTTTCTGCGCAGTACCTTCTCTTTCCAATCCAAAATTTGCACCGGTTGCTCCGCAAAGGTCAAATCATCCTTCAGCTCAAGTGGCTACTCTCCCAATATGTGAGACTCATCAAACAGATATTTCCGGAGCAAAGATACATGGAAAACATTATGAACTCTGAATAATTCTGATGGTAAAGCAAGACGATATGCCACTGGTCCTATCCTCTCCAAAATCTCATACGGACCAATGTAACGAGGACTCAGTTTTCCTCATCTACCAAAACGTACCACTCCCTTCTAAGGAGATAGTTTCAAGAACACCCAGTCACCTACCTCAAACTCAAGGTCTCTAGTTCTACGGTCTGCATAGCTCTTTTGGCGATCCTGAGCTGTCTTCAACCTTTCTCTGATGATCCTTATCTTTTCCTCAGTCGTATCCACGAACTCTGGTGTTAACAGTTTCCTTTCACCCACTTCGTTCTAGCATAATGGTGTCCTGCACTGCCTCCCATACAGTGCCTCGAAAGGAGACATCCCAATACTCGACTGATAACTATTATTATAAGCAAATTCCATCAGAGCCAGGTGTGAATCCCAGTTTCCTTTAAACTGTAGTACACAAGCTCTCATCATATCCTCCAAAACCTGGATTGTCCTCTCAGACTGACCATCCGTCTGAGGATGAAAATCTGTACTAAAATGCAAGGTAGTGCCAAAAGCCTTTTGCAAACTCCGCCAAAACCTGGAGGTAAGTCTAGGATCCCTGTCCGAAACAATTGACTCTGGAGTCCCATGTAGTCATATGATTTCATCAATGAACAATTTGACATACCGACTCAACCGAAAATCTTCCCGCACGGGCAAGAAATGTGCAGACTTCGTGAGTCTATCAACAATTACCCATATCCCATCATGTCCCTTCTGTGTCCTTGGAAGTTTATACACAAAATCCATCGTAATGTGATCCCACTTCCATTCTGGAATAGGTAATGGTTGAAGTGCCCCATATGGTTTCTGCCTCTCTGCTTTCACTTGCTGACATGTCAGGCATCTACTCACAAACTCAGCAATTTCTCTTTTCATTCCAATCCACCAATAGTATTTCCTTAGGGTATGATACATCTTGGTACCTCCTGGATGCATAGCGTAAGCCGAACTATGAGCCTCATCAAGAATTTCTCTTTTTAGTTCCAGCTCATTCGGTACGCATAATCGGCCATCCCTAACCAAGGCTCCATCATCCCTAAGCGCATAGTCCTGCCTGTTTCCAGCCTCCAACTCCATCCTGATAATGCACAATGTAGGGTCCTAGAGTTGAGCCTCAATAATCCGATCAATCAGAACAGGCCTCACATGGAAACTAGCCAATAAAGCCCCCTGGTTATCCGTGTCCAGTAATATCCCTGCTCTACGGAACTCTACCAGTAACGGTACTTTAAACTCTTATGATCGGTGAAAATCCGACACGTCTCCCCGTACAAATAATGTCGCCATATTTTTAATGCATGCACCACTGCAGCTAACTCCAAATCATGTGTGGGGTAATTCAACTCATGGGGTTTAAGTTGTCTAGAAGCATACGCTATTACCTTTCCATGCTGCATCAACACGCAGCCTATACCCCGCAATGATGTATCACTATACACCTCGAATCCCCTAGTATCATCAGGAAGGGTTAATACTGGAGCAGAAGTCAACCTCCTCTTCAGCTCCTAAAATCCCTGTTCACAATCAGCTCCCCAGTCAAACTTGACTCCTTTCCTAGTCAACCGAGTCAACGGCCCTGCTATCGTAGAAAATACTTCTACGAACCGTCGATAATATCCTGCCAAACCCAAAAAACTCCTCACCTCTGTCACTGTCCTCGGTTGCTCCCAGTTTGCTACTGCCTCAACCTTTTGGGAATCTACGCTGATACCCTCAGCCGAAATCACATGACCTAAGAATCCAACTTCGGTCAACCAAAACTGGCATTTACTGAATTTGGCAAACAAATGCTTTTTCTTAAGTATATTCAGCACCAACCTCAAGTGTTTCTCATGTGCCTTAGCACTCCTCGAATACACCAAGATGTCATCAATGAACACAATCACAAAACGATCCAAATACTTTTGGAACACCCTTTTCATCAAATCCATAAATGTTGTTGGGGCATTAGTCAACCCGAAAGGCATCACCAGGAACTCATAATGACCATAACGAGTCATGAAAGCTGTTTTCTCAACATCCCCTTCTCTGATCCTCAACTGATGGTACCCAGATCAAAGGTCAATTTTCGAAAAATATCTTGCCCCCTTAAGTTGATCAAACAAATCATTTATCCTTGGTAAAGGATACTTATTCCGCACCGTAGCTCTGTTTAGCTTCCGATAGTCGATACACAACCTCATACCACCATCCTTTTTCCTCACAAATAACACTGGTGCACCCCAAGGTGAAACACTTGGGCGAATAAATCCCATATTCACCAAATCCTGCAACTAAGTCTTCAACTCTCGCAATTCTACCGGTGCCATTGTATACGGTGCCTGTGAGATAGGTTGAGTACCTGGCAAAAGCTCGATGGTGAATTCAATCTCCCGGTGAGGTGGCAATCCCGGAAGATCATCTGGAAACACATCAGAGAACTCACTCACCACTGGAATATCCTCCACTCTCATCGGAGTATCCCGAGAATCAAACACATGAGCCAAGTAACCCTCACAACCTTTCCTCAACAATTTCCCAGCGGTCAAAGCTGATATCACTCCACAGGGTACTAGACAATTCTCTATCAGCAAACAATGTAAAACCCCGAGAAATGAAAGAATGAGTCGCCCATATATATTGTAGCCCCTAACCTCTGGGCTTTCTCAATGTCCGAACCTTCAGTAGCAGCCCTACTCTGAAGTACAGAAGTCAACGTGTGACCCAATTGTTCCAGTGTTTGCCTCATATCAGGCTCCACTGCAGATTCAGGTGTGTCCCCAATATTTTCCGACTGTTGACGGAACTCGCGTCTCGGAGGCATTACGCTGAAAAGAACTATAACTCATCAATACCGAAATAATTGTACACATACTGTACAGTCTACAGGAATTTAACCTAGAGCTCTGATACCAATTGTCAGGACCCGTCCCGAATTTCCCCTCGAAACCCGGGAAGAACCCTGATCCCGTCTGACAACCTAAGGAAAGGTTCCCAAAATACCCATCAATCCTTACAAATTATAATAATAATAAATACTTCCACTTGTCAGACAAGGGATTCAAGCACTCAATAATTCCCGTAATTAATGACCAATCAAATACAATATAATATCAGAGCGTCTAAGTATGATCAAGAGTAAAATTTAGATATCCTACTCAAATATAACTACACCGCGCAGTCGAAATACTAATGCCTCTGCCTCGAGATCAATGTTCGCGTCAACTCTACTCAACTGCCTGAAGGGGGTTTAAACACAAAAGTTGTGAGTGGACAAAAATAATCATTTATAAATTCTTTTTCGAGGAAATACCTTTCTTCCCCTCCATTTATAAAATCATGCATGCATAACATAAAAAAATTTATAATATAAAAACATCATATGTCAATCACAAAAATTTCCATTTCTCTTTAAAACCACTTAGTTGGACTCACATAAAATCTGTATAATGAAAATACCTCGTGATCCAAAGTTTGGTTTGAAGACTCTCTTCAAAAGAGTTAAAAATCATTTAATTCAATATGGTCACAAAATATCTCAAATTCACAATTCAATCTAGACACATAATATCTCAAATTCACAATTCAATCTGGACACATAATATCTCAAATTCACTGTTCCCGACATATCCACAACACACCACGGTATCCCTTGAGATGTGTTAAAATCTGTACAGCAATTCTCTGTACTATCTGTACTATCTGTACTATGCATAGACAGCTTCGCGACCTGGCGGAGCAAGGCCCCTCAACACCAAGGTCCGAACCCTCAACAACCAGCGGAGCAAGACCCCTCAACACCAGTCAAAGCAACAGTAACCATCGGGACGAGAACAAGTGAACCAAATCCATACTTCGAAATATTTGTTTCTCGGCCTAAGCCAGATTCTTTGCAATATCATTTTATGGCCAAAATAAGTAAAATCATAATTATGGGTCTCAACCCAAATCACATGCTCAAATAGTTACCACTTCAAAACGATATCAAAATCAAGTACAAAAACTAGGTCATTTCTCAAAACACACTTTCACTGAAATATTGGAAAACATGTGTCCAGCATCATTTCTAAAATCCAGAAATTCATTGCACCCATACATGACAGTATTTAAATCAAAGATACATTTATGCATGCATTATAGTTTATAAACCAAAAGTCCACTCACAAACTTGTTGAAGCAAGCTCAATCCCAAATTGTACGCTCCCCTGAAGTTCCTGGAGCAGTATCGCCTGTCCAAATCAATAATCGGGATTACCAGCTAATAATAAGAACCTTAAATATAAACCCCCTAAACCCCGAGAGTCTACCTATGCTAGCCTAGAAAACGCAGCAACTTTGTAACGCCCAAACCAACCCCTAAACGACGTCCGATCGACTCAAAACCTGCGCCAACAGGTCCGAAACGTCAAAAACTAGTTGTCACGCGCCACCGTGTCCTCAGACTCGGTCCCACGCGCCGTCAAACGCCGACGGAAGGTCGGAACACGCGCCCACGCGCCGCCACGCGCCCTCACGCGCCGGTCACGCGCCTGCTACAGTATCCACGAGCCTGGACCGGTCCAACCCGGTCCAACTCGACCTGACCCGATCTAACTCGAACCAACCGATTTACTCGACCTGACCGGTCACCGATGACTCGGCAGAGAAGACGACCAGACTGCGGTCGCCGTCGCCGGAGGCTGGCTGGAGAAGATGACCGGACCGCCACCTCTGCCGCCGTCTGGTTCGCCGGAATCCCCCATTTCCGACCGACACTCCAAGCTTTACAACTTCCCAAAACTCAACAATTTTTCACAAATTTTACGTCTAAATCTATCTACTCGAACCCAGGAATCCAAATATGACCTCAAAACCACAAACACGTACCTGTGCTAGCCGAAAAATTGATCGAAAAATCCGAAACTTCCTACACTCGGTTCGGCTTCCTCCGTGGTCCTCTCCTTCGATGGTTGGTACGGTTGTGATCGTGGGAAGGAATAGAATACGATTAGTTGATCAAAACTGGAAGTTGGAGCCTTGAATCAAAAGTTGACTTATGGGTTTTTCGGGTGAGTTTTTCGCACGGTTTCGGTGGTTTTTGGTGTGTTTCACTGAGAGAGAATGAGTGATAATGAAATGAAGATGAAAATGAGGTGGATCAGATTAGTCTGATTTGGGGGGGATGAAAATATCAACCCCAAGTCAAAAATTACCAAAATGCCCTTGCACATCTAGACCCATAACTTCCGTCCACGAACTCCGTTTTCCGTGTGCCGCCTGTCTAAGAACTCGTGAGTTCGAGACCTATGCAACGGTACCCAAAACACCACTGAAAATGTTTCGAAACAAAATTTGACTCTCACGCCCCTTAACAAGCAAGGGTAAACTCGTCATTTTACAAAAATAATCGTGTAAACCCAATAATTAAAATTCTGGGTTGTTACTATGTAACGACCGGCCTTCCGTCTCCCATCACAGCGGGTCCCTAGGAAGCCACCGATACGTTATGGCCGCCGGGAATCCTCCCAAAGCGAAGCCCCTGGTTCACCCACACAAGGGGTCCCTCCCAGCACAATCGGTATTGTAGGCTTGTCCATTCTAATCCCCCAGTCTGCAGCCTTTGGGTTTCAAACTCAGGACCAAGCCCTTTTAGTCCTCTCAAGGAGGACACCTTTGGTCCTGAGTTCGAAACCCAAAGGCTGCAGACTGGGGGATTAGAATGGACAAGCCTACAATACCGATTGTGCTGGGAGGGACCCCCTGTGTGGGTGAACCAGGGGCTTCGCTTTGGGAGGATTCCCGGAGGCCATAACGTATCGGTGGCTTCCTTGGGACCCGCTGTGATGGGAGACGGAAGGCCGGTCGTTACAGATTCTCCTCAGTTTTTTTATGTGGTATGGAAAACAAACCAGTCTCCTCATACGTCGACTTTCTCCCTTTCTAGTATGATGAAGTCCTTTATTTCTGGTCTTCTAAGCAGTTATATTATTACTATTGAAGGGGTTTGCCACAGTGTCTTTGTAAAGTTAGTTTATCATTCCTATGATTTATGAGATTGATCCTTTACTGAGCAATGTTTCATGCAGATGCATAACATCTCGTCTATTTAGTCTTTGTTTCCTACAAGATTATTGGGTTTCCTGCTTTTATGGGGTTTGATGTTTTATTGGCTAATGATTTGATCGCTTATTTCTTAGAGTTTGTGAGATCTAGCATTATATTCTCATTGTTTGTATGAGATCTTTCACCCTATTTCAGCAACATTTCTGTATGCAGACCAAAAGTTATATGGGGTCTCACTTCATTAAAGAATAGTGGCCTGCTTTTAGAAGATGGGGTTCAAGCGGTACTTTGCTTATCGTTGGATTTATTTTTTCTTAGGTTTACTAGATTCAGGACCTTTATTTAAGTAATGTTGTATGCAGGTACATCCCACTTTTTGTCTGCTCATGAATCTTAATCAGATCAAGGTTGCTTGCGTCTAAGATGGGGTTTGATAGTCTTTCTTATGATTTAATCTCTTATTTCTTTGAGTCTACGGGATCTTACACCAATTTTGAGCAATGTTCAGTGCAGGTGGATTTTAACTCTCGCGTGTATATGGAGTGTCATTTTGTTAAGCAAGAACGGGATGCTTTTAACTTTCTAAGAGTGGGGATTTCATGGCTATTTATTTTCTATTCATAGAGTCTGTATGATATGGAACCATCATTAAGAAGAATTTTTGTATGCAGATGGATCCTGCTGTTCGATTATGGAGCCTCACTTCGTTGAAGGAGAACATGCTATTTTTTATAAGAGGTTTTGGCTTATGATTTAGTTTTTTTTTTCTTGGGGTTTATGAGATCGAGAACCATGATCACAAAATTTTCTTATTGCAGATACAAATAATGGGACTATTTGTACGTTGTTGTAACTGGAAATTGTGCCTTTTTCTGTTTCAGTCTACTTGAGAGGCAAGGAACTTTGGCTTCCCTCAAAAAATTGAAAGGGGGTTTGATGGATCTTGGCTTATACTTTTGTTTTTTATTTTCTCTGCTCTTCGCATAGGAGTTCGATGCATCTTGAGATTTGATTTAGTTTTTTATTTTTATACCTTTGAAATTTACTTGTTCCTTGCATTTTTAGCTTACTTATTTAGGAAGAAAGCATTATGTTGCACCTTAGAGACAAGGATGTTTAGTTTCTATCAGATCGTGAAAGGATTTGATGCATCTTGACTTATAATTTTATTTCTTACTTTTTTTGGTCCTTACAACTTCTGGCAATAGAATGGTTTACCCATGGCTTAAAAATGGACGTCGATTTTGCTTATTTGTAAATCTTTTCCGGTTTTAATCCTTATAAATCAGATTGGTGATTTTCCTTTGGCGGCCTAATGCATCTTGAAATTTAATTATTTTCTTCTTTGCATTGATGGTATAATGCCTTTTTGTAAGTTAGAATTGGTGCCTTTTGTTTTTGTGCTCTTTCTACTGTGGGGAATGAAGGATGATGCAGCTCTTTTAAGACAAAGAATTATGGCTTCTTATAAAACGTAAAATTAACTTATAATTGTGTTTCTAATTTTTCGTTACAACTTCTCTTAGCTGGAAGAGAAATTGGTTGCCTCGTGTTAAAAATGGATTTGGTTATGTGCATTTTTAGGATTCGTCGTCTGGGTGTAATTTTGTACAAAATGAGAGTAGTGCTCTTCACATGGGGTTTGATGCATCTTAAAATTTGATTTCTTTTTTTTTCCTCGGCATGGTAACCTTTTCTTAATCGGCATTTGTGCTTAGGTTGCAACTTTTCTAAATTGGAATAGTATGTAACTTTTATTGTTTTAAAAGGATCATGTTGCTGCCAAGGGAGATGGAATTTGCTTCTTGTAAGGAAGTTTGTCTCTTGCCCCTGGTAATTTATGTTCATGCCTGAATCCTGATAAATGGATATTGTCTTCTCTGTGTTTTTAGGTTTCTTTTCTGGGTTCACTCCTTACAACGGACATAAGTGGCACTCTTCACAGGGGGTTTGATGCATTCTGACATGTGATTCAGTTTCTTATTTTCATTGGTGCTATTGCTACCTGTGTAACTCATGTTTTTTAGTTCATTTTTGGGCGATAAAAGATTATGTTGAATTGTTGTGGCAAGGAATTTGGTTCTTAGGAGAACACCAAAATGGGTTTGATGCATCTTGATTTACAATGTGTTGTTACCTCTAACTTCTTTAACTTTTTTCGGGTGAAAAGTATTATGCTGTTATTGAGAGATGAGATTTGAGTTCTATTAAGGATGTCTCTTTTTCTGTGTATTTTGCTAAAAATATGCTTCTTGAAATTTAATTTGGTTTCTTATTTTCATTGGCACTATGTGTACCTTCTCTTAATTGGAATTTGTGCTGTGTTTTTCTGTTACCTAATTGGAATTTGTGCTGTGTTTTTCTGTTACCTAGGGAGTAAACGTTTGGATGCTCTTTAAGGGCAAGGACGTTTGAGTTGAGATTGATGAGAACGTACATAGGACTTGATGGATCTAAACTTATTATTTAATTTCTATTTTTGTTGTCTTTACCTTCAAGGCTGAGTGGTATGAATTGGGATTGTTTGTCTTGTCTTGGTTTTATCTGTTCATGTCCAAAAAATGGATGTTGGTTCTATGTATTATGAGGCTTATTTTTCCAGGTGTAGTCCTTACAAAGGGTAGGAGTACTGTTCTTCATAGGCGATCAGCTGCATTTTGAAATATATACATAGTATCTTATTTTAAATTATGCTACATGTACCTAAACTGGAATTTGTGCTTTTTGTTTTTCAATTTATTTTTTCAGAGGGCTGGTGAAAATTATTGATATGGACTTCATGGAGGCTAGTTTTGTTTATTCACCCTGCTGTAGTTTCTTATCTGCCTCACTTATTCTCCCTACATGTATATGGAGTGTCATTTTGTTAAACAAGAACGGGCTGCTTTTAACTTTTTAATATGAGGGATTTACTGGCTTGTTATTTATTTTCTATTCATATAGTCTGTATGATATGGAACCATCGTTAAGCAAAATTTTTGTATGCAGATGGATCCTACTGTTCGATTATGGAGCCTTACTTCGTTGAATAAGAACATGTTGTTTTTGATAAGGGGTTTTGAGTGGTTTTGGCTTATGATTTAGTTTTTTTTTTTTTTTTACTTGGGGTTTATGTGATGTGGAACCAAGATCTCAAAATTTTTTTATTGCAGATGCATCCCATAATTTTCTGCTTCTGGATTTTTACTGGGTTAAGGATGCCATTTTTTAAGAGGGGTGATGCATCTTAGCTTATGCTTTGAATTCTTTTTTCTTACAGTTAATGACATCTGGCACCATTGTTTGAGCATGTTTATGTAGGTTCTTGTTACCACTTGGATGTATATGGTGCCTCAGATCGTTAAGGGAGAACATACTTTATTGACTATAAGTGAGTTTTATCGACTTATGTTTTATTTTCTAGTTATGGAGCATGTACGAGATATGGACCCATTATTTAAGTAACGCTTCTTTATGCAAGTGCATACTAAAATTTGAAGTTTGAATTATGCGTGTTTTCATGCTTCTTTTTCTGTATCCTTACAAAGGACAGGAGCAGTTTTGTTCAACGGGGGTTGGATGCATCTTGAAATTTGACTTCGTTTTTTTTTTAATGGGGCTATTTGTACGTTGTTGTAACTGGAAATTGTGCCTCTTCTGTTCCAGTCTACTTGAGTGGCAAGGAACTTTGGCTTCATCCGAAAAAGTGAAAGGGGGTTTGATGGATCTTGGCTTATCCTTTCGTTTTTTATTTTCTCTGCTCTTCACATAGGAATTGGATGCATCTTGAATTTGATTTAGTTTTGTGTTTTTATACCTTCGAAATTTAATTGTGCCTTGCATTTTTGGCTTACTTATTTAGGAATAAAGCATTATGCTACTCCTTAGAGACAAGGATGTTTGGTTTCCTGTATGATCGTGAAAGGATTTGATGCATCTTGGCTTATAATTTCGTTTCTTACTTTTTTTTGTCCTTACAACTTCTGGCAATAGAAAGTTTTACCAATCGCTTAAAAATGGACGTTGGTTATGCTTATTTGCAGGTCTTTTCCGGTTTTAATCCTTACATCATATTGGTGATTTTCACATGGGGGCTTGATGCTTCTTCAAATTTAATTATTTTCTTATTTTCATTGATGGTATAATGCCTTTTCGTAAGTTAGAATTGGTTCCTTTTGTTTTTGTGCTCTCTGTTCTCTGGGGAATGAAGGATTATGCAACAAAGACAAAGAATTCTGGCTTCTTATTAAACATAAAATTAACTTATAATTGTGTTTCGAATTTGTCGTTACAACTTCTCTTAACTGCAAGAGAAATTGTTTTCCTTGTGTTAAAAATGGATTCGGTTCTTTTGCTTTTTCAGGATTTTCAGGCTTCTTTTCTGGGTTCACTCCTCGGATCTTTGGATCGATTTTCCGGCTTATACAGGTACGTGTTTGATGTTTTGAGGTTATATTTGGATTCCTGGGTTTGAGTAGATAGATTTAGACGTAAAATTTGTGTAAAACGGTTGAGTTTTGAGGAAGTTGTAAAGCTTAGAATTTCGGTCAGAAATGGCGGATTCCGGCGAACCAGACGGTGGCGGAGGTGGCGGTCCGGTCATCTTCTCCGGCCAACTTCCGGCGACGGCGACGACAGTCCGGTCGTCTTCTCCGGCGAGTCACCGGTGACCGGTCGGGTCGAGTTGGACCGGTCGGGTCGAGTTGAACCGATCGAGTTGAGTGAACCGGTCGGGTCGAGTTGGACCGGGTCAGGTTGAGCCGAACCGGGTTGGACCGGTTCAGGCGCGTGGTTACTGTAGCAGGCGCGTGACCGGCGCGTGAGGGCGCGTGGGCGCGTGTGCCGACCTTCCGGCGGCGCGTGGCGGCGCGTGGGGTCGAGGCTGACGTCACGGCGGCGCGTGGTAACTAGTTTCGGACGTTCTGAATCTGTTGGTACAGGTTTCAGGTTGATCGGACATCGTTTAGAGGTCGTTTTAAGTGTCCGAAGTTGCTGTGATTTTAGGAACAGCAAGGGTAGACTTCCCGAGGTTTAGGAAGTTGTTATATACGAGTCTTATTACTAGCCGGTAATCCCGATTGTTGTTTTTGACAGGCGATATCGTTCCGGGAACCTCAGAGGAACGAGTGAGACGGGATTGAGCTAGCTTGAACAGGTTTGTGAGTGGACTTTGTTTTATAAACTGAATTGCATGCATCAAAATATCTTTGTTAAATACGGTTATGTATTGTGGCATTGAATTTCTGAATGTTAGAAATGATTTCTAGACATATGTTTTCCACTATTTCAGTTAAAGTATGATAGTCGAGATATGCCGACTGATATGATATGATAGTCGAGATATGCCGACTGATATGATATGATAGTCGAGATATGCCGACTGATATGATAAGATAGTCGAGATATGCCGACTGATATGATATGATAGTCGAGATATGCCGACTGATATGATATGATAGTCGAGATATGCCGACTGATATGATATGATAGTTGAGATATGCCGACTGATATGATATGATAGTCGAGATATGCCGACTGATATGATATGATAGTCGAGATATGCCGACTGATATGATATGCTAGTCGAGAGATAGGCCGACTGATGTGATAGCATAGTACAGAGAGTTGTGATACAGTACTAGCACACCCCAAGGGATACCCTGGTGGCTAGTGGATGTGTCGATGACAGTGGATTTGAGATGTTATGTGTCTAGGTGGAAATAAATGATTTTGAACATGAAAATGCCGGTGATTTAAAGATGATGTTTTTATAACATGAATTGTTTATGTGATGCATGCATGGTTTTATAAATGGAGGGGGAAAAAGGTAATATTCCTTGGAAAGCGTTTTAAAAACGATTATTTTTGTCCACTCACAACTTTTGTGTTTAAACCCCCTTCAGGCCGTAGAGTTGACGAGGATAGTATCTCGAGGCAGAGGCATTAGCACTTCCGCTACGCTGTGTAGTTGTACTTGAGTAGGATATCTAATTTGTACATTGATCCTACTTAGACGCTCTGATATTCTTGTATTTGGTTGGTATTTACTTACGGGAATTTTAAGTGCTTAAATCCCTTGTCTGACAAGAGAAATTATTTATTGTTATTATCATATGCTAAGGATTGAAGGGTATTTGGGAACCTTTCCTTAGGTTGTCAGACGGGATCAGGGTTCTTCCCGGGTTTCGAGGGGAAATTCGGGACGGGTCCTGACAACTCCGGCCGAGCAGTTAAGGTGGCCAAGAATGGATGGCAACCCATCACATTCTAAGAGGAAGAGGAGAAAGGTATCATGTTCCCGCACGACGACCCATTCATCATCAGAGCGCAAATCTCCAACTACGACGTAGGAAGAATACTCATTGACACCGGGAGCTCAGTCAATGTACTCTTATGGGATGCTTTCAAACAGATGTGCATAGACGAGAAAGAGCTCGACCGAAAATTCACGCCACTTCTAGGTTTCTCGGGAGACTCAGTCTTACCCAAGGGCATCATCTCTCTACTAGTATCAATGGGCACTACCCCAAGGATAGCCACAACCATCATGAGCTTCCTTGTGCTCGATTGTCCCGCGGCCTACAACGCCATTATCGGAACAGGATTGCTCAATCAGATGAAAGCTATCGTGGCAACCCACCAACTACTGTTGAAATTTCCAACCGCCATGGGAACGGGGATAGGTGCGAGGAGACCAGCTCTCCAGAAGAACATGCTATGCCATGGCCTTAACCAAGACGAGCAAGCAGGATCATCCAGACCAAACAAAAACTCTATCAGTCACCAAAACCGCTCTAGGAGACGACCCCATCAATCCTAAACTCATGGAAGAATTTCGGAACAGCCCTACGGAAGATCCACGAGACCTTGCAAACATGCCACAGGCCGAACCTGTGGAAGAGACAGAGGCAATACCTCTATCTGATCAACACAAATATCGCACGGTCCGGATAGGATCAAAGTTGAAACCCACCATACGAGCAGCTCTTGTAGAATTCTTGAAGGAAAATGCCGAAATCTTTGTATGGTCTTACGCAGACATGCCCCGCATCTCCACTAATGTGATCTGCCACAGGCTCACCATTGACCCATCGTTCAGGCCAGTCACACAGAAGCAGTGAAGCTATGACACTGAAAGACAATTGGCTATGCAAGCCGAAATCACAAAGCTGAGCACCATACACTTCATCCGGAAAGCCATTTATGCCGCCTGGGTAGCAAAAATTTGTATATATTATCACAGTAGATATGTTGGTAGCTTATTAAATTCATTCTTAACTAATATTGCAGTAGATGATATCTACAGCTCATGGATGGCTTCTTGAAAATTTGTTTGAGCTTGTGTCTGCACGAGGCGGATCTTCTCCTGCATGACCACGAGGCGGATCTTCTCCCGCATGACCACCAGGCGGAGTAAGACCACAATTAATATTTTTATGTACCACTACTTCTGCAAGCAATAATTGTAAAAGTGTATTGAGTGTGAAATTGATACTCCATAACAAACAAACAAACAAAGTACAAGAGACATATCAAATATGCTCTCATACCATGTCAAACAAATAACGAACTGAACATATTAACGTAGTGGAAATTGCAATCTTCAAATTTATGGCCCATGGGTGCACGGATAAATTAAGCTCAACACCCCCTAGGTACTTTGGGAACCACTCAATATATTGCTATATGACAAAGGGTTACAAAGGTTTCTTTAAGGGTTAAAAGGTTACAATTTACAAGCATAAGCCAAACCTTATATAGGCAACCAATCTAAGTAAACAAGGAATAATAAAACCTAACCTCCAATCCAAGACATAATCATAATCCTAAAACAAATCTAACCAAATCTAATAAGTAAACCAATTTCTAATTTAAAACCAAAATCAAATTCCTAATTAAGACAATATTTGCCAACATTTAGGATAGACCAATCATATGCTAAACAATTAATCAATGTATACATGCACTACATATAATTAATATTTATAATGTGATATGGGAAAGAGAGACAACTAACTAGTTTCTGAAAACTTAGAAACTCTGGAAAACGTAATTTTGGATGAGACGAATAGCAAGAGGATGGTGAAGAGAATCATGCAAACACTATTCTTCTTAGGAACCATTTTATAGGGATTTTATATGGTAGTTAGAGCTATACGTTTGGCTCTTCCTTTAACTTCCCAATCGGGTTCGTGTCGTGTCATGAATTCTGTTTTACCTAAATATGTCCAACCCGAACCCGACCCGTTTAATAATCGTATCAAGAATGTCCAACCCGAACTCGACCTGTTAATGAACCAGGTAACCCGTGTAACCTATTTAATAAACAAGTCGTGTTCGAGACCCAATTAACTTGTGACCTATTTTACCCGTTTAACTTGTTTAACGTGTTTAACCTATTTAAACTATAAGATTTAATAGGTATATAAGTAGGTAAATGAGTAGATATATGGGTTAGTGATTGACACGTTTATTAAACGAGTTAATATATAGGTCATTATACAGGTTAACAGGTTGACTCGAAATTTATCTATTTATTAAACGGGTTAATAGATCATTATACGGGTTAACAGGTTGACTCGAAATCTATCAGTTTATTAAACGTGTCATAACAGGTTGACTCGAAAATGATCCAAATTTTAATCGTGCGGGTTGACTCGAATAAATTTAGTGTGGATTTCGAGTCGTGTATCAAGTCGTGTCAAAAATTGACACCCTTATTTATATATAATGCTTGTAGCACGACACGTGGATATTAAGGTTTAGTTTTCCATTTAGTCTAATCTATATTTCGGGAACTAGTCTAGTCTAATCCACTCTGCTAGTTGGTCAATGACTTCAGTCAGTATCACTAATATCACTATCAGTTTCATTTCATTAATTAATGAAATTCAATGAGAAAAAGGAGTTCTCATGTTGTAAAAGAATTCAACAATGAAAATATATTTATAGAGAAAAGAAAATCTTAACGAGTAAGAGAAAAATAATAAAAGCCTTACCAAAATATAGGTTGCGCATGCAGTGATGCATGATTGAAAAGAACAACATAATTAACTTTTAGCTTATTACATGAAATGCACACAGAATAAATTAGCGAGTCTCAAAATACACCAAGAATTAAAATTTGCCTCACTTTACACCCAGAACAGGCATTACGTTATCTTTGTTGCATCAAATAATTCATACCGTTACACACTCTATTTAGGAGGTTTATATGATAGCAAGAGATTGTGTGTTTTAATCATTTTGTAGAAAAATATTAAAACTAATTATTAAAAAAAACAAAAAAAACAAAAGATAAAGAAGAAGATGATAAACTAACTGAGTTTTTCAACCCATTCCCAAACCTCCGAATCCAAACCCTCCAAACTTTCCCCAACCCACCCCAATCACCCACCAACCTCTGCAATCAAGCAATCAAGCAACTACTTTCATATTAATCTTTAATTTTGGATGATTCTAGCTTGGATTCAACAAACCCAACTCTTCCACTCAGAGCCTTTATCAATTCGTGCGTGTTGTATATCACAATCAAATCTAGCGTCACGGTCGCCGATAATATGCATCCTTAAGTACAGCAGAAAACGACAACATTTCAAAACATCAAATTCTTGTTTGTTTCCCTAGAAAGTAAAGAACTCTTACCTGGAAAGCAGTTAAAGATTAAGCAAAAGGAGAGAAGGCTGATGGAAGCCCTAGAAATTCGAGGCTTCCGAATCGACATGGTGAGTTATATTGTGATTTATCTTGCGTTCTTTAATTTTTGGTTTCGAAATTTTGGAGAAGATGATCCGGACAGAGAAATGGCGAGAGTGCACACTATGCAGCTCTCTCCTTTTCTCTATGAGATCACAGCGACGCCTACGAGGGGCAATTGCTCAAATTGAGGGAGGTGAAGTTTGGTAGAGTTGAGTTTGTTGAATTCAAGCTAAAATCATCGAAAATTGAAGATGAAGACAAAAGTAGTTGCTTGATTGCTTGATTGCAGAGGTTGGTGGGTGATGGGGTGGATTGGGGGAGGCTTGGAAGGTTTGGATTCGGAGGTTTGGGAATGAGTTAAGAAATCCAGTTAGTTCACCATCTTCTTCTTCATCTTTTGTTTTTTTTTTTTAAATATTTAGTTTTAATATTTTTCTACAAAATGATTAAAACACCCAATTCTCTGCTGCCACGTAAGCTTCATATACAGAGTGTGTAACACTGTGAATTATTTGGGGCAACGGAGGTAACGGAATGTCTGTTCTGCGTGCAAAGTGAGACAAATTTCAATTTTGGGTGCATTTTGGGATTCGCTGACTTATTCTGGATGCATTTCAAGTAATAAGCCTTAAATTTTTAATTTAGACCAACTAAAGGCCTACTTCAATAATTTGGAAATTAGAGTCATAAAAGAATAGTTAACAGATTATTTAAAACTAATCCAAAACTTAATGATATACGAGGGCACTTCTAGTGGCACATACCGATTTCATGGAATCCCTAAACAAATTTGCAATTATTGAAGGTGGGTTGTACTTATGCAAACCGTTTGTTTCTTGAAGTCAAAGTCCTCCACAAATCAAACTAAGTATTTTTTAAACTCTAAACTTATTCTAATCCAAATATATTAGTCTACACTTTTAATCAATCCTTACTGGTAACTTGAGCTAACCCAACTTATATTGTAAGGGAAAATTGTTGTCACCGTCCCTGAAATTTACACTAATTTTAACGATCGTCCCTGAACTTCATTATTAGTAGCAGACATCCCTGAACTATGCCTAAATGTGCATGACAGTTCTTTCGTTAAAATTCTTAACTATTTATGTTAAAAATAAGGGTAAATTTGCCTTTTCAAGTGAGTTTATAAGGGTAAAATAAGGGTAAATTTTGGGCTTCATTTTTGTTGAATAGAGGGAATTATATAAACACACTTGAAGTATAGGGACATTTGCTAAAATTATGGTAAAATTCAGGGACGGTTGCAACTATTTAACCTACATATATATAACTTACCACAAACCATTTGATTTACCTCGGTGGAACCCACATTACCTTCAACTGTACCTGGCCTCTCAATAAACTGACTGAAACTGATACCCCGACTGAGGCCGATATACCAACTGAAGTCGATATCCTAGCCAAAGCAGATATTTCGGCCGAAGTCGATTTCCTTGTCGAAGCTGTAATCCTCGGCCGAAGCCGTATCCTGATCTGTAGCTCATAACTCGCCGAGCATTTGGTGAAATCCTCCATGCCATAGCTCATACCATACCGGGCGTATGATGGAACCCTCTATACCATACGTCATATCCTGCCAAGCGTATGAAGAAATTCTCCCTGGCATACCTCATATCCGACCTAGCGTATGAGGGAATCCTCCCTGCCGTACCTTATATCCTATCAAGCGTATGAAGGAATCATCCCTGCCATACCTCACACCCGGCTAAAGCCCCACTACGTAACCCTGACCGAAGCCCAATCCACAATCCTCACCCGAAGCCCCAATACTTAAATCGAATCGTAGCCTAAAACCTCATACCAGGGCCCAATGCCTAAAATCACATATCTGGGCCGAACGCCCAAAAATCATTATCAAAATCCACAATCAACAATAAAGCCTTTTAATATAATCACCCTTAGTTCCCAAAATTCATAAATGATAATAACTCATTCAAAATATATAATATTAATATATTATAGTTTAGAAAACTAAGTCCACTCACCAGAAGCTTAAATAAGCTCAACTCTGAGGTGTATGCTCCTCTGGTGTCCCAGGCGCAGTGTCGCCTTGGTTGGCCGGAGAGTTTCTGCCAAAGTTCCGGGCTTTGGTTCATCGTCCACGGTTGTCCTCACTGCAATGACCCGTAAATTTAATTAGTGAATTTTCGTATATTAATTTGGAAAAGGACGATTTTACCCTTGGTTTTATAAGAGGCGTGAAAGTTAATTTTTGTTTGGAGAAACCTTTGGAAGTTTTTCGTGGATCGTTGCATAGGCTCGAACTCACGAGTTCGTAGACAGGCGGCACTCGGGAAACATAGTTCGTATGAGAGAGTTGTGGGTCTATAATGTTCAGGGGCAATTTGGAAATTTTCACTGGGCAGATATTTTTAACTCAGACCCTTTCCAGATTCTTCTCATTTTCCTCTCTCTCTCTCTCTCTCTCTCTCTCTCTCTCTCTCTCTCTCTCTCTCTCTCTCTTTCTCTCTTCGCGATCCTCATCCAAACCATGCCACCAAACCCAAAACCCCTTACCCTTGAACTTTGATTTTACGCAACCTGTCCATTTTGGTTCCACCCATCGGAATCTACTTCTCCCTGCGATCAAGGACGTACCGGTCGTCGGGGGAAACAGCCACGGGAAACACCAAATAGAGGAAGGAGAAAATTGAACCTTTCGATCAATTTTTTGGCGAACTTACGTATGGGTTTCGTGTTTAGACCTTAGTTTTGAGTTCCTTGGCTCGAGTAGATAATGTTAGACTATTAATTTGTGAAAAATGGTTGAGATTTGAAGAAGCTAGGAATTTTCAAGGTCGGCTGGCAATGCCGATTTCCAGCGACGGCGGACGGCGGCGCATGGCGGAGCGGTCATCTTCTCCAGTGACTGGTTTGGTCAGAGGGCGGACGTGGCATGTACCTGGCAGCCACGTGGATCCACATGGAGCCACCTAGCGATCCAGTCAGCGCCGAGTCAGAGCGCGTGTAGGCGCGAGGGCACTATAGCCGGCACATGGGGCTGATCCTTGGGCCACGACGGCGCGTGTCAACATGTTTTCAACTTTTTGGACCTTGTGGTTCAAGTTTCGAGTTAATCGGACATCGTTTAGGAGTAGTTTTGGGCGTCCGAAGTGGCTGCATTTTTAGTGGGACGTGGGTGGACCTCTTGGGGTTTAGGGAGTCTGAATGTAGGGTTTTAGTTATCGTTGGTAACCCCAATTGTTGCTTTTGACAGGCGATACTGCTCCGGGAACTTCAGAGGAGCGTATCACTCAGGATTGAGCGTAATTGGAAGTTCAGTGCGCGGACTTTGGTTTGTAAATTGTCATGCATGTATAAATGTATATTTTAAATAAAAGTATAGGTTTTTTCAAATTTTCAAGTATTATTCTAATAAATTATTACTGGACACGGGTTCTCAATAATAAATTGGAAATGACGTTTTGGTTTGTAGCCCAGCTTTTGGACTCTACTTTTATGTAGTTTTGACTTTATAGATTTTGGGTTTCGGTCGAGTCCATGATTTTTGGGTTTAGACCCGGATTGGTGACTTTATTGGATTTGGGCATAGACCTTGTTTTTCAATGAATTTGGCATAGGCCAAGAAACAAGGATTTCAAAAAATGGATTTCAGATTTTTCTTTACGAGTTGGTTTTCACTATGTATACTATCCCCGAAGGTCATGGTTTTCTCCGGAATGTGATGTGGGGTATTTCCCATCACGTGTTCATCGAGGGTTCTCTGATGCTGGCGTCGAGGGTCTTTCTCAGCCAGATCGTTGAGGGTTCTCCGATGCTGGCGTCGAAGGGTATTTCTCCGCCAGGTCGCTGAGGCTGTCTACAAGTAACATAGGAATCTGCACAACTCAAGGTATATCGGGTGTGGAGGGTTGGACCCGGGTCAGTTAGCTCGAATATCGAGCTATGACTCGGGATTACATTCGGGGAGCAGTGATATTTTTGTGTCTAGGTCTGTTTACATGATTTTTAAATTCCTTTGTGGATGGTTTTCAAAGCAAGGTTGTGGACTGATAGCTGAAATATTGAACACAATAATTATGAACTTTATTTCTACTAAGTATAACTTTGCAAGTGCAAAAAATCGATGGAGATAGTATAATGATAAGCAAAGGTCGATCCCTCGAGGACTTGTTCAACGATTAACCCAATTAAGTTCAGATTTGTTAACTTAAATAAAAACACACACACACATACGCCAAGGGGGTTTATAATTTGAGAATTGAAAATTAAAGAAAAGTAAATCAAAGTGCAGAAAATTACAATGCAAGAATGAAAGGTTGTTAACTAAAATTATCTTGACCTAATTACTATGCAATTCTGAATTAGGTGCCCATGCCTAGGTCCTGGCATTGGTACACTAAACATATATCATTCTCTCTTACTTAGCATGTTTTAGACAGGGCATATGCCTAGAACGTCTATCACCTACCAATTAAGATGACGCATGAAGTACTAAGAGAATTTAATGACACCATACTAGCCTAGAAGAGTGGGATGCATTCCTAGGTTGTCATGAATTCCGATTACAAGATTGTTTTTTAACCTCAACCTCTTGAAGCTAATGAATCACATGATGATATGGCGGTCACTCAAGCAATTCCATCAATAATTTATGCAAACAAGGTAGCTAATCTTATAAACATAAAAGAATGGTAGTTAAAGCAGTAATCAGAGTTATTCAACATGCATAGAAATTAAGAACAAGAATAAAAATCTACTTAACGAGCTAACATGGCTAGGGCTTCAAACAACCCTAATTCTGAAAGGAACTACTCACTCATAACTGAAATTGAAACAAATATAATTGAATTCATAAGTAAATTGCAATAATAAAAATAAGGGTACATAAGAGATTGTTGAATAACAGGCACAACAGAGCCTTATTCTCCAAGCTCCACGCCTAATAATCTGTGTGTAAAATATTATCTCTCAAAATATGGTCTTTTAAAACACTAAACAAAGGCTCCCTTTCATAGACAAAGGGAAAACCTTGTCCTATAAGGATTGACATTAAAAACCCTAGCCTAGAATGTTCTGGAATAGTTATTGTAGTTCTAATTAATTACAAAGTCCTTAAAAACATTTGAACCAATCAGAACACGGTTGGGAGTGTGAATGCAAGCTGGCCAGTGGGAACACAAGTTGGCCCTTCGTCGTAGGGGTCTGGGACTGCGCTTTTGAGGCACACCAAGAGCATAGTAGAAGCGCATCTTCGCTCAGGCCAGGTGCATAGGTTGTCAGGCTTAGCGCAGAGGAGGAACTTTGATCCACCGCTGGCGGAACAAGAACCCAGATTTAGGCGCATAGGCTGGGCTCGAATGGGAAGTTCTTGGGACATGTACTCGACATGTCCTGGCACGAACTTGGCACTTCTAGGACATGAACTTGATGTCATGAGACACAGGTTTGGCACCCGGATGGCATGATTTGAGGTACTTGGTCAAGGACTCAAAATAGGCGCATTGGCGCACTCATGACCCAGTTCAGGACCTGATATTGAAATGAGGACATCTCCTTCATCTGAACTCCAATTTGAGTCATTCTTTTCGCATTCTTCTCAGAATTTACCTATCTTTTTAAATCTTCGCAAGTCTAACAAGATTGATCATTTTCTACTATTGATGGAACAAAATCATTCAAAAGAGAAGTAAGAGAGGCATATAAAGACATCAAAATGATGAATAAATAATGACTGATCAAATACCCCCAAACCTATCGTTTGCTAGTCCCTGAGTAAAACAAACTTTAATAAAATGAAAAGACATGATCTTAGTTAAGATAGAACATTTAAACCCCTAGGTTCACCTAGTAGGAGGAGTTTTGTCTCTAGAGGGTTATAGCAGCACGAAACCCACAAATGTTTTACTTAGGAAAAAAGATGCTAGAGATAGTACTTTTAACAAGCTAATAAGTATCAAAGTAAGTAGACATGCTTCGCAGAATAAAAAGGAATGCCATAGACGTGAGTGTCATGTGAAGGTGTACGTGTACGTGTATAAATGCCACTATTTCGAGTGATCATGTTTGAAAACAACTTCATCTAAGTGCCCTAGAAAGCTTTCGCCTCGACTCTAATCCTCACTAGGCAACTCTCAATTCGCACAAGAATCCTAGGCTTTCACTCATTTCAAGCATATGTGATGAGTTTATGTTATGAAATTCAAATTTAATCACATATGAGTAATAATGAAGAATAGCACTTTATGGAAATAAAGATCTCATGAAAGGAATTGAACTTTAAGAACATAGATACGTACTTTAATCCTCAGCATGATTGTCCATAAGATCAGTTAGGTCTTCCTTTTTAGGTTGTAATGGGGCTAAGCTTAGGGGTTTAGCAAGGAAGGATGGGATTCAAGGAACCTGAGCTGTGCCAAGGCATGAGAAGTCATGACTTGAACTTGGAATTTCTGAACTGAATAATTTCTTAAGGCTCACGGCATTGTGCTTTCTTGATGACTTATTTTGAGGCTCTTGTGGCTTATTTTGAGGCTCTTGTGGCTTATTTTGAGGCTCTTGGCTCGCTTGGCTCAATTCACTTTGTTTTTCACTTTTTTTTTTCTTTTATTCTCAACATTTCTTTCTTTCTTTTGATTTCAACGTTTTTTTTTTCTGTTCTTCTTTGAATTGAATTGAACTACGATCATGCAATGATTTTCTCAAATTTTCGTGCATCTTGCAACTTGTAAAGCTTTTCTTTACTTTTGAACTTTGAATTGACGCTAATGTCTTTTGAATTGGGCAGCATCTTCTTTCACCTCTCATTTTCACCATGAATCTCATTTAAGGCAACCTTAGCACAACTGAGGTTATAGGGTATGGTTGTGATGAATGGCTAAGTATTTCGGTTAGGTTATACTTTGGGTGATGAAAGAAAAGGCTGAGTGTTTGGCTTCGAAGTTGGCTTAGGGAGCAAGAAATAGGGTAGGATAAAGCCTTTAGAGGTTAAAGCATACATAGCCTACAACACTTCTTATGGAAAACCACACATTAGATCAAGAGTATCTAAATGGTGTTAGTTCTTTAAAATTCAATGCAAATATGTTGTAATGAGATCAACAATTAAGAACAAAAGCGATGAGTGTTTAAGAGTAGAAACAAGTATATCCCTCATAAAGAATGGCAATTAGGCTCAAAGATCTCACAGGGTAGTCTCCACTAATTTTCTAAGGTTCACTCAAATTCAGTTATTTCGTTCACTTAATCACTTAAAACATGGCATTGTGAAGTGCAGATTATGAACTACTTGCCCATGGCATGACTCTTAGTAAGGCTAAGACAGTTAACTTAGCATATACATCCCTATTAACAAGTTATCATACTATTCAAAAGCAAAAATTAAGTAACTAACTAAACACAACAAAACTGAGGATGAAAATTCAAAAGTCCTGGGCGTGTATTACCCCCAAACCTACTTGTTTCTATATGCAAAATTTTAAATCCACACCCCCAAACCCAAACTGAACATTGTCCTCAATGTGACAAGTAGTAAGCACGACAACAGTAGAAAGGTTTGAGAGATATAACGGGCATAAATAGAAAAGGAAGTGAAAAATACAAACTAGGGCTAGGCTGCCTCCTAGGAGCGCTTTATTTAACGTCTAGGCAAGACGGGGCTGGCATGCTAGGGATTTGATGGAGTGCCCAGGATTTCAGCGTCAACATGGAATCGATTATGAGCCTCTTGCTGTAGAATATGCCCTGTATCACGGAGAAAAAAGTTAGAAACACATAAAGGAATCCACCGACGAGAACGTAACTTATCGGGAAAAAGATTGAGGAGTGATTTGAATGAGAGCAGTTTCTGTCCATCCTAGAATGTCTTCCTTGGAGAATGCTCGTGGGGGAACAGCTTTGGTTTTACCTTGTACGTTCTAGACTTCATGCTTGGTCCCATCCGTTGATTTTTCCTTCGGAACTTGAAGAGGGGGACCAAGTTGAGGGCCTTTAGCATATTCTTGGTGTTTTTATGGTGGAACCTACACGAGAAAAAGTTCAACAGCATTAGGAGGCACGGGCTGGTCCTTGGGTTATGCCGTGGATGTGTCTTGAAGTGTGGTGCATCGGCTAAGGACTTGCCCTGCAATGAATCAGTTGGCACAGCTTGGCACGTTGAAGACGTGCCCTAGACGTGTCCAGGTTCTATGGTTGTGGGCTAGGGCTACGGCAGGGCATTTGGCGAGTCCTGGGACTCAGCAGGATCCTGGGTTTGCAGCAGGGCATGTGCATTGCTGCTGAGCAACACATAGGGTAGGGGTATGGGTTTGACCTAGATGTCCTTGTTACCATCATTTGTCCTATTCTCTTCCTCCCAGTTTTCTTCCATTTCACTTCCCAATCTGTGAGTGCAAGGCCAAGAGGTATAGTTAGACATGAAAGCAGAATCAGAAACATTATAAAAGGAAGAGTATACTGGAAGGTATGAATTGGGTGCGTCCCACTGCTCAATCTGTAAGGACCCTTCCCGAATTTTCCCTCGAAATCCGGAAAGAACCCTTATCCCGTCTGACAGCTCTTTTACCTCAAAATTTAAATACCAGAAATACCCTTTGTTCTTAAATAATTTTTATTAAACCTTACAGGGTTCCCAACAGAACCTCTGTACTTACTGACCACTCCTACTGTCAGACGCAGGACAATATACAGGTCAAAGCCAAGACCTCGGAATAGTGATAGTTCACATAGAAATACTCTATGACACCAAATGTCAGTAGGTCAAACATTGCTGACATCACTACTGGAAAACCACAAGACAACAGACTAGTCAGATACTGGTGAACCAACAATGATTCGTCCCTCTGGGTCACCGCCCACACTAACCCACTGACCATGCTGACGAAGTATTTTCATAGTTTGATTAAGCACATGACAATTGTTGTCTGGTTCATATTAGAGCCGGAAATATCCTCGGCTATCAGATCGTATTATCAGCCGGTATAACATTCGGCTATCATATCACATCAGTCGGCATATCTCTACAAAATCACCTTTTATATTGGGGGTTCACCGGGAGTCCGCCAACACGGAACCAAGGCCCGGATCCTAGGCCCCTTCAAATCGGTTTGTTTATATTGGGGGTTCACCGGGAGTCCGCCAACACGGAACCAAGGCCCGGATCCTAGGCCCCTTCAAATCGGTTTGTTTATATTAGGGGTTCACCGGGAGTCCGCCAACACGGAACCAAGGCCCGGATCCTAGGCCCCTTCAAATCGGTTTGTTTATATTGGGGGTTCACCGGGAGTCCGCCAACACGGAACCAAGGCCCGGCTCCTGGGCCCCCTTAAAACGATATTGTATCCAAAATCAAGTATATATTTTTTTTATCATTTATCACAAATACGGTTTCAACTCAAAATCATAGACCCAAATAATTACCACGTCAAAACAATATCAAAACCGAATCCAACAACCATATCATTTTTTACAACACACTTTCACTAAAATATTGGAAACAAATGTCCAGCAATCAATTATAATTTCCAGGAAATCATTGCACCCATACATAACCGTATTTAAATCAAGATATTTATACATGCATTACAATTTATAAATCAAAAGTCTACTCACAAACATCATCCAACCTATAATTCATGGACACTCTAGCCCAAGGAACACATGCACAATAATGACCCGACTACCTTGATTTTTCCGAGCTCATAACCCGCTACTAAGGTCAACCATTACCGCTGGGATTACCCAAAATGACCTCTAAACGACGTCCGATCAACCTGAAACCTGTACCAACATATTCGGAATGTCGAAACTAGTTATCACGCGTCGCCGGGACCTCAGACTCGGCCCCACGTGCCGCCACGCGCCGCCGGAAGGTCGGCACACGCGCCCTCACGCGCCGGTCACGCGCCTGCTACAGTGTTCACGCGCCTGGACGGATCCAACCCGGTCCGGCTCAACCTGACCCGGTCCAACTCGACCCGACCTGATCGGTTCACTCAACTCGACTGGTTTACTCAACCCGACCGGTTCAACTCGACCCGACCAGTTCAACTCGACCCGACCGGTTCAACTCGACCCGACCGGTCCAACTCGATCCGACCGGTCACCGGTGACTCGCCGGAGAAGACGACTGGACGGCCCTCGCCGTCGCCGGAGGCTGGCCGGAGAAGATGACCGGACCGCCACCTCCGCCGCCGTCTGGTTCGCCGGAATCCCCCATTTCCGGCCGAACTTCAAGGTTTTCTAATTTCTTCATTTCTTAACCGTTTTTTACGATCTACACATGGAAATTCATCTACTTTTCACCAGGAATCCAAATATGAGGTCTAAGTTCTGAGATCGTACCTGGTTTGGCCGGAAAATAGCCGAGAAGGTTCGGTTCACCTCCCTCCTCCGTCCGTCGCCTACGGCGGTGCTCCCGCTCCAATAGCTACCCCAAAATGCTCGTGGGATCCCGGGGAAGATCCTCCCGACCTTGGTTTCGTTCAAATCGGATCGAAATCCATCCAATGAAAATCAAGTCTTTGTGTTCACACGGGGGGGTTTTCGGGTAGGAGAGAGAGACTGATTGGCCAATCTCCCAAGGAGAGAGAAAAATATCTTCTATATAATTCCAACTTTTCCAAAATTACCAAACTGCCCCTGAAGCTTCTAGACCCGTAACGAACTCATCGGGTCTCCGTTTTCCGCGTGCCGCCTGTCTACGAACTCGTGAGTTCGAGACCTACGTAACAACCCAAGAAAAATTCCCAAAAGTACTCCCAGTCAAAAAGTGACTCCCGAACCCGTCCAAAACTGAGGGTAAAATGGTCCAATTCTCAAAAGAATTTAATTTCTGGTCCGGGTCGTTACACAATCTGAGCAGAATCGGGTGACACTGTCATGGCATGGCCTTGGGTGGCATTCATGGCATCCATGGCAAGCACTTGTCGAAGTGTTAGCTTGATGGTGTCTTTATTATGCTCTTCCTCCATGTGATGGTTATTATTACAGGCCACCATGCTTTGTATCCTGGTCCATAGCGAAGGTTGGGTGGACTTTGCGGCCTCCATGGCAAGCACTTGTCGAAGTGTTGGCTTGATGATAGCTTCACCATGATCATGATTCCCGGCCTCACTTGGCGGGGAATATGCCCTTTCTTCAGTTTGGCGTTCATCGAACTCAAACACCCTCTTGCTCTTTTCCAGTATCTCCTCCAAGCGCTGGCTTAGCCCTCAGAGTTCTTCATTAAAAGCTGCCATGTATTGAGTACAAGCCTCATTGCATTGCACCAAGGCCCTCAGTGAAGGTAGGAGGTTAGGAGTGGGTTCGTGGTGAGGAACTATTTGAGGGGAGTTCCATGTGTGATTAGGCTGATTGCTCCACCCTGGGTTGTATGGTTCTGGGTGTTCTTGATAATGGAATTCCGGCTGATTGCTCCACCCCTGATTGAATGACGTTGGGTATGGATTGTTCCAAGCTCCCGTCTGCATGTATGTATAATTCCATGGTCCCATATCCATGTATGAGTTGTTCATATGTAAAAGATGACAAACTAAGTTAGTAAACACCCTAAATGAAATCTAAATAGTTAATTTACACAAATGAGTTAACTAAATCTGAAATAATGGGCACCGTTGAGGGACAAGTCCCCGGCAGCGGAGCCAAAAACCTGATAGAAGAAATATTGAACACAATACTTATGAACTTTATTTCTACTAAGTATAACTTTGCAAGTGCACAAAATCCATGGAGATAGTATAATGACAAGAAAAGGTCGATCCCTCAAGGACTTGTTCAACGATTAACCCAATTAAGTTCAGAATTGTTAACTTAATTAAAAAAAAACACACACACACACACACGCCAAGGGGGTTTATGATTTGAGAATTGAAAATTAAAGACAAGTAAATAAAAGTGCAGAAAATGACAATGCAAGAATGAAAGGTTGTTAACAAAGGCGAATGAAGGCTTACTATCCACTCTAACCAATTATAGCTCTTAACTAGATTATCTTGACCTAATTACTATGCAATTCTGAATTAGGTGCCCATGCCTAGGTCCTGGCGTTGGTACACTAAACATATATCATTCTCTCTTACTTAGCATGTTTTAGACAGGGCATATGCCTAGAACGTCTATCACCTACCAGTTAAGATGACGCATGAAGTACTAAGAGAATTTAATGACACCATACTAGCCTAGAAGAGTGGGATGCATTCCTAGGTTGTCATGAATTCCGATTACAAGATTGTTTCTTAACCTCAACCTCTTGAAGCTAATGAATCGCATGATGATATGGCGGTTACTCAGGCAATTCCATCAATAATTTATGCAAACAAGGTAGCTAATCTTATAAACATAAAAGAATGGTAGTTAAAGCAGTAATCAGAGTTATTCAGCATTCATAGAAATTAAGAACAAGATTAAAAATCTACTTAACAAGCTAACATGGCTAGGGCTTCAAACAACCCTAATTCTAAAAGGAACTACTCACTCATAACTGAAATTGAAACAGATATAATTGAATTCATAAGTATATTGCAATAATAAAAATAAGGGTACAGAAGAGATTGTTGAAGAAAGGCATAACAGAGCCACGGCAGAGCCTTCTTCTCCAAGCTTCACGCCTAATAATCTGTGTGTAAAATATTATCTCTCAAAATATGGTCTTTTAAAACACTGAACAAAGGCTCCTTTTTATAGACAAAGGGAAAACCTTGTCCTATAAGGATTGGTATTAAAAACCCTAGCCTAGAATGTTCTGGAATAGTTATTGTAGTTCTAATTCATTACAAAGTCCTTAAAATCTATTGGAACCAATCAAAACACGGTTGGGAGTGTGAATGCAAGCTGGCCAGTGGGAACACAAGCTGGCCCTTCGTCGTAGGGGTCTGGGACTGCGCTTTTGAGGCACACCATGAGCATAGTAGAAGCGCATCTTCGCTCAGGCCAGGCGCAAAGGTTGTCAGGCTTAGCGCAGAGGAGGAACTTTGATCCACCGCTGGCGGAACAGGAACCCGGGTTTAGGCGCAGAGGCTGGGCTCAGATGGGAAGTTCTTGGGACATGTACTCGACATGTCCTGGCACGAACTTGGCACTTCTAGGACATGAACTTGATGTCATGAGACACAGGTTGGGGACCCGGATGGCATGATTTGAGGTACTTGGTCAATGACTCAAATTAGGCGAATTGGCGCACTCAGGACCCAGTTCAGGACCTGATATTGAAATGAGGATATCTCATTCATCTGAACTCCGATTTGAGTCATTCTTTTCGCATTCTTCTCAGAATTTACCTATCTTTCTAAATCTGCCCAAGTCTCACAAGATTGATCATTTTCTACTATTGATGGTACAAAATCATTCAAAAGACTTGTAAGAGAGGCATATAAAGACATCAAAATGATGCATAAATAATGACTGATCATGGACCACGGGATGTTTCCATTGTTCAGGATTTGGTGGGTCCCATCGAGGGTTTTAACTAAAAATGGATTTTCTGGTAAGTTTTCGGATTATCTTTATATATTATTTGTTTAGAAAGGAATTTAATATTATGCATGCATTGTTTTACTCATGGAGGGGGAAAATGTATGTTCTGCCAGATTTTTGGCAGAATTCTCGTAAATAATTGCAAGGGCTTAAGGATATTCTAGGCAATCTATTAAGTTGTCAGGTGGGAGCAGGGTTTTTCACGAGTTTCGAGGGGAAATTCAGAAAAGGTCCTGTCAACTTGGTATCAGAGCTCTAGGTTTAAATTCATATAGACTGCAACCTAGTGTACATATGATTGTGGTATTGACGACTTATGGTTCTTTTCAGCGTGATGCCTCCGAGACGTGAGCCCCGTCCGCGGCCTGGAAACGGTGATGAAGCTGATAACGTTAGGGGTGATCCCGTATTAGAGCCTGATTTGAGACATACCCTAGATCAGTTGGGCCGGGCATTGATGATTGTGCTTCAGGGTAGGGCTACTTCTGACGCTTCTGATATTGAGAGAGCCCAGAGACTGGGGGCTACAGTGTTTACAGGCTAGTTAGGCCTAGATGATACTGATGAGTTTTATCCTTGCTCATATCGAGGTGCCAGAGAGCCTGAGTTTTTACAGTTGCAGCAGGGGGACATGACGGTAGCACAATATGAGCAGAAATTTCTTGATTTGTCATGATTTGCACTGGCTCTCGTGGCAAATGAGATGGATAAGTACCGAAGGTTTGAGTATGGACTGAGAGATGAGATTAGAGTAGCAGTAATTGCGGTGGCACAAACGTCTGTGAGGGCTATATCAGATGATGCAACCAGAGTAGAGATGAGTTTGCCAGCTCTGTACCAGCTTAGTGAGTCCAGGCGACGTCAGAGTCGCCTGATTTTCGTGGCTTCTAGTAAGGGACCATCTAAGAGAGGCAGTTTCGGTTCTGGATCTTTTGGGAGTGCAAGATCCGGATCAGGTAGTGGCAGAGATGGTTAGGGAGGTTCCCAAGGTTTTTTGGGGGGACAACAGCCATCAGCTCAGTCTAGTGGGGCCTCAGTGCAGTTGACCGGGAGACAGAGTGGCAGACCCAAACGGCTTGGTGACACCAACTGTTACTTTTGTGGGGAGACTGGTCATTTTAAGAAATAATGTCCCCATCGTCTGGGCAGTAGTTATTTGGGCCGAAATGCTGCTGAACCGAGTTAGAGAGCAGCACAGACATCTGGTACTGCAGCAGGGAGCCAGAACTAGTCCAGTGGGGGGAGTAGGGCCAGTGGGAGGCATAGGGGTCATGGTCGATCTTCTGGTACACAGGCCCGAGTTTTTGCTATGACACAGCAGGAAGCTCGAGCTGCACCAGAGGTGGTTACTGGTATGTTGTCTATTTTTTATCATGATGCTCGAGTTTTGATAAATCCCGGGGCTACACATTCTTTTATTTATCGGGGTTTTACACTTTTTGCCAATAAAGAATTGTCACCGGTTGGTTGGGATATGGGCATTAGCACCCCCTCCTGAGATATGTTAGTGGCGAACCTAGTGATACGCAGTTGTCTAGTGGTAGTGGAAGGTCATGAGTTGGAGGCAAACTTAATCCCCTTGGACATTTACGATTCTGATGTGATTCTGGGGATAAATTGGTTAACCATGCATCATGCCTCCAATGATTGTTTCGATAAGAGGGTGGTATTCCGGAGTCCAGGTTTACCGAAACTTACTTTTCAGGGAGAATGTAGGGTGCTTCCCTTGGTAGTGATATCAGCTTTGATGGCTGAGAAGTTATTTAGGAAAGGTTGTGAGGGCTATTTAGGTCACGTGATCGATTCTCAGGATACTCTGGTGAGGATAGAGGATATTCCTATGGTGAATGAGTTTGTAGATGTGTTTCCTGAGGATCTTCCGGGGTAGCCACCTCACCGGGAGATTGAGTTTACCATAAAACTTCTTTCGGGTACTCAACCCATATCACAGGCACAGTACAGGCTGGCACCGGTAGAATTGAGGGAATTGAAGACTCAATTGTAGGACTTGGTGGATATGGGATTTATTCGACCGCTTGTATTGCCTTGGGGTGCCCTGGTGTTATTTGTAAGGAAGAAAGATGGTGGTTTGAGGCTATGTATCGACTATCGGCAGTTAAACATGGTTACGGTGCGAAATAATTATCCTTTGCCGCGAATTGATGATTTGTTTGACCAATTAGTTAAGGATCCGAAAAGAGGACATTCCCAGAACGGCTTTCAGGACACGCTATGGGCATTATGAGTTCCTGGTGATGCCCTTTGGTCTAACTAATGCACCGGTAGAATTTATGGATTTGATGATTAGGGTGTTCCGACGGTATTTGGATCAATTCTTAATTATGTTCATTGATGATATCTTGGTATGTTCGAAGAGTGTTAAGGCACATGAGAAGCACTTGAGGTTGGTGCTGAATACACTGAGGAAAAAGCAACTATTCGCTAAGTTCAGTAAATGTTAGTTTTGGTTGACCAATGTGGGATTCTTAGGTCATGTGATTTCTACAGAGGGTATTAGTGTGGATCCCCAAAAAGTAGAGGCAGTGGCAAATTGGGAGCAATCGAGGACAGTGTCAGAGGTGAGAAGTTTTCTGGGTTTAGTAGGATATTATAGATGGATCGTAGAAGGATTTTCTACGATAGTTTCCCCGTTGACTCGGTTGACTAGGAAATGAGACAAGTTTGAATGGGATGATGAGTGTGAACATGGCTTTCAAGAGCTTAAGAGGAGTTTTACTTCTGCCCTAGTGTTAACCCTTCTAGATGATAGCGGAGGATTTGAGATGTACAATGATGCATCGTTACAAGGTATAGGTTGCGTGCTGATGCATCATAGGAAGGTGATAGCATATGCTTCTAGGCAACTTAAACCCCATGAGTTGAACTACGCCACCCATAATTTAGAGTTAGCTGTAGTGGTGCATGCACTGAAGATGTGGAGACATTATTTGTATAGGGAAACGTGCCGAATCTTTACAGACCATCAAAGCCTAAAATATTTCTTCCCCTAGAAAGATCTGAACTTGAGACAGAGGTGGTGGTTAGAGTTGATAAAGGATTATGACTGTACCATAGAGTATCACCCAAGGAAGGCCAATGTAGTGGCGGATGCACTGAGCAGGAAGTCCATGGGTTCCTTGGCCTATTTGCACATTGTTTACTTATCGTTATTGGTAGAACCCCGAAGAGCGGGAATTATATTTGGTTTCTACTCTAGTTTCTATTGCTTTCAATTATGTCTTTACCATTCCCGTTAATTTCTTTTCATTTAATTTAAATACATGTTTTCTTAAGTTGTTTACTGTATGCAATTTAACCTCCCGTTATTGTCTTTTCAACAATTTATTTTATATGCAATTTACTTTTCGCATGCGCATTTGAATTATTTATTTTCACGCAATTTAATTTATTGTCATTGTCATTTTAAATTAAATAGCATTTAAGCACTTTACTTTTATGCACTTATTTTTAATTTAATATAAATTATTTGCACTTGCTTTAATTCTAATCACATTTACTTTTTCTTCAGTTTAATTTTTTTTCAATCTTCACTTCCACCTTCACATCAACTGGTTGTTCATTTAAAGCCTTGATCCCGAGGTAGTGAAAAAAACTAGGCCAAGAGGAGGTTTCTTGCTTGGCCGAACAATCATTTGATTAGAAGTCAGATTCATGGACGCATCCCACATTTCATCACAATCACATTCCATTCAAACTAATCTTTGGCTTGTTGGTGGTACACCTACGCATTTAACGGAAAAATGACCAAAATCCCTTCGTCAACTGCCAAAAAAGAGGAAAAATATCCATATGAATTTAGACGTTAAATTTGGTTTATTTTTTATAAAATCTCATAAGTCTAAAAGAAAAATGGAAAAACAGTAAAACCCTCCTAAAACCTCCTCACTTTTCTCCAGTGAAAGTTTTAGAGAGAGGAGGCTGCAAAGACCAAAGGAGCGAGGAAGCAATGTCTCCCATTTACTTCACCTTCCGCTCTCTTCCAAAACCCCACTCTCAGTCTCAGTACACCCATCACCACCGCCACAGAACCTTCTTCGTCGACACCACCACAAAAGGGGTCCGAGACCGAGGCCTCGACCACGCCGTTGAGAGGGAGAAGAACCTCAGGCCAATGATCAGCATCAAGAATTTGATCAAATCAGAGCCCTCCAAGTCCCTCCCCATTTCTATCATTGCCCAAAATAGAGAATCCCTCATGATACCCACACGCCCCATCGATTTCATCCGTAAATACCCTTCTATTTTCGAGGAGTATCTCCCCGGCGGCGCCTCAATCCACCCCCATGTCCGGCTCACCGAACAAGTTCTCAAGCTCGACGCCGATGAGGAGCTCATGTACCAGTGTGAGAGCTACAAGCAGGATGTCGCTGACCGCCTTTTGAAGCTCTTAATGTTGGTAAGAAGCAATAAATTGCCGCTAAATGTGATTGACCGCTTCAAATGGGATCTGGGTCTTCCTCATGATTATCAGAAAATTCTGGTGTCTGAGTATCCAGACTATTTTTATCTTCTAGTTGGAAAAAATTTAGCAGGTGGGTGCAGCAAGGGTTTACCCCATTTGGAGTTGGTATGTTGGAGAGATGAAATGGCAATTTCTTCAGCTATGAAGAAGAAGAAGAAGAAGGAAGAGCAAATTGCTTTCCCTATGCATTTTTCAAGGGGCTTTGAGATGGATAACAAGTTGAGCAAGTGGATTGATGAGTGGCAGAAGTTGCCTTATGTGTCTCCATATGAAAATGCAGCCCATCTTTCCTCTAACAGTGACGAATCGGAAAAGTGGGTAGTCGGAGTTGTGCACGAGCTTCTGCATATTTTGGTCCCCAAGAAGACAGAGAGGGAGAATTTGCTGTATCTTGGAGAGTCTTTGGGTCTTCGGTCCAGGTTTAAGCAAGCATTGTATCATCATCCAGGTATATTTTATTTGTCAAACAAGATAGGAACTTTTACTGTTGTTTTGAAAGAAGGGTATAAAAGGGGTGTGCTTATTGAGGATCATCCATTGATGGAGATGAGAGGCAAGTATATTCACTTGATGAACACGTTGAAGGAAGATAGTAAATTGATAAGCGTTGCAGCTGCAACTACTCAAGAGAAGAAGAAGAAGGTTGATCCTGTTGCTAAAGGGAATGCCAATGGGAAAGAAGAGGAAGAACTTGAAGGGGAGTTGTGTGATTCATCTGATGCTGAAGTTGAGTATGATGATCTCGACGGTGATAGCGATGAAGAAGATGAAGATCAGAGTCAGAAAGATATGGTTAGTAACATAGGAAGAAGAGCTAAGAAAACTGATTTAGATGGAACAAATACTGAAAGAGGAAGGTCAGGTAGAAGAAGGCCTAGGAAATCTGATTTTGATGTCAAAGCACCTTCTAGAAATGTTGAGAGGGGAAGAACAAGTAGACAACATCCTGGGAAGAGCAGACATGCTGTCACTTCGGAAACTTCTAGAACAACACAAACTGATGTTAGGCATAATGACGGTCAGATCTCAAGAGAACGGATAAATTTCTCTCAAAGCAAGGGGAGGTCCTTACCAGACAAGAAGGCTAGAGTTTAGACAAGATTCTACTACTTTTCTGCAACAAGAGTTCAATAGGTTTGTATCAAGTTCTAGATTTTTCCTTTTTATGAGCTTGGAACATGTTTACCTGCTTATTACTATTGTGATTTATTATTTGCATTTGGATGCCTACTCATACAATTAATGAAAACATCAAAAAATAAAATTTGAGTAATCTGAAGAAAGAATTGGAGGAATAATAGATGAGTGAGTAGAGATAGTAGGAGAACCGATGGGAAAGCATTTTAATACCTAAACAAATCTGAGTTGGCACTTGTTGCCTATCGATAGTTTAGCAAATTCACATCTCTGTTTGACAAGAAAGCATATGAAAACAATGAATTGCTAATGTATGTCACCGAATCTGCGTTGGTATGCATGGTGTCTTCAATGGTTTGCAGTTTCATCTAACTTCCCCGAAAGAAATTAAGGAATGTGTCTGGATTGGGATTAGGAGAAAAAAGGCCAGAGATAACGGAATAATTGACATTTATGAGTCTGAAGTGTTATTTTGTGGGTCGAAATCCTCCATAGGGTACTTCGATGTTGGTTAAGATGACTGACAGTCTGGGTATAACGTTCTTTAGGGCTATGTTTGGATGAGGAACTTCAAAGTGCCAAGGGATTTAGGCTAAAGTAATTAGAAGTGGACAAAAAAAATTAGATGGAGGGATTGCAAATGACAAGATGTAATGCTCTTAGAGGGATTTGCAGGTAACTAACTACTTGATAGGAGTTACCCGGAAATCCTTTATTTAGTGGTTCTTTTATGCTCAAGTAGTTACTTACAAAACCATCTATTTAATTGTTTAGTGCATTTCTTAGTAAGATCACGTAAATCCCTTGGTACTTTGTTCCTCATCCAGACATACGCTTGGAGATTTTCATGACTAGACTGCATGAGATTTGTTAGGCAACTTTATTGCCGAACCACGTAAATCCTTTTTATTCTTCTTGGATTGTTAGATTTCATATTTTTCCTTCATAGTTGTTATATTGTTTTGAGACTCTTCCGCATAACAATTTATAAATGTGATATAGTACCAACTCCAAAAGGAAGCACAATCAATTTTAAACCCTATGTTTAGTCAGGAAATATTTCTGGTTTTAGCCTCTGAATTAAAGAAATCATAATTGGATACAAGTAGCAAAGGGAAGAGTGAAAAAATTCTTGCTTAGAATCCTGAAAGTATAGGCAGAACTGTAAGTCTCACATAACAGAAGCCTGAAACCAAAACAACATCAATCCAAATCAGTCTCTAAAAGAAGTCAAATTGAAAAGTTGAGACAGATATACGGCAGTGGTGTTGCTGTATTAAGCATAATTAAGCTGTTTGTTATATACTAAATTTAGTTTGTTTCCCATTCCAAAGATGATATATGATATGGAGATGTCCACCAATTACTTGGAAGAAAAGTAATTAGTATTTTCATTGAAGTGAAATGCAGGTTTATATTTGTTCACCATATTTTTTTCTTCTTGGTTGGTGCAGTGATCATGAAATTACCACCCTAGTGAGCATGTACTAGGGTGGTAATTTCAGCATACCATGCACGGGACTTGTACAACGTAACCGGTTCGTTGTATGATCAACTCTAGGGTTTCTTTTCACCCTTTTCTTTTAATGAAACCCAGGTCTACTCTGCAATCAATATCTGTTGCACATAAGTTCATAACAAAAAGAGAGAAACAAACACAAGACAAACTGGGTGGCAAACTTTTTTTTTCGAATGAATACATGAATTCTCTGCATTTAATATGAATAATTTTAATACTTGGGTCAACGCACAAAAGTGGTCAAAAGTCGAAAAATTTAAAAAGTGTTCTGAAATCATGAAATTTTTCAAATTAGATCTATAAAAAATGAACTAAGAAATGAGAAATTTTAAGACATAAACTCGTTAGACTTGAATAGATGAACAAAACCTTACAAAGATTGCCGCCTAAAGGTGGCTGGACCAGAAAGTTTGGGTCAATCGGATCGGTGTTGCTAGTCGACCCACAAGTCTTACGGAAATGTTAGGGTTTTTTTTTACAAAAATTTTGTCATGTTTTTTTTTTTTTCAAATAGCTTCAACTAAAAAAACAACATACATGGTTAAATGAATTTGACAAAAAAAAAAGTTAAATGGTTCAATGGTTATCTAGTGAGTAGTTAAATAGTTTATTTATTGGATAAGGGTAAAAAGTTAATAGCTATAATCAAACTATTTAATTGTGAATTTAACCACACCATTTAATTGTGGACTTATATGGTTATAAGCATAACCACATCATTTAAGTGTGGACCTAAATGGTTATAAGTATAATCACACCATTTAATTATGAACCTAAATGGTTACGATAATCGCGATTAATTATAACCGTGGTTAACTATAACTATGATTTGTTTTGCTAATCTCTAATTGTAATACTCTAAACAACAATTTAGCCTTATTGTGGAATCAAAATCCACACTTCTCCAAAAATACCATAGCTACCTAGCCGTGCCCCGCCTAGCTTATAGTTGGCCGCTTAGGTAGTGCCTGAGGTACTTAAGCGGATCTTCCAAAAATCGAGACGTCAAGGGGGCACCTGATAGCGCGTAGGCAGAAACATTTTAGTACAGAGAGTTTGATAATGTCATGATTGTTTCCACATGTAAGGGAGGAGAGCTCATTCAAGATCAATGGACTCCCCCATCCACCTGTTTCTGAACACGCTTGAAAAAGAAACAATGCGGTCCTCCCATTTTCTTAATTAATGAAACTAGCTATTTGAGATTACGGGACACAGTGACATTCTAACTTCTTCTCCCTACTAGCTTGTGGCCATAGTCTAAAAATAAACACAACCTAGAAAACAAGGTTACTACAGACAGAAACAAAAGGCTAGGGCTAGGAGCAAAATGTTGGCCAAAATCTAGTTTGTTATAAATATTTACCAATACTATAGGACAAATTACATTTTATTACGTTGTAATTCACGTTTTATAATACATCTATATTTAAATTTTTAAATTTTATAAACGTCACACTTTGATTCTGTTAATTATTTTGTTAAAATTTTTCTTAAATGTTGGTAAAAAAAAAATTCTATTAAATATAATTCGGATAAAATAGGACTGACCACATGGGCATCACTTGACAAAAAACGTATATTTGGACATTTAGATCATTATTAGGATACTGTTACAAATGGTCTTACCGACAGACAAAAACAGACAGATGGACCCATGCCAAATTGCCAATGCCCATGAAAACTAAATAAAAACCAAATTCACAAAACCAAAAGACTTTTTTTGAGGAAAAACCAAAAGACTAATAATAATTAACTACACCGTACAACAAAAGCAGAGAGTCCTATGACTATGATTAAGTTGGTAGCATCCATGTGATCTCGTCAAAACTCAAGCCGCTTCCATATACATTAGTTTAATTTCACGACTACATATCATTCATGAGTAACCCTTTGTTTTCTTCATCTTTGTCATGGTTTTTATTTGTGTCCCCGGCGCATGCAACCATTTCCAGGCCAGTGAGCATTTTGGCCTTCAAAGCCTCAGCCTCCCAATCAGTCCTCACCACCACAACATAGAGAATGGACACTGCACAAGCCACTTGAGCAGATAAAAGGCCAAACCATAGCCCAGAAAACCCTACCTTGAGCCAGAAGGCTAGCCCAACAGCCACTGGAGTGCCCACAAAATAGAAAGAGCCCAAATTGATACGAGCACCCACGGCGGGGCGGGCTGTGCCACGTAGGATGCCACAGCCAGTCGTTTGGGGGCAGTTGGCCAGCTCACATAGCCCCATAATTGGCATAACTGATGCCACCAAGGCTTTAACAAGGTGGTCCGTGGTGAATAGCCCAGCCCACCTCTCTCTTAGAATCACCGTCCACGTCACATTCATCACCCCAATCACAAATGCACATCCTAATGCCACCATTGCAGCTAGCTTCGCCTTGTATGGCTTCCCGCAACCAAGCTCATTCCCAACCTGCAAAACCCAAATTAATGCCCACATGAATTAGTAATAGTGATATTCCTCTATACAGGTTATAAAAGAGTCTCAACATTCTGGTTAAGGTGGAGTCAAAGTTGAACCCAATATATATATAATGTAATCCCCTCACTCCATATCACTGTATCAAAAATAAGTATAACTATAAAAGCCACACTCGCGTAACGTGACCAAGCAAAAGCTCGTATATGTGAGACTCTGGTCGTGATTTGGTGGGTGCAACCATTTTATGAATTCGACATTCAATAGTATAAATTTAGATGCAAATTTAAGTGTTTAAAAACATAATTTTTACACCGTCGGAGGGTGAATCCCTCAAATGTGTGCGTCCACCTTACCAGTAAGATATATTTGAAATTTGATGGGTCCCACTCCCAGAATCTTAGATATATATCTCGTATATATACTCATGTAGGTAGCTTCGTGAGAAAGAGAGATGGGGTGTTGGCTGGTTGAATGGATTCTTCATATAAGTGGAGGGAGTTGCTTTAACAAAAAGGCGGGCAAGCAAGTGCTTGCGTGTCTTATACTAATTTTGTCCCATCACTTTCACAATTTCACAATTTGGCAATTTCACTTTACATATATGTGTGAGTGTGTGACCTTCCACCTATCTGCTTCAATCTAAGTGATCCATGCAAAGCACGCATATATATATATATATATATAAACCTTTTCTTAATTCATTTCCACTTATTCATATATGCAATATTTCTACTTTCTTATATATTCTTTTTCTATTTTAAAAATTAAACTAAAAAATCTAAACTAAAAAATCTAAAAACCACAAGCAAGAATCTAATGGAAACTTCAGTTCCAAGTCAGGTTTACTCCCTGATATCGGATTCTAGACACGAAACTGACATTTGACTTGTAACCGGGAGGAGATTAAAATGCTTCTGTGAGTCTTCCCAATCCCCAGCACAGATTAGTCCTTGGTTGAAAATCCTTGGTTGAAAGTTTTAGGATACTACGTGTCACTAACAAAAAAAAACTAAAAAATCTAAAAAATTAAAATTCGAACTCGACTACACGAACAATCTAAAATAGAGAGAAAAAATATTCAAATTCGTGCATACTAACTCATGACCCCAAAACCAAAGAATTTATTCTGCTTGTCTTGGCATGTAGGTATATTATATATTTATAAGAAAAGGAACTCATGACTCAACTCAATAGTGTTTTTAAGGGGACCAGTTGACCCATCCATGATCCATCCTTTCAAAAAAGGCCATATCTATATATATGTATGTATGTAATACCAGTGATAGATAATGTTGGGCGGAATTGAATTGACTTATATAATTTTAGATGTAAAAATAGATATGGTTTTATCATAAGAGAATTAGATAGGACTAGCAATCGGATTAGATAAATTTTCTTCAATCCATACCCTCTAATCATCTCTCACAATGAAATTATATCAATTTTTATATTCAAAACACGTACATTGAATTTGACAAATTATCCAATCCAATCTTATCTGCTCACCCCTAATAACCAAAGAGTAATAAGAGAAGAGATACAGAGATGCAATGAGAAATGGAAATCAAAAGAATTTTTATATATATATATATATATATATATATATATATATATATGTTGTTATTAGGAACGTACCCTGGCGGAAACACACCCAGCAAGCGCCATGGGGACCGTATACATCATGCTAGTAGTCTGAATAAGAATCCCAGTGGCGGCGACAGCCAGAGTTGGATTTGGCAAATAACCAGCCATGAGGGTCACAATCTCATACCACCACCACTCCAAGCATATCCCCAAACAGCTCGGCACAGCCAACTTCAACAGTCCCCAAATCCCACCAAACAAATCTCCTTCAATCCCAGCCCTCCATCTCAACGATCTCATGAGGTCATGTGGCCCCCACATGACGTAGCCGGCCATGAGCACCAACATGTTGAGGTTGGTGAGCACCGAGGCCACGGCCACACCGGGCACTCCCAGCCCCATGGACACCACCAACACAAAATTCAAAGGCACGTGGAAAGCCACAGCCACCAGTGAACAATACATCATGGGCTTGGTCACTTTTTGGGACCTCAAAAAAACCCTCAGAGGCTGCAATACTGCGTTTGTCACCAAGTCAGGCAATGAATACAGGCAGTAAATCCCAGCCGTTGATGTGATCGATTTGTCCTGTCCCATGAAAACCATGATTGTCTCAAGATTGAGCCATAGCAAGCCCATTGGAATTATTGCCACACCCAAGATTATGACCATCCTTTGAAGGGAAAGAGCCAGAAGATCCCAATTTTTGTTTCCATAGGCTTGGCTACACACAGGCTCAAGCCCTGAGGCAAGACCCACTAAGACTGAGTAGCCAGTGATGTTTGTGAAGCCTATGGACAGTGCACCTCCTGCTAGCTCCACACTCCCAAGCCTCCCTAGAAAAACCACTGACACTACAGCTCGGAGAAACACCAGACAGTTCATGCCTGTTATGGGCAAGGCCATGCCCCATAGCTCTCTTAGCTCTTCCAACACCTGTGCATATATGCATATATCGTCAACCAAACAAAGAAACTCCTGTGCATATATGCATATATCGTCAACCAAACAAAGAAACTCCTGTGCATATATGCATATATCGTCAACCAAACAAAGAAACTCCTGTGCATATATGCATATATCGTCAACCAAACAAAGAAACTCAGCTCCGTACACCCATAAGTGATGCAAGCTCTTTATAAATCTAATATACATAATCATAAGTAACTCAACTTGAACAAGTAAATCAAGTAACAATACTTTCCAAAATTTATATGCATATGGGTTGTTTTGATTCAACAATGAAAATTTGTTTAAAGAGAGGAAATCTAGAATTAGTACCTGGGAAGCACAGGGGAACTTGTGGGAATAAATATCTACATCTTTATCTCCCATTTAGTTTCTTTCTTTTTTGTTGATGTATGTTTCCTAGCTTAATTAGCTACAAGAAGTCAAAAACAAGAAAAAACAAATGTTGAACCATCAAACAATTAGTACTAGAGGTGCAGGAATCAGAAAAGAAAACTCACTTCGTTGTCTTCGTCAATCTGTTTGCTTTGCAACCCGAAGAGGCAAAGGGAAAGGGTTATTAAAATGCAGAATGAGAGGGCCAAGAAATTAGTAATTTCCGTTCTGTTTGTTGATATGAAATTTGGAAAGTGAAAGAGGAGGGCAGGCTATATTGGCGGCTAGAGACAGACTAGTACTCAGTAGTCAGTGGGTGGTTTTTAAAGCAGAGGACAGATTTGACCAAAAAAAAAAACAGTAGAGGACAGAGACACTGAGAATGAAAGGCGGAGGCAGAGAGGCGCAGAGGGGCAGTCCCATTTTTAAAGCCTTTCCCCATACAGTCCTAATTATAGTTGCATAAAAAGAAACCAAGAGACTTCTGTGACAACTGAATTCAATTCAATTCCAATGAATTCAATTAATAATTTACAGAGAGAGGGGTATGGAAACCGGGTTTGATCACTGGCGTGTTAATATTTTTGACATTTTACAAAAAAAGAGAAATTAACCATGAGTATGAATATGGTGAAAGAGATAAAAATAAATATGAAACAAATATATATAAAATGAAATCTAAAAACTAGTTTTTGGCTTTTATTTTTTGTAAAACTAATATTTTTTTACTTTCACTTTCTAATTTTTGTTTTAATTATTCTTCATTTCTGTCGGGATCGATAATTTGGGATCATAAAATATCTAAAAATTGTAGAGTTTCCACGTGACCCATAATTCTCATAATTACCCTCAATAAAGGCATTAACGGCATTTAAAATCCATTCATTAATTAAATATATTAATTAATAGGATTTATGCTCAATAATAAATAATCTTCTTGAGAATTATTTGTTATTACTAAAAGCTAGGCTAATAGGTAATTATTTACAAGAAGAATTACTTATTTATTGCAATTCATTTCAACCAACCAGACACTCCGGTGACTCCTAGATCTTTACTATAAACAGTAGGCCTCTCATCACTTCCCTGGTACACAATAATTATTCATATTTTTATTCAGTTGGTTTATTCCCTCAATTAAACTAACTTAGTCATCAAAGTGTTCTTGGATGAACCCCCACATCTCAAGATTCAACCTTAATGTTGTTGTATCTTTTCTTGTGTGTAGGGGTCGAGAAGGAATTTAAGATCCGGATAATTTCTATATCAATAGCGGGTGCCTTTCAGTGAAAGCCGATTTGAGAAATATTCAAAGCGTGCTCTCTACTTTTTCTCAAAAACACTACCTTTGTTCATCGTTCTTCATTCTTCATTCTTCTTCATGATAAGAACACGAACAACAACTCGGTCAAACGAGATTGCCACCTCCGTCGCAGCTCTGGGAGACAACAGACCGTTCAAAACCGGTGCCGCAACCGATGGCTTCAAGGCCATTCGTATCTTCACCGACCCTTGGCCTTGGTGTCATCACCTTGCTAACGGCACTAGGTCCCGACGAACCTTCTGGGGGTCAATCCCTTCCCTTGTTTGGAGCCATAGTGACCACCTTTCAGCACACTGACGGATGATTGGCGGGAGAGGCATCCAGACAAGTTCCAAATTGGTTCCCCACTAGTGTGGACCTTCAGACGCTTTTGGATGAACCACGAAACGAACAAGGGCAGAAGATGAAAGACATGGCGCAACGCGCCGATGACGGAATGTGGGGTGGGAATCTTGACACGTCATGCGTCAAACGTGTGCATCTTGACATTCACCCCTTAAAAAAAACTTGACTCGACAAGTTGGACACCTGAGCAGTCAAGTCCAGGTATAATTGAAGCTCCTACAATAATTGCTGTGAGAGCGAGGAGCATCCGCGTAATCGAGAGGTGAGCCATGTTGGGCGAAAGGCAGGAAGATGTTTCTAGGCATCCCAGCAAGGAACATATCATGTGGCTGACATTGTCCCGAGACACGTCATTTAGCGACTCAGGAGTGGAGAGTCATACCCGCGAAGTTAGAAATGGGCAACGTTCAAGGGCATCGGCTCAAGAGAATCTTGGGGACGTGTTGGAGCGCTATCGCATATTGGACTTCCACACGAAGGCCAAACGTGACTAGAAAACTACCTACGGAGGTGTACTCACTCCAATGGGCGCGTTAGAGGTGCCTCAAGCCGTTGTAAGTATCGCAGTGTGAAGGACGAGGTGTACTCACCTACGCACTTGGACGCGTTGGAAACCATGACTCATGGCAGTCGACGTCACCCAAGGCATTGCCTCTCCTCTTGGCGATGGGCTCCTAAAGCTAATGATGTGCACAAAATGTTGGAACAACGCCTCCGAGGGGTCCAACGTGATGGAGAGTTGGAAGATGACCTTCGTCATCAAATCCCAACGTCCTTAACTTCTCCCTTTGTAAAGGATATTAAGGAAGAGCTGTTCCCACAAAGGTTCACGACCCTGAACTTCAATAAGTTCAAGGGGACCACTTATGCAGTTAAACATTGAGATTATTACCGCGGTATAATGGTGCCTCATAGGCACAACGATGCACTCATGTGCAAGGTTTTTCTGGTCTCCTTGCAAGGCCAAGCCATGACACGGTTTAATCATCTCCCCCGGAGATCGATCGCCTATTTCGAGGAATTGACCTTGGCATTAGTTAAGGAGTACTCACAACTTTGCACCGTCGAGGTTAAGGATAATCACCTCTTTACAATTTGAAAAAGGTTGAATGAAACCCTCCGACAGTAGATTTGGAGGTACTACAAGAAGAACTATCGCATTGTGAGCTGGAGTGACCTTGTCGCTACTATAGATTTCAAACAGGGGCTTCATTAACATAGCCAGCTTTATAGCGACATTGTTGTGAACAATGCTCGCAATCTCAAAAAGTTGTTATCCCTGGCAGAGTGACATGCTTGCTGGAAAGATGAGAAGAACGTGACACAAGCTACGGACCATGCTAGATCGGCCAAGTGAGCACCCAAGGCATTGGCGCTACCTAGGGGTGACCCCAATCCTGAGGTAACGCCCAAGAAGACTAACAAGCCCAAGTTGAATCAATCTTCCAACTTCCCAGCCACCGAGAGACCTGATAGCAACTCTTGGTGCCCATCCACTGAATCTACCTTGAAATCAAGGACAAACCTGGGTTCGCGAAGCTAGCACCTGTCAAAGGTGATCAGGAAAAGGCTGAGAAAAGTAGGTGGTGTACCTATCACAACTATTATGGTCACACCATTAATACGTGCAACACCTTTTACAGGTAACTGGAAAATCTCATCAAGGAAGGGCATTGCACTGAGTATCTTATCGACAAGGCTACAGAGCGTCTCGGCAATGGAAGCTCTCAGGAGCTTACTCTAAAGGTGATGCATGTCAATGCCATAATAACCGAATAAGGCCCTTTTCATTTTGTGTTGTAGAGTTATGTACTTTACATGCAAACCTTCAGCAAAAATCATTTAGTTATTTAAAATGTTACATAGACAAATTTTTTATAACTTGGGAAATTACAAAGCCTTTTTCTGAGAAGCAAAATCTTTCCTCGAAGTTAATTCAAAGCCTTTTTTCGAAAGGAAAAACAAAGCAGTTTTCTAAAGGCAAAGTAAAGCCCTCCCCCGAGAGGCAAGTTGATTCAAAACCACAACGTGAATGCCTATCACTACAATGGGGGCATTTGAAAGACTAAAAACCCTTCCTCTTTGCAGATTGCAAGGCCAACATCTAAGGAACTTAGAAAAAATCCCCACGGTATAAAAGTTTGAAGGAAGGAAGCCATATGCAAATATCCAGCACTGTAGACGTCACTTTGTAGACCTGTCACATATTCACTACTCATAACTACTCAGTGAGGCCAAGAGAGTTTGAAAGCTACAGATGCCAGATTTCTAGCCAATGGATGTTAATTCCGAGTTGTAACGAATCTGAGATGAGCGTTTTAGTACGCGGAGGTCGACTGCATGATTCTGTTTTTGAGATTGGATTGCAATTTGACCTATGGACTCAATACTTGTTCCCTCGGACAAAGCCCTACAACATTGGAAATATATTGGAAATATATGAAAGTTAACTTCCAAACCCAATTAACAGAAGTGGATTCTAAATTATAATGAATCCTCTATGACCATTTTGGTACACAAAGGTCAAATTGTGCAACCCAACTTACATAAGTGGATTTGGACTTGTGTGGAATTCTCTACAACCGTCCAAATTAGCGAAGGTCAAAAATGTTATTCAACGCACACAACCTAGCTACGATTTGACCGCTAAGTCTTAATACCCATTCCCTCAAATGAAGCCTAGTGGCACCAGAAAGCTACAGATGTTAGTTCCCAAATCTAACTTACAGAAGTGAGTTTGGACTTCCGACGAATCACCATCAAGCATTCTAGTGCATGGAGGTTGAGAACGAAGCCCTCCCTTAAAGGCAACTCAATGCCTTCCTCCGGGAAGCATCCAAGCCTTTCTTTGGAATGCATCCAACCCTTTCTTTGGAAAGCACTTAAGCCTTCCTCCGGGAAGCACCCAAGTCTTCCTCAGGAAAGCATCCATGCTTTCTTTCGGGGAAGCAGCCAAACCTTTCTCCGGAAAGCACTTAACCCTTCCACCGGGAAGCATCAAAGTGTTCCTCTGGGAAGCATCCAAGCCTTTCTCGGGAAAGCATTTAAGCCTTTCTCCGGAAAGCACTTAAGCCTTTCTCCGGAAAGCACTTAAGCCTTCCTTTGGGAAGCATCAAAGACTTCCTCTGGGAAGCATCCAAGTCTTCCTCTATGAAGCATCCATGCCTTCCTCTATGAAGTATCAAGCCTTCCTACGGTAAACACCCAAGCCTTTCTTCGGAATGCACTTAAGGCTTCCTCTGGGAAGCATCAAAGCATTCCTCTGGGAAGCATCAAAGCCTTCCTCTAGGAAGCATCTAAGCTATTCAGTCATTATTTCATACATCTTTTAAATGCCATTCAACCCTTTTTACTTGTCTTTTGACTAATCACGTGTAATCCATAGTAGAAAATGATCAATTTTGTGAGGCTTGTGCAGATTTGAAAAGATAGGTTAATTATGAGAACAATGCAAAAAGAATGGCTTAATTCAGATTTGTAACGCAAGAGATGTCTCAAGTTGAGGTTCAGGTCCTGTGAAGGCCCTACACAAAGTCTTGGTTCCTGCTAGGGCACGCCAAGATCAAGCCTAGGACATGCCCTAAATCGTGTCCCGGAGACATGTCATACGGCCTAATTCGAGCCCCAGACGAGCCTTGCAGCATTTCCCTGACACGACCCTCATACATCTTATCCGAGCCCTAATCCATGACCAGACGTGTCCTTGAGGAGCCCTTGCTGCGCCCTAAGTCGAGTCCGCTGACACGTAAAGGTGAGTCCCTGACGATCCCCTCAGAAGTCCCTGATGTGTCCCTCTGCACCCAAATTCATGTCAGGACGTGTCCCGTGACACGTCCCTGGTCCTCCAGAAGACAAGCCATCGGCGTGCTAAAGGCATGCTAGATAGAGGCCGGTGACATGTCTTTGGACATGCCCGGGTAGGTCCATTTGAGTCATCACCTAGCCATCGATGGAAGCAAGCAAGACAGAAGCCAAAACTGAACTTAAAATGGTGTTTTCAAGCCAATGAGATGATAAGGAGCGCCCAGAACTGGCCAAGACCTATCCATGGCCTGTTATGCCCTAAAGGACCTCGCCAGCGCCCTAATTTGAGCCAGATTGGGCTCCCGAATGTTCCACTTAGTTTTTACCAGGACAAAAGCCCATAACCAAGCTAGATACATAATGTGGATATGAGAAAAGTGGTTTGACCTAGCAGATTATACGCAGGACCTGCCCAAGGTACGTTGTGCACTATTTTGAGCCCCAAGGGTGCCACGATGAAGTCATGCCGTGTCATTGGTGTCTAGGGTTGGCCCAACCCATTCCTACACGTCCTGGCAACATTAAGAGGCTCCCAGATGATGTCTTTCTACACAAGAAATCACAGAGCTAGTTGGAGAAGGATTGCCGCCCTTGAAGATTCCTTGCCGCTCAAGGAAAGCCAAAATCCCTACCTTTTAGGGATGTGTCCCTGCCAAACTAGGATGGCAGTTTTAAAGTCAATTTTTAATTAGGTTTTTGACCTATTGTATCTCCTAACTTTCAGGGGTTTGAGTGGCCTATGTAAGGGACCCTAAACCTCACGGGTGAGGACCCTTAGAACCCTAGCCACACTTTTCATTGCAATTTCCAGTTTTCAGCTTTAAACAATTTTGTTTCAGTTTTGACAGAGAGAGCTAAGTGTGGAGATCCTTGGAGCAGTGTTTGCGTGTCCTCAAGTCTTCATTGTCTTTCTTTCTTTCGTACTTTACTTTATTGCAATTATGAATTCCATTATGCTTTGCTTTTCAATTATACGTGAGTAGTTCTTTATAGGATTAGGGTTGCTTGAAGCCCTAATCATGAGAGTCGTTTGATATGATTTTGGCCCTTGATTTATATTGCTATGAATACTGGATATAGTTGTGATTACTGCGCTTAATCTATGTTTATGTTTATGAGTTTGACCTGCTTATTTGCATGAACTATTGATGAATGATTGCTTGTTGGATTGGTAATCTTGTTGTAATTGTTTGGCATCAAGGGTAGTGGCTTTACATCTTACCTGTAATTCAACTATTGAAAACCTAGGACTGCACATCACTTTTCTAGGGATAGTGCGGTGTCATTAAATTCTCTTTGTACTTCATGCATCATCTTAACATAATTTGATAGACGTTCTAGGTACTCATCCAGCTTAGAACAAGCTAAGTAAGAGAGAATAATATAGGTGGAGTGGGCCTTAGTTGGACCTTTGTATGGGCATCATATTCAGAAGTTTCATAGTCTTGGAAATCATGCTAAGGACTTAATTGGTTAGCGGTGGATAGTTGGACTTAGTTCGCCTTAGTTAATCAATAAATCAAATCATCACTTTTGCTGCATTTAATTTACTTACATCTTTAATTCCTCGTTTTAATTTCCCCCACCCCTTGCCATGTCTTAGTGTCCTTTGCTTTCTTTTATTGTTTTTGAGTCTTTTGCTTGAGTTAATTGAATCTGAATTCTTAGTGGTTTAAATCGTTAAACAAGTCCTCGAGGGATCGATCTTTGCTTGCCATTATATTATCTTAACCGATTTTGTATACTTGCAAAGATATAACTGGATAGAATAGGCTTCATTATTGTTGCTTGTTTTATTTCCTATCACAAGCCTTTCTCCTGAAAACACTTAAGCCTTCCTCCTGGAAACATCAAAGCCTTCCTTCGGGAAGCATCCAAGCCTTTCCCCGGAAAGCACTTAAGCTTTCCTATAGGAAACATCAAAGCCTTCCTCTTCGAAGCATCCAAGTCTTCCTCCGGGAATCATCCAAGCCTTCCTCCGGGATGCACCCAAGCCTTCTGCCATAGAAGCACTTATACCTTTCTTCAGAAAGAAATTAAGCCTTTTTCCAAAGAAGCACTTAAGCCTTTCCCCGGAAAGCAATTAAGCCTTCTTCCATAGAAGCACTTAAGCCTTTCTTCGGAAGCCAATTAAGCCTTCTTCCAACAAAGAATCTAAGCCTTCCTCATGTAATTAACCCTTCTTCCTAAGAAGCACTTAAGCCTTTCTCCATAAAGCACTCAAGCCTTCTTCTAAAGAAGCTTCTAAGCCTTCCACCGTGAAGAAATTAATCCTTCTTCCTAAGAAGAACTTAAGCCTTTCTCCCGAAAGCATTCAAGTCTTATTGCATAGAAGCATCTAAGCCATCCTCTGCCAAGCAATTAAGCCTTCTTCCTAAGAAGCAATTAAGCCTTCTTCCTAAGAAGCAATTAAGCCTACTTCCTGAGAAGCAATTAAGCCTTCTTCCTAAGAAACAATTAAGCATTTCTCTAGAAAGTACTCAAGCCTTCTTCGAAAGAACCATCTAAACCTTCCTCCGCGAAGCAAATAAGCCATCTTCCTAAGAAGCACTTAAGCCTTTCTTTGGAAAGCATTCAAGCCTTCTTTCATAGAACCATCTAAGCCTTCTTCTACGAAGCAATTAATATTCCATCTTCTAAATAAGCACTTATGCCTTTCTCCGGAAGGCTTCAAGCCTCTTCCATAGAAACACTTAAGCCTTCCTTCGTGAAGCAATTAACCCTTCCTCCGTGAAGCAATTAACCCTTCTTCCAAAGAAGCACTTAAACCTTTCACTGGAAAGCAAGCCAAAGCTCTCTTCTGAAAGGCAAAGTGCTAACTTCAGGCAAGTTAAATCAAAAGCCCCACATTGAGGAGTGATAGAAGAAATACTGAACACAATATTTATGAACTTTATTTCTTCTAAGTATAACTTTGCAAGTGCACAAAATCGTTGGAGATATTATAATGACAAGCAAAGGTCGATCCCTCAAGGACTTGTTCAACGATTAACCCAATTAAGTTCAGATTTGTTAACTTATAGAAAAAAACACACACACACACAGGGGAGGTTTTATGAATGAGAGTTGAAAATTAAAGACAAGTGAATCAAAGTGCAGAAAATAACAATGCAAGAATGAAATATTGATTGATTATTAACTAAGGCAAATTAAGGCTTACTATCCACTCTAACCAATTATAGTCCTTAACCAGATTTTCTTGACCTAATTACTATGCAACTTCTGAATTAAGTGCCCATGCAAAGGTCCCGATGGTTGGCCCACTCCACATATATTATTCTCTCTTACTTGGCATGTTCTAAGCATGATGTGCACTCTAGAACGTCTATCACCTACCAGTTAACATGATGCATGAAGTACAAAGAGAATTTAATGACACTACACTAGCCTAGAAAAGTGATGTGCATTCCTAGAGCGTTGTGAATTCTGACTACAAGATTGTTTCTTAACCTCAACCTCTTGATGCTCATGAATTACAAGATGATATAGTGGTTACTCAAACAATTCCATCAATAAGTTATGCAAACAAGGTAGCAAAACTCATAGGCATAAAGGAATGGCAGTTAAAGCAGTAATCAGAGTTATTCAACATGCATAGCAATCAAAATCAAGAGCCAAAATCTAATTAACAAACTAACATGGTTAGGGCTTCAAGCAGCCCTAATCCTAACAAAAAATACTCACGCATAACTTGTAAGGACCCTTCCCGAATTTTCCCTCGAAACCCGGAAAGAACCCTTATCCCGTATGACAGCTCTTTACTTCAAAATTTAACCACCAGAAATGCCCTTTGTTCTGGAATAATTTTTGTTAAACCTTACAGGGTTCCCGACAAAACCTCTGTACTTACTGATCACTCCTACTTGTCAGACGCAGGATAGTATACAGGTCGGAGCCATGACCTCGGAATAGTGGTGGTTCAAATAGAAACACCCTCTGACACCAAAGTCGGTAGGTCAGACACTGCTGACATCTCTACTGGAATACCACAAGACAACAGACTAGTCAAATACTTGTGAACCAACCATAATTCGTCCCTCTGGGTCACCGCCCACACCAACCCACAGACCCGGCTGACGAAGTATTTTCATAGGTTGATTAAGCCCATGACAATTGTCGTCTGGTTCATATTAGAGCCGGATATATCCTCGGCTATCATATCGTATCATCAGCCGGTATAACCTTCGGCTATCATTACATATCAGTCGGCATATCTTTCGACTATCATATCCCTAGCCACCAGGGTATCCCTTGGGGTGTGCTAGTCATGTATCATATCATATCAGTCGGCATATATCTCGACTATCATATCATATCAGTCGGCATCTCTCGACTATCATAACATATCAGTCGGCATCTCTCGACTATCATATCCCTAGCCACCAGGGTATCCCTTGGGGTGTGCTAGTCATGTATCATATCATATCAGTCGGCATATATCTCGACTATCATATCATATCAGTCGGCATCTCTCGACTATCATAACATATCAGTCGGCATCTCTCGACTATCATATCCCTAGCCACCAGGGTATCCCTTGGGGTGTACTAGTCATGTATCATATCATATCAGTCGACATATATCTCGACTATCATATCATATCAGTCAGCATCTCTCGACTATCATAACATATCAGTTGGCATCTCTCGACTATCATATCCCTAGCCACCAGGGTATCCCTTGGGGTGTGCTAGTCATGTATCATATCATATCAGTCGGCATATATCTCGACTATCATATCATATCAGTCGGCATCTCTCGACTATCATAACATATCAGTCGGCATCTCTCGACTATCATATCCCTAGCCACCAGGGTATCCCTTGGGGTGTGCTAGTCATGTATCATATCATATCAGTCGGCATATATCTCGACTATCATATCATATCATATCAGTCGGTAAGTATCCTCGACCATCGTATCATATCATATCAGTCGGTAAGTATCCTCGACCATCATATCATATCATATCAGTCGGTAAGTATCCTCGACCATCATATCATATCATATCAGTCGGTAAGTATCCTCGACCATCATATCATATCATATCAGTCGGTAAGTATCCTTGACCATCATATCCTATCATATCAGTCGGTAAGTATCCTCGACCATCATATCATATCATATCAGTCGGTAAGTATCCTCGACCATCATATCATATCATATCATTATATTGGAGGTTCACCGGGTTCACCGCTAATAACGGATCCTCGTCCCCAGTCCTAGCCTCCCACAAATCAATGTTTATCTTGGAGGTTCATCGGGTTCACCACTAATAACGGATCCTCGTCCCGAGTCCTAGCCTCCCACAAATCAATGTTTATCTTGGAGGTTCATCGGGTTCACCGTTAATAACGGATCCTCATCCCGAGTCCTAGCCTCCCTCACATATAACCAAATCCGATAAACTCATACAACATGGTCAAAACCCAAATCATTGACTCAATAATTTCCACGTCAAACGTTGTCAAAATCGAGTCCAAAACCATGATATTTCTCAAATCACACTTTAATCAAAGTAGTGGAAAACATATATCCAGTAATCATTTCTAAATGTCCAGGAAATCATTGCTACAATACATAACAATATGTAAACAAAGATACATTGATGCATGCATTACAGTTTATAAGCAACAGTCCACTCACATACATCAACCAACCCTTAATTCATGGACGCTCTAGCCCAAGCAACACATGCACAATAACGACCCAACTACTTTGACTTCCCGAGCTCAAAACCCGCTAATATGGTCAATCATTACCGCTGGGATTGCACAAAACAACCTCTAAATGACGTCTGATCAACCTAAAACCTGTACCAACAGATTCGGAACGTCGAAACTAGTTACCACGCGTCGCCGTGACCTCAATCTCGGCTCCACGCGCCGCCACGCGTCGCCGGAAGGTCGGCACATGCGCCCACGCGCTCTCACGCGCCGGTCACGCGCCTGCTACAGTGTTCACGCGCCTGGACCGGTCCAACCCGGTCCGGCTCAACCTGACCCGGTCCAACTCGACCCGATCGATTCAACTCGACCCGACCGATTCACTCGACCCGACCGGTTCACTCAACCCGACCGGTCACCGGTGACTCGCCGGAGAAGACGACCGGACTGCCGTCACTATCGCCGGAGGCTGGCCGGAGAAGATGACCGGACCGCCACCTCCGCCGCCGTCTGGTTCGCCGGAATCCGCCATTTCCGACCGAAATTCCAAGCTTTACAACTTCCTCAAAACTCAACCGTTTTACACAAATTTTACGTCTAAATCTATCTACTCAAACCCAGGAATCCAAATATAACCTCAAAACATCAAAAACGTACCTATATAAGCCGGAAAATCGATCGAAAGATCCGAAACTTCCTTTACTCGGCTCGGCTTCCACCGTGGTCCTCTCCTTCGATGGTTGGTACGGTTGTGATCGTGGGAAGGAGTAGAATACGATTAGTTGATCCAAATAGGAAGTTAAAGCCTTGAATCCAACGTTGACTTTTGGTTTCTCTTTTGGTTTTTCGCACGGTTTGGTTCAATGGTTTCGGTGTGTTTGTGTTATCCTTGTTACAGAGAGAGTGAGTGAATTGATAAGGAGATGAAGATGAAATGAAGTTGTACAATAATTGAGGTTAAAATATCTCCCCTCCATGGCAAATTACCAAAATGTCCTTGCACATCTAGACCCACAACTTCCGTATAAGAACTCTGTTTCCTGCGTGCCGCCTGTCTACGAACTCATGAGTTCGAGACCTACGCAACGGTACCCGAAACACCACCAAAAGTGTCTCGAAACAAAACTTGATTTCCATGCCCTTTACCGACCAAGGGTAAAATCGTCATTTTAAAAAAATTAATTTCATAAACCCAATTATTAAAATTCCGGGTTGTTACATAACTGGGATTAAAACAGATATAATTGAATTCATAATTAAATTGCAATAATAAAGATAAGGTTACATAAGAGATTGTTGAAGAACATGCACAGCAGAGCCACGGTAGAGCCTTCCTCTCCAAGCTACACGCCTAATAATATGTGTGTAAAATATTATCTCTAAAAATATGGTCTCTCCAAAACACTGAACAAAGGCTCCCTTTCATAGACAAAGGGAAAACCTTGTCCTATAAGGATTGGTAAACCTTGTCCTATAAGGATTGGTAAACCTTGTCCTATAAGGATTGGTAAACCTTGTCCTATAAGGATTGGTAAACCTTGTCCTATAAGGATTGGCAAAACCTTATCCTAGAATGTTCTGAATAGTTATTGTACTTCTAATTAATTACAAAGTCCTTAAAATCTATTAGAACCAATGAGAGCACAGTTGGGAGTGTGAATGCAAGCTGGCCAGTGGGAACACAAGCTGGCCGCGGGCAGCCGGCGGTCTTCCCGTGGTTTAGAACTTGGCTTTTGGAATGTCTTCGTCATAGGGGCCTGGGACTGCGCTTTCAAGGCACACCATGAGTATAGTAAAAGGGTATCTTTGCTCAGGCTAGGTGCAAAGGCTGTCAGGCTTAATGCAGAGGAGGAACTGTGATCCACCTCTGACGGAATAGGAACCCGGGTATAGGCGCAGAGGCTGGGTTCGGTTGGGAAGTTCTTGTGACATGTACTCGACATGTCTTGGCATGACCTTGGTACTTCTAGGACATGAACTTGATGTCATGAGACACAGGTTTGGGACCCGGATGGCATGATCTGAGGTACTTGGCCAAGGACTCAAAATAGGCGCACTGGCGCCTGGTGCACTCAGGACCCAATTCTGGACCTGATATTAAAATGAGGACATCTCGTTCATATGAACTCCGATTTGAGTCATTTTTTTCGCGTTCTTGTCAGAATTTACCTATCTTTGCCAATCTGTACAAGTCTCACAAGATTGATCATTTTCTACTATTGATGGCACAAAATCATTCAAAAGAGATGTAAGAGAGGCATATAAAGACATCAAAATGATGCATAAATAATGACTGATCAAATACCCCCAAACCTATCTTTTGCTAGTCCAAGAGCAAAACAAACTTTAACAAAATGAAAAGGCTCGATCTTAGTTAAGATAGAACATTTAAACCCCTAGGTTCACCTAGTAGGAGGAGTTTTGTCTCCTGAGGGTTATAGCAGGACGAAACCCACAAACGTTTTACTTAGACAAAAAGGTGCTAGAGATAGTACTTTTAACAAGCTAATAAGAATCAAAGTAAGTAGACATGTTTTGCAGAACTAAAAGGAATGCCATAGCCGTGAGTGTCATGTGAAGGTGTACGTGTATAAGTGCCAAAATTTCGAGTGATCATGTTTGAACAACTTCATCTAAGTGCCCTAGAAATATTTCGCCTCGACTCTAATACTCACTAGGCAACTCTCAGTTCACACAAGAATCCTAGGCTTTCACTCTTTTCAAGCATATGTGATGAGTTTATGTTATGAAATTCAAATTTAATCACATATGATTAATAATGAAGAATAGCACTTTATGGAATTAAAGATCTCATGAAAGGAATTGAACTTTAAGAACATAGATACATACCTTAATCCTCTGCATTATTGTCCATAAGATCAGTAAGGTCTTCTTTTTTCGGTTGTAATGGGGCTAAGCTTAGGGTTTTTAGGAAGGAAGGATTGGATTCAAAGAACCTGAGTTGTGCCAAGGCATGAGAAGTCATGACTTGAACTTGGAATTTCTGAACTGAATCCTTTCTTAAGGCCCACGACATGTTGCTTTCTTGATGGCTTATTTTGAGCCTCTTGTAGCTTATTTTGAGGCTCTTGGCTCACTTGGCTTAATTTACTTTGTTTTTCACGTTTTATCTTTTTTTTTTCTTTTCTTCTCAACGTTTCTTTCTTTCTTTTGATTTCTTTATTTTTTCTGTTCGTTCTTTTGAATTGAATTGCACCAAGATCATGCAATGATTTCCTCAAACTTTCGTGCAGCTTGCAACTTGTAAAGCTTTTCTTTACTTTTGAACTTTGAATTGACGACAATGTCCTTTGAATTGGGCAGCATCTTCTTTCACCTCTCATTCTCACCATGAATCTCATTTAAGGCAACCTTAGCACAACTGAGGTTATAGGGTATGGCTGTGATGAATGGCTAAGTATTTCGGTTAGGGTATACTTTGGGTGATGAAAGAAAAGGCCGAGTGTTTGGCTTCAAAATTGGCTTAGGGAGCATGCAATAGGGTAGGATAAAGCCTTTAGAGGTTAAAGCATACATAGCCTACATCACTTCTTATGGCAAACCACACATTAAATCAAGAGTATCTAAATGATGTTAGTTCTTTAAAATTCAATGATGTAATGAGATCAACAATTAAGAATAAAAGCGATGAGTGTTTAAGAGTAGAAACAAGTATATCCCTCAGAAAGAATGGCATTTAGGATCAAAGATCTCACAGGGTAGTCTCCACTAATTTTCTAAGGTTCACTCAAATTCAGTTATTTCGTTCACTTAATCACTTAAAACATGGCAATGTGAAGTGAAAATTATGAACTACTTGACCATGGCATGACTCTTAGTAAGGCTAAGACAGTTAAATTAGCATATACATCCCTATTAACAAGTTATCAACTATTCAAAAGCAAAAAAAATTATGTAACTAACTAAACACAAGAGAAAACTAAGGCTGAAAATTCAAAAGTCCTGATCGTGTATCACCCCCAAACCTACTTGTTTCTATATGCAAAATTTTAAATTTAAATCCACACCCCCAAACCTAAACTGAACATTTTCCTCAATGTGATAAGCATTAAGCATGACAACAGTAGAAATGTTTGAGATACATAACGGGCAGAAACAGAAAAGGAAGTGAGAAATACAAACCAGGGCTAGGCTGCCTCCTAGGAGCGCTTTATTTAGCGTCTAGGCAAGACGGGGCTGGCATGCTAGGCATTTGATGCTGTGCCCTGGATTTCAGCATCAACATGGAATCGATTATGAGCCTCTTGCTGTAGAATCTGCGCTGCATCATGGAGAAAAAAGTTAGAAAAACATAAAGGAATCCACCGATGAGAACGTAACTTATCGGGAAAGAGATTGAGGAGTGATTTGAATGAGAGCAGTTTCTGTCCACTCTTGAATGTTTTCTTTGGACAATGCTCGTGGGGGAACAGCTTTGGTGGTGCCTTGTACGTTCTAGACTTCATCCTTGGTCCCTTCCGTTGATTTTTCCTTTGGAACTTGAAGAGGGGGACCAAGTTGAGGGCCTTTAGCATATTCTTGGTGTTGTATGGTGGAATCTGCACAGGAAAAGTCCAATAGTATTAGGAGGTAAATCTGAATTCAAATCCAAGTTTGCCTTATTAAATTGAAAGTTAAGTGTTTCAGGATGGAGTTGAGAAGGCGCATTGAATTTCAAAACCGGATCCTTGTCCGTGGCCATGGGCTAGTCCTTGGGTTCTGCCGTGGATGTGTCTTGAAGCATGGCCGCAGTGTTGCGCTTCTCAGATGCACGCTGGGAAGGTTCTGGTGCAGCGGCTAAGGACTTGCCCTGCAGTGAATCTGTTGGCGCAGCTTGGCGTGTTGAAAGCGTGCCCTAGATATTTCCAAGTTCTATGGCGCTAGGCTGGGGCTGCGGCAGGGCATTTGGCGAGTCCTGGGACTCAGCAGAAACCTGGGTTTGTAGCAGGGCAGTAGGCAGAACGTGGTCATGGCTGTGGGACACGGCTTGGGGCAGTGCGTTGCTACTGGGCAGCACATAGGGCAGGGGCATGGGTTTGACCTGGATGTCCTTGTCACCATCATCCGCCCTATTCTCTTCCTCCCAGTTTTCTTCCATTTCACTTTCCAATCTGTTAGTGCAAGGCAATGAGGTATAGTTAGACATGAAATCAGAATAAAAAACATTATAAAAGGAAGAGTATACTGGAGGGTATGAATTGGGTGCGTCCCACTGCTCAATCTGAGCAGAATCTGGAGACACTGTCACGGCATGGCCTTCGGCAGAATTCATTGCATCCATGGCAAGCACCTGTCGAAGTGTTAGCTTGGTGGTGTCCTCATTATGCTCTTCATCTGTGTGATGGTTCTAATTACAAGCCTCCATGCTTTGTATCCTGGTCCACAAAGAAGGTTGGGTGGACTTTGCGGCCTCCATGGCAAACACTTGTCGAAGTGTTGGCTTGATGATAGCTTCACCATGATCATCATTCCTGGCCTCACTTGGTGGAGAATATGCCCTTTCTTCAGTTTGGCGTACGTCGAACTCAAACACCCTCTTGCTCTTTTCCAGTATCTCCTCCAAGTGCTGGCTTTACTCTCGTTGTTGTTCACAAAAAGCTGCCATGCATTGATTACGAGCCTCCATGCATTGCACCATGGCCCTCAGCGAAGGTAGGAGGTCAAGAGTGGGTTTGTAGTGAGGAACTATTTTCGGGGAGTTCCATGTGAAATTAGGCTGCTGGCACCATCCTAGGTTGTCTGGTTCTGGGTGTTCCTGATAATGGAATTCCGGCTGATTGCTCAACCCCTGATTGAATGAAGTTGGGTATGGATTGTTCCAAGCTCCCGTCTCCATGTATGGATAATTCAATGGTCCCATATCCATGTATGAGTTGTTTATATGTACATGAGAAAGATGACAAACAAAGTTAGTAAACAATCTAAATAAAATCTAAATAGTTAAGGTACAAAATTAAGTTAACTAAATCTGAATTAATGGGCACCGTTGAGGGACAAGTCCCCACCAACGGCGCCAATAACTTGATAGAAGAAATACTTAACACAATATTTATGAACTTTATTTCTTCTAAGTATAACTTTGCAAGTGCACAAAATCGTTAGAGATAGTATAATGACAAGCAAAGGTCGATCCCTCAAGGACTTGTTCAACGATTAACCCAATTAAGTTCATATTTGTTAACTTATAGGAAAACACACACACGCACACACACCGGGGGGGTTTTATGAATGAGAGTTGAAAATTAAAGACAAGTGAATCAACGTGCAGAAAATAAAAATGCAAGATTGAAAGATTGATTGATTATTAACTAAGGCGAATTAAGGCTTACTATCCACTCTAACCAATTATAGTCCTTAACCAGATTTTCTTGACCTATTTACTATGCAACTTCTGAATTAAGAGCCCATGCAAAGGTCCCGATGGTTGGCCCACTCCACATATATTATTCTCTCTTACTTAGCATGTTCTAAGCATGATGTGCACTCTAGAACGTCTATCACCTACCAGTTAAGATGATGCATGAAGTACAAAGAGAATTTAATGACACTACACTATCCTAGAAAAGTGATCCTAGAGCGTTGTGAATTCCGACTACAAGATTGTTTCTTAACCTCAACCTCTTGATGCTCATGAATTACAAGATGATATAGTGGTCACTCAAGCAATTCCATCAATAAGTTATGCAAACATGGTAGGAAAGCTCATAGGCATAAAGGAATGGCAGTTAAAGCAGTAATCAGAGTTATTCAGCATGCATAACAATCAAAATCAAGAGCCAAAATCTAATTAACAAACTAACATGGTTAGGGCTTCAAGCAGCCCTAATCCTAACAAAAACTACTCACGTAAAACTGGGATTAAAACAGATATAATTAAATTCATAATTAAATTGCAATAATAAAGATAAGGTTACAGAAGAGATTGTTGAAGAATAGGCATATCAGAGCCACAGCAAAGCCACGGCAGAGCCTTCCTCTCCAAGCTCCACGCCTAATAATCTGTGTGTAAAATATTATCTCTAAAATATGGTCTCTCCAAAACACTGAACAAAGGCTCCCTTTTATAGACAAAGGGAAAACCTTGTCCTATAAGGATTGATAAACCTTGTCCTATAACGATTGGTAAAACCTTATCCTAGAATGTTCTGGAATAGTTATTGTACTTCTAATTAATTACAAAGTCCTTAAAATCTATTAGAACCAATCAGAGCAAGGTTGGGAGTTTGAATGCAAGCTGGCCAGTGGGAACACAAGCTGGATGCGGGCAGCCCGCGGTCTTCCCGTGATCAGCCCGCGGTCTTCCCGTGATCAGCCCGCGGTCTTCCCATGGTCTTCCCATGGTTTAGAACTTGGCCTTTGGAATGTCTTCGTCATAGGGGTCTGGGACTACGCTTTCAAGGCACACCATGAGTATAGTAAAAGCGCAACTTAACTCAGGCTATGTGCAAAGGCTGTCAGGCTAAACGCAGAGGAGGAACTGTGATCCACCTCTGATGGAACAGGAACCCGGGTTTAGGCGCAAAGGCTGGGCTCGGATGGGAAGTTCTTGGGACATGTACTCGACATGTCCTGGCATGACCTTGGCACTTCTAGGATATGAACTTGATGTCATGAGACACAGGTTTGGGACTCAGATGGCATGATCTGAGGTAGTTGACCAAGGACTCAAAATAGGCGCACTGGCGCTTGGCGCACTCAGGACCCAATTCAGGACCTGATATTGAAATGAGGACATCTCCTTCGTATGAACTCCGTTTTGAGTCATTCTTTTCGCGTTCTTCTCAAAATTTACCTATCTTTCCCAATATGTACAAGTCTCACAAGATTGATCATTTTCTACTATTGATGGAACGAAATCATTCAAAAGACATGTAAGAGAGACAAATAAAGACATCAAAATGATGCATAAATAATGAATGATCAAGGAGCATGACTACAATGGGGCAAATTCGATAAACTAAAAACCCTTTTCCAGCCAGTAGGTGAAGCCAATATCCAAGGCAACGTAGAAAATCCCCACTATATCTAAGTTAGGAGGAAAGGGCTAACTGCAGAATTCCAGCACCCTAAGACGTCACTTTGAATGCTCACCGTAAATTCAATACTCGTACCTACCTAATGAGATCCACGACATTGGAAAGCTACGGATGTCAAATTTCCAACCCCATCAGCGGGAATCCATTATGAGTTATAATGAATCCTGAGCCTGCTGTTTAGTACTGGAAGGTCAATTGCACGATTTTGCGCACAACACAGAGCTTCCAACCAGTGCTTAGAGTTCCATACTTGTCCCCTTGGACAAAACTCTGTTGCATTGGAAAGACGAGGAAGTCAGCTTTGAATCCCAATTAAAACAAGTAGATTTGTATTCTTAATGAATTCTCTATAGCCGTTTTGGTAGCTGAAGCTCAGAAGAACTAATGAATGGATGAGGCTAAAGTTCAAATCGACCTACAAGGCAGCACACTTGTCCTCTCGGAACTAACTTGGTGGCATTGGAAAGATACGGAAGTCAATTCCGAGAAGTAACAAAGTCTATAGAGCTAATCTAGGGCTCGTTGATCAAAACTGCCGAAAATTGAAAAAACCCTAGAACTATAAATTATCATTGAGGTAATTCCAAAAAGTTGGCGAATCACATTCCAATTTCTAAACCAACTATTTCGAAGAAATAACCTAAGCTATAGGCTAACGCAAGTCTTGAGGCATTGGAAGACCGGTCTGACATGTCGCATCTTACATGCGCCTCGCGCCTGGCCTGGCCTCACGCCGTACCTCGCGTCGCGTCGCCTTGTTCGACGGCACGCCCTATGCCTTTCCATGATACACCTTACACCATAGCGCCCCGCGCGCTTACTCTTGCCACGCCTTGTACTTGTCTCGCTCCGTGCTCATGCCACACCTCAACCATGCCACGCGCACACCTCACACACGTCACACCTCAGCCTCATCAAGTACCAGAGTTCATGCCTTTGCAAACTTCCTTGGAAGAATGCGATTTAACAAAATGTTGCCATGAGGAAAAGGATCTCGTTGTCAGATTCTCCATCTCTTGAAGTCTCTAACTCCAGTAAAATCCTAGTGCACACCACATAATGGATTTCTATCGCACTTGCCTCGGTGCTCCCACAAGGCGAGTTCTCCATGCTTCACTAAAAGCATGCCTCCATGAATATTGTTAGAATCGGCTAGAAAAATCGAGCGAGGCGCTGCTTGTATCACCAAAATTGTACTCCAACATATTCACAATCGTGTGACCTCTTGATTCATTACTTTAACTTACATATTTTAAGGAAAATGTTTTAGGATTGATTCCAATAAAACTCTGGGTAAAGTTTGTTTTAATTTTTTTAATGGAAAACTTTAGTTTAGTTCATTGGAGTACAATTCTGTAGGGTATGTTTCGATGAGGAATTTGAAGGTTACAAGGAATTTAGGCAAAATTAACTAAAAATGAGAACTTGAAAGCAACAAGGAATTTGAAAACAGCAAGGAATTTGAAAATGATACGATACAAGGCATATATAGATGGGATTTGTAAGTTACACCTATGAATGTGTTACCTTGGAAATCCCTTGTTTAGTGGTTTGTTATGTGATGTGGTGCATGTGCTTCCTTACTAGTTGCTCAAGTACCTACTCGCAATGCCTATATATTTTGTTTTTTAGTGCATATTTTAGTAATATAGGATAAATTCCTTGGAACTTTAAGTTCCTCATGCAAACACACCTTAGGGACAAAATTGTGCATGCTGAACATAGATTAAGGTAAGCATTTATGGGCATCTTCAACCACTATAGTATTTATGGGCATCACCACTTAAAGTAATACCTACCAAGAAAGAGAAAATCGCATTTAAAATTCCGAATATAGTTTGTAAGACGAATTCCAATAATAAGTCGTTTGGTTGGCCGTATAAAAATGTTGAAGATACTAAACCCTTTTTCTTTTTTCTTTTTTTATCAAAAGGGGATATCATTTATGATGAAAGAATACAGGAAAGTTTTGGGTCAAGAAAGTATGGGGGCCTCGTTAAAACTTCACTTTGAAAACCCAGCTAACCTGGAAAAATCCAGTGAGGAAAAATAGTGCCCCACCCTAATAAAAGCAGCAATACAATTGAACCTTATACTTCTAAATCTACTTCCAAAATAGGCTCCAACCATGGAGGAACGGGAGCAATCCATTGCACCCAAGTCTGCGATCGAAGGCATTCCTGCGCCAACCTGTGAGCCACTTTGTTGGCTGTTTGAGGAGTAAAAACCAGCTGGGACAGCTGCAAAGCAAGCTGCTATAATAAAGTCGCAATTTCCAACACTAGCAGCACCTCCCAACTCCAATTTTGGTTCACATCCATTGTTTTAATTATTATTATTATTTGGTTAGATTTATTCATTCATAGATAATCCAAAAATTCATACGAAAGGTAATACCATATATATCGGTTATTTTCCAATTTTACGAAAAAGTAGAAAACCGGTCCATCATCCTTCCAATCTCGTGGGAGAAAGAGATTGTGAAACATCTCTCATTAAATTCTTTTTTTAAGAATCAAACGACATCCAAGTGGCTCTTAAACAGCCCGATCCAGAAAATTCACATGGAACCTGCAACCAAGAAATTTTTGCCGACATCTAGACACTAAGCGTTGCAAAATGTTAATTGATTCAAGGCACTGGGAACTAAGTTTTTAATCCGAAGAATCATTGTTGGAAACTAATCGAATTCCAAATTTCACTAGAAAACTTTCTTAAAATAAGTCAGTAATGGTTTGGTACGAGACCACGTTTTGTCTAATTTTTCTATTGATTCACGTTTTGGTACGAGACTACGAGTTTAGAACTACCGAATTGTTGCTAAGTTACCCTTAAGCTTTAGTCTTGAGTTTTGGCTTCATAGCTTGTTTATGTTATGTTTGTTGTATCCACTTGGTTAAGTCGGTTGTATCTTTATAGTGCCAGCATCCACGGGATTGTTCACCCCCGCGCTTCACTCCAATACTAGTTATGTAGTGCCAACTTGTCCCAGAGCTCCTTGGGGACATACGGGCGACTTGGTGCTTAGCACCCAACTTTTACGTGGATGTGTACTTGAGTGAATCCATTTACATGGCATGTCACGTACACATGACTTGTATAACTGTTTAGTATACCAGTGGGGATTGTTTTGGTGTATTGTGAGTGTTTAAGGTAGCAGAGAGGTACATATTACAGTTTTAGGCTTGAGCTATCTATGAGAGTACTATTGTGAAAAGATGAAAGAGATATTGAATTTGCTAGAGTATGTTATTATTGATACTGAATCATGTATTTGTACATGGAGATTTCTAACCATTGCTACAAGTCAGGAATTAGTTACTACATTATAGGTTGTCTAACTATAAGTCACGTATTACAATAGGAAAGCTAATATAAACAGATTACCTATTCTTGATATGGAAAATATGAAAGTTTGACTTCCTAACACTCCCCCTCAAGTTGGAGAGTGGATATCCTACACTCCCAACTTGTGAACCATAGGAACAAAGATCTCTTTCCCTAAGGGCTCGGTCAAGGCATCTGCTAGCTGATGTGCAGAATTTATATATGTTGTAGCCACGTAACCATCTTGGATCTTGTCTCAAATGTAATGGCAATCAATCTCAATGTTCCTAGTTCACTCATGAAAAACTGGGTTGGCTGCAATGTGTAAGGCATCCTTGTTGTTGTAATATAGCAAATCAGATTTATGATGTGAAAGTCCCAAGTCCCTCAATCGATATCGGAGCCATGTCAACTCACAACATGCTCCCATCATTGCACGGTATTCCGCCTCAGCGGAAGAGAGTGAAACTGTCTTCTGTCGCTTCGACCTCCAAGATATCAATGAAGGTCCAAAAAAGACACAATAACCCGTAGTAGATCACCTAGTGAGTGGGCAACCTGCCCAATCTGAGTCACAGTAAGCTCTTAACTTGAAATCATTATTCGAAGAGAAGAACAGGCCTTTGCCAGGACCACCTTTTAGATATCAGACAACCCGAAGAGCTGCCTCCATATGAAGCTTTCGAGGTTGGTGCATGAATCTACTCAAAACATGTACATCATATGTTATATCCGGCCTCGAAACAGTCAAGTAAATTAATTTGCCGACTAATCTTCTATACCGACTCGGATCTTTGAGCAAGTCGCTCTTGTCTGATAATTTCAAGCCTCGTTCCATAGGAGTATCAATAGGAGCTGTGCCTAACAGCCCTGCATCCTCAATGATTTCTAGTCCATACTTACGTTGGGAAATAAAAATCCCATGTTTAGAAGCAGAAACCTCAATACCAAGAAAGTATTTCAAATCACCAAGATCTTTGAGATGAAAATGACTATGCATAAATTTTTTAGTTGCAGCAATGCTAACATGATCATTTCCAGTAATCAGAATATCATCAACATATATCAAGAGAGCAGTAAAGGACTTGCCTTGTTTTTTGGTGTACAGAGAATAGTCGGCTCGTGATTGTACATAACCAGCGGAGCGAATAGCTTCAGAGAACTTGGCGAACCACTGGCGAGATGCTTGTTTCAAACCGTACAATGACTTATGAAGGCGACACACCAAGTTATCCTCCCCCTGTCGCCGAAGCCCTAGCGGCGGAGACATGTAAATTTCTTCAGCTAAGTCGCCGTGAAGAAAGGCATTGTGGACGTCCAGTTGATGAATGGACCAGGCACGAGCGGCAGCCAATGCGAGCAAGCAGCGAACTGAGATGATCTTGGCAGTGGGGGAAAAGGTATCCTGATAATCGACACCTTCTAGCTAAGTGAAGCCTTTGGCGACTAAACGGGCTTTGTACCGCCCGATAGACCCATCGGAACGGTGTTTAATTTTATAAACACATCTGCAGCCAATAAGTGTCTTGCCGATTGGGAGGGGAGTGAGAGACCAAGTGCCGTTGGCTTGGAGAGCCTGCAACTCGGAACGCATTGTGTCCTGCCACTTAGGATGAGCGGCGGCTTCCGAATAAGACCTGGGTTCCGTGACATCACTGATTTGAGCAACAAAAAAACGATACGCAGGCTTATATCAGTGATATGAAACAAAATTGGCCAGTGGATATCGCGTACCTTTGGTCGGACCTGGCCTTAAGGAGGATGATTGGTCGGAGTAAACGTTGGAGTAGACATAATCATGGAGCTTGGCCGGCGGACCGGTGCGGCGGCTGGAGCGACGAAGTAAAGTAGTTTCGGGATCGGGATCAGAGGAGAATAGAGGTGGTTGTGGAGATAGATGGGAGGAGGATTCAGGTGCCGAAGATGGTGATTCCGGCCTGAGGAGAGGAGACGGAGGCATGTGTAGGTTGGGGAGTTGGAGAAGAAGTAGGTGTGTCCGTCTGATTGGGAGGTGATGTGTTTGGATGAGAAGGGCTTGGAGTGGAATCAAAAGAATAAGGGATGTCGTGGGACACAAGAGGAATTGGGCCAGAATCTGTGTTTGAAGGAGAAAGAGCATAAGTGGGCTTGATAGATGCATAAGGAAAAATATGTTCGTGAAACCGCACATCGCGGCTAGTGAAAACCTTTTTGGATGACAAATCGAATCATTTGTAAGCCTTTTGGCCGATAGGATAGCCGATAAAAATGGTGGGTATGGAACGGTAGTCAAATTTGTGAGAAGTATGGACGTTAGTAGCATAAGCTAAACAACCAAAGACACAGAGATGAGAAAAATGAGGCGGTTTTGAGTAGAGAAGTTCGAAAGGGGTTTTGGAAGAGAGAACCGGAGAAGGGAGTCGATTGATGATGTGGACAGCAGTAAGAGCACACTCCCCCCAAAATTGGGTAGGGAGTTGAGCTTGAAATTTCAAAGCTCGAGCCACTTGCAAGATGTGACGATGCTTGCGTTCCACAACCCCATTTTTTTGAGGCCTGTAAACACAAGAATGCTGAAAGACGACATTATTATCTTGAAAAAAGGAATGAAGGGTGATAAATTCCCCACCATTGTCACTTCGAAAAATCTTAACGTGAGACTCAAATTGTGTGAGAACATAACTGAAGAAGCGTTTTAAAAGGGATTGTGCTTCAGTTTTGTGTCGCATCAAGAAAATCCATGTGAAACGTGTAAAATCATCAACAATAGTAAGAAAGTAATAAGCACCAGAAAGAGAAGGGTGTTGATAACGACCCCAAATGTCACAATGAATTATCTCAAAAGGTTTTACAGAAGAGATGACACTAGGACTGAAAGGTAATCGACTCTGCTTAGCCAAAGGACATATAGGGCAAGCATTAATGGACTGAACGGAAAAATTTTAAAAATGCTTGGTAATGAAACTTAAACGAGGAGGTGATACATGGCCTAAGCGATTATGCCAGAGATCGGTGGAGGAGATGGTGAGATGGCAGGCTGGTCGATGTGTGGGTGAGGAAGAGTTGGTCACGGATTTCTTCGTTGCTAGTGCCACCAAATAGTATAGTCCGTTACGTTGTTTACCCAAACCAATCATCCTCCTCGTAGCCAGATCCTGCAAAACACACCAATAAGGGAAAAAGGTTATTGAACAATTCAGGCTGCTTGTCAGATGACTAACTAACATCAAATCAACTTTGAATGTAGGTACACATAGCACATCATGTAAATAAAAGATGGAATTCAGAGGCAATGATCCTCTTGCAACAATATTAGCTTTTTCTCCGCTAGGTAGTAGTACAGGAGGCAACGAACAATTTTTATCTTTGCGGAAAATAGTTTAGATGATGAAGAAATATGATCCGTTGCCCTGTCATCAATGATCCAACCGTGGGAGGCAACTTTAGACAAACCTGGCTTGGTGACGACATGGGTTTGAGAGCGAGATCCTTCATTTTTGTTGTCAAGAAGCGATAAGAGTTGCTTCCATTGAGCCTCTGAAATCCCAACAACTTGGTTTCCGTATTCTTTACGAAAAACCTGGGACACATGATTAGCTGTAGGCTTGTTATTGTAGGTGAAATGTCTTGGGCCTGAATTATACTTTGCTTTTGAATGGCCCGTTGGATACCCATGGAGTTCATAACAAGTTTGGACCCAATGGCGCAATTCTTCACAATGGGAACAATGAGGGCGTCCTTTTCCAGAGCCAGAATGATGCTTGTCTTGGTCAAATCGGCATCCTCCTCCACTGAAATTCTCTGGCGACTTTTCTTGCGGTCTGAAATTCTGTGAAACATATGGGCGATCGGACCTCCCTGTACCCGCCGATGGAGCGGGTTTACTGTTGTTGTTGCTTCGAACGGCCATGGCGGCGCTACCGCCAGAATCACTCGCAGCGGGCGTTGAGCTCAGAAGACGCTACTTTTCTTCTTGAGAGACGGAGGAATATGCTTGGAAAACTGAAGGAAGGGGATTCATCAGGAGGATTTGTCCGCGAACAGCACTGTAAGAATCATTCAATCCCATCAGAAATTGCATCAATTGTTGTTGATCTTGTTGTGCCCCATGTACTGCAACGTTGTCGGAAGCCAATTCATCCCATAGGCCCTTCAATTTTGTGTAATAGGCAGAGATAGAGAGTTGTTCTTGTCGAAGACAGGAAATATCTCGCTTAATTTCGAAGATGCGAGGTGCGTTGCTTTGAGAGAATCGCTCACGAAGATCTTCCCAAACTTCATTAGCTGTAGAGTAATAGATCACACTATCTGAAATTTCCGGATTGAGAGTGTTGATGATCCAAGAATGGACCATATCATTGCATCGAGACCAAGTCGCATAATTTTCAGGATCGGCTTTTTCTGAAGGGGTTTTGATTGAGCCATTGACAAAACCTAGTTTGTTTTTGGAATTTAAGGCCAGAGTCATAGCCCTTTTCCAAGTAGAATAATTGTCTCCATTCAAGGGTTTGGAAATCAAAACCAAACTTGGATGATCTGAATGATGAGTTGAATAGGGATTTGAGAAATTCGCCCTTGAAGAATCGATGTTAGGATCGACAATTTCCTTGCCAGGGACATGAGGCGTTGGTGGTACTTTATCATTGGCCATGATGGCTGAAAAGGAGAGATGATGTACGAGAGATTAGAGTGCATTGATGGATCAGGATCTTAGTCAAGCTTTGATACCATGAAAAGATGAAAGAGATATTGAATTTTCTAGAGTTTGTTATTATTGATACTAAATCATGTATTTGTACATGGAGATTTCTAACCATTCCTACAAGTCAGGAATTAGTTACTACATTATAGGTTGTCTAACTATAAGGCAGGTATTACAATAGGAAAGCTAATATAAACAGATTACCTATTCTTGATATGGAAGATATGAAAGTTTGACTTCCTAACATGTTGAGGGTAAACATACCAATTTGTGAGATATAGCATCCGCTATAAGTTTGCCTCATGGTAGATATGCTTGAATTGAATTGAAGCAAGATCAATCAAATTAGAGAGGATGATACTAAGCTTCCAAGGAATGACACATTTCTTCAAGATGCAATCAATGATAAGTTTATTGTCCCCTTCAACAATGACGTTTGAGTAGCCTGCTCGAAAAGCTTGGACTAAACCTTCACAAAGAGCTAATCCTTCAGTTATAGCAATATTTGAAGGGTCAATAGGAGTAGACTAGTCACAAGTGGGTTGCCACCGCTAACTCTGATAATAAAACCCGATAAGCCGATGGAGTTATGCTAAATGAAAGAACCATCCAAATTCAGTTTAACTCTGTTATTGGGAGGAGGTTTCCACAAGAGCATAAGAGGATTAGGGTATTGCGATTGATTGGAGTGATTTGTACAACAAGCCTGGAGAGATTGCCAATAATCAGTCCCAATTAGAGCTGCTACAAGAAAGATTTGGGAAAGTTGAGGTCTAGCATTACGAAAATCACATCATTTCTCATTTTCCGGATTTACCAGCACAAAAGGAGAACTTTGCTTAAATCCTAATCCAAATCCTTGGTAGTTCCAGCGGTGCTCAAGATAGTGAGAAGATGCAGTCCAAAAAAGAAAAGTTAGATGACATGAGATTTGGCCAGTTACGAGCATATCTCAAAACTTCACCACAAAAGATGCAGTCTTTGAAAACATGGTTGGATCAATGTTATTGTTATGATGCGTTAATTTATCCTTGGTCTTAAGACGACCTCTTCCTAGAAGCCAAGCAAATATCTTAACTTTTTGAGGGATAGAAAGTCTCCACAATTTCTATAAAAAAGAAGCATTAGGATTTGATGGTAGAGATTCATAATGCAAAAAAATCGCAAACTTAATAGAAAAACTTCCATATGGAGATGGGCCCCAACAAAACTTATCAGGTTTTTCCTACAACGGCAAGGGGATAGCAAGGATCTTAGAGGTTATATCTGATCAGTCGTTATTTATGCATCATTTTGATGTCTTTATATGCCTCTCTTACATGTCTTTTGAATGATGTCGTGCCATCAATAGTAGAAAATGATCAATCTTGTGAGAGTTGTGCAGAGTTAGAAAGATAGGTAAAATCTGGAAAGAACGCAAAAAGAATGACTCAAATCGGAGTCCAGATGAAGGAGATGTCCTCATTTCAATATCAGGTCCTGAACGGAGTACTGAGTGCGCCAGTGCGCCTATTTTGGGCCACCGGCCAAGTACCTCATATCAGGCCCTCCGGGTCTCAAACCTGTGTTTCATGACATCAAGGTCAGGTCCTAGAAGTGTCAAGGTCGCGCCAAGGCAGGTCGAGGACATGTCCCAAGAACTCCCATCCGAGCCCAGATGTGCGCCTAAGCCCGGGGTCCCTGTTCCGCCAGCGGTGGATCAGAGGTTCTCCCTCTGCGCTAAGCCTGACAACATTTGCGCCAAGCCTAAACGAAGATGTGCTTCTACTATACTCATGATGTGCTTCAAAAGCGCAGTCCCAGATCCTGATTACGAAGACAGTCCAAAATCCAAGTTTGGCCAGCTTGCGTTCCCACTTGCCAGCTTGCATTCACACTCCCAGCCGTGCTCTGATTGGTTCTAATAGATTTAAGGACTTTGTAATTAATTAAAAGTACAATAGCTTTCCCTATCCTTATAGGACATGGTTTTACCAATCCTTATAGAATATGGATTTACCAATCCTTATTGAACATGGTTTTACCAATCCTTATAGAATATGGTTTTACCAATCCTTATAGAATATGGTTTTACCAATCCTTATAGAACAAGGTTTTCCCTTTTTCTATAAAAAGGGAGTTTTTGTTCAGTGTTTTGGAATAATTAGAGAATTAGGGACGATATTTTGAGAGATAATATTTTACACATAGATTATTGGACGTGGAGCTTGGAGAAGAAGGCTCTGCCGTGTCTTCTGCTGCACATGTTCTTAACAATCTCTTCTATACCCTTATTTTCATTATTGAAATTTACTTATGATTTCAATTTTTTTTGTTTCAATTTCAGTTATGTGTGAGTAGTCATTAGGATTAGGGCTGCTTGAAGCCCTAGCCATGTTAGCTTGTTGATTGGATTTCTGGCTCTTGATTATGATTGCTATGCATGCTGAATAAGTTGGATTACTATGCTTAATGACCTTAATTTATGCCTATAAGATTAGCTACCTTGTTTGCATAAAATTATAGATGTAATTACTTGAGTGACCGTCATATCATCTTGTGATTTGGATCATCGAAAGTATTCTTACTTATAATCTTAACTCATAACGACCTAGGATTGCATGTCACTTCGCTAGGCTAATGTGGTGTCATTAAATTCTCTTTAAACTTCATGCATTATCTTAAAAGGTAGGTGATAGACGTTCTAGGCATATGCCCTGTTTAGAACATGCTAAGTAAGAGGGAATAAGATGTGTCTAGTGAACCAACGCCAGGTCCTAGGCACACATAACTGACATTGCTCCAAATCACAAGATGATATGACGGTCACTCAAGTAATTACATCTATAATTATATGCAAACAAGGTAGCTAATCTTATAGGCATAAATTAAGGTCATTAAGCATAGTAATCCAACTTATTCAGCATGCATAGCAATCATAATCAAGAGCCAGAAATCCAATCAACAAGCTAACATGGCTAGGGCTTCAAGCAGCCCTAATCCTAACGACTACTCAAACATAACTGAAATTGAAACAAATATAATTGAATTCATAAGTAAATTGCAATAATGAAAATAAGGGTACAAAAGATATTGTGAAGAACAGGTGCAGCAGAAGACACGGCAGAGCCTTCTTCTCCAAGCTCCACGTCCAACACACTCTACTTCGGGAAGAACCAAGCTTTAACGTAAAACTCTAAAAAACCAAAATACTATTTGCGGCTAAGGTGTCTCTGTATCTACCAAAAACGCCTCTAGCTAATTATTTCCTCCCTTAAAACACTGAACAAAGGCTCCTTTGTCTTATAAGAATTGGTAAAACCTTATTCTATAAGGATTGGTAAAACCATGTCCTATAAGGATAGGGAAAGTTATTGTACTTTTAATTAATTACAAAGTCCTTCAAATCTATTAGAACCAATCAGAACATAGTTGGGAGTGGGAATGCAAGCTGGCAAGTGGGAACGCAAGCTGGCAAGTGGTCCGAACTTGGCTTTTGGACTGTCTTCGTAATCAGGATCTGGGATTGTGCTTTTGAAGCACATCATGAGTATAGTAGAAGCACATCTTTGTTCAGGCTTGGCGCAAATGTTGTCAGGCTTAGCGCAGAGGGAGAACCTCTGATCTACCGTTGGCGGAACTGGGACCCCCGGCTTAGGCGCACATCTTGGCTCGGATGGGAGTTCTTGGGACATGTCCTCGACCTACCTTGGTGCGACCTTGGCACTTCTAGGACTTGACCTTGATGTCATGAAACACAGGTTTGAGACCCGGAGGGCCTGATATGAGGTACTTGGCCAGTGGCCCAAAATAGGCGCACTGGCGCACTCAGGACTCCGTTCAGGACCTGATATTGAAATGAGGATATCTCCTTCATCTGGACTCCGATTTGAGTCATTCTGTTTGTGTTCTTTCCAGATTTTACCTATCTTTCTAACTCTGCACAAGTCTCACAAGATTGATCATTTTCTACTATTGATGGCACGAAATCATTCAAAAGACATGTAAGAGAGTCATATAAAGACATCAAAATGGTGCATAAATAACGACTGATCAAATACCCCCAAACCTATCTTTTGTTAGTCCCAGAGCAAAACAAACGCTAACAAAATGAAAAGACTTAATTTTAGTTAAGATAGAACATTTAAACCCCTAGGTTCACCTAGTAGGAGGAGTTTTGTCTCCTGAGGGTTATAATAGCACGATACACACAAACGTTTTACTTAAACAAAAAGATGCTAGATATAGTAGTCTTAACAAGCTAATAAGAATCCAAGTAAGTAGACATGCTTTGCAGAACTAAACGGAATGCCATAGCCGTTTGTGTCATGTGAAGGTGTACGTGTATAAATGCCAATATTTTCAGGTGATCAAGTTTGAAAACAACTTCATCTAAGTTCCCTAGAAAGATTTCGCCTCAACTCTAATCATCACTAGGCAACTCTCAATTCGCACAAGAATCCTAGGCTTACACTCTTTTCAAGCATATGTGATGAGTTTATGTTATGAAATTCAAATTTAATCACATATGAGTAACAATGAAGAATAGCACTTTATGGAAATAAAGATCTCATGAAAGGAATTGAACTTTAAGAACAGAGATACGTACCTTAATCCTCAGCATGATTGTCCATAAGATCAGTTAGGTCTTCCTTTTTAGGTTGTAATGGGGCTAAGCTTTGGGGTTTAGTAAGGAAGGATGGGATTCAAAGAACCTGAGTTGTGCCAAGGCATGAGAAGTCATGAATTGAACTTGGAATTTCTGAACTGAATCCTTTCTTAAGGCCCACGGCATTTTGCTTTCTTGATGACTTATTTTGAGGCTCTTGTGGCTTATTTTGAGGCTCTTGGCTCACTTGGCTCAATTCACTTTATTTTTCACTTTTTATCTTTTTCTTTTCTTTTCTTCTCAACGTTTCTTTCTTTCTTTATTTCTTTATTTTTTTCTGTTCTTTCTTTTGAATTGAATTGCACCAAGATCATGCAATGATTTCCTCAAATTTTCATGCAGCTTGCAACTTGTAAAGCTTTTCTTTACTTTTGAACTTTGAATTGACGCCAATGTCCTTTGAATTGGCCAGCATCTTCTTTCACCTCTCATTCTCACCATGAATCTCATTTATAGCAACCTTAGCACAAACTGAGGTTATAGGGCATGGCTGTGATAAATGGCTAAGTATTTCGATTAGGTTATACTTTGGGTGATGAAAGAAAAGGTTGAGTGTTTGGCTTCAAAATTGGCTTAGGGAGCATGCAATAGGGTAGGATCAAGCCTTTAGAGGTTAAAGCATGCATAGCCTACATCACTTCTTATGGCAAACCACACATTAAATCAAGAGTATCTAAATGATGTTAGTTCTTTAAAATTCAATGCAAATATGATGCAATGAGATCAACAATTAAGAACAAAAGTGATGAGTGTTTAAGAGTAGAAACAAGAATATCCCTCAGAAAGAATGGCAATTAGGCTCAAAGATCTCACAGGGTAGTCTCCACTAATTTTCTAAGGTTCACTCAAATTCAGTTATTTCGTTCACTTAATCACTTAAAACATGGCATTGTGAAGTGCAAATTATGAACTACTTGACCATGGCATGACTCTTAGTAAAGCAAAGATAGTTAACTTAGCATATACATTCCTATTAACAAGTTATCATACTAATCACAAGCATAAATTTAAATGTCTTGGCCGTGTATAACCCCCAAACCTACTTGTTTCTATATGCAAAATTTTAAATCCACACCCCCAAACCTAAACTGAACATTGCCATCAATGTGATAAGCAGTAAGCATGACAATAGTAGAAGAGTTTGAGAGATATAACGGGTAGAAACAGAAAAGGAAGTGAGAAATACAAACCAGGGCTAGGCTGCCTCCTAGGAGCGCTTTATTTAATGTCTAGGGAAGACGGGGTTGTCATTCTAGGAGCTGGGCGCATGCGGAGTTGCAGGGTTGACTGCGCTTGGATTAGAGAGGTCCTTGAAGTAGTGTTTGAGGCGGTGGCCATTTACCTTGAACGGATCATGCCGTTCTGGGTGCAGGATTTCAACTGCACCATGAGGAAAAACGTTAGTAATAATAAATGGTCCAGTCCATCTTGAACGCAACTTACCTGGCATTAGTCTGAGCCGGGAGTCAAAGAGGAGGACTTCCTGTCCGAAGTGAAAGTCCTTGGGCTGAATGCGCTTGTCGTGGAAAGCTTTGGTCTTTTCCTTGTAGATACGAGCACTGTCAAAGGCCTCGTTTCGCAACTCCTCTAATTCACTTAGCTGAAGCTTCCTATGTATTCCAGCGTCATCGAAGTTCAGGTTCATCTGCTTAATAGCCCAGAATGCTTTATGCTCCAATTCCACTGGTAGGTGGCAGCCTTTTCCAAAAACCAGCCGGAAGGGAGACATGCCAATCGGGGTCTTGTATGCAGTCCGATAGGCCCACAGCGCATCATTCAATTTGCTGGACCAATCTTTGCGGTTAGGATTTACCGTTTTTTCCAATATGGCCTTTACTTCCCGATTGGACACTTCCGCTTGGCCACTCGTTTGAGGGTGATACGGTGTTGAGACCTTGTGGGTGACGCCATACTTCTTCATTAGGGCTGCAAACGAATGATTGCAGAAGTGTGCCCCCCCATCACTGATGATTGCCCTAGGTGCGCCGAATTTGGCTAAGATGTGACTCTGTAAAAAACGCACCACTACTTTGGCGTCGTTAGTTTTGGTGGGAATTGCTTACACCCATTTGGAGACATAATCAACTACAAGCAGAATATAAAAATTTCCAAAGGAATTCGGAAAAGGCCCCATAAAATCAATGCCCCATACGTCGAAGATTTCGACCACAAGAATAGGGTGCAATGGCATTTTATTTCGAGGGCCGATGTTACCTAGGCGTTGGCAGCGGTCACAGGTGAGTATAAATTCGTGTGCATCCTTGAAAAGTGTGGGCCAGTAGAGTCCACTTTGTAGTACCTTGAGGGCTGTCTTCTTAGCTCCAAAATGGCCGCCACATGCCAAGCTATGGCAAAATGTCAAGACGGATTTCATCTCGTCTTCGGGGATGCAACGCCGAATGATTTGGTCTGGACAATGCTTCCATAGGTACGGCTCATCCCATATGAAGTACTTAGATTGTTTAACCAGCTTGTCCTTTTGGTACCTGTTTAAAGATGAAGGAATTTGATTAGTGACAAGGTAATTAATGAGATCGGCATACCATTGATCAATAGCTTGGATTGCGAAGAGTTGTTCGTCAGGAAAGGTCTCGAGGAGCGGAAACTGATTGGCCTCTTCATTGGAACTGTGAAGCAATCGGCTCATATGGTCATCGACCACGTTCTCGCTGCCCTTCTTGTCTCTGATTTCAAGGTCGAATTCCTGGAGCAGTAGCATCCAACGTAGCAACCTTGGCTTGGCTTCCTTTTTAGTGAGCAAATACTTCAAGGCAGCATGATCCGTGTATACTATGACCTTGGTTTGAATTAGATATGAGCGGAACTTCTCAAGGGCAAAGAGAACATCAAGGAGCTCCTTCTCGTTGGTGGAGTAGTTCAGCTGGGCATCATTCAGGGTTCGACTGGCGTAGTAAATGACATGAGGGAGCTTGTCAACACGCTGTCCCAAAATCGCTCCTATGGCAAAGTCCGAGGCATCACACATTAGTTCGAATGGTAAGTCCCAATTCGGTGGCATGATGATAGGTGATGCCATGAGATTTGCCTTGAGTGTGTTGAATGCCTCACGGCATCCCTTAGTGAACTCAAATGTGGCGTCCTTGGCTAGAAGATCACACAAAGGTCTTGTGATTTTCAAGAAATCTTTGATGAATTTGCGGTAAAAGCCAGCATGCCCCAAGAACGATCGAACCTCTTTGACTGTAGTGGGGTACGGCAGCCTCTCTACTATGTCTAACTTTGATTTGTCCACTTCTATGCCTCGGCTAGAGATCACATGACCCAAGACAATTCCCTGTTATACCATGAAATGGCACTTTTCCCAGTTCAGGACTAAGTTGCTTTCTCTACACCGTTCCAGTTCTCGGGTTAGGTTAACTAAGCACAGTTCGAATGAATGTCCAAACACCGAGAAGTCGCCCATGAATACTTCAATTATATCTTCCACCATATCGAAGAAGATGCTCATCATGCAACGCTGAAAGGTAGCTGGGGCATTGCACAATCCAAACGGCATTCTTCTATATGCAAAAGTTCCATATGGGCATGTGAATGTTGTTTTTTCTTGATCTTCGAGTGCAATAGCAATCTGATTGTATCCTGAGTAGTCGTCCAAGAAGCAATAGTGGGAGTGTCCAGCCAGGCACTCGAGCATTAGATCAATGAAGGGCAAAGGAAACTGGTCCTTGCGTGTGGTTATATTTAGCTTTCGATAGTCAATGCACACTCTCCATCCTGTTTGAATCCGTTGAGGTACAAGCTCATCCTGCTCGTTTTTAACCACTGTGATCCCACTTTTCTTTGGCACAACCTGGACTGGGCTCACCCACTTGGAGTCACTAATTGGATAGAGGATTCCAACGTCCAGAAGCTTTAGGACTTCTTTCTTCACGACCTCCTTCATAGGTGGATACAATCGCCTCTGCGCCTCCCGTGATGGTTTGGAGTCTTCCTCCAGCAGTATCCGATGCATGCATTTTGTGGGACTTATGCCTTTGATGTCAGCTATTGTCCATCCAATTGACGTTTGATTGACCTTAAGGATGTGAACCAATGCCTTTTCCTCTTTCGTACTTAGGGTAGACGCAATGATGACTGGAAGGGTTTGATTGTCGCCCAAATATGCATACTTTAAGTGCTCGGGCAAGGGCTTCAGCTCGAGTTCAGGAGCCTTTATGATGGACGGCAGGGTTTTCTGACTTGTGGACGGCAGGGTTTTCTGACTTGTGAATCCACAGTGTGTGGGTTACTAGTAACGGCCTTCTCAAGGTCATCCGTCATGCAAGACTGAGTAATTGTCTCCCATAGCAGTAAGTCCATTGTGTTTAACGGAAAATCTACAATAGGCTCGGCAGGGTACTGGATGGTGTCATGGATGGAGAATATCCGAAGCTGGTCCAGGACCTTGATGGAGACCTGACCCTTTCTGACATTGATGACGCACTCGACTGTGGCTAGTAAGGGCCTTCCGAAGATGAGGGGAGGTTCCTCACTTATGTCAATTCTGTCCATTCTTAGTACGTAGAAGTCTGCAGGGATGCATGTATCTCCGATTTGTACCAATACGTCCTCAAGAACCCCGATTAGGTTAGTTACAGAAGCGTTAGCCAATCTGACACATAGGTGCGTGGGTTTGAGTGCGCCTAGGTTGAGTGACCTGTAAATGTGGAATGGCATGATGTTCACTGATGCTCCCGTGTCGCAAAGGCAATGTTCAAATCTTTTTGACTGAATGACACATGGAAGGGATGGCGGCCCAGGATCATTGGCCTTAAGGGGCATGCGCAAAAGGGCATCCGAGCAGGCCTTAGGGATGTCAATGGTGTCTGTGGAGCTAAACCCACGCTTTCCTGCAACTAAGTCCTTGATCAGCTTTGCTACGATAGGCATGTGCTTGACAATTTTATGGAAAGGCAGTGTGATCTGAAGCTTCTGCAACATGCTAATGATCTCTTCCTCAAAGTCCTCCCTTTTCCTATTCCTATTTTGGAACCTGCGGGGAAATGGATAATCAACATTATTAGCTAACTCAAAAGTGACTTTTTTAGAATTGGAATTCTGAGGTTTAGAGTTAGAAGGATTTGAGTGTTGTGACTTGGGCTTAGGAGCAGGTTGCATGCCAGCCGTGGCCGAAGTAGGCGCAGTGTCAGGTCCTCCTTGCGGTAGGGAACTTGGTGACTCGTTGGACTGGTTCTGCGCCAGAGGTGTTGGCCGTGGCATTTTTTGCGGCGCCCCTTGGTCGGTGATCCTTGGCAGAGTAGGTTGAGGCTCGGTTTCAAGTCCTGCGAGGGTGGCATATGTGGGGTCTTGAAGTGGTGTTTCCCTCTCCAGCGTGATGGCATTAGCCGTAGGATTGTGAAATCCTTTCGGATTTACCAGGACTTGACTCGGTAGCTTGCCCTGCTTTTGCTGATTTAGTTGGTTCGCCACCTGTCCCATTTGACGCTCCAAGTTTGCAATTGCATTTTTCATGTCGCCCGTCTGACTCTGGCTATCGTGCATGAATTTTATGAATTGAGCATGCTGTTGAGTCAGGATATGGAGGGAGTCCTCAAGAGACTTGCTTCCGCCATTCTGATTTGAGGAAGGACCGTGATAGTTCCTCTGAGGGCCTGCGGCTTGCTGCTCAAATCCAGGAGGTGGAAAGGGATTTGTGGCTGCTTGATTGTTGCTCCAACGGAAATTTGGATGATTTTTCCACCCCGGATTGTAAGTGTTGGAATATGAGTCATTCCGGGGTCGAGAATTGTTGTTGAACCCTCCAGCAAAGTTGGCATCTTCCACGACCGGGCAGTCCTGGGATTTGTGGCCCTGAATTGAACATACCTCGCAGATGTGAACTTCTTTGGCTTTCTCGCTACACAACTGTTTCACCATTCCCATGAGCTGAGCAATGGCGTCATCTTTGTATTTGGCGGATGCATCATCCGTAGCTCTAGATGAGGGACCCCTGTAGCTAAACTGTTTTTCCCTTTGAGCAATGTTCTCAAAGGTAGTCCTTGCTTCCTCGGCTGTGCCTTCTTGAATCCCTTGGGATTGAGAGTCCACCGTTGTCCGATCGCTAGTCTTCAAGCCTCCATAGAAGTATAGCATAAGATGATGGGCATCAATATGGTGGTGGGGGCACGACCGTAGCATCTGATTGAACCGCTCCCAAAACTCATAGAAAGACTCCTCCATGTCTTGCCATGGGTTCATGATCTTGGACTTTAACTCATTTGTCTTTTCCACGGGAAAGTACTGTGTTAGGAATTTGCACGTCAAGTCCCTCCAAGAGTGAATGGAAGCCGGCGCCAGTGAATGAAACCATGTCTTGGCGCGATCCTTGAGACTGAAGTGAAAGAGCCGCAGGCGGATTTCAGATTCTGTCATACCATTGATGCGCAGTGTTGAACAAACCTCAACAAATTCCTTGATATGAAAGTGCGGGTCCTCGCCAGCAAGGCGTGGAATGTGGGCAGCATATGAATTGTCCGCCATCCTCCTTGGGCTTGGTGGCGGGGAGCCGTGGACTGAAGATGCTTGCGATGATGGTCCACTTGATGACCCGTGCACTGAACCTTGGAATGACATACACGGGTACCTACCAAAAAGAAAAATTAAGTTACAAATCTAAACTTGAATGGGCACCGTTGAGGGACAAGTCCCCGGCAACGGCGCCAAAAACTTGTTGGTAAAATTAAAGAGCAAGAAATATGCAATTCAATTCTAACAATTATAAAATCCTTGCAAGTGCACAAATCGATAAGAATAGTATAGTAGCACAGCAAGATTCGATCTCTCGAGGACTTGTATCAACGTTATGACCACTTTAGTTCAGATTTATTAACTTAGTGAAAACACACACACATACACACGCAGGGGGGTTTATGATGTGAGAACTGAAATTTAAAGACAAGTAAAATAAAATGCAGAAAATAACAATGCAAGTATTAACGGTTGATTGATTATTAACTAAAGCGAATTAAGGCTTACAATCCACTCTAACCAATTATAGCTCTTAACCAGATTTTCTTTACCTAATTACTATGCATTTTCTGAATTAGGTGCCCGTGCCTAGGACCTGGCGTTGGTTCACTAGACACATCTTATTCCCTCTTACTTAGCCTGTTTTAAACAGGGCATATGCCTAGAACGTCTATCACCTACCTTTTAAGATGATGCATGAAGTTGAAAGAGAATTTAATGACACCACATTAGCCTAGCAAAGTGACATGCAATCCTAGGTCGTTATGAGTTAAGATTACAAGTAAGAATACTTTCGATGCTCCAAATCACAAGATGATATGACGGTCACTCAAGCAATTAGATATATAATTATATGCAAACAAGGTAGCTAATCTTATAGGCATAAATTAAGGTCATTAAACATAGTAATCCAACTTATTCAGCATGCATAGCAATCATAATCAAGAGCCAGAAATCAAATCAACAAGCTAACATGGCTAGGGCTTCAAGCAGCCCTAATCCTAACGACTACTCAAACATAACTGAAATTGAAACAAATATAATTGAATTCATAAGTAAATTTCAATAATGAAAATAAGGGTACAGAAGATATTGTGAAGAACAGGTGCAGCAGAAGACACGGCAGAGCCTTCTTCTCCAAGCTCCACGTCCAACACACTCTACTTCGGGAAGAACCAAGCTTTAACGTAAAACTCTAAAAAACCAAAATACTATTTGTGGCTAAGGTGTCTTTGTATCTCCCAAAACCGCCTCTAGCTAATTATCTCCTCCCTTAAAACACTGAACAAAGGCTCCCTTATATAGACAAAGGGAAAACCTTGTCCTATAAGGATTGGTAAAACCTTATTCTATAAGGATTGGTAAAACCATGTCCTATAAGGATAGGGAAAGTTATTGTAATTTTAATTAATTACCAAGTCCTTAAAATCTATTAGAACGAATAAGAACATAGTTGGGAGTGTGAATGCAAGCTGGCAAGTGCGAACGCAAGCTGGCAAGTTGTCCGAACTTGGCTTTTGGACTGTCTTCGTAATCAAGATCTGGGACTGCACTTTTGAAGCACATCATGAGTATAGTAGAAGCGCATCTTCGTTCAAGCTTGGCGCAAATGTTGTCAGGCTTAGCGCAGTAGGAGAACCTTTGATCTACCGCTGGCGGAACAGGGACCCCCGGCTTAGGCGCACATCTTGGCTCGGATGGGAGTTCTTGGGACATGTCCTCGACCTGCCTTGGCGCGACCTTGGCACTTCTAGGACTTGACCTTGATGTCATGAAACACAAGTTTGAGACCCGGAGGGCCTGATATGAGGTACTTGGCCAGTGGCCCAAAATAGGCGCACTGGCGCACTAAGGACTCCGTTTAGGACCTGATATTGAAATGAGGATATCTCCTTCATCTGGACTCCGATTTGAGTCATTCTTTTTGCGTTCTTTCCAGATTTTACCTATCCTTCTAACTCTGCACAAGTCTCACAAGATTGATCATTTTCTACTATTGATGGCACGAAATCATTCAAAAGACATGTAAGAGAGGCATATAAAGACATCAAAATGATGCATAAATAACGACTGATCAGCCCCTAATTCAGAAAATGCATAGTAATTAGGTCATGGAAATTTAGTAAGAGCTATAATTGGTTAGAGTGGATAGTAAGCCTTAAATCGCCTTAGTTAATAATCAATCAACCTTTAATTTTTGCATTCTTATTTTCTGCATTTTATTTTGCTTGTGTTTTAATTTCAGTTCTCACATCATTAACCCCCCCTGCGTGTGTGTGTGTGTGTGTTTTCACTAAGTTAATAAATCTGAACTAAAGTGGTCATAACGTTGATACAAGTCCTCGAGGGATCGACTCTTGCTGTGCTACTATACTATTCTTATCGATTTGTGCACTTGCAAGGATTTTATAACTGTTAGAATTGAATTGCATATTTCTTGCTCTTTAATTCTACCAACAATATCCTCCGAAACCATAGAAAGGAGAGCCTCCTTATTCCAGTTATTATTCATAATAAAGTTGTCCACACGTAGATTCCAAACTAAATTAGCCCTTTGAGAATAAGGTAAAATTTTATAAAGAGGAAAAGAATTAACCAAATTATAGGACCAAAAGCAAATGCTCTTACCATCTCCTATAATCCAGTGCATACCTTGATGGATAATATCTCTAACTTGGAGCACACCATATGAGACCGCAGAAGCAGATAACTCTTATTTAGCCTAAAAAAAAAGAAACGATTTAAATATTTTTTAGTAACTGTCTGAACCCACTAGTAATAATTTTTCAAGTAAGTTTAACATAGCAGCTTGTTTATAGACACTAGCAAGTCTAAGACCCAAGCCTCCATTTTTCTATGGAGTGCAAACATCTTTCGAAGCAACTGGGGGGACAACAGAAAAGTTTGATTGAATTAGCATAGGTTTACCATCTTTGGACAAATATTATGCTTCCAGCTAGCAAGTTTAGTTTGGAAGCATAGCAAAATTTCCTTGGCATTAATAGGGTTTTTCCAAGTAACAACATTATGGATACCTACGCATCTACCAATAGTTAATTTATGACTAACATTGAGTATGCTGGAAATGGAATGCTTGAGACTTGTTCCTACAATTTTAGAAAGAAAAAAGAGAGCTGTTATGAAAATTAATTGTTTGACTAGCTGATTCATTTAAGAAAAGAGTAATAACCTGAAGGATATTTCTCGTAGCTTTCATAGTCGCTTTGCCAAAAAATAGGACAATCGTCAGCAAATAAGAGATTAGAAATAAGAATTCTTATCAGAGCTAGTAACAAATCAATGGCTCCATAAAAATGATAAAATATATGGAGACAAAGGGTCTCCCTGACGGATAACTCTAGTCGGATAAAAGTAACCTTCTTGGCTACCATTATGAAGAATAGAGAAATAAATCAACCTTACACATTCCATAATTAACTTGATCTAATGAGGGTGAAAACCAAACTGGTTAAGAGTAGCTAGGATGAAATTCCAATAAAACAAGGTCATATGCTTTCCCAAGGTCCAACTTAAGGGAAAAGACCCCCGTCTTTCCTTTCTTACGGTTAAAATATGCAAAAAGCTCATGACCAATTAAAATGTTGTCAGCGGTAGACTTCCGTAGAGGGAAAGCACCCTGATTAGGAGAGACAAATTTGGTAAGAATAGGTATGAACCTATTGACCATAACTTTAGCCACTTCCTTATAAACTACATTACATAAACTAATAGGTCTAAAATGACTAATTGCCATGCGATAATCTATTTTAGGAATGAGGGCTATATTGGTATGAAAAATTAATTTAAGACTAGAAGCGTTAGCATAAAAAACTTGAACAATATGTATAATAAAGTCTTTAGTGTGTTACCAAAACTTTTGAAAAAAGATGGCATGAAAACCATCTGGGCCTAGAACCTTAAGGCTTTCAATATTGAAACAAAGCTCGTTCCACCTCAGCTGTAGTAGTTGCGGCAATAAGGGCCTAAGTATTATCTTCCTCATTCTGAAGCTTGAAACTTGAAGCTCGTTCATCAAAAATAGGGAAGAGAGTCTTGAAGCTAGAAAGATAACCATTCTTTCTCATTCTACGGCTGGAGTGATGGGAAAAAAAATATTGTTTCTTTATTTTTCTCTCGCTTTCTAGCTTTTAGGCAGGCTATCTGTGTCTAGAGGAAACTGCAGGTGGGTCCGGTCAGCGCAGGTGCTGTCACGCAGCAGAAGACAGGCATAAGGTTGATGTCAAATGCATTAGCGGATGGAGTGCGCGGGTAGACCAGGAGAGATCATGGCTTGGCTCCCCAAGATCAATGATCGTGGCTGGCCACTCGGTTGGGTAACTTGTCCCTGTGCGGATCTCCTATCCTTCTGGGTGGCGCCTTCGTTCTTGTCAGCTTGACGCGACTTCCCTTCACTTATTTTTTCTGCAAATTCACAGATTCTTCATTTCTTTCAGTTTTGAATTTTTTGAAGAATCTGGGAGCTGTGAGCGTTTGATTGTGATGAATCAAACGACATTGTGTGAACAACGAGATGCTCTTCCTAATGGCGTGCAAGTGGCGCTTAGTGTGATAAGAGAGTTTCGCACATAAGGCATGAAGTGTGCAATGATGCGCGAGGCTTGCCACAATGAGAGACGAGGCGTGCCATAGCGCAAGGCGAGGTGAGGCGTCCCACGACGCGAGGCGAGGGGTACCATAGAAAAAGGTGAAAAATCCACCGACACGAGGCAAAGCTTCCCATGACGTGAGGTGTGCCATAGCGCAATGTGAGGTGAGGCATCCCATGTCGCGAGGCGAGGAATGCCGCATCGCGAGACGAGGCATCCCACAATGCGAGGAGAAGCTTGCCACAACGCAAGGCGAGGAGTGCCATAATGCAATGCGAAGCATGCCACAACATAAGGCGAGGCATCCCACTATGTGAGGCAAGGCAAGGTGTGACACATCATTATTAGAGCTTTCCGAGGAGGAGTTTTGGCTGGCAGAAGACCTTTCATAGACTTGATCTTGAAGCCTTGTTGAGCTTGAAACAGGGATGCCCCCCATGAAGTCAGTGATGTGGCACCTCATTGTCCTGGGCCGATGATAAACGATAGCAAGCTCAAGTCTTCGGTTTTTCAACCAAAGGGACAAAAAAAGACCTCCATGAAGTCGAAGGTTATTCCAAAAGTTTCCGGAGTGATTGACCCGTTAAAGGTAGAGAGCTTGGAAATTTCATCTAAGCCGAAGCCGACATACCTAGTAAAGGTGTCGATGCCCTCTCCTTTGTGAGAAAAAAAGGAAGATGGTCTTCGATCTTAGGGCAAACGGTGAGAAGAAGCCGAGGGTCAAACCTACAATTGTCCTTCTAGATGGTTGTTCAGTCATTATTTATACATCTGTTAGAAGTCACTATAGGCCATTTAATGTCTTTTTCTTCATTTTGTGTCATCCATAGTAGAAAGTGATGCTTTTGTGAGATATGTGTTGGCTTCAGAAAGATAGCCTAATTATGAGAATACAGGAAAAATAATGGCTCAAATCGGAGTTGTAATGAAGGAGATGTCCTCAATTCAATATCGGGTCCTAAGAAGGGCTCTGGCACACCCTTGCGCCCTATTTAGGGCGCAGGACCAAGAACCTCGAATCAAGACCTGCGGGTCCTGAATCCATGTTTGAGGCCTAGCAGATCAAGCCCTAATGAGCCAAGGTGCATGCCAAGACATGTCCCTGACATGTCTCAAGGACACTCCATCTGCGCCTTAATCCAAGACTAGCCCAGATGAGCCATGACGCGTCTCTAGAGCTCTCAACCAAGTCCCAGTCGTGTCCTCTGACACGTCTCAAGTCCCAGGTTCAAGACGTTCTCCTCAGAAGTGCCAGAGATCAGGCCGTGTCCTTGGCTGCGCCCTATTTAGGGCTGTGACTTGCCGATTAAGTCAAAATGGGACATGACTTGGAACTCAATGGATTCAAGTGAGACACAACCAAGAAGTACACTTCTAAATACCCATCTAAGCTAATGGAATCAAATGTCTCACCCAGAACTTCCAATAACATGTTGTGTCCTAAAAGACCTCCCGGGAGCCCTGATTTGAGCCAAATTGGACCACTGAGTTTTCTACGCGCTTTTGGGAAGGAAAAAGCCTAGAAGCATGCTAGATACATCACATGGAAGTGGGATGAGTGGTGTGTCCCAGCTTCATTGGTCAATGACCTGATGAGTTCTCAACAGGTCCAATAAAGAGGTCCTAGGAGCCAAGGTTCTGCTAGCCATGTCAAGAAGAGCCAGGTGCCAGCTTGGCCTTGTTGTCCATGAAAGTCTCAGAACCTTCCAGAATCAGCCTTGCTGTGCAAGAAATATCGATTCTTGCGTCACTAGCCAGCTGCCCAGCCCGCGGCCTAACCTGTGTCCCTACCAAACTAGGAAACCTGTTTTAGCGTTTAATTAAGGACTTTTTGGTCCGTTGTCGTTAGTTTTAATTCCTAGTTTTTAGGGGAAGCCCTAGGTCTATTTAAGCAATGCCTTTAACGTAATTTGGGGGTTCCACCTTTTTTTTTCGCATAGAATTTTATAATTCGAGTTTTGATCTTTTCTTCGTGGTTTTCCAAGAGGAGTTCAACGCAGAGATATTGGAAAGTGCTTGGCGTGGCCTTGGTGATCTTAGTGTTTTCTCTTCTTCTCTTTAACCTTTGCTTTGTAATCATGAATTATTTCTTCGTTTATTTCAATACAATGTGCGAGTAGTTTTCTTCAGAAATAGGGATGGCTGAAGCCCTGGCCATGTAGTTCCTTAACATGATTTTGGCCCTTGGTTTGCATGTTTATGAAGCTTGAATATAATTTAGATTATTGTTCATCTTGAGCTTAGTTTATGTTTATGAGTTTGATTTGGTTATTTGCATGATCTATCAATGAATAATTGCTTGTTAGGATGGTCATCTTCTTGTGATTATTGGCATCAACGGTATTGGGCTTTAAATATACTTGTAATCTAAATTCATGACAACCTAGATTACTAATCCTTTTCTAGTGGTAGTGTGGTGTTATTAAATTCTCTTCGTATTTCATGCATCATCTTAGATTATTAACCCTTCTCTAGGATTGATAGACGTTCTAAGCAGAGGAAACGGCTAGGGCATGCTAGGTAAGAGGGAATGAATTGTGTGGAGTGATCTTTAATTGGACCTTTGCATGGGCACCATATTCAGATAATTCATAATAATGGGATCTTGGAAATTTTGTTAGGAACTTAGAGTTAATTACATCTAGACTTAATTAGACAATACGTTGATACATAGTCTCTGTCGGATCGACTCTTGTTGTGCCACTATAGTACTATATCCATCGATTTGTACACTTGCAAGGATTTTATAACTGTTAGAAATAGAGTTCATATATATTGTGGTCTTTATTTTACCAACAAGTTTTTGGCGCTGTTGCCGGGGACTTATCCCTCACCGGTGTCCACTTAATTCAGATTTCGTTAACTCAATGTTGTATACTAACGATTTAGATTTAATTCAGGTTGTATACTAACTCAATTTGTAATTATTTTTTTTTATGTACATATGAACGACTCACACTTGGATATGGGACCTTGGAATTATCCTTACATGGAGCCGGGAGCTTGGAACGACCTATACCCAAATTCATGTTGTCCAGGGTGGCGCACTCAACCAGAATTCCACCACCAAGAATACCCAGACCCATACCATCCAGGATGGTACAATCAGCCCACCTTCACATTGAACACTACACATACAACTCCTGGCCACGACCCATCTCTTGAACTCCAAACTTCGCCGTGGACCACGATACAAGGCATGGAGGCTTGTAATCAAAGCATTGAAGCCGTTACTCAAGAAGTCCGAGAGCTGAACAATTACATGGATGAGAGACATGACAATCAAATGAGGCAGTTTGCATTCCACAAGAGTCCAAGTGAGGACATGGCACCCTCCCCACCAAGTGAGGCCGTGGATGATGAGCATAATGATGATACCATTACCCCAGCACTTCAAGTGCCTAACATGGAGGTTGTGGTCCCTAACTAATTCCATGACATAACCTGGCCTCCCAAATCTGCGCAGATTGAGCAATGGGATAACCGCAATTCTGAACCTCAAATCAACTCTTCCTTCAATAATATTTCTGATTCAGATTCCATGCCTAACTATATTTGTTTACCTTGCACTCCTAGGTTGGACTTTGAAATGGAAGAAGAATGGGAGGAAGAGAATAGGAAGGATGACGGTGACAAGGACAAGCACGATTTTCCTCACTTGCTGCCCAGCGGTGTGCCTGAGCCTGCGGCACTTCTCGCGACACAGCCCGCGACACTACCCATTTTTGTGCCCCAAGATCTGCCCACGACCTTGCCGCAAGCTGAGCACCATGCCTTACCTCGGACCCTTCTGCTCACGGTACTACCCACCTTGCTGCCCACGGCTCAACCCATGGACAAGGACAAGCTCATGCCTGTGTCCCTGCCCAAAACCGTGTCTCAGCACTTGCCTAGGGATAAGGACACGGTTTTGGACCCCATTGAGCCTTCTAAACTAAAATTTGAAACATTAAAATTTAATTTTAATGCGGTGAGCCTGGATTTGAATTCTGATTTTTATACAAATGCTGTTTTACCTATCCCTTGCAAGATCCAAAAAAATAATAAAAGGAAGGTGGTGACAACCCTCAGCTTGGTACCCCTCTTCAAGTTCAGAAGGAAATGATGGAAGGGACCAAGGAAAAGGTCAGTAACTCCTAGGACGTACAGGGTACAACCTATGCCGTTTCACCACAAGCATTCTCGAAGGAAGATATTTTATAATAAACAGAAAATGCTTTCATTGAAATCACTTCTCAATCTCTTTCCGGATAAGTTACGTTCTTGTAGGTGGATTCCTTTTCGTTTTTCTAATTTTTCTCTCCATGATGCCGTGAACATTCTGCAGCGAGAGTCTCACAACATGGTCCATGTCGACGCTGCCATCCTTGCCATGCCTCCACCAAGCTCGTGACTTTCTGTGCATGTCTTGCCCAGACGATAAATAAAGCGCTCCTAGGTGGCAGCCTAGCTCTAGTTTGTCTTCTCTCTTTCATTCTCTTGTTTCTGCCTTAATGCACTTGCTAAATATCTAATTGTTTTTAGTATTCTCATTGCATATTGCTTATCACATTGAGGACAATGTTCAGTTTAAGTTTAGGGGTGTGGATTGAAATTTTACATATAGAAACAAGTAGGTTAGGGGGTGATACACGGCCAGAATTTTTTATTTTTCAGTTCTAGTGTTTAAGGTGTTTAGTTAGTTAAGTTTTTGCTTTTGATGATTGCGATAACTTGTTAATAAGGGTGAACATGCTATGTTGACTATCTTTGTTCTACTAAGAGTCATGTCATAGTTAGTAAGTTCATAATCAGCACTTCACAATGCCATGTTTTAAGTGATCATGTGAACGAAACAATTGAATTTGAGTGAACCTTAGAAAATTAGTGGATACTACCTTGTGAGATCTTTGAGCCCAATTGCCATTCTTTCTGAGGGATATACTTGTTTCTACTCTCAAACACTCTTCACTTTTGTTCTTAAATGTTGATCTCATTACATCATATTTGCATTGAATTTTAAAGAACTAACATCATATAGATACTCTTGATTTGATGTGTGGTTTACCATAAGAAGTGATGTAGGCTATGTGTGCTTTAACCGCTAAAGGCCTTATCCTACCCTATTGCATGCTTCCTAAGCCAACTTTCTAGCCAAACACTTAGCCTTTTCTTTGATCACCCAAAGTATAACCTAACCAAAATACTCAGCCATTCACCTATAACCGAAGTCTGTGCTAAGATTGCCCTAAATGAGATTCATGGTGAGAATGAGAAGTGAAAGAAAGTGCTGCCCAATTCCAAGACGTTGGCGTCCTTATCAAAAGATGAAACTAAGTTAAAAAATTTGAGGTGTGAAAAGCTCTACAAGTGGCAAGCTACATGAAAGTTGAGGAAATCATTGCATGATCTTGGTTCAATTCAATTCAAAAGAAAAGTGAAAAGAAAAAAAAAGAAAAACATTGAAAAAGAAAGAAGAAAGAAAGAAAAAAAAATGATAAACATAGTGAATTGAGCCAATTGAGCCAAAGACCTCAAATTGAGCCATCAAGAAGGTACAATGTCGTGGGCATTAAGCAAGGATTCAGTCAGAAATTCCAAGTTCGAGTCATGACTTCTCATGCCTTGGCACAACTCAGGTTCTTTGAATCCCAATCCTTCCTTTTTAAACCCCTAAGCTTAGCCCCATTACAACCTAAAATGGAAGACCTAAATGATCTTATAGACAATCATGCTGAGGATTAAGGTATGTATCTATGTTCTTAAAGTTCAATTTCTTTCATGAGATCTTATTTCCCATAAAGTGCTATTCTTCATTGCTAATCATAGGTGATTAAACTTGAATTCCATAACATAAACTCACCACATTTGGTTGATAAGAGTGAAAGCCTAGGATTCTTGTGTGAATTGAGAGTTGCCTAGTGAGGATTAGAGTTGAGGGAAAATCTTTCTAAGGCACTTGGATGAAGTTGTTTCCAAACATGATCACTTGAAATTTTGGCACTACACTTAACACATGACATTCATGGCTATTGCATCTCTTTTAGTTCTGCAAAGCATGCTTACTTACTTTGATTCTTATTAGCTTGTTAAAAGTACTGTCTCTAGCAAATTTAGATGTCTAAGTAAAACGTTTGTGGGTATCGTAACTGGTAAACCCTCAGGAGACAACACTCCTCCTACTAGGGACAAGTAGGGGTTCAAATGATCTATCCTTAATTAAGATTGAGTTTTTGAATTTGTTTAGTCTTATCCTTCCTTCTTTTGCTCAGGGACTAGCAAAAGATATGTTTGGGGGTATTTGTTCAGTCATTATTTATACATCTGTTAGATGTCACTATAGGCCCTTTTTCATGTCTTTTGCTTCATTTTGTGTCATCCATAGTAGAAAGTAATTCTTTTGTAAGACATGTGCTGGCTTTTGAAAGATAGCCAAATTCTGAGAATACAAGAAAAAAAATGGCTCAAATCGGAGTTGTAATGAAGGAGATGTCCTCAATTCAATATCGGGTCCTAAGAAGGGCACTGGCGCACCCTTCCAAACTATTTAGGGCGCAGGACCAAGAACCTCGAATCAAGCCATGCGGGTCCAAAATCCATGTTTGAGGCCTAACAGATCTAGCCATGATGAGCAAAGGTGCATGCCAAGATGTGTCCCTGACATGTCTCTAGGACTCTCCATCTACGCCCTAATCCAAGACTAGCCCAAACAAGCCATGGTGCGTCTCCAAAGCTCTCAGCCAAGTCCCAATCGTGTCCCCTGACATGCCTCAAGCCCTTGGTTCCAGGCGTGTTCTGCAAAAGTGCCAGAGATCAGGCCGTGTCCTCGGTTGTGCCCTGTTTAGGGGTGTGACTTGCCGATTAAGTCAAAATGGGCCATGACTTGGTTCACCATTGATCTCAATGTTTTCTCTTCTTCTCTTTAACCTTTACTTTGTAATAATGAATTATTTCTTCGTTTGTTTCAATACAAAGTGCGAGTAGCCTTCTTTAGAATTAGTGCTGCTTGAAGCCCTGGCCATGTAGTTCCTTAACATGATTTTGGCCCTTGGTTTGCATTATTATGAATCATGAATATAATTTAGATTACTGTGCATCATGAGCTTAGTTTGTGTTTATAAGTTTGACCTGCTTATTTGCATGATCTATCAATGAATAAATATTTGCTAGACTCGTCATCTTCTTCTGATTATTAGCATCAACGGTATAGGGCTTTAACTATACTTGTAATATAAATTCATGCCTAACTAGATTTCTAATCCTTTTCTAGGGGTAGTGTGGTGTCATTAAATTCTCTTCGTATTTAATGCATCATCTTAGATTATTAACCCTTCTCTAGGATTGATAGACGTTCTAAGCAGAGGAAATGGCTAGGACATGCTAGGTAAGAAAGAATGAATTGTGTGGAGTGAGCTTTAATCGCACCTTTTCATGGGCACCATATTCAGAGAATTCATAATAATGGGATCTTGTAAATTGTGTTAGGAACTTAATTGGTTAGTGGTGGATAGTTGGCCTGAATTCGGTTTAATTCATCAATCAATTTCATTATCTTTAATTTCTTGTTTTTAGTATTTCTTGCAAGTTAAATTGTTTAATTTCATTCAGAATTACAAAGCATCAAACACCCCCAACCCACCCCCTTAATTCGGTTTAATTCATCATATTGTGTGTGTGTCTTGTTTAGAGTCTTGTATGCTTTCTCATGTTACAGGTAATTAGTATCATGAGTTGTCTTTAGTGTCTTGCATATATACTTAGTGTGAATCTAGGTCTAGGTGTAGTTTATTCATTTACTTCATTATTTTGAGCCTTATCTTGTGTTAATTACATCTATACTTAATTGGACAATATGTTGACACATAGTCTCTATGGGATCGACTCTTGATGTGTTGCTATAGTACTATATCCATCGATTTTTGCACTTTCAAAGATTTTATAGCTGTTAGAAATAGAGTTCATATATATATATATATATATTGTGGTCTTTATTTTTACTAACAATGGTGTTGAAGTTTCTATTATGGAGCTAAGCAGTGCACGATTGAGCGATGCTAAGGTTGTTGCCCCCGTTTCTCAAAGAAGACCATAGAGGACATATCACGAGAAGTCCATTATGGAGTTTTCGAAGACCTCAAAGTACCGAAGGTTGGAGCTTGAAGATTGTCAAAGAGCAAGTGGGGCGTCACCTGTTTGGAGTCTGCTAATTTGAGTGGTGACTTGCTTCAGGCGGAGAATCATGTGAACCTTGTGGGAGTCAAAGTGAGTAAAGACTATGAGGAGATCGCAAAATTGAAGTCCGAGCCATATTTTCCTGATGTGTATGCCCCTCCATCTTCGCATAAGATTTTGTAACTTGAGAATTCCATGGAAGAGCTGAGGCGGAGATTGCATGTGGTGAATTGTCATGAAGCGACGATTGGTGTGCTTCAAGACCAGCCTAATTGTAGTGTAGGTTTACAATTTTTAGCTAGGTTTTTGCTTTGAAGTAGATATTTTTTACTTTGAATAAATGGTTAAGCAGTTGGCTTGTGATTCGCCAACCCCTTCAATTTTCATTAATTGAATTTTTGTTAGTTTTGAAGAGCTCTGCGATTTTCGGTAGTTTTATCCTTCGTGCACTAGTTTTGCTCCACATATTTCATTTCAACTCGTAGTTGGCTTTTTTTAGTGGGATTTGAAAGATGACTTCCATATCTTCCTAACCTTGATGGCTTTGCTCCAAAATGTTGAGAATTAAATCCTGGGTGCCAAGTCGAAGTTGAGTCTTGTGCGTTGATTCGCAGAATTGCCCTCCTTGTGCTAAAACATTTGTAGAGAATTTGTTACCCATCCTAATTAAATTTTCTTGGTGGGGTCAAAAGTGCTAACATCCACACATTTCTAATGCCACCAAGTTTCATCCAAGGGGACAAGTATTGGGTCTTGGAAGTCAATTTGTAACTCTTTCTAGTGTGCAGAATTGTGTTGCCGACCTTCGTGCATTGAAATACTTGCCCATGATATGTTATCACTCGGAATTGAGTTTTGTTGGTGGTGTTGGAAAGCTGAGATCCGTATCTTTCTAATGCCACCAACCTCATTTAGTGGGTATGAGTATTGTATCCATAGTGAGGCTTGAAAGTGACGTCTTCTTCACATAGATCCCATGATCAGCTTGTTTTTTGAACTTATATGTCGTGGAGAACTTTTCTAAGTTTCTTTGAACTTTTTATTTACCATCTCGTATGGAGAGATAAGCTCCTCAGTTAGTCTGAACGCCCCTATCGTATTACCAAGGGCGTCCAACGGAGATATTTCAAGTTAACTCGCTCCCTAGAGGAGGCTTTCCTTTATCTTCAAAGAAGGGCTTTATTTCTCCTTCTAGGAAGAACTTATGCTTCTCGGAAGAAGGCTTGAATGCATAGCTCGGCAAAGGCTTTGGTTCCTCTTCGGAAGAAGGCTTAAATACTTCGCAAGGGGAAGTCTTTGGTGCTTCTTCAGAAAAAGGCTTGAACGCGAGGTGAAAGTGTGCTTCTACGGAAGAAGGCTTGAATGCTTTGTGGGATGAAGACTTTGATGCTTCTTCGGGAGAAGGCTTGAAGGCTTCGCGGGTCAAAGGTTTTGATGGTTCTACGGGAGAAGGTTTGAATGCTTTGTTAGGCAAAGGCTTTAGTGTTTCTATAGAAGAAGTCTTGAATACTTCGTGAGGTGAAGGCTTTGATGCTTCCATAGGAGAAGGCTTGAAGGCTTCGTGGGGCAAAGGCTTTGGTGCTTTTATGGGGGTAGACTTGAATGCTCCATGAGACGAAGCCTTCGGTGCTTCTATGGAAGAAGGCTTGAATGCATTGCGAGGTAAAGGATTTGTTGCTTCTACGAAAGAAGGCTTGAATGCGTCTATGGAAGAAGGCTTGAATGCTTCGCGGGGCGAAGGCTTTGATGCTTCTACGGAAAAGGCTTGGAGTGCTCCCCAGAGGAAGGCTTAGTTGCTTCTTAGAGAATGCTTGGAGTGCTTCCCGAAGGAAGGCTTAATTGCTTCCCGGAGGATACTTCAAGGAGGAAGGCTTTGAGTTCTTCCCCATGGGAAGGCTTTGGTGCTTCAACGGAAGAAGGCTTGAATGCTTAGCGAGGTAAATGCTTTGGTGCTTGTACAGAAGAAGGCTTTTATGCTTTGCGGGGCAAAGGTTTGATGTTTCTATGAGAGAAGGCTTGGAGTGCTCCCTAGAAAAACCCTTAGTTGCTTCTCAGGGAAGGCTTTGAGTGCTTCTCGAAGGAAGGCTTAGTTGCTTCCTGGAGGAAGCTTTGAGTTCAACCCGGTGGAAGGCTTGGATGCTAGCCGGAGGAAGGCTTAAAGTGCTTCCCGGAGGAAGGCTTTGGAGTGTCCAATGCTATCCAAAATTGTCTAAGTAAAATGTCAAGTTTCTTGATAATTTTCTTGAAGAAAATAATACAATGGAGACAACAATTGGCGTGAGGGCCCTATTAGGAGATTACGGCATTGATATTGATCACCTTCGAAGCAGGTTCCTTGGGGCCTTTGTCGCTGAGACATTTCACAGCTTTTTCGGTGAGGTATTCAGTGCAATGCCCTTCCTTGACAAGGTTCTACAAATACCTATAGAAGGGGTTGCACGTGCTGATGGTGTGACCATAGCAATCGTGATAGGTCCACCACCTAGTCTTGTCGGATTTTCTTGATCTCCTTGGACGGTTTTTGGCTTCCTGAACCAAGGCTTGTCCTTCAATTCATTGTAGATTTGCTAGATGGGCACCAATAACTACTCCTTGTACTTCCTATTGGCCAGGCTGTTAGAAGTTAGTTTGTTAGACTTGCTTGGTGTGGCCTCGAATTCGACATCTCCATTGGGTGCTGGCGTCACCTCAGACGTCTTCATCTAGTCCATGTCGCTCTGCTATGGAAAGAACTTTTGTGATGCTGCGTGCGTTTCCCATAACAATGTCGCCATATAGCTGACTGTCTCGGGAAAGTCCTTTCTTGAACACCATTTGCTGCAACCCACGATCCGTGACTTCTCCTCACAGTACCTCCGTATCTATTGTCAGAGGGTCTCTTTTGATCGCTTCCGGATCTGAAGAGATGGTGGTCATTGACTTCGACAGTTCGGAGATGTGAATATTACTGCATGAATGCCAAAGTTAGCTCTTCTAAGGAGGTGATCGACCTTCAGGGAAGGTGGTTGAACCAAGTCATGACTTGGCCTTGAGGGAAGCTTGGAAGACTTTGCACATAAGTGCGTCGTTGTTCCTGTGACGAACCATGACACCACGATAGTAGTTAATGTGCTTCACCGGGTCAATAGTCCCCTTGAACTGGTTGAAGTTGGGGTCGCGAATCGTCACAGAAATGGTTCCTCCTTGATGTCCCTCACGAACGGAGAAGTGGATGATGTTCGAAATTGGAGACGAAGCTTGTCGTCCAAGTCTCTAGTGTGTTGTATGCCTTAGAAGCGTTGATCTAGCATCCGCAGGACATCATTGAATGCAGTGTGGCTTAATAAGGAAGGGTGGCATGTCGACTTGAGCGCCAACGGCTTCCAAGCGTGACAAAGATCTGATGCGTCTTCCAAGTCGATAATTCATCGACTGTCACTGATGAAGCTGGACACTTGTTCTACGGGTGTAGCTTTCCTTGCCAAAATCGCTTAGAGAAGTGTCTTTGGACGTGGTCCGACACCTGGCATGCTCTTTGGCGGGACGCCTAGGGATGTCTCCCAGTTGCAAAATGGTCCTTGTTCTTGTAGAAGTTATTGTAAAAGTTTCGACTAGACTTGGACTTCATGACTCAGCTGCTCGACTTGCTGTGCAAAGTCAACTTGAGGGGTGAGTGCCGAGAGACACGCGCATGGCGCTGGATGCGTTGGGACTCATGCTCTAGGCTCTGGTGTCGTGGTGCTACACATTGCCCTTCATGTGCTTGAGTGTGTCCTCGTGTGTCGGGTAGGTCATCAAGGAGCCTTCGAAGATCTACGTTCGAGTGGAGCCAATTCGGGGCTTATCGGGATGCCTCTCCAACCAATTGCCCATCAGTATGTTGGAAGGTATTTGTCATTGCACTGACGAGAGGTGGATTGACATCATGAAGAACTCTGAGCGTCGTTGGCATGGCAAGGGTATCGTGACTGAGGGCTAGTGTCGTCTCCTGTGCTCCGTAAAGTGATGGCTTCCACTCGGATCACGATCCCCGTGGGGGGGGGGGGGGGGGGGGGGGGGGGGGGGTTGGTCACGATCCCCATGGGGGGCTGGTTAGCTTGCACCTCTGGGATCTCGGTGAAGGGGCCCTCGCATCTTAAGTTGCAGCGGTGAGTCCATTGAACCGTGTCATTCGTCGTGTTCTTGCTATGGACGGACAACGATTAACGAAGATGAAGTTTCTCAGAAAAACCAAATAGCACGTTTGGGTATTTCTCAATGAAAGCACCAGTTGTTGATGCAGAAATCATCCGGTCTTGTAGAATTCCTTCTCGATCCCTACACATAGTAAAAAAAGACAAACGGGTTAATCGAGAGAATAAACCAACAGAGTATTAGTATGAATGTTTTAAAGTTACCTGAGAAGTGAGGTGAAGCCTTCTACTTATAGAGAAGACTCATGAGGGGCCGAGCACAGGGCCCTTTGGTGCCAAATGAGGGTGGGGATACTTCAGGTCAGGCACCTCCTCTCCGAACCATATGGGGCAGAGCACTACTTAGAGGGAAGTAGTGAATTCAGGGGATTTTGGGGATGTGGAATCTACTCATGATCGGTGTAAGGACCCCCCTTTGTTCTTGAATAATTTTTAATAAACCTTACAGGGTTCCCGACAAAACTTCTGTACTTACTGATTACTCCTACCTGTCAGACGCAGGATAGTATATTTATTTTGAGGTAAAAGAGCTATCAGACGGGATAAGGGTTCTTTCCGGGTTTCGCGGGAAAATTCGGGAAGGGTCCTTACAATCGGGGGGATGTGCCGAGTATGGTGGGTGGGGAGTGGGGCTGCACCGGGCTGGACGTTCCTATGTCCCAGCAGTCTGACCCTTTTCAACTCATGCCCATAATTGTGGGAGGGAGAGCCGGGAGTGCGGGGCTGGGTAAACGGCAGCAGCTGGGAATGGAGGGTGAGGGAGTATCCCCTATGAAGCGCGAAGGTGTCGCTAGGCGGCGAAGGGTGGAGTGTGGAGTGGAGGTTTGTGTTTCTCAGGTGGTCGGGACCGACCTTAATGGGTCCCTTGAGCGAAGGGGTGTGGGTTCCACCTCTTCCCAGTCCCCATGAGTCTTCTTTGCTGGAACTATCAGGGTATCGAAGGTACGCTGACCATTCATAACTTGGTGGAGCAAACCTTGCTTCATCAACCTGATTTTGTGGTTTTATTGGAGACGAAGAATAATAGTAGAAGGTTTGAGTATCTAAAAGCTAAGTTGAGAATGCCCTTCATGCATGCGGTTGAGCCACGGGGTTTGAGTGGTGGCCTATGTATGTTCTAGAAGGATGTTCAACAAGTACTGTTAGTTAAATATGGTGATTTTCTTATTGAAGTTTTAATAAAGGATGTTATTTCTGATTATACTTGGCATTTTTTCTCTATTTATGCGAGTACAGATGATAGGATCCGAGCGGATCAATGGAAGAGCCTGGGGGCTCGTCTTGCAAGTTGTGGGGACCCGTGCTTGTTGATAGGCGATTTCAATGATGTGCTGTCTGTTATTGAAAATGAAGGGGTCTGATTTGGTTCGAAAATTCAATGATTACCTTTCGGGAATTTGTGGCTGATAATCAATTGCTTGATCTGAGATATCAAGGGCATCCGTTTACTTGGAGGAATAAAAGGGACACGGGATTTATTCAGGCTCGCCTGGATCGTGGCTTGGCCACAGCAGAGTGGGTGGAGTTGTACCCAGCAGCGACCCTGCACCACATTCATGTGGAAGGATCAGACCATTTCATGTTGCTTCTCTGTCTTGCGCCGCCTATGCGCCGGCCAAAGAGAAGGTTTGTTTTTTTTATCCTAGATGAGGAAATGATCAGGATTGCCGGAGGGTGATTAAAGAGTGTTGGCATCAAGAGACCCGGGGAGCAAAGGCTTTCCAAGTCTGTGAGAAACTGAAGGGGGTGCGATCGGGTCTTCTAGGGTGGCAGAAGAGAAACCAGCGGAATAGTAAGGTTCTTATTGAGGAGGTACAACAGCAACTACGTAATGCTTATACCCACTCCTCTTTTGATGGAGTGTGGGTACGACGCAAGGAGGTAGAGCTGAAGCGCCTGATTCGTGAAGAGGAGTGTTACTGGAAACAAAAGGCTCGGGTTTAGTGGTTACAAGAGGGGGATAAAAACACAAAAAATTTCCACTCTTCCACAGTCAAATGACGGCGGTTTAATAGGCTGCGGGGGCTTCAAAACCGGGAAAGGGAGTGGATAGAGGAGGGCCCTCAGATGAATCAGGTGGTGGTGTACTATTTTGAACAACTGTTCATTACTACTAATCCTTCTTCATGTCCAGCCATTTTGGAGTGTATTGGGAGACGAGTTACGCGGGAGGAAAATGAGGTACTCCTGGCGCCCTTAACTGGGGATGAAGTACAGGCGGTGATGTTTAAGATTAATCCGTCTAAGGCCCCAAGGCCAGATGGGTTCACCAGTGGTTTCTTCCAGACAAATTGGGAGGTGGTGGAAGGGGATATTTTTGAGATGGTGGCGCACTTTTGGAGGACTGGGCGGTTACTTCGGAAAATCATCTACACACATCTTTGCTTGATCCCCATGGTCCCTAGCTCGGTTAGGATGTCTCAGCTGCGACCTATTGCACTATGAAATGTCATATATAAGGTCATCTCAAAACTCCTTACTAATCGTTTAAAGTTGATTTTGAATCGAATTATTAGTGTCAATTAGTCCGCCTTTGTATCGGGCCGGTAAATACACGATAATATTCTTGTTGTCCATGAACTTCTTCATTCGATGAAGCTTCGTGGTAAACGGGAAGACAGGGATTTGGCTCTGAAGTTAGATATGGCAAATGCCTATGATATGGTGGAATGGAGTTTTGTTGTGGATATGCTTAAGGGCCTTGGGGTTGCTGATCGGTTTTGTGGTTTGATCCAGGAATGCATATCTTCGGTCTCATATAGTGTCCTGGTCAACGGGGAGGAAACAGGTTACTTCTCCCCTAGTAGGGGACTCCGACCGGGTGATCCAATGTCGCCGTTTTTGTTCTTGGTATGTGCGGAAGGGTTGTCCGCCCTCTTTCGGCGGCGGGAAGAGAAGGGTGCAATCCATGGTTTTAAGCTACTAGAGTCCAGTGCTTTGCGCATCACCCACCTTTTCTTTGCTGATGATGCAGTTGTTTTTTGTCATGCTATGCCCAGGGAAATTGATGTAGTAAAGAATATCCTTGATTGTTATGCTGGGGCCTCTGGACAGTTGGTTAACTTGGAGAAAAGTTCTATGTTCTTTGGGGGGAACTGCTCCAAACGGTTTCGGGGGAGATTGTCTCGAAGATGCCAGATCAAGGCACGGGACGGGTGTAACGACCCGGACCAGAAATTAAATTATTTTTGAGAATTGGAAAATTTTACCCTCAGTTTTGGATGGGTTCGGGAGTCACTTTTTGACTGGTAATACTTTTGGGAATTTTTCTTGGGTTGTTGCGTAGGTCTCGAACTCACGAGTTCGTAGACAGGCGGCACGCTGAAAACGGAGATCCGATGAGTTCGTTACGGGTCTAGAAGCTGCAGGGGCAGTTTGGTAATTTTGGAAATGTTGGAATTATATAACAGATATTTTTCTCTCTCCTCGGGAGATTGGTGGATGCAGTCTCGGTCCTATCCGATCCCTCCCCGTGCGAACACCGAAGGCCATATTCATTGGAGGGATTCCGGTTTGATTCGAACAAAACCAAGTTCGGGAGGATCTTCCCCGGGACCCCACGAGCATTTTGGGGTAGTTCTTGGAGCGGGATCACCGCCGTAGGCGACAGACGGAGGAGGGAGGTGAACCGAACATTCTCGGCCGTTTTCCGGCCAAACCAGGTACGATCTCGGAACTTTGACCTCATATTTGGATTCCTGGTGAAAAGTAGATGAATTTACATGTGTAGATCGTGAAAAACGGTTAAGAAATGAAGAAATTAGAAAACCTTGAAGTTCGGCCGGAAATGGGGGATTCCGGCGAACCAGACGGCGACGGAGGTGGCGGTCCGGTCATCTTCTCCGGCCAGCCTCCGGCGACGGCGAGGCCGTCCGGTCGTCTTCTCCGGTGAGTCACCGGTAACCGGTCGAGTCGAGTGAATCGGTCGAGTCAAGTGAACCGGTCGAGTCGAGTGAATCGGTCGAGTTGGACCGGGTCAGGTCGAGCCGGACCGGGTTGGACCGGTCCAGGCGCGTGAACACTGTAGCAGGCGCGTGACCGGCGCGTATTCTGACCTTCCGGTGGCGCGTGACGGCGCGTGGGACTGTTCCCGAAGTCACGGCGGCGCGTGACTGAGGTTTTGGGACGTTCCGGATTAGATTTTGTTGGTTTCGAGGCCATAGGATTTCATTTAGAGCTCGGTTGGGCAATCCCAGCGGTAAGGATTGACCGTGGAGAGGGTTTTGAGTTTGGAAAGTCAAGGTAGTTGGGTCATTATGGTGTAGGTGTTCTGAGGCTAGAGCGTACATGAATTTTGGGTTGGATGGTCATGGTAAGCGGACTTTGATTATAAATTGTAATGTATGTATAAATATCTTCGATTTCATTACTGTTGTGTATGGTTGTATTTATAAATTGTGATGCATGTATTAATATCCTCGATTTAAATACTGTTGTGTATGGGTGCAATGATTGCTGGATAATTGTTATTCCAATATTTCAGTGGAAGTGCGTTGTGAGAAACGATATGGTTGTTGGATACGATTTTGATAGTGTTTTGACGTGGTAATTATTTGGGTCTATGATTTTGAGTTGAAACCGTACTTGTTACTATAAAATAATCGATTTTGGATCTAATACCGATTTGAGGGGGCCAGGATCTGGGCTCGGATCCGCTGAGGCGGTGAACCCGGTGAACCTCCAAAAATAAATAATACCGATTTGAGGGGGCCAGGATCTGGGCTAGGATCCGCTGAGGCGGTGAACCCGGTGAACCTCCAAAATAAAAAATACCGATTTGAGGGGGCCAGGATCTGGGCTAGGATCCGCTGAGGCGGTGAACCCGGTGAACCTCCGAGATAAATATTGATTTGAGGGAGGCCAGGATCCGGGCTAGGATCCGCTGAGACGGTGAACCCGGTGAACCTCCAAAATAAACAATATCGATTTGAGGGGGCCAGGATCCGGGCTAGGATCCGCTGAGACGGTGAACCCGGTGAACCTCCAATATAAAAGGTGAATTTGCAGAGATTGTGGTAGAGTCCAAGTAGTACATATTCTAGCACACCCCAAGGGATACCCTGGTGACTAGGAATATGATAGCCGAGAGATATGCCGACTGATGAGATATCATGGTACAGAGAGTTATGATACGATATGATAGCCGATGATATTTTCGGCTCTAATATGAACCAGACGACAATTGTTATGGGCCTAATCAACATATGAAAATACGTCGTCATCCGGGTCAGTGGGTTGGTGTGGGCGGTGACCCAGATGGACGAATTATTATTATTGGTTCACTAGTTTGTTGTCCTGTGGTTTTCCAGTAGAGATGTCAGCAATGTCTGACTACTGACTTTTGGTATCAGAAAGTATTTCTATTTGAACCACCACTATTCCGAGGTTTTGGTTTTGACCGGTATTTTATCCTGCGTCTGACAGTAGGAGTGATCAGTAAGTACAGAGATTCTGTTGGGAACCATGTAAAGTTTAATAAAAATTATTTAAGAATAAAGGGTATTTTATGGTAATTAAATGTTGAGGTAAAAGAACTGTCAGACGGGATAAGGGTTCTTTCCGGGTTTCGAGGAAAAATTCGGGTAGGGTCCTTACAAGTGGTATCAGAGCTTTAGGTTAACTTCCTGCAGACCGCACACTTGTGTGCAAATTATTTGAGGAATTATGTTAACAAGATGCATCCGAGGAGTTTAACAAGATGCAGACCACACACTTGAACTGAATAGGAGGTTGGTTCTTTAACCTGTGTTAGGAAAATTTCGGGGACGAAATTTCTTTAAGGGGGTAGATTGTAACGACCCGGACCAGAAATTAAATTATTTTTGAGAATTGGACAATTTTACCCTCAGTTTTGGATGGGTTCGGGAGTCACTTTTTGACTGGTAATACTTTTGGGAATTTTTCTTGGGTTGTTGCGTAGGTCTCGAACTCACGAGTTCGTAGACAGGCGGCACGCTGAAAACGGAGATCCGATGAGTTCGTTACGGGTCTAGAAGCTACAGGGGCAGTTTGGTAATTTTGGAAATGTTGGAATTATATAACAGATATTTTTCTCTCTCCTCGGGAGATTGGTGGATGCAGTCTCGGTCCTATCCGATCCCTCCCCGTGCAAACACCGAAGGCCATATTCATCGGAGGGATTCCGGTCCGATTCGAACAAAACCAAGTTCGGGAGGATCTTCCCCGGGACCCCACGAGCATTTTGGGGTAGTTCTTGGAGCGGGAGCACCGCCGTAGGCGACGGACGGAGGAGGGAGGTGAACCGAACATTCTCGGCCTTTTCCGGCCAAACCAGGTACGATCTCGGAACTTTGACCTCATATTTGGATTCCTGGTGAAAAGTAGATGAATTTACATGTGTAGATCGTGAAAAACGGTTAAGAAATGAAGAAATTAGAAAACCTTGAAGTTCGGCCGGAAATGGGGGATTCCGGCGAACCAGACGGCGGCGGAGGTGGCGGTCCGGTCATCTTCTCCGGCCAGCCTCCGGCGACGGCGAGGCCGTCCGGTCGTCTTCTCCGGTGAGTCACCGGTAACCGGTCGAGTCGAGTGAACCGGTCGAGTCGAGTGAACCGGCCGAGTCGAGTGAACCGGTCGAGTTGGACCTGGTCAGGTCGAGCCGGACCGGGTTGGACCGGTCCAGGCGCGTGAACACTGTAGCAGGCGCGTGACCGGCGCGTATTCTGACCTTCCGGTGGCGCGTGACGGCGCGTGGGACTGTTCCCGAAGTCACGGCGGCGCGTGACTGAGGTTTTGGGACGTTCCGGATTAGATTTTGTTGGTTTCGAGGCCATAGGAGTTCATTTAGAGCTCGGTTGGGCAATCCCAGCGGTAAGGATTGACTGTAGAGAGGGTTTTGAGTTTGGAAAGTCAAGGTAGTTGGGTTATATGGTGTAGGTGTTCTGAGGCTAGAGCGTACATGAATTTTGGGTTGGATGGTGATTGTAAGCGGACTTTGATTATAAATTGTAATGTATGTATAAATATCTTCGATTTCATTACTGTTGTGTATGGTTGTATTTATAAATTGTGATGCATGTATTAATATCCTCGATTTAAATACTGTTGTGTATGGGTGCAATGATTGCTGGATAATTGTTATTCCAATATTTCAGTGGAAGTGCGTTGTGAGAAACGATATGGTTGTTGGATACGATTTTGATAGTGTTTTGACGTGGTAATTATTTGGGTCTATGATTTTGAGTTGAAACCGTACTTGTTACTATAAAATAATCGATTTTGGATCTAATACCGATTTGAGGGGGCCAAGATCTGGGCTCGGATCCGCTGAGGCGGTGAACCCGGTGAACCTCCAAAAATAAATAATACCGATTTGAGGGGGCCAGGATCTGGGCTAGGATCCGCTGAGGCGGTGAACCCGGTGAACCTCCAAAATAAAAAATACCGATTTGAGGGGGCCAGGATCTGGACTAGGATCCGCTGAGGCGGTGAACCCGGTGAACCTCCGAGATAAATATTGATTTGAGGGAGGCCAGGATCCGGGCTAGGATCCGCTGAGACGGTGAACCCGGTGAACCTCCAAAATAAACAATATCGATTTGAGGGGGCCAGGATCCGGGCTAGGATCCGCTGAGACGGTGAACCCGGTGAACCTCCAATATAAAAGGTGAATTTGCAGAGATTGTGGTAGAGTCCAAGTAGTACATATTCTAGCACACCCCAAGGGATACCCTGGTGACTAGGAATATGATAGCCGAGAGATATGCCGACTGATGAGATATCATGGTACAGAGAGTTATGATACGATATGATAGCCGATGATATTTTCGGCTCTAATATGAACCAGACGACAATTGTTATGGGCCTAATCAACATATGAAAATACGTCGTCATCCGGGTCAGTGGGTTGGTGTGGGCGGTGACCCAGATGGACGAATTATTATTATTGGTTCACTAGTTTGTTGTCCTGTGGTTTTCCAGTAGAGATGTCAGCAATGTCTGACTACTGACTTTTGGTATCAGAAAGTATTTCTATTTGAACCACCACTATTCCGAGGTTTTGGTTTTGACCGGTATTTTATCCTGCGTCTGACAGTAGGAGTGATCAGTAAGTACAGAGATTCTGTTGGGAACCATGTAAGGGTATTTTATGGTAATTAAATGTTGAGGTAAAAGAACTGTCAGACGGGATAAGGGTTCTTTCTGGGTTTCGAGGAAAAATTCGGGAAGGGTCCTTACAACGGGTTTGGGAAGTACCTTGGTCTTCAGGTGGATTTTGGTATGTCGAAGAAGGTAATTTTTTATGAAGTTCGGAATAGGATTGCCAGTCGGGTGCAAGGGTGGTCGGAGCAGTTTCTTTCTCAGGCTAGTAAGGAGATATTGATAAAGGCGGTCGCCATGGCTATGCCTAATTATGCTATGTCATGTTTTAAATTGCCGTTGGGAGTATGCAGAGATATTGAGCGGCTAGTTGCTAATTACTGGTGGGGAAAATAGCATGGCCAATGTGGTGTGCACTGGGTTGCATGGAAGAAGGTGACACGGGTGCAGAAGGTGGGAGGGCTAGGCTTCCGGGACTTGGAATGTTTCAACTTAGCAATGCTTGGCAAAATTGGCTGGCGTATCATTCATGATCCCTCATTGCTCATGTCCCAGGTGTTGCGGGACAAATACTACCCCAATGGGTCATTCCTTTAGGCTCAGGCTGGCCGCAGGTCCTCCTGGGGTTGGAAAGGCCTTCTACATGGTCGAAAAACCCTTGAGGCGGGATTGAGATGGTGGATTGGGGATGGTGCACTGGTGCGAGCCCGTTCGGATCCGTGGTTGCCGAACCCATACACTTTCAAGGTGACCTCTTCGCATCCTGATATTCCTCTATTTGTCAAAGATTTGATTGATCAAGATACACACAATTGGAAGGTTGAGCTGATAACTCGGTGTTTTCAAAAGACGGAGGCTCACGCTATTCTCTGGTTGCCCCTTAGTCGATGGGGGCATGGGAGATAGGTGGATGTGGCATTTCAATACAACTGGATGTTATTCGGTGAAATTAGCTTATGGGGTTACGTTGTACTTACACAGAAACGGGGAGTTGGGAAGACGAGGGGAGGGGGAGTCCAGTTCCTCTCCTGCTATGGGAACGAAATGGAGTCAACTGTGGTCTATGAAGACTCCACCGTAGCTGAAGTAATTTATTTGGAGGGGCTGTAATAACGCCCTTGTTGTCCGAGCTAATTTGGTCCGACGTCAGCTGATGGTGGACCCTATTTGCCCGGTGTATGGTCTGGCTGAGGGGACCGAGATCCATCTATTCTTCCAGTGCCAGTATGCCAGGGTCTTCTGGTTTGGAAGTCCTCTTATGCTGGATGTTGATGCAATAGAGGGGGTTGATTTTCCTGGTATCTGGCAGAGCCTGATGGCTAAATTCCGCCAATTTCCCCATAGGCTGGAGCTAATTCAGACACTTACGTTTGGGCTATGGAGGCTTTGGAAGTGCCGAAATAGGAAGGTGTTTGATGGTACGGATATGTTGCCGGAGGAGGCCGTTGGCAACCTCATCAATTGTGTGACTGAGTTCCAAGATTTAGGGGTTCCGGCCTTGGAGGGCCAGTTCTCGCAACCTAAGTCGCCGTAGCTGGGTGATGATGAGTTGGTGCATCTTTGGAAAAAACCTATCATGGGCATCCTAAAGGTGAATTGTGATGGCTCTTGGTGTCGGGAGACGGCGTGTGGTGGTGTGGGCTGGGTCATCCGGGATTGTTTCGGGCTGCTAGTGTCAGCAGGGGGTAAAGGAGAATTATGTCTGAAATCAAGTTTGGTGGCAGAAGCGGAGGCGGTGCGCTGTGCCCTCTCCTATTGTTTGTTGGTTGGGCACGATCGGTTGGTGATTGAGTCAGATGCGTTGGGGCTTATTAAGGCTCTCCTTGGTCAGAGCCCGAGTGATGCCGATCTTGACTGTCTTCTTTTCGATATCCATGCACTTGCTTCGAGGTTGGGGAGTGTTCAATTTGTGTATGCATCCAGGCAGGCTAATAAAGCTGCGCACCTTATTGCTAGATTTGTTTCTAGGGTTGGTGGGTATCATTGTTGGGATGAATTAGGGACTGACTGGTTGTTTGATACCTTAGCTGTTGATGCAGGTGTTTCCATTCGATATTAATGAAATTTTTGACATTCTGGTAAAAAAAAAAAAAAATAGAAGCATCTGCAACCTCCAATATCCACAAAATTTGCTTAGATGCATGCGGTCTTAATATGATATCCAAGACTCAGAGCTTTTTGGGAGTTCTCTGATTCTTGGCCACGCAAAGCATCTCCAATTTCCTTCATGAGAATTTTGGCAGCATCGCTAATATCATTTGGACTCCCAACAGGGCAACAATTCCATTGTTCTCGACAAGTTGGTCAAAATTAGAATTGAGCAAGTTGATCTTGCGTTCGCAGTAATATTTTGCCTGAGGCATGGTTTTCTGGATGAAGTAACCGGTGCCGACGTCGACCAAGACTTGGTGGGTGTCGTGGACTGTGGAGGGTACCGGGGACATAAAACAAAATCATACCCATTTGGTTTTTCTTACAGAAGTCATCTTCCTTTACCTACATTTTTCTTCCCATCAATTTGGCAATAAGAGGAGATCTACACCATAGCTCCGGTAACGATAGATATAGAAGGAAGATGATACATTGCTAGGAGAGATCTATGGAATGTGGATGATCAATGAGAAATGATATGACATTTTGGAAGAACTATTTTATTGTTTTTTTTTCAATGTTCGTTCAATATTATTACTTAGTTTTAGAACACGTTATCAACACCCATCCGAGCCCAGATGTGCGCCTAAGCCTGGGGTCCCTGTTCCGCCAGCGATGGATCAGAGGTTCTCCCTCTGCACTAAACCTGACAACATTTGCGCCAAGACTGAACGAAGATGCGCTTCTACTATACTCATGATGTTCTTCAAAAGCGCCGTCCCAGATCCTGATTACGAAGACAGTACAAAATCCAAGTTTGGCCAGCTTGCGTTCCCACTTGCCAGCTTGCATTCACACTCCCAGCCGTGCTCTAATTGGTTCTAATAGATTTAAGGACTTTGTAATTAATTAAAAGTACAATAACTTTCCAAATCCTTATAGAATAAGATTTTACCAATCCTTATAGAACAAGGTTTTCCCTTTGTCTATAAAAGGGAGCCTTTGTTCAGTATTTTAGAAAGCAGAGATCAGAGAGAGAGAGGACCGTTTTTGGGAGATAGAGAGATAATATTTTACAGACAGATTATTGGACGTGGAGCTTGGAGAAGAAGGCTCTGCGTGTCTTCTGCTGCAACTATTCTTAACAATCTCTTATGTACCCTTATTTTCATTATTGCAATTTACTTATGAATTCAATTATATTTGTTTATTTCAGTTATGTGTGAGTAGTCGTTAGGATTAGGGCTGCTTGAAGCCCTAGCCATGTTAGCTTGTTGATTGGATTTCTGGCTCTTGATTATGATTGCTATGCATGCTGAATAAGTTGGATTACTGTGCTTAATGACCTTAATTTATGCCTATAAGATTAGCTACCTTGTTTGCATATAATTATTGATGTAATTGCTTGAGTGACCGTCATATCATCTTGTGATTTGGAGCATCGAAAGTATTCTTACTTGTAATCTTAACTCATAACGACCTAGGATTGCATGTCACTTTGCTAGGCTAATGTGGTGTCATTAAATTCTCTTTGAACTTCATGCATCATCTTAAAAGGTAGATGATAGACGTTCTAGGCATATGCCCTGTTTAGAACATGCTAAGTAAGAGGGAATAAGATGTGTCTAGTGAACGAACGCCAGGTCCTAGGCACGGGCACCTAATTCAGAAAATGCATAGTAATTAGGTTAAGGAAATCTTATTAGTAACCATAATTGGTTAGAGTGGATAGTAAGCCTTAATTCGCCTTAGTTAATAATCAATCAACCATTAATTCTTGCATTGTTATTTTCTGCATTATATTTTACTTGTCTTTAAATTCCAGTTCTCACATCATAAACCCCCCCCCCCCCCCCCCCCCCCCCCCCCCCCCCCCCCCCCTGTGTGTGTGTGTGTGTGTTTTCAGTAAGTTAATAAATCTGAACTAAAGTGGTCATAACGTTGATACAAGTCCTCGAGGGATCGACTCTTGCTATGCTACTATACTATTCTTATCGATTTGTGCATTTGCAAGAATTTTATAACTGTTATAATTAAATTGCATATTTCTTGCTCTTTAATTCCACCAACAATGGTATCGGTCATAATTTTTTTGATGCAAACTATGCATGATCCTCATCATATAATTAGATCAGGATTTGAAGTTCATTGATCGGATCAAAATCTCATATTCTTTGATCCTAAAACCTTGAGGGTTTGAAGTTCCTCGGTTTTTTTTATTGCATAGACATCCTGACAAGAAGTCTTGGTAGATGTTTTTATGATTATGCAACAAAGTTCTTGAGCACGATCAATATGTTGATCTTGATGAATTTATCTCATCATTATATAGGGGCTTGCAGCTCCATATCAAATTAAAGTTCACTTGTAAGTAATTGAGAACCTATTGTTCATGTTGAAGTTGATTATTTCGGACTCAGTGGATGCGCCACTTTGAGTGTTTTTTCCGAAATTGATGAGAAATCATTGGTTCCATTAGTAATGACGAAATCATTCACTCTAAATATGAAATAATTTAAATTGAAACCTAAGTTTTATGAATTTTTGTTAAGAATCTACAATTCTAGCCCAGAAACTCGTGTTTAGCGCATATGATTAAATTCTGACATTCAGTTATTTGATTTTGAAAGTTAAAAGAGGATTAAAAATTCCTTGGTAATATATGTTGAAAAGAGGGTTTGAGGTTCCTCCCCTCTCATTAATTATATTTAATTACATTTTTCTTCTACGTGATATTTATTTTATACATTTAATATCTGCAATTTTTTTTATTTTTGTTTTTATTTTTAATTTAATTACCATATGAAAAATATGAGTTTGAGTGCATGTAGTCCCAAATGTGAACTTATGAGTTGAGGACCTGTAGTCCCAACTGCGAACTTATGAGTAGAGGGCCTGTAGTCCAACTATGAACCTATGAGTTGAGGGCCTTTAGTACCAATTATGATAATAAAGTTTGAACTCCATATTGTATGAACTTGAAGTTCATTGACCCAAAGTTTGTTTCTATGCTTTGGCATGACTTTACTTTGTCATCTTCGATTCATTAGGTGGTGCCACATTATTATTATTCGTTTGGAAATTTTTTTTTGAAAGACTTGTCGTCTTGTCCAACGAAAATGCTTGTAAGGTTTGTACAAGGTCATTTTATCATTGGACCATCTCAATCAAAAAATGATTTTGAGAATTTGAACAAATCTAATTCAATTGTTTAGAGTTCGATTCATTATGTGGTGCCACATTATTATTATTCGTTTGGAAATTTTTTTTTGAAAAACTTATCGTCTTGTCCAACGAAAATGCTTGTAAGGTTTGTACAAGGTCATTTTATTATTGGACCATCTCAATCAAAAAATGATTTTGAGAATTTGAGCAAATCTAATTCAATTGTTTAGAGCTGCTATGAGATGCTTTTTCAAGAGGTCAAGTTTTAAGATCTCATGTAAAATAGCCTCCTATTTTGAGGCACATTGAATTGATTGAAATCTGAAATTGTAGTCCTATCTATTTTCTTAATCCATGTTTGATTTGGAATATCTCGATTTTTATCAACGTATATAACATTTCACATTAGTTGACTTGCCCCAATATTAACAACCAGAGGAGTATATTGGAGAGGCAAACAATCGAAGCCTATTGTGTCATGAACCTGAAGTTCATAATTTTGAATTCACAATGATGCATATGATCATTACAAAAACATACGGACAATTTTCAAAGGCTAAACATATATATTGTCTTGTCCGACAAAAAAAAAAACCATGCAATGTGCACAAGGAAAATTGGTCCTAAGACCATCTCAGTCAAAAATTGACTTTCAGCCCTCTTTATGAGATATAACTCAAGAGGATAATTTTGATCATATTAAACATCTAATAATTGATCGTTTGTCCAATTAGCAGACGCATCTATAAGATGGTCAAATGTTGTCTTTTGTAACCTAGTAAATTTGCATTATTAGGCATCTTGCTTAGATAATTATATTACGGGCACGATTCCCAGATTATCTAATGAGGTTGAATCGAGTCGATAATGCAGGTGAAATTATGTTGTTGGTTAATGCATGAATGAAGTAAAGCATCAAATACATCTTGTTCATGCTTACCAGCATTTTGCAGAAATATTTATAAGAAATATTGAATTATTCGCACTCTGGTATAAATGACAAAGTTACTAGTTTTCTGCATGGACGTATGACATTTTCTATACGCCATCATTCGGTCGAGGCTTGTCTCTCATGCTCAATAATCCCCCTTAAAAGTCGTGTATAGAAATAAGCTGAATGTGAGATTTCACATTTATGAGTTTTGGATGTGTTGTTTTTGTGCCTATTGTGCCGACACAAAATACAAAGATGGGTTATCAATGCAAATTGAAAGGTCTTTATTTTGTGATGTGCTAAAAACTTATCAAATGTTCTACAGATTATCACCTTGGTGTGGTGTCCGCAATTATCGCATGTTTTATGGATAGTCATTTTGATGAGTTAAATTTCCCACCGGGGGAGAAATACTAGTTTCGAAAGAACGACATGAACTACCGTGAGATACATCTGTTTTTTGTCTCATCGCAATAATGTATTATAAGTTATACATATGATAGCTTGGATTGATTTCTTTCAACAGCATAATCTAGCAATATGGATTCAGTGACTATTAATAACTAGTCTGTTACATGCTTCAAGCATGACAGATCTATAGGTTCCTGTTAAGCCATAATTCTTACACTTATTTCATGTCATATTTGGTCCCTTTACTTGTCTTTTGCTTAATTTCATGTCATCCATAGTAGAAAGTGATGCTTTTGTGAGATATGTGCAGGATTTAGAAAGATAGACTAATTCTAAGAATATTGGAAAAAGAATGACTCAAACTGGAGTTCAAATGAATGAGATATCCTAAAATTCATATCTGGTCCTCATTGCTTAGTACTGGGCCCCAGATGTGCCACCACGTCCTATTTAGGGCCAAGGTTGAAGTTCCTCGAATCATGTCATCCGGGTCTGTTAGGTCATAATTAATACATATTTTATCCATGATTTAATACCCTTTATTTATGTTTTGTTAATATTTTGTTATATGCTATTGGAGAAAATAATATATTTATGAGAAATGTGCAGAATTAGATAGAGCTTGGAATTATGAGAATTTGAAAGAAAGAATCACATCAATCGGAGTTATAACGAAAAAGTTATGAAGGAAAGAAGAATTCCCATAATTGTCGGTAAGGACCTACTGAATTCTCAGTCAGAAGGAGTCAGTATGCGAGGGTTGACCAGCCATAATTGACCAGAGCCAAGTTGACCAGAATGTTCGTCGTGTACCTGCCAAAGCTTCCTTCTTGCTTCGGCGATGGTGTACCGAAACAGTCCATTTTCCCATTTGTTGCCACGTTGACCGAGCTTTGACTACGCTTGTTGATCTCCAATTTCGGCCAGTGGCTGTCGACCTTTAAGAAGACTTTGGCGCCTTGACCAAGCTGTGACCCGCATGGACCGGCCTTCAACCACCGATGTTCACTCTCTCTTTCAACAAGCGCCCACCGAAATAGCATCATGATGCCATTCCAGCTGCCGTGCGGATTTTGTGGCTTATTTTGAGGGTTTTCCAAGTGTGTGTTCACACTTGTCTCTATATTGCACAGAGATTTAAACCCTATTTCTTTAGGGAATATTATTTTTATTCCTTCTATATTTAGGAATGGTTTTTAATTAGATTTCTTAAATGTTTAGAAAATCTTTTCTTTATGGAATAAAATGTAAACTTCTATTTGTTTAAAGATTAATAATTCTCTATAAATAGAGGTGCTAGGAGATTCGAAGAGAGGGGAGATTGGTCCGAAAAATATACACATAAATAAATCAAAGCAAAAACACTTTTATTTTATTTTGTACTTTCTTTTTAGGTTAGGGATTCTTGATGCCCTAGCCATGGTTCTTCTTTAATATGATTTTGGCCATTGATTTATATTATTATGAATGCTGAATACAATTTAGATTACTGTGCGTCATGAGCTTAGTTTGTGTTGATAGGTTGGTCACCTTATTTGCATGATCTATCGATGAATAATTGCTTGTTTGACTGACCATCTTCTTGTGATTATTAGCATCAATGGTATAGGGCTTTAACTATACTTGTAATCTGAATTCATGACAACCTAGATCATTAAACAATACTAGGGTTAGTGTGATGTCATTAAATTCCTTTTGTTCATAATGCTTTTTTTTTTGTGTTATAATCGCTTAAAATAGGTGACATAATCTTAAGAGAACTATTGTATAATTGAATAGACGCTCTAAGTAGAGGAAAGGGCTAGGACATGCTAAGTAAGAAGAGAATAATATATGTGGGTGAGCTCTAACCGGACCTTTGCATGGGCATCTTATTAAGATAATTCATAGTAATTGAATACTGGAAATCATGTGAGGAATTAATTGTGGTTAGTGGTGGATAGAATGCTTTAACCTATTATTTTTATTAATTGTTTTGCTTTAGTTCTTTTATTTGTTTATTTTTAATTATGTTTAAAACCCCCATCGTGTTTATGTCTTTTTATTTTCTATTTTTATTAAGTTCAGAGTTAATTAATCAATCTAAGTAATAAATTGGATTAAACGTTAAGACAAGTCCTTGTGGGATTCGACCCTTGCTTATTTGCTATACTATATTTGTGCACTTGTAATGTTAAAATGAATAGAATAGATTTCATATTTATATTCAGTATTTTATCCAACAGGGTCCCAGAACCGTGTCTAAGGACCTTCAAAATAAGGCCATGACATGCCTTTGTCATGCCACTATCGAATCCAGTACGTGTCCCTGACACGTCCCATGTAAACCAAGAACTAAGCCCCATATCGTGCCTTAGACACATCCCAAAGTGCCCAAGTCATGTCTCAATCATGTCACTAATTGAGCCCCGGAGCCTCGCCAAGTTCTTGCTACGCCCTATTTAGGGCCACGGCTACGCCTAAGCGTTGTCAATATTTCGACAGGGTACTAACTTGACCCGGTAAGGCCAAATGAGGACATCTTTCATCCCATAACCATTCGATCGAGACATGGGGCATTTCCAGAGTCTATGTGCCTTATTGAAGCCATCCAAGTGTTAAGGCGAGCCAAGGCGATGAAGATATCCCCAGGGCCCAGTCACCGACATTCAGGGCCTGGCCTAGGCTCGTGACCGAGACAACTGTCTGCCCAGAGTGCCAACTTGCATTCTCACTTCCAGCCGTGCTCTGATTGGTTTTCCATTATTCTAGGGACTTCTTATCCATTTAGAAATATAATAACATTCTAGAACACATTAGATTAGGGTTTCTAATTGTAATCCATATAGGACAAGGTTTGTCCCTTGTCTATAAAAGGGAGCCTTTGTTCAGCGTTCGAGACACGCCATCTTAGTCACATTTATACATTTTTTACTTTTTATTTTGAAGTTTTGCTCGTGAGGTTTGTTCACGATGACCAAGTTGTGTTCTTGGAGGATTGCTTGAAGCCATGCTTAAAGTTTGCATTTGAGAGTATAATTTGGATTTAATCTTTCGAATCTTTATTCAATTTAATTCATGCTTTTGTCTTTCACTATGCGTAGTGATTAGCGTCTTTTAAGTTAGGGCTGATCTTAAAGCCCTAGCCATGACAACTTCTTAATTTGGTTTTTTGCGCTTGGTTTGATTGTTGTGTTTATCTTGGCAGATTGAGCTATTGTACTAATAGAGACTATTTTGTGCTTTTAAAAACTGATCATTTTTATTTGCATGACTTTATGATGGACTTTCACCAAGGGTTATAAGAGAAATAATCTGTATCAAAATCCATGACTCACCTAGGGTTACCGTGTAATCCCTAGGGTTAGTGTAGTGTCATTAAATCCTTTTGAACTTAATACTTTCGTTTTTGTTTTAATAGCTTAAGAGACTTATAACATAATTGATTAGGTGTTTACATTGCTTAAGAGACCTAAACATACAAACTAAGAAGGGATAAATTGTGTAAGAGTAGGCTTAAAAGAGCTCTTGCACGGGCACTTAACCAAGAAGTAAACATGATAATTGAACCTTGCAAACTAAGTTGGAAATCATTGTGGTTAGGTGTGGATAGGGAATGTCTTAACTCATTCTTTTGATTGATTACACCTTTGCTTATTTACTTTGCTTCTTGCATTACAAGTTATTTACTTTAAAGCATCTTTTGAACTAAAACCCCCCCTTTTGTCCGTGTCTTATTTAGTTTCCTTGTTTAGAGTCTTGTTTGTGTCAAGGCATATCTGCTTAGTGTCTTTCTATTCTGTTTGAGTTCCTTGTGAGCTAAGCAATCTATTCCATTGGTTACAATGTTGTGTCAAGTCTTTGTGGGATTCGAACCTTACTTGTATCACTATATTATCGATTGATTAGTGCACTTGTTAGGATATAATTGTTAAGATTTGTATGCATTTATTGTTGTACTTTTCTTCCAAAATGTTTTTGGCGCCGTTTCCGGGGACTGTCCCTCAACGGTGTCTATTGCTTGGATTATTTTAATTTAGTTTCTTTTTGTTATTTTAGGTCCTTTTATGTCATCACAAGGTTCTTCTAGAGGATCTGTACACGGCTCATCAGTTCCATCATCTGCCTCATCATTAATTCAAGGCTCCCCACATCCAAGTCCACCACCATCCCCTCACAGAATGGTTGATGAACGTGTCCTAGCCAATCCACCACCATGGCTACTCAAAGAGTATGCCACCCCTCATGTTAGTGAAGATCAATTACCCATTCTATTTCCACCTTCCACGGTGGAAAACTTTGAAATCAAATCAGGAACCATCCATATGCTACCTAAGTTCTAGGGCTTCTCGGGTGAGGACCCCGTTTACACATAAAGGAGTTTGTGGAAGTGTGTTCCACTTTAAGAATCAATGGCATGACTAAGGCTGAGATAAAACTAAGGCTCTTCATATTAGTCTTAAGGATAAGGCTAAGGCTAAGGCATAGTTTCACTCACTTGCACCTGTCTTATTTACATCTTGGAAGGACTTGTCTTCTAAGTTCCTCACTCAATATTGTCCTGGGTCCAAGACTAACAAACTGAAGAGTATAATCATGGATCCACGTCAAGTTGAGTATGAGCCTTTCTATGAGTTTTGGGAAAGGTTCAATCAAATGATTCAATCATGCCCTCATCACAACATTGATGAGTGCCACTTAATGTTATACTTCTATGGTAGCTTAAAGAATAGTGATAGGGTGATGGTTAACTCTCAATCCAAGGGAATTTTGAATAGTTCGGCTAAGGAAGCTAGAGAAGCCTTTGAGAACATTGCTCAAAGGGAAAAATAGTTAGCTATACGGGACAATAATCTAGAACCCTAAATAGTGTGAGTAGGGATAAGGATGACACCATAGCCCAACTCATGGCCATGGTGAAACAACTCTGTGATTCCAAGGCCAATCCCACAATGACTTGTGATGTATGCTCTGTTCAGGGGCATGACTCTCAAACTTGTCCTATGGTAGAAGATGCCAATTACATTGGAAGGTACAATGATGGCATGAGGCCATGTAATGACCCCTATTCAACCACCTACAATCCTGGATGGAGGAACCATGCAAACTTCAAGTGGAACAACAATCAGAATGTTCAAAACCCCACGGCACCCCCTGGTTTTCAAGGGAATGCCATTGCCCCTCAAGGTTCGACTCAAGTCCTTCAACATCCCCCTCAAGTAAATCCTGCCATGGGAAAGAGATCTCTGGAAGATATGATGGCAGATCTGATTCAGAGCAATGCCACATTCCAACAGAATCTACTTCAACATACCACAAACTTCCAACATAAAACTGACCCTACCATCACAGCCTTGGAAACCTAAGTGAGCCAGATGGCAAGCCAACTCAACAAACTGGACCCTGCCTAGCCAAGTCCAAGTCAATCCCAAGAACTTGTATCCTAAGGCTACTGCCAACGACATTTAGCTAAGGAGTGGAAAAGAGCTTCAAAGCCAAAGTGGTGCCCAAAGTACCATGAATGAGTCTGAAACCATGTCCTGGCCCCTGCCGCAGAACCTGTCCAAATGCCTGAAATCAGGCACAAATTGGGGCACACTAATGGGCCTGAATTAGGGCGCAGTTCAAACCGAGAGCCTACTCAGGAGCCTGTTTCCAAAACAACCTTAAATGGCCAAGATAATTAGCCTTCTAACCCTTCTTTGCCTTTAAATTCAAAGTCTTAAGTTAGTTTTAGTAATCCTCTAGTTACTAATGATGTTGACTTACCTTTTCCTCGTAGGTTCCAAAAGGAGGACAAGAATGCCCAATTTGAGCAAGAGCTCACAAACATGCTTCACAAGCTTCAAATCAGATTGCCAGTCTCTAAGCTTGTGAGGACCATGCCCATCTTTTCCAAGCCTCTCAAGGATCTGGTGGTTGGAAAATGTGGATCTGACCCTAAAATGTCCTAGACATTAGTGCAGTCACTTTGAACAAGTTCCGAGGCTTGCCACCCAAGGCAAATGACCCAGGCCCTCCTGCCTTTCCGTGTGTCATCCAATCCAAAAGGTTTGAACATTGTTTTTGTGACACAGGAGCCTCTATATGTATTATGCATTTACGTGTTTACAATTCACTTGCACTAGGATAGTTAAAACCTACTCAACTATGTGTTAGACTTGCTAATATGTCTATGACACAACTAATGGGCATGATAGAAGATGTAATAGTTCAAATAGGAGATACATGCATACTTGCTGATTTTTCATCTTGAAAATGGAAAAAACATTTGAAAGTGAGGATCCTCCCTTGATCTTGGGGAGGCCTCTCTTAGCCACTATAAACTGTGAAATCAATTTAAACCTAGCCAAATATCTATCAAAGTGTTAGATAAAACTAAGACCTTTTCCATACATGACACTAAGCAATATCCACAAGAGCCTATTATTGACTTTCCTTTGAACACTATGGAATCTTTGTTGCACCACACCATTATGAATGCTTGTATAGATGACCCTCTAGAGAAGGCCCTTACCTTTCCCTCTCAAAGTGACAATGGCATCGATGGCTATGTCATTGAGGAACTTAATAAACTTGAGGCTATACCTCAATTCCCTCAACACCCACGTGGGTTTGATACCTTGCTTCTCATGGAAGCAAAGACCCTTCCTTCTATCGTTAAAGCTCCCACACTTGAGCTCAAGCCATTACATGAGCACTTGAAGTATGCATACCTTGGTAATAATAACACTTTAAATTAGTTAGTGTAGGTTCTTAGGGACAATATACAAGCCGTTGGGTGGAGCATTGCTGACATCAAAGGGATAAGCCCTTCCAAGTGCATGCATAGGATCATAAATGAGGAGGAGGCCAAACCAACTAGGGAGGCACCGAGATGTCTCAATCCTCTTATGAAGGAGGTAGTCAAGAAGGAAGTCCTCAAGCTTTTGGATGTAGGAATCATCTACCCCATCTCAGATTCCAAGTGGGTGAGCACAATTTAAGTAGTGCCTAAAAAGAGTGGCATCACAATCATAAAGAATGAGATGGATGAACTTGTTCCTCAAAGAGTGCATACAGGTTGGAGAGATTATGCATAGATTATAGGAAACTTAATTCTACTACTTGCAAAGATTACTTTTCGTGACCTTTTATAGACCAAATGCTTGAAAGACTTGCAGGTCACTCTCACTTTTGTTTCTTAGATGGCTATTCAGGGTACAACCAAATTGCCATAGCACATGAGGACCAAGAGAAGACCACGTTTACATGCCCCCTATGGCACTTTTTGCCTATAGGAAAATTCCCTTTGGCCTTTGCAATGCACCTGCCACCTTTCAACGATGCATGATGAGCATATTTTCAGATATGGTGGAGGACATCATTGAGATATTTAAGGATGTAACAACCCGGAAATTTTAATTATTGATTTTATGCAATTATTTTTATTAAATGACGATTTTACCCTTGGTTGGTAAAGGGCTTGGAAATCAAGTTTTGTTTCGAGACACTTTTGGTGGTGTTTCGGGTACCGTTGCGTAAGTCTCGAACTCACGAGTTCGTAGACAGGCGGCACGCAGAAAACGGAGTTCGTGGACGGAAGTTATGGGTCTAGATGTGCAAGGGCATTTTGGTAATTTTCCATGGAGGGGAGATATTTTAACCTCAATTATTGTACAACTTCATTTCATCTTCATCTCCTTATCAATTCACTCACTCTCTCTGTAACAAACATAACACAAACACACCGAAACCATTGAACCAAACCGTGCGAAAAACCATAAAGTCAACGTTGGATTCAAGGCTTTAACTTCCCATTTGGATCAACTAATCGTATTCTACTCCTTCCCACGATCACAACCGTATCAACCATCGAAGGAGAGGACCACGGTGGAAGCCGAACCGAGTAAAGGAAGTTTCGGATCTTTGGATCGATTTTCCGGCTTACACAGGTACGTGTTTGATGTTCTGAGGTTATATTTGGATTCCTGAGTTTGAGTAGATAGATTTAGACGTAAAATTTGTGTAAAACGGTTGAGTTTTGAGGAAGTTGTAAAGCTTGGAGTTTCGGTCGGAAATGGCGAATTCCGGAGAACCAGACGGCGGCGGAGGTGGCGGTCCGGTCATCTTCTCTGGCCAGCTTCCGGCAACGGCGACGACAGTCTGGTCGTCTTCTCCGGCGAGTCACTGGTGACCGGTCGGGTCGAGTTGAACCGGTCGGGTTGAGTGAACCGGTCGGGTCGAGTTGGACCGGGTCAGGTTGAGCCGAACCGGGTTGGACCGGTTCAGGCGCGTGAACACTTGGGCGTGTGTGCCGACCTTCCGGCGACGCGTGGGGTCGAGGCTGACGTCACGGCGGCGCGTGGTAACTAGTTTTCGACGTTCTGAATCTGTTGGTACAGGTTTCAGGTTGATCGGACATCGTTTAGAGGTCGTTTTAAGTGTCCGAAGTTGCTGTGATTTTAGGAACAGCATGGGTAGACTTCCCGAGATTAGGAAGTTGTTATATACGAGTCTTATTACTAGCCGGTAATCCCGATTGTTGTTTTTGACAGGCGATATTGTTCCGGGAACCTCAGAGGAACGAGCGAGACGGGATTGAGCTAGCTTGAACAGGTTTGTGAGTGGACTTTGGTTTTATAAACTGAAATGCATGCATCAAAATATCTTTGTGTAAATACGGTTATGTATTGTGGCATTGAATTTCTGGATTTTAGAAATGATTACTAGACACATGTTTTCCACTACTTCGATTAAAGTGTGATTTGAGAAATATCATGGTTTTTGGACTCATTTTTGATAACGTTTTGACGTGGGAATTATTGAGTCAATGATTTGGGTTTTGACCCGGTTGTATGAGTTTATTGGATTTGGTTATATGTGGGGGAGGCTAGGACCCGGGATGAGGATCCGTTATTAGCGGTGAACCCGGTGAACCTCCAAGATAAACTCTGATTTGTGGGAGGCTAGGACTCGGGATGAGGATCTGTTATTAGCGGTGAACCCGATGAACCTCTAAGATAAACTTTGATTTGAGGGAGGCAGGACTCGGGACGAGGATCCGTGATTAGCGGTGAACCCGGTGAACCTCCAAGATAATTGGTGATGGATTCTCCGACTAGTCGAGAGTTTTGCTCCGTTAGTTTGTTGAGTGCTCCGACTCTGGCATTGTAGAGTTTTAACTCCGTCGGGTCGCGAGACTGTCTATGCATAGTACAGGACTAGTACACACCAAGGGATACCCTGGTGGCTAGGGATATGCTAGTCGAGAGATAGGTCGACTGATGCAATATGATAGCCGTAGGTTATACCGGCTAATGATATGATATGCTAGTCGAGAGATAGGCCGACTGATGTGATAGCATAGTACAGGGAGTTGTGATACAGTACTAGCACACCCCAAGGGATACCCTGGTGGCTAGTGGATGTGTCGGGAACAGTGGATTTGAGATATTATGTGTCTAGGTTGAATTAAATGATTTTGAATTCCTTTGAGGATGAATTTCAAACCAGATTGTGGATCACAATGTGTTTTCCTTATATGGATTTTGTGTGAGTCCTACTGAGTGGTTTTAAAGAGAAAGGGAAATGCCGGTGATTTAAAGATGATGTTTTTATAACATGAACTGTTTATGTGATGCATGCATAGTTTTATAAATGGAGGGGGAAAAAGGTAATATTCCTTGGAAAATGATTTATAAATGATTATTTTTGTCCACTCACAACTTTTGTGTTTAAACCCCCTTCAGGCAGTAGAGTTGACGCGGACATTATCTCGAGGTAGAGGCATTAGCACTTCCGGCTACGCTGTGTAGTTGTACTTGAGTAGGATATCTAATTTGTATCTTGATCCTACTTAGACGCTCTGATATTCTTGTATTTGGTTGGTATTTACTTACGGGAATTTTAAGTGCTTAAATCCCTTGTCTGACAAGAGAAAATATTTATTATTATTATAATTTTGTAAGGATTGAAGGGTATTTGGGAACCTTTCCTTAGGTTGTCAGACGGGATCAGGGTTCTTCCCGGGTTTCGAGGGGAAATTCGGGACGGGTCCTGACAATTGGTATCAGAGCACTAGGTTAAATTCCTGTAGACCGTACATCTAGTGTACAGGTGAAATTTTGGTATTAATGGTTTACAACTTCTTTTCAGCGTATAATGCCTCCGAGACGAGAGTTCTGTCAACGGTCGGGGAATGGTAGAGATGACCATGAACCTGCAGTGGAGCCTGATTTGAGGCAGACACTGGAACAGCTGGGTCAAACTTTAGCTTCTGTACTCCAGGATAGAGCTTCTCATGAAGTCTCTGATATCGAGAGAGCCCAGAGACTGGGGGCGACGATATTTATAGGCGACTCTAGCCCAGATGAGGCTGAGGAGTGGATTACTCGCATGGAGCGTGAGTTTTTGATTATGAGATGTCCTCTAGAGGAGAGAGTTCTACTGGCCACATTTTTACTAGGTGGTTCTGCTTACCACTGGTGGCACTCATTGGAGGTGTCAGGCTGGAATGTCCATACGCTTACTTGGCAGACTTTCTGGGAACGCTTCTTGGAGCAGTTTTACCCTCACTCACACCGGAATGTTAAAGAGGCTGAGTTCTTGCATTGACAGCAAGGAGACATGACGGTGGCCCAGTATCAACAGAGATTCATAGCGTTGAGTCGCTTTGCACCGACGTTGGTAGTGACCGAGTCAGACAAGTGCCACAGATTTGAGAGTGGACTGAGGAGTGAAATTCGGTCAGCAGTTACGTCTATGGACCACACTTCCTTGAGGACTTTGGCTGATGCTGCAGCTCGAGGAGAGTTGAGTTTGGGTTTCCCAATTCCACAGCAGTACAGTGGTACAGGAGACGTCGAGATCACTGGACTGCCGGAACCTCTAGTCAGGGACCATCCAAAAGAGGCAGTCATAGTTCTGGATCTTCTGGGAGATCTAGTATAGGCAGTGGATCACGAGGTATTTTTAAGGGGGCAAGATATTTTTCAAAAATTGACCTTCGATCCGGGTACCATCAGTTGAGGATTAGAGAAGGGGATGTTCAGAAAACAGCTTTCAGGACTCGGTATGGTCATTATGAGTTCCTAGTGATGCCCTTCGGGTTGACTAATGCCCCGGCATCGTTTATGGATTTGATGAACAGGGTGTTCCAAAAGTATTTGGATCGATTTGTAATTGTGTTCATCGACGATATCTTGGTATATTCGAGGAGTGCCAAGGCACATGAGAAGCACTTGAGGTTGGTGCTGAATATGCTTAGGAAAAAGCATTTGTTTGCCAAGTTTAGTAAATGCCAGTTTTGGTTGACCAAAGTTGGATTCTTGGGTCATGTGATTTTGGCTGACGGTATCAGCGTAGATCTCCAAAAAGTGGAGGCAGTGGCAAACTGGGAGAAACCAAGGACAGTGACAGAGATGAGGAGTTTCTGGGTTTGGCAGGATATTATCGGCGGTTCGTAGAAGGATTTTCTATGATAGCAGGTCCATTGACTCGGTTGACTAAGAAAGGAGTCAAGTTTGACTGGGATGCTGATTGTGAGCAGAGCTTTCAGGAGCTAAAGAGAAGATTGACTTCTGCTCCAGTATTAACCCTTCCAGATGGTAACGGGGGTTTTGAGGTATATAGTGATGCATCATCGCGGGGTATTGGCTGTGTGCTGATGCAACATGGGAAAGTGATAGCGTATGCTTCCAGACAACTTAAACCCCATGAGATGAATTACCCCACACATGATTTGGAGTTAGCTGCAGTGGTGCATGCACTGAAAATATGGAGACATTATTAATACAGGGAGACGTGTCGGATCTTCACCGATCATCAGAGTTTAAAGTACTTGTTCACCCAGAAGGACCTGAATTTGAGGCAGAGAAGGTGGCTTGAGCTGATAAAGGATTATGATTGTATTATTGAGTACCACCCAGGAAAAGCCAATGTTGTGGCAGATGCTTTGAGCAGGAAATCTATGGGTTCTTTGGCCCATTTGCATACAGTTTACCTACCGTTGCTGGTAGAGTTTCGTAGAGCAGGAATTGTACTGGACATGGATCGCCAGGGGGCTTTGTTGGCTAGTTTCCATGTGAGGCCTGTTCTGATTGATCGGATTATTGAGGCTCAACTCCAGGATCCTACATTGTGCATTATCAGGATGGAGTTAGAGGCTGGAAACAGGCAGGACTATGCGGTTAGGGATGATGGAGCATTGGTTAAGGATGGACGGTTGTGCGTACCGAATGAGCTGGAGCTAAAGAGGGAAATTCTTGATGAGGCTCATAGTTCGGCTTACGCTATGCATCCAGGAGGTACCAAGATGTATCATACCCTAAGGAAACATTATTGGTGGACTGGGATGAAAAGAGAAATTGCTAAGTTTGTGAGTAGATGTTTGACATGTCAGCAAGTGAAAGCGGAGAGACAGAAACCCTATGGGACACTGCAACCATTACCTATTCCGGAATGGAAGTGGGATCACATTACGATGGATTTTGTGTATAAACTTCCAAGGACACGGAAAGGACATGATGGGATATGGGTAATTATGGATAGACTTACGAAGTCTGACATTTCTTGCCAGTGCGAGAAGATTTTCGGATGAGTCGGTATGCCAAATTATTCGTGGATGAGATCATACGGCTGCATGGGACTCCAGAGTCTATTGTTTCGGACAGAGATCCTAGGTTTACCTCCAGGTTTTGGCGGAGTTTGTAGAAGGTTTTTGGCACGACATTGCATTTTAGTACAGCCTTTCATCCTTAGACGGATGGTCAGTCTGAGAGAACAATCCAGGTTTTGGAGGATATGATGAGGGCTTGTGTACTACAGTTTAAAGGGAACTGGGATTCACACTTGTCTATGATGGAATTTGCATATAATAACAGTTACCAGTCGAGTATTGGGATGTCACCTTTCGAGGCACTGTATGGGAGGCAGTGCAGAACACCTTTGTGTTGGAGTGAAATAGGTGAAAGAAGACTGTTAACACCCGAGTTGGTGGATTTGACTGAGGAAAAGATTAAAATCATCAGAGAAAGGTTGAAAATAGCCCAGGATCGCCAGAAAAGCTATGCAGACCATCGAACCAGAGACCTTGAGTTTGAGGTAGGTGATTGGGTGTTCTTGAAACTATCTCCATGGAAAGGAGTGGTACGTTTTGGTAGACGAGGAAAACTAAGTCCTCGCTACATTGGTCCGTATGAGATTTTCGAGAGGATAGGACCAGTGGCATATCGTAATTCTTTACCCTCGGAATTATACAGAGTTCATGATGTCTTTCATGTATCTTTGCTCCGGAAATATCTGTTTGATGAGTCTCATGTGTTGGAAGAGCAACCACTTGAGCTGAAAGACGATTTGACGTTTGAGGAGCAACCGGTGCAAATTCTGGATTGGAAGGAAAAGGTGCTTCGCAGAAAGACTATTCCTCTAGTTAAAGTGTTGTGGAGGAATCATAACGTGGAGGAAGCCACGTGGGAAACCGAGGAACTAATGCGGGCACAATATCCTCATTTATTTCATGATTAGGAATGAATTTCGGGGACGAAATTTCTTAAGGAGGGTAGATTGTAACAACTCGGAAATTATAATTATTGATTTTATGCAATTATTTTTATTAAATGATGATTTTACCCTTGGTTGGTAAAGGGCCTGGAAATCAAGTTTTGTTTCGAGACACTTTTGGTGGTGTTTCGGGTACCGTTGCGTAGGTATCGAACTCACGAGTTCGTAGACAGGCGGCACGCAGAAAACGGAGTTCGTGGACGGAAGTTATGGGTCTAGATGTGCAAGGGCATTTTGGTAATTTGCCATGGAGGGGAGATATTTTAACCTCAATTATTGTACAACTTCATTTCATCTTCATCTCCTTATCAATTCACTCACTCTCTCTATAACAAACATAACACAAACACACCAAAACCATTGAACCAAACCGTGCGAAAAACCAAGAGAAAAACCATAAACTCAACGTTGGATTCAAGGCTTTAACTTCCCATTTGGATCAACTAATCGTATTCTACTCCTTCCCACGATCACAACCGTACCAACCATCGAAGGAGAGGACCATGGTGGAAGCCGAACCGAGTAAAGGAAGTTTCGGATCTTTGGATCGATTTTCCGGCTTACACAAGTATGTGTTTGATGTTTTGAGGTTATATTTGAATTCCTGGGTTTGAGTAGATAGATTTAGACGTAAAATTTGTGTAAAACGGTTGAGTTTTGAGGAGGTTGTAAAGCTTGGAGTTTCGGTCAGAAATGGCGGATTCCGGTGAACCAGACGGCGGCGGAGGTGGCGGTCCGGTCATCTTCTCCGGCCAGCTTCTGGCGACGGCGACGACAGTCCAGTCATCTTCTCCGGCGAGTCACCGGTGACCGGTCGGGTCGAGTTGAATCGGTCGGGTTGAGTGAACCGGTCGGGTCGAGTTGGACCGGGTCAGGTTGAGTCGAACCGAGTTGGACCGGTTCAGGCGCGTGAACACGGTAGCAGGCGCGTGACCGGCGCGTGAGGGCACGTGGGCGCGTGTGCCGACCTTCCGGCGGCGCGTGGTGGCACATGGGGTCGAGGCTGACGTCACAGTGGCGCGTGCTAACTGGTTTTCGACGTTCTGAATCTGTTGGTACAGGTTTCAGGTTGATCGGACATCGTTTAGAGGTCGTTTTAAGTGTCCAAAGTTGCTGTGATTTTCGGAACAGCATGGGTAGACTTCCCGAGATTAGGAAGTTGTTATATACGAGTCTTATTACTAGCCGGTAATCCCGATTGTTGTTTTTGACAGGCGATATTGTTTCGGGAACCTCAGAGGAACGAGCGAGACGGGATTGAGCTAGCTTGAACAGGTTTGTGAGTGGACTTTGGTTTTATAAACTGAAATGCATGCATCAAAATATCTTTGTGTATATACGGTTATGTATTGTGGCATTGAATTTCTGGATTTTAGAAATGATTACTAGACACATGTTTTCCACTACTTCGATTAAAGTGTGATTTGAGAAATATCATGGTTTTTGGACTCATTTTTGATAACGTTTTGACGTGGGAATTATTGAGTCAATGATTTGGGTTTTGACCCGGTTGTATGAGTTTATCGGATTTGGTTATATGTGGGGGAGGCTAGGACCCGAGATGAGGATCCGTTATTAGCGGTGAACCCGGTGAACCTCCAAGATAAACTCTGATTTGTGGGAGGCTAGGACTCGGGATGAGGATCCGTTATTAGCGGTGAACCCGATGAACCTCCAAGATAAACTCTGATTTGAGGGAGGCCAGGACTCGGGACGAGGATCCGTGATTAGCGATGAACCCGGTGAACCATCAGGATAATTGGGGATTGATTCTCCGACTAGTCGAGAGTTTTGCTCCGTTAGTTTGTTGAGTACTCCGACTCTGGCATTGTAGAGTTTTGACTCCGTCGGGTCGCGAGACTGTCTATGCATAGTACAGGACTAGTACATTCCAAGGGATACCCTGGTAGCTAGGGATATGCTAGTCGAGAGATAGGCCGACTGATGTGATAGCATAGTACAGGGAGTTGTGATACAGTACTAGCACACCCCAAGGGATACCCTGGTGGCTAGTGGATGTGTCGGGAACAGTGGATTTGAGATATTATGTGTCTAGGTTGAATTAAATGATTTTGAATTCCTTTGAGGATGAATTTCAAACCAGATTGTGGATCACAATGTGTTTTCCTTATATGGATTTTGTGTGAGTCCTACTGAGTGGTTTTAAAGAGAAAGGGAAATGCCGGTGATTTAAAGATGATGTTTTTATAACATGAACTGTTTATGTGATGCATGCATAGTTTTATAAATGGAGGGGGAAAAAGGTAATATTCCTTGGAAAATGATTTATAAATGATTATTTTTGTCCACTCACAACTTTTGTGTTTAAACCCCCTTCAGGCAGTAGAGTTGACGTGGACATTATCTCGAGGCAGAGGCATTAGCACTTCCGGCTACGCTGTGTAGTTGTACTTGAGTAGGATATCTAATTTGTATCTTGATCCTACTTAGACGCTCTGATATTCTTGTATTTGGTTGGTATTTACTTACGGGAATTTTAAGTGCTTAAATCCCTTGTCTGACAAGAGAAAGTATTTATTATTATTATAATTTTATAAGGATTGAAGGGTATTTGGGAACCTTTCCTTAGGTTGTCAGACGGGATCAAGGTTCTTCCCGGGTTTTGAGGGGAAATTCGAGACGGGTCCTGACAAAGGATGACTTCTCTGTTTTTGGAAATTCCTTTAATTTATGTTTAACAAACTTGTCTACAGTACTTTAAAGATGTAGGGAGTCTAATCTGATCCTCAATTGGGAAAAGTGCCAGTTCATGGTATAACAAGGCATTGTCCTTGGCCATGTCACATCAAGTCGTGGCATAGAGGTAGACAAAGCCAAGATTGATGTCATTAGTGGTCTACCCTATCCCACCTCAGTCAAGGAAGTGAGATCCTTCTTAGGGCATGCTGGATTCTATAGGAGATTCATCAAGAATTACTCCAAAATCACAATACCCTTGTGCAATCTACTTGCCAAGGATGCTGCATTTGACTTCAATAAGGATTGATGTGAATCCTTTGAAGCCCTCAAGGACAAGATCATGGCTGCCCGTATTATCATGCCACCAAGATGGGACATGCCCTTTGAGTTTATGTGGGATGCCTCAGACTATGCCATTGGGGCAATCTTGGGCCAAAGAATAGATAAGTTGCCCCATGTTATTTACTATGCAAGTAGAACTTTAATTGATGCGCAACTTAACTATTCTACTACTGAAAAGGAACTCTTAGCTGTAATGTTTGCCTTAGAGAAGTTTAGGTCTTATTTTCTTCAAACAAAAGTTATTATCTATACTGGCCATGCAGCTCTTAAGTACCTTCTCAACAAGAAGGATGCCAAGCCAAGGCTCATTAGATGGATGCTATTGCTACAAGAGTTTGATCTTGTGATCAAAGACAAGAAAGGGAGGGAGAATGTAGTGGCTGAAAATTTGAGCAGGAACATACACGGGTCTAATGAGGAAGTGGACCAACTACCTCTCTAGGAGAGCTTCCCTGATGAGCAGCTCTTCCATCTCAAGAATTTTGACCCATGGTATGCTGACATCATTAATTACCTTGCTACTAACTTGATTCCTTCTCATTTGTCTAGTTTTCAAAGGGACAAGCTTGTCCAGGAAGCCTAGTATTACATTTGGGATGAGCCCTATCTATGGAAACATTAAACTGATCAGCTCGTTAGGAGGTGCTTCCCAAAAACTGAAGTCAACTCCATCTTGGACTTTGTTGAATAAAGTAGAGAACATAAATATGAAATCTATTCTATTCAATTTAAAATTGCAAGTGCACAAATCGTAAAGATAATATAGCAAATAAGCAAGGGCCGAATCCCACAAGGATTTGTCTTAACGTTTAATCCACTATATTACTTAGATTGATTAATTAATTCAGAAGTTAATAAAAATAGAAAATAAAATAAAAAGACATAAACACGATGGGGAGTTTAACATAAAAGAATAAAACAAATAAAAGAACTAAAACAAAACAATTAATAAAAATAATACGCTAAGGCACTCAATTCACCACTAACCACAATTACTCCGTAATAAGATTTCTAGGATTCAATTACTATGAATTATCTGAATAAGATGCCCATGCAAAGGTCCGGTTAAAGCTCACCCCACATATATTATTCTCTTCTTACTTAGCATGTCCTAGCCGTTTCCTCTAGTTAGAACGTCTATTCAATTATGCAATAGTTCTCTTAAGATTATGTCACATCTCTTAAGCGATTATAACAAAAAAGAAAGCATTAAGAACAAAATGAATTTAATGACATACCCCTAGTCTAGTTGAATGATCTAGGTTGTCATGAATTCTAATTACAAGATTATTTCTTAACCTCAATCTCTCGATGCAATTTGATCAATAATTTATGTAAACAAGGTGATCATTCGCATAAACATAAAAAAATAGCAATTCAAACAGTAATAAGAATTTATTCAGCATTCATAACAATATAAATCAATGGCCAAAGCCATATTAAAGAAGAACCATGGCTAGGGCTTCAAGAAGCCCTAACCTAAAAAGAAACTACAAAGCCCTAACCTAAAAAGATACTACAAAATAAAAGAAAGTGTTTTCGCTCTTTGTATTATTTTTCGGACCGTTCTCCCCATTTTTACATAAACCCTAGTACCTATATTTATAGAGAATTATTAATCTTCAAATCAATAGAAGTTTACATTTAATTCTATAAGGAAAAGGTTTCCTAAACATTTAAGAAATCTAATTAAAAACCTTTCCTAAATATAAAAAGGAGTAAAAATAATATTACAAAATGAAATAGGGTTGAAATCCTTTTGCAATATGGAGACAAGGGTGAACACACACTTGGAAAACCCTCCAAACAAGGAGAAACACAAGCAGGCCAGCCGGAAAAGGCCCAGAAGCAGCTTCGGTGATCAGCCACCGAATTCCGGAGGTCAAAAGGCTTGTCAACGCGGGTCAACAAGCGCTGGTCTTTCTGAGATGTACCCTCGGTAGACACTGGCCGAACCTACCAATAGTAATTCCTCGCGTGTATGCTGAACGGGTATACCTAGTTCGGTATCAACTCACCGATGCCGCTTTTTGGCTGTTCCTGCGCTTCTGTTTCACTCGGTGGGTCCCACCGAATTGTTTTGTATAATTGGTGGGCATTCTTGATTCCTTCCTAACTTCTTCAATATAATACCGATTGAGGTGATTTTTTAACTCAAAATCTCACAATTTCATCCTCTATGTAATTCTGCACACTTCTCACAAGTATATTATTTTCTCCAATTGCATAGAACGAAATATTAACAAAACATAAGTAAAAGGATATTAAATCATAGATAAAACATGTATTAGTTATGACCTAACAGACTTCTGCCATAACAAGGCGCGTGGAGGCCACTTTGGTGCCAAGAAGACAGCTCTTAAGGTCCTTCAATGTGGGTTCTATTGGCCCACTATCTTCAAAGATGCACTTGAGCATGTCATCACGTGTGATAAGTGCCAAAGACAAGGTAACATAGGCCATAGAGATCAAATGCCCCTAAACCCTATTCTAGTTGTTGAGATCTTTGATGTTTGGGGCATTGAATTTATGGGACCCTTCCCTAACTCATTTGGTTTTCTTTACATTCTACTTGCTGTTGATTATTTTTCTAAATGGGTGGAAGCAATTCCAACCAAGACTAATGATTCTAAAGTGGTTTGTAGTTTCCTCTAATCTAACATCTTGTTAAGGTTTGACACACCACGGGCCATCATTAGTGATGGTGGCTCACACTTCTGCAATAGGTCCTTTGAGGCACTCATGAAGAAGTTTGGAGTCACTCATCGAATTTCAACTCCATATCACCATCAAACTAGTGGACAAGTTGAGATCTCAAATAGGAAAGTAAAAGCCATCCTTGAGAAAAAAGTGGGACCATCAAGGAAGGATTGGTCCAATAGGCTCAATGATGCCCTTTGGGCATATAGAACTGCTTTCAAAACACCAATTGGCATGTCCCCAATTAGGCTAGTCGTTGGCAAGGGTTGCCATCTGCCCGTGGAATCAAAGCACAAGGCTTTTTGGGCCATCAAACGTGTCAAATGGACCATGATGAGGCATGACACTGAGCAGTCGTTATTTATGCATCATTTTGATGTCTTTATATGCCTCTCTTACATGTCTTTTCAATGATTTCATGCCATTAATAGTAGAAAATGATCAATCTTGTGAGACTTGTGCAGAGTTAGAAAGATAGGTAAAATCTGGAAAGAACGCAAAAAAAATGACTCAAATCGGAGTCCAGATGAAGGAGATGTCCTCATTTCAATATCAGGTCCTGAACGGAGTCCTGAGTGCGCCAGTGCGCCTATTTTGGGTCACTAGCCAAGTACCTCATATCAGGCCCTCCGGGTCTCAACCTGTGTTTCATGACATCAAGGTCAGGTCCTAGAAGTGCCAAGGTCGCGCCAAGGCAGGTCGAGGACATGTCCCAAGAACTCCCATCCGAGCCCAGATGTGCGCCTAAGCCCGGGGTCCTTGTTCCGCCAGCGGTGGATCAGAGGTTCTCCTTCCACACTAAGCCTGACAACATTTGCGCCAAGCCTGAACGAAGATGCGCTTCTGCTATACTCATGATGTGCTTCAAAAGCGCAGTCCCAGATCCTGATTACGAAGACAGTCCAAAAGCCAAGTTCGGCCAACTTGTGTTCCCACTTGCCAGCTTGCGTTCCCACTTGCCACCTTGCATTCACACTCCCAGCCGTATTCTGATTGGTCTGAGAGATTTTAGGGATGCTGTAATTATCTAGAAGGATTAGGACTGTCTTAGTACACGTTAGGATAGGGTTTTGATTTTATTCAAAATCTAGTTAAACAAGGATTCCCTTTTCTTGACAAAGAAGGAACCGTGTTCAGTAAAAAGAGAAAAAAATATATATACGTTTGGTGAGAGAGAGCTAGGGTTCCGTTTTTGTTTTTGGGAGAAATAGACACCATAGCCGCATATAGTAATTGGGTTTTTTGGAGTTTTACGTTAAAGCTTTGTTCTTCTCGAAGTTGAGTGTGTTGGACGTGGAGCTTGTAGAAGAAGGCTCTGTCGTGTCTTCTGCTTCACCTGTTCTTCACAATATCTTTTGTAACCTTATCTTTACTGCAATTTAATTCTGAATTCAATTAGGCTTGTGTTTTTTTCAGTTATGTGTGAGTAGTCGTTAGGATTAGGGCTGCTTGAAGCCCTAGCCATGTTAGCTTGTTGATTGGATTTCTGGCTCTTGATTATGATTGCTATGCATGCTAAATAAGTTGGATTATTGTGCTTAATGACCTTAATTTATGCCTATAAGATTAGCTACCTTGTTTGCATATAATTATTGATGTAATTGCTTGAGTGACCATCATATCATCTTGTGATTTGGAGCATCGAAAGTATTCTTACTTGTAATCTTAACTCATAACGACCTAGGATTGCATGTCACTTTGCTAGGCTAATGTGGTGTCATTAAATTCTCTTTGAACTTCATGCATCATCTTAAAAGGTAGGTGATAGACATTCTAGGCATATGCCCTGTTTAGAACATGCTAAGTAAGAGGGAATAAGATGTGTCTAGTGAACCAACGCCAGGTCCTAGGCACGGGCACCTAATTCAGAAAATGCATAGTAATTAGGTCAAGGAAATCTTATTAGTAACTATAATTGGTTAGAGTGGATAGTAAGCCTTAATTCGCCTTAGTTAATAATCAATCAACCGTTAATTCTTGCATTGTTATTTTCTGCATTTTATTTTACTCGTCTTTAAATTTCAGTTCTCACATCATAAACCCCCCCTGCGTGTGTGTGTGTGTTTTCACTAAGTTGATAAATCTGAACTAAAGTGGTCATAACGTTGATACAAGTCCTTGAGGGATCGACTCTTGCTGTGCTACTATACTATTCTTATCAATTTGTGCACTTGCAAGGATTTTATAACTGTTAGAATTGAATTGCATATTTCTTGCTCTTTAATTTTACCAACAGACACCACCTTAAGCTTCAATTGCAAGAGCTTGAGGAGCTAAGGAATGAAGCTTATGAAAGCTCAAGAATCTACAAGGAAATGTCCAAGTCTCAACATGACAAGCACTTGGTCCGCATGTCCTTCGATGTAGGACAGAAGGTCCTCTTGTTCAATTTATGTCTCTAGTTCTTTCCAAGCAAGCTACTATCAAGATGGTCAGGACCCTACACTTTCCTCAAGGTACTAGCTCATGGTGCCATGGAGTTCAAGTCAGACCACAATGGATTTGAATTGGAGGTCAATGTGCATCGCCTGAAGCTATACCTAGAAGCTTTTTCGAAGCCAGCTATTGAAGAAGTAGATCTGGTTGTGCCTCCCCTTGCTTGACTTGCAAGGCACATCTTGCCTAGACGTTAAATCCAGGGATCCTAGGAGGCAACCTAGATCTGGTTTGTGAATCCTCCATTTTCTTTATGTTTTGTTGTTGCTTGCTTCCTTTAGCTCTTTACTTCATGCTCTTAGTGTTTCAACTTGTTAACATTGAGGACAATGTTTAGTTTAGGTTTGGGGGTGTGGATCAAACTTTTGCAACATGTAGGTTTGGGGGTACCCGACTAGGAACTTAGTACTTTACTTGTTAATAAATTACATTTTTTAATTAATCATTAGTGTCTTATTAGAGCCATGCCATGCTTAAGTTTGTGCCATATCTTTACACTTAATGCCTAACTTCAAGAAATTAAGCTAAAAAATGACTATGTTTAAGTGATCCCTAGAAAATTAGTGGAGACTACCCTCTGTGAGATTTTGAGCTTAATGCCTCTCTTTTTGAGAGATTTAATTTGGTATACTCTTAAACACTATTCAAATCTTTCTATATTGTTTGATCTTATTATTACAACTTTGCATTGGATTTTAAAGAACTAACATCTTATGTAGAGGCTCTTGATTCTAAGCTTGATAAACCCTAAGAAGTGATGTAGGATATGTATGTTTAAACCTCTAAAAGCCATATATGTCCCTTTGCATGTTCCCTTAACCCACTTTGAAGCCAAACACTTTAAGGCTTTCTTTCATCACCCAAATCAAAACCGAGCCCGAGATAGGAAGCCTTCAATCTTGGCCATACCCTATAGCTTAGGTTTTGACAAGGTCGTGCCAAATGAAGTTCATGACAAGGAAAGGAGAGTAGATCCCTAAGTGCTCAAGTCCAAAGTTAGGCCATAAGGACCACCAAGGACGTGTCAAGGACTTGTCACGGCCAAAGAGGCCAAAGTACAAAGTTAATGTAAAGAGCAATGTCCAGATATCCCAAGTGACCAAAGTCCTATCTTGGACAGAAAACATAAACCATTGCATGATCTTGGCTTAGTTAAAAAAAATGTGAAAAGAGAAAGAAAAAAAAAAGAGAAAAGAAAACAATGAGCTAAGCCAAGTTAGCCAATGAGAGTAGAAGTAACAAATCATCATCATTCAAAGAAGTTGGGCTTCAATTCAGGAAGCTATTGAAAGCACCAAGTCTTGTCGAGGGCCAAGGAGAAGTTCAAGAAGAAATTCAAGTTCCAAGTCATGCTATTTCATGCCATATCATAACTTAGTTTTTTGAAATCCCTTCATTTTCTTGTAAACCTTTAAGCCTAGCCCCATTATAACCTTTGAATGAAGACCTAACTGATTTTATGGGAAGTTTTGCTGGGAGTTAAGGTATGTCTCTACTTTCTTCAAGTTCAATTCCTTCATGAGATTTATTTCCAGAAATAGCCTTTCTTCCAAACTATTTTATATGTGATTATATTTGATTCCAAGACCTTAGGATTCATGAGAGAAACTGAGAGTTGCCTAGTGAGGTTAGAGTCCAGGTGAAATTTTTCTAAGGCATTTCAACTTTTTTGTTTTAAAACTTGAAATCTGGAAGTAGATGGCAATCACACTTAACACATGGTACTTACTTGAGTTGGGCAAATTTTTAGTTTGGCATAGCATGATCTATTTGCATTGTTCCTTATTAACTTGTTAAGTATTTTATTTAGTATTTTAGTTGTTAAGTAAACGGAGAGAAAAATCCTCCTACTAGGTGAACCTAGGGGTTTAAATGTTCTATCCTTAATTAGGATTGAGTCTTTTAGTTTTTTTGTTTAGTTTTATTCTTTGTTTTGCTCGAGGACTACCAAAAGCTAGGTTTGGGGGCATTTGTTAAGCCAAAATTCTTCCACTTAATTCATGTCATATTTGGCCCCTTTACTTGCCTTTTTCTTAATTTCATGTCATCCATAGTAGAAAGTGATGCTTTTGTGAGACATGTGATGGATTTAGAAAGATAGCCTAAATCTAAGAATACTGGAGATGTCCTAAAATTCATATCGGGTTCTCATTGCTTAGGACCGTGCCCCAGACGTGCCTCCGCACCCTATTTAGGGCCAAGGTTGAAGTTCCTCAAATCATGCCATCCGGGTCCCAGAACTGTGTCTCAGGACCTTCAGAATAAGGCCATCACATGCCTTTATCATGCCACTATCGGATCCAGGACGTGTCCCTGACATGTCCCATGTACTCCAAGAACCGAGCCCCAGATCGTGTCTTTGACACGCCTCAAAGTGCCAAGTCATGTCTCAAGCAAGTCACTGATCGAGCCCCGGAGCCTCGCCAAGTTCTTGATGCATCCTATTTAGGGCCACGGTTGCGCCTAAGTGTTGTCGATATATCGATAGGGTCCTAACATGACTCGACAAGGCCAAATGTGGGCATTTTTCATCCCATAACCATTCGATCGAGACATGGGGAATTTCCAGAGTCTATGTGCCATATTGAAGCCATCCAAGTTTTAAGGCGCACCAAGGCGGGATGAAGACATCCCCGGGGCCAAGTCATCGACATTCAGGGCCTGCCTAGGCTCATGACCGAGACAACTGTCTGCCTAGAGTTCCAGCTTGCGTTCGTACTTCCAGCTGTGCACTGATTGGTTTTATAAGATTCTAGGGACTTCTTTTTCGTTTTGAAATATAATAACATTCTAGAACACATTAGATTAGGGTTTCTAATTGTAATCCTTATAGGACAAGGTTTGTCCCTTGTATATAAAAGGAAGCCTTTGTTCAATGTTCGAGACATGCCCTTTTAGACGCATTTAGATACTTTTTACTTTTTATTTTGAAGCTTTGCTCGTGAGGTTTGTTCACAAAGACCAAGTTGTGTTCATGGAGGATTGCTTGAAGCCGTGCTTAAAGTTTGCATTTGAGAATATAATTTGGGTTTAATTTTTCGAATCTTTATTCAATTTAATTCATGGTAGATTGAGATATTGTGCTAATTTGGTTTTTGCGCTTGGTTGTATTGTTGTGTTTATCTTGATAGATTGAGATATTGTGCTAATTGAAACTATTTTATGCTTTTAAAAAAACTAATAATTTTTATGTGCATGACTTAATGATGAACTTGCATCAAGGGTTATAAGAGAAATAATCTGTATCAAATCCATGTCTCACCTACGGTTACCGTGTTATCCCTAGGGTTAGTGTAGTGTCATTAAATCCTTTTTGAACTTAATACTTTCTTTTATGTTTTAATAGCTTAAGAGACTTATAACATAATTAATTAGGCGTTTAGAGCGCTTAAGAGACCTAAACATACAAACTAAGAAGGGATAAATTGTGTGAGAGTGGGCTTAAAAGAGCTCTTGCACGGGCACTTAACCAAGAAGTAAACATGATAATTAAACCTTGCAAACCAAGTTCGAAACTGTTGTGGTTAGGTGTGGATAAGGACTGCATTAACTCGTTCTTTTGATTGATTACAACCTTTGCTTATTTACTTTGTTTCTTGCATTACAAGTTATTTACTTTAAAGCATCTTTTGAACTAAAACCCCCCTTTTGTCCGTGTCTTATTTAGTGTCCTTGTTTAGAGTCTGGTTTGTGTCAAGGCATATCTACTTAGTGTCTTTCTATTCTGTTTGAGTACCTTACTTATGAGCTAAGAAATCTATTTCATTGGTTACATTGTTGAGTCAAGTCCTTGTGGGATTCGACCCTTGCTTGTACCATTATATTATCTATTGATTAGTTCATTTGCTAGGATATAATTGTTAAGATTTATGTTGCATTTATTGTTGTACTTTTCTTCCAATAGTTCCAAAGTTTGAACTCAATAGAATTGGAGATTGATTAAATCCTATCCAAATAATGCTCACATAGAAGGTTATGATTCACATTCTCTACATAATTATTCTTCGAAGAGATGTCTGTCTTATAAAAGACAACGAAAGCCTGTGAAGAGGCATAGTACCCCCAAAAGCAATGAGATGCTTATAATATATGTATGCACATGCACATGAGAATTGTTGGATCACAAATTGATGATGATCAATAGTTATTTTGGTTCTATAGTAGCTACTAAACTTCAAGGACTATGATGAAATTGAGACACGTTTATGAATGTTGACAAATTATGCTATTGGCCAAAATGGAAAGCTGGAATTCCATTTTAATATTAATGAGATGCTGTAATGATGAACCTATAGTCAAAATGCCAAAATTATTAATGTTAGCCTTGAAGGCAACAAATTGGTTAGCCATGAAGGCAACAAATATTGTTCCTAACTCATGAAATACATTACTTTCATGGCGATCTACCAAATCGAACTTTGGATGCTATATCATTTAAAAATTCTCGCCCTTCATAGAACCCGTAGAGAATATATTTAGTTAAGATCTTTGGAACTTTTAGATTGGGAACACATTAGATCTACCTTCCATAACAAGTGTTATCACTTACATGGATGACAACATGACTACCTATATAGTTCAAATTTCATCAAGAGAGACAAAACTATACATACATCAGTAGTTTTTCTACATCATGAGGTATTGGAAAGTCAAACAAAGTAGTTCTCAAGATGATCTAAAAGGCGCCCTTATCGAAGCTTTACCAAAGTGTCAAGTTGACACTTTTGAAGTTATTGTACTGTATCGAGATACTTTGATTTTACGAGCATTCAGATTTACACTTGTTGTGATTAGGGGGAGATATCAATCTTTGGAAGTATCCAGAAGCATGCTACATAGGACAATGTGCATTGTACTCTTTTTCCCTTCGTCTAAGGTTTTTCCCTTTGGGTTTTTCTTGGCAAGGTTTTAATGAGACAATATCAAGTGCGTCAAACATGATGCCAATAATTAAGACAAGGCTGTACTCTTTTTCCTTCGCTACGGTTTTCCCAATGGCTTTTCCTAGCCAAGGTTTTAATGAGACAACTTATTATCGATTCATGGACATCCAAGGCAGTGTCATATTCTTGATAAAGTTCGAAACAAATATGTATTGTTTTCTCCTTCCTGAAGGTTTTATCCCACCGGATTATACTAGCAAGGTATTCAACGAGGCATGTTGTAACGACCCGGACCAGAAATTAAATTATTTTGAGAATTGGACAATTTTACCCTCATTTTTGGATGGGTTCGGGAGTCACTTTTTGATTGGTAATACTTTTGGGAATTTTTCTTGGGTTGTTGCGTAGGTCTCGAACTCACGAGTTCGTAGACAGGCGGCACGCGGAAAACGGAGATCCGATGAGTTCGTTACGGGTCTAGAAGCTGCAGGGGAAGTTTGGTAATTTTGGAAAAGTTGAAATTATATAACAGATATTTTTCTCTCTCCTCGAGAGATTGGTCGATACAGTCTCGGTCCTACCCGAGTCCTCCCCGTGCGAACACCGAAGGTCCATATTCATCGGAGGGATTTCGATCCGATTCGAACAAAACCAAGGTCGGGAGGATCTTCCCCGGGACCCCACGAGCATTTTGGGGTAGTTATTGGAGTGGGAGCACCGCCGTAGGCGACGGACGGAGGAGGGAGGTGAACTGAACATTCTCGGCCGTTTTCCGGCCAAACCAGGTACGATCTCGGAACTTTGACCTCATATTTGGATTCCTGGTGAAAAGTAGATGAATTTCCATGTGTAGATCGTGAAAAACGGTCAAGAAATGAAGAAGTTAGAAAACCTTGAAAATCGGCCAGAAATGGCAGTTTCCGGCGAACCAGACGGCGGCAGAGGTGGCGGTCCGGTCATCTTCTCCGGCCAGCCTCCGACGACGGCGAGGGCCGTCCGGTCGTCTTCTTCGGCGAGTCGCCGGTAACCGGTAAAGTCGAGTGAACCGGTCGAGTCGAGTGAAACGGTCGAGTTGGACCGGGTCAGGTCGAGCGGGGCCGGGTTGGACCGGTCCAGGCGCGTGAACACTGTAGCAGGCGCGTGACCGGCGCGTGGCAGCGCGTGGGCACGTGTTCCAACCTTCCGGCGGCATGTGGGACTGTTCCCGAAGTCACGGCGGCGCGTGACTAAGGTTTTGGGACGTTCCGGATCAGATTTTGTTGGTTTCGAGGCCATAGGAGTTCATTTAGAGCTCGGTTGGGCAATCCCAGCGGTAAGGATTGACCGTGGAGAGGGTTTTGAGGTTGGAAAGTCAAGCTAGTTGGGTCATTATGGTGTAGGTGTTCTGAGGCTAGAGCGTACATGAATTTTGGGTTGGATGGTCATGGTAAGCGGACTTTGATTTATAAATTGTAATGCATGTATAAATATCTTTGATTTAATTACTGTTGTGTATGGTTGTATTTATAAATTTTAATGAATGTATTAATATCCTCGATTTAAATACTGTTGTGTATGGGTGCAATGATTGCTGGATAATTGTTGTTCCAATATTTCAGTGGAAGTGTATTGTGAGAAATGATATGGTTGTTGGATTCGGTTTTGATATTGTTTGGACGTGGTAATTATTTGGGTACATGGTTATGAGTTGAAACCGTATTTGTGATAAATGATAAACAAAATATATACTTGATTTGGATACAAACCCGATTTGATGGGGCCGGGCCTTGGTTCCGTGTTGGCGGACTCCCGGTGAACCCCCAATATAAAAGGTGATTTTGTAGAGATATGCCGACTGATATGATATGATACAGGACTAGCACACCCCAAGGGATACCCTGGTGGCTAGGGATATGATAGTCGAGAGATATTCCGACTGATGTGATATGATAGCCGAATGTTATACCGGCTCATAATACGATATGATAGCCGAGGATATTTCCGGCTCTAATATGAACCAGACGACAATTGTCATGTGCTTAATCAAACTATGAAAATACTTTGTCATCCGGGTCAGTGGGTTGGTGTGGGCGGTGACCCAGAGGGACGAATCATTGTTGGTTAACCAGTATCTGACTAGTCTGTTGTCTTGTGGTTTTCTAGTAGTGATGTCAGCAATGTCTGACCTATTGACATTTGGTGTCAGAGAGTATTTCTATTTGAACCACCACTATTCCGAGGTCTTGGTTTTGACTGGTATTTTATCCTGCGTCTGACAGTAGGAGTGATCAGTAAGTACAGAGATTCTGTTGGGAACCCTGTAAGGTTTAATAAAAATTATTTAAGAACAAAGGGTATTTCTGGTAATTAAATTTTGAGGTAAAAGAGCTGTCAGACGGGATAAGGGTTCTTTCCGGGTTTCGAGGGAAAATTCGGGAAGGGTCCTTACACATGTCTCATGCATGATGGACATCCAAGGGGGAGTGTTATAAATTTATGGAATATGGATGACCACCATAACATCTAAAACCTCTATCATGTTAATGACTTGTAACTAATGCCCATATGACACTACAGGAAAAAAGACTTTGCCTTACCAAAACATGTCATCGGGCAAAGAGCATGTTCATCGGGCAAGAATTGATCCAACGAAAATTCATCGGGCAAAGGTCGTCGGGCCTTAGCCGTCGGGCAAGATGTTAACCGACGAAAACAATAAGTTCGTCGGGAAAACCCTAACTTGCCCGACAAACATAATTGGTCACGAAGACATCGTCGGGCAAACGTAGTTAGTCAACGCGGGCTTGCCCGACGAAAATGAAGGGTCAGTCGGGTAAACTGTTCCATATTTAGTATAGGATATGAGACCTTGGACGATGAAAGTTTTAGTTTCGTAGGGCAGGGTTGACAAGCTTGCCCGAAGAACTATACAATTTCAGAGGGGCAAAGTTTTAATAATTCAGTGACAAGCCACCGAATATAAGGTAGGTTAGCTCAACGAAATAATAGTGTTCGTCGGGCAAACCTTGATTTTTATTATTAAAAAAATTAATTTTTTAATAATATATATAATTAAAATAAATATATTTTTAAACAAATATAATTAAAATAAATAAAACAAATCAAATATGATTAAAAAAATTATTTCAACAAACTATTGTTTTACATAACTAAAAATAAATTTCAACGTCCTATATATCTAAATGTTCGGCGGCTGGTCGGGCTGAGAGTCGGGCTGTGAGTTGGGCTGCTAGGCCGGGTGATGAGCCTGCATTTGAGCATGCTGCTGAGCCTGGTATAGGAATTGGGGAGGAATAATGATCCCATTCGCCCTTATCCGTCAATCATCATCTGGAGTGTGCTGTAGACGTTTGCGTAGTTGGCATTGACGCTCGCGCATTCGGCCTGGACGTTCGATAACTCGGTCTATATGTTCTTGAAGTTGCTCTGGAGTTCCGTGAACCTCTCACGATGCTCGTTGGCTCCCCGAGAAGAACTCAAAAAGACATCCTGAACAGTCGCATCTCGCGCCCCCCAAACTATCTTCCCTGGACGCCTCCCCATGTGTCTCTCCAGGATCTGCACCGACCTAGCGGGATCCGATAGCACCTGCTCCAACGGGACATCAGGTTGTTGCGACAGGTCTCCCTGTACTCCCTCCGTGTCTTGCAGCATCCTCGCCTTCAAATTCGAATAAATATTAATTAGAAATTTAATTATGGAAATTGAATCGTAACAGTTAATACTGAAAAAAAAAAAACTTACGTAAATTAAGTCAGTTGCCTCGTTGTCATGGCCAGCGTTGACTTGCCCCCAGACCTCCACCTCCGGCCACTTCGAACCTTGGTTTCGCCAGTCCTCGTGCCGGTGAGCAAAGCATCGGAAGCTACTGTGGTGGTTGTATTTCTTTGCACCCTGTTTTTTTTTTGTTGGCAACCGATTTCCGCTGTTCATTAGTAAACACAATCATTATATTCCAACTGGAAATTAAATAAAAAATAATGAAAAAATTCTTATAGCACGTACTAAATACGCAGGGGTCTCGAAATGGGTGCACAACCATCTCCACTCTTCCAACCGACCCACCCCTGCCAACTCGGATGGAGGATTCGCAAGGGCTTCTGCTTGGGAACTCCAGCTCAGGTAGTACAAATAGAGCTCGTACTTCCAGTCCTTGTACCATTTCTACCAGATGTCGATGAGGTACTTATTTACGTTGACGTCGACAAGGTTGTACTCAAAATTAACCTGCAATGAAATAATAAAGTTAGTAAAATATTTAAATTAAAAACGGAGAAATACTTACCAATAACTTATCCCAACATTTTTTCCTCTAGATGTCCTCGAGCTTCTTGAATGTCGACCCCAACATCCGGCACTTGGTAAGAATGATAGCGCCAATGTCGTGTGCCACCAGGCTTTGGATTTTTTGGACCGCTTTTCGTAGATGAGGCATGTAATCCACCCGGATCTTTGCCTTCGTTGTTCGGAAAATTCGTTGCAATGCCAAACCCCTGTTGATCCCGCGTATGTTCACCGACATCACTGCAAATACAACGAAAATTAGTAAAAATATGAGCAAAAAACAAAAATGCTTTATTACATAGACAAAGTAGTGTAACAACCCGGAATTTCAATTATTGGAATTAAGTAAATTATTTATGTAAAATGACGATTTTACCCTTGGTCGGTAAAGGGCATGGAAGTCAAATTTTGTTTCGAGACACTTTTGGTGGTGTTTTGGATACCGTTGCGTAGGTCTCGAACTCACGAGTTCGTAGATAGGCGGCACGCGGAAAACGGAGTTCGTGGACGGAAGTTGTGGGTCTAGATGTGCAAGGGCATTTTGGTAATTTTTGACTTGGGGTAGATATTTTTAACCCCCAAATCAGTGTAATCTGATCCATCTTCATTTCATCCTTATCATTATCATCTCACTCATCCTCTTTGTGACAAACATACACAAACCACCAACCCGTGCGAAAATCATCCAAAAACCCAAAAAGTCAACTTTGATTTCAAGGCTCCAACTTCCAGTTTTGAACAACTAATCGTATTCTACTCCTTCCCACGATCACAACCGTACCAACCATCGAAGGAGAGGACCACGGTGGAAGCCGAACCGAGGATAGGAAGTTTCGGACCTTCCGATCCATTTTCCGGCTAGCACAGGTACGTGTTTGATGTTTTAAGGTCATATTTTGATTCCTGGGTTCGAGTAGATAGATTTAGACGTAAAATTTGTGAAAAATGGTTGAGTTTTGAGGAAGTTGGAAATCTTGGAGTTTCGGCCGGAAATGGAGGATTCCGGCGAAACCAGACGGCGGCGACGGCGATTGCCGGTCATCTTCTCCGGCCAACTTCCGGCGACGGCGACGGCAGCCGGTCGTCTTCTCCGATGAGTCGCCGGTGACCGGTTGGGTCGAGTTGAACCGGTCGGGTTGAGTGAACTGGTCGGGTTGAGTTGAACCAGTCGGGTCGAGTTGAACCAGTCGGGTCGAGTTGGACCGGGTCAGGTTGAGCCGAACCGGGTTAGACCGGTCCAGGCGCGTGGGTACTGTAGCAGGAGCGTGATCGACGCGTGAAGGCGTGTGGCGGCGCGTGGGGCTGAGTTTGAGGTCACGGTGGCGCGTGACAAGTAGTTTTTGACGTTTCGGACCTGTTGGCGTAGGTTTTGAGTCGATCGGACGTCGTTTAGGGGTTGTTTCGGATGTTTTAAAGTTGCTGCGTTTTATAGGCCAGCATAGTTAGACTCTCGGGGTTTAGGGGGTTTATATTTAAGGTTCTTATTATTAGCTGGTAATCCCGATTATTAATTTGGACAGGCGATACTGCTCCAGGAACTTCAGGGGAGCGTACAGTTCGGGATTGAGCTTGCTTGAACAGGTTTGTGAGTGGACTTTGATTTATAAACTGTAATGCATGCATAAATGTATCTTTGATTTAAATACTGTTATGTATGGGTGCAATGAATTTCTGGATTTTAGAAATGATGCTGGACACATGTTTTACAATATTTCAGTGAAAGTATGTTTTGAGAAATGGCCTGGTTTTTGTACTCGATTTTGATATCATTTTGACGTGGTAACTATTTGAGTATGTGATTTGGGTTGAGACCCATAATTATGATTTATTGATTTTGGCCATAAGATGATATTGCAAAGAATTTGGCTTAGGCCGAGAAACAAAGATTTCAAAGTATGGATTTGATTCACTGGTTCCCGTCCCGATGGTTATTGTTGCTTTGACTGGTGTTGAGGAGCCTTGCTCTGCCAGTTGTTGAGGGTTCGGACCAAATTGTGGATCACGAGGTATTTTTATTATACAGATTTTATGTGAGTCCAACTATGTGGTTTTAAAGAGAAATGAGAATTTTTGGTGATTTACATATGATGTTTTAGTATGATAAATTGTTTTATGTTATGCATGCATGATTTTATAAATGGAGGGGAAGAAACGTATTTTCTCGAAAAGGAATTTATAAATGATTATTTTTGTCCACTCACAACTTTTGTGTTTAAAACCCCTTCAGGCAGTTGAGTAGAATTGACGCGAACACTGATATCGAGGCAGAGGCATTAGTACTTCGACTGCGCTGTGTAATTATATTTGAGTAGGATATCTAAATTTTACTCTTGATCCTACTTAGACGCTCTGATATTATATGGTATTTGATTGGTCATTAATTACGGGAATTATTGAGTGCTTAAGTCCCTTGTCTGACAAGAGGAAGTATTTATTATTGTTATTATATTTTGTAAGGATTGAAGGGTATTTTGGGAACCTTTTCTTAGGTTGTCAGACGGGATCAAGATTCTTCCCGGGTTTCGAGGGGAAATTCGGGACGGGTCCTGACAAGTAGTGAACTTATCATTGGTGAATACGCCATCCCTAACCTCCGATTAGACAGATTCGTCGACTTGTGAGGGCTGGGGGGCGGGACGTGGTTTCCCCCATTTCTTGTTATGGCGTCCACGGGCTGATCGCGTGTCGGGGCGAATTGTGAGGTGTCGACAGGTCCTTGAGTGGAGTCAGCCGTGGAGGCTACCGTGGCAAGGGTTGCCTACTCCACCGCACGGTCATCAGCGGGGGCAGCGTGGCGGGTACTCGACATGATAAGTGGGCGCAATGACATCTACAATAAGAAATTCAAAATAATTAAAATAAGACCAACAAATTTAAAATTTTAATAATAAATTAAAAAACCAACAAACCCAATTTTTTAAAATTTTAAATAGTAAATTCAAAATAAAGCAATAAAACCACCTAATTTTAATTTTGAATAATAAATTCACAAAAATGAAATAAAACAACCTAATTTTAATTTTTGATAATAAATTCAATTCCAATTTCAATTTTAATTCAAATTCCAGAAATAAAAAATAATCTCAAACCATATTACCAAAAAAAATTTCCAAAAAATTCATAAATTTCGTACATTTCCTAAAATTCTTAAAAGTCCTAACAATTCCAAACAAAATCTTAAAATTCCAAAGATTCCCAAAAATTCCTAAAAAATAAACTCAATTCCAAATTAAACTAAATTTAATATTAAACTAAAATACCAATTTAAAAATTTCTTTCCGAAATTCACAAACTCAATATTCACAAATTCAACCAAAATTCCCAAATTCATTGACAGATAGGGACTTATAGTGAGAGGGAGTACGAGAGAGATAGGCGGCGTCGAGAGAGAGGGGTGGCCGAGAGTGAGGTGCAATGGGGGAGAGAGAGACCTCGTGGCTGGGCCTTTTTGTAGAGAAAGAGGGAGTGTTTGAGAGAGAGAGAGGGTGAGTGACATGACCATTCCCGAATTCCCAGAAAACCCTTAAGCTCTTGTAATTAGCTATGAGAATTCTGCCAAAAATCGGGCAAAATCTCCCCTTAAAGATTGGTTAACCGTCTTCCACCTGTCAGACGAAGGATCAAATAACACTCCAAATCTCAATATCACCAAACAACCAACGATGTAGTCATAATTTACAGTAAGTCCAAAAAGGCTTATCAGAGCATCTAGGTAGGAAAGGTAAGCACAGAAAATTGTAATTCCCACTCGACAGTCTAGGTAAATGCGCAACGGAAATTTAATGCCTCCGCCTCTAGATGTGCCATCGTCAATTCAACGCCCTAGAGGGGATTTAAAACACAGAAAAGTGTGAGTGGACAAAATAATATTTTAAAACAATTTCCGAGGCAAACAGACATTTTCACCCCTCCACGAGTAAAACAATGCATGCATAACATAAAATTCCTTTCCAACCAAATCCATAAACATAAGTCGAAAACTTACTAGAAAATCCATTGTTTTTGGTAAAACACAAGGGGACCCACGAAAATCCCGAATAATGAAAACATCCCGTGGTCCACAACCCTGCTTTGAAAACCCTCCTCAAAGGAGTTTAAAAATCATGTGAACAGACCTGGACACAAAAATATCACAAACATATCCCACTGCTTCCCGAATGAAATCCCGAGCCATAGCTCGATACCCTCCACACACCCGATATACCTCGAGTTTTGCAGAACCGAGTACTACGCGTAGACAGCCTCAACGACCTAGTGGAGAAATACCCTTAGACACCAGCATCGAAGAACCTTCAACAATCTGGCGGAGAAATACCCTTCGACACCAGTCGGAGAAAACCTTGACACTCGGGAACAGTAATTAAGTGAAAACCAAAATCCATGTTTTGAAATCCTTGTTTCTTAGGCCCAAGCCAAATTTATTGAAAAACCAGGTTTATGCCGAAATCCAATAAAATCACAAATCCGGGTCTAAACCCAAAAATCATGGACTCAATCGAAACCCAAAATCTAACACGTCAAAATGACATAAAAACAGAGTCCAAAAACTAGGCCATAGCCGAAAACATCATTTCCAATTTATTATTGAGAACCCGTATCCAGTAATTTCTAAACTCCATAAATTTGCCAAAAACAATATGTAACAAGAAATATTTCAAATATACCTTTATGCATGCATTATAATTTACAAAACCAAAGTCCACTCACCGAACATCCAATTAGCTCAATCTCGGGTCGTATGCTCCTCTGAAGTTCCCAGAGTAGTAACGCATGTAAAAAATAACAATCGGGGTTACCAACGATAATTAAAAACCCTACTTCAGACTCCCTAAACCCCGGGAGGTCCGCACGCGTCTCACTAAAAGTACAGCCACTTTGGACGCCGAAAACTACCCCTAAACGATGTCCGATTAACCCGAAACATGCGCCAAATGGTTCGAAATGTCAAAAACATGTAAACACGCATCGTCGTGACCAAATACCCAGTCCCACGCACCGCTACACACTGACGGAAGGCCGACGGCTGGCCACGAGCCGGCTACAGTACCACACGCGCCTGCTATAGTACCTCATGAGCCTTCACACGCGCTGACTCGACGCCGACTCAGCCGGCAAGTAGCACCACGTGGCTGCCATGTGGCCTCCAGGTGGCGTGCCACATCAGCCACTCTGATCTCAATCGTGTGTCGGAGAAAATGGCCGCTCCGGCATGCGTCACCGTCCCCCGTCTCTGGAAATTGCCATTACCGGCCGACCTTGAAATTTTACTAACTTCCTCAAATCTCAATCGTTTTTCACGAATTACTAGTCTAAATCCATCTACTCAAGCCCAGGAACTCAAAGTTGAATTCTAAACACGAAACCCATACCTGTGTTGGCCAAAAAATTGATCGAAAGGATCGGTTTTTCCTTTCCTCCGTTCGGTTTCTCCTGCGGCTGTTTCCTTCAACGGTCGGTACGTCCTTGATCATAGGGAAGAGGAGATTCCGATGGGTGGAACCAAATCAGACGAGGTTGCTTCGAGTCAAAGGTCAAATTCTTTGGTTTTTGGGTTCGGTTGTATGGATTGGATGAGGATTAGGAAGAGAGAGAGAGAGAGAGAAATGAGGAGAATCTGAAACTGTCTGGGGTTAAAAATATCTACCCAGGCCAAATTACAAAAAATGCCCCTAAACATTCTAGACCCAAAACTCTTTCACACGAATTCCGTTTTCCGCGTGCATCCTGTCTACGAACTCTTGAGCTTGAGACCTAAGCAACGGTCCACGAAAAACTGCCAAGTGTGTCTCCGCACAAAAGGTGATTTTCGAGCCCCTTATAAAACCAAGGGTAATTTCGCTCTTTTGCAAATTAATTTACGAAAATGCACTAATTAAATTTGCGAGTGGTTACAACTCACCCCCCTTAAAGAAATTTCATCCTCGAAATTCATACCTATCACGGGAACAAACATGGATTCTGCGCCCGCATCAGTGCATCGGTTTCCCACATGGCCTCCTCCACATTATGATTCCTCCCCAGAACTTTAACCAGAGGAACAGTATTTCTGCGCAATACTTTTTCCTTCCAATCTAGAAGTTGCACTGGTTGCTCCTTAAAGCTCAAATCATCTCTCAGTTCAATTGGTTGAGCCTCAAATACATGAGATTCATCGAATAAATACTTCCGGAATATGGACACATGGAATACATCGTGAACCTTTGAATATTTTAGGGGTAAAGCAAGTATGTAAGCCACTGGCCCTATCCTCTCAATAATCTCATAAGGTCCAATATAGCGAGGACTCAGCTTTCCTCGTCTACCAAAACGTACAACTCCTTTCAAGGGGGGATAATTTTGAGAAAACCCAGTCTCCGACCTCAAACTCAAGATCTCTGATCCGTCGGTCCGCATAGCTTTTCTGGAGGTCCTGAGCTGCCTTCAACCTCTCCCTGATGATTCTAATCTTTTCCTCTGTCATTTCCACTATCTTTGGTGTCAACAGTCTTCTATCACCTACCTCAGTCTAGGATATCGGTGTCCTGCACTGTCTCCCATACAGTGCCTTGAAAGGAGACATCCTAATACTAGACTTATAACTATTGTTGTATGGAAATTCCATCAAGGCCAAGTGTGAGTCCCAGTTCCCTTTAAACTATAGTACACAAGCTCTCATCATATCTTTCAGAATATGAATTGTCCTCTCAGACTGACCATCAGTCGGAGGGTGAAAAGCTGTACTGAAATGCATTGTAGTTCCAAAGGCTTTTTGCAAACTCCGCCAAAACCTCGAGGTAAACCTTGGATCACTGTCTGACTCGATCGACTCTGGAGTCCCATGTAACAGAATGATCTCATCCACAAACAATTTGGCATACTAGTCCATCCTGTAACCTTCCCGTACTGGCAAGAAATGTGCTGACTTCGTGAGTCTATCAACAATTATCCAGATTCCATCTTGTCCTTTTTGAGTCCTAGGAAGTTTATAAACAAAATCCATAGTAATGTGATCCCACTTCCATTCTGGAATATGTAGTGCCCCATATGGTTTCTGCCTCTCTGCTTTTACTTGTTAACACGTCAGGCATCTACTCACAAACTCTGCTATTTCCCTTTTCATCCTAGTCCACCAATAAAGATCCTTAAGAGTACGATACATCTTAGTGCCTCCTGGATGCATAGCATAGGTAGAACTATGAGCTTCCTCAAGAATTTCTCTTTTCAACTCTGGATCAATAGGTACGCACGACCGGCCATCCTTAACCAAGGCCCCATAATCCCTAATCACATGATCCTGCGAATTCCCAACCTCCAACTCCATCATAATAACACACAATGTCGGATCCAGGAGCTGAGCTTCAATAATTCGGTCAATCAAGACAGGTCTCACCTGGAAGTTAGCCAAGAGAGCCCCCTGGCTATCCATGCCAAGTATAATTCCCACTCTTCGGAGTTCCACCAACAATGGTAAGTAAACGGTGTGCAAATAGGCCAAGGAACCCATGGACTTCCTGCTCAATGCATCCGCCACTACATTGGATTTGCCTGGATGATACTCTATGGTACAATCAAAACCCTTAATTAGCTCAAGCTACCTTCTCTGTCTCAAGTTAAGATATTTCTGGGTGAAGAAGTATTTCAAGCTTTAAAGATCTATAAAAATTCGGCACGGTTCCCCATACAAATAGTGTCTTCAAATTTTCAGTGCGTTCACTACTGCAGCTAACTCTAAATCATGTGTGGGGTAGTTCAACTCATGACGTTTAAGTTGCCTGGAAGCTAATGATATCACCTTCCCATGCTGCATCAGCACGCAGCCTATACCTCGTAACGATGCATAAATGTACACCTCAAATCCTTCGTTATCATCTGGACCGGTTGACACTAGGGCAAAAGTCAACCTCCTCTTAAGTTCTTAAAAGCCCTGTTCACACTCATCATCCCAGTCAAAATTGATTCCTTTCCTCGTCAACCGTGTTAACGGGGCGGCTATCGTAGAGAATCCTTCTATGAATGATGGATAATATCCTGCTAAACTCAGAAAACTTCTCACCTCTGACACTGTCCTCGGTTGCTCTCAATTTGCCACTGCATCAACTTTTTGGAGATCCACGCTGATACCCTCAGCAGAAATCACATGAATTAAGAATCCCATATTGGTCAACCAAAACTGACATTTACTAAACTTGGCGAATAGTTGCTTTTTCCTCAGGATATTCAACACCAACCTCAAGTGTTTCCCATCTACCTTAGGACTCTTCGAATATACTAGGATATCATCAATGAACACAATTACATACCAATCCAAGTACCGTTGGAACACCCTATTCTTGAAATCCATAAATGTTGCCGGCGCACTCGTCATACCAAAGGGCATCACCAGGAACTCATAATGCCCATAGCGTGTCCTGAAAGCCATTTTGGGAACGTCCTCTTCCCTGATCCTTAACTGATGGAACAAATCATCAATTCGTGACAAAGGATACTTATTCCGCACCGTAACTTGGTTTAACTGCCGGTTGTCGATACATAATCTCAAACCACCATCTTTCTTTCTTCCAAATAACACCTGTGCACCCCAATGTGATACACTCGGTCGAATAAATCCCATATCCACCAAGTCTTGCAATTGAGTCTTCAATTCCCTCAATTCCTCCGGTGCCATTATGTACGGTGCCTGTGATATAGGTTGAGTACCCGGAAGAAGCTCTATGGTGAATTCAATCTCCCGGTGAGGTGGTAACCCTGGAAAATCCTCTGGAAACACATATGCAAATTCAATCACCACAGGAATAGCCTTTGATCTCACTAGAGTATCTCGAGAACCGATCAAGGGAGCTAAATAGCCCTCACAATCTTTCCTTAATAATTTCTTAGCCGTTAAAGCTGATATTACCCCCGAGGAAAGTACCTTACGATTACCCTAAAACGTAAATTTTGGTAGGCCTAGACACCGGGAGTCCACCCTCTTGTCGAAATAGTCAATGGAGGCATGATGCATGGTTAACCAATCTATCCCCAGAATCACATCAAAATCATAAATGTCCAAGGGGATTAGATCTGCCTCTAACTCATAACCTCCCACTACCACCGGACAACTGCGTATCACTAGGTTCACCATTAACATATCTCCAGTAGGGGTACTGATGCCCTTGTCCCAACCAATCGTGGATAATTCTCAATTAGTAAAAACTGTCAAACCCCGAGAAATAAAAGAATGTGTAGCCCTGCGATCAATCAAAACTCGAGCATCAGGGTTAAAAATAGACAACATACTAGGAACCACCTCTGCTGACGCTCGAGCCTCCTACTGGGTCATAGCAAAAACTTGGGCCTATGTAGCAGAAGACCGACCATGATTCCCCTATCTCCCTCTGGCCCTGCTGGCCCCACTGGACTGGGTCTGGCTCCCTGTTGCAGTACCAGATGTCTACACTGCTCTCTGTCTCGGTTCAGCAGCATCTCAGCCCAAGGAACTACTACCCGGACGACGATGTGGATAGTCTCTCTTAAAATGACCCGCCTCCTCACAGAAGTAACAACCGGTGTCACCTATCCGTGCGGGTATGCCACTCTGACTCCTGGTCGACTATACTAAAGCCCCACAAGACTGAATTTATTATTATTATTTTGGGAGGAATTGATACTCGAATTTATTATATTGACAGATTTATTGTTGAAGGAGTTTTTGGAGCAAAAGAAGGAAGTAAATCAATGAAATCCCAATTCAAGTAGGAGAAGGCATATGCTTGTCTATTCCCGTTCAAACTAGGAATTAGATTTTCTTATTTTTATTTTACTCCTTTTCAAAGTAGGATAAGGAATCTTTCCTTAAAAATACCCAAGCTTGGCTTAGATTTAAGGAGACCAGATTTCAGATTACAATTCTCCATCTAAGAGCACGGCAAAGCTGGGATTTCGGCTACCTTTGTTCTACAAACTGTTTGTTCTCTCAACTTCAATTTTAATGAAATTGTTTCTATTCATTATGAGCATGAGTAGCTAATTTTCTCACTAGGTTTAGACCTAAGCCTTAACATGATTATGTGATTTATCCTTTTCCTATGTTGTCGTATATGCATGCTTTGAATCTTTAATCACTGTTTAAAACTATCTTTATGTCTTAATGCTTGATCACCCTTAGGATATTTAGACAAGTAATTTGATGCAATTTTATAGGAATGCCCACCTAAAAATTGGGATTAGCTTCTTGTGATTAAGGATTGTAATACATCTAGGTTAAATGCCATAACTAAGAGATTGCATGGTTATAAAAGATTTTCATGAACTTAATGAATCTTGCATGTAGAATTAGATCTAAATGCCATAGACTAATCGCATGTTAGGTATACATTTTCACTTGAATGCCCACGAGGAAAATATGCTTTCGAAAAATCTAACCTTCAAAGTTGCATGTATTGATTCATAGATTATTTTCTAAGTCACATATGATTGTTAATGGTGAAGGTTGAACCCTAGTACTTGTTTAATTGTTTTTAAACTCAATTTACCCTCAAATTTGTTGCTTGATTTTTATTCCGTTACCAAACTTCTTGTAATTTGCTTTATTATTAATTAAGAGTAAATACTAAAATAAGAAACATCAATATCAGTCCCTGAGGAAATCGACCCTGCTTCCAGTGCTATACTACAATAGCCCCGTACTCTTGCAGGTATTATTTGTGTGATTTTAACCCTTGTTTTACAGATGGGAAAAATCCTATCAACTGCTGTGCTTGACTGGCTCCACTACTGCCTGATATGGATGATGCACCCCCAGAAGATCTAGAACTGAAACTGCCTCTCTTAGATGGTCCTTGACTAGAGGCCCCGAAACTCAGGAGATCCCGGAGTCGCCTGGAACACCTAAATTGGTGCTGAGCTGGCAAACTCATCTCTGCTCTGGTAGCAGCGTCTGAAAAATACCTCAAAGAAGTATGTGCCACCACAGTTACTACTTCTCGAACCTCATTCCTCAATCCATACTCAAACCTTCGGCACTTATCCATCTCGGTCGCTCCGAGAGCAGGTACAAAGCGTGCTAACTCAAGATATTTATGCTCATACTGTGCCACCGTCATGTCTCCCTGTTGTAGCTGCAAGAACTCAGCCTCTCTGGCTTCTAGGTATGAGTGAGGATAAAATTGCTCGAGGAAGCACTCCTGGAAAGCTTCCTAAGTAAAGGTACGGACATCCCAGCCCGTCAGTTGCAAAGAAAGCCACCAACGGTATGCATAGCCACCCAAAAGAAATGTGGCTAGTCGCACCCTATCCTCCGGAGGGCACCTCATGAATGCAAACACTCGTTCCAAACGAGTAATCCACTCATCAGCATCATCTGGGCCTAACTCGCCCGTAAACACTATCACCCCCAGCCTCTGGGCACGCTCATTGTCAGAAACTTCAGAAGTAGCCCTACCCTGATGTACAGTAGTCAAAGCCCGACCCAATTGACCCAGGGTCTGAGTCAAATCAGGCTCTAGGTAAATGCGCAGTTGAAATTTAATGCCTCCGCGTATGGATGTACCCTCGTCAACTCAACGGCCTAGAGGGGATTTAAAACACAGAAAAGTGTGAGTGGACAAAATAATATTTTAAAACAATTTCCAAGGAAAACATACATTTTCCCCCTCCACGAGTAAATCAATGCATAAAGATAAGCCGAATACATACCGGAAAATCGATTATTTTTGGTAAAACACCGAGGTGTCCCACGAAAATCCCGAATAATGACAACATCTAGTGGTCCACAACCCCGCTTTGAAAACCCTCCTCAAAGGAGTTTAAAAATCATGTGAACAGACCTGGACACAAAAATATCACAAACATATCCCACTGCTTCCCGATTGAAATCTCGAGCCGTAGCTCGATACCCTCCACACACCCGATATACCTCGAGTTGTGCAGAACCCTGTACTACAAGTAGACAGTCTCAATGACCTGGTGGAGAAATACCCTTCGACACCAGCGTCCGAGAACCATTAATGATCTGGCGGAGAAATACCCTTCGTGTAACAACCCGGAATTTCAATTATTGGATTTAAGTAAATTATTTATGTGAAATGACGATTTTACCCTTGGTCGGTAAAGGGCATGGAAGTCAAATTTTGTTTCGAGACACTTTCGGTGGTGTTTTGGATACCGTTGCGTAGGTCTCGAACTCACGAGTTCGTAGACAGGCGTCACGCAGAAAACGGAATTTGTGGACGGAAGTTATGGGTCTAGATGTGCAAGGGCATTTTGGTAATTTTCCATGGAGGGGAGATATTTTGTTATCCAAATCAGAGTTTATCTGATCCACCTTATCTTCATTTCATCTTTATCATCTCTTTCTTCTCTCTCTGTGACAAAACAAACAGAAACACAAAAAACTTTCAACCCGAAACCGTGCGAAAAATACCAAAGAAAAACCATAAAGTCAACTTTGATTTCAAGGCTTTAGCTTCCCGTTTTGATCAACTAATCGTATTCTACTCCTTCCCACGATCACAACCGTACCAACCATCGAAGGAGAGGACAACGGAGGAAGCCGAACCGAGGATAGGAAGTTTCGGACCTTCCGATCGATTTTTCGGCTTACACAGGTACGTGTTTGATGTTTTAAGGTCATATTTGGATTCCTGGGTTCGAGTAGATAGATTTAGACGTAAAATTTGTGAAAAATGGTTGAGTTTTGAGGAAGTTAGGAAAGCTTGAAGTTTCGGCCGGAAATGGAGGATTCCGGCGAAACCAGACGGCGGTGACGGCGACTGCCGGTCATCTTCTCCGGCCAGCCTCCGGCGACGGTGACGGCAGCCGGTTGTCTTCTCTGGCGAGTCGCCGGTGATCGGTCGGGTCAAGTTGAACCGATCGGGTTAAGTGAACCGGTCGGGTCAAGTTGAACCGGTCGGGTCGAGTTGAACCGATCGGGTCGAGTTGGACCGGGTAAGGTTGAGCCGAACCGGGTTGGACCGGTTCAGGTGCGTGAACACTGTAGCAGGCGAGTGGCCGGCGCGTGAGGGCGTGTGTTCCGACCTTCCGTCGGCGCGTGGGGCAGAGTCTGAGGTCACGGTGGCGCGGGACAAGTAGTTTTTGATGTTTCGGACCTGTTGGCGCAGGTTTCGAGTGAATCGGATGTCGTTTAGGTGTTGTTTCAGACGTTTTAAAGTTGCTGCGTTTTCTAGGCCAGCATAGTTAGACTCCCGGGTTTTAGGGGGTTTATATTTAAGGTTCTTATTATTAGCTAGTAATTCCGATTATTAATTTTGACAGGCGATACTGCTCCAGGAACTTCAGGGGAGCGTACAGTTCGGGATTGAGCTTGCTTGAACAGGTTTGTGAGTGGACTTTGATTTATAAACTGTAATGCATGCATAAATGTATCTTTGATTTAAATACTGTTATGTATGGGTGCAATGAATTTCTGGATTTTAGAAATGATGCTGGACACATGTTTTACAATATTTCAGTGAAAGTATGTTTTGAGAAATGACCTGGTTTTTGTACTCGATTTTGATATCGTTTTGACGTGGTAACTATTTGAGTATGTGATTTGGGTTTAGACCCATAATTACGATTTTACCGATTTTGACCATAAAATGGTATTTGAAAGAATTTGGCTTAGGCCGAGAAACAAAGATTTCAAAGTATGGATTTGATTCACTGGTTCCCGTCCCGATGGTTATTGTTGCTCTGACTGGTGTTGAGGGGCCTTGCTCTACCAGTTGTTGAGGGTTCGGACCTTAGGTGTTGAGGGGCCTTGCTCCGCCGGGACGCGAAGCTATCTATGCATAGTACAGAGAGTACAGATAGTACAGATGGTACACAGAGTTGTACAGATTTGAACACATCTCAAGGGATACCCTGGTGTGTTATGGATATGTCGGGAACAGTGAAATTTCAGATATTATGTGGCAGATGGAACGAAATGATTTGAATTTGAGATATTTTGTGTCCATATTGAATTAAATGATTTTAAACTCCTTTGAAGAGAGTTTTCAAACCAAATTGTGGATCACGAGGTATTTTTATTATATAGATTTTATGTGAGTCCAACTAAATGGTTTTAAAGAGAAATGAGAATTTTTGGGGATTTACATATGATGTTTTTATTGATAAATTGTTTTATGTTATGCATGCATGATTTTATAAATGGAGGGGAAGAAAGGTATTTCTTCGAAAAGGAATTTATAAATGATTATTTTTGTCCACTCACAACTTTTGTGTTTAAACCCCCTTCAGGCAGTTGAGTAGAGTTGACGCGAACATTGATCTCGAGGCTGAGGCATTAGTACTTCGACTTCGCTGTGTAGTATATTTGAGTAGGATATCTAAATTTTACTCTTGATCCTACTTAGACGCTCTGATATTATATTGTATTTGATTGGTCATTAATTACGGGAATTATTGAGTACTTAAGTCCCTTGTCTGACAAGAGGAAGTATTTATTATTGTTATTATAATTTGTAAGGATTGAAGGGTATTTTGGGAACCTTTTCTTAGGTTGTCAGACGGGATCAGGGTTCTTCCCGGGTTTCGAGGGGAAATTCGGGACGGGTCCTAACACTTCGACGCCAGTCGGAGAAAACCTTGACCCTCGGGAACAGTAATTCAGTGAAAACCAAAATCCATATTTTGAAATCCTTGTTCCCTTAGGCTAAGCCAAATTCATTGAAAAACCGGGTTTATGCCCCAATCCAATAAAATCACAAATCCGGGTCTAAACAAAAAAATCATGGACTCAACCGAAACCCAAAATCTATCACGTCAAAATGACATAAAAACAGAGACTAAAATACAGGCTACAGCCCAATACATCATTTCCAATTTATTATTGAGAACCCGTGTCCAGTAATTTCTAAATTCTAGAAATTTGCCAAAAATAGTACGTAACAAGAAATTATTTCAAATATACCTTTATGCATGCATTATAATTTACAAAACCGAAGTCGACTCACCGAACATCCAATTAGCTCAATCTCGGGTTGTACGCTCCTCTGAAGTTCCCAGAGCAGTATCGCCAGTCAAAAATAACAATCGGGGTTACCAACGATAATTAAAAACCCTACATTCATACTTCCTAAACCCCGGGAGGTCCGCATGCTTCTCACTAAAAATGCCCCCATTTCGGACGATGAAAACTACCTCTAAATGATGTCCGATTAACCCGAAACCTACGCTAAAAGTTCCAAAATGTCGAAAACATGCTGACATGCGTCGCTGGGACCCAAGGACCGGTCCCACGCGTTGCCACGCAATGACGGAAGGCCGGTAACTGTAAAAACCCGGAATTTTAATTATAGGATTTACATAATTATTTTGTAAAAAGACAATTTTACCCTTGGTGGTTAAGGGTGTAGAAATCAAGTTTTGTTTCGGAACTTTTTAGGCTTTGTTTTGGATACCGTTGCGTGGGTCTTGAACTCACGAGTTCGTAGATAGGCGACACGCGAAAAACGGAGTTCGTGTACGAATGTTACGGGTCAAGATATTCAAGGGAATTTTGGTAATTTTGACTTGGGGTAGATATTTTTTTAACCCCAAAAACCTTTACTTCATCTTCATTTCATCAATTCATTATCATCTCATTCGCACTCTCTCTGAACCACACAAAACCATCCCGAAACCGTGAGAGAAAAATACCAAGAAACCCAAAAACTTTGACTTTCATTCAAGGCTTAAACTTCCATTTTTGTTCGATTACACGGATTCTACTCCTTCCCACGATCACAACCGTACAAACGATCGAAGGAAAGGACTACGGGAGGCGTCGGGCCGAGTATAGGAAGAACCGAACCTTCCGATCAATTTTTTGGCTAATACATGTACGGGTTTGATGTTTTGAGGTCATATTTGGATTCTTGGGTTTGAGTAGATAGATTTAGACATAAAATTTGTGAAAATTGGTTGAGTTTTGAAGAAGTTAGAAAAGCTTGGAATTCGGCTAGAAATGGGGGATTCTGGCGAACCAGACGGCGGCGGCGACAGCGATGGCGGTCTGGTCATCTTCTCCGGCCAGACTCCGGCGACGACACGGAGGTCCATTCGTCTTTTTTGGCGAGTTACCGGAGACCAGTCGGGTCGAGACCGGGTCAAGTCGGGTTGGACCGAGTCGAGTCGAGTGAACCGATCGGGTTGAGTGAACCGATCAGGTTAAGTGAACCAGCCGAGTTGAGTTGGACCGGGTCAGGCCGAGTTGGGCCAGGTTGGACCGGTCCAAGCGCGTGGGTACTGTAGCAGACGCGTGACACGCCGTGTGGGCGCGTGGTCTGGCCTTTCACCGGCGCGTAGCGGCGCGTGGGGCCGATTCCGGGGTCACTGCAACGCGTGACAACTAGTTTTCGATGTTTCGGATCTTTTGGAGCAGGTTTCGAGTTGATCAGACGTTATTTAGAGGTAGTTTTGAGCGTCCGAAGTGGCTGCATTTTTAGGACAGCGTAGGTGGATATCCCGGGGTTTAGGGAGTTGTTATATAAGAGTCTTATTACTAGCCGGTAATCCCGATTGTTGTTATTGACAGGCGATATTGTTCCAGGAACCTCGAAGGAACGAACAAGACGGGATTGAGCTTGCTTGGACAGTTGGTGAGTGGACTTTTGGTTTATAAACTGTAATGCATGTATCAATGTATCTTTGTTTACATACAGTTATGTATTCTTGCATTGAATTTCCAGAAGTAAGAAATGATTGCTGGATACATGTTTTCCAATATTTCAATTAAAGTGTGTTTTGAGAAATGTCATGGTTTTTGGACTCGGTTTTGATATCATTTTGAAGTGGTAATTATTGAGTCCTTGACTTGGGTTTCAACCCGTGTTTATCGGTTTTGGCCATATTTGAGGGGGGCCAGGATCCGCTGTTGGCGGTGAACTCGGTGAACCTCCATGATAAACATCGATTTGAGGAGGGCCAGGATCCGGGGCTAGGATCCGCTGTTGGCGGTGAACCCAGTGAAGCCCCAGTATAAGCACCAATTTGAGGAGGACCAGGATCTGGGGCCAGGATCCGCAGTTGGCGGTGAACCCGGTGAACCTCCAATATAAAAGGTGAAGGTAGTACATGCCTAGCACACCTCAAGGGATACCCTGGTGGCTAGTGGTTATGTCGGGAATATTGGATTTGATATTTGATGTGTCTAGATCGAAATAAATGATTTTAAACTCTTTTGAGGTTGATTTGCAAACCAAACTGTGGACCACGATATGTTTTCATGATACAGATTTTGTGTGGGTCCAATTAAGTGGTTTTAAAGAGAAATGGAATTCCGGTGATTTTTAGATGATGCTTTTATATCATGAACTGTTTTATTTGAGGCATGCATGGTTTTATAAGTGGAGGGGGAAAAAGGTAAGATTTCCTCGGAAAACGATTTATAAACGATAATTTTTGTACACTCACAACTTTTGTGTTTAAATCCCCTCTAGGCTGTTGAGTTGACGCGGACATTTCTTACGAGGAGGAGGCATTAGTATTTCGGCTGTGAGTGTAGTTAAACATGAGTAGGATATCTAATTTGTACCATTTATCCTACCTAGACCCTCTGATATTATATTTTATTTGGATGGTAAATTAATGTTGGAATTGTTGAGTGCTTTGAATCCCTTGTCTGACAGGTGAAACTAAAATTATATTATATTTGTAAGGATTAAAGGGTATTTTGGGAACCTTTTCCTTAAGTTGTCAAACGGGATAAGGGTTCTTCCCGGGTTTCGAGGGGAAATTCAGGAAGATCCTGACAATTGGTATCATAGCACTAGGTTAAATTCATGTAGACCGTACACCTAGTGTACAAGTGAATTTTTGGTATTGATGAGTTACAGTTTCTTTTCAACGTAATGCCTCCGAGACGCGAGCCCCGTCAGCAGTCTCGGAACGGTGGAGACACCCATGAACCCGCAGTGGAGCCTGATTTGAGGCAGACACTGGAACAGCTGGGTTAGACATTAGCTTCAGTACTTCAGGATAGGACTACTGAGGTTTCAGATATTGAGAGAGCTCAGAGATTAGGGGCGACGATATTTACGGGCGAGTCTAGCCCAGATGATGCTGAGGTTTGGATTATTCACTTGGAGCGAGTGTTCTTGGTCATGAGATGTCCTCCAGGGGACATGGGTATTAGTACTCCTACCGTAGATATGTTAGTGGCGAACCTTGTGATTTGCAATTGTCCGGTGATGGTTGAAGGCCAGGGATTGGAGGCAGATTTAATCCCCTTAGATATTTTTGAGTTTGATGTGATTCTGGGGATGGATTGGTTGACCATGCACCATGCCTTTATAGACTGTTCTGACAAGATAGTGGTTTTCCGGGGTCCAGGTTTGCTGGAACTTACATTTCGGGGAGATCGTAGGGTACTACCCTTTGGAGTGATATCGGCATTGACCGCTGAGAAATTGTTGAGAAAAGGTTGTGAGGGGTACTTGGCTCATGTGTTTGATACTCGGGATACTCCGATGAGAGTAGAGGACATTCCTGTGGTGAGTGAGTTCTCTGATGCGTTTCCAGAGGATCTTCTAGGATTGCCACCTCACTGGGAGATTGAGTTCACCATAGAGCTTCTACGAGGTACTCAACCTATCTCACAGGCACCGTACAGAATCGTACCGACAGAATTGCGAGAGTTGAAGACTCAGTTGTAGGATTTGGTGAATATGGGATTTATTCGACCAAGTGTTTCACCATGGGGTGCGTCGGTATTATTTGTGAGGAAAAATGATGGTGGTCTGAGATTGAGTATCGACTACCGGCAGTTAAATAGAGTGACGGTGCGAAATAAGTATCCTCTGCCAAGGATTGACGATTTATTTGATCAACTGACGGGGGCAAAATATTTTTCAAAAATTGACCTTCGATCCGAGTACCATCAGTTAAGAATCAGGGAAGGGGATGTTCAAAAAACAGCTTTCAAGACTCATTATGGTCATTATGAGTTCCTGGCGATGCCCTTCGGGTTGACTAACGCCCCGTCATCATTTATGGACTTGATGAACAAAGTATTCAGGAAGTATTTGGATCGATTTGTAATTGTGTTCATCGATGATATCTTGGTGTATTCAAGGAATGCCAAGGCACATGAGGAGCACTTAAGGTTGGTGCTGAATATGCTTAGGAAAAAGCAATTGTTTGCCAAGTTCAGTAAATGCCAATTTTGGTTGACCGAGATGGGATTCTTGGGTCATGTGATTTCGGTAGAAGGTATCAGTGTGGATTCCCAAAAAGTTGAGGCAGTGGAAAACTAGGAGCAACCGAGGACAGTGACAGAGGTGAGAAGTTTTCTGGGCTTAGCGGGATATTATCGACGGTTCATAGAAGGATTTTCTACGATAGCTACCTCGTTGACTCAGTTGACTAGGAAAGGAGTCAAGTTTGACTGGGATGTTGATTGTCAGCAGGGCTTTCAGGAGCTAAAGAGGAGGTTGACTTCTGCTCCAGTATTAACCCTTCCTGATGATACTGGGGGATTCGAGGTGTATAGTGATGCATCATTGCGGGATATAGGCTATGTGCTGATGCAGCATCAGAAAGTGATAGCGTATGCTTCCAGGAAACTTAAACCCCATGAACTGAATTACCCCACACATGATTTGGAGTTAGTTGCAGTGGTGCATGCATTGAAAATCTGACGAAGGTCGGTACGTCCTTAATCGCATGGAGGAGGAGATTCTGATGGGTGGAACCAAATTGGACCAGGTTGCTTTGAATCAAAGGTAAAATTCTTGGGTTTTTGGTTTTGGTCGCATGGATTGGATGAGGATCGGGAAGAGAGAGAAAAATGAGGAGATTCTGAAACTGTCTGGGGACCCCACATTTGCCACCCTCACAGGACCTGAAACCGAGCCTCAACCTACTTTGCCAAGGATCACCGACCAAGGCGCGCAGCAAAACATGCCACGGCCAACACCTCTGGTGCAGAACCAGTCCAACGAGTCACCAAGTGCCCTACCGCAAGGAGGACCTGACACTGCGCCTAGTTCGGCCACGGCTGGCATGCAACCTGCTCCTAAGCCCAAGTCGCAGCACTCGAATACTTCTAACTCTAAACCTCAGAATTCCAATTCTAAAAAAGTCACTTTTGAGTTAGCTAATAATGTTGATTATCCATTTCCTCGCAGGTTCCAAAACAGGAATAAGCAAAGGGAGGACTTTGAGGAAGAGATCATCAGCATGCTGCAGAAGCTTCAGATCACACTGCCTTTCCATAAAATTGTCAAGCACATGCCTATCTTTGCAAAGCTAATCAAGGACTTAGTTGCAGGAAAGCGTGGTTTTAGCTCCACGGACACCATTGACATCCCTAAGGCCTGCTCGGTTGCCCTTTTGCGCATGCCCCTTAAGGCCAATGATCCTGGGCCGCCATCCCTTCCATGTGTCATTCAGTCAAAAAGATTTGAACATTGCCTTTGCGACACGGGAGCATCAGTGAACATCATGCCATTCCACATTTATAGGTCACTCAACCTAGGCGCACTTAAACCCACACACCTATGTGTCAGATTGGCTAACGCTTTTGTAACCAACCTAATGGGGGTTCTTGAGGACGTATTGGTACAAATTGGAGATACATGCATCCCTGCAGACTTCTACGTACTAAGAATGGACAGAATTGAAAAAAGTGAGGAACCTCCCCTCATCTTCGGAAGGCCCTTACTAGCCACAGCCGAGCGCCTCATCGATGTCAGAAAAGGCCAGGTCTCCATCAACGTCCTGAACCAGCTTCGGACATTCTCCATCCATGACACCATCCAGTACCCTACCGAGCCTATTGTAGATTTTCCGTTAAACACAATGGACTTACTGCTACGGGAGACAATTGCTCAGTCTTGCATGACGGATGACCTTGAGAAGGCCGTTACTAGTAACCCACACACTGTGGATTCACTTACAATTCACTTACAGATAGCGTGATCGAAGAAGTACGAGCCCTTGACATCATGTCAGCCCTCCCATTCCACAGGCCTCCCTTCGAAGCGTTACCACTCACAAGTCAGAAAACCCTGCCGTCCATCATAAAGGCTCCTGAACTCGAGCTGAAGCCCTTGCCCGAGCACTTAAATTATGCATATTTGGACGAGAATCAAACCCTTCCAGTCGTCATTGCGTCTACCCTAAGTACGAAAGAGGAAAAGGCATTGGTTCACGTCCTTAAGGTCGATCAAACGGCAATTGGATGGACAATAGCTAACATCAAAGGCATAAAGTCCCACAAAATGCATGCATCGGATACTGCTGGAGGAAGACTCCAAACCATCACGGGAGGCGCAGAGGCGATTCCATCCACCTATGAAGGAGGTCGTGAAGAAAGAAGTCCTAAAGCTCTTGGACGTTGGAATCATCTATCCAATTAGTGACTCCAAGTGGGTGAGCCCAGTCCAGGTCGTGCCAAAGAAAAGTGGGATCACAGTGGTTAAAAACGAGCAGGATGAGCTTGTACCTCAACGGATTCAAACAGGATGGAGAATGTGCATTGACTATCGAAAGCTAAATATAACCACATGCAAGGACCACTTTCCTTTGCCCTTCATTGATCAAATGCTCGAGCGCCTGGCTGGACACTCCCACTATTGCTTCTTGGACGGCTACTCAGGATACAATCATATTGCTATTGCACCCGAAGATCAAGAAAAAACAACATTCACATGCCCATATGGCACTTTTGCATACAGAAGAATGCCGTTTGGATTGTGCAATGCCCCAGCTACATTTCAGCGTTGCATGATGAGCATCTTCTCCGATATGGTGGAAGATATAATTGAAGTATTCATGGACGACTTCTCGGTGTTTGGACATTCATTTGAACTGTGCTTAGTTAACCTAAACCGAGTACTGGAACGGTGCAGAGAAAGCAACTTAGTGCTGAACTGGGAAAAGTGCCATTTCATGGTACAACAGGGAATTGTCTTGGGTCATGTGATCTCTAGCATAGGCATAGAAGTGGACAAAGCAAAGTTATACATAGTAGAGAGGCTGCCGTACCCCACAACAGTCAAAGAGGTTCGATCGTTCTTAGGGCATGCTGGCTTTTACCACAGATTCATCAAAGATTTCTCTAAAATCACAAGACCTTTATGTGATCTTCTAGCCAAGGATGCCACATTTGAGTTCATTAAGGGATGCCGTGAGGCATTCAACACACTCAAGGTAAAGCTCACGGCATCACCCATCATCATGCCACCAAATTGGGACTTACCATTCGAACTAATGTGTGTTGCCTCAGACTTCGCCATAGGAGCGGTTTTGGGACAGCATGTTGACAAGCTCCCTCATGTCATTTACTTCGCAAGTCGAACCCTGAATGATGCCCAGCTAAACTACTCCACCAACGAGAAGGAGCTCCTTGCTGTTATCTTTGCCCTTGAGAAGTTCCGCTCATATCTAATTCAAACCAAGGTCATAGTATACACGGATCATGCTGCCTTGAAGTATTTACTCACTAAAAAGGATGCCAAGCCAAGGTTTCTACGTTGGATGCAACTGCTCCAGGAATTCGACCTTAAAATCAGAGACAAGAAGGGCAGCGAAAACGTGGTCGTTGACCATATGCGCCGATTGCTTCACAGTTCCAATGAAGAGGCCGATCAGTTGCCGCTCCTCGAGACCTTTCTTGATGAACAGCTCTTCGCAATCCAAGCTATTGATCCATCGTATGCCGATCTCATTAATTACCTTGTCACTAAGCAAATTCCTTCATCTTTAAACAGGTACCAAAAGGACAAGCTGGCTAAACAAGCTAAGTACTTCATATGGGATGAGCCGTACCGATGGAAGCATTGTCCAGACCAAATCATTCGGCGCTACATCCCCGAATACGAGATCAAATCCGTCTTGACATTTTGCCATAGCTTGGCATGTGGGGGCCATTTTGGAGCTAAGAAGAAAGCCCTCAAGGTACTACAAAGAGGACTCTATTGGCCCACACTTTTCAAGGATGCACACGAATTTGTACTCACTTGTGACCGCTGCCAATGCCTAGGTAACATCGGCCCTCGAAATCAAATGCCATTACACCCTATTCTTGTGGTCGAAATCTTCGACGTATGGGGCACTGATTTTATGGGGCCTTTTCCGAATTCCTTTGGCAATTTTTATATTCTGCTTGCAGTTGATTATGTCTCCAAATGGGTGGAAGCAATTCCCACCAAAACTAACGATGCCAAGGTCTCAACATCGTATCACCCTCAAACGAGTGGCCAAGCGGAAGTGTCCAATCGGGAAGTAAAGGACATATTGGAAACAATGGTAAATCCTAACCGCAAAGATGGGTCCAGCAAATTGAATGATGCGCTGTGGGCCTATCGGACCGCATACAAGACCCCGATTGGCATGTCTCCCTTTCGGCTTGTTTTTGGAAAAGGCTGCCACCTGCCAGTGGAATTGGAGCATAAAGCATTCTGGGCTATTAAGCATATGAACATGAACTTCGATGATGCTGGAATACATAGGAAACTTCAGCTAAGTGAATTAGAGGAGTTGTGAAACGAGGCCTTTGACTGTGCTCGTATCTACAAGGAAAAGACCAAAGCTTTCCACGACAGGCGTATTCAGCCCAAGGACTTTCACATCGGACAGGAAGTCCTCCTCTTTGACTCCCGGCTCAGACTAATGCCAGGTAAGTTGCATTCAAGATGGACTGGACCATTTATTATTACTAACGTTTTTCCTCATGGTGCAGTTGAAATCCAGCACCCGGAACGGTAGGATCCGTTCAAGGTAAATGCCCACCTCCTCAAACACTACTTCAAGGACCTCTCTAATCCAAGCGCAGTTAACCCTGCAACTCCGTGTTGGTAGATTTAAAGAGCAAGAAATATGCAATTCAATTCTAACAGTTATAAAATCCTTGCAAGTGCACAAATCGATAAGTATAGTATAGTAGCACAGCAAGAGTCGATCCCTCGAGGACTTGTATCAACGTTATGACCAATTTAGTTCAGATTTGTTAACTTAAATAAAAACACACACACACACACACACAGGGGGGGGTTTATGTTGTGATAACTGAAATTTAAAGACAAGTAAATCAAAGTGCAGAAAATAACAATGCAAGAATGAAAGGTTGTTAACTAAGGCGAATTAAGGCTTACTATCCACTCTAACCAATTATAGCTCTTAACCAAATTTCCTTGACCTAATTACTATGCATTTTCTGAATTAGGTGCCCGTGCCTAGGACCTGGCGTTGGTTCACTAGACACATCTTATTCCCTCTTACTTAGCATGTTCTAAACACGGCATATGCCTAGAACGTCTATCACCTACCTTTTAAGATGATGCATGAAGTTTAAAGAGAATTTAATGACACCACATTAGCCTAGCAAAGTGGCATGCAATCCTAGGTCGTCATGAGTTAAGATTACAAGTACGAATACTTTCGATGCTCCAAATCACAAGATGATATGACGGTCACTCAAGCAATTACATCTATAATTATATGCAAACAAGGTAGCTAATCTTATAGGCATAAATTAAGTTCATTAAGCATAGTAATCCAACTTATTCAGCATCCATAGCAATCATAATCAAGAGCCAGAAATCCAATCAACAAGCTAACATGGCTAGGGCTTCAAGCAGCCCTAATCCTAATGACTACTCACACATAACTGAAATAAACACAAGTATAATTGAATTCATAAGTAAATTGCAATAATGAAAATAAGGGTACAGAAGAGATTGTTAAGAACAGGTGCAGCAGAAGACACGGCAGAGCCTTCTTCTCCAAGCTCCACGTCCAATAATCTATGTGAAAGATTATCTCCCAAAATATGGTCCCTAATTCTCTAGAAAACCAAAACGGAACCCTCTGTGGCTCAGGTCTCTGTTTTCCCAGAAACAAAAAACCCCCCCTATCCTCTATCTGATTCTCCTTTTTATAGACAAGGGAAAACCTTATTCTATAAGGATTGGTATAACCTTGTTCTATAAGGATTGGTATAACCTTGTTCTATACAGATTGGTAAAACCATGTCCTATAGGAATAGGGAAAGTTATTTTACTTTTAATTAATTACAAAGTCTTTAAAATCTATTCGAACCAATCAGAGCACGGCCGGGAGTGTGAATGCAGGCTGGCAAGTGGGAACGCAAGCTGGCCAAACTTGGATTTTTGACTGTCTTCGTAATCAGGATTTGGGACTGCGCTTTTGAAGTACGTTAGGAGTATAATAGAAGCGCATCGTTGTTAAGGATTGGCGCAAATGTAGTCAGGCTTAGCGCAGAGGGAGAACCTCTGATCCACCGCTGGCGGAACAGGGACCCCGGGCTTAGGCGCACATCTGGGCTCGGATGGGAGTTCTTGGGACATGTCCTCGACCTGCCTTGGCGCGACCTTGGCACTTCTAGGACTTGACCTTGATGTCATGAAACACAGGTTTGAGACCCGGAGGGCCTGATATGAGGTACTTGGCCAGTGGCCCAAAATAGGCGCATTGGCGCACTGGCGCACTCAGGACTCCGTTAAGGACCAGATATTGAAATGAGGATATCTCCTTCATCTGGACTCCGATTTGAGCCATTCTTTTAGCGTTCTTTCCAGATTTTACCTATCTTTCTAAGAATGCACAAGTCTCACAAGATTGTTCATTTTCTACTATTGATGGCACGAAATCGTTCAAAAGACATGTAAGAGAGGCATATAAAGACATCAAAATGATGCAGCGCCGAATGATTTGCTCTGGACAATGCTTCCATAGGTACGGCTCATCCCATATGAAGTACTTAGCTTGTTTAGCCAGCTTGTCCTTTTGGTACCTGTTTAAAGATGAAGGAATTTGCTTAGTGACAAGGTAATTAATGAGATCGGCATACCATGGATCAATAGCTTGGATTGCGAAGAGCTGTTCGTCAGGAAAGGTCTCGAGGAGGGGCAACTGATCGGCCTCTTCATTGGAACTGTGAAGCAATCGGCTCATATGGTCAGCGACCACGTTTTCGTTGCCATTCTTGTCTCTGATTTCAAGGTCGAATTCCTGGAGCAGTAGCATCCAACGTAACAACCTTGGCTTGGCGTCCTTTTTAGTGAGCAGATACTTCAAGGAAACATGATCCGTGTATACTATGACCTTGGTTTGAATTAGATATGAACGGAACTTCTCCAGGGCAAAGATAACAACAAGGAGCTCTTTCTCGGTGGTGGAGTAGTTCGGCTGGGCATCATTCAGGTTTCGACTTACGTAGTAAATGACATGAGGGAGCTTGTCAACACGCTGTCCCAAAACCGCTCTCATGGCATCCCATAGTGAACTCAAATGTGGCGTCCTTGGCTAGAAGATCACACAAAGGTCTTGTGATTTTCGAAAATCTTTGATGAATCTGCGGTAAAAGCCAGCATGCCCTAAGAACGATCGAACCTCTTTGACTGTAGTGGGGTACGGCAGCCTCTTTACTATGTCTACTTTTGCTTTGTCCACTTCAATGCCTCGGCTAGAGATCACATGACCCAAGACAATTCCCTGTTGTACCATCAAATGGCACTTTTCCCAGTTCAGCACTAAGTTGCTTTCTCTGCACCGTTCCAGTCCTCGGGTTAGGTTAACTAAGCACAGTTCGAATGAATGTCCAAACTCTGAGAAGTCGTCCATGAATACTTCAATTATATCTTCCACCATATCGGAGAAGATGCTCATCATGCAACGCTGAAAGGTAGCTGGGGCATTGCACAATCCAAACGGCATTCTTCTGTATGCAAAGGTGCCATATGGGCATGTGAATGTTGTTTTTTCTTGATCTTCGGGTGCAATAGAAATCTGATTGTATCCTGAGTAGCCGTCCAAGAAGCAATAGTGGGAGTGTCCAGCCAGGCGCTCGAGCATTTGATCAATGAAGGGCAAAGGAAAGTGGTCCTTGCGTGTGGTTATATTTAGCTTTCGATAGTCGATGCACACTCTCCATCCTGTTTGAATCCGTTGAGGTACAAGCTCATCCTGCTCGTTTCTGTGATCCCACTTTTCTTTGGCACGACCTGGACTGTGCTCACTCACTTGGAGTCACTAATTGGATAGATGATTCCAACGTCCAAAAGCTTTAGGACTTCTTTCTTCACGACCTCCTTCATAGGTGGATGCAATCGCCTGTGTGCCTCCCGTGATGGTTTGGAGTCTTCCTCCTGCAGTATCCGATGCATGCATTTTGCGGGACTTATGCCTTTGATGTCAGCTATTGTCCATCCAATTGCTGTTTGATTGACCTTAAGGACGTGAACCAATGCCTTTTCCTCTTTCGTACTTAGGGTAGATGCAATGATGACTGGAAGGGTTTGATTGTCGCCCAAATATGCATACTTTAAGTGCTCGGCAAGGGCTTCAGCTCGAGTTCAGGAGCCTTTATGATGGACGGCAGGGTTTTCTGACTTCTTAATGGTAACACTTCGAAGGGAGGCCTGTGCAATGGGAGGGCTGGCATGATGTCAAGGGCTCGTACCTCTTCGATCACGCTATCTGTAAGTGAATTCACAGTGTGTGGGTTACTAGTAACGGCCTTCTCAAGGTCATCCGTCATGCAAGACTGAGCAATTGTCTCCCGTAGCAGTAAGTCCATTGTGTTTAACGGAAAATCTACAATAGGCTCGGCAGGGTACTGGATGGTGTCATGGATCGAGAATGTCCGAAGCTGGTCCGGGACCTTGATGGAGACCTGGCCCTTTCTGACGTCGATGAGGCACTCGGCTGTGGCTAGTAAGGGCCTTCCAAAGATGAGGGGAGGTTCCTCACTTTTGTCAATTCTGTCCATTCTTAGTACGTAGAAGTCTGCAGGGATGCATGTATCTCCGATTTGTACCAGTACGTCCTCAAGAACCTCCATTAGGTTGGTTACAGAAGCGTTAGCCAACCTGACACATAGGTGCGTGGGTTTGAGTGCGCCTAGGTTGAGTGACCTGTAAATGTGGAATGGAATGATGTTCACTGATGCTCCCGTGTCGCAAAGGCAATGTTCGAATCTTTTTGACTGAATGACACATGGAAGGGATGGCGGCCCAGGATCATTGGCCTTAAGGGGCATGCGCAAAAGGGCAGCCGAGCAGGCCATAGGGATGTCAATGGTGTCCGTGGAGCTAAAACCACGCTTTCCTGCAACTAAGTCCTTGATCAACTTTGCAAAGATAGGCATGTGCTTGACAATTTTATGGAAAGGCAGTGTGATCTTAAACTTCTGCAACATGCTGATGATCTCTTCCTCAAAGTCCTCCCTTTGCTTATTCCTGTTTTGGAACCTGCGAGGAAATGGATAATCAACATTATTAGCTAACTCAAAAGTGACTTTTTTAGAATTGGAATTCTGAGGTTTAGAGTTAGAAGTATTCGAGTGCTGCGACTTGGGCTTAGGAGCAGGTTGCATGCCAGCCGTGGCCGAAGTAGGTGCAGTGTCAGGTCCGCCTTGCGGTAGGGCACTTGGTGACTCATTGGACTGGTTCTGCGCTAGAGGTGTTGGCCGTGGCATGTTTTGCGGCGCGCCCTGGTTGGTGATCCTTGGCAGAGTAGGTTGAGGCTCGGTTTCAGGTCTTGCGAGGGTGGCATATGTGGGGTCTTGAAGTGGTGTTTCCTTCTCCAGCGTGATGGCATTAGCCGTAGGATTGTGAAATCCTTTCGGATTTACCAGGACTTGACTCGGTAGCTTGCCCTGCTCCCGCTGATTTAGTTGGTTCGCCACCTTTCCCATTTGACGCTCCAAGTTTGCAATTGCATTTTTGAAGTCTCCCGTCTGACTCTGGCTATCGTGCATGAATTTTATGAGTTCAGCCTACTGTTGAGTCAGGATATGGATGGAGTCCTCAACAGACTTGCTTCCGCCATTCTGGTTTGAGGAAGGACCGTGGTAGTTCCCCTGAGGGCCTGCGGCTTGCTGCTCAAATCCAGGGGGTGGCAAGGGATTCGCGGCTGCTTGATTGTTGCTCCAACGGAAATTAGGATGATTTCTCCACCCCGTATTGTAAGTGTTGGAATATGGGTCATTCCGGGGTCGAGAATTGCTATTGAACCCTCCAGCAAAGTTGGCCACTTCCACAACCGGGCAGTCCTGGGATGTGTGGCCCTTAATTGAACATACCTCGCAGATGTGAACTCCTTTGGCTTTCTCGCTACACAATTGTTTCACCATTTTCGTGAGCTGAGCAATGGCGTCATCTTTGTATTTGGCGGATGCATCACCCGTAGCTCTAGAGGAGGGACCCCTGTAGCTTAACTGTTTTTCCCTTTGAGCAATGTTCTCAAAGGCGGTCCTTGCTTCCTCGGCTGTGCCTTCTAGAATCCCTTGGGATTGAGAATCCACCATTGTCCAATCGCTAGTTTTCAAGCCTCCATAGAAGTATAGCATAAGATGATGGGCATCAATATGGTGGTGGGGGCACGCCCGTAACATCTGATTGAACCGGTCCCAAAACTCATAGAAAGACTCCTCCATGTCTTGCCGTGGGTTAATGATCTTGGACTTTAACTCATTTGTCTTTTCCACGGGAAAGTACTGTGTTAAGAATTTGGACGTCAAGTCCCTCCAAGAGTGAATGGAAGCCGGCGCCAATGAATGAAACCATGTCTTGGCGCGATCCTTGAGAATGAAGTGAAAGAGCCGCAGGCGGATTTCAGATTCTGTCATATCATTGATGCGCAGTGTTGAACAAACCTCAACAAATTCCTTGATATGAAAGTGCGGCTCCTCGCCAGCAAGGCCGTGGAATGTAGGCAGCATGTGAATTGTCCCCGACTTTAATTCGAAGTTTGCCACTGTTGACTCGGGAAAAACAATTGGAAATTGATCCTCCGAGACATGGGGCATGGCAAAATCCTTAAGGAGCCATGGGGCTTGCGGTACTAGGCCACGTTCCAGGCCCTGCTCTTCTCTGTGGTCCGCCATCCTCCTTGGGCTTGGTGGCGGGGAGCCGTGGACTGAAGATGCTTGCGATGATGGTCCACTTGATGACCCGTGCACTGAACCTTGGAATGACATACACGGGTACCTAACAAAAAGAAAAAAAAAACTAAGTTACAAATCTAAACTTAAATGGCACCGTTGAGGGACAAGTCCCCGGCAACGGCGCCAAAAACTTGTTGGTAGATTTAAAGAGCAAGAAATATCCAATTCAATTCTAACAGTTATAAAATCCTTGCAAGTGCACAAATCGATAAGTATAGTATAGTAGCACAGCAAGAGTCGATCCCTCGAGGACTTGTATCAACGTTATGACCAATTTAGTTCAGATTTGTTAACTTAAATAAAAACACACACACACACACACAGGGGGGGGGGGGGGGGGGGGGGGGGGGGGGGGGGGGGGGGGGGGGTTGGTTTATGATGTGATAACTGAAATTTAAAGACAAGTAAATCAAAGTGCAGAAAATAACAATGCAAGAATGAAAGGTTGTTAACTAAGGCGAATTAAGGCTTACTATCCACTCTAACCAATTATAGCTCTTAACCAAATTTCCTTGACCTAATTACTATGCATTTTCTGAATTAGGTGCCCGTGCCTAGGACCTGGCGTTGGTTCACTAGACACATCTTATTCCCTCTTACTTAGCATATTCTAAACAGGGCATATGCCTAGAATGTCTATCACCTACCTTTTAAGTTGATGCATGAAGTTTAAAGAGAATTTAATGACACCACATTAGCCTAGCAAAGTGGCATGCAATCCTAGGTCGTCATGAGTTAAGATTACAAGTACGAATACTTTCGATGCTCCAAATCACAAGATGATATGACGATCACTCAAGCAATTACATCTATAATTATATGCAAACAAGGTAGCTAATCTTATAGGCATAAATTAAGTTCATTAAGCATAGTAATCCAACTTATTCAGCATGCATAGCAATCATAATCAAGAGCCAGAAATCCAATCAACAAGCTAACATGGCTAGGGCTTCAAGCAGCCCTAATCCTAATGACTACTCACACATAACTGAAATAAACACAAGTATAATTGAATTCATAAGTAAATTGCAATAATGAAAATAAGGGTACAGAAGAGATTGTTAAGAACAGGTGCAGCAGAAGACACATCAGAGCCTCCTTCTCCAAGCTCCACGTCCAATAATCTATGTGAAAGATTATCTCCCAAAATATGGTCCCTAATTCTCTAGAAAACCAAAACGGAACTCTCTGTGGCTCAGGTCTCTGTTTTCCCAGAAACAAAAAACCCCCCCTATCCTCTATCTGATTCTCCATTTTATAGACAATAGAAAACCTTGTTCTATAAGGATTGGTATAACCTTGTTCTATAAGGATTGGTATAACCTTGTGCTATAAGGATTGGTATAACCTTGTTCTATACAGATTGGTAAAACCATGTCCTATAGGAATAGGGAAAGTTATTTTACTTTTAATTAATTACAAAGTCTTTAAAATCTATTCGAACCAATCAGAGCACGGCCGGGAGTGTGAATGCAGGCTGGCAAGTGGGAACGCAAGCTGGCCAAACTTGGATTTTTGACTGTCTTCGTAATCAGGATCTGGGACTGCGCTTTTGAAGTACGTTAGGAGTATAATAGAAGCGCATCATCATTCAGGCTTGGTACAAATGTAGTCAGGCTTAGCGCAGAGGGAGAACCTCTGATCCACCGCTGGCGGAACAGGGACCCCGGGCTTAGGCGCACATCTGGGTTCGGATGGGAGTTCTTGGGACATGTCCTCGACCTGCCTTGGCGCGACCTTGGCACTTCTAGGACTTGACCTTGATGTCATGAAACACATGTTTGAGACCCGGAGGACCTGATATGAGGTACTTGGCCAGTCGCCCAAAATAGGCGCACTAGCGCACTGGCGCACTCAGGACTCCGTTCAGGACCTGATATTGAAATGAGGATATCTCCTTCATCTGGACTCCGATTTGAGTCATTCTTTTTGCGTTCTTTCCAGATTTTACCTATCTTTCTAAGTCTGCACAAGTCTCATAAGATTGATAATTTTCTACTACTGATGGCACGAAATCATTCAAAAGACATGTAAGAGAGGCATATAAAGACATCAAAATGATGCATAAATAACGACTGATCACTCCGCATGCGCCCAGCTCCTAGAATGACAACCCCTTCTTGCCTAGATGTTAAATAAAGCGCTCCTAGGAGGCAACCTAGCCCTGTTTTGTATTTCTCTTTTTCCTTTGCTGTTTTCTACCCGTTATATCTCTCAAACCTTTCTACTGTTGTCATGCTTACTGCTTATCACATTGAGGACAATGTTCAGTTTTGGTTTGGGGTTGTGGATTTAAAATTTTGCATATAGAAACAAGTAGGTTTGGGGGTGATACACGGCCAGGACATTTAAATTTCTGCTTGTGATTAGTATGATAACTTGTTAATAGGAATGTATATGCTAAGTTAACTATCTTTGCTTTACTAAGAGTCATGCCATGGTCAAGTAGTTCATAATTTGCACTTCACAATGCCATGTTTTAAGTGATTAAGTGAACGAAATAACTGAATTTGAGTGAACCTTAGAAAATTAGTGGAGACTACCCTATGAGATCTTTGAGCCTAATTGCCATTCTTTCTAAGGGATATACTTGTTTCTACTCTTAAACACTCATCGCTTTTGTTCTTAATTGTTGATCTCATTACATCATATTTGCATTGAGTTTTAAAGAACTAACATCATTTAGATACTCTTATTTAATGTATGCTTTGCCATAAGAAGTGATGTAGGCAATGTGTGCTTTAACCTCTAAAGGCCTTATCCTACCCAATTGCATTTTCCCTAAGCCAATTTTGAAGCCAAACACTCAGCCTTTTCTTTCATCACCCAAAGTATAACCTAACCCAAAATACTTAGCCACTCATCACAGCCATACCCTATAACCTCAGTTTGTGCTAAGGTTGCCGTAAATGAGATTCATGGTGAGAATGAGAGGTGAAAGAAGATGCTGCCCAATTCAAAGGACTTTGGCGTAAATTCAAAGTTCAAAATTAAAGAAAAGCTTTACAAGTTGCAAGCTGCACGAAAGTTTGAGGAAATCATTGCATGATCTTGGTTCAAACTCAATTCAAAGAACAGAAAAAAACGTTCAAATCAAAAGAAAGAAAGAAACGTTGAGAAAAAGAAGGAAAAAATAAGTGAAAAACAAAGTAAATTCAGCCAAGTGAGCCAAGAGCCTCAAAATAAGCCATCAAGAAAGCACAATGCCATGGGCCTTAAGAAAGGATTCAGTTCAGAAATTACAAGTTCAAGTCATAACTTCTCATGCCTTGGCACAGCTCAGGTTCTTTGAATCCCATCCTTCCTTGCTAAACCCCAAAGCTTATAGCTCCATTACAACCTAAAAAGGAAGACCTAACTGATCTTATGGACAATCATGCTGAGGATTAAGGTACGTATCTATGTTCTTAAAGTTCAATTTCTTTCATGAGATCTTTATTTCCATAAATTGCTATTCTTCATTGTTACTCATATGTTATTAAATTTGAATTTCATAACATAAACTCATCACATATGCTTGAAAAGAGTGTAAGCCTAGGATTCTTGTGAGAATTGAGAGTTGCCTAGTGAGGATTAGAGTCGAGGCGAAATCTTTCTAGGGCACTTAGATGAAGTTGTTTTCAAACATGATCACTTCGAAATTTTGGCATTTATACACGTACACCTTCACATGACACTCTCGGCTATGGCATTCCTTTTAGTTCTTCAAACCATGTCTACTTACTTTGATTCTTATTAGCTTGTTAAGAGTACTATCTCTAGCATCTTTTTGTTTAAGTAAAACGTTTGTGGGTTTCGTGCTATTATAACCCTCAGGAGACAAAACTCCTCCTACTAGGTGAACCTAGGGGTTTAAATGTTCTATCTTAACTAAAATCGAGTCTTTTCATTTTGTTAGCATTTGTTTTGCTCAGGGACTAGCAAAAGATAGGTTTGGGGGAATTTGATCAGTCGTTATTTATGCATCATTTTGATGTCTTTATATGCCTCTCTTACATGTCTTTTGAATGATTTCGTGCCATCAATAGTAGAAAATGATCAATCTTGTGAGACTTGTGCAGAGTTAGAAAGATAGGTAAAATCTGGAAAGAACGCAAAAAGAATGACTCAAATCGGAGTCCAGATGAAGGAGATGTCCTCATTTCAATATCAGGTCCTGAACGGGGTCCTGAGTGCGCCAGTGCGCCTATTTTGGACACTCGCCAAGTACCTCTTACAGGCCCTCCGGGTCTTAAACCTGTGTTTCATGACATCAAGGTCAGGTCCTAGAAGTGCCAAGGTCGCGCCAAGGAAGGTCAAGGACATGTCCCAAGAACTCCCATCCGAGCCCAGATGTGGGCCTAAACCCGGGGTCCCTATTCCGCCAGCGGTGGATCAGAGGTTCTCTCTCTGCGCTAAGCCTAACAACATTTGCGCCAAGCCTGAACGAAGATGCGCTTCTACTATACTCATGATGTGCTTCAAAAGCGCAGTCCCATATCTTGATTACGAAGACAGTCCAAAATCCAAGTTTGGCCAGCTTGCGTTCCCACTTTCCAACTTGCATTCACATTCCCAGCCGTGCTCTAATTGGTTCTAATAGATTTAAGGACTTTGTAATTAATTAAAAGTATAATAACTTTCCCTATCCTTACAGGACATGATTTTACCAATCCTCATAGAATAATGTTTTACCAATCCTTATAGAACAAGGTTTTCCCTTTGTCTATAAAAATGAGCCTTTGTTCAGTGTTTTAGGAGGAGGAGATAATTATCTAGAGGCATTTTTGGGAGATACAGAGACACCTTAGCCGCAGATAATATTTTTTTTTTAGAGTTTTACGTTAAAGCTTGGTTGTTCCCGAAGTCGAGTGTGTTGGACGTGGAGCTTGGAGAAGAAGGCTCTGTCGTGTCTTCTGCTGCACCTATTCTTCACAATATCTTCTGTACCCTTATTTTCATTATTGCAATTTACTTATGATTTCAATTATATTTGTTTCAATTTCAGTTATGTGTGAGTAGTCATTAGGATTAGGGCTGCTTGAAGCCCTAGCCATGTTAGCTTGTTGATTGGATTTCTGGCTCTTGATTATGATTGCTATGCATGCTGAATAAGTTGGATTACTATGCTTAATGACCTTAATTTATGCCTATAAGATTAGCTACCTTGTTTGCATATAATTATAGATGTAATTGCTTGAGTGACCGCCATATCATCTTGTGATTTGGAGCATCGAAAGTATTCTTACTTGTAATCTTAACTCACAACGACCTAGGATTGCATGGTCACTTTGCTAGGCTAATGTGGTGTCATTAAATTCTCTTTAAACTTCATGCATCATCTTAAAAGGTAGGTGATAGACGTTCTAGGCATATGCTCTGTTTAGAACATGCTAAGTAAGAGGGAATAAGATGTGTCTAGTGAACCAACGCCAGGTTCTAGGCACGGGCACCTAATTCAGAAAATGCATAGTAATTAGGTCAAGGAAATCTGGTTAAGAGCTATAATTGGTTAGAGTGGATAGTAAGCCTTAATTTGCATTAGTTAATAATCAATCAACCGTTAATTCTTGCATTGTTATTTTCTGCATTTTATTTTGCTTGTCTTTAAATTTCAGTTCTCACATCATAAACCCCCCCTGTGTGTGTGTGTGTGTGTGTGTTTTCACTAAGTTAATAAATCTGAACTAAAGTGGTCATAACGTTGATACAAGTCCTCGAGGGATCAAACATTAGCTTCAGTACTTCAGGATTGGACTACTGAGGTTTCAGATATTGAGAGAGGTCAGATATTGACCTTCGATCCGAGTACCATCAGTTGAGGATCATGGAAAGGGATGTTCAAAAAACAACTTTCAAGACTCGTTATGGTCATTATGAGTTCCTGGTGATGCCCTTCGGGTTGACTAACGCCCGGCATCGTTTATGGACTTGATGAACAGAGTATTCGGGAAGTATTTGGATCGATTTGTAATTGTGTTCATCGATGATATCTTGGTGTATTCAAGGAGTGCCAAGGCACATGAGGAGCACTTAAGGTTGGTGCTGAATATGCTTAGGAAAAAGCAATTGTTTGCCAAGTTCAGTAAATGCTAATTTTGGTTGACCGAGATGGGATTCTTGGCTCATGTGATTTCGGCTGAAGGTATCAGTGTGGATTCCCAAAAAGTTGAGGCAGTGGAAAACTGGGAGCAACCGAGGACAGTGACAGAGGTGAGAAGTTTTCTGGGCTTAGCGGGATATTATCGACGGTTAGTAGAAGGATTTTCTACGATAGCTACCTCGTTGACTCGGTTGACTAGGAAAGGAGTCAAGTTTAACTGGGATGTTGATTGTGAGCAGGGCTTTCAAGAGCTGAAGAGGAGGTTGACTTCTGCTCCAGTATTAACCCTTCCTGATGATACTGAGGGATTCGAGGTGTATAGTGATGCATCATTGCGGGATATAGGCTGTGTGCTGATGCAGCATCAGAAAGTGATAGCGTATGCTTCCAGGTAACTTAAACCCCATGAGCTGAATTACCCTACACATGATTTGGAGTTAGTTGCAGTGGTGCATGCACTGAAAATCTGACGAAGGTCGGTACGTCCTTAATCGCATGGAGGAAGAGATTCTGATGGGTGGAACCAAATTGGACCAGGTTGCTTTGAATCAAAGGTAAAATTCTTGGGTTTTTGGTTTTGGTCGCATGGATTGGATGAGGATCTGGAAGAGAGAGAGGAAAATGAGGAGAATCTGAAACTGTCTGGGGACCCCAAGATATCTACCCAAGCCAAATTTAAAAAATGCCCCTAAACATTCTAGACCCACAACTCTCTCACACGAATTCCGATTTTCACATACCGCCTGTCTACAAACGCGTGAGCTCGAGACCTACGTAACGGTCCCCGAAAAACTGCCAAATGTGTCTCCGCACAAAAGGTGATTTTCGAGCCCCTTATAAAACCAAGGGTAATTTCGTCCTTTTGCAGATTAATTTACGAAAATTCACTAATTAAATTTCCGGGTCGTTACAACTCACCCCCCTTAAAGAAATTTCATCCTCGAAATTCATACCTATCACTGGAACAAATGTGTATGATGCGCCCGCATCAATGCCCCCGTTTCCCGCGTGGCCTCCTCCACGTTATGATTTCACCACAAAACTTCAACCAAAGGAATAGTCTTTATGCGCAACACTTTTTCCTTCCAATCTAGAAGTTGCACTGGTTGCTCCTCAAAGCTCAAATCATCTCTCAGTTCAATTGGTTGCGCCTCCAATACATGAGATTCATCGAATAGATACTTCCGGAGCATGGACACATGGAATATATGGTGAACCTTTGATAGTTCTGGGGGTAAAGCAAGTTTGTAAGCCACTGGCCCTATCCTCTCAATAATCTCATATGGCCCAATATAGCGAGGACTCAGCTTTCCTCATCTACCAAAACGTACACTCCTTTCCCGGGGGATAATTTCAAGAAAACTCAATCTTCAACCTCAAACTCAAGATCTCCGATTCGTCGGTCCGCATAGCTTTTCTGGCGGTCCTGAGCTGTCTTCAACATCTCCCTGATGATTCTAATCTTTTCCTCTATCATTTCCACTATCTCTGGTGTCAACAGTCTTCTCTCACCTACCTCTGTCCAGCATATCCGTGTCCTGCACTATCTCCCATACAGTGCCTCGAAAGGAGACATCCCAATACTAGACTGATAACTGTTGTTGTATGAAAATTCCATCATGGCCAGGTCTGAGTCCCAGTTCCCTTTAAACAGCAGTATACAAACTCTCATCATATCTTTCAAACTTTGAATTATCCTCTTAGACTGACCATCAGTCTGAGGATGAAAAGTTTTACTAAAATCCAATGTTGTTCCAAAGGCTTTCTGCAAACTCTGCCAAAACCTAGAGGTAAACCTAGGATCCCTATCTGAAGTCCCATGTAACTGAATGATCTCATCCACAAATAATTTGGCATACTGGTCCATCCTGTAATCTTCCCGTACTGGCAAGAAATGTGCGTACTTCGGGAGTCTATCAACAATTACCCAGATTCCATCATGTCCTTTTTGAGTCCTAAGAAGTTTATAAACAAAATCCATAGTAATGTGATCCCACTTCCATTCCGGAATAGGTAATGGTTGTAGTGTCCCATCTTATTTCTGCCTCTCTGCTTTTACTTGTTAACACGTCAGGTATTTACTCAGAAACTCTGCTATTTTCCTTTTCATCTAAGTCCACCAATATTTATCCTTAAGAGTACGATGCATCTTAGTTCTTCTTGGATGCATAGCATAGGCATAGCTATGAGCTTCCTCAAGAATTTCTCTTTTCAAGTCTGGATCTTTAGGTATGCACGACCGGCCTTCCTTAACTAATGCACCACAATCCCTAATCACATGATCCTGCCAATAACCAACCTCCAGCTCCATCCTAATAACACACAATGTAGGATCTTGGAGTTGAGCTTCAATAATTCGGCCAATCAAGACAAGTCTAACATGGAAGCTAGCCAACAGAGCCCCCCTGGCTATCCATTCCAAGTATAATTCCAACTCTTCGGAGTTTAACCAACATCGGTAAGTAAACGGTGTGCAAAAAGGGCAAGGAACCCATGGACTTCCTGCTCAATGCATCTGCCACTACATTGGCTTTTCCTGGGTGACACTCTACGGTATAGTCATAACCCTTTATTGGATCAAGCCATCTTCTCTGTCTCAAGTTCAGATCTTACTGGGTGAAGAAGTATTTCATGCTCTGATGATCTGTAAAAATTCGGCACGTTTCCATATACAAATAGTGTCTCCAAATCTTCAGTGCATGCACTACTGCAGCTAACTCTAAATCATGTGTGGGGTAATTCAACTCATGACGTTTAAGTTGCCTAGAAGCAAAAGCTATCACCTTCCCGTGATGCATCAGCACGCAACCTATACCTCGTAACGATGCATCAATGTACGCCTCAAATCCTCCGTTATCATCTGGAAGGGTTGGCACTGGGGCAGAAGTCAACCTCCTTTTAAGCTCTTGAAAGCTCTGTTCACACTCATCATCCCAGTCAAACTTGATTCCTTTTCTCGTCACCCGAGTTAACGGGGAGGCTATCGTAGAGAATCCTTCTACGAATCGCCGATAATAACCTGCTAAACACAGAAAACTTCTCACCTCTGACACTGTCCTTGGTTGCTCCCAATTTGCCACTACCTCAACTTTTTGGGCATACACGCTGATACCCTCAGTGGAAATCACATGACCTAAGAATCCCACATTGGTCAACCAAAAATGACATTTACTAAACTTGGTGAATAGTTTCTTTTTCCTCAGCATATTCAACACCAACCTCAAGTGTTTCTCATCTACCTTAGTAATCTTCGAATATACTAGAATATCATCAATGAATACAATTACAAACGATCCAAGTACCGTCGGAACACCCTATTCATCAAATTCATAAATGTTGTCGGTGCATTCGTCAGACCAAAAGGCATCACCAGGAACTTATAATGCCCATAGCATGTCCTGAAAGCCATTTTGGGAACGTCCTCTGCCCTGATCCTTAACTGATGGTACCCTGATCGAAGGTCAATTTTAGAGAAATACCTTGCCCCTTTTAATTGGTCAAACAAATCATCAATTCGGGCCTAAGGATACTTAATCCGCACCGTAACCCTGTTGAACTATCGGTTGTTGATACATAGCCTCAAACCACCATCTTTCTTCCTTCCAAATAACACCGACGCACCCTAAGGTGATACACTTGGTTGCATAAATCCCATATCCACCAAGTCCTGCAATTGAGTCTTCAATTCCCTCAATTTCGCTGGTGCCATTATGTATGGTGCATGTGATATAGGTTGAGTACCCGGAAGAAGATCTATGGTGAATTCAATATCCCGGAGAGGTGGTAACCCTGGAAGATCCTCTGGAAACACATCCACAAACTTATTCACAACAGGAATATCTTCTGCTCTCACCGGAGTATCACAAGAATCGATCTCGTGAGCTAAATAGCCCTCACAACCTTTCCTCAATAATATATCAGCCATTAAAGTCGATATTACCCCTGAGGGAAGCACCTTACGATTACCTTGAAACGTAAGTTCCGATAGGCCTGGACTCTAAAAGACAACCCTCTTGTCGAAACAGTCAATGGAGGCATGATGCATAGTTAACCAATCTATCTCCAGAATCACATCAAAATCATAAATGTCCAAAGGGATCAGATCTGCCTCTAACTCATAACCTCCCACTACCACCGGACAACTGCGTATCACTAGGTTCACCACTGACATATCTCCGGTGGGGGTGCTAATGCCCTTGTCCCAACCTCTGGTGACGCTCGAGCCACCTGCTTGGTCATAGCAAAAACTCGGGCCTACGTAGCAGAAGACCGAATATGACCCTCTGTCTCCTTTTGGCCTGGCTGGCCCCACTACACAAGGTCTGGCTCCCTGCTGCAGTATCAGATGTATATGCTGCTCTCTCTCTCGGTTCAGCAGCATCTCGGTCCAAGGAAGTACTGCCCGGACGACGATATGGACAGTCTCTCTTAAAATGACCCGTCTCTCCACAGAAGTAACAACCGGTGTCCCCCATCCGTGCGGGTCTGCCACTTTTGCTCCTGGTCAACTGCACTGAAGCCCCACTAGACTGAGCGGATGACTGATGTCCCTGACCGGCTCCTCCACTGCCTAATCCGGATCTTGCACCCCTAGAAGATCTAGAACTGAAACTTCCTCTCTTAGATGAACCTTGAATAGACGCCCTGAAACGCAGGCGATCCCGGCGTCGCTTGGAACCACTAAACTGGTGCTGATTTGGAAACTCATCTCTACTCTGGCAGTGGCGTCTGACAAAGCCCTCAAAGAAGTATGTGTCACCATAGTTACTGCTACTCGAACCTCATTCCTCAGTCCATACTCAAACCTTCGGCACTTATCCATCTCAGTCGCCCCGAGAGTAGGTACAAAGCGTGACAACCCAAGAAATTTATGCTCATACTGTGCCACCATCATGTGTCCCTGCTGTAGCTGCAAGAACTCAGCCTCTCTGGCATCTCGGTGTGAGCGAGGATAAAACTGCTTGAGGAAGCGCTCCTGGAAAGCTTCCCAAGTAAAGGTACGGACATCCCAGCCCATTTGCTGCAAAGCCCGCCACTAATGGTATGCATAGCCACCCAGAAGAAATGTGGCTAGTCGTACCCAATCCTCCGGAGGGCACCTCATAAATGCAAACACTCGTTCCAAATGAGTAATCCACTCATCAACATCATCTGGGCCTAACTCGCTCGTAAACCCTATCGCCCCCAGCCTCTGGGCTCGCTCAATGTCAGAAGCTTCAGAAGTAGCCCTACCCTTAAGTACAGTCGTCAAAGCCAGACCCAATTGATCCAGGGTCTGAGTTAAATCAGGCTCTACGTAAAGGCGCAGTTGAAATTTAATGCCTCTGTCTCTAGATGTGCCCTCGTCAACTCAACGACCTGGAGGGGATTTAAAAAACAGAAAAGTGTGAGTGGACAAAATAATCTTTTAAAATAATTTCCGAGGAAAACATATCTTTTCCCCCCTCCACGAGTAAAACAATGCATGCATAATATAAAATTCCTTTTCAAACAATCCATAAAGATAAGCCGAAAACATACCGGAAAATCCGTTATTTTTGGTAAAACACCGTGGGGACCCACAAAAATCCCGAATAATGAAAACACACACACACACACACACACGGAGGGGGGGTTTATGATGTGAGAACTGAAATTTAAAGACAAGCAAAATAAAATGCAGAAAATAACAATGCAAGAATTAACGGTTGATTGATTATTAACTAAGGCGAATTAAGGCTTACTATCAACTCTAACCAATTATAGCTCTTAACTAGATTTCCTTGACCTAATTACTATGCATTTTCTGAATTAGGTACCCGTGCCTAGGACCTGGCGTTGGTTCACTAGACACATCTTATTCCCTCTTACTTAGCATGTTCTAAACAGGGCATGTGCCTAGAACGTCTATCACCTACCTTTTAAGATGATGCATGAAGTTCAAAGAGAATTTAATGACACCACATTAGCCTAGAAAAGTGACATGCAATCCTAGGTCGTTATGAGTTAAGATTACAAGTAAGAATACTTTCGATGCTCCAAATCACAAGATGATATGACGGTCACTCAAGCAATTGCATCTATAATTATATGCAAACAAGGTAGCTAATCTTATAGGCATAAATTAAGGTCATTAAGCAAAGTAATCCAACTTATTCAACATGCATAGCAATCATAATCAAGAGCCAGAAATCCAATCAACAAGCTAACATGGCTAGGGCTTCAAGCAGCCCTAATCCTAACGACTACTCACACATAACTGAAATTGAAACAAATATAATTGAATTCATAAGTAAATTTCAATAATGAAAATAAGGGTACAGAAGATATTGTGAAGAACAGGTTCAGCAGAAGACACGGCAGAGCCTTCTTCTCCAAGCTCCACGTCCAACACACTCGACTTCGGGAAGAACCAAGCTTTAACGTAAAACTCTAAAAAACCAAAATACTATCTGCGGCTAAGGTGTCTCTGTATCTCCCAAAAACGCCTCTAGCTAATTATCTCCTTTTTACACTAAACAAAGGCTCCCTTTTATAGACAAAGGGAAAACCTTGTCCTATAAGGATTGGTGAAACCATATTCTATAAGGATTGGTAAAACCATGTCCTATAAGGATAGGGAAAGTTATTGTACTTTTAATTAATTACAAAGTCCTTAAATCTATTAGAACTAATCAGAGCACGGCTGGGAGTGTAAATGCAAGCTGGCAAGTGGGAACACAAGCTGGCCAAACTTGGATTTTTGACTGTCTTTTAATCAGGATATGGGACTGCGCTTTTGAAGCACACCATGAGTATAGTAGAAGCGCATCTTCGATCAGGCTTGGCGCAAATGTTGTCAGGCTTAGCGCAAATGTTGTCAGGCTTAGCGCAAACGGAGAACCTCTGATCCACCGCTGGCGGAACAGGGACCCCGGGCTTAGGCGCACATCTGGGCTCGGATGGGAGTTCTTAGGACATGTCCTCGACCTGCCTTGGCGCGACCTTGGCACTTCTAGGACCTGACCTTGATGTCATGAAACACAAGCTTGAGACCCGGAGGGCCTGATATGAGGTACTTGGCCAGTGTCCCAAAATAGGCGCACTGGCGCACTCAGGACCCCGTTCAGGACCTGATATTGAAATGAGGACATCTCCTTCATCTGGACTCCGATTTGAGTCCTTCTTTTTGCATTCTTTCTAGATTTTACCTATCTTTCTAACTTTGCACAAGTCTCACAAGATTGATCATTTTCTACTATTGATGGCACGAAATCATTCAAAAGACATGTAAGAGAGGAATATAAAGACATCAAATGATGCATAAATAATGACTGATCAAAACCCATGGACTTCCTGCTCAATGCTTCCGCCACTACATTGCCTTTTCCTGGGTGATACTCTATGGTACAGTCATAACCCTTTATCAGCTCAAGCCACCTTCTCTGTCTCAAGTTCATATCTTTCTGGGTGAAGATGTATTTCAAGCTCTGATGATCTGTAAAAATCTGGCACGTTTCCCCATACAAATAGCGTCTCCAAATCTTCAGTGCATGCACTACTGCAGCTAACTCTAAATCATGTGTGGGGTAGTTCAACTGATGAGGTTTAAGTTGCCTGGAAGCATATGATATCACCTTCTCGTGCTGCATCAGCACGCAGCCTATTCCTCGTAATGATGCATCATTGTATACCTCAAGTCCTCCGTTTTCATCTGGAAGGGTTAACACTGGGGCTGAAGTCAACCTCCGCTTAAGCTCTTGAAAGCTCTGTTCACACTCATCATCCCAGTCAAACTTGATTCCTTTCCTCGTCACCCGAGTTAACGGGGTGGCTATCGTAGAGAATCCTTCTAAGAATCGCCGATAATAACCTGTTAATCCCAGAAAACTTCTCACCTCTGACAGTGTCCGCGGTTGATCCCAATTTTCCACTGCCTCAACTTTTTGGGGATCCACGCTGATACCCTCAGCAGAAATTACGTGACCTAAGAATTCCACATTGGTCAACCAAAACTAGCATTTACTAAACTTGGCGAATTGTTTCTTTTTCCTCAACATATTCAACACCAACCTCAAGTATTTCTCATCTGCCTTAGTACTCTTTGAATATACTAGGATATCATCAATGAACACAATTACAAACCGATCCAAGTACCGTCGGAACTCATAATGCCCATAGCGTGTCCTGAAAGCCATTTTGGGAACGTCCCCTTCCCTGATCCTTAAGTAATGGTACCCAGATCGAAGGTTAATTTTAGAGAAATACCTTGCCCCTTTTAATTGGTCAAACAAATCATCAATTCATGGAAAATGATACTTATTCCGCACTGTAACCCTGTTTAACTGTCGGTAGTCGATACATAGTCTCAAACCACCATCTTTCTTCCTTACAAATAACACCGGCGCACCACCCCAAGGTGATACACTTGGTCAAATAAATCCCATATCTACCGAGTCCTGCAATTAAGTCTTCAATTCCCTCAATTCCGCCGGTGTCATTCTGTATGGTGCCTGTTATATAGGCTGTGTACCCGAAAGAAGCTCTATGGTGAATTCAATCTCCCGGTGAGGTGGTAACCCCAGAAGATCCTCTAGAAACACATCTGCAAACTCATCCACCACATGAATATCCTCTACTCTCACCAGGGTATCCTAAGAATCGATCATGTGAGCTAAATATCCCTCACAACCTTTCCTCAATAATTTCTCAGCGTTAAAGTCGATATTACACCCGAGGGAAGCACCTTACGATTACCCTGAAATGTAAATTCCGGCAAGCTTAGACTCCGGAAGACCACCCTCTTGTTGAAATAGTTAATGCAGGCATGATGCACGGTTAACCAATCTATTCCCAGAATCACATCAAAATCTTAAATGTCATAGGGGATTAGATCTGCCTCTAACTCATAACCTCCCACTACCACCGGACAACTGCGTATCACTAGGTTCGCCTCTAACATATCTCTGGTAAGGGTGCCAATGCCCATGTCCCAACCAATCGGGGATAATTCTCTATTATCAAAAAGTGTAAAACCCTGAGAAATAAAAGAATGTGTAGCCCCAAGATCTATCAAAACTCGAGCATCATGGTTAAAAATAGACAACGTACCAGTAACCACCTCTGGTGCCGCTCGAGCCTCCTGCTGGGTCATTGTAAAAACTCGAGCCTGTGTACCAAAAGATCGACCACGACCCCCTTGTCTCCCTCTGGCCCTATTGGCCCCACTGGCCCTGCTGGCCCTACTGGACTAGGTCTGGCTCCCTACTGATGTACCAGATGTGTGCGCTTCACTATGTCTCGGTTCAGCAGCATCTCGGCCCAAGCAACTACTGCCCCGATGACGATGTGGACCGTCTTTCTTAAAATGACTCGTCTTTCCATAGAAGTAACAACCAGTGTCACCCATCCATGCGGATCTGCCACTTTGGCTCCTAGTCAACTGCACTGAAGCCCCACTAGACTGAGTGGATGACTGTTGTCCCTGACCCGCTCCACCACTGCCGGATCCGGATCATGCACCCCCAGAAGATCCAGAACTGAAACAGCCTCTCTTAGATGGTCCTTGACTAGAGGCCCCGGAACTCAGGCGATCCCGGCGTCGCCTGGAACCACTAAACTGGTGCTGAGCTAGCAAACTCATCTCTACTCTGCCAAAGCGTCTAACAAAGCCCTCAAAGAAGTATGTGCCACCACAGTTACTGCTACTCGAACCTCATTCCTCAGTCCATACTCAAACCTTCGGCACTTATCCTTCTCAGTCGCCAAGAGAGCCAGTACAAAGCGTGACAACTGAAGAAATTTATGCTCCTACTGTGCCACTGTCATGTCTCACTGCTGTAGCTGCAAGAACTCAGCCTCTCTCGCATCTTGGTATGAGCGAGGATAAAACTGCTCGAGGAAGCGCTCCCGAAAAGCTTCCCAAGTAAAGGTACGGATATCCCAGCCCGTCAACTGCAAAGCATGCCACAATCGGTATGCATAACCACCCAGAAGAAATATAGCTAGTCGCACCCTATTCTCTGGATGGCACCTCATAAATGCAAACACTCGTTCCAAACGAGTAATGCACTCATCAGCATCATCTGGGCCTAACTCGCCCGTAAACACTGTCGCCCCCAGCCTCTGGGGTCGCTCAATGTTAGAAACTTCAGAAGTAGCCTTACCCTGAAGTACAGTCATCAAAGCCCGACCCAATTTATCCAAGGTCTGCCTCAAATCAGGTTCTACTCTGGGATCATGTGTCGTATCAACTGCCTCACGTTTCGAGGTCGCGGATGGGGCTCGCGTCTCGGAGGCCTTACGCTGGATAACCTACTTCCACCTATCAGACGAATGATCAAATAACACTCCAAATCCCAATATCACCAAACAACCAACGATGTTGTCATAATTTATAGTAAGTCCAAAAAGGCTTATCAGAGCATCAAGGTAGGAAAGGTAAGTACAGAAAATTAGAATTCGTACTAGATAGTATAGGTATATACGCAATTGAAATTTAATGCCTCCGCCTCTAGATGTGCCCTCCTCAACTCAACGGCCTCCACGAGTAAAACAATGCATGCATAATATAAAATTCTTTTTCAAACAAATCCATAAAGATAAGCCGAAAACTTACCGGAAAATCCATTGTTTTTGGTAAAACACCGGGGGGACCCACGAAAATCCTTAATAATGAAAACATCCCATGGTCCACAACCCTGGTTTGAAAACCCCCCTCAAAGGAGTTTAAAAATCATATGAACATACCAGGAAACAAAAATATCACAAACATATCTCACTGCTTCCCGAATGAAATCCTGAGCCGTAGCTCGATACCCTCCACACACTCGATATACCTCGAGTTGTGCAGAACCATGTACTATGCGTACACAGCCTCAACGACTTGGTGGAGAAATACCCTTTGACACCAGCGTCGGAGAACCCTCAACGATATGGCGGAGAAATACCTTTCGTTGCCAGTCGAAGAAAACCTCCCTCGGGAACAGTAATTCAATGAAAACCAAAATCCATGTTTTGAAATCCTTGTTTCTTGCCCTAAGCCAAATTCATTGAAAAATCGGGTTTACGCCCAAATCCAATAAAATCACAAATTCGGGTCTAAACCTAAAAATCATGGACTCAACCGAAACTCAAAATCTATCACGTCAAAACGACATAAAAACAGAGTCCAAAAACCAAGTCACAACCCAAAACATCATTTCCAATTTATTATTGAGAACCCGTGTCCAGTAATTTCTAAATTCCAGAAATTTTCCAAAAACAATACGTAACAAGAAATTATTTCAAATATACCTTTATGCATGCATAATAATTTACAAAACCAAAGTCCACTTCCCGAACGTCCAATTAGCTCAATCCCAGGTCCTACGCTCCTCTGAAGTTCCCGGAGCAATATCGCATGTCTACACGCGATAATTAAAAACCCTACATTCAGACTCCCTAAACTCCGGGAGGTCTGCACGCGTCTAACTAAAAACACGGCCACTTCACACTCCTAAAACTACCCCTAAACGATGTCTAATTACCCTAAAACCTGCGCCAAAAGGTCCGGAACATCAAAAACATGTCGACACGCATCGTCGTGACCCAAGGACCGGTCCCATGCACCGCCACGCACCGGTGGAAGGCCGACCGCTCAGCCACGTGCAGACTACAGTACCTCACGCTCCTGCTATAGTACCTCAGGCTCTGCTACAATATCTCACGCGCTACTACAATACCTCATCCGCCTGCACGAGCGCTGACTCAGCCGCTAGGGCGCACCACTTGGCTGCTAGGTGGCTTCCATGTGCCTTCCAGGTGGCATCCATGGGGCAGCCATGTGGCATCCACGTGGCAACCAGGTAGCATCCACTTGGCAGCCATGTGGCATATGTGTTGCTCCACGTGGCTGCCATGTGGCATGCCACATCGGCCCCTCTGACCGAACCTGTTGCCGGAGAGTCGCTGGAGAAGACAACTGCTCCGTCATGCGCCATCGTCTACCGTCGTCGAAAATTGCCTTTGCTGGTCGACCTTGAAGTTTTCCTAACTTCCTCAAATCTCAACCGTTTTTCACTAATTAATAGTCTAAATCCATCTACTTCAGCCCAGGAACTCGAAACTGAAGTCTAAACACGAAATCCATACCTTTGTTGGCCGAAAAATCGATCTAAAGGTTTGATTTTTCCTTTCCTCGGTTTGGTGTCTCCCGCGGCTGTTTCCTTCGACGGTCGGTACACCCTCAATCGCAAGGAGGAGGACATTATGATGATGGAATCAAATCGGACGGAGGTTGCTTCGAATCAAAGGTCAAATTCTTGGGTTTTTGGGTTCGGTCGCACGGATTGGATGAGGATCAGGAAGAGAGAGAGAGAGAAATGAGGAGAGTGTGAAATTGTCTGGGGTTAAAAATATCTACCTATGCCAATTTACAAAAATGCCCCTGAACATTCTGGACCCACAACTCTCTCACAAGAATTCCATTTTTCACGTGCCGCCTATCTACGAACTCGTGAACTCGAGACCTACGTAATGATCCCCGAAAATAGCCAAATGTGTTTCCGCACCAAAGGTGATTTTTGAGAACCTTATAAAACCAAGGGTAATTTCGTCCTTTTGCAAATTAATTTATGAAAATTCGCTAATTAAATTTTCGGGCGGTTATAGTGAGGGTGAGGTAAATAGAGAGTGAGAGAGGGAGAGTGCTTGAGAGAAAGAGGGTGCGGCTGGGTTTGGGTTTTTTGCAGATAAAGGAAGCGGAAGAACCGAAGCGAGGAAGAAGAAGACGAAAAGAAGAGTCGCGTCTGTTTAAGTCTCAATGAAGGACTTTGTCCGACAAAAATCTTCATCGGGAAACTTTTAATGACTTCATTGGGGAAATTCATACGGTGCATTTCGTCGGGCAAGGGTTCAAAACTTCATCGGGCAAATAGAGGCGGCAAATTTTGATTTTTCATGAAAATTTTGGCGTAAATTTTTCTTTTTCACAAAAAAAATTGCACGAGTTTTTTTAACCTTTCCCGATGAACAACGAACATTGCCAGACGAGTTTTTGTAGTTTTGTCCTACAAAACGATTGGATTCGTAGGGAAAACTTGATTTTATTTATGAAAATATGGGTAATGTAAAAACCAGGGCCAACGATTGAATTTTCAAGATCGTGATCGTTAACTTTGTGTTTTTACATGCCTAGAGTCCCACTGTCGAAAATCTTCATGTTTTACGGAGTTTATGTGCCTAGACCGTTCACTTTGTGAATTTCGAGGTGTTTTTGAAATTTTGGTTTAACTGATTTTGAAACGATGGAATTTGAAGAAATTGACCGTTCACTTTGTGTTTTTACGTACCTAGACCTCGCGCGTCGAAAATCGTGAGGTTTTGAGAAGTTAAAGCCGTTTGATCGTCAATAAACGTTTTGTAACCATCGAATCATCGCACACCATTACCTAATCCCGAGAACTCCAAATTAGCTAATTTTTCTTGTAGGCGATATATGAGTATGTGCAATAAATGTGGCCAGTTAGATAGGTCGATTTTATTTTATAAATTATTGAAAATCGTAAAATCAGCTTATTCATCAAATACTTTAAACACTTAAAGGAAACTTCAATATGTTTTTCGAAGTTTTGGTTCAATTTATATTTAAACAATTGAATTTGAAGAAATTTACCGTTCAATTTGTGTTTTTACGTGTCTATACCTCACCCATAAAAAATCGTGAGGATTTGAGGAGTTAAAGCCATCCGATCGTCAAAAAATGTTTTGTAACTGTCGATTTGTCGTGCACTGTTACCTAATCCCAGGAATTCCAAATTGGATTATTTTTCGCATAGGCGATCTATGAGTACGTGCAATAAATGTGGACGGTTATATTCGGTCGATTCATTTCGCAAGTAATTTAAAGCCGTTGTTTAGCAATTAAATGTAAAATCAATCTGGTAAATATTGCCCGACAAATACTGTCAACTTCGTCAGGCAAAGCTGTTCCATATTCGGCATACATCCACCAAATATAAGAAAGGTTTGCCCGACGAAGCTGGCAGTATTCGTCAGGCAAAACTTCTGACCCACAAGTTTCGAAAAATCCTATAACAATAGAATTTCAATATTTTGTTGAGGAGGAGGGGGGAGATTTCATTTGCTGAAAAACTAGAAGAAAAGGACAAGGGATAGGCATGTGGCTGGGAGGGTGATATTTGGTTTGGAAAGGGTTGGAAAAACTTTTTTGAGTTTTCCCTTTTCAATTTTCAATTCAACAGATCAAGTTCTCCCATCCAAAACCCGAAGCACAATGTCACCAAAAATTGCATGGTATCAATTCTGGAGACATTATGCTTTGGGTTTGGGATGGGAGAACTTGTTTTGTTGAATTTTTGAAGTGTTGTTGGAGCAGAAGAAGAGATGAAGGCCGGTTGGAGTCGAGAGTTTTGAAAAGGGTTGGAAATTTTTTTTTGAGTTCTACTCTCTTGACAATTGTCACTCCCTATATTTTGGCTACGAAGGGAGTTCCAAATTCTGGGTTCGCATATTTGACAACTGTTTCAGGTAATGCTTATGTCCTCCCAAAAAAAAGGTTGACATGAAGAGAAAGGAAGAAGAAGGGGCTGATGGATGCGGTTTTAGGATTATTGGGAAATTCCAAATGTCCAGTGAGTCAAAAAATTGCCCGATGAAGCAAGTAATTCATCGGGCTAAGCTTCTTTGCGCGATGAAAAATGCATTACTGTCTTCGGGCGAAGCTGCTTTGCGCGACGAATTATGTACTTCGTCGGGCAACTGTCTGACTCACAGCACATTTGGAATTTCCCAATATTCCTATAACCGCACAAATTTCACCCATAATTTTGGGGAGGGAGAAAGGGACGGGATGGGGGGCGGGGAGGTGGGAGTGGTTTCATTTACCCAAAAACTAGAAGAAGGACAAGTGGGAAAGGGTTGGAATAAATCACATTCTATTTTTCAGAATATGGACTAATTCAAAGCTGTTTCTTTTAGAAGAAGTAAAACGGAAAAAGCTAGCTTCCATGTACAGTAAAAAAGCATGAGTTTGATTACTAGCCATTCTTCGCGATGTTGTTATTCGCTATGATGCCACAGCCAGAAATGTTTGCATCAACTCGGTTGTCCAATTTGAGTATTGAGATAAGACTGCATTTGGGCCCCCGAGTTTATATTGTCCCGTAATTAGAACAAGTTAATATCATATGCCGCTCGTCTCCTTATGCCTCCGGTGATTTGGCCTTATCCCAATCGAGAGTGCACGTTTTGTGCTGTGTAATTTGCGACCTACGAGGCTAAGTTTCGATAGAAGAAAATTTTTGCAACATCCCCATACAGTTCCCCAAACGCACGATATAGATATTATAAACAAAGATCTAGTATGCGTTTGGAGAACATTAAGGGGACACAAACCGAATTTCTCACAATTGAAACCTAGCCTGGTCGATCGCAAACTACACAACACATAGTTGCGCACCCTCAAACTGTCCAAATAAATGGACAATTCAAGAGTCAATCAATTGTGGCAGGACCCTTCTCGAATTCCACCTCGAAATCCGTGAAAGGCCCTGCTCCCGTCTGACAGCATGTGACAACAGAAGTTAATACCTGAAATACCCTTAATGCCTTGCAAACATTGAATGAAAAATTTACCAGGACTCCAACAGAACCTCCCCTGTACTAGATTGACCTTCACCCACCTATCAGACGAAGGATAGACTAGTAGTTCACAAACTACCCCGGAGGACCTCTTCCGCATGCAAAACAAAATAACTGACGTGTCACCCTCGTGTGAACCAACAACAAGTCGTCAATCTGGGTCACTGTCCACACCACCCACTGACCCTGATGACGAAAGTACCCTTGCCACATCTCAGGCATTGGTCACACTTCGTGGCTATCATACCGTCGATTCTTACACCATAGATATTTCCTAAATATGCCAATCTAGTCAAGCTTTTGTTTCCCTGAACCCTTAAAGAAGTCCATACATGCCTCAATGATTTGATCCAATTCAATGTTCAAGACTCGATTGAATTGAGTCTCACTGACTTTATCCCAAGTCGTAACCCAATATCCCGACTCTTTCGGAGCCATAGTTCAATATTCCGGCTCTTTCCAAGCCTCAATCCAATCCTCCCTACCATACCTCACATCTCCCCAGGCGTATGAGGGAATCCTCCCTGACATACCCCACAGAGTGCATGAGGGAATCCTCCCTGACATACCCCACAGAGTGCATGAGGGAATCCTCCCTGACATACCTCACATCATAACGTCCCGAGAGTATGATGGAATCCTCCATAACATACCTCGTATCATATCATCCCTGAGAGTATGATGGAATCCTCCATAACATACCTCGTATCATACATCAGGGTCAAAACCAAAACCACAATCCCAGTCTGAAACCCTAAAATAAATTATTCGCTAGGTCTACGGCCCAACCATGTAACCGGACCTAATGCCCACTGTCACATATCCGGGCCTAACGCCCAAAATCATTGCAAAATAGTTATTGAAATCCACAATCAAATAACAAGTCACTAGAATATTTATTCTACATTTCTGAAATTCATAATTGCTAATAATTAACCTAAAATCCGACCCCCTCAACCCCGAGAGTTCACACGCACCCTAAATGGGTACCAAGTAACTTTAAACACCCAAAACAGCACCTAAACAAACTCCGATGGACCCGAAACCTATTCCAATAGGTCCGAACGTCGAAAACATATCAACACAATCTACCATGGACCGGGGGTCGACCCACGCGCCGGTGGTAAGCCAACGGCCCTTCCACGCACCCCTCACCCGCCAACCACTCGCCTGGCACTATTCACAAAATATTCCGTCAATCCTGACGGAATATTTTAACGTCGAAGGAATATTCCGTCTGTCACTATACCTTTAGATTTAACAGAATATGCTAATGCCGTTAGCATATTCCGTAAAACTTAACGGCATCAGTCCTAACTAGAGCAACGGAATATTTCGTCGTCATCGGACCTCCATAAACACCCGAACGTCAAACCTTCGTATCTCCCTCAATTCCCAACCAAATTCAACGTTCTAATAATGGAAATCTATCTACTCGAGCCAAGGAATCCAAATCTCTAGTCCAAATTTAGATCCCATACCTGTGGTGGCCGGAAAATGGCCGAGAAGTTCCGGTCAATGTTTAGAGCTTTGCTCTGTCGTCCACGGCGATCCCATCGGCTCCCGGAGGGTAGGGTTGTGCTCGTGGGGAGAAGAGGAAGCTGATGATGTCCTTGGTTTGGTCTAAAATGTCCAAAAATTTGGGGTTTCTCCCTTGGCCTTCACGCGAGTTCACGAGAGAGAAAGAGAGAGGATGAGTCGTGAGAGGAGAGAGAGGAAGAATGATGAAAAATCTGGAAAAATGGCCTTTTTATAAAATATCTGCTTACCCAAATTACGAAACTACCCCTGGACCTCTAGACCCATAACGTCCTCATCCGAACTGTATTTTCTGCGTGCTGCCTGTCTACGAACTCGTGAGTTCGAGACCTATGCAACGACCCAAGAAAAACTTCCAAAAGTGCTTCCAGACAAAATGTGGCTTCCGAACCCCTCTGAAACCGAGGGTAAAATCGTGCTTTCCCTAACTAAATATCGAATTACTTTAGTTTCTGGCCCGGGTCGTTACAAATTGTACGGTCACGCAATGCGCATCCAACTAACTCTCAAATGGGTCTAAGGTTTTTCATTGAGTTTCATTATACGAAGTTAATCAACTCGATTAACTTCGCATAAACGGTTATGAAATATGTTATTTCATTCCGTCGGAACTACCTAAAGCTTTGCAGAAAATATCACCCAAAATTCACAAATACAAACATATATTAATTACTCATATCACAGAGTTTACAATTTTCTAATTTCCTAACATATTTTCTATTTTCCTAACATATTTTCTAATTTCCTAACAGATTTTCTATTTTCCTAATTTCCTAACATATTTTCTATTTTCCTAATTTCCTAACATATTTTCTAGTTTCCTAATTTCCTAATATATATTCTATTTTCCTAATTTCCTAACAAATTTTATATTTTCCTAATTTCATAATATATTTTCTACTTTCCTACAAAATTACATAACACATTTTCCACAATTTCTACACAATATTCCACAAATTATACACAATTTCTACACATTTTCCACAATTTCCTAACATAATTGTATATCCAAAATTCTTACAAAAATTAAATTGCGAGGCAAACATACATACCTCTTTATAAGTATTCCTCCAAATCAATCACAAATTTCCTAAAACACAAACAATAATTATTTTCCAATCAAAAATTCAAAAATAAAGTTTCACAAACCTTTAAAATTGGTGTTTGATGGAGTTTCGTGTTTGAAAGAGAAAAAGGGAGAGATTGGTCGTGAAAATGGTAATGAGATGATGGAGGATGGTGAGAGAGAGAGAGAGAGAGAGAGAGAGAGAGAGAGAGAGAGAGAGAGAGAGAGAGAGAAGCGTCTGAGAGCTGAAGCAGAGAGGAAGAAGAAGAAGAGGGGCGTGTGGCCGCAATTAATGTACTTAAATCTTTGTCCAACGAAGACATTTGTCGGGCAAAGTTTAATGACTTCGTCACTTCCAATGTTCGACAGATATTTTTAAGCCATCAACGTTCAAAATTTTCCCTACAAAATAAAAGTTTGCCCGATGAACAAAAGTCGTCGGCAACTTGATTTTACGCGCTAAAAACGTTTGCTTCACGCCAAAATCTTATGCCACGAATAGAGTTTGCCCTACGAAATTTTTGGTTGGGCAAGGATTGACAAGGTTTTGTCCTACGAACAGTTACTTCGTCGGCTAATGGTGTTCAAACGCATTTGCCTGACGAATTTCTATATTTGTTGGGCAAGGTCCATAATTCTCAAAACATCCTTGCCTAGATTCGTCCAAGTGCAAGACTGATACCCATCCATTATCCTCCGGTGCACCACTTGACCAGGCCTCAGAAATGTATGCCCTTTTGAACCATCCCTCAACGAGTAAATGGATGAGATTAATGCCTCTTCAACAAAAGCATGGTTTGAAAAAATGAAGACATTGTTCATCAGAAAGGGTTTAGGCTTCTCTTCCCGTTTAGTGGTTACTGGGAACACACCCTTCTAAATGCATTCCTAGTAATTACTGAACGATAATAGAAGCCTGAACCCTTACTGATGAAAAATTTCCTCATATTTTCAAGCCCTGCTTTTGTTGAAGAGGCAGTAATCTCATCCACTTACTCGTTGAGGGAAGGTTTAAGGGGGCACACATTTCTGAGGCCTGGTCAAGTGATGCACCGGAGGATAATGGATGGGGATCGATCTTGCACATGGTCGAATTTAGGCAAAGATGTTTTGAAAATGATTTGAGAATGCTCATTCCATTTCTTTATATAGGTAAGGATGCTTGAAAAACCATTAATGCTCATCGACAAATCTAGCCAATATTCCATCCAATATTCATAAATTAATTTTCATATCAAATTTCGATACTAAAATCATTTTCATATCAAATTTCCATACCAAATTAACTTCCATACCAAATTAGTTTCCATATCAAATTTCCATACCAAATTAATTTCATATCAAATTAATGCACATCGACAAATCTAGCCAATATTCATAGATTAATTTCATATCAAATTTCGATACTAAATTAATTTTCATATTAAATTTCCATACCAAATTAATTTTCATATTAAATTTGCATACAAAATTAATTTTCATACAAAATTAATTTTCATGCCAAATTAATTTCATATCAAATAGCATATCGACGAATCTAGCCAATATTCTATCCAATATTCATAGATTAATTTTCATATCAAATTACGATACTAAATTAATTTCATATCAAATTTCCAACTAAATTAATTTCATATCAAATTTTCATACCAACCAACGCGCAAACCTTGCCCGACGAACACAAGCATTTACCGAAGAAATATGTTGTCGGGCAAAATAATTAAGCCCGATGACTTTGTGAAGTTCGTCAAGCAATTCCAAAATATTACGGGCTAAAATTTTTTTTTTACCGCCCAAATCTTGCCCCACGAAAATAGCTTGCTCTACCAAACCGTTCGTCGGGCAAAGCTAACAACATTAGGCGCCAAAATGTATTTGTTCGTGCCAAAATCTTACCCCACTAATGAACCTTGCCCTACGAAGATGTTGGTAGGGCAAGGTTTAGCGGGTTTTTGCCCTACAAACTCTTTTTTTAGTCGGGCTAAGTTTCTTTAGGCGACGAAGTTTTCTTCGTTGGGCAAGACCTGATTTCTCTTAGAGTAATTGTATTTAGTGACCCATAAAAAATATCATTTGGTATCTTATAACCTAGAATTAGCATGCTAAAAATATGTCTTGTAAGCCTACAAACAGTAGCTTTGATCAATGAGAACTTCTAAGAATTTTTGGAAGAACTATTTTATTATCTTTCTCAATATTTCTTCTATATTTTTACTTTGTTTAGAACAATATGTCATTTATTAGCATTATTTAGAGTATAGAGTAATCTTTTAATTATTCTATACCGTAGCGAGGGCAGGGGGTCAACACATCTTCAAAACAATTTCCTCCGACTCAGCCTTGAATATCGCTAACTTAGAACCCAAATTTCCTGTGATAGCGTCCATAACGACTGAGAAACACCACACAACTATAGAAAAACAACACCGTAGAACGTATCCCAGACGACGCTGCAGGTCACTCATACGCCGCAATACAACAGCTGCAGACAAACCCTAACATAACTCTCTCCAAAAATATTGGAAGGGACTAATTTAAACTTTGGGCTCCTTTTTCTTGTTTTACGATCATGGGCTCTCTCCAACGGAGGAGAGATTTGATGGATTTTGATGGGATTGACGAGAGCTCTCGTTAGGTGGTGGTGATGCCGATCACAATGGCAAGATTTGACTTCAGCACATGTTGAGTTTTGGGCGAAGCTCTGAGCCTCTGGGGATCGGTGCTTTGGTTGGTGGTACATTTTTTTTAATATATTTTTTTATCCGCTTTACTTACAGTTTTATCTTAATTATTCTGATCTAATAGGAGAAATAATATACTTGGAGAGATTTTTGTAGGATTTTAAATTTAATAGAACTTTGGAGTTTTTGGCGAAAGAAGAAGTGCAAGTCCAACAACTTTCTTTTGGATTAAAAATTAAGTCTATATATTTCAACATTCGTATAAGAATGAGATCACGCCAAATCTTTATGTTTCTTTTAAACACATGACGTTTTAGAAAAATCAAAACATCCTATTGGGAGAATTAGTGAATAGTGAAACCATACATTATTGGAAATAATATATTATCAATGTCGAAAATTAATAATGTCAAAAAGTTTGTAATACATCGAAATATGCTAGGCAGGCAATTACAAGAGGATGATTTGTGAAAAAAGATGATGAGTAGTTAGGTAAGGAAAGGAACTTATGCTAAACAATCCAAAAGCACATCGTTAATAAAGTTTATTACAAAGATTAGTGCATCAAAAGAACCAAAAGGACAAGCTTTATCCCCATTGTCTAGATCAAATCAAAGTTAAAGAAACAAAAAAAATCTTATTTAATTAAAAAAATATAATATTTAATATATCATCCAGCCAAACAAGAACATGATCGAAATCAAATTATTGTAAGTGAGAGAAAGGAGGACCTATGTTTTTCAACTTCATTCTATTGGTGCTTATATATCAATGCTAATAGAAAATGGTGTTAATTTGTTCCTTTGCTTTTAATTATTTTTGACTTGTTTTCTTCCATATCTAAGATCTTTGTTCTATTGTCTTGTGTCCAGAAGAAGCTCTTGTTATTATTACAAATCCTTCCAACATTGATATTGTTCTAAACTCGCCAGTATCACTTGTATAAATGTGAGATTTTATTACAAAAAATCACGGCATTATTAGAAGTAACATCAGTCATCATATATTGTATATTCCTTTTATATTTTTCAAATGTGGGGTTCTTCAAGAGCTCTCAACTATTTCTTTCCAAAAAGGAAATGATTCCAAAGTTGCTACTAAAAATTAAGTTGAGGCATATATATATGGGTTGTTATGGTCACAAAAGTTTTGTTGTTATTGGTGGAAGCCAAATTAGAGTACCTACGTAGTACATCGAGCATTAAGTGGATGGATTGAAAAAGCAAATCATTACATTACATTATATATATATATCTTTCTAAATTCTAATGTGCATGTATATCTAATATCTTTATCTAATTTTTGGTTGTGTATTTGAACCTTAATCTCTTGGAATTTGTTAATCCCTCATCTATAAATACTTCGGGTTTTTTGGTATACCCTTCTTCATCACCTCCCTTTCTCAAACATATTTTCTCTCTATCACTAACAATTAAATATTCCTAAAAGATCAGTGTAAAGGGTATACCAATAGCTTAAGTTTTTACTTTTTAGTTTTTATACAAAGATATTAGGGTAGAGGGACTATAGACATTGGGCATTGATCTTGCCTTTACAAGAATCCAACCCAATTATCAACTTTTCTTAGGTACAAAAATTTCTAAATCCCACACAATTTTGAAAATTTAATAATTTTTTGTTCCACTCTTATAACTACACAATATACACCAAATAATCCTAATTTATATTACAGTTTATCTTTTCACCCAACATTCACCCCTTAGAAATTAGCATCCTCAATTCATTAATAGAGACATGAAAACATTATGGCCTCGTTTGATACGTCATATTGTATTGGTTATTTTAGTCAGATAGACTAGTTATATAGTGAGTGTTTGATGTCCGATCGGATTAAAGGCCGACTATATTATACTGGGGAGGTTTTCGAATTTTTTAACATCCAAAGAGCAAAAGTACATTAAAATGACAATCACACGGCTATATAAAAATATATAAATTTAAAAGTAAAAACTAAATTAATTTATTTTTTAAATGTTAATGGAATTAATTTTCTAATCTTTGAGACATAAAAGAAGAGGAGTGTTGATATAGAAATCATCCGGATTGAAGAATTCCTTCTCGATTCCTACACATAGTAAATGAGGCAAACATCTTTAAGGTTGAAGCCCAGAATAGGGGATTCAACCAAGAACACTCTGGTACATAAGTTATTTTTATTTGAGTGAATAAACAAACTGAGTAATGGTAGAGGGTTTTTGCCTCCGTGAGAGATAAGGAGATGCCTTGTATTTATAGTGGCGGCCTCTGAGTCAGTGAAGAGTCTGATTAGTTGAAGATTTGAAATTAATAAATAACTCTTTTAGAAATATATTATTTATTAGTGGCTTTTAATAATAAATAACTTTCAGGGAGATATTATTTATTATTTGTTAATAATCCAATTAATTACTATATTTAGCTAGTAAATATATTAATTAATGCGAGGATGTTTGTATGCGCGCCATTAATTAATGTCCTTATCAGGAATAATATGTACACTATAAAAGGGCCACGTGGAAGCTCTACAATTATCTGATGATTTATAGTCCCACAAATGCACCCACATCGCTTAGAAATTCAGGGAATCCCAAGGGATGTAATTTTTTCTTCTGACCCAAGTAATTCATCCTTTTGTAAGAGTAGGACTCCATTTAGGTTTGGACATTCTCTCTTGTAGAAGTAGGAAACCTTTTGGGGCTAAGTATTTAACTTCATTTTGAAGTAGGAATCCTAAGGGCCTAAGGTTTAATTTCTGTTTAAGGGGAACCTTGCTTGCAGTCGCTCATATAAAACTTTAGCTCTTTGAGTACATAGAAAATAATTGGACAATGTTAGGCAGGCATTGCAAGGGTGCATGAGATGTGGGAGAAGGGTGCGCGTTGGGCGCGACAAGGGGGCCCATAGGTCGCAGGAAGGGTGCACACGATGCGTTTTGGAGCTTTCCAAGAAGGATATTCATGGTTTTGCCTTAGCTTGTAGGGTTTTGAGGTTTAGTAGCTTAGATTTTTGTATGGAACAAAGTGGTTGAGATTCGACATGTTCACCAAACCACCTTCAAGTTTGTTAAAGCATTTTTTGGTAGAAGAGCATTATGTAGTTTTCGACAATTTCACCTTCGTGCACTAAATTGACTCTACAAACTTCATTACAACTAGGAATGGACTTCTGTAAGTTGGGTTTGAAAGTTGAATTCCATATATTTCTAACTCCATCAGGCTTTATCTAAGGAAAGAAGTATTAAGCCGTGGGGAACAAATCGTAGCTTAGTCTTGTGCACTGAATCGTGATGCTGACTTATGCGCATTGAATGGCTGTAGAGGATCCGTCGTGAGTCCAAATCCACTTCCATAAATTGGGTTGGAAAGCTGACTTCATTATTTCTCCAACTCCATTGAATTCTATCCAAGGGGATCAAAATTGAGTTACAGAGGTCAAATCGTAATTTAGTGTCATGTGCTGAATTGCGCTGATGACCTCGACACACTAAAATGCCCATAGAGAACTCCTCGCAACTCCGAATCCACTTCTGTAAGTTGCGTTAGAAAGCTGAGATCCTTAGATTTCCAACTCTACTTGCATCACTGTGTGGGTATGAGTAACAAATTCTTAGTGAGCCTTGAAAGTGACGCCCACTGTGCTGTGAACTTGTAGTTTACTCGCTCTTTCGAACTTAGATGTCCAGGAGACTTTTTCTAAGTTGTGTTGAACTCTGGATTTGAATCCTTATGTGGAAGAAGGGCTTTTGATTTTTAAATGCCTCCGTTGCTGCCATGGGCATCCAACGTTGCCATTTTGACTCCACTTGCCTCCCGGAGAAGGTTTTACTTTGCCTTTCAGAAAAGAGCTTTGTATTTCTTCAAGGAAGGGCCTAATCACTTCTCAGAAGAAGGCTTAATCGCTTCAGGAAGGAAGGTTTGATTGATTTATGGAGGAAGGCTTGATTTCTTCTTAGTGGAAGGCTTAATTTCTTCGCGGTGGAAGGCTTAATGTGTTTCCCGGGGGGGAAGGGTTGATGTGCTTCGCGGAGGAAGGTTTAATTTCTTTGTGGGGGAAGGCTTAATTGCTTCGAGGTGGAAGGCTTAATTGCTTCGAGGTGGAAGGCTTAACGTGCTTCCCAGAGGAAGGCTTAATGTGCTTCCTAGAGGAAGGCTTGATTTCTTCACGGAGGAAAGCATAATGTGCTTCTCCGAGGAAGGTTTGATGTGCTTCCAGGAGGAAGGCTTAAGTGCTTCCTGGAGGAAGGCTTTATGTGCTTCTCGGAGGAAGGCTTAATTGCATAGCGGGTGTAAGGCTTGATGTGTTTCCCAGAGGAAGGCTTGATGGGTTTCCCAGAGGAAGGCTTGATTTCTTAGCGGGAGTAAGACTTGATGTGCTTCCCGGAGGAAGGCTTGATTTCTTCACTGAGGAAGAGTTGGCTTGCTTTCCAATGAAAGGCTTGGTTGCTTCACGTGGGAAGGCTTGACTTGTTTTCCGAGAAAGGTTTTGCTGCTTCCAAGTTAAAGGCATTGCTGCTTCCAAGTTATGTCACGAGCGCGGGGCATGACATGGGGCATGACTCATGGCGTGATGTGAGGCCTGGCGAGGAACGTACCCTTGAGGCATGTCGCAGGACGTGATGCAGGGCACGGTGTGGGGTGTGACATGGGCCATGGTGAGGAGCGTGTGCGTGAGGCGCAAAGCGAGGTATGATGAGGTGCACGTCGCGGGTTGTGCGCATGAGGCATGATACAGGGCACGATGCTAGGTCTTCTCGGCATGGGTAACGGGGTGCATGGGGCATAGGCCGCTGGATGTGCGTGGCAAGGGTTGCGAGGTGTGTGCGGCATGGCTGCGGGGTGTGCGTGGCTTGGGCAACGGGGCGTGTACGAGGCATGCGTGAGGCATGACTCAGGGCATGCGTGAGGCATGACTTAGGGCATGCGTGAGGCATGACTCAGGGCATGCGTTGTAGGGGCGCGGTGCTTGATCAGTAGGGGCATGTGCGGTAGGGGCCGTGGGGGTTGCGTGGCATGGGTCACAATGCATGCGCGATAGGTAACGTGGCATGCGCAGTTGGGGCCGTAGGGCATGCACAACATGGGTCGATGGGCGGGTGTGGTGTGGTTGCATGTTGAGCATACAATGTGCGCTAAATGAGCCATGGGCGGACCAAGTTATCCGTCGTTATCTCAAGGAGTGCATCACTCTCATCTTGTACCGCTGCTACAGAAGCAACTATTCCATTATATTACGTCACTCTTTGTGTTCTTGCCATGGCAGACCAATGATGAATGAAGAACGATGAAGGACGTATAATTAGACAGAACACTTTGAATATTTCTCAAATCAGCTTTCAATGAAAGCACCAACTGTTGACGCAGAAATCGTCTGGATTGAAGAATTCCTTCTCGATCCCTAGAAATAGTAAACGAGGCAAACGACATTAAAGTTCAAGCCAATTTGGGTGGGGTTGTTCAAACCCTGAAAACTCAGATTCCTAAGTTAGTTTTATTCAAGGGAATAAACCAACAGAGTAATGGTATGAGTGTTTTTGTTTCCTTGAGAGCTGGTGAAAGGCCTTTCATTTACAGTGGAGGCCTGTGAGTCATCAGAGCGTCTAAATGGTTGAAGAAGATTTGCAATTAATAAATAACTCTTTTAGAAAGATATTATTTATTATTGGCTTTTAATAATAAATCACTCTCAGGGAGTTATTATTGGGCAATAATCCTATTAATTAATATATTTAGCAGGTATACATATTAATTAATGCTCGGATGTTTGTATGCCTCTAATATCCCTACCAGGGGTAAATGGACATTATAGAAATTATGGACTATGTGTCAACTCCCCAATTTTCGGATGATTTATGGTCCCACAAGGAGAGACATGTTGAAGATATACTAGCAGAGACGACTAGTTATGTTCACGAATAGGTAAATAGGAAAGCGATTCCAATGAATATGTAAAGACAGCTGTAAAAGTACTTTGAGTGTTGTAAACTTATAGGCTGTTGGAAGGCTCACTAGAGAGTCGAATGGACTTTGAGGCTAACTTTAATATCCTATTGAGCCTAAGTAAGCGAGACCATGTCCCACAAGTTTCCGAATGAGAGTTATTTTAGGGGAAACTGTGGTAAAATGGCTCTGTTAAGTTGTGATCGGCTTGCCTAGGGGATAAAAGACTTAGTTTGAATAGCTTGTAATGTGGAACCTAAGAACACCTGAGTTAGGGAAATTGCATGATTTAGTTTGTGTTTAGGACCTTTTAGGTAAAGGGTAATTGAGAAAATGGTTATTATGGATTTGGGGGATTTTCTACTTACAGCGCCTAGCGAGAGAAGGCGCCATAAAGAAGAAATTCTACTATAACTATAGGAAGGCTAAAAAAAGTGTTGATTCTCAAAAGTGGGTTGATGTACGCTAAAGGTAATGGAGGGGATTATGAGCAGGAAGATTGTGCTACACTGGGTTTGACCTTTAGCTTGGAAAGCTTGCTAAAGGCCTAAAGAATCTCTTGGTTTCTAAGGTGATTTTTACTAGTACTATGGGTTGGTTCTGAACGGTGCAGACATTTCCCTATGTAGGGGGGCATATTGACATTCATCCTCAGCTCAATTCAAATGATTAGTGGTGTCAATTATTGTAGTAAATCGAAGAAACAATATATTAATTGTCCAATTATGATAATAATAAAGTGGTTGTAGTTACAGGCTTTACAAATTTTTTTTTGGACAAAAACAACCCTCAAACAAAAAAAATTATGGACCAAGTCAAATTCTAATAATTCTTAAGGATATTGGTACGATTTTAATATAATAAAGCTTTATTTATTGATTTTCCCCTTGTTTTTAGTTTTGTCTCACTACCTATGCTTTTATTTCATGTTGCACCTTTCCATATTCCGTCGATTTCGATGTTAAAATTGCAAACTTGTTGACGTGGCATGGGTAGGTGTGTAATTTTAGTCATTGTTGATTTTTAAATTTAATTTAATTAAAGAATGGAAGTAAAATCTTTATAAAAAAAACATAACTTTATGAGAAAATTAGGACCCCCCCAATATCCTAGCAAAAATTTGTTTTCAATTTTTTCTACATTGCAAATCTTTCTACCTGGAGGGAGCAAAGGTCAAAATGCAATCGAAAATTTTAGACTAAGAATGATCATATTGTCTTTTCTTCATGAAAACCTTGAAATTCGTTTGGGAAAAACCTAAGGTCTTAAAGAAGTTTTTAATTGAACCGGTTTTTGGTGGGTTTTGGATTTATGGGTATGTTTTTCCTTTTCTATTTCTAGGGTTTTCTTTTCTCTTTTTTGTGGGTTTCGACAGGGGTTATTTTTTTGGGGTTTTGATAGGGGTTCATAGATGTTTCAGGCTCTTCTGGCCAATGCAGTAGAACACTACACTTTTGCTCTCAACAAAACATACTTATTCCATTTCAGAACTTTGAATCTCTGGTTATAGAATAACAGATGTAAGAGACCATGATGCTTTAAATCTAAGGGACCCGTGAAGAATGAGGAGGGAGAGCTCATCTCTGAAGCCCTCGATCTGGCACCTGATGAGAGCGGTGGCAATAATAGTTCATGTGATTGGAGTGGTCATAGTGCTCACGTAAGGTGCTGGGATGTTAGTGTGTGTCTCTATGTTTACATTCTTCTTCGTTAAGTTTGTTTTTAAAAATTTGTTGTGTTTTTTCTCGTGTGTTTTTAAACTATGACTGAACTTACGAACATACCTGTTCCACATCAGCAAGTTAATGGTTTTTATAATGAAGATGACGGAATAGGGCAAAGTAATGAAGCAAGAAATATAAGAATAGGGAGTAACGTGATACATAATGAAACATAGGGGGCGAGCAAAGTGATAATGAATGAAAAGTGCAGTGGACAAAAGAGAAATAATAATAATTGACAACAAAAGAAAACGAGAACGTGCAAAATTTGCACTCCCTAAAAAGAGAAACTCACTGTGTATGCAATAAAAAAACTTGTTTTTTTCATGGAACGTAATAGAGGCTTCAGGCGTTAGTTTAATTTCGACAGGGCGCGTCGCACTACAAGTTTAAAATGGCCACGGGCTTTCGATTCTGACAAAATTGGCGTGCTCCCAGCGAGGCTCCTTACACGCGTGTCTGGGCGCGTGGGCAATTAAGGTCGTGTCACACAGCCCTGACACGTTCTTAGCTGTCATGTCTTGGCGAGGCTCTGATGACAAGCACATGTGCATGACACACTTTGGCGAGGTTCTTGGGCTTAAAGATATGTCATGCGGCCGTAACATATCCTTGGCATATCTTAGCGAGGTTCAGAGACACGCCGTCATCTCGGATTGCAGGTTGTCTAGATCACACGGAGGAAGGCCATGTGCCTTGATGTGGCCACGACTAGCCCTGCCACGCCTCAGCGAGTGAGGCCATTTTCCAACTTCCGACCGGCGCGTGAGGCTGTTTTCTGATGTTCGGCCGGCATGTGAGGCCGTTTCCGACGTCCTGCTGGCGCGTGAGGCCGTTTTCCAGCCTCAAGCAGCGTGTGGGCCCATTTTCAGGACGTTTAGGACCGTTTTACACGTTTTTCGAAGTCCGTTTTGAGCAAACCAAAAAGGGGTTTTTCTTAGACTTCTGATTAGGACTTAATTATAAACTTTGTGTTTACTTTGGAGTACTTTCAATGTTTGGAGTACTTTCAATGTTGTAGCTTTGTCGGGTAATTTATTCCCCGACCCGTTGTGAGTGGTCCTCATTCCTTAAACTAATGTTTCGACATTTCTATATACATATATATATATATATATATATATATATATATATATGTGATGCGTATGTTTGTTTAAGGATTTAATTATTGTTATACCTTGTTTGATGGTTTGAATGCCGAAGTGGTTCATTAGGCTTAGTATGTGTGAAAGTGTTGGATTTGTGAACTAGAGACGATGCCATAAACTAACTCTTTGGCATGATTACTTTACTACGTCTTAGATGATGACTAAAGAGTCGGTTAAAAGTTTAAACTAGGTTCCAAATGAGTTTAGTGTTTGGATACTACGACATTATTGTCGATTACTATGGGTTTCATAGGGTGGTTTGAGTATTTTATCGACTAGTTATATTTGAATTGTATGCCCACTTGGTAGTCGCTGGTATCATTATCTGTCCATAGGCCATAGACTAGTCCTCCACATGATCGTTCACCTGTGCTTCGCTCTATACTAGTTAAATAGTGATAGTTTTATCCTAGAGCTCCTAGGGGACATGTGTTGATGGTGCTTTGCACCTAGTCGTTCACGTGGTCATGGTACATGAGCGAACTTAGATATCCAATCCTATCATGTACGCATGACTCGTGAGACTATAGTACAACATGATTCATTTTTTATTTCTACTCGATTAATTGAGGTACCAGCGAGGGTAGAGATTTTACAGATTTTACAGAATTTATGTTGTATCAAGAGGGCTGTGACCTAGGTTTGCGAACTACTTAGTGAAGTAGATAGTTTCTTGATGTCCTTGTGTTTGTTTAATTGATGCTAGTTCTTCTGAGACTGTTAAGCTCAACAGAATTACTCAATTACTTCGTTTTGCGTGATAGACGAATATACTTAGGGGAGTGTATTCAATTAAGATTTTCATAGCATTTAAATGTCTCTGAAAGTTCAAATATATTCAATTAAGACTTTTAAAGAGTTGGTAAAAGTTTGGGGTATTCAATCTATACTTCTATAGATGTTTATATAGTCATTGAAAGTTGAAGTGTATTCAATCACGACATTTCATAACTCCATAAAAGTTAAGTGTATTGAAAATGTCAATGAATATTGTAGACTTCATTAAATGGTAGAGTTTTATGGAGTTTGACAAACATTTTAGTGTAAATTATGCCTCTCAATCTTATTGATCCTTAAAAGTTTTATATTTATGTAATTATATGTGTAGTATTATATTACTTTACTTTAAATTAGTGAGAATTTTTAGTTAAAAAATACTTATGATTTGATTATAAAATTCTTCAAATAAATATCTATCAAATTATATAACTCAATATCATTTTCGGAAAAATTTAATCACATTATATAAAACTCAGTATGACTCTGCAAAACTCTGTCATGTAACTCTATATAGTTATGTTATTAACTCTGTAAAAGTTTATGAAATTCAATAATTATATAAAACTCAATCTGACAGGACCCTTCCCGAATTTCGTCTCGAAATTTGCGAAAATCTTTGCTCCCGTTTGACAGCTTTTAACCACAAAAGTTAATATCTGAAATACCCTTAATCTTTAGAAACATTAAATAAACCTTACAAGGGTTCCAACAGAACTTCCTCTGTACTTGACTGACTTCACCTACCTGTCAGACACAAGATAGCCTAGTAGTTCACAAACTACCTCGGAGGACCTCTTTCGCAATAAAACAAGACGACTAATGTGTCACCCTCGTGTGGACCGTCAACCACCTATCAATCTGGGTCACCGCCTACACCAACCCACTGACCCAGATGATTAAGGTACTAGACTTGGTTGAATTGAGTCTCACTGACTTACCTCAAGTCGTAACTCGATATCCCGGCTCATACTAGGCACCTTGAGTGGTAACTCGATATTCCGGCTCATCTTCAGCACCCCGAGTGGTAACTCGATATCTCAGCTCATCCTCAGCACCCCGAGTGGTAACTCGATATCCCGGCTCATCCTGAGCACCCCGAGTGGTAACTCGATATCCCGGTTCATCTTGAGCACCTCGAGTGGTAACTTGATATCCCGGCTCATACTGAGCACTCCGAGTGGTAACTCGATATTCCGGCTCATATTGGGCACCCCGAGTGGTAGCTCGATATCCCGGCTCATCTTGATCACCCCGAGTGGTAACTCAATATCCCTGCTCATACTGGGCACACTGAGTGGTAACTCGATATCCCAGCTCATTATGAGCACTCCGAGTGGTAACTCGTTATCTCGGCTCATACTAAGCACCCTGAGTGGTAACTCGATATCCCGGCTCATCTTGAGCACCCCAAATGGTAACTCGATATCCCGGCTCATACTGAGCACCCCGAGTGGTAACTCAATATCCCGACTCATACTGGGCACCCCGAGTGGTAACTCGATATCCCGGCTCATCCTGAGAACCCCGAGTGGTAACTCGATATTCTGGCTCATATTGAGCACCCCGAGTGGTAACTCGATATCCCGGCTCATCCTGAGCACCCCGAGTGGTAACTCGATATCTCGGCTCATATAGAGCACCCCGAGTGGTAACTCGATATCCCGGCTCATCCTGAACACCCCGAGTGGTAACTCATTATCTCGGCTCATACTGGGCACCCCGAGTGGTAACTCGATATCCTGGCTCATCCTGAGCACCCCCAATGGTAACTCGATATCCCGACTCATCATGAGCATCCTGAGTGGTAACTCGATATCTCAGCTCATCCTGAGCACCCCGAGTGGTAACTCGATATCCCGGCACATACTGGGCACCCCGAGTGGTAACTCGATATCCCGGCTCATGCTGAGCACCCTGAGTGGTAACTCGATATCCCGGCTCATCCTGAGCACCCCGAGTGGTAACTCGATATCCTGACTCATCATGAGCACCCCAAGTGATAACTCGATATCCCAGGTCATCCTGAGCACCCCGAGTGGTAACTCGATATCCCAGCTCATCCTGAGCACCCCGAGTGGTAGCTAGATATCCCGGCTCATCCTGAGAGTATGATAGAATCCTCCATGACATACCTCATATCATCCTGAGAGTATGATGGAATCCTCCATAACATACCTCAAATCATCCTGGGAGTATGATGGAATCCTCCATAACATACGTCAAATCATCCTGAGAGTATGATAGAATCCTCCATAACAAACCTCAAATCAACCTGAGAGTATGATGGAATCCTCCATAACATACCTCAAACCTCAACGATGTGGCAGAGAAAGACCCCTTGAACACCAACATCGGAGAACCCCTCAATGATCTGGATGAGACAAACCCTCCAACGCTAGTCGGAGAAACCCCAACGATCTGGCGGAGAAAATACCCTCCACGCCAACATCGGAGAACCCTCAATGATCTGGCGGATACAAACCCTCCAACGCCAGTCGGAGAAACCTCAACGATCTGGCGGAGAAAACACCCTCCACGCCAACATCGGAGAACCCCGTGGTGTAACATACTACATAGAAGTACACATGCCACGCAATCCCGGAAACCCAGTCCGTTCAAACTACATCCAAGTACATTTTCAAGGAAACCGTTGCCCCAAGGAACCTTTTGACATACTAATAACCCAGTCCCCTTGACCTCCCGAGCCAAAACCCGCTCTGTGGTCATCCATTACCACTGGGATTACTCAACGGGGCTCTAAACGAACTCCAACATCCTTGAAACTGCCAAAATCCAATTCGGAATGTGCCGAAACCCTAGACATAAGCTGTCGTGGGTTTGGAAACAGTCCCACGCGTCGCCACGTGCCGGTAGAAGGCCGTACCACGCGCCAGGCACCCCCACACGCATTTACTGTTCACGGTGGAATATTCCGTCGCTCTGACGGAATATTCCGTAAAACCTGACAGAATATCCCGACGAAATCAGAATATTTTGTCCAAACTAAAGGCATTAGGGTTCCATCATAACGCCGTTACTTTTTGACGGAATATGCTAACGCCATCAGCATATTCCGTCAAATCCTGACGGCGTCAGTTGACCCAATGGTCAACTAACTGTTGATTGGACGCTGACTGTGTTGCCACGTGGCACCACGTGGCAGCTGAGTCAGCTGCTGACTAGTAGACACGTACCTCCACGTGGCACCACGTGGTTGCCATGTGGCATGCCACATCAACCACCGAAGGTCGAACTAGTCACCGGAGTTTGTCAGAGACGATGACCGGACCACCGCCGATGTCACCGTCGACGGTGGCCAAAATCTGAGTTCCCTAACCGGAATCCGCCATTAAAGGCCGGAAGCCCAAGCTTCCCAGATTCCTCCAAACTCCACCATTTTCTTCGATCCAAGTATGTAAAATCATCTACTCCTTCCTAGGAGTCCGAATCTAAGCTTAGAATTAGGAAAACATACCTCAATCGATCGGAATCCGACCGAGAAGTTTCGGTCCACCTCTCATCTTCCGCCCGCCGTTTACGACGATGCTCCCACCTCGATAGTGACATCAAACCGCTCGTGGAGTCGAGGAGAAGACGTCCATGGCCTTGGATTTTATCGAATCAGTCCGAAAATGGGACGATGAAGGTGAGGGGAATTCGGTGATCGCACGAGGAGAGAGAGAAAGTGTTTGGGTAGGAGAGAGAGAGGTTCTGGGTCGGGTCTGGGCAGAGTCTGAAAAGAGATAAACAAATATCCCCCTAAGTTTTGGACTTTTCTAAAATGACCAAACTGCCCTTGAAGCTTATAGACCCACAAATCTCTCCTCGGGTCTCCGATTTCCGTGTGCTGCCTGTATACGAACTCGTGAGTTTGAGACTTATGCAAGGACCCAAGAAAATTTTCCAAAAGCACTGCCAGTCAAAAAGTTACTCCCGAACCTTTCCGAAATCGAGGGTAAAATCGTCATTTCTTTAATTAAATTCTTAAATTAATTTAATTTCAGGTCCGGGTCGTTACACAATCACTTCAAAAAACTCTGCAATTATCTTTATAAACCTGAATTCAATACACACCCTTAGTATGTTTTTGTGTTTTTACAAAATTGAGGGGACAGTAAATTTTGTTAACTGTTTTACACTTAAATGTATATAAGGTCCACTCATCCTTTTGTTTTGTGCCCCTCAAGTCATAGGAAGTACGACACATGTTTCAAGGAGGATTTCTTGGTGGCCACTCCGACTTTCACACTGATAGTGCGGGTGTGACCTTGCTGAAATCGAGACAACTCAAGTAGTTGCTTAATTTATGATCATCAAAAGTACTGTATTATGCTCTGCGTTTTCGCTGTCGTGCTGATTTTGGCTTTCATCTCAGGAACCCAGCGTCCATGTGTCAGTCAGCATTCCTCGATTATAGTGTCCATGTGGACTTTCTGAGTTGGGGTGTGTCACTTATCGTCATCACTAGGGGTAAGTTTGACAGTATAGAAATTATAGGTATGTGGCAATTCCACAATTTTCAAATGATTTATGGTTCCACACTATATATTAGCGTTTCCAAAACGAGGGATATCAAGTTTTATAAATGATTTTCTAAAACCTTATTTTTGTCCACTCAATGAGTTTATTTCATTATTTTCTTGTTTTACGCTCCCAAATTATCATCAGCAGTAAAGTCAACTCGCACCACGTCAATACATTTATCGTTATTCGTAGGTTGCTCAAATGGCGTGTCAACCCCAATCAAGACCTCCAAGGAAAACCCGAGGCGGGTCTTTACATCATCCATTGAGCATAACCAATATCCACAGGAATGTTAAAGAGTAGATAAAAGTCAAAGTTTATCCAACATAACATATTACACTATTTATTATACATGCTAACCAGTGATTGATAAATGATAATTGTGAGCCGTGCATGAAGATGGAGTGGATATAAATTGAATTACAGGACAAAACAATTGCGTACTCGCTGTCTACAACGACGCTTCTTGCCATTCGTCTTGTATTCCCCTGAATCCATGCTACTTGGCCTGCTCTTGATACTTCGGCTTTGACTCCCACTTCTGCTTCTTCTGAAATTATTTGGTAGAGAGACATAATAAGAAGATTATAAGCTTCATTCACTTATGAAATATGACCTTTCAATTCACGCTTGATGCCTAATTAAAATTCTTTAATTCGGCTTCATAATTCATGATTAATACATTCATAATCCGCTAGCTTTGTTTTGTCGATGAATGATGACGCCTAATCAAGGTTGGTTCATCCATTCACTCACCTTCAAATACATTCAGTGGTCGGGAGCCCCAACCACGTCTCAAACAGGCCCCGACCGCATCTCAAACCTACTTGGTGCTAACTGAAAATGAAGGCCTTCACAGTACCCAAAAGAGGACAGGAGCTGCTCTTAAATTTAAGACGTCTCCCTGTAGTTGCTCATTTGGCAAAGTAGTTTTCTTAAAAGAGTGGCCCAAAATCAGATGCCTCACAACTCGCCCGAATTCACCCAATCACCCAATAATACTGAGAATCAGAGAACAGAATCTGCTCAACCTTTACTCCTAGACTCCAAAATCGACTTTACCAAAATTATCGGATTTTAGGAAAAAGATAATTTACTGAGGCAGCTGCAGCGCCACCTTCATCTGAATGAAAGATTCAGCACCAATACTGATCTGTTTACCTCTTTAGGTTTTTGAAGAAAAACAGAAGGAAGGGTAAAACCCAAGGATGGTAGAAGTCATAACAGGAATAAAGGGCACTTTCATCTTAAATTCAAAGCCCCAAATCCCTAAATCAATATTGGTTTCCACATGCCATAAAAGAAAACGATAAAACATGACAGGAAATACAATCGACACGAGAACCACCAAAAATATGACACCACTTCGTACATTAAAGGTTACGTTTCATCGGAACAATTTAGTTCCTATATCATTTCAGCCTAATTCAAATTTGACACTATTTCAAAAGTAGATGGAGCAAGAGGTTAAGTTTCATCGGACCAAGCAGGTTGGTATTTCATTTCCAGTTATTTACTTCCCTCAAAGTCTAGTATCGGTATATTGAATTACAACTGCAGACCAATAACTCATCCACTTATGCATTTCAGACCCACTGGCTTATGAAATAGTAATAACATGGTAAACAGAATAAAATAGCAACATCAAACGGAAAAAACACCCAGCCTACCAACATAAAAATCCATAAACCACACTGCAGAATGTAGCGACCACCATATTATGGTTCAACTCACCAAGATAGCCTACAACGCAATGGGTAAAGCAACAGCTTTTAAAGAGATGAGAGGTTGAGGCAGAGACACAGGGAGAGAGAGAGAGAGAGAGAGAGAGAGAGAGAGAGAGAGAAACCGAGAGGGAGCTAGAAAGAGGGATAAAATCAACATTTTTCTACAAAAAAACGCAATGGGCAAGCCAACTGCCTTTGAAGGCATGGGGAACGGGGCTCAAATCAGAGAACTGACGATTGCCTTTTAGAAGGTTAGGCATATTTATGGAATACTATAAGGGACAACTAAACTGACAGCCAATTAAAAGCGTTACCCATAGAAAATACCAGCAGTTGCTCAAACATGAATTTCAAAAAGAAGCTTGTAGTTAAATGTGATTCTTTAAAATAATAAACAGAAACAATATGATCAAAAACCTATGACAATATCCTGCTAACAGGAGGCTAAATCTTGCAATATTAACAATGATAGCCAACCCACAAACAGAACATCAGATTTGCCCAATTGTTCTAGGTCCGTGATATAAAAAATAAGAATGAAAGTGCCGATGTAGAGTAGGACACACTAGCAAACAGGAACTATTAAGAGAAAACAAACAAGTAGATACTAAAGGAACAGTAACACAAATAATGCATACACGAAAATGGAACGAACCAACCAAAAGCTAGCAATACCAAATGATGATGTCCTAATGGGATACGAAAATCTCTTTAAACTTATCTGCCCTGTTCCCTTAACGTTTTTATATCAAATGTTTGGTTTTGGTCAGTTGATCCTCACTTGGCCATCATGACTTTGACGAACTCCTCATAGTTGATCTGCCCATCACCATCCACATCAGCCTCACGGATCATCTCATCCACTTCCTCATCAGTCAGCTTCTCACCAAGATTTGTCATAACGTGACGAAGCTCAGCAGCAGAAATGAAGCCATTCTGGTCCTTATCAAACACCCGGAAGGCTTCCTTGAGCTCCTCCTCAGAATCAGTGTCCTTCATCTTACGGGCCATCAGGTTAAGGAACTCAGGGAAATCAATGGTACCATTCCCATCAGCATCAACCTCGTTGATCATATCCTGAAGCTCAGCTTCAGTTGGGTTCTGCCCAAGTGACCGCATGACAGTCCCAAGCTCCTTCGTTGTGATGCAACCTACATTTAAATTTAAAGAACGTTACGGTAGAATACAAAGAGATTGATACTAGGTCCTTAGGCAGATAAGTAAGCTTCTTTTGTCTGGTGGGTGAGCAAAGGTAATCAGGCTTACTAATAAATGAACACTGTTATAATTATTGAAAAGAAACTGTCTTAAATGGAAGAAAGAAACATATACACTAAACCATCCCATTTCAATCAAGCAAACCTTGAACATTTCACACTTTCAAAACTGAAATGACATAAAAGTACAATGCAAACAATTAAAAGCAAACCACCAATCCATATTCCTTATATTTCTAAAATTGATATATGGAACAAGACAAGAATGCTGGCAAAGGAAAATATAAATTCAGAACTGTCCATTTGAAAAGAAGATAAACGAATGGATTAGCGAAGAAAACCAACAATATGACCAAAATCTTGAGGAGGAATATACAATCGTTTCAAAATTCTGAATCTAAACTAGAATCGTACTTGGACTGTTAAAGAATCGTAAAATCTAGGAAAGGATGCTACATGACCACTTAAATATTGTAAAATCTAAAAAAAAGTTGATGATATTTGGCTTGTTTGGTGGGTAGCAATCAATTGGATAATTTATAAAATCCAAGGTATTATGAAGCTAAAAGTCTTATCCAACACAATCCCTCAAAATAATAGGATTAGAAGATATAAGTTGCCTTCTATGTCATCCCCTTAAAATGATATGCCATTCACTTCTACCCTAAAAACAGGGTTATGAATAATCCAATCCAATACAATACTACCCACCAAAACCGCCCATGCCATTAACAGAATGCAACGGCTTATTCCTGATTTCAAACAAAAAAATATATGCCAATAAACCCAATCGTCAAAAAATATCTCAGAACTGGTTTCTAAAATACAAAGTTCAAGGATTAAAAAGAAACGGTGATGCTCAGATGTTGCATGCTTGAAAATTTGTAGACTGGGAACCAATGCCTATTTTCATAAAGCAAAAGGAAAATAAAACAATGCATATGTTATGGGATTATCTCTGTGTTTTCTTAGGTACATCATACAAAATTATCCAATTTTCGCAACTGGAAAACCATAAAAGAGATATTAAAGCAAAACCCAATTTTTCCAAACACAATAATTTATCCAAAAAATAGAGAAAAAATTGTTCGTATAAGAATAAGAGGGCATAAACAATCAAACACATTCAAACCCAACTCGGCAACGTCTTCACAAGTCGAGATGTTTGAATCTAACAAAATGACCTTATCCTAACAGATCACCAATTCAATCTCCGGCCAAGCCTTGATCAACCACAAATTTAGATAAGGGAAAATGAAACCGAGAAGTAATTAAGACATTAGATCCAGAATCAGAGATTAATTAAGCATGGTAAACACACACAAAACAAAAATTCTATGAAAGAGACAGAAAAAGGATCTGAGAGAAGAGACCATCGCCATCCTTGTCGAAAAGGCTGAAAGCCTCCTTGAACTCGGAGATCTGGTCGTCGGTAAGCTGATCAGCCATCTTTGAGCGTCTAGGTTCGGAGAAGATCAGAGGGTCCAAAGGGAAAGAAAGGGAAAATATGCGTCTCTAATGTGGAAAAAAATTTGAGAGATGGGTAAGCGTTATATATGGAAAGGAAGAGTGGTGGTCCATCGGCATCTGATTCTCTCTCATCCGCACGTATTCCTTTCCTCTCAACCCATAATTTGGTCCAATAAATAAAATAATAAATAGGTCATTATAAATTGATAGCTTTTTTTTTGGGATCAAAGTATCTCTCTATTATTATAAATCAGGAAGGTTAAAAGGCCTTTATCAACTTTTCTGATAAAAATACTCTTTGACTAATTATTTTTAAACAAATAAATTATTTAATAAATAAAGATAAAATAGTAAAATCAAATATTAAATTTATAAATTGTTAAATATTAATGTTTAATAGGAGAAGTGAAAGGGTAATGGTGATACACCATGCCCCAGAAATCTAATTGAATATCGGAGTCACTGGTGCTGGCCGACACCTTGACGCTGAGGCAGGTGACAAAAACCCACTAAAATGTTGCATTTTAGGAAGTTTAGTGAAAGGTAAATAGTAATTACTAAATTACCGTTTCACTGCAACATCGGCGTCCCAGAGCATGCTTACAAAATTGATGATCATAAATAAAAGCATTCAAATGCTAACAGATAATACCTTGGACGACATCAAAATGTCAGAGTTGATAACATCCCTCCTTTAATCTGCGAACTTCTACGATGACCTGAGGGGTGTAAAAGGAAACAAGGGAAAGTATTTCCATATTAACCCTTCAGCAAGCAAAACATACAACAATAATATAACAATATAATAATCGAATAACCCTGCAGGGTTAGCAATCACACACATTCAGCATCTAAAGACATTTATCACAACAGTCATAGTAATTCTTCACATGTTGAAGATGACACATCCAACTCGTGGATAACTAGAATAGTAATATTTCGCTCTCGTCGCCTCTCTACGAACGATAGCAGTCAACTCGACGTGGTACTCCCGTCGTCTCTCTACGAACGGTATCGAACATTTCAACGTCGCATTCATGCGTACAAATAGAAATCTCAACAATCGAGGTCACCGCCCACACCGTACCCACTAACCACGATAACGGACATCAACTGACATGACCCTTGGCTGGTATATCACATAAGTTGGCATGTCACCTCGATTATCATATCACGTCATCAGCCAGCATAGCCCTCAACTAGCATCAGCCGGCATGCATCATTCGCTAGCATCAGCTGGCATGTATCATCGACTGGCATCACACACACATACAGGTATCCCAATGGCACTATAGCCGCACAAGTCATGCGTACATGATAGGTTGGGTGTCTTCGCTCATACCACGACCACGTGAAGAATTGGCGCTATTTAGCTAGTATGGAGCGAGCACAAGTGAACGATCACGTGGAGGCTGGTCTATGGCCTACAGACAGGTACGACACCATCAGCCACCATATAGGCATACTGAAAATGACGCACGTGCTATGCCGGCATAACTCCTCGGCAATCATCGCACCATCATATGGCTCATGTGTTATGCCGGCATGAATCCTTGGTAATCATCGCACCATCATATAACTCATGACCACAAAACTAACACATGTGCTATGCCGTCATGATTCATCTGCAATCCTCACACCACAATATATCCTCATGTGCTATGCCGGCATGACCCATCGGTAATCCTCGCACGACGATACGACTCATGACTACATGACTGACACGTGTGCTACGCCGGCATGATTCATCGGCAATCCTCGCACGACAATACGACTCATGACTACATGACTGACACGTGTGCTATGCCGACATGATTCCTCGGCAATCCTCACACCATAATATATGCCCATGTGCTATGCCGGCATGACTCCTCGGTAACAGCATCTCAACTGTACCCTATCAGTCTCGATTATCGTAATCACGGTATTCGTATCGATATCTCACGTAACTCGTAATTATTGTCGTATTCGTCGTATCACGAGTCTCGAAATCTATCCTCGAGACGTCCTAACCTAGTGGTAGTTTATACTCATTCTTGAGTAATTTTCATTCCAACGATAATATATGACTATCTCGGGATATATCCTCGAGATCTACCACTATAATATTAGTTTATACTCATTGCGGAGTACTTATATTTCTTAGGATTCACAATCCTTAAATAGCACAATTACATAATGTCGGGCCTTAAAATCACCCATGGAATACTCTATAATCATTTTCTATTGTCATCACAATTTTTTATAGGGTTTATTACCCTCAAATCAAAGTTTCAACCACATGCAGGCTCTAAAACTAGCTCGTGGCATAGTCTAGGATCTCTAACATTATCCTATCACATTAATCAAACCATATGTTTCCAAGCATCACAATCAAGACATTCATCACCAAACCAAACCATAATTACATTAATCACATCACAATCAAATCCATATAACAGTACGTAAATCATAATCATTCATATAAGTATGAGTTTAGGGAAGAATTCCACTCATAGTGTCAGGACCCGTCCCGAATTTTCCCTCGAAACCCGGGAAGAACCCTGATCCCGTCTGACAACCTAAGGAAAGGTTCCCAAATACCCTTCATGTAACAACCCGGAATTTAAATTATTGGATTTAAGTAAATTATTTATGTAAAATGACGATTTTACCCTTGGTCGGTAAAGGGCATGGAAGTAAAATTTTGTTTCGAGACACTTTTGGTGGTGTTTTGGATACCGTTCCGTAGGTCTCGAACTCACGAGTTTGTAGACAGGTGGCACGCGGAAAATGGAGTTCGTGGACGGAAGTTATGGGTCTAGATGTGCAAGGGCATTTTGGTAATTTTGTTTTGGGAGAAGATATTTTAACCCAATCATTGTCTCATCTTCATTTCACTTTCATCTTCATCTCATTATCATTTCATTCTCATCTCTCTCTGAAACATACACAAACCATCGAACCCGTGTGCGACTTTCACACCAAAAACCCATAAATTCCAAGTTTGATTCAAGGCTCCAACTTCTAGTTTTGATCAACTAATCGTATTCTACTCCTTCCCACGATCACAACCGTACCAACCATCGAAGGAGAGGACCACGGAGGAAGCAGAACCGAGGATAGGAAGTTTCGGACCTTCCGATCGATTTTCCTGCTAGAACAGGTACGTGTTTGATGTTTTGAGGTCATATTTGGATTCCTGGGTTCGAGTAGATAGATTTAGACATAATATTTGTGAAAAATGATTGAGTTTTGAGGAAGTTAGGAAAGCTTGAAGTTTCGGCCGGAAATGGAGGATTCCGGCAGAAACCAGACGGCGGCGCCGGCAGCCGGTCGTCTTCTCCGGCGAGTCACCGGTGACCGGTCGAGTAACCGGTCGGGTCGAGTTGAACCAGTCGGGTCAAGTTGGATCAGGTCAGGCCGAGTTGGACCGGATTGGACCGGTCCAGGCGCGTGGGTACTGTAGCAGGCGCATGACCGGCGCGTGAGGGCGCATGGCGGCTCGTGGGCGCGTGTTCTGACCTTCCGTCGGCGCGTGGCGGCGCGTGGGGCCGAGTCTGAGGTCACGGTGTTGCGTGACAAGTAGTTTTTGACGTTTCGGACCTGTTGGCGCAGGTTCTGAGTCGATCAGACGTCGTTTAGGGGTTGTTTCGGACGTTTTAAAGTTGCTGCGTTTTCTAGGCCAGCATAGTTAGACTCCCGGGGTTTAGGGGGTTTATATTTAAGGTTCTTATTATTAGCTGGTAATCCCGATTATTAATTTGGACAGGCGATACTGCTCCAGGAACTTCAGGGGAGCGTACAGTTCGGGATTGAGCTTGCTTGAACAGGTTTGTGAGTGGACTTTTGGTTTATAAACTATAATGCATGCATAAATGTATCTTTGATTTAAATACTGTCATGTATGGGTGCTTTTCTGGATTTTAGAAATGATGCTGGACACATGTTTTCCAATATTTCAGTGAAAGTGTGTTTTGAGAAATGGCCTGGTTTTTGTACTTGATTTTGATATTGTTTTGACATGGTAACTATTTGAGTATGTGATTTGGGGTTTAGACCCATAATTATGATTTATTGATTTTGGCCATAAAAATGATATTGCAAAGAATTTGGCTTAGGCCGAGAAACAAATATTTCGAAGTATGGAGTTGGTTCACTGGTTCCCGTCCCGATGGTTACTGTTGCTCTGACCGGTGTTGAGGGGTCTTGCTCCGCTGGTTGTTGAGGGTTCGGACCTTGGTGTTGAGGGGCCTTGCTCCGCCAGGTCGCGAAGCTGTCTATGCATAGTACAGATTGTACATATTGTACAGAGAATTGTTGTACAGATTTTAACACATCTCAAGGGATACCCTGGTGTGTTGTGGATATGTCGGGAACAGTGAATTTGAGATATTATGTGTCAGATTGAACGAAATGATTTGAATTTGAGATATTATGTGTCAGATTGAACGAAATGATTTGAATTTGAGATATTTTGTGTCCAGATTGATTTAAATGATTTTAAACTCTTTTGAAGAGAGTTTTCAAACCAAACTTTGGATAACGAGGTATTTTCATTATACATATTTTATGTGAGTCCAACTAAGTGGTTTTAAAGAGAAATGGAAATTTTGGTGATTTACATATAATGTTTTAGTATCATAAATTGTTTTATGTTATGCATGCATGATTTTATAAATGGAGGGGAAGAAAGTTATTTTCTCGAAAAGGAATTTATAAATGATTATTTTTGTCCACTCACAACTTTTGTGTTTAAACCCCCTTCAGGCAGTTGAGTAGAGTTGACGCGAACACTGATCTCGAGGCAGAGGCATTAGTACTTCGACTGCGCTGTGTAATTATATTTGAGTAGGATATCTAAATTTTACTCTTGATCCTACTTAGACGCTCTGATATTATATTGTATTTGATTGGTCAATAATTACGGGAATTATTGAGTGCTTGAATCCCTTGTCTGACAAGTGGAAGTATTTATTATTATTATATTTTTATAAGGATTGAAGGGTATTTTGGGAACCTTTCCTTAGGTTGTCAGACGGGATCAGGGTTCTTCCCGGGTTTCGAGGGGAAATCGGGACGGGTCGTGACACTTCAATCCTTACAAATTATAATAATAATAAATAATTTCACTTGTCAGACAAGGGATTTAAGCACTCAAAATTCCCGTAAGTAATTACCAACCAAATGTAATATAATATCAGAGCGTCTAAGTAGGATCAAGGTACAAATTATATATCCTACTCAAGTACAACTACATAGCGCAGCCGAAAGTGCTAATGCCTCTGCCTCGAGATAAATGTCCGCGTCAACTCTACTGCTTGAAGGGGGTTTAAACACAAAAGTTGTGAGTGGACAAAAATAATCGTTTATAAATCGTTTTCCAAGGAATATTACCTTTTTCCCCCTCCATTTATAAAACCATGCATGCATCACATAAACAGTTCATGATATAAAAACATCATCTTTAAATCACCGGCATTTCCATTTCTCTTTAAAACCATTTAGTAGAACTCACACAAAATCCATATAAGGAAAACACATTGTGGTCCACAGTCTGGTTTGAAAATTATCCTCAAAGGAATTCAAAATCATTTAATTCAACCTAGACACATAATATCTCAAATCCACTGTTCCTGACACATCCACTAGCCACCAGGGTATCCCTTGGGGTGTGCTAGTCCTGTATCACAACTCTCTATACTATGCATAGACATCATTGCGACCCGACGGAGACAAAACTCCACGATGTCAGAGTCGGAGCACTCAACAACCAACGGAGCAAAACTCTCGACGCTAGTCGGAGAATCAGTAATAAATTGTATTGGAGGTTTACTGGGTTCACCGCCAACAGTGGATCCTAGTCCCATATCCTGGTCCTCCTCAAATATGTTTATCTTGGAGGTTCACTGGGTTCACCGCTAATAACGGATCCTAGTCCCGGGTCCTGGCCTCCCTCAAATCAATGTTTATCTTGGAGGTTCACCGGGTTCACCGCTAATAACGGATCCTAGTCCCGGGTCCTGGCCTCCCTCAAATCAATGTTTATCTTGGAGGTTCACCGGGTTCACCGCTAATAACGGATCCTAGTCCCAGTTCCTGGCCTCCCTCAAATCAATGTTTATCTTGGAGGTTCACCGGGTTCACCGCTAATAACGGATCCTAGTCCCGGGTCCTGGCCTCCCTCAAATATAACCAAATTCGATAAACTCATACAACTGGGTCAAAACCCAAATCATTGACTCAAGAATTCCCACGTCAAAACGATATCAAAAACCGAGTCCAAAAACCATGATATTTCTCAAATCACACTTTAACTAAAATAGTGGAAAACATGTGTCTAGTAATCATTTCTAAAATTCAGAAATTCAATGCCACAATACATAACAGTATTTAAACAAAGATATTTTGATGCATGCATTTCAGTTCATAAAACAAAAGTCCACTCACAAACCTGTTCAAGTCAGCTCAATCCCGTCTTGTTCGTTCCTCTGAGGTTCCCGGAACAATATCGCCTGTCAAAAACAACAATCAGGATTACCGGCTAGTAATAAGATTCTTATATAACAACTTCCTAAACCTCGGGAAGTCTACCCATGCTGTTTCTAGAAAACACAGCAACTTCGGACACCCAAAGTGACCTCTAAACGTCGTCCGATCAATCTGAAACCTGTACCAACAGATTCGGAACGTCGAAAACTAGTTACCACGCGTTGCCGTGACCTTAGACTCGGCCCCACGTGCCGCCAAGCGCCGCCGGAAGGTCGGCACACGTGCCCACGCGCCCTCACGCGCCGGTCACGCGTCTGCTACAGTGTTCACGCGCCTGGACCGGTCCAACCCAGTCCGACTCAACCTAACCCGATCTAATTTGACCTGACCGGTTCACTCAACCCGACCGGTTCAACTCGACCCGATCGATCACTCGACCCGACCAGTTTACTCGACCCGATCGATCACCGGCGACTCACCGGAGAAGACAACCGGTTGCCGGCGCCACCGTCTGGTTTCCGCCGGAAACCCCCATTTCCGGCTGAAACTCCAAGCTTTACAACTTCCTCAAAACTCAACAATTTTCACAAATTTTACGTCTAAATCTATTTACTCGAACCCATAAATCCAAATATGACCTTAAAACATCAAACACGTACCTGTGTAAGCTGAAAAATCGATCGGAAGATCCGAAACTTCCTATACTCGGTTCGGCTTCCCCCGTGGTCCTCTCCTTCGATGGTTGGTATGGTTGTGATCGTGGGAAGGAGTAGAATACGATTAGTTGATCAAAACTGGAAGCTAAAGCCTTGAATCCAAAGTTGAATTTATGGGTTTTTCGGGTGTTTTTTGCACGGGTTCGATGGTTTTGTGTTTCAGACAGAGAGAGATGAGTGTGAATAATGAAGATGAAGTTTAGATGTAAATGAAGGTGTAAAATGATTGGGGTTAAAATATCTTTTCTCAAATCAAAATTACCAAAATGCCCTTGCACATCTAGACCCATAACCTTCGTACACGAATCCCGTTTCCTGCGTGCCGCCTGTCTACGAACTCGTGAGTTCGAGACCTACGCAACGGTACCCGAAACACCACCTAATAAGTTCGGAAACAAAACTTGATTTCCATGCCCTTTACCGATCGAGGGTAAAATCGTCATTTTAAAAAATAATTGGTAAACCCAATAATTAAAATTCCAGGTTGTTACAATCTACCCCCCTTAAGAAATTTCGTCCTCGAAATTTATTCCTAACCATGGAACAAATGAGGATATTGTGCCCGCATTAGTTCCTCGGTTTCCCACGTGGCCTCCTCCACGTTATGATTCCTCCACAATACTTTAACTAGAGAATAGTCTTTCTGCGAAGTACCTTTTCCTTCCAATCCAGAATTTGCACCGGTTGCTCCTCAAACGTCATATCGTCCTTCAGCTCAAGTGGTTGCTCCTCCAACACATGAGACTCATCAAACAGATATTTCCGGAGCAAAGATACATGAAAGACATCATGAACTCTGGATAATTCCGAGGGTAAAGAAATACGATATGCTACTGGTCTTATCCTCTCCAAAATCTCATACGGACCAATGTAGCGAGGACTCAGTTTTCCTCGTCTACCAAAACGTACCACTCCTTTCCAGGGAGATAGTTTCAAGAACACCCAGTCACCTACCTCAAACTCAAGGTCTCTAGTTCGACGGTCTGCATAGCTCTTCTGGCGATCCTGGGCTGTTTTCAACCTTTCTCTGATGATTCTAATCTTTTCCTCAATCAAATCCACCAACTCGGGTGTTAACAGTCTCCTTTCACCTATTTCACTCCAACACAAAGGTGTCCTGCACTGCCTCCCATACAGTGCCTCGAAAGGAGACATCCCAATACTCGACTGATAACTATTATTATAAGAAAATTCCATCAGAGACAAGTGTGAATCCCAGTTCCCTTTAAACTGTAGTACACAAGCCCTCATCATATCCTCCAAAACCTGGATAGTTCTCTCAGACTGACCATCCGTATGAGGATGAAAGGCTGTACTGAAATGCAATGTAGTGCCAAAAACCTTCTGCAAACTCCGCCAAAACCTGGAGGTAAACCTAGGATCCCTGTTCGAAACAATAGACTCTGGAGTCCCATGCAGCCGTATGATCTCATCCACGAACAATTTGGCATACCGACTCATCCGAAAATCTTCTCGCACTGGCAAGAAATGTGCAGAATTCGTAAGTCTATCAATAATTACCCATATCCCATCATGTCCCTTCCGTGTCCTTGGAAGTTTATGCACAAAATCCATCGTAATGTGATCCCACTTCCATTCTGGGATAGGTAATGGTTGCAGTGTCCCATAGGGTTTCTGCCTCTCCGCTTTCACTTGCTGACATGTCAAGCATCTACTCACAAACTCAGCAATTTCTCTTTTCATCCCAGTCCACCAATAGTGTTTCCTTAGGGTATGATACATCTTGGTACTTCCTGGATGCATAGCATAAGCCGAACTATGAGCCTCATCAAGAATTTCCCTCTTTAGCTCCAGCTCATTTGGTACGCACAACCGTCCATCCTTAACCAATGCTCCATCATCCCTAACCGCATAGTCCTGCCTGTTTCCAGCCTCCAACTCTATCCTAATAATGCACAATGTAGGATCCTAGAGTTGAGCCTCAATAATCCGATCAATCAGAACAGGCCTCACATGGAAACTAGCCAACAAAGCCCCTTGGCTATCCATGTCCAGTACAATCCCTGCTCTATGGAACTCTACCAGCAACGGTAGGTAGACTGTATGCAAATGGGCCAAAGAAGCCATAGACTTCCTACTCAAGGCATCTGCCACAACATTGGATTTTCCTGGGTGGTACTCAATAGTACAATCATAATCCTTTATCAGCTCAAGCCACCTTCTCTACCTCTAATTCAGGTCCTTCTGGGTGAACAAGTACTTTAAACTCTGATGGTCGATGAAGATCCGACACGTCTCCCCGTACAAGTAATGTCTCCATATTTTCAGTGCATGCACTACTGCAGCCAACTCCAAATCATGTGTGGGGTAATTCATCTCATGGGGTTTAAGTTGTCTGGAAGCATACGCTATCACTTTCCCCTGCTGCATCAGCACACAACCTATACCCCGCAATGATGCATCACTATATACCTCAAATCCCCCGTTACCATCTGGAAGGGTTAATACTAGAGCAGAAGTCAACCTTCTCTTTAGCTCCTAAAAGCTCTGCTCACAATCAGCATCCCAGTCAAACTTGACTCCTTTCTTAGTCAACCAAGTCAATGGGCCTGCTATCGTAGAAAATCCGTCTACGAACCGCCGATAATATCCTGCCAAATCCAGAAAACTCCTCACTTCTGTCACTGTCCTCGGTTGCTCCCAGTTTGCCACTGCCTCCACTTTTTGGAGATCTACGCTGATACCCTTAGCCGAAATCACATGACCCAAGAATCCAACTTCGGTCAACCAAAACTGGCATTTACTAAACTTGGCAAACAAATGCTTTTTCCTAAGCATATTCAGCACCAACCTCAAGTGCTTCTCATGTGCCTTGGCACTCCTCCAATACACCAAGCTATAGTCGATGAACACAATTACAAATCGATCCAAATACTTTTGGAACACCCTGTTCATCAAATCCATAAACGCTGCCGGGGCATTAGCCAACCCGAAGGGCATCACCAGGAACTCTTAATGACCATACCGAGTCCTGAAAGCTGTTTTCTGAACATCCTCTTCTCGGATCCTCAACTGATGGTACCCAGATCGAAGGTCAATTTTTGAAAAATACTTTGCCCCCTTCAGTTGATCAAATAAATCGTCAATCCTTGGCAAAGGATACTTATTCCGCACCGTAGCCCTGTTTAGCTGCCGGTAGTCGATACACAACCTCAGACCACCATCCTTTTTCCTCACAAATAATACCGGCGCACCCCATGGTGAAACACTTGGGCGAATAAATCCCATATTCACCAAGTCCTGCAACTGAGTCTTTAACTCTCGCAATTTTGTCGGTGCCATTCTGTACGGTACCTGTGAGATAGGTTGAGTACCTGGAAAAAGCTCGATGGTGAACTCAATCTCACGGTGAGGTGGCAATCCTGGAAGATCATATGGAAACACATCAGAGAATTCACTCACCACAGGAATATCCTCCACTCTCATTGGAGTATCCCGAGAATCAAACACATGAGCCAAGTAACCCTCACAACCTTTTCTCAATAATCTCTCAGCGGTCAACGCTGATATCATTCCATAGGGTAGTACCCTACGATCTCCCCGAAATGTAAGCTCCGGTAATCCTGGACTCCGAAAAACCACTGTCTTATCATAACAGTCTATGGAGGCATGATGCATGGACAACCAATCCATCCCCAGAATCACATCAAACTCAAAAAGATCTAAGGGGATTAAATCTGCCTCCAAACCATGGCCTTCAATCATCACCGGACAACTGCGAATCATGAGGTTCGCCACTAACATATCCCCGGTAGGAGTACTAATACCCATGTCCCAACCAATCGGGGACAATTCTCTATCCGCAAATAGTGTAAAACCCCGAGAAATAAAAGAATGAGTTGCCCCGGGATCTAATAAAACACAAGCATTGCGGTTGAAAATAGATAACGTACCAGTGACCACCTCTGGTGCTGCTCGAGCCTCCTGTTGCGTCATGGCAAAAACTCGAGCTGGTGTACCCAAAGATCGACCACGATACCCATACATGCCTCTGGCCCTGCTGGTCCCACTAGCTATACCGGTGATCAGTCGTTATTTATGCATCATTTTGATGTCTTTATATGCCTCTCTTACATGTCTTTTGAATGATTTCGTGCCATCAATAGTAGAAAATGATCAATCTTGTGAGACTTGTGTAGAGTTAGAAAGATAGGTAAAATCTGGAAAGAACGCAAAAAGAATGACTCAAATCGGAGTCCAGATGAAGGAGATATCCTCATTTCAATATCAGGTCCTGAACGGAGTCCTGAGTGCGCCAGTGCGCCAGTGCGCCAGTGCGCCTATTTTGGGCCACTGGCCAAGTACCTCATATCAGGCCCTCCGGGTCCCGAACTTGTGTTTCATGACATCAAGGTCAAGTCCTAGAAGTGCCAAGGTCGCGCCAAGGCAGGTCGAGGACATGTCCCAAGAACTCCCATCCGAGCCCAGAAGTGCGCCCAAGCCGGGGTCCCTGTTCCGCCAGCGGTGGATCCGAGGTTCTCCCTCTGCGCCAAGCATGACAACATTTGCGCCAAGCCTGAACGATGATGCGCTTCTATTATACTCCTAACGTACTTCAAAAGCGCGGTCCCAGATCCTGATTACGAAGACAGTCAAAAATCCAAGTTTGGCCAGCTTGCGTTCCCACTTGCCAGCTTGCATTCACACTTCCGGCCATGCTCTGATTGGTTTGAATAGATTTTAAAGACTTTATAATTAATTAAAAGTAAAATAACTTTCCCTATTCCTATAGGACATGGTTTTACCAATCTGTATAGAACAAGGTTATACCAATCCTTATAGAACAAGGTTTTCCCTTTGTCTATAAAAGGGAGCCTTTGTTCAGTGTTTTGGGGGAGATAATTAGCTAGGGACGTTTTGGTTTCTGGGAAAACAGAGACCTGAGCCACAGAGTTCCGTTTTGGTTTTCTAGAGAATTAGGGACCATATATTTTCGGAGATAATCTTTCACTTAGATTATTGGACGTGGAGCTTGGAGAAGAAGGCCCTGCCGTGTCTTCTGCTGCATCTGTTCTTAACAATCTCTTCTGTACCCTTATTTTCATTATTGCAATTTACTTATGGATTCAATTATACTTGTGTTTATTTCAGTTATGTGTGAGTAGTCATTAGGATTAGGGCTGCTTGAAGCCCTAGCCATGTTAGCTTATTGATTAGATTTCTGGCTCTTGATTATGATTGCTATGCATGCTGAATAAGTTGGATTACTATGCTTAATGAACTTAATTTATGCCTATAAGATTAGCTACCTTGTTTGCATATAATTATAGATGTAATTGCTTGAGTGACCGTCATATCATCTTGTGATTTGGAGCATCGAAAGTATTCGTACTTGTAATCTTAACTCATGACGACCTAGGATTGCATGCCACTTTGCTAGGCTAATGTGGTGTCATTAAATTCTCTTTAAACTTCATGCATCATCTTAAAAGGTAGGTGATAGACGTTCTAGGCATATGCCCTGTTTAGAACATGCTAAGTAAGAGGGAATAAGATGTGTCTAGTGAACCAACGCCAGGTCCTAGGCACGGGCACCTAATTCAGAAAATGCATAGTAATTTGATCAAGGAAATCTGGTTAAGAGCTATAATTGGTTAGAGTGGATAGTAAGCCTTAATTCGCCTTAGTTAACAACCTTTCATTCTTGCATTGTTATTTTCTGCACTTTGATTTACTTGTCTTTAAATTTCAGTTATCACATCATAAACCCCCCCTGCGTGTGTGTGTGTGTGTGTTTTTATTTAAGTTAACAAATCTGAACTAAATTGGTCATAACGTTGATACAAGTCCTCGAGGGATCGACTCTTGCTGTGCTACTATACTATACTTATCGATTTGTGCACTTGCAAGGATTTTATAACTGTTAGAATTAAATTGCATATTTCTTGCTCTTTAAATCTACCAACAAGTTTTTGGCGCCGCTGCCGGGGACTTGTCCCTCAACGGTGCCCATTCAAGTTTAGATTTGTAACTTAGTTTTTCTTTTTGTTAGGTACCCGTGTATGTCATTCCAAGGTTCAGTGCACGGGTCATCAAGTGGACCATCATCGCAAGCATCTTCAGTCCACGGCTCCCCGCCACCAAGCCCAAGGAGGATGGCGAACCACAGAGAAGAGCAGGGCCTGGAATGTGGCCTAGTACCGCAAGCCCCATGGCGCCTTAAGGATTTTGCCATGCCCCATGTCTCGAAGGATCAATTTCCAATTGTTTTTCCCGAGTCAACAGTGGCAAACTTCGAATTAAAGTCGGGGACAATTCACATGCTGCCTACATTCCACGGCCTTGCTGGCGAGGACCCGCACTTTCATATCAAGGAATTTGTTGAGGTTTGTTCAACACTGCGCATCAATGGCATGACCGAATCGGAAATCCGCCTGCGGCTCTTTCACTTCAGTCTCAAGGATCGCGCCAAGACATGGTTTCATTCATTGGCGCCGGCTTCCATTCACTCTTGGAGGGACTTGACGTCCAAATTCTTAACACAGTACTTTCCCGTGGAAAAGACAAATGAGTTAAAGTCCAAGATCATGAACCCACGGCAAGACATGGAGGAGTCTTTCTACGAGTTTTGGGAGCGGTTCAATCAGATGCTACGGGCGTGCCCCCACCACCATATTGATGCCCATCATCTTATGCTATACTTCTATGGAGGCTTGAAAACTAGCGATCGGACAATGGTGGATTCTCAATCCCAAGGGATTCTAGAAGGCACAGCCGAGGAAGCAAGGACCGCCTTTGAGAACATTGCTCAAAGGGAAAAACAGTTCAGCTACAGGGGTCCCTCCTCTAGAGCTACGGGTGATGCATCCGCCAAATACAAAGATGACGCCATTGCTCAGCTCACGGCAATGGTAAAACAATTGTGTAGCGAGAAAGCCAAAGGAGTTCACATCTGCGAGGTTTGTTCAATTCAGGGCCACACATCCCAGGACTGCCCGGTTGTGGAAGAGGCCAACTTTGCTGGAGGGTTCAATAGCAATTCTCGACCCCGGAATGACCCATATTCCAACACTTACAATCCGGGGTGGAGAAATCATCCTAATTTCCGTTGGAGCAACAATCAAGCAACCGCGAATCCCTTGCCACCCCCTGGATTTGAGCAGCAAGCCGCAGGCCCTCAGGGGAACTACCACGGTCCTTCCTCAAACCAGAATGGCGGAAGCAAGTCTGTTGAGGACTCCATCCATATCCTGACTCAACAGCAGGCTCAACTCATAAAATTCATGCACGATAGCCAGAGTCAGACGGGAGACTTCAAAAATGCAATTGCAAACTTGGAGCGTCAAATGGGACAGGTGGCGAACCAACTAAATCAGCGAGAGCAGGGCAAGCTACCGAGTCAAGTCCTGGTAAATCCGAAAGGATTTCACAATCCTACGGCTAATGCCATCACACTGGAGAAGGAAACACCACTTCAAGACCCCACATATGCCACCCTCACAGGACCTGAAACTGAGCCTCAACCTACTCTGCCAAGGATCACCGACCAGGGCGCGCCGCAAAACATGCCACGGCCAACACCTCTGGCGCAGAACCAGTCCAATGAATCACCAAGTGCCCTACCGCAAAGAGGACCTGACACTGCGCCTACTTCGGCCACGGCTGGCATGCAACCTGCTCCTAAGCCCAAGTCGCAGCACTCGATTACTTCTAACTCTAAACCTCAGAATTCCAATTCTAAAAAAGTCACTTTTGAGTTAGCTAATAATGTTGATTATCCATTTCCTCGCAGGTTCCAAAACAGGAATAAGCAAAAGGAGGACTTTGAGGAAGAAATCATCAGCATGTTGCAGAAGCTTCAGATCACACTGCCTTTCCATAAAATTGTCAAGCACATGCCTATCTTTGCAAAGCTGATCAAGGACTTAGTTGCAGGAAAGCGTGGTTTTAGCTCCACGGACACCATTGACATCCCTATGGCCTGCTCGGCTGCCCTTTTGCGCATGCCCCTTAAGGCCAATGATCCTGGGCCGCCATCCCTTCCATGTGTCATTCAGTCAAAAAGATTCGAACATTGCCTTTGCGACACGGGAGCATCAGTGAACATCATGCCATTCCACATTTACAGGTCACTCAACCTAGGCGCACTCAAGCCCACGCACCTATGTGTCAGGTTGGCTAACGCTTCTGTAACCAACCTAATGGGGGTTCTTGAAGACGTACTGGTACAAATCGGAGATACATGCATCCCTGCCGACTTCTACGTACTAAGAATGGACAGAATTGACAAAAGTGAGGAACCTCCCCTCATCTTTGGAAGGCCCTTACTAGCCACAGCCGAGTGCCTCATCGACGTCAGAAAGGGCCAGGTCTCCATCAAGGTCCTGGACCAGCTTCGGACATTCTCCATCCATGACACCATCCAGTACCCTGCCGAGCCTATTGTAGATTTTCCGTTAAACACAATGGACTTACTGCTACGGGAGACAATTGCTCATTCTTGCATGACGGATGACCTTGAGAAGGCCGTTACTAGTAACCCACACACTGTGGATTCACTTACAGATAGCGTGATCAAAGAGGTACGAGCCCTTGACATCATGCCAGCCCTCCCATTGCACAGGCCTCCCCTCGAAGCGTTACCATTCACAAGTCAGAAAACCCTGCCGTCCATCATAAAGGCTCCGGAACTCGAGCTGAAGCCCTTGCCCGAGCACTTAAAGTATGCATATTTGGGCGACAATCAAACCCTTCCAGTCATCATTGCATCTACCCTAAGTACGAAAGAGGAAAAGGCATTGGTTCACGTCCTTAAGGTCAATCAAACGGCAATTGGATGGACAATAGCTGACATCAAAGGCATAAGTCCCGCAAAATGCATGCATCGGATACTGCTGGAGGAAGACTCCAAACCATCACGGGAGGCACAGAGGCGATTGCATCCACCTATGAAGGAGGTCGTGAAGAAAGAAGTCCTAAAGCTCTTGGACGTTGGAATCATCTATCCAATTAGTGACTCCAAGTGGGTGAGCCCAGTCCAGGTCGTGCCAAAGAAAAGTGGGATCACAGTGGTTAAAAACGAGCAGGATGAGCTTGTACCTCAACGGATTCAAACAGGATGGAGAGTGTGCATCGACTATCGAAAGCTAAATATAACCACACGCAAGGACCACTTTCCTTTGCCCTTCATTGATCAAATGCTCGAGCGCCTGGCTGGACACTCCCACTATTGCTTCTTGGACGGCTACTCAGGATACAATCAGATTGCTATTGCACCCGAAGATCAAGAAAAAACAACATTCACATGCCCATATGGCACCTTTGCATACAGAAGAATGCCGTTTGGATTGTGCAATGCTCCAGCTACCTTTCAGCGTTGCATGATGAGCATCTTCTCCGATATGGTGGAAGATATAATTGAAGTATTCATGGACGAATTCTCAGTGTTTGGACATTCATTCGAACTGTGCTTAGTTAACCTAACCCGAGTACTGGAACGGTGCAGAGAAAGCAACTTAGTGCTGAACTGGGAAAAGTGCCATTTCATGGTACAACAGGGAATTGTCTTGGGTCATGTGATCTCTAGCCGAGGCATTGAAGTGGACAAAGCAAAGTTAGACATAGTAGAGAGGCTACCGTACCCCACTACAGTCAAAGAGGTTCGATCGTTCTTAGGGCATGCTGGCTTTTACCGCAGATTCATCAAAGATTTCTCGAAAATCACAAGACCTTTGTGTGATCTTCTAGCCAAGGACGCCACATTCGAGTTCACTAAGGGATGCCTTGAGGCATTCAACACACTCAAGGCAAAGCTCACGGCATCACCCATCATCATGCCACCGAATTGGGACTTACCATTCGAACTAATGTGTGATGCCTCAGACTTCGCCATAGGAGCGGTTTTGGGACAGCGTGTTGACAAGCTCCCTCATGTCATTTACTACGCAAGCCGAACCCTGAATGATGCCCAGCTGAACTACTCCACCACCGAGAAGGAGCTCCTTGCTGTTATCTTTGCCCTGGAAAAGTTCCGTTCATATCTAATTCAAACCAAGGTCATAGTATACACGGATCATGCTGCCTTGAAGTATCTGCTCACTAAAAAGGACGCCAAGCCAAGGTTGCTACGTTGGATGCTACTGCTCCAGGAATTCGACCTTGAAATCAGAGACAAGAAGGGCAGCGAAAACGTGGTCGCTGACCATATGAGCCGATTGCTTCACAGTTCCAATGAAGAGGCTGATCAGTTGCCCCTCCTCGAGACCTTTCCTGACGAACAGCTCTTCGCAATCCAAGCTATTGATCCATGGTATGCCGATCTCATTAATTACCTTGTCACTAAGCAAATTCCTTCATCTTTAAACAGGTACCAAAAGGACAAGCTGGCTAAACAAGCTAAGTACTTCATATGGGATGAGCCGTACCTATGGAAGCATTGTCCAGACCAAATCATTCGGCGCTGCATCCCAGAAGACGAGATGAAATCCGTCTTGACTTTTTGCCATAGTTTGGCATGTGGGGGCCATTTTGGAGCTAAGAAGACAGCCCTCAAGGTACTCCAAAGTGGACTCTACTGGCCCACACTTTTCAAGGATGCACACGAATTTGTACTCACCTGTGACCGCTGCCAACGCCTAGGTAACATCGGCCCTCGAAATCAAATGCCATTACACCCTATTCTCGTGGTCGAAATCTTCGACGTATGGGGCATTGATTTTATGGGGCCTTTTCCGAATTCCTTTGGCAATCTTTATATTCTGCTTGCAGTTGATTATGTCTCCAAATGGGTGGAAGCAATTCCCACCAAAACTAACGACGCCAAAGTAGTGGTGCGTTTTTTACAAAGTCACATCTTAGCCAGATTCGGCGCACCTAGGGCAATCATCAGCGATGAGGGGGCACACTTCTGCAATCAGTCGTTTACAGCCCTAATGAAGAAGTATGGCGTCACCCACAAGGTCTCAACACCGTATCACCCTCAAACGAGTGGCCAAGCGGAAGTGTCCAATCGGGAAGTAAAGGCCATATTGGAAAAAACGGTAAATCCTAACCGCAAAGATTGGTCCAGCAAATTGAATGATGCGCTGTGGGCCTATCGGACTGCATACAAGACCCCGATTGGCATGTCTCCCTTCCGGCTGGTTTTTGGAAAAGGCTGCCACCTACCAGTGGAATTGGAGCATAAAGCATTCTGGGCTATTAAGCAGATGAACCTGAACTTCGATGACGCTGGAATACATAGGAAGCTTCAGCTAAGTGAATTAGAGGAGTTGCGAAACGAGGCCTTTGACAGTGCTCGTATCTACAAGGAAAAGACCAAAGCTTTCCACGACAAGCGCATTCAGCCCAAGGACTTTCACATCGGACAGGAAGTCCTCCTCTTTGACTCCCGGCTCAGACTAATGCCAGGTAAGTTGCGTTCAAGATGGACGGGACCATTTATTATTACTAACGTTTTTCCTCATGGTGCAGTTGAAATCCAGCACCCGGAACGGCAGGATCCGTTCAAGGTAAATGGCCACCGCCTCAAACACTACTTGAAGGACGTTTCTAATCCAAGCGCAGTCAACCTTGCAACTCCGCATGCGCCCAGCTCCTAGCATGTCAGCCCCGTCTTGCCTAGACGTTAAATAAAGCGCTCCTAGGAGGCAGCCTAGCCCTGGTTTGTATTTCTCACTTCCTTTTCTGTTGCTGCCCGTTATATCTCTCAAACCTTTCTACTGTTGTCAAGCTTATTGCTTATCACATTGAGGACAATGTTCAGTTTAGGTTTGGGGGTGTGGATTTAAAATTTTGCATATAGAAACAAGTAGGTTTGGGGGTGATACACGGCCAGGACATTTAAATTTCTGCTTGTGATTAGTATGATAACTTGTTAATAGGAATGTATATGCTAAGTTAACTATCTTTGCTTTACTAAGAGTCATGCCATGGTCAAGTAGTTCATAATTTGCACTTCATAATACCATGTTTTAAAGTGATTAAGTGAACGAAATAACTGAATTTGAGTGAACCTTAGAAAATTAGTGGAGACTACCCTGTGAGATCTTTGAGCCTAATTGCCATTCTTTCTGAGGGATATACTTGTTTCTACTCTTAAATACTCATCACTTTGTTCTTAATTGTTGATCTCATTACATCATATTTGCATTGAATTTTAAAGAACTAACATCATTTAGATACTCTTGATTTAATGTATGCTTTGCCATAAGAAATGATGTAGGCTATGTGTGCTTTAACCTCTAAAAGCCTTATCCTACCCTATTGCATGCTCCCTAAGCCAATTTTGAAGCCAAACACTCAACCTTTTCTTTCATCACCCAAAGTATAACCTAACCCAAAATACTTAGCCATTCATCACAGCCATACCCTATAACCTCAGTTTGTGCTTGTCAGGACCCGTCCCGAATTTCCCCTCGAAATCCGGGAAGAACCCTGATCCCGTCTGACAACCTAAGAAAAGGTTTCCAAAATACCCTTCAATCCATACAAATTATAATAACCATGATAAATACTTCCTCTTGTCAGACTAGGGACTTAAGCACTCATTAATTCCCGTAGTTAACGACCAAACAAATACAACATAATATCAGAGCGTCTAAGTAGGATCAAGAGTAAAATTTAGATATCCTACTCAAATATACAACACAGCGCAGTCGAAATCCTAATGCCTCAGCCTCGAGATCAATGTTCGCGTCAACTCTACTCAACTGCCTGAAGGGGGTTTAAAACACAAAAGTTGTGAGTGGACAAAAATAATCATTTATAAATTCCTTTTCGAAGAAATACCTTTCTTCCCCTCCATTTATAAAATCATGCATGCATAACATAAAACAATTTATCATATAAAAGCATCATATGTAAATCATCCAAAATTCACATTTATCTTTAAAATCATGAATTGGACTCACATAAAATCTGTATAATAAAAATACCTCGTAATCCACAATTTGGTTTGAAAACTCTCTTCAAAGGAGTTTAAAATCATATAATTCAATCTGGACACAAATTATCTCAAATCCAAATCGTTTGGTTCAATCGGACACATAATATCTCAAATTCAAATCATTTGGTTCAAACTCACGAATATCTCAATTTCAAATCATTTGGTTCCATTTGGCAAATATCTCAAAATCAAGAATTCACTGTTCCCGACATATTCATAACACATCAGGGTATCCCTTGAGATGTGTTCAAATCTGTACAACTCTGTGTACCATATGTACTGTCTGTAATATCTGTACTATGCATAGACAGTTTCGCGACCCGGCGGAGACATACTCCTCAACACCTAAGGTCCGAACCCTCAACAACTGGTAGAGTCATACTCCTCAACACCAGTCATAGCAACAACAATAATCGGGACGGGAATCAGTGAATCAAATCCATACTTCGAAATCTTTGTTTCGCGGCCTTAGCCAAATTCTTTGCAAATATCATTTTATGGCCAAAATAGGTAAAATCACAATTATGGGTCTCAACCCAAATCACATACTCAAATAGTCACAACGTCAAAACGATATCAAAATCGAGTACAAAATCAGGCCATTTCTCAAAACATACTTTCACAGAAATATTGTAAAATATGTGTCCAGCATCATTTCTAAAATCCAGAAATTCATTTCACTCATACTCAACAATATTTAAATCAAAGATACATTTATGCATGCATTATAGTTTATAAATCAAAGTCCACTCACAAACCTGTTCAAGCACGCTCAATCCCGAACTGTACGCTCCCCTGAGGTTCCTGGAGCAGTATCGCCTGTCCAAATTAATAATCGGGATTACCAGCTAATAATAATAATCTTAAGTATAAACCCCATAAATCCCGGGAGTCTAACGATGCTGTCCTAGAAAACGCAGCAACCTTAAAACGTCCGAAACAACCCCTAAACGACATCCGATCGACTCGAAACCTGCGCCAACAGGTCCGAAACGTCAAAAACTATTTGTCCCGCGCCACCGTGACCTCAGCCTCGGCCCCACGCGCCGCCACGCGCCGACGGAAGGTCGGAACACGCGCCCACGCGCCGCCACGCGCCCTCACGCGCCGGTCACGCGTCTGCTACAGTACCCACGCGCCTGAACCGGTCCAACCCGGTTCGGCTCAATCTGACCCGATCCAACTCGACCCGATCGGTTCACTCAACCCGACCGGTTCAACTCGACCCGACCGGTTCAACTCGACCCGACCGGTCACCGGCGACTCGCCGGAGAAGACGACCAGCTGCCGTCGACGTCGCCGGAAGTTGGCCGGAGAAGATGACCGGCAGTCGCCGTCGCCGCCGTCTGGTTTCGCCGGAATCCTCCATTTCCGGCCGAAACTCCAAGCTTTCCAACTTCCTCAAAACTCAACCATTTTTCACAAATTTTATGTCTAAATCTATCTACTCGAACCCAGGAATCCAAATATGACCTCAAAACCACAAACACATACCTGTGCTAGCCGGAAAATCGATCGGAAGGTCCGAAACTTCCTATCCTCGGTTCGGCTTCCTCCGTGGTCCTTTCCTTCGATGATTGGTACGGTTGTGATCGTGGGAAGGAGTAGAACACGATTAGTTGATCAAAACTGGAAGTTAAAGTCTTGAATCCGATGTTGACTTTATGATTTTTCTCTTGGTGTTTTCGTATGGTTTCGGGTGTGGTTTGTGTATGTTTGTCACAGAGAGGAAGAAAGAGATGAAGATCAAATGAAGATGAGGATGAAACAAATCAAACTTATCTGATTTGTTAACAAAAATATCTCCCCTCCATGGAAAATTACCAAAATGCCCTTGCACATCTAGACCCATAACTTTCGTCCCCGAACTCCGTTTTCCGCGTGCCGCCTGTCTACGAACTCGTGAGTTCTAGACCTACGCAACGGTATACAAAACACCACCGAAAAGGTTTCGAAACAAAACTTGATTTCCATGCCCTTTAACAAGCAAGGGCAAAATCGTCATTTTACATAAATAATTTACTTAAATCCAATAATTGAAATTCCGGGTTGTTACAATCTACCCTCCTTAAGAAATTTCGTCCCCGAAATTCAACTCTACCCTTGGAACAAATAAGGATACTGCGTCCGCATTAGTTCCTCAGTTTCCCACGTGGTTTCCTCCACGTTATGATTCCTCCACAACACTTTAACTAGAGAAATACTCTTTCTGCGCAATACCTTCTCTTTCCAATCCAAAATTTGCACCGGTTGCTCCTCAAAGGTCAAATCATCTTTCAGCTCAAGTGGTTGTTCTCCCAATACGTGAGACTCATCAAACAGATATTTCCGGAGCAAAGATACATGGAAAACATTATGAACTCTGGATAGTTCCGATGGTAAAGCAAGACGATATGCCACTGGTCCTATCCTCTCCAGAATCTCATATGGACCAATGTAGCGAGGACTCAGTTTCCCTCGTCTACCAAAACGTACAACTCCCTTCCAAGGAGATAGTTTCAAGAACACCCAGTCACCAACCTCAAACTCAAGGTCTCTAATTCTGCGGTCTGCATAGCTCTTCTGGCAATCCTGAGCTGTCTTCAACCTTTCTCTGATGATCCTTATCTTTTCCTCAGTCGTATCAACCAACTCTGGTGTTAACAGTTTCCTTTCACCCAATTCGTTCCAGCATAAAGGTGTCCTGCACTGCCTCCCATACAGTGCCTCGAAAGGAGACATCCCAATACTCGACTGATAACTATTATTATAAGCAAATTCCATCAGAGCCAGGTGTGAATCCCAGTTTCCTTTAAACTGTAGTACACAAGCTCTCATCATATCCTCCAAAATCTGGATTGTCCTCTCAGACTGACCAACCGTCTGAGGATGAAAAGCTGTACTAAAATGCAATGTAGTGCCAAAAGCCTTCTGCAAACTCCACCAAAACCTGGAGGTAAATCTAGGATCCCTGTCCGAAACAATGGACTCTGGAGTCCCATGTAGCAGTATGATCTCATCAATGCACAATTTGGCATACTGACTCATCCGAAAATCTTCCCGCACTGGCAAGAAATGTGCAGACTTCGTGAGTCTATCAACAATTACCCATATCCCATCATGTCCTTTCTGTGTCCTTGGAAGTTTATACAAAAAATCCATCGTAATGTGATCCCACTTCCATTCCGGAATAGGTAATGGTTGAAGTGCCCCATATGGTTTCTGCCTCTCTGCTTTCACTTGCTGACACGTCAGGCATCTACTCACAAACTCAGCAATTTCCTTTTTCATCCCAGTCCACCAATAGTATTCCCTTAGAGTATGATACATCTTGGTACCTCCTGGATGCATAGCGTAAGCCGAACTATGAGCCTCATCAAGAATTTCCCTTTTTAGTTCCAGCTCATTCGGTACGCATAATCGGCCATCCCTAACCAAGGCTCCATCATCCCTAAGCGCATAGTCCTGCCTGTTTCCAGCCTCCAACTCCATCCTGATAATGCACAATGTAGGATCCTGGAGTTGAGCCTCAATAATCCGATCAATCAGAACAGGCCTCACATGAAAACTAGCCAATAAAGCCCCCTGGCTATCCATGTACAGTACTATCCATGCTCTACGGAACTCTACCAGTAACGGTAAGTAGACTGTATGCAAATGGGCTAAAGAACCCATGGATTTTCTGCTTAAAGCATCTGCCACAACATTGGCTTTCCCTGGATGGTACTCTATAGTACAATCATAATCCTTTATTAACTCAAGCCATCTTCTCTGCCTCAGATTTAGGTCTTTTTGGGTGAACAAGTACTTCAAACTCTTATGGTCGGTGAAGATCCGACACGTCTCCCCATACAAATAATGTCTCCATATTTTCAATGCATGCACCACTGCAGCTAATTCCAAATCATGTGTGGGGTAATTCAACTCATGGGGTTTAAGTTGTCTAGAAGCATACGCTATCACCTTTCCATGCTGCATCAACACACAGCCTATACCCCGCAATGAGGCATCACTATACACCTCGAATCCCCCAGTATCATCAGGAAGGGTCAATACTGGAGCAGAAGTCAACCTCCTCTTCAGCTCCTGAAATCCCTGTTCACAATCAGCTCCCCAGTCAAACTTGACTCCTTTCCTCGTCAATCGAGTCAACGGCCCTGCTATCGTAGAAAATCCTTCTACAAACCGTCGATAATATCCTGCCAAACCCAGAAAACTCCTCACCTCTGTCACTGTCCTCGGTTGCTCCCAGTTTGCCACTGCCTCAATCTTTTGGGGATCTACGCTGATACCCTCAGCCGAAATCACATGACCTAAGAATCCAACTTCAGTCAACCAAAACTGGCATTTACTGAATTTGGCAAACAAATGCTTTTTCCTAAGCATATTCAGCACCAACCTTAAGTGCTTCTCATGTGCCTTAGCACTCCTCGAATACACCAAGATGTCATCAATGAACACAATCACAAACCGATCCAAATACTTTTGGAACACCCTGTTCATCAAATCCATAAATGCTGCTGGAGCATTAGTCAACCCGAAAGGCATCACCAGGAACTCATAATGACCATAACGAGTCCTGAAAGCTGTTTTCTCAACATCCCCTTCTCTGATCCTCAACTGATGGTACCCGGATCGAAGGTCAATTTTTGAAAAATATCTTGCCCCCTTAAGTTGATCAAACAAATCATCTATCCTTGGCAAAGGATACTTATTCCGCACCGTAGCCCTAATTAGCTTCCGGTAGTCAATACACAATCTCAGACCACCATCTTTTTTCCTCACAAATAACACTGGTGCACCCCAAGGTGAAACACTTGGGCGAATAAATCCCATATTCACCAAGTCCTGCAACTGAGTCTTTAACTCTCGCAATTCTGCCGGTGCCAACATATACGGTGCCTGTGAGATAGGTTGAGTACCTGGCAAAAGCTCGATGGTGAACTCAATCTCCCGGTGAGGTGGTAATCCCGGAAGATCATCTGGAAACACATCAGAGAACTCACTCACCACTGGAATATCCTCCACTCTCATCGGAGTATCCCGAGAATCAAACACATGAGCCAAGTAACCCTCACAACCTTTCCTCAGCAATTTCTCAGCAGTCAAAGCTGATATCACTCCACAGGGTAGTACCCTATGATCTCCTCTAAAATGTAAGTTCCGGTAAACCTGGACTCCGGAAATCCACTCTCTTGTCATAACAATCAATAGAGGCATGGTGCATAGTCAACCAATCCATCCCCAGAATCACATCAAAATCAAAAATATCTAAGGGGATTAAATCTGCCTCTAATGCATGACCTTCCACTAACACTGGACAACTTCGAATCACGAGATTCGCATTTAACATATTCCCAGTAGGAGTACTAATACCCATGTCCCCCTGAGGACATCTCAAAATCGAGAACACTCGCTCTAAACGAGTAATCCACTCTCTTGCATCATCTGGGCTAGAGTCGCCCATAAATACGGTAGCCCCTAATCTCTGGGCTCTCTCAATGTCTGAACCTTCAGTTGCAGTCCTACTCTGAAGTACAGAAGTCAACGTATGACCCAATTGTTCCAGTGTTTGCCTCATATCAGGCTCCACTGCAGGTTCAGGTGTGTCCCCAATATTTTCAAACTGTTGACGGAACTCGCATCTCGGAGGCATTACGCTGAAAAGAACTATACTCAAAATAATTGTACACGTAGTGTACAGTCTACAGGAATTTAACCTAGTGCTTTGATACCAATTGTCAGGACCCGTCCCGAATTTCCCCTCGAAATCCGGGAAGAACCCTGATCCCGTCTGACAACCTAAGAAAAGGTTTCCAAAATACCCTTCAATCCATACAAATTATAATAACCATGATAAATACTTCCTCTTGTCAGACTAGGGACTTAAGCACTCAATAATTCCCGTAGTTAACGACCAAACAAATACAACATAATATCAGAGCGTCTAAGTAGGATCAAGAGTAAAATTTAGATATCCTACTCAAATATACAACACAGCGCAGTCGAAATCCTAATGCCTCAGCCTCGAGATCAATGTTCGCGTCAACTCTACTCAACTGCCTGAAGGGGGTTTAAAACACAAAAGTTGTGAGTGGACAAAAATAATCATTTATAAATTCCTTTTCGAAGAAATACCTTTCTTCCCCTCCATTTATAAAATCATGCATGCATAACATAAAACAATTTATCATATAAAAGCATCATATGTAAATCATCCAAAATTCACATTTATCTTTAAAATCATGAATTGGACTCACATAAAATCTGTATAATAAAAATACCTCGTAATCCACAATTTGGTTTGAAAACTCTCTTCAAAGGAGTTTAAAATCATATAATTCAATCTGGACACAAATTATCTCAAATCCAAATCGTTTGGTTCAATCGGACACATAATATCTCAAATTCAAATCATTTGGTTCAAACTCACGAATATCTCAATTTCAAATCATTTGGTTCCATTTGGCAAATATCTCAAAATCAAGAATTCACTGTTCCCGACATATTCATAACACATCAGGGTATCCCTTGAGATGTGTTCAAATCTGTACAACTCTGTGTACCATATGTACTGTCTGTAATATCTGTACTATGCATAGACAGTTTCGCGACCCGGCGGAGACATACTCCTCAACACCTAAGGTCCGAACCCTCAACAACTGGTAGAGTCATACTCCTCAACACCAGTCATAGCAACAACAATAATCGGGACGGGAATCAGTGAATCAAATCCATACTTCGAAATCTTTGTTTCGCGGCCTTAGCCAAATTCTTTGCAAATATCATTTTATGGCCAAAATAGGTAAAATCACAATTATGGGTCTCAACCCAAATCACATACTCAAATAGTCACAACGTCAAAACGATATCAAAATCGAGTACAAAATCAGGCCATTTCTCAAAACATACTTTCACAGAAATATTGTAAAATATGTGTCCAGCATCATTTCTAAAATCCAGAAATTCATTTCACTCATACTCAACAATATTTAAATCAAAGATACATTTATGCATGCATTATAGTTTATAAATCAAAGTCCACTCACAAACCTGTTCAAGCACGCTCAATCCCGAACTGTACGCTCCCCTGAGGTTCCTGGAGCAGTATCGCCAGCTGAATTGGTGAAGGTGTTCCCCTTGAGGGAAGCAAAGAACCAGGTCCCAGGTTCGAAACTCCAAGGCTGCAGCCTGGTGGAGGATTAGAAAGGGGCTGGTTGTACAATACCTTGAGGGAAGGTTGTCATGCTACCTAGGGATCCTAGGGACTCCATGTGTGGGTGACGGAAGACGGTAGGTGACCCCTCAACCTAAAAGGCGCCTTTTTTGTAACGACCGACCCTCCGTCTCCCACTCGGGGTCCCTAGGAAGCATCGATACGTTATGGCCGCCGGGAATCCTCCCAAAGCGAAGCCCCTGATGGTGGCCTGGAAGCACACACACCAGCCCAAAGGTATTGTAGGCTTGTCCATTCTAATCCCCCACCAGGCTGCAGCCTTGGAGTTTCGAACTCAGGACCAAGCCCTTTTATTCCGCTCAATTGGTGAAAGGTGTCCTCCTTGAGAGGAATAAAAGGGCTTGGTCCTGAGTTCGAAACTCCAAGGCTGCAGCCTGGTGGGGGATTAGAATGGACAAGCCTACAATACCTTTGGGCTGGTGTGTGTGCTTCCAGGCCACCATCAGGGGCTTCGCTTTGGGAGGATTCCCAGCGGCCATAACGTATCGATGCTTCCTAGGGACCCCGAGTGGGAGACGGAGGGTCGGTCGTTACAGTGCTAAGGTTGCCATAAATGAGATTCATGGTGAGAATAAGAGGTGAAAGAAGATGCTACCCAATTCAAAGGACATTGGCGTCAATTGAAAGTTCAAAAGTAAAGAAAAGTTTTACAAGTTGCAAGCTGCACGAAAATTTGAGGAAATCATTGCATGATCTTGGTTCAATTCAATTCAAAGACGAACATAAACAAAAAAAAAAAACGTTCAAATCAAAAGAAAGAAAGAAACGTTGAGAAAAAGAAGGAAAAAATAAGTGAAAAACAAAGTGAATTGAGCCAAGTGAGCCAAGAGCCTCAAAACAAGCCACAAGAGCCTCAGAACAAGCCACAAGAGCCACAAAATAAGTCATCAGGAAAGCACAATGTCGTGGGCCTTAAGAAAGGATTCAGTTCAGAAATTCCAAGTTCAATTCATGACTTCTCATGCCTTGGCACAACTCAGGTTCTTTGAATCCCATCCTTCCTTGCTAAACCCCAAAGCTTAGCCCCAATACAACCTAAAAAGGAAGACCTAACTGATCTTATGGACAATCATGCTGAGGATTAAGGTACGTATCTATGTTCTTAAAGTTCAATTCCTTTCATGAGATCTTTATTTCCATAAAGTGCTATTCTTCATTGTTACTCATATGTGATTAAATTTGAATTTCATAACATAAACTCATCACATATGCTTGAAAAGAGTGTAAGCCTAGGATTCTTGTGTGAATTGAGAGTTGCCTAGTGAGGATTAGAGTCGAGGCGAAATCTTTCTAGGGCACTTAGATGAAGTTGTTTTCAAACTTGATCACCTGAAAATATTGGCATTTATACACGTACCCCTTCACATGACACTCACGGCTATGGCATTCCTTTTAGTTCTGCAAAGCATGTCTACTTACTTTGATTCTTTTTAGCTTGTTAAGAGTACTATATCTAGCATCTTTTTGTTTAAGTAAAACGTTTGAGGGTATCGTACTGTTATAAACCTCAGGAGACAAAACTCCTCCTACTAGGTGAACCTAGGGGTTTAAATGTTCTATCTTAACTAAAATCGAGTCTTTTCATTTTGTTAGCATTTGTTTTGCTAAGGGACTAGCAAAAGATAGGTTTGGGGGTATTTGATCAGTCGTTATTTATGCATCATTTTGATGTCTTTATATGCCTCTCTTACATGTCTTTTGAATGATTTCGTGCCATCAATAGTAGAAAATGATCAATCTTGTGAGACTTGTGCAGAGTTAGAAAGATAGGTAAAATCTGGAAAGAACGCAAAAAGAATGACTCAAATCGGAGTCCAGATGAAGGAGATATCCTCATTTCAATATCAGGTCCTGAACGGAGTCCTGAGTCCTGAGTGCGCCAGTGCGCCAGTGCGCCAGTGCGCCAGTGCGCCAGTGCGCCAGTGCGCCAGTGCGCTTATTTTGGGCCACTGGCCAAGTACCTCATATCAGGCCCTCCGGGTCCCGAACTTGTGTTTCATGACATCAAGGTCAAGTCCTAGAAGTGCCAAGGTCGCGCCAAGGCAGGTCGAGGACATGTCCCAAGAACTCCCATCCGAGCCCAGAAGTGCGCCCAAGCCGGGGTCCCTATTCCGCCAGCGGTGGATCCGAGGTTCTCCCTCTGCGCCAAGCATGACAACATTTGCGCCAAGCCTGAACGACGATGCGCTTCTATTATACTCCTAACGTACTTCAAAAGCGCGGTCCCAGATCCTGATTACGAAGACAGTCAAAAATCCAAGTTTGGCCAGCTTGCGTTCCCACTTGCCAGCTTGCATTCACACTTCCGGCCATGCTCTGATTGGTTCGAATAGATTTTAAAGACTTTATAATTAATTAAAAGTAAAATAACTTTCCCTATTCCTATAGGACATGGTTTTACCAATCTGTATAGAACAAGGTTATACCAATCCTTATAGAACAAGGTTTTCCCTTTGTCTATAAAAGGGAGCCTTTGTTCAGTGTTTTGGAGAGAGATAATTAGCTAGGGACGTTTTGGTTTCTGGGAAAACAGAGACCTGAGCCACAGAGTTCCGTTTTGGTTTTCTAGAGAATTAGGGACCATATATTTTCGGAGATAATCTTTCACTTAGATTATTGGACGTGGAGCTTGGAGAAGAAGGCCCTGCCGTGTCTTCTGCTGCATCTGTTCTTAACAATCTCTTCTTTACCCTTATTTTCATTATTGCAATTTACTTATGGATTCAATTATACTTGTGTTTATTTCAGTTATGTGTGAGTAGTCATTAGGATTAGGGCTGCTTGAAGCCCTAGCCATGTTAGCTTATTGATTAGATTTCTGGCTCTTGATTATGATTGCTATGCATGCTGAATAAGTTGGATTACTATGCTTAATGAACTTAATTTATGCCTATAAGATTAGCTACCTTGTTTGCATATAATTATAGATGTAATTGCTTGAGTGACCGTCATATCATCTTGTGATTTGGAGCATCGAAAGTATTCGTACTTGTAATCTTAACTCATGACGACCTAGGATTGCATGCCACTTTGCTAGGCTAATGTGGTGTCATTAAATTCTCTTTAAACTTCATGCATCATCTTAAAAGGTAGGTGATAGACGTTCTAGGCATATGCCCTGTTTAGAACATGCTAAGTAAGAGGGAATAAGATGTGTCTAGTGAACCAACGCCAGGTCCTAGGCACGGGCACCTAATTCAGAAAATGCATAGTAATTTGATCAAGGAAATCTGATTAAGAGCTATAATTGGTTAGAGTGGATAGTAAGCCTTAATTCGCCTTAGTTAACAACCTTTCATTCTTGCATTGTTATTTTCTGCACTTTGATTTACTTGTCTTTAAATTTCAGTTATCACATCATAAACCCCCCCTGCGTGTGTGTGTGTGTGTTTTTATTTAAGTTAACAAATCTGAACTAAATTGGTCATAACGTTGATACAAGTCCTCGAGGGATCGACTCTTGCTGTGCTACTATACTATACTTATCGATTTGTGCACTTGCAAGGATTTTATAACTGTTAGAATTAAATTGCATATTTCTTGCTCTTTAAATCTACCAACAACCGGCACCACTGAAATGGGTCTGCCTCCCAGCTGCAGTATTAAACATCTGTCCTGTCCTCGGGCTAGGATCAGTCGCACCACGATCAAAGGAACTACCGCCCGGGCGACCTTGTGGACAGAATCTCTGGATGTGACCAGTCTCCCCACAGAAATAACAAATGGAACCACTGAAGCCACTAGATCTGCCACCCTGTCTTCTGTTGAACTGCACTGATGCACCGCTAGACTGTGCATAAGATTGTTGTGCCTGATCAGCTCCGCCACTGCCTGTACTAGATCTCGCATTCCCAGAAGATCCAGAACTTTGACTGCCTCTTTTGGATGGTCCCTGACTAGAGGTTCCGGTAGTCCAGTGATCTCGACGTCTCCTGGAACCACTATACTGCTGCAGAATTGGGAAACCCAAACTCAACTCTACTCGGGCTGCAGCATCAGCCAAAGTCCTCAAGGAAGTGTGATCCATAGACGTAACTGCTGACCGAATCTCACTCCTCAGTCCAATTTCAAATCTGTGGCACTTGTCTAACTCGGTTGCCACCAAAGTCGGTGCAAAGCGACTCAGCGCTATGAATCTTTGTTCATACTGGGCCACAGTCATGTCTCCTTGCTGTAAATGCAAGAACTCGGCCTCCTTAACATTCCGGTGTGAGCGAGGGTAAAATTGCTCCAGGAAGTGTTCCCGGAAAGTCTGCCAAGTAAGTGTATGGACATTCCAGCCTGACACCTCCAATGAGTGCCACCAGTGGTAAGCAGAACCACCTAACAAAAATGTGGCCAACAGAACTCTGTCCCCTAGAGTGTCTCATAATAAAAAACACCCGCTCCATGCGAGTAATTCACTCCTCAGCCTCATCTGGGCTAGACTCGCCTATAAATATCGTCGCCCCCAGTCTCTGGGCTCTCTCGATATCAGAGACTTCATGAGAAGCCCTATCCTGGAGTACAGAAGCTAAAGTCTAACCCAGCTGTTCTAGTGTCTGCCTCAAATCAGGCTCCACTGCAGGTTCATGGTCATCTCCACCATTCCTAGACCGTCGACGGAACTCACGTCTCGGAGGCATTATACGTTGAAAAGAAGCTGTAAATCATTAATACCAAAATTTTACCTGTACACTAGATGTACGGTCTACAGAAATTTAACCTAGTGTTCTGATACCAATTGTCAGGACCCATCCCAAATTTCCCCTCGAAACCCGGGAAGAACCCTGATCCCATCTGACAACTTAAGGAAAGGTTCCCAAATACCCTTCAATCCTTACAAATTATAATAATAATAAATACTTTCACTTGTCAGACAAGGGATTTAAGCACTCAAAATTCCCGTAAGTAATTACCAACCAAATGTAATATAATATCAGAGCGTCTAAGTAGGATCAAGGTACAAATTAGATATCCTACTCAAGTACAACTACACAGCGCATCCGAAAGTGCTAATGCCTCTACCTCGAGATAAATGTCCGCGTCAACTCTACTGCCTGAAGGGGGTTTAAACACAAAAGTTGTGAGTGGACAAAAATAATCGTTTATAAATCATTTTCCAGGGAATATTACCTTTTTCCCCCTCCATTTATAAAACCATGCATGCATCACATAAACAGTTCATGATATAAAAACATCATCTTTAAATCACCGGCATTTCCATTTCTCTTTAAAACCATTTAGTAGAACTCACACAAAATCCATATAAGGAAAACAAATTGTGGTCCACAGTCTGGTTTGAAAATCATCCTCAAAGGAATTCAAAATCATTTAATTCAACCTAGACACATAATATCTCAAATCCACAGTTCCCGACACATCCACTAGCCACCAGGGTATCCCTTGGGGTGTGCTAGTCCTATATCACAACTCTCTGTACTATGCATAGACATCATCGCGACCCGACAGAGACAAAACTCCACGATGTCAGAGTCGGAGCACTCAACAAACCAACGGAGCAAAACTCTCGACGCTAGTCGGAGAATCAGTAATCAATTATATTGGAGGTTTACTGGGTTCACCGCCAACAGCGGATCCTAGTCCCATATCCTAGTCCTCCTCAAATGTGTTTATCTTGGAGGTTCACTGGGTTCATCGCTAATAACGGATCCTAGTCCCGGGTCCTGGCCTCCCTCAAATCAATGTTTATCTTGGAGGTTCACCGGGTTCACCGCTAATAACGGATCCTAGTCCCAGTTCCTGGCCTCCCTCAAATCAATGTTTATCTTGGAGGATCACCGGGTTCACCGCTAATAACAGATCCTAGTCCCGGGTCCTAGCCTCTCTCAAATATAACCAAATCCGATAAACTCATACAACTGGGTCAAAACCCAAATCATTGACTCAAGAATTCCCACGTCAAAACGATATCAAAAACCGAGTCCAAAAACCATGATATTTCTCAAATCACACTTTAACTAAAATTTTGGAAAACATGTGTCTAGTAATCATTTCTAAAATTCAGAAATTCAATGCCACAATACATAACAATATTTAAACAAAGATATTTTGATGCATGCATTTCAGTTCATAAAACAAAAGTCCACTCACAAACCTGTTCAAGTCAGCTCAATCCCGTCTTGTTCGTTCCTCTGAGGTTCCCGGAACAATAACGCCTGTCAAAAACAACAATCGGGATTACCGGCTAGTAATAAGATTCTTATATAACAACTTCCTAAACCTCAGGAAGTCTACCCATGCTGTTTCTAGAAAACACAGCAACTTCGGACACCCAAAGCGACCTCTAAACGTCGTCCGATCAATCTGAAACCTGTACCAACAGATTCGGAACGTCGAAAACTAGTTACCACGCGTCGCCGTGACCTCAGACTCGGCCCCACGCGCCGTCGAAAGATCGGCACAGGCGCCCACGTGCCCTCACGCGTCGGTCACGCGCCTGCTACAGTGTTCACGCGCCTAGACCGATCCAACCCGGTCCGGCTCAACCTAACCTGGTCCAACTCGACCTGACCGGTTCACTCAACCCGATCGGTTTACTCAACCTGACCGGTTCAACTCGACCCGATCGATCACTCGACCCGATCGGTTTACTCGACTCGATCGGTCGCCGGTGACTTGCCGGAGAAGATGACCGGTTGTCGGTGCCGCCGTCTGGTTTCCGTCGGAATCCCCCATTTCCGGCCGAAACTCCAAGCTTTACAACTTCCTCAAAACTCAACCATTTTGCACAAACTTTGTAATGACCCGGACCAGAAATTAAATTATTTTGAGAATTGGACAACTTTACCCTCAGTTTTGGATGGGTTCGGGAGTCACTTTTTGACTGGTAATACTTTTGGGAATTTTTCTTGGGTTGTTGCGTAGGTCTCGAACTCACGAGTTCGTAGACAGGCGGCACGTGGAAAACGGAGATCCGATGAGTTCGTTACGGGTCTAGAAGCTGCAGGGGCAGTTTGGTAATTTTGGAAAAGTTGAAATTATATAACAGATATTTTTCTCTCTCCTCGAGAGATTGGTCGAGGCAGTCTCGGTCCTACCCGAGTCCTCCCCGTGCGAACACTGAAGGTCCATATTCATCGGAGGGATTTCGATCCGATTCGAACAAAACCAAGGTCGGGAGGATCTTCCCCGAGACCCCACGAGCATTTTGGGGTAGTTATTGGAGCGGGAGCACCGCCGTAGGCGACGGACGGAGGAGGGAGGTGAACCGAACATTCTCGGCCGTTTTCCGGCCAAACCAAGTACGATCTCGGAACTTTGACCTCATATTTGGATTCCTGGTGAAAAGTAGATGAATTTCCATGTGTAGATCGTGAAAAACGGTCAAGAAATGAAGAAGTTAGAAAACCTTGAAAATCGGCCGGAAATGGCAGTTTCCGACGAACCAGACGGCGGCAGAGGTGGCGGTCCGGTCATCTTCTCCGGCCAGCCTCCGGCGACGGCGAGGGCCGTCCGATAGTCTTCTCCGGCGAGTCACCGGTAACCGGTCGAGTCGAGTGAACCGGTTGAGTTGGACCGGGTCAGGTCGAGCCGGGCTCGGTTGGATCGGTCCAGGTTCGTGAACACTGTAGCAGGCGCATGACCGGCGCTGGCAGCGCTTGGGCGCGTGTTCTGACCTTCCGATGGCGCGTGGCGGCGCGTGGGACTGTTCCCGAAGTCACGGCGGCGCGTGACTAAGGTTTTGGGACGTTCCGGATCAGATTTTGTTGGTTTCGAGGCCATAGGAGTTCATTTAGAGCTCGGTTGGGCAATCACAACGGTAAGGATTGACCATGGAGAGGGTTTTGAGGTTGGAAAGTCAAGGTAGTTGGGTCATTATGGTGTAGGTGTTCTGAGGCTAGAGCATACATGAATTTTGGGTTGGATGGTGATGGTAAGCGGACTTTGATTTATAAATTGTAATGCGTGTATAAATATCTTTGATTTAATTACTGTTGTGTATGGTTGTATTTATAAATTGTAATGCATGTATTAATATTCTCGATTTAAATATTGTTGTGTATGGGTGCAATGATTGCTGGATAATTGTTGTTCCAATATTTCAGTGGAAGTGTATTGTGAGAAATGATATGGTTGTTGGATTCGGTTTTGATATTGTTTGGACGTGGTAATTATTTGGGTACATGGTTATGAGTTGAAACCGTATTTATGATAAATGATAAACAAAATATATACTTGATTTGGATACAAAACCGATTTGATGGGGCCTAGAACCCGGGCCTTGGTTCCGTGTTGGCGGACTCCCGGTGAAACCCTAATATAAACAAAACCGATTTGATGGGGCCTAGAACCCGGGCCTTGGTTCCATGTTGGCAGACTCCCGGTGAACCCCTAATATAAACAAAACCGATTTGATGGGGCCTAGAACCCGGGCCTTGGTTCCGTGTTGGCGGACTCCCAGTGAACCCCTAATATAAACAAAACCGATTTGATGGGGCCTAGAAGCCGGGCCTTGGTTCCGTGTTGGCGGACTCCCGGTGAACCTCCAATATAAAAGGTGATTTTGCAGAGATTGTGGTCGAGTCCAAGTAGTACATATTCTAGCACACCCCAAGGGATACCCTGGTGGCTAGGGATATGATAGTCGAGAGATATGCCGACTGATGAGATATCATGGTATAGAGAGTTATGATACGATATGATAGCCGAGGATATTTTCGGCTCTAATATGAACCAGACGACAATTGTTATGGGCCTAATCAACATATGAAAATACGTCGTCATCCGGGTCAGTGGGTTGGTGTGGGCGGTGACCCAGAGGGATGAATTATTATTGGTTCACTAGTATCTGACTAGTCTTTTGTGTTGTGGTTTTCCAGTAGAGATGTCAGCAATGTCTGACTACTGACATTTGGTATCAGAGAGTATTTCTATTTGAACCACCACTATTCCGAGGTCTTGGTTTTGACTGGTATTTTATCCTGCGTCTGACAGTAGGAGTGATCAGTAAGTACAGAGATTCTGTTGGGAACCCTGTAAGGTTTAATAAAAATTATTTAAGAACAAAGGGTATTTCTGGTAATTAAATTTTGAGGTAAAAGAGCTGTTAGACGGGATAAGGGTTCTTTCCGGGTTTCGAGGGAAAATTCGGGAAGGGTCCTTACAAATTTTACGTCTAAATCAATCTACTCGAACCCAGGAATCCAAATATGACCTTAAAACATCAAACACGTACCTGTGTAAGTCGAAAAATCGATCGGAAGATCCAAAACTTCCTATACTCAGTTCGGCTTCCCCCGTGGTCCTCTCCTTCGATGGTTGGTATGGTTGTGATCGTGGAAAGGAGTAGAATACGATTAGTTGATTAAAACTGGAAGCTAAAGCCTTGAATCCAAAGTTGACTTTATGGGTTTTTCGGGTGTTTTTCGCACGGGTTCGATGGTTTTGTGTTTCAGACTGAGAGAGATGAGTGTGAAGAATGAAGATGAAGTTCAGATGTAAATGAAGGTGTAAAATGATTGGGGTTACAATATCTTCTCTCAAATCAAAATTACCAAAATGCCCTTGCACATCTAGACCCATAACCTTCGTACACGAACCCCGTTTCCTGCGTGCCGCCTTCTACGAACTCGTGAGTTCGAGACCTACGCAACGGTACCCGGAACACCACCTAATAAGTTCCGAAACAAAACTTGATTTCCATTCCCTTTACCGACCAAGGGTAAAATCGTCATTTAAAAAAATAATTGCGTAAACCCAATAATTAAAATTCCGGGTTGTTACACATAGTACATCGAAGAGACCTCATCCGACCGAATCCACTATTGCACGTACTTTGAGGTGTTCATTCTCGGAAGTCCCCACGAGCTCCGTCTAGATTCATACGGCTCATCAGACTTTCCATTGTTATATTGCCTCATAAACAAGATAATTAATATTAATAAATCGTAATTTAATCATTATAATCAAAACCTTAACCCTCGGACATTCACGTTATTTAACATTAATCAAAGTAACTTAGGACGTCCGAAACTAATCCTAAACGAACTCCGATGGACTCCAAACCAGTTTTGAAGCTTTTCCAACTTCTCCATTTCCTCACCAAATCTTCCAACCCATATGTTTAAACTAGTCTGCTCAACGAGAGGATAAAAAATATGAGGTCCAAATCAAACGCCGTTACCTATGGTGGCTGGAAATCTCAAAAGGTGCGATGACCTATTTATTCCGCCGTTTGTTGCGCTGTGTACAGTGGATGATACCCTTGAGCGAGGGCATGGTTGTTATCTCGAGGAAGAGACGAAGGAGATGGTGGTCTCAGTTTGGTCTAGGTCGCCGTCGAACGACGACGTCGTTCATGGCTTCCTCGCGAAGACTCGAGAGAAACAGAGAGAGAGTCTGTGCGAGAGGAGAGAGGAAGTGGAGTCTACCCTATTCAGAGAAGAGAGAGAGCATTTTATAATTTAAACTTTTCTAAAATTACCATTACGTCTTGATCGTTCTGGACCCGTAACTTTCCCGTTCAAACTCCGATTTCGACGTTCCACCTGTCTACGTGCTCATGAGTTTGAGCTCTATGTAATGGTGTGAAGAAAACTCCCAAAAACCTCACCAATCAATAAGTGACTTTCGGGCCTTCGTGAATTTCAGGGGAAAAACGGTAATTTCGTAATTCCAGACTTTTATTTACTGCCCAACAACCTTCTTTGGGCCTTCTCTCAAGTCCATCTCCATACCTTAGTCCAAGTTCAAACTTTAATCTAACCCGTAATTCCTAGTTATTTAATTAAATTGAATTTCTACTTTTATTTTCCGGGACGGGTCATATCAAGTGGGCTCAGGTAGTTTTGTTTTTTATCTAAGAGGAATTCATAGATAATAAGAAGAATAGAAAGTTTGGGGCAATAACATTGAGGGAGCCTCATTAAAACCTCATAATGAAAACCCAGCTAATCTGGGAAAAATCCAATGAGGAAAAAGAGTACTCCACCCCTTACAAAAAACAAATTCATTAACTTACGACATTCAATTCAATCAGTACTTCCAGCCAAGGAGGTGCTGGCGCAATCCATGACACTCTATTTTGGGATTGGAGTCCCTCTTAAGCCAAGGCGTGTGGCACTTGGTTAGAAGACCTTGGGGAGAAAAGAACCTACTATAAAGTGACTCCCATCTGCCTCAGCAGCCCCTTAATTTCTAAGATGATCAGCACCGTCCCCGTCCAGGAGGTGTTCGCTCCCTGAATAGCCTCCACTGCTGCTTTGGCGTCCGTCTCCACCATCACATGCTTCCAGCCCAACTGCTTCACTAACAAGAGCCCCTCACAAGTAGCTTCGACCTCAACAGCTGCTGCCGAGAGGCCCGGAGAACCTGGGTGAGCAAGCCCATCCATCACCACACCATTCACGTCTCTGAGCATGCCTCCAAGACCCCTAGCGAGCCTAGACTTGTCCACAACCCCATCATAATTTAATTTTAGACAATTCGGAGGGGGTTTAGACCAGCGAATCTATCGGACTAAAGTAGCTGGCTTGGTAGCCCCATTCGGCCCCCTAGTCGCCCCATAAGCCTCCATTACACTCTCAACTAACGCCTCAACCTTCTTAACTTACTAGCCATGTCGAGGCTTGTTTCTGGTGTTCCAAATCTACCAACATAGATAAAGAAATTTTTCCAAATCAGGTTTAGTGAGTACCTTGACTGCAACATCAAAGAGGTATGTGAACCGGCCTTGTATAGGGAACTTTTCCAATGGAAAATCAGAAACCAGCCATATTTTTTGGCTATGCTTATAGCTCTATAAAGCATGAAACACGTCCTCCACCTTCTTCCCACAGCGAAAACAGACACTAGTAGCCACCACCTTCCTAAGGTACATATTCAAAGAAGAAGGAGAGATCTCCAGACTAGCCCGCCACCCAAAAACCTTCAGCTTGTTTGGCAGATTTAGACCCCAAAGCTTCTTCCAATATGCTTCAGAGTACCCCATCGATGAGCATTCTCTATGGTTACTCGCATATTGGTCCCGTTGGGTCAACACTATATGGTACCTGAATTTGATCGAGTATTTCCCATTTTTGTGAAACAATACCTTCCATCTGCAAACTGAAGCGTGGTGCTTAACGGGATGCTGCAAATCACAGCAACATCTTCAGAGTAGAATACACGGTGAAGAAGCTCAACATTCCAACCCCCACCTAGTTCAATTAGAGACCCCACCCGAGCATCCAACGCCAGGCCCATATTCATTATAGGCCTAAATGTATGAGGCTTTGGAATCCACCGGTCATAGAATACTGAGACTTGCTCACCCGTACAAATTCTGCAAATCAACCCCTTCTTAATCACTTCTCTTCCCCACATAATTGACCTCCAGACACATGATGGTTCAAAGCCCATTTCTGCTGACAAAAAGCATCCATTTGGGAAATATCGAGCTCTCAACATTCTAACTACTAAAGAGTCTGGATATTCCAAAATGTGCCACCCCTGCTTAGCCACCATAGCTTTACTAAAGTCTTCAAAATTCTTAAAACCTAGCCCACCTCTTGACTTTAGATTGCAAAGTTTCTGCCATCATAACCAATGAATACTTCGTTTTCCTACCTTCCCCCACCAATAGCTGGCTATTTGGGACGATAGCCGATGACACAGAGATCTTGGTAATTGAAATACACTCTACAAAGTGTTTGGTCCACAGCCTTAACCAGCACCTGCTTTCCCGCAGCAGAGAGCAGCTTCGCATTCCATGCCTGTAATCTGTTTTGAAGAGCTTCCCCCACTTTTCTAAACATTTGACTCTTATTCCGGGAAGGTAATGTTGGAAAGCCCAAGTAACTCTCAAGGCAATCCCCAATCCGGATACCTAATAAGTGAGATATCAAACCCTTCATGATAGGATTAGTAAAAGGGCTAAAACAAGCAGCGGACTTTTCAAAATTAATGAGTTGATGCCCATTCATACAAGTTCAACAACATCTTCACCTGATAGCATTCAGGGAGTTGTGCATTGCAAAATAGGAGAATATCATATGCAAAAAAGAGGTGAGAAATTGTGGGAGCCCCCGAGGAAACAGAAATACCATGAAGCACTCTTCGATGTTGGGCCTGGGACAATAATGCAGAGAATCCTTCAGCATATATAAGGAACAAAAAGGGAGAAAAAAGGTCACCTTGCCGTAGCCCCCTACTCGGTTCAACATGACCGATAACCTGCCGTCGGATTTGAATTCAATAAGTCATAGTAGACACACAATCCATGATCAAACGAATAAACTTCTCAGAAAACCCCAACATGTCCATCATGCCCTCAAGAAAACTCCACTCAACCGTATCATAGGATTTTGACATATCTAATTTCAGGATCATTTTCTTCACATCACTAGACCCTCGCCTTCGGATAGCATGAATACTTTCAAAAGCAGCAATCGCAATATCTATTATTAACGGCGAAGGAACAAGAGCACTTTGATACTCAGAAATAACCGAAGACATTTCCGACTTCATCCAGTTTACAATTGCCTTAGAAATTATTTTGTAAATCACTCGGCAAAGTGAAATTGGTATGTACTCCGTTACTCTAGTGGCATGGTCCACCTTTGGAATAAGTGAAATCAACTTGTGGTTAATGTCCTGCACACTTACCCCATCATTGAGCACTGAGAGGAAATAAGAGACCACAATCTGTCCCACAATGTCCCAATATTTCTGGTAGAATAGGGCAGGCATCCCATCAACCCCCGGGGCTTTTGTTGGAAACATCTGAAAAAGCGCCGTCTCAACCTCAGCCTTGCTAAAGCCCACATCAAGCACCTCAGTTTGGCTTGGCATGATAGAAGGTTTGACAGCCTACAAAACCTCATCAATAGAGCTAGGATTAGAGCTACAAAAAAGGTGCTGAAAATACTGCTCAAACACCTGACCGGGTCTGCCATTGCTCAGCATTATCAAGGACTCCTTGGATATAGTTCCTGTGACCTCTCTCTTTAGCATATTGATGGAAAAACTTCTTGTTTCAGTCACCCTCACGAAGCCATGAGACTCGGGGTCGCTGCTTCCATAGAATCTCCTATTGGGCTCTCAAAGAATCAAGCTCCAAATCAATACACCTTTGAGTTCATAGCTCCTGGGCGTTGGGAGATGAGCACGTAAAGCTGTAAAGCCACCGTTGAAGTTTCTGAATTTTCCTTGGAATATGCCCAACCAACTCCCTACTCCATTGTTGGAATACAGATTTGCTGCTATCCAACTTAGCTAAAATTGAACTTGGGTCCTCACTCCAAACCCGGCATACACAATCTCTGTTGCCATCCACCTTAGTCCATGCCTCCTCAAAAAAGAAACGTCGGTGACGTCTCTGATGATTGAGGTGCAATATGAAATGAATCTAGATGGGAAGATGATCCGAGGTCCATGAATTCATATGCATTGTTAAACTATCAGGAAACATCTGAAGAAAAGCTTCATTCACCAAAGCCCTATCCAATCTAACCTTCACATTGCCATCTCCACACCACCTATTAGACCATGCGAAAGAGTGGCCTTTATAAGGTAAGGATGTCAACCCACACTCTTCAATCACCGAGCAGAAATCCATAAGTTGACCCACTGGCCTTATTCGTCGCCCCATGTGCTCCAAAAACTTCTCCACTTCATTGAAATTGCCCCCCACCATCCACAGTCTTCCTGTCTCATAATTAAGCCTCCGTAGAGTTCCCAAGAAGAGAAACGCCACCTGACTTCCGGATGACCATAGAACCCCGTAAAACGGAACTCCTTCCTTCTTGCACCCAATCTTTCTTACCAATTAACATTCAAATTGAATCTTCATATATTGAAGATGACACATCCAATCTTATGGATGACAAGGCTAGTAATACTTTGATACCATCGCCTCTCTATGATGGTATGGATCATCTCAAGGACAGACCGTCCTTACAAAGCATAATTTCATCAATCGGGGTCATCGCCCACACCATACCCACTAACCTCGATAACTAACGTACCCTCACTGGTACATGAACTCTGATCACCAGTCATGACAATCGTCATCATATCATATAAATCGGCAAGTCCCTCGATTCTCATATCGTCTCGACCCGTATATCATATCGCATTAGCCGACATCACCTTCGGCTATCATATCATCATGAGTCGGCATGTTACCTCGGTTATCATATCATAATGAGTCGACATGTTACCTCGACTATCATATCATCATGAGCCGACATGTTTCCTCGGCTATCATATCACATAAGCTGGCATGTTACCTCGGCTATCATATCACATAAGCTGGCATGTTACCTTGGTTATCATAACTAATCGGCTGGCATGTCACCTCGGCTACCAAATCATGACTCAATCATCATCTCAGGTATCCCAATGGCACTGTAGTAGCATAAGTCACGTGCACGTGATAGGACTGGGTGTCTTCACTCATACCACGATCATATGAAGGACTAGGTGCAAGCACCATCACCACGAGTCCCCCTAGAAGCCCTGGGACCACATAGACTCATAAGAGCTCAGGGACAGGACTAGCGCTGTTTAACTAGTAGAGAGTGAGCGCAGGTGAACGATCATGTAGAGGACTGGTCTGTGGCCTACAAACAGGTACAGCACCAGTGACCGCCATCAGGGCATACCATAACTCGACACTGACATATGACTCAATAAGACTTGACCTGACACATCATGACTCGCACATGACACATGACACATGTACTATGCCGGAATAACTCCTCGATAATAGTATCTCGATATGGACTCATGTGCTAGGCCAACATGACTCCACGGTGATAGCATCTCAACTCTGTCACATATGTTATGCCGGCATGACTCCTCGGCGATAGCATCTCAATCATATACCCAATCCATCTCAGTCATCAAAAATCTTCGTATTATTCATTTCATGTCTATATTCGCCCTTACTTGGGGTTTGAATATCTTAACTCGTATCTCAGAAATCAAACCTCTAGATGTTCCCTATGGTATTAGTTTATACTCATTCTAGAGTATCTTACCTTTCATGGGATTCACAACCCTTAAAATATCATAAATAATAGATGCCGTGTCCTATTCTGGCTTCCGACATAGTATATATATTTCCTACTATCATCACAATTTATAGGGATCATAACCCTCCAATACACAATCAGTCCATGTCGGGACCTAACGTTAACCCTTGGCATATTCTGTACTTCCTATCATCACCATTACCATCATATGCACTTTACTATAATTTATCCACATTCCATAAGCAAACACACAAGCACCCAACATTTTGCACAGTTCAATTCATAATTACTCAAACCACATCCATCTATCACAAACTCAATCATTTATCATTTCATAAATATAAGTTTAGGGAATGAGGTCCACTCACAATACATCGGGGAGAACTCACCCGACCAGATCCACTGTTGCACGTACTTCGAGGTATTTGGTCCTGGAAACCCCTACGAGCTTAGTCTCGATCCATTCGGCCATTCGAACTCTCCAACATCATAATGCCTCATAAACAGAATAATTAATATTAATAAATATTTATATAAACTATTAGATTTAATTACCTATTCTCGGGAGTTCACTCGCTCCCTAAAACACTTTTTAAGCAACTAAAACTTTCTCAAACAACCCCAAACGATCTCTAATGAACCCGAAACTTACGCCATCGGCTCCGGAACAATGAGTCACATAAAGCAGGAGTCACCGGGAGCTGGGAGTGGGGTCCACGCGCTCTGAGCTTCCTAAGGGGTGCGACTGCACCTCTCAGTCGCCCCTACCTCCAGCTAACCCCCTCGCTGGCACCGGCCGTGATCTGCCATTGTTGGCCGGTTTTGGAGCTTTTCCAAAACCTTCAATATTCAACCAAAAAAAACAAACCATTAGTCTAGATTCATCAACCCCATCCCAGGAATCCAAATGTGAGGACCAAATCAAGAACCATTACCTGTGGTGGCCGGAAATTACCTCGAAAGGCGATGTGACCCATTGCTTCCACTGCTCGCTGCGCCGCGTACCGTGGATAATAACTTTGATGGATGGCACAGTCGTGTTCGTGAGGGGGAGACGAAGAAGAGGGTGGCCTTGGTTTGGTCTGGGTCACCGTTAAACGACGCCGGCGTTCATGCTTCCTTGCGTAGCCTCACGGGAGAAACAGAGAGGGAGAGAGTATGCGAGAGGAGAGAGACACGCATGGACCAACCAAGAGAGGAGAGAGAACGTGCCTATTTATAATTTAAACGTTTTAGAAAATACCGATATGTCCCGATTGTTCTAGACCTGTAACTTCCTTGTTCGAACTCCGATTTCCGCGTGCCACCTGTCTACGTACTCGTAAGCTCAAGACCTACATAATGGTGCAAAGAAAATTTCCAAAATACTTCTCGATCGAAAAGTGACTTTCGGGCCCTCGGGACTTTCAGGGGTAAAATGGTAAATTTTCTAAATCCAACTTTTACTTCACGGTCCAAATAACATTGGGCCTTCACAAGAGGGCCAATACTAATTTAGTTCGACCCAATAATTCACCGAAAAGTTTAGTAATTCATTAATTGGATTTTGTTTTCCGGGATGGGTCGTAACATATAGTGTTCCTGAAAAATTAAAAATTAACATTTATATCTATTGCCCGTCATTGCCATTATCATTGTGTCCAACATCTCTCCATATAGTAGTAGTAATACTAGTTCTTCATTCATTAGCATTCTCTCGTTGTAGGTCTTGAGTTTGATAATCTGGTTCCGTATCATCTTCTTCATTGACATGCAATGATGGAGATTCAATAACTTTTTCACCAGGGAACTCATCAGAACGACATTCTTTGCGAAGAAAGTTGTTCAATCCTACACATGCCGACACCAGTTGTGCTTGTGCTTTATATGGAAATGGAGGTGCAAACTTGAATATTGTGAATCGTGATTTGAATATACCAAATATCCTCTCTATCACATTCTTCAAGGAAGCAAGACGAAGATTAAACAATTCAACTGTTTTTTCAGGTTCACGACCTTCATCAAATTCTTGAAGATGACATCGGACACCTCGATATGGAGCTAAGAATTGTTGCCGATTTGAAAATCCACAATCCACTAAGAAATATTTACCTAATGATATGTGTATATATAGAATTATTTAATTACTCTCAGAATAAGTAAATAGAAAAAATGGGTCAAACATAAATAAATTAAAACATCAGATCACCATAATAGTAAGAACATGCTACACTTGCATTGACCGAGAGTGGCAATGCAAAATGCAGTTCAATGGTTTAAGTTAAAATTCTTTGTGACTTTACATATTAAAAAAGGGGGCATTTGGTACCTTGTGGGACTTTAAGTCAATTCCTTCTTGATAAAGCATGGTTTAGAATTTTTGAATCATATGCTGAACCTTCCCATCCACTAAAGCACATATACAAATTCTAAATCAAATTTGCAAGCTGGTAATACATTTTGTGATATTGTTCCAAGACAATTATGAAAGCTTCTCGCCTCGCGTCCCGATACCATTACGTGTATCGTCCAACAGATCCAATGCAATCCTAAAAAAAATTAAGAGAATAACTATAATAGAAGAATAATATAATAATAAAAATAATATAAAAATAAAGATATCATAATTTACCTTAAAGTAAGGGTAAAATCTTGTATTTTCTCTTATCTTTCATGGCACCCTAGATCCAGGTTTAACCAAAAACTCTAGTGCCATTGTGATCAGTTCCTTCATAATTTTAATGAAATTTTTGCTAGTTGTGAAGTGTCATCGAGCAAATGTGTTACGAGTAAGACAATATCGAGAATTTTCGCCAATAATGAGCAAAAAAGTTCCTGCTCATAAGTGATTAGAAAAAAAAAAAAAGTTCAAACATGAATGAATCAACTCCATTATGAAAAGATATTGTAGAATATAATTTTATATGTTCATGCTAATAAGTGAATTGAAAAAAAAATTCAAACATGAATGAATCAACTCCATTATGAAAATATATTCTAGATGATACTCTTAATTATATGTTCATGCTCTTAAACTAATTAGATCATAGCAAAAATTGTAATGACCAATACATTAAATTAGTTTATTTTCGTAATTTAATTAAGAAAAGACGGTTTTACTCATGAGTTTTAAAGGGGCCTAAGGATATCTTTTTGTTTGGAATTACTTTTTGAAGTTTTTTTATTGCACTGTTGCGTAGGTCTCGAACTCATGAGTTCGTAGATAGGTGGTACGCAAAATCGAAGTTCGTAGATAGGCGGCACGCAAAATCGGAGTTCGTAGACAAGCGGAACGCAAAATCAGAATTCGTATGGAAAAGTCACGGGTCTAGAAAGTCTAGGGGAAATTTGATCATTTTGGAATTAGGGATATTTTAAGTCTTCTTTTTGTCTCTCTCTTTCTAGAATCACCCAAATTTCTTTTCCTCCTCTCGAGTTTCTCTCTTTCTTTTCTGTGTTCAGCTGAAACCGTCCACCACCTGGCCTCCGGTTTCTACCAAACCAGCCATCACCACCACCACCAAACTCTTCCTCTCATTGTCACGAACCCAGCCATACCAACATGCACGGTCGACGGCCACCGTAACACGAGGATTGAGGAAGAGAAGTCCAAGTCAATTTTCTACCTTTTCGGCCATTTTTCAACCTCCACATGTGAGTTTTCCCACTTTTTACTTCGGATTTGAGTTCTTACATTCGAGTAGACACATTTAGGTTAGTGGATCATGGAAAACGGTTGAAAAACAAAGAAGTTAGGAACGCTTGAAATTCGGCCAACAATGGCAGATTCCGACCGGCATGCAGCGGCGCTGGTTGATGACGAGTGGAGGGAGGAAGACAACACCTGGGGGCGCATGGCGCGTGTGGGGTGTGGGGGAGAGTGATGGGTGAGGCATGTGGGATGCTTGGGACCCGTGAGGAGCGTGGGACGTGTGAGGCATGTGGTGTTAAGCCATAAATTCTACACATAGTTGAATTTAAGGTCATCCATAGTTGAAAGTAATCCATTATGTGAGACTTGTGCAGACTTAGAAAGATAGCTCAATTCTAAGAATAATGGGAAAATAATGGCTCAAATTGGAGCTAAGATGAAGGAGATGTCCTCAAATCACTATTGGGTCCTCATTGCTCAAAATCGGGTCCAGACATGTCCAAATGTGTGCCACTGCGCCCTATTTATGGCCAAGGTCAAGTACCGCAAATCAAGTTATCCTGGTCCAAGAACTGTTCGTGAGGACCAGCAGATCAAGTCCATGTCATGCCAAGAACCAAGCCCTAGACATGTCTGAAAGTTGACCGAGGATGTGTACCTGACACGTCCCAGTGACATGCAAATCGAGTCCAAAGTCCACGCCCAAACGTGCCCTCGAGAGCCCAGATCTAGCCAAGGCCTGCCCTTGAGAGCCCAGATCTAGCCAAGACGTGCCTTTGCCATGCCTCGAAGAGTTCCCCAACTCGTGTCCCTTATACATTTCTAGACACCCCAAGCGGCGCCCAAATTAGAGTAGCGACTGCTCCCTAAAACATGTCTCAGGCATGCCACCGCGATGTTGATATATCGACAGGATCAAGACATGTCCCTGACATGGTCCGGTTAGCCCAAACGAAGTCATCTTCTTTCTTTAGCCATTTGATCATGCCATATGGCATTTTCAGGGCCTATGATTCATATTGAAACCAGAAACAAGCCAAGGCGCGACTAAGACATCCCAAGAGCCAGGTCACCGACTTTCAGGGCCTGACCCCAAAGTGCCAGCTTGCATTCACAACGTCCAGCCGTGTGCTTATTGGTTTTCCAAGTTTATAGGGATTTCTTATCCATTCAGAAGTGTAATAGAAGTTCTAGAACATGCTAGACTAGGTTTCTGATTCAAATCCTAGCAGGACAAGGCTTGGGTTTCCTCTATAAAAAGGGAGCCTTGTCCATTGTTTTTGACACGCCACTTTACATTTTTAGACACTTTTTACTTACTGTGGAGAGCTTAGTTCGTGATTAGTGCACTTGCTAGGATATAATTGTTAAGGATTGTGTTGCATTTACTTGTCATACTTTTCTTCCAACAAGTTTTTGGCGCCGTTGCCGGGGACTTGTCCGTCAATGGTGTCCATTGCTTAGATTGTTTTAACTTAGTTTCTTTTTGTTTTAGGTACTTAGGTTTATGTCATCACAAGGTTCTTCCAAAGGCTCTATACACGACTCTTCAACTCCCCTATCAGCCTCATCATCTGTCCAAGGTTCCCTTCATCCAAGTCCACCACCATCCACTCAAAGAATGTTGAGGAACGTGTCCTTACCAATCCACCACCACAACTACTCAAGGAGTATGCCACTCCCCATCCCATGTCAATGTGGACAAATTCCCCATTGTGTTGCCCACCTCCATGGTGGAAAACTTTGAGCTCAAGTCAGGAACAATCCACATGCTCCCTAAGTTCCACGGCCTCTCGGGTGAGGACCTCCATTTGCACATCAGGGAGTTTGTGGAAGTGTGTTCCACTTTAAGAATCAATGGAATGACTGAAGCTGAAATTAGATTGACGCTATTCCATTTCAGCCTTAAGGACAAAGTCAAGGCATTGTTCCAATCACTAGCACCTGCATCCATTACATCATGGAGAAACTTGTCCTCCAAGTTTCTTACCCAATACTACCCTGTGGCCAAGACCAACAAGTTCAAGGCTGTGATTATGGCACCTGATCAGTCATTATTTATGCATCATTTTGATGTCTTTATATGCCTCTCTTACATGTCTTTTGAATGATTTCGTGCCATCAATAGTAGAAAGTGATCAATCTTGTGAGACCTGTGCAGATTTGGAAAGATAGGTAAATTCTGAGAAGAACACGAAAATAATGACACAAATCAGAGTTCAGATGAAGGAGATGTCCTCATTTCAATATCAGGTCTTGAACTAGGTCCTGAGTGCGCCAATGCGCCTATTTTGAGTCCTAGGCCAAGTACCTCAGATCATGCCATCCGGGGCCCAAACCTGTGTCTCATGACTTCAAGTTCATGTCCTAGAAGTGCCAAGGTCATGCTAGGACATGTCGAGTACATGTCCCAAGAACTTCCCATCCGAGCCCAGCCTCTGCGCCTAAACCCAAGTTCCTGTTCCGCCCGCGATGGATCAAAGTTCCTCCTCTGCGCTAAGCCTGACAACCTGTGCGCCTAGCCTGTGTTCCTCAAAAGCACAGTCCCAGACTCTTATGACGAAGACATTCCAAGGGCCAAGTTCTAAGTTCCAGCGTCTGACCGCGGGAAGACCGTGGGCTACCCGCGGCCAGCTTGTGTTCCCACTTGCCAGCTTGCATTCACACTCCCAACCATGTTCTGATTGGTTCTAATAGATTTTAGGGACTGTGTAATTAATTAGAAGTACAATAATTATTCTAGAACACTCTAGGCTAAGGTATTTAATTCCAATCCTTATAGGACAAGGTTTTCCCTTTGTCTATAAAAGGTAGCCTTTGTTCAGTGTTTTGGGCGACCATTTTTTTAGAAAAGAGATATATTTTACACACCATTTTTTGGAGATCTAGACGCCATTTTGGAGATCTTGACACCCCAAGCCGTGTCTCTACTGTGCCAATTCTTCAACAATCTCTTCTGTAACCTTTTTTTTATTGTTGCAATTTAGTTATGAATTCAATTATTTCTATTTCAATTTCCGTTATGAGTGAGTAGTTCTTTTTAGAATTAGGGTTGTTTGAAGCCCTAGCCATGTTAGCCCGTTAAGTAGATTTTCATTCTTGATTTTGATTGCTATGTGATAGAAGAAATATTGAACACAATAATTATGAACTTTATTTCTACTAAGTATAACTTTGCAAGTGCACAATTATGAACTTTATTTATGATTTGAGAATTAAAAGACAAGTAAATAAAAGTGCAGAAAATGACAATGCAAGAATGAAATGTTGTTAACTAAGGCGAATTAAGGCTTACTATCCACTCTAACCAATTATAGCTCTTAACCAGATTATCTTGACCTAATTACTATGCAATTATGAATTAGGTGCCCATGCCTAGGTCCTGGCGTTGGTACACTAAACATATATCATTCTCTCTTACTTAGCATATTTTAGACAGGGCATATGCCTATAACGTCTATTACCTACCAGTTAAGATGGCGCATAAAGTACTAAGAGAATTTAATGACACCACACTAGCCTAGAAGAGTGGGATGCATTCCTAGGTTGTCAAGAATTCCGATTACAAGATTGTTTCTTAACCTCAACCTCTTGAAGCTAATGAATCACAGGATGATATGGCGGTCACTCAAGCAATTCCATCAATAATTTATGCAAACAAGGTAGCTAATCTTATAAACATAAAAGAATGGTAGTTAAAACAGTAATCAGAGTTATTCAGCATGCATAGAAATTAAGAACAAGAATAAAAATCTACTTAACGAGCTAACATGGCTAGGGCTTCAACCAACCCTAATTCTGAAAGGAACAACTCACTCATAACTTAAATTGAAACAAATATAATTGAATTCATAAGTAAATTGCAATAATAAAAATAAGGGTACATAAGAGATTGTTGAAGAACAGGCATAGCAGAGCCACGGTAGAGCCTTCTTCTCCAAGCTCCACGCCTAATAATCTGTGTGTAAAATATTATCTGTAAAAATATGGTCCCCTAAAACATTGAACAAAGGCTCCCTTTTATATACAAAGGGAAAACCTTGTCCTATAAGGATTGGTATTAAAAACCCTAGCCTAGAATGCTCTAGAATAGTTATTGTATTTCTAATTAATTACAAAGTCCTTAAAATTTATTAGAACCTATCAGAACATAGTTGGGAGTGTGAATGCAAGCTGGCCAGTGGGAACACAAGCTGGCCAGTGGGAACACTAGCTGGCCCTTCGTCGTAGGGTCAGGGACTGCACTTTTGAGGCACACCATGAGCATAGTAGAAGCGCATCTTCGTTCAGGCCAGGAGCATAGGTTGTCAGGCTTAGCATAGAGGAGGAGCTTTGATCGACCTCTGAGGGAACAGGAACCCGAGTTTAGGCGCAGAGGTTGGGCTCAGATGGGAAGTTCTTGGGACATGTACTCGACATGTCCTGGCATGACCTTGGCACTTCTAGGACATGAACTTGATGTCATGAGACATAGGTTTGGGACCCGAATGGCATGATCTGAGGTACTTGGTCAAGGACTCAAAATATCCGCACTGGCGCACTTAGGACCCAGTTCAGGTCCTGATATTGAAATGAGGACATCTCCTTCATCTGAACTCCGATTTGAGTCATTCTTTTCACGTTCTTCTCAGAATTTACCTATCTTCCCAAATCTGCACATAACTCACAAGATTGATCATTTTCTACTATTGATGGCACGAAATCATTCAAAAGAGATGTAAGAGTGGCATATAAAGACATCAAAATGATGCATAAATAATGATTGATCAAATACCCTCAAACCTATCTTTTGCTAGTCCCTGAGCAAAACAAACTTTAACAAAATGAAAAGACTCGATCTTAGTTAAGATAGAACATTTAAACCCCGAGGTTCACCTAGTAGGAGGAGTTTTGTCTCCTGAGGGTTATAGCAGCACGAAACCCACAAACGTTTTACTTAGACAAATAAGATGCTAGAGATAGTAGTTTTAACAAGCTAATAAGAATCAAAGTAAGTAGACATGCTTTGCAGAACTAAAAGGAATGTCATAGCCGTGAGTGTCATGTGAAGGTGTACGTGTATAAGTGCCAATATTTCGAGAGATCATGTTTGAGAACAACTTCATCTAAGTGCCCTAGAAAGATTTCGCCTCGACTCTAATCCTTACTAGGCAACTCTCAATTCGCACAAGAATTCTAGAATTGCACTCTTTTCAAGCATATGTGAAGAGTTTATGTTATGAAATTCAAATTTGATCACATATGAGTAACAATGAAGAATAGCACTTTATGGAAATAAAGATCTCATGAAAGGAATTGAACTTTAAGAACTTAGATACGTACCTTAATCACCCACATGATTTTCCATAAGATTAGTTAGGTCTTCCTTTTTAGGTTGTAATGGGGCTAAGCTTAGGGGTTTAGCAAGGAAGGATGGGATTCAAGGAACCTGAGCTGTGCCAAGGCATGAGAAGTCATGACTTGAACTTGGAATTTCTGAACTGAATCCTTTCTTAATGCCCACGGCATTGTGCTTTCTTGATGGCTTATTTTGAGGCTCTTGTGGCTTATTAAAAAAATAATTTGAGGCTCTTGGCTGACTTGGCTAAATTCACTTTCTTTTTCACTTTTTATCTTTTTTTTTTTCTTTTCTTCTCAATGTTTCTTTCTTTCTTCTGATTTCTTTATTTTTTTCTTTTCTTCTTTGAATTGAATTGAACCAAGATCATGCAATGATTTCCTCAAATTTTCGTGCTGCTTGCAACTTGTAAAGCTTTTCTTTACTTTTGAACTTTGAATTGACGCCAATGTCCTTTGAATTGGGCAGCATCTTCTTTCACCTTTCATTCTTGCCATGAATCTCATTTACGGCAACCTTAGCACAAACTGAGGTTATAGGGTATGGCTGTGATGAATGGCTAAGTATTTTGGTTTAGGTTATACTTTGGGTGATGAAAGGAAAGGCTGAGTGTTTGGCTTCAAAGTTGGTATAGGGAGCATGCAATAGGGTAGGATAAAGCCTTTAGAGGTTAAAGCATACATTGCCTACAACACTTCTTATGGCAAACCACACATTAGATCAAGAGTATCTAAATGATGTTAGTTCTTTAAAATTCAATGCACAATGATGTAATGAGATCAACAATTAAGAACAAAAGCGATGAGTGTTTAAGAGTAGAAACAAGGATATCCCTTAGAAAGAATGGCAATTAGGCTCAAAGATCTCACAGGGTAGTTGATCAGTCGTTATTTATGCATCATTTTGAGGTCTTTATATGCCTCTCTTACATGTCTTTTGAATGATTTCGTGCCATCAATAGTAGAAAATGATCAATCTTGTGAGACTTGTGCAGAGTTAGAAATATAGGTAAAATCTGGAAAGAACGCAAAAAGAATGACTCAAATCGGAGTCCAGATGAAGGAGATGTCCTCATTTCAATATCAGGTCCTCAACGGGGTCCTGAGTGCGCCAGTGCGCCAGTGCGCCTATTTTGGGCCACTGGCCAAGTACCTCATATCAGGCCCTCTGGGTCCCGAACTTGTGTTTCATGACATCAGGGTCAGGTCCTAGAAGTGCCAAGGTCGCGCCGAGGCAGGTCGAGGACATGTCCCAAGAACTCCCATCCGAGCCCAGATGTGCACCTAAGCCCGGGGTCCCTGTTCCGCCAGCGGTGGATCAGAGGTTCTCCCTCTGCGCTAAGCCTGACAACATTTGCGCCAAGCTTGAACGACGATGCGCTTCTATTATACTCCTAACGTACTTCAAAAGCGCGGTCCCAGATCCTGATTACGAAGACAGTCAAAAATCCAAGTTTGGCCAGCTTGCGTTCCCACTTGCCAGCTTGCATTCACACTCCCAGCCGTGTTCTGATTGGTTCTAATAGATTTTAAAGACTTTGTAATTAATTAAAATTAAAATAACTTACCCTATTCCTATAGGACAAGGTTATACCAATCCTTATAGAACAAGGTTTTCCCTTGTCTATAAAAAGGAGAATCAGATAGAGGATTAGGCGTTTTTTGTTTCTGGAAAAAACAGAGACCTGAGCCACAGAGTTCTGTTTTGGTTTTCTAGAGAATTAGGGACCATATTTTCTGAGATAATCTTTCACATAGATTATTGGACGTGGAGCTTGGAGAAGAAGGCCCTGCCGTGTCTTCTGCTGCATCTGTTCTTAACAATCTCCTCTGTACCCTTATTTTCATTATTGCAATTTACTTATGAATTCAATTATACTTGGTATTATTTCAGTTATGTGTGAGTAGTCATTAGGATTAGGGCTGCTTGAAGCCCTAGCCATGTTAGCTTATTGATTGGATTTCTGGCTCTTGATTATGATTGCTATGCATGCTGAATAAGTTGGATTACTATGCTTAATGAACTTAATTTATGCCTATAAGATTAGCTACCTTGTTTGCATATAATTATAGATGTAATTGCTTGAGTGACCGTCATATCATCTTGTGATTTGGAGGATCGAAAGTATTCGCACTTGTAATCTTAACTCATGACGACCTAGGATTGCATGCCACTTTGCTAGGCTAATGTGGTGTCATTAAATTCTCTTTAAACTTCATGCATCATCTTAAAAGGTAGGTGATAGACGTTCTAGGCATATGCCCTGTTTAGAACATGCTAAGTAAGAGGGAATAAGATGTGTCTAGTGAACCAACGCCAGGTCCTAGGCACGGGCACCTAATTCAGAAAATGCATAGTAATTAGGTCAAGGAAATTTGGTTAAGAGCTATAATTGGTTAGAGTGGATAGTAAGCCTTAATTCGCCTTAGTTAACAACTTTTCATTCTTGCATTGTTAATTTCTGTACTTTGATTTACTTGTCTTTTAATTTCAGTTATCCCATCATAAACACCCCCCCCCCCCCCCCCCCTGTGTGTGTGTGTGTGTGTTTTTATAAGTTAACAAATCTGAACTAAATTGGTCATAACGTTGATACAAGTCCTCTAGGGATCGACTCTTGCTGTGCTACTATACTATACTTATCGATTTGTGCACTTGCAAGGATTTTATAACTGTTAGAATTGAATTGCATATTTCTTGCTCATTAAATCTACCAACAGTAGTGTCCACTAATTTTCTAAGGTTCACTCAAATTCAGTTATTTCGTTCACTTAATCACTTAAAACATGGCATTGGGATGTGCAGATTATGAACTACTTGACCATGGCATGACTCTTAGTAAGGCTAAGACAGTTAACTTAGCATACACATCCATGTTAACAAGTTATCATACTATTCAAAAGAAAAAAAATTAAGTAACTAACTAAACACAAAAAACTAAGGCTGAAAATTCAAAAGTCCTGGCCGTGTATCACTCCCCAAACCTACTTGTTTCTATATGCAAAAATTTTAAATCCACACCCCAAACCTAAATTGAACATTATCCTCAATGTGATAAGTAGTAAGCATGACAACAGTAGAAAGAATATGCTAATATTGATTTAGCTCCTAATACTGTTGAACTTTTCCCGTGCAGGTTCCACCATAAAAACACCAAGAATATGCTAAAGGCCCTCAACTTGGTCCCCCTCTTCAAGTTCCAAAGGAAAAATCAACGGAAGGGACCAAGGATGAAGTCTAGAATGTACAAGGAACCACCAAAGCTATTCCCCCACGAGCATTGTCCAAGGAAAACATTCAAGAGTGGACAGAAACTGCTCTCAGTCAAATCACTGCTCAATCTCTTTCCCGATAAGTTACGTTCTTGTCGGTGGATTCCTTTATGTGTTTCTAACTTTTTTCTCCTTGATGCAGCGCAGATTCTACAGCAAGAGGCTCATAATCGGCTCCGTGTTGACGCTGAAATCCTGGGCACACCATCAAATGCCTAGCATGCTAGCCCCGTCTTGCCTAGACATTAAATAAAGCACTCCTAGGAGGCAGCCAAGGTCTGGTTTGTATTTCTCTCTTCCTTTGCTGTTTCTACCTGTTATATCTCTCAAACCTTTCTACTGTTGTCCTACTTACTGCTTATCACATTGAGGACAATGTTCAGTTTAGGTTTGGGGGTGTGGATTAAAATTTTTTGCATATAGAAACAAGTAGGTTTGGGGGTGATACACGGCCAGGACTTTTGAATTTTCAGCCTTAGTTTTTTGTGTTTAGTTACTTACTTAATTTTTTTGCTTTTGAATAGTATGATAACTTGTTAATAGGGATGCATATGCTAAGTTAACTGTTTTAGGCTTATTAAGAGTCATGCCATGGTCAAGTACTTCATAATCTGAACTTCACAATGCCATGTTTTAAGTGATTAAGTGAACGAAATAACTGAATTTGAGTGAGCCTTAGAAAATTAGTGCAGACTACCCTATGAGATCTTTGAGCCTAATTTCCATTCTTTCTGAGGGAAAGTTAGTGGAGACTACCCTATGAGATCTTAGAGTCGAGGCGAAATCTTTCTAGGGCACTTAGATGAAGTTGTTCTCAAACATGATCTCTCGAAATATTGGCACTTATACACGTACACCTTCACATGACACTCACGGCTATGTCATTCCTTTTAGTTCTGCAAAGCATGTCTACTTACTTTGATTCTTATTAGCTTGTTAAAAGTACTATCTCTAGCATCTTATTTGTCTAAGTAAAATGTTTGTGGGTATCGTGCTGCTATAACCCTCAGGAGACAAAACTTCTCCTACTAGGTGAACCTAGAGGTTTAAATGTTCTATCTTAACTAAGATCGAGTCTTTTCATTTTGTTAAAGTTTGTTTTGCTCAGGGACTAGCAAAAGATAGGTTTGGGGGTATTTGATCAGTCATTATTTATGCATCATTTTGATGTCTTTATATGCCTCTCTTACATGTCTTTTGAATGATTTCTTGCCATCAATATTAGAAATTGATCCATCTTGTGATACCTGTGCAGATTTGGAAAGATAGGTAAATTATGAGAAGAACACGAAAAGAATGACTCAAATCAGAGTTCAGATGAAGGAGAAGTCCTCATTTCAATATCAGGTCCTAAACTGTGTCATGAGTGCGCCAATGCGCCTATTTTGTGTCCTAGGCCAAGTACGTCAGATCATGCCATCCGGGGCCCAAACCTGTGTCTCATAACGTCAAGTTCATGTCCTAGAAGTGCCAAGGTCATGCCTGGACATGTCGAGTACATGTCCCAAGAACTTCCCATCCGAGCCCAGCCTCTGCGCCTAATGCTTGTTCCTGTTCCGCCAGCGATGGATCAAAGTTCCTCCTCTGCGCTAAGCTTGACAACCTGTGTGCCTTAAAAGCACAGTCCCAGACCCCTATGATGAAGACATTCGAAGGGCCAAGTTCTAAGTTCCAGCATCTGACAGTGGGAAGACCACGGGCTGCCCGCGGCCAGCTTGTGTTCCCACTTGTCAGCTTGCATTCACACTCCCAACCATGTTCTGATTGGTTCAAATAGATTTTAGGGACTTTGTAATTTATTAAAAGTACAATAATATTCTAGAACACTCTAGGCTAAGGTTTTTAATTCCAATCCTTATAGGACAAGGTTTTCCCATTGTCTATAAAAGGGAGCCTTTGTTCAGTGTTTTGGGGGACCATATTTTTAGAAAAGAGATATATATTACACACCATTTTTTGGAGATCTAGACGCCATTTTGGAGATCTCGACACCCCAAGCCATGTCTCTGCTATTTCTATTCTTCAACAATCTCTTCTGTAACCTTATTTTTATTGTTGCAATTTAGTTATGAATTCAATTATTTCTGTTTCAATTTCCATTATGAGTGAGTAGTTCTTTTTAGAATTAGGGTTGTTTGAAGCCCTAGTCATGTTAGCTCGTTAAGTAGATTTTCATTTTTGATTTTGATTGGTCTGCATGCTGAATTACTTTGATTACTTCTTTAACTACCGTTCTTTTATGTTTATGAGATTAGCTACCTTGTTTGCATAAATTATTGATGGAATTGCTTGAGTGACCGTCATATCATCATGTGGTTCATTAGCATCAAGAGGTTGAGGTTAAGAAACAGTCTTGTAGTCGGAATTCATGACAACCTAGTAATGCATATCACTTTTCTAGGCTAGTGTGGTGTCATTAAATTCTCTTAGTACTTCATGCGTCATCTTAACTGGTAGGTGAAAGATGTTCTAGGCATTTACCCTGTTTAGGACATGCTAAGTATGAAAGAAAGGTATATGTTTAGTGTACCAACGACAGGATCTAGGCATGGGCACCTAATTCAGAATTGCATAGTAATTAGGTCAAGATAATCTAGTTAAGAGCTATAATTGGTTAGAGTGGATAGTAAGCCTTTGTTAACAAACAATCAACCTTTCATTCTTGCATTGTTATTTTCTGCCCTTTGATTTAATTGTCTTTAATTTTCAATTCTCAAATCATAAACCCCCATTGGTGTGTGTGTGTGTGTGTTTTTCTATAAGTTAACAAATCTGAACTTAATTGGGTCAATCGTTAAACAAGTCCTCGAGGGATCGACCTTTGCTTGTCATTATACTATCTCCATCGATTTTGTGCACTTGCAAAGTTATACTTAGTAGAAATAAAGTTCATAATTATTGTGTTATGTATTTCTTCTATCAGCACCCCAACAAGTGATCAGTCATTATTTATGCATCATTTGGATGTCTTTATTTGCGTCTCTTACATGTCTTTTGAATGATTTCGTGCCATCAATAGTAGAAAATGATCAATCTTGTTAGACTTGTGCATATCTGGAAAGATAGGTAAATTCTGAGAAGAACGTAAAAAGAATGACTCAAATCGGAGTTCGGATGAAGGAGATGTCCTCATTTCAATATCAAGTCTTGAACTGGGTCTAGAGTGCGCCAGTGAGCCAATACGCCCTATTTTGGGTCCTTCGCCATGTACCTCAGATCATGAAATTTGGGTCCCAAACCTGTGTCTCAGGACATCAAGTTCATGTCCTAGATGTGCAAAGGTCATGCCAGGACATGTCCCAAGAACTTCCTATCCGAGCCCAGCCTCTACGCCTAAACCCTAGGTTCAGTTCCGCCAGCGGTGGAACAAAGTTCCTCCTCTGCGCTAAGCCTGAAAACCTGTGCACCGAGCCTGAACAAAGATGCGCTTCTACTATGCTCATAGTATGCATCAAAAGCGCTGTCTTAGATCTCTATGACGAAGACATTCCAAGGGCCAAGTTCTAAGTTCCAGCGTCTAACTGCGGGAAGACTGCGGGCTGCCCGCGGCTAGCTTGTGTTCCCACTTGCCAGCTTGCATTCACACTCACGACCATGTTCTGATTCGTTCTGATAGGTTTTAGGGACTATGTAATTACTTAGAAGTATAATAAATGTTCTAGAACACTCTAGGCTAGGGTTTCTAATTCCAATCCTTGTAGGACAATGTTTTCCCTTTGTCTATAAAAGGGAGCCTTTGTTCATTATTTTTGGGATCAGATTTTCACACATTATTAGAGGGACCATACTGGAGAACCCTAGCCGCAAACATTCTTTGTAATTCAGTTTTAAATATAAATAGTTTCTAGTTTTCCAAAGTTGAGAGTTTTGTGCGTGGAGCTTGGAGAGGAAGGCCTTGTCGTGTCTCTGCTGTGCACCATTGTTCATCAGCGTTCTTTACTCTAAGCTTTTATTTCATTGGAATTTATTTTTGATTTCAATTATATTTATTTTAATTTCAGTTATGAGTGAGTACTTGTTTTAGGATTAGGGTTGCTTGAAGCCCTAGCCATGTTAGTTCATTGATTAGATTTCTAGCACTTGATTATCGTTGCTATGCATGCTGAATAAATTAGATTACTATTCTTAATGACCTTAATTTATGTCTATAAGATTAGCTACCTTGTTTGCATATAATTATTGATGTAATTTCTTGAGTGACCGCCATATCATCTTGTGATTTGTAGCATCGAGGGTAATTGGGACACTTACCTGTAATCTTAACTCATGATGACCTAGGATTACATGTCACTTTCTTAGGCTAGTGTGGTGTCATTAAATTATCTTTGTACTTCATGCATCATCTTAAACGGTAGGTGATAGACATTCTAGGCATATGCCCTGTTTAGAACATGCTAAGTAAGAGGGAATAAGATGTGTCTAGTGAATCAACGCCAGGACCTAGGCATGGGCACCTAATTCAGAAAATGCATAGTAATTAGGTCAAGGAAATCTGATTAGTAACTATAATTGGTTAGAGTGGATAGTAAGCCTTAATTCGCCTTAGTTAACAAGCAATCACACTTTCATTCTTGCATTGTTATTTTCTGCCCTTTAATTTACTTATCTTTAAATTTCAATTCTCAAATCATAAACCCCCCTTGGCGTGTGTGTGTGTGTTTTTCTCTAAGTTAAAAAATCTGAACTTAATTGGTTTAATCGTTGAACAAGTCTTCGAGGGATTGACGTTTGTTTGTTATTATACTATCTCTATCGATGTTGTGCACTTGCAAAGTTACACTTAGTAGAAATAAAGTTCATAATTATTTTGTTCAGTATTTCGTCTATCAAGTTTTTGGCCCCGTTGCCGGGGACTTGTCCCTCAACGGTGCTGCTCTTTAATTCAGATTTTGTTAACTCAATTTTGTATATTAACTATTTAGGTTTCATTTAGATTGCTTACTAAATTTGTTTGTCATCTTTCTCATGTATATATGAACAACTCATACATGGATGTGGGACCATGGAATTATCCATACATTGAGACGGGAGCTTGGAATGATCCTTACCCAACTTAATTCAATCAGGGATGGTGCAATCAGCCGGAATTTCATTATCAAGAAAACCCATAACCATACAACCCAGGGTGGGGCAATCAGCCGGAATTCCATTACCAAGAACACCCAGAATCATACAACCCAGGATGGTGCAAGTAGCCTAATTTCACATGGAACTCCCCTAAAATAGTTCCTCTCTACGAACCAACTCCTGACCTCCAACCTTCGCTAAAGGAGAGACTGGAAAAGAGCATGAGGGAGTTTGAGTTCATCATGCGCCAAATCGAAGAAAGGGCACGTTCCCCACCAAGTGAGGTCGTGAATGATGATCATGATGATGCTATCATCGAGCCAACACTTCGACAGGTGCTTGCCATGGAGGCCATGAAGTCCACCCAAACTTCACTGTGGACCAGGATACAAAGCATGGAGGTTTGTAATTAGAACCATCACACGGATGATGAGCATAATGAGGACACCATCAAGGTAACACTTCTACAAGTTCTTGCCAAGGATGCCATGAATTCCACCTCCAGATTCTGTTCAGATTGAGCAGTGGGACGCACCCAATTCATACCCTCCAATATACTCTTCCTTTTATAATGCTTATGATTCTGATTCAATGTCTAACTATACCTCTTTTCCTTGCACTCACAGATTGGCATGTGAAATGGACGAAGAATGGGAGGAAGAGAATAGGACGGTTGTTGGTGAAAAGGACATTCAGGCCAAGCCCATGCCGCTTCCCTATGTGCTGCCCAGTAGCACTGCGATGTCCCAAATCTAACCACAAGCTGCACAGACCCTGCCGCAGGCACCTCAGCAGACCCTTACAAATGCCCTGCCGCAGCCCCATCCCAGCATCACAGAACCTGGACACCTCCAGGGCAAGCCTTCAACATGCTAAGCTGCGCCAAAGCACCAAGACATGTCCAGGATAGAACCCCAGCAACCTGACCTAATGTCCGAACCTGAGGCGCAGCCGAGGGCCACAGAAAAGCCCATACCCCCAAAAGCCGTGCCCACTTTGCTGCCTCAACACGATGCGCAACCCAAAGACCAGGACAAGGACCAGGACAAGGAAGTGCCTCCAATTCTGCAGCACGCTGTGCCTTAGCCACTGCCCAAGGGAAAGGGCACGGATTTGGAACACAAGGAGCATCATCACCTCAATTCTGCAGCACTTAGATTTCCTTTCAAAACTGTGAACTTTGATTTGAATTTTGACTTAGCTCCTAATAATGTTGACCTTTCCCTTGCCGGTTCCACAATATAAACAACAGGAAGGTGCTGGCAGCCCACAACTTGGTCCCCCTCTTCAAGTTCAAAAGGAAAACTCAATGGAGAGGACCAAGGATGAAGTCTAAAATGTAAAGGGCACAGCCAAAGCTGTTCCACCATGAGCATTGCCCAAGGAAGACATTCGAGAATGGAGAGAAACTGCTCTCATTCAAATCACTTCTGAATCTTTTTCCCGATAAGTTACGTTCTCTTCGGTGGATTCCTTTGTGTGTTTCTATCCTTTTTCTCCATGATGCAGTGAAGATTCTACAGAAAGAGGCTCATAATCGGTTCCATGTTGACACTGAAATCCTGGGCACACCATCAAATGCCTAGCATGCCAGCCCCGTCTTGCCTAGTCGTTTAATAAAGCGCTCCTAGGAGGCAACCTAGCAATAGTTTGTATTTTTCTCTTCCTTTTCTGTTTCTGACCTTTATATCTCTCAAACCTTTGTACTGTTGTCATGCATATTCCTTATCACATTGAGGACAATGTTCAGTTTACGTTTGGGGGTGTGGATTGAATTTTTGCTTATAGAAACAAGTAGGATTGAGGGTGATACATGGCCAGAACTTTTGACTTCCAGTTTTGTTTTTTTTTTTTTCTGTTGTGTTAAGTAATAGTATGATAACTTGTTAATGGGGATGTATATGCTAAGTTAACTGTCTTAGCCTTACTAAGAGTCATGCCATGGTCAAGTAGTTCATAATCTGCACTTCAGAATGACATGTTTTAAGTGATTAAGTGAACAAAACAATTGAATTTGAGTGAGCTTTAGAAAATTAGTGGAGACTTCCTTGGGTTATCTTTGAGCCTAATTGCCATTCTTTCTAAGGGATATACTTTTTTCTACTCTCAAACACTGATCGCTTTTGTTCTTAATTGCTAATCTCATTACATCATTTTGCATTGAGTTTTAAAGAACTAACATCATTTGGATACTTTTAATTTAATATGTGGTTTGCTGTAAGGACCCTTCCCGAATTTTCCCTCGAAACCCGGAAAGAACCCTTATCCCGTCTGACAGCTCTTTACTTCAAAATTTAAACACCAGAAATACCCTTTGTTCTGGAATTATTTTTTAGTAAACCTTACAGGGTTCCCGACAGAACCTCTGTACTTACTGACCACTCATACCTGTCAGACGCAGGATAGTATACTGGTCAAAACCAAAACCTCAGAATAGTGGTGGTCCAAATAGGAATACCCTATGTCACCAAACGTCAGTAGGTCAGACACTGCTGACATCTCTACTGGAATACCACAAGACAACAGACTAGTCAAATACTTGTGAACCAACCATAATTCGTCCCTCTGGGTCACCGCCCACACCAACCCACAGACCCGGCTGACGAAGTATTTTCATAGGTTGATTAAGCCCATGACCATTGTCGTCTGTTTCATATTAGAGCCGGATATATCCTCGGCTATTATATCGTATCATCAGCCGGTATAACCTTCGGCTATCATAACATATCAGTCGGCATATCTCTCGACTATCCTGTCCCTAGCCACCAGGGTATCCCTTGGGGTGTGCTAGTCATGTATTATATCATATCAGTCGGCATATCTCTCGACTATCATAACATATCAGTCGGCATCTCTCGACTATCATATCATATCAGTCGGCATCTCTCGACTATCATATCCCTAGCCACCAGGGTATCCCTTTGGGTGTGCTAGTCATGTATTATATCATATCAGTCGGCATATCTCTCGACTATCATAACATATCAGTCGGCATCTCTCGACTATCATATCATATCAGTCGGCATCTCTCGACTATCATATCCCTAGCCACCAGGGTATCCCATGGGGTGTGCTAGTCATGTATTATATCATATCAGTCGGCATATCTCTCGACTATCATAACATATCAGTCGGCATCTCTCGACTATCATATCATATCAGTCGGCATCTCTCGACTATCATATCCCTAGCCACCAGGGTATCCCTTGGGGTGTGCTAGTCATGTATTATATCATATCAGTCGGCATATCTCTCGACTATGATAACATATCAGTCGGCATCTCTCGACTATCATATCATATCAGTCGGCATCTCTCGACTATCATATCCCTAGCCACTAGGGTATCCCTTGGGGTGTGCTAGTCATGTATTATATCATATCAGTCGGCATATCTCTCGACTATCATAACATATTAGTCGGCATAGTCGGCATCTCTCGACTATTATAACATATCAATCGGCATAGTCGGCATCTCTCGACTATCATATCATATCCGTCGGCATCTCTCGACTATTATAACATATCAATCGGCATAGTCGGCATCTCTCGACTATCATAACATATCAATCGGCATAGTCGGCATCTCTCGACTATCATATCATATCCGTCGGCATAGTCGGTATCTCTCGACTATCATAACATATCAGTCGGCATAGTCGGCATCTCTCGACTATCATAACATATCAATCGGCATAGTCGGCATCTCTCGACTATCATAACATATCAGTCGGCATAGTCGGCATCTCTCGACTATCATAACATATCAATCGGCATAGTCGGCATCTCTCGACTATCATATCATATCCGTCGGCATAGTCGGCATCTCTCGACTATCATAACATATCCGTCGGCATAGTCGGCATCTCTCGACTATCATAACATATCAATCGGCATAGTCGGCATCTCTCGACTATTATAACATATCATATTAGTCGGTAAGTATCCTCAACCTTCATATCATATCATATCAGTATCATATCAGTATCATATCAGTATCATATCAGTCGGTAAGTATCCTCGACCATCATATTATATCATATAAGTCGGTAAGTATCCTCGACCATCATATCATATCATATAAGTATCATATCAGTCGGTAAGTATCCTCGACCTTTATATCATATCATATCAGTCGGTAAGTATCCTCGACCATCATATCATATCATATTAGTCGGTAAGTATCCTCGACCATCGTATCATATCATATCAGTATCATATCAGTCGGTAAGTATCCTCGACCATCATATCGTATTATATCATTATATTGGAGGTTCACCGGGTTCACCGCTAATAACGGATCCTCGTCCCGAGTCCTGGCCTCCCTCAATTTGACCAAAATCGATAAACTCATACAACAGGGTCAAAACCCAAATCATTGACTCAATAATTTCCTCGTCAAAACGATATCAAATCCGAGTCTAAAACTACGATATTTCTCAAATCACACTTTTAACCGAAATAGTGGGAAACATATATCCAGTAATCATTTCTAAATTCCAGGAAATCACTGCAACAATACATAACAATATGTAAACAAGGATACATTGATGCATGCATTACAGTTTATAAACAATAGTCCACTCATATACATCAACCAACCCTTAATTCATGGACGCTCTAGCCCAAGCAACACATGCACAATAATGTCCCAACTACCTTGACTTCCCGAGCTCAAAACCCGCTAATACGGTCAACTATTACCGCTGGGATTGCCCAAAACCACCTCTAAACGACGTCTGATCAACCTCAAACCTGTACCAACAGACTCGGAACGTCGAAAACTACTTACCACGCGCCGCCGTGACCTCAGTCTCGGCCCCACGCGCCGCCACGTGCCGCCGGAAGGTCGCACACGCGCCCACGCGCGCTCACGCGCCGGTCACGCGCTACTACAGTGTTCACGCGCCTGTACCGGTCCAACCCGGTCCGGCTCAACCTGACCCGGTCTAACTCGACCCGACCGGTTCACTCGACCCGACCGGTCACCAGTGACTCGCCGGAGAAGATGACCGGACTGCCGTCACCGTCGCCGGAGGCTGGCCGGAGAAGATGACCGGACCGCCACCTCCGCCGCCGTCTGGTTCGCCGGAATCCCCCATTTCCGGCCGAAACTTCAAGGTTTTCTAACTTCTTCATTTCTTAACCGTTTTTCACGATCTACACATGGAAATTTATCTACGTTTCACCAGGAATCCAAATATGAGGTCAAAGTTCCGAGATCGTACCTGGTTTGGCCGGAAAACGGTCGAGAAGTTTCGGTTCACCTCCCTCCTCCGTCCGTCGCCTACGGCGGTGCTCCCGCTCCAATAGCTACCCCAAAATGCTCGTGGGGTCCCGGGGATGATCCTCCCGACCTTGGTTTTACTCAACTCGGATCGAAATCCGTCCGATGAAAATCAAGCGTTTGTGTTCACACGGGGGGGATTTTCGGGTAGGAGAAAGAGAGACCATCTTGACCAATCTGCCGAGGAGAGAGAAAATATCTACTATATAGTTCCAACTTCTCCAAAATTACCAAACTACCCCTGAAGCTTCTAGACCCGTAACGAACTCACCGGGTCTCCGTTTTCCGCGTGCCGCCTGTCTACGAACTCGTGAGTTCGAGACCTACGCAACGACCCTAGAAAAATTCCCAAAAGTCTTGCCAGTCAAAAAGTGACTCCCGAACCCGTCCAAAATTGAGGGTAAAATTGTCCAATCCTCAAAATAGTTTAATTTCTGGTCCGGGTCGTTACAATCTACCCTCCTTAAGAAATTTTGTCCCCGAATTCATTCCTAACCATGAAACAATGAGGATATTGTGCCCGCATTAGTTCCGCGATTTCCCACGTGGCCTGCTCCACGTTATAATTCCTCCACAACACTTTAACTAGAGGAAAAGTCTTTCTGCGAAGTACCTTGTCCTTCAAATACAGAATTTGCACCGTCACTTTATTTAACTGCCGGTAGTCGATACACAATATCAGACCACCATCTTTTTTTTTTTTTTTTTTTCTCACAATTAATACCGGCGCACCCCATAGAGAAACACTTGGGCGAATAAATCTCATATTCACCAAGTCCTGCAACTGAGTCTTTAACTCTCGCAATTTTGCCGGTGCCATCTTATACGGTGCCTGTGAGATAGGTTGAATACCTGACAAAAGCTCAATGGTGGACTAAATCTCACGGTGGGGTGGTAATCCTGGAAGATCATCTGGAACACATCAGAGAACTCACTCACCCCTGGAATATCCTCCACTCTCATCGGAGTATCCCGTGAATCAAACACATGAGCCGGATACCCCCCACAACTTTCCCTCTACAATCTCTCAACGGTCAACGTTGATATCACTCCAAGGGTAGTACCCTACGATCTCCCCGAAATGTAAAATTCGGTAATCTTGGACTCCGAAAAAACCACTGTCTTATCATAACAGTCTATGGAGGCATGATGCATGGACAACCAATCCATCCCCTGAATCCCATCAACTCAAAAATATTTAAGGGAATTAAATCTGCCTCCAAACCATGGTCTTCAACCATCACCGGACAACTGCGAATCACTAGGTTCGCCACTAACATATCTCCGGTAGGAGTACTAATACCCATGTCCCAACCAATTGGAGACAATTCTTTATCCGCAAACAGTGCAAAACCCCAAGAAATAAAAGAATGAGTTGCTCCCGGATCTAATAAAACACAAGCATTGCGGTTAAAAATAGATAACGTACCCGTGACCACATCCGGTGCTACTCGAGCTTCCTGTTGCATCATGGTAAAAACTCGAGCTGGTGTACCAGAAGATCGACCACGATCCCCATACCTGCCTCTGGGCCTGTTGGTGCCACTAGCTCTACCAGCCCCACCGAAATAGGTCTGCCTCCCAGCTGCAGTATCAAACATCTGTCCTGTACTCGGGCTAGGATCAGTCGCACCACGACTAAAGGAACTATTGCCCGGACGTCGTTGTGGACAAAATCTCTTGATGTGACCAGTCTCCCCACAGAAATAACAAACGGAATCACTGAAGCCACTAGATCTGCCACCCTGTCTCCTGTTGAACTGCACTGAGGCACCCCTAGGCTGTGCAAAAGATTGTCGTGTCTGACCAGCTCCGCCACTGCCTGTACTAGCTCTCCCAGAAGTTCCAGAACTATGACTGCCTCTTTTGGATGGTCCCTGACTAGAGGTTCCGGCAGTCCAGTGATCTCGACGTCTCCTATACCCACTGTAATGCTGTGGCATTGGGAAACCGAAACTCAACTCTACTCGAGCTGCAACATCAGCCAAAGTCCTCAAGGAAATGTAGTCCATAGACGTAACTGCTGACCGAATATCACTCCACAGTCCACTCTCAAATCTGTGGCACTTGTCTGACTCGGTCGCCACCAACGTCGGTGCAAAGCGACTCAGCGCTATGAATCTCTGTTCATACTGGCCACCGTCATGTCTCCTTGCTGTAATTGCAAGAACTCGGCCTCCTTAACGTTCCGGTGTGAGCGAGGGTAAAACTGCTCCAAGAAGCGTTCCTGGAAAGTCTGCCAAGTAAGCGTATGGACATTCCAGCCTGACACCTCCAATGAGTGCCACCAGTGGTAAGCAGAACCACCTAGTAAAAATGTGGCCAATAGAACTCTCTCCTCTAAAGGACATCTCATAATAAAAAACACCCGCTCCATGCGAGTAATCCACTCCTTAGCCTCATCTGGGCTAGAGTCACCCATGAATATCGTCGCCCCTAGTCTCTGGGCTCTCTCGATATCAGAGACTTCATGAGAAGCCCTATCCTGGAGTACAGAAGCTAAAGTCTGACCCAGCTGTTCCAGTGTCTGCCTCAAATCAGGTTCCACTGCAGGTCCACCATTCCCTGACCGTTGACGGAATTCACGTCTTGGAGGCATTATACGCGGTGTAGAAGCTGTAAATCATTAATACCAAAATTTCACATGTACACTAAATGTACGGTCTACAGGAATTTAACCTAGTGCTCTGATACCACTTGTAAGGACCTTTCCCGAATTTTCCCTCGAAACCCGGAAAGAACCCTTATCCCGTCTGACAGCTCTTTACTTCAAAATTTAAACACCATAAATACCCTTTGTTCTGGAATAATTTTTTAGTAAACCTTACAGGGTTCCCGACATAACCTCTGTACTTACTGACCACTCATACCTGTCAGACGCAGGATAGTATACTGGTCAAAACCAAAACCTCAGAATAGTGGTGGTCCAAATAGGAATACCCTATGTCACCAAACGTCAGTAGGTCAGACACTGCTGACATCTCTACTGGAATACCAAAAGACAACAGACTAGTCAAATACTTGTGAACCAACCATAATTCGTCCCTCTGGGTCACCGCCCACACCAACCCACAGACCCGGCTGACGAAGTATTTTCATAGGTTGATTAAGCCCATGACCATTGTCGTCTGTTTCATATTAGAGCCGGATATATCCTCGGCTATCATATCGTATCATCAGCCAGTATAACCTTCGGCTATCATAACATATCAGTCGGCATATCTCTCGACTATCCTGACCCTAGCCACCAGGGTATCCCTTGGGGTGTGCTAGTCATGTATTATATCATATCAGTCGGCATATCTCTCGACTATCATAACATATCAGTCGGCATCTCTCGACTATCATATCATATCAGTCGGCATCTCTCGACTATCATATCCCTAGCCACCAGGGTATCCCTTGGGGTGTGCTAGTCATGTATTATATCATATCAGTCGGCATATCTCTCGACTATCATAACATATTAGTCAGCATCTCTCGACTATCTTATCATATCAGTCGGCATCTCTCGACTATCATATCCCTAGCCACCAGGGTATCCCTTGGGGTGTGCTAGTCATATATTATATCATATCAGTCGGCATATCTCTCGACTATCATAACATATCAGTCGGCATCTCTCGACTATCATATCATATCAGTCGGCATCTCTCGACTATCATATCCCTAGCCACCAGGGTATCCCTTGGGGTGTGCTAGTCATGTATTATATCATATCAGTCGGCATATCTCTCGACTATCATAACATATCAGTCGGCATCTCTCGACTATCATATCATATCAGTCGGCATCTCTCGACTATCATATCCCTAGCCACCAGGGTATCCCTTGGGGTGTGCTAGTCATGTATTATATCATATCAGTCGGCATATCTCTCGACTATCATAACATATCAGTCGGCATAGTCGGCATCTCTCGACTATTATAACATATCAATCGGCATAGTCGGCATCTCTCGACTATCATATCATATCCGTCGGCATCTCTCGACTATTATAACATATCAATCGGCATAGTCGGCATCTCTCGACTATCATAACATATCAATCGGCATAGTCGGCATCTCTCGACTATCATATCATATCCGTCGGCATAGTCGGCATCTCTCGACTATCATAACATATCAGTCGGCATAGTCGGCATCTCTCGACTATCATAACATATCCGTCGGCATAGTCGACATCTCTCGACTATCATAACATATCAGTCGGCATAGTCGGCATCTCTCGACTATCATAACATATCAATCGGCATAGTCGGCATCTCTCGACTATCATAACATATCAGTCGGCTTCTCTCGATTATCATAACATATCAATCGGCATAGTCGGCATCTCTCGACTATCATATCATATCCGTCGGCATAGTCGGCATCTCTCGACTATCATAACATATCCGTCGGCATAGTCGACATCTCTCGACTATCATAACATATCAGTCGGCATAGTCGGCATCTCTCAACTATCATAACATATCAATCGGCATAGTCGGCATCTCTCGACTATCATAACATATCAGTCGGCATAGTCGGCATCTCTCAACTATCATAACATATCAATCGGCATAGTCGGCATCTCTCGACTATCATATCATATCCGTCGGCATAGTCGGCATCTCTCAACTATCATAACATATCCGTCGGCATAGTCGGCATCTCTCGACTATCATAACATATCAATCGGCATAGTCGGCATCTCTCGACTATTATAACATATCATATTAGTCGGTAAGTATCCTCAACCATCATATCATATCATATCAGTATCATATCAGTATCATATCAGTCGGTAAGTATCCTCGACCATCATATTATATCATATCAGTCGGTAAGTATCCTCGACCATCATATCATATCATATCAGTATCATATCAGTATCATATCAGTCGGTAAGTATCCTCAACCTTTATATCATATCATATCAGTCGGTAAGTATCCTCGACCATCATATCGTATCATATTATTCGGTAAGTATCCTCAACCATCGTATCATATCATATCAGTATCGTATCATATCATATCAGTATCATATCAGTCGGTAAGTATCCTCGACCATCATATCGTATTATATCATTATATTGGAGGTTCACCGGGTTCACCGCTAATAACGGATCCTCGTCCCGAGTCCTGGCCTCCCTCAATATGACCAAAATCGATAAACTCATACAACAGGGTCAAAACCCAAATCATTGACTCAATAATTTCCTCGTCAAAACGATATCAAATCCGAGTCTAAAACTACGATATTTCTCAAATCACACTTTTAACCGAAATAGTGGGAAACATATATCCAGTAATCATTTTAAATTCCAGGAAATCACTGCAACAATACATAACAATATGTAAACAAGGATACATTGATGCATGCATTACAGTTTATAAACAACAGTCCACTCATATACATCAACCAACCCTTAATTCAGGGACGCTCTAGCCCAAGCAACACATGCACAATAATGTCCCAACTACCTGACTTCCCGAGCTCAAAACCCGCTAATACGGTCAACTATTACCACTGGGATTGCCCAAAACCACCTCTAAACGACGTCTGATCAACCTCAAACCTGTACCAACAGACTCGGAACGTCGAAAACTACTTACCACGCGCCGCCGTGACCTCAGTCTCGGCCCCACGTGCCGCCACGTGCCGCCACGTGCCGCCGGAAGGTCGCACACGCGCCCACGCGCGCTCACGCGCGCTCACGCGCCGGTCACGCGCTACTACAGTGTTCACGCGCCTGGACCGGTCCAACCCGGTCCGGCTCAACCTGACCCGGTCTAACTCGACCCGACCGATTTACTCAACCCGACCGGTTCACTCGACCCGACCGGTCACCGGTGACTCGCCGGAGAAGATGACCGGACTGCCGTCACCGTCGCCGGAGGCTGGCCGGAGAAGATGACCGGACCGCCACTTCCGCGGCCGTCTGGTTCGCCGGAATCCACCATTTCCGGCCGAAACTTCAAGGTTTTCTAACTTCTTCATTTCTTAACCGTTTTTCACGATCTACACACTGAAATTTATCTACGTTTCACCAGGAATCCAAATATGACGTCAAAGTTCCGAGATCGTACCTGGTTTGGCCGGAAAACGGTCGAGAAGTTTCGGTTCACCTCCCTCCTCCGTCCGTCGCCTACGGCGGTGCTCCCGCTCCAATAGCTACCCCAAAATGCTCGTGTGGTCCCGGGGATGATCCTCCCGACCTTGGTTTTACTCAACTCGGATCGAAATCCGTCCGATGAAAATCAAGCGTTTGTGTTCACACGGGGGGGATTTTCGGGTAGGAGAGAGAGAGACCATCTTGACCAATCTGCCGAGGAGAGAGAAAATATCTACTATACAGTTCCAACTTCTCCAAAATTACCAAACTACCCCTGAAGCTTCTAGACCCGTAACGAACTCACCGGGTCTCCGTTTTCCGCGTGCCGCCTGTCTACGAACTCGTGAGTTCGAGACCTACGCAACGACCCTAGAAAAATTCCCAAAAGTCTTGCCAGTCAAAAAGTGACTCCCGAACCCGTCCAAAACTGAGGGTAAAATTGTCCAATCCTCAAAATAGTTTAATTTCTGGTCCGGGTCGTTACATTTGCCATAAGAAGTGATGTAGGCTATGTGTGCTTTAACCTCTAAAGCCCTTATCCTACCCAATTGCATGCTCCCTAAGCCAACTTTGAAGCCAAACACTCAACATTTTCTTTCATCACCCAAAGTACAACCTAACCGAAAATAATTAGCCATTCATCACAACCATGCCCTATAACCTCAATTTGTGCTCAGTTTGCCCTAAATGAGATTCATGGTGAGAATGAGAAGTGAAAGAAGATGCTGCCCAATTCCAAGGACATTGGCGTTTTGAAAAGTTCAAAAGTTTAAAGAAAAGTTTACAGATGACAAGCTGCAAGAAAGTTTGAGGAAATCATTGCATGATCTTGGTTCAATTCAATTCAAAGAAAAAAGAAGAGAAAAATAAAGAAAACAAAAGAAAGAACAGAAAAAAAACGTTCATATCAAAAGAAAAAATATTGAAAATGAAAAAGAAGTGAAAAACAAAGTGAATTGAGCCAAGTGAGCCAAGAGCCTCAAAATAAGCAATCAAGAAAGCATAATGCTGTGGGCCTTAAGCAAGGATTCAGTGCAGAAATTCCAAGTTCGATTCATGAGTTCTCATGCCTTGGCACATCTCAGGTTCTATTGAATCCCATCCTTCCTTTCTGAACCCTGTAGCTTAGCCCCATTACAACCTAAAAAGGAAGACCTAACATATCTTATAGACAATCATGCTGAGGATTATGGTACGTATTTATGTTCTTAAAGTTCAATTTTTTTCATGAGATCCTTATTTCCATAAAGTGCTATTCTTCATTAATACTCAAATGTGATTAAATTTGAATTTCATAACGTAAACTCATCACATATGCTTGAAAAGAGTGACAGCCTAGGATTCTTGTGTGAATTGAGAGTTGCCTAGTGAGGATTAGAGTCGAGCCGAAATCTTTCTTGGGCACTTAGATGAAGTTGTTTTCAAACATGATCACTTGAAAATATTGGCACTTAAACATCTGCACCTTAACATGAAACTCACGGCTATGGCATTCCTTTTAGTTCTGTAAAGCATGTTTACTTACTTTGATTCTTATTAGCTTGTTAAAAGTACTATCTCTAGCATCTTATTTGTCTAAGTAGAACGTTTGTGGGTATTGATAGAAGAAATACTGAACACAATAATTATGAACTTTATTTCTACTAAGTATAACTTTGCAAGCACACAAAATTGATGGAGATAGTATAATGACAAGCAAAGCTCGATCCCTCGAGGACTTGTTCAACGATTAACCCAATTAAGTTTAGATTTGTTAACTTATAGAAAAACACACACACACACCCCTTTAAAGGTTGATTGTTTGTTAACTAAGGCGAATTAAGGCATACTATCCACTCTAACCAATTATAGATCTTAACCGGATTATCTTGACCTAATTATTATGCAATTCTGAATTAGGTGCCCATGCCTAGGTCCTTGCGTTGGTACACTAAACATATATTATTCTCTCTTACTTTGCATGTCCTAAACAGGGCATATGCCTAGAACGTCTATCACCTACCAGTTAAGATGACGCATAAAGTACTAAGAGAATTTAATGACACCACACTAGCCTAGAAAAGTGAGATGCATTCCTAGGTTATCATGAATTCCGATTACAAGATTGTTTCTTAAATTCAACCTCTTGATGCAATTGAATAACATGATGATATGATGGTCATGATCAGTCGTTATTTATGCATTATTTTGATGTCTTTATATGCCTCTCTTACATGTCTTTTTAATGATTTCGTGCCATCAATAGTAGAAAATGATCAATCTTGTGAGACTTGTGCAGAGTTAGAAAGATAGGTAAAATCTGGAAAGAACGCAAAAAGAATGACTCAAATCGGAGTCCAGATGAAGGAGATGTCCTCATTTCAATATCAGGTCCTGAACGGAGTCCTGAGTGCGCCAGTGCTCCAGTGCGCCTATTTTGGGTCACTGGCCAAGTACCTCATATCAGGCCCTCCGGGTCTCAAACCTTTGTTTCATGACATCAAGGTCAGGTCCAAGAAGTGCCAAGGTCGCGCCAAGGCAGGTCGAGGACATGTCCCAAGAACTCCCATCCGAGCCCAGATGTGCGCCTAAGCCCGGGGTCGATCAGAGGTTCTCCCTGTGCGCTAAACCTGACAACATTTACGCCAAGCCTGAACGAAGATGCGCTTCTACTATACTCATGATGTGCTTCAAAAGCGCAGTCTTAGAATAAGGTTTTACCAATCCTTATAGAACAAGGTTTTCCCTTTGTCTATAAAAGGGAGCCTTTGTTCAGTGTTTTAGGAAGCATATAATTATCTAGAGGCGTTTTTGGGAGATACAGAGACACCTTAACCGCATATAGTATTTTGGTTTTTTAGAGTTTTACGTTAAAGCTTGGTTCTTCCCGAAGTCGAGTGTGTTGGACGTGGAGCTTGGAGAAGAAGGATATGCCGTGTCTTCTGCTGCACCTGTTCTTCAAAATATCTTCTGTACCCTTATTTTCATTATTGCAATTTACTTATGAATTCAATTATATTTGCTTCAATTTCAGTTATGTGTGAGTAGTCGTTAGGATTAGGGCTGCTTGAAGCCCTAGCCATGTTAGCTTGTTGATTGGATTTCTGGCTCTTGATTATGATTGCTATGCATGCTGAATAAGTTGGATTACTTTGCTTAATGACCTTAATTTATGCCTATAAGATTAGCTACCTTGTTTGCATATAATTATAGATGTAATTGCTTGAGTAACCGTCATATCATCTTGTGATTTGGAGCATCGAAAGTATTCTTACTTGTAATCTTAACTCATAACGACCTAGGATTGCTTGTCACTTTTCTAGGCTAATGTGGTGTCATTAAATTCTCTTTGAACTTCATGCATCATCTTAAAAGGTAGGTGATAGACGTTCTAGGCATATGCCCTGTTTAGAACATGCTAAGTAAGAGGGAATAAGATGTGTCTAGTGAACCAACGCCAGGTCCTAGGCACGGGCACCTAATTCAGAAAATGCATAGTAATTAGGTCAAGGAAATCTGATTAGTAACTATAATTGGCTAGAGTGGATAGTAAGCCTTAATTCGCCTTAGTTAATAATCAATCAACCATTAATTCTTGCATTGTTATTTTCTGCATTGTATTTTACTTGTCTTTAATCTTCAGTTCTCACATCATAAACCCCCCCTGCGTGTGTGTGTTTGTGTGTGTTTTCACTAAGTTAATAAATCTGAGCTAAAGTGGTCATAATGTTGATACAAGTCCTCGAGGGATCGACTCTTGCTGTGCTACTATACTATTCTTATCGATTTGTGCACTTGCAAGGATTTTATAACTATTCGAATTGAATTGCATATTTCTTGAGCTTTAATTCCACCAACAAGTTTTTGGCGCCGTTGCCGGGGACTTGTCCCTCAACGGTGCCCATTCAAGTTTAGATTTGTAACTTAGTTTTTCTTTTTGTTAGGTATACATGTATGTCATTCCAAGGTTCAGTGCAGGGGTCAACAAGTGGACCATCATCGCAAGCATCTTCAGTCCACGGCTCCCTGCCACCAAGCCCAAGGAGGATGGCGGACCACAGAGAAGAGCATGGACTGGAACGTGGCCTAGTACCGCAAGCCCCACGGCGCCTTAAGGATTTTGCCATGCCCTATGTCTCGGAGGATCAATTTCCAATTGTTTTTCCCGAGTCAACAGTGGCAAACTTCGAATTGAAGTCGGGGACAATTCACATGCTGCCCACATTCCACGGCCTTGCTGGGGAGGACCCGCACTTTCATATCAAGGAATTTGTTGAGGTTTGTTCAACACTGCGCATCAATGGTATGACAGAATCTGAAATCCGCCTACGGCTCTTTCACTTCAGTCTCAAAGATCGTGCCAAGACATGGTTTCATTCACTGGCGCCGGCTTCCATTCACTCTTGGAGGGACTTGACGTCCAAATTCTTAACACAGTACTTTCCCGTGGAAAAGACAAATGAGTTAAAGTCCAAGATCATGAACCCACGGCAAGACATGGAGGAGTCTTTCTACGAGTTTTGGGAGCGGTTCAATCAGATGCTACGGGTGTGCCCCCACCACCATATTGATGCCCATCATCTTATGCTATACATCTATGGAGGCTTGAAGACTAGCGATCGGACAATGGTGGACTCTCAATCCCAAGAATTTCTAGAAGGCACAGCTGAGGAAGCAACGACCGCCTTTGAGAACATTGCTCAAAGGGAAAAACAGTTCATCTACAGGGGTCCCTCCTCTAGAGCTACGGGTGATGCATCCGCCAAATACAAAGATGACACCATTGCTCAGCTCACGGCAATGGTGAAACAGTTGTGTAGCGAGAAACCAAAGGAGTTCACATCTGCGAGGTATGTTCAATTTAGGGCCACACATCCGAGGACTGCCCGGTTGTGGAAGAGGCCAACTTTGCTGGAGGGTTGACTGAGCAGCAAGCCGTAGGCCCTCAGGGGAACTATCACGGTCCTTCCTCAAATCAGAATGGCGGAATCGCTTGAGGACTCCCTCCATATCCTGACTCAACAACATGCTCAATCCATAAAATTCATGCACGATAGCCAGAGTCAGACGGGAGACATGAAAAATGCAATTGCAAACTTGGATCGTCAAATGGGACAGGTGGCGAACCAACTAAATCCGCGAGAGCAGGGCAAGCTACCGAGTCAAGTCCTGGTAAATCCGAAAGGATTTCACAATCCTACGGCTAATGCCATCACGCTGGAGAGGGAAACACCACTTCAAGACCCCAAATATGCCACTCTCAGAGGACCTGAAACCGAACCTCAACCTACTCTGCCAAGGATCGCCGACCAGGGCGCGCCACAAATCATGCCACAGCCAACACCTCTGGAGCAGAACCAGCCCAACAAGTCACCAACTGCCCTACCGCAAGGAGGACCTGACACTGCGCCTACTTTTCCACGGCTGGCATACAACCTGCTCCTAAGCCCAAGTCGCAGCACTCGAATACTTCTAACTCTAAACCTCATAATTCCAATTCTAAAAACGTCACTTTTGAGTTAGCTAATAATGTTGATTATCCATTTCCTCGCAGGTTCCAAAACTGGAATAAGCAAAGGGGGGACTTTGAGGAAGAGATCATCAGCATGTTGCAGAAGCTTCAGATCACACTGCCTTTCCATAAAATTGTCAAGCACATGCCTATCTTTGCGAAGCTGATCAAGGACTTAGTTGAAGAAAAGCGTGGTTTTAGCTCCATGGACACCATTGACATCCCTAAGGCCTTCTCGGATGCCCTTTTGCGCATGCCCCTTAAGGCCAACGATCCTGGGCCTCCATCCCTTCCTTGTGTCATTCAGTCAAAAAGATTCGAACATTGCATTTGCGACACAGGAGCATAAGTGAACATCATGCCATTCCACATTTACAGGTCACTCAACCTAGGCGCACTCAAACCCACGCACCTATGTGTCAAATTGGCTAACGCTTCTGTAACCAACCTAATGGGGGTTCTTGAGGAGGTACTGGTACAAATCGGAGATACATGCATCCCTGCAGACTTCTACGTACTAAGAATGGACAGAATTGACAAAAGTGAGGAACCACCCCTCATCTTCGGAAGGCCCTTACTAGCCACAGCCGAGTGCCTCATCGACGTCAGAAAGGGCCAAGTCTCCATCAAGGTCCTAGACCAGCTTAGGACATTCTCCATCCATGACACCATCCAGTATCTTGCCGAGCCTATTGCAGATTTTCCGTTAAACACAATGGACTTACTGCTACGGGAGACAATTGCTCAATCTTGCATGATGGATGACCTTGAGAAGGTCGTTACTAGTAACCCACACACTGTGGATTCACTTGCAGATAGCGTGATCAAAGAGGTACAAGCCCTTGACATCTTGGCAGCCCTCCCATTCCACAGGCCTCCCTTCGAAGCATTACCACTCACAAGTCAGAAAACCCTGCCGTCCATCATAAAGGCTCCTAAACTCGAGTTGAAGCCCTTGCCCGAGCACTTAAAGTATGTATATTTGGGCGACAATCAAACCCTTCCAATCACCATTGCGTCTACCCTAAGTACGAAGAGGAAGAGGCATTGGTTCACGTCCTTAAGGTCAATCAAACGGAAATTGGATGGACAATAGCTGACATCAAAGGCATAAGTCCCACAAAATGCATGCATCGGATACTGCTGGAGGAAGACTCCAAACCATCACGGGAGGCGCAGAGGCGATTGCATCCACCTATGAAGGAGGTCGTGAAGAAAGAAGTCCTAAAGCTTCTGGATGTTGGATTCATCTATCCAATTAGTGATTCCAAGTGGGTGAGCCCAGTCCAGGTCGTGCCAAAGAAAAGTGGGATCACAGTGGTTTGGACATTCATTCGAACTGTGCTTAGTTAACCTAACCCGAGTACTGGAACGGTGCAGAGAAACAACTTAGTGCTGAACTGGGAAAAGTGCCATTTCATGGTACAACAAGGAATTGTCTTGGGTCATGTGATCTCTAGCCGAGGCGTAGAAGTGGACAAAGCAAAGTTAGACATAGTAGAGAGGCTGCCGTACCCCACTACAGTCAAAGAGGTTCGATCGTTCTTAGGGCATGCTGGCTTTTACCGCAGATTCCTCAAAGATTTCTCGAAAATCACAAGACCTTTGTGTGATCTTCTAGCCAAGGACGACACATTTGAGTTCACTAAGGGATTCCGTGAGGCATTCAACACACTCAAGGCAAAGCTCATGGCATCACCCATCATCATGCCACCGAATTGGGACTTACCATTCGAACTAATGTGTGATGCCTCGGACTTCGCCATAGGAGCTGTTTTGGGACAGCGTGTCGACAAGCTCCCTCATGTCATTTACTATGCAAGTCGAACCCTGAATGATGCCCAGCTGAACCAAGGTTGCTACGTTGGATGCTACTGCTCTAGGAATTCGACCTTGAAATCAGAGACAAGAAGGGCAGCGAAAACGAGGTCCCTGACCAGATGAGCCGATTGCTTCACAGTTCCAATGAAGAGGCCGATCAGTTGCCCCTCCTCGACACCTTTCCTAACGAACAGCTCTTCGCAATCCATGCTATTGATCCATGGTACGCCGATCTCATTAATTACCTTGTCACTAAGCAAATTCCTTCATCTTTAAACAGGTACCAGGAGAAAAAGCTGGCTAAACAAGCTATGTACTTCATATGGGATGAGTCGTACCTATGGAAGCATTATCCAGACCAAATCATTCGGCGCTGCATCCCCGAAGATGAGATGGAATCCGTCTTGACATTTTGCCATAGCTTGGCATGTGGGGGCCATTTTGGAGCTAAGAAGACAGCCCTCAAGGTACTACAAAGTGGACTCTACTGGCCCACACTTTTCAAGGATGCACACGAATTTGTACTCACCTGTGACCGCTGCCAACGCCTAGGTAACATCGGCCCTCGAAATCAAATGCCATTACACCCTATTCTTGTGGTTGAAATCTTCGACGTATGGGGCATTGATTTTATGGGGCCTTTTCCGAATTCCTTTGGCAATCTTTATATTGTGCTTGCAGTTGATTATGTCTCCAAATGGGTGGAAGCAATTCCCACCAAAACTAACGACGCCAAAGTAGTGGTGCGTTTTTTGAAGAGTCACATCTTAGCCAGATTCGGCGCACCTAGGGCAATCATCAGTGATGGGGGGGTACACTTCTGCAATCATTCGTTTGCAGCCCTAATGAAGAAGTATGGCGTCACCCACAAGGTCTCAACACCGTATCACCCTCAAACGAGTGGCCAAGCGGAAGTGTCCAATCGGGAAGTAAAGGCCATATTGGAAAAAACAGTAAATCCTAACTGCAAAGATTGGTCCAACAAATTGAATGATGCGCTGTGGGCCTATCGGACCGCATACAAGACCCCGATTGGCATGTCACCCTTCCGGCTTGTTTTTGGAAAAGGCTGCCACCTACCAGTGGAATTGGAGCATAAAGCATTCTGGGCTATTAAGTAGATGAACATGAACATCGATGATGCTGGAATACATAGGAAGCTTCATCTAAGTGAACTAGAGGAGTTGCGAAACGAGGCCTTCGACAGTGCTCGTATCTACAAGGAAAAGACCAAAGCTTTCCACGACAAGCTCATTCAGCCTAAGGACTTTCACATCGGACAGGAAGTCCTCCTCTTTGACTCCTAGCTCAGACTAATGCCAGGTAAGTTGCGTTCAAGATGGACTGGACCATTTATTATTACTAACGTTTTTCCTCATGGTGCAGTTGAAATCCAGCACCCGGAATGGCAGGATCCGTTCAAGCTAAATGGCCATCGCCTCAAACGCTACTTCAAGGACCTCTCTAATCCAAGCGCAGTCAACCCTGCAACTCCGCATGCGCCCAGCTCCTAGCATGCCAACACCATCTTGCCCAGACATTAAATATAGCTCTCCTAGGAGGCAGCCTGGCCCTGGTTTGTATTTCTCACTTCCTTTGTTGTATCTGCCCGTTATATCTCTCAAACCTTTATACTGTTGTCATGCTTACTGCTTGGGGGTTATACACGGCCAGGAAATTTAATTTTTTGCTTGTGATTAGTATGATAACTTGTTAATAGGAATGTATATGCTAAGTTAACTATCTTTGCTTTACTAAGAGTCATGCCATTGTCAAGTAGTTCATAATTTCCACTTCACAATGCCATGTTTTAAGTGATTGAGTGAACTTCAGAAAATTAGTGGAGACTTCCCTGTGAGATCTTTGAGCTTAATGGCCATTCTTTCTGAGGGATATACTTGTTTCTACTCTTAAACACTCATCGCTTTTGTTCTTAATTGTTGATCTTATTACATCATTTTGCATTGAATTTTAAAGAACTAACATCATTTAGATACTCTTGATTTAATGTGTGGTTTTCCATAAGAAGGGATGTAGGCTATGTATGCTTTAACCTCGAAAGGCTTTATCCTACCCTATTGCATGCTCCCTAAGCCAATTTTGAAGCAAAATACTCAACCTTTTCTTTCATCACCCAAAGTATAACCTAACCCAAAATACTTAGCCATTTATCACAACCATACCCTATAACCTCAGTTTGTGCTAAGGTTGCCGTAAATGAGATTCATGGTGAGAATGAGAGGTGAAAGAAGATGCTGCCCAATTCAAAGGACATTGGCATCAATTCAAAGTTCAAAGGTAAAGAAAAGCTTTACAAGTTGCAAGCTGCACGAAAATTTGAGAAATCATTGCATGATCGTGGTTCAATTCAATTCAAAGAAGAAAAGATAAAAATAAGGAAACCAAAAGAAAGAAAGAAACATTGAGAAAAAGAAGGAAAAAAATAAGTGAAAAACAAAGTGAATTTAGCCAAGTGAGCCAAGAGCCTCAAAATAAGCCACAAGAGCCTCAAAATAAGTCATCAAGAAAGCACAATGACGTGCGCCTTAAGAAAGGAGTCAGTTCAGAAATTCCAAGTTCAAGTCATGACTTCTCATGCCTTGGCACAGCTCAGGTTCTTTGAATCCCATCCTTCCTTGCTAAACCCCTAAGCTTAGCCCCGTTACAACCTTAAAAGGAAGACCTAACTGATCTTATGGACAATCATGCGAACGATTAAGGTACGTATCTATGTTTTTAAAGTTCAATTCCTTTCATGAGATCTTTATTTCCATAAAGTGCTATTCTTCATTGTTACTCATATGTGATTAAATTTGAATTTCATAACATAAACTCATCACATATGCTTGAAAAGAGTGTAAGCCTAGGATTCTTGTGCAAATTGAGAGTTGCCTAGTGAGGATTAGAGTCGAGGCGAAATCTTTCTAGGGCACTTAGATGAAGTTGTTCTCAAACATAATCACTCGAAATTTTGGCATTTATACACGTACATCTTCACATGACACTCACGGCTATGGCATTCCTTTTAGTTCTACAAATCATGTTTACTTACTTTGATTCTTTTTAGCTTGTTAAAAGTACTATCTCTAGCATCTTTTTGTCTAAGGAAAACACTTGTGGGTATCGTGCTGTTATAACCCTCAGGTTTGACCTTGGGAGCGACCTTGGCACTTCTAGGACCTGACCTGCCTTGGGAGCGACCCTGAAACTTCTAGGACCTGACCTTGATGTCATGAAACACAGGTTTGAGACCCGGAGGGCCTGATATGAGGTACTTGGCCAGTGACCCAAAATAGGCGCACTGGCGTACTCAGGACTCCGTTTAGGACCTGATATTGAAATGAGGACATCTCCTTCATCTGGACCCCGATTTGAGTCATTCTTTTTGCGTTCTTTCCAAATTTTACCTATCTTTCTAACTCTGCACAAGTCTCACAAGATTTATCATTTTCTACTATTGATGGCACGAAATCATTCTAAAGATATGTAAGAGAGGCATATAAAGACATCAAAATGATGCATAAATAACGACTGAACAAATACCCCCAAACCTATCTTTTGCTAGTCCCTGAGCAAAACAAATGCTAACAAAATGAAAAGACTCGATTTTAGTTAAGATAGAACATTTAAACCCCTAGGTTCACCTAGTAGGAGGAGTTTCGTCTCCTGAGGGTTATAACAGCACGATACCCACAAACGTTTTACTTAAACAACAAGATGCTAGAGATAGTACTCTTAACAAGCTAATAAGAATCAAAGTAAGTAGACATGCTTTGCATAACTAAAAGGAATGTCATAGCCATGAGTGTCATGTGAAGGTGTACGTGTATAAGTGCCAATATTTCGAAGTGATCATGTTTGAAAACAACTTCATCTAAGTGCCCTAGAAAGATTTCGCCTCGACTCTAATCCTCACTAGGCAATCTCAATTCGCACAAGAATCCTAGGCTTACACTCTTTTCAAGCATATGTGATGAGTTTATGTTATGAAATTCAAATTTAATCACATATGAGTAACAATGAAGAATAGCACTTTATGGAAATAAAGATCTCATGAAAGGAATTGAACTTTAAGAACATAGATACGTACCTTAATCCTCAGCATGATTGTCCATAAGATCCGTTAGGTCTTCCTTTTTAGGATTTAATGGGGCTAAGCTTTGGGGTTTAGCAAGGAAGGATGGGATTCAAAGAACCTGAGCTGTGCCAAGGCATGAGAAGGCATGACTTGAACTTGGAATTTCTGAACTGAAACCTTTCTTAAGGCCGACGGCATTGTGCTTTCTTGATGACTTATTTTGAGGCTCTTGTGGTTTATTTTGAGGCTCTTGGCTCACTTGGCTCATTTCACTTTCTTTTTCACTTTTTCTCAATGTTTCTTTCTTTCTTTTGATTTGAACGTTTTTTTTTCTGTTCTTTCTTTTGAATTGAATTGAACCAAGATCATGCAATGATTTCCTCAAATTTTCGTGCAGCTTGCAACTTGTAAAGCTTTTCTTTACTTTTGAACTTTGAATTGACGCCAATGTCCTTTGAATTGGGCAGCATCTTTTTTCACGTCTTACTTAGCATGAATCTCATTTAGGGCAACCTTAGCACAAATTTAGGTTATATGGTATGGCTGTGATGAATGGCTAAGTATTTCAGTTAGGTTTTACTTTGGGTGATGAAAGAAAAGGCTGAGTGTTTGGCTTCAAAATTGGCTTAGGGAGCATGCAATAGGGTAGGATAAAGCCTTTAGAGGTTAAAGCATACATAGCCTACATCACTTCTTATGGAAAACCACTCATTAGATCAAGAGTATCTAAATGATGTAAGTTCTTTAAAATTCAATGCAAAATATGATGTAATGAGATCAACAATTAAGAACAAAATCGATGAGTGTTTTAGAGTAGAAACAAGTATATCCCTCAGAAAGAATGGCAATTAGGCTCAAAGATCTCACAGGGAAGTCTCCACTAATTTTCTAAGGTTCACTCAATTTCAGTTATTTCGTTCACTTAATCACTTAAAACATGGCATTGTGAACTGCAAATTATGAACTACTTGACCATGGCATGACTCTTAGTAAAGCAAAGATAGTTAACTTAGCATATACATTCCTATTAACAAGTTATCATACTAATCACAAGCAGGAATTTAAATGTCCTGGCCGTGTATCACCCCCAAACCTACTTGTTTCTATATGCAAAATTTTAAATCCACACCCCTAAACCTAAACTGAACATTTTCCTCAATGTGATAAGCAGTAAGCATGACAACATTAGAAAGGTTTGAGAGATATAACGAGCAGAAACAGAAAAGGAAGTGAGAAATACAAACCAGGGCTAAACTGCCTTCTAGGAGCGCTTTATTTAACTGAGCAAGACGGGGTTGGCATGCTAGGAGCTGGGCGTATGTGAAGTTGCAGGGTTGACTGCGCTTGGATTAGAGAGGTCCTTGAAGTAGTGTTTGAGGTGATGGCCATTTACCTTGAACGGATCCTGCCGTTCCGGGTGCTGGATTTCAACTACACCTTGAGGAAAAATGTTAGTAATAATAAAAGGTCTAGTCCATCTTGAACGCAACTTACCTGGCATTAGTATGAGCTGGGAGTCAAAGAGGAGGACTTCCTGTCCGATTTGAAAGTCCTTGGGATGAATGCGATTATCGTGGAAAGCTGTGGTCTTTTCCTTGTAGATACGAGCACTTTCGAAGTCCTCATTTCACAACTCCTCTAATTCACTTAGCTGAAGCTTCCTATGTATTCCCGCATCATCGATGTTCATGTTCATCTGCTTAATAGCCCAGAATGCTTTATGCTCCAATTCCACTAGTAGGTGGCAGCCTTTTCCAAAAACAAGCCGGAAGGGAGACATGCCAATCGGGGTCTTGTATGCGGTCTGATAGGCCCACAACGCATCATTCAATTTGCTAGACCAATCTTTGCGGTTAGGATTTACCATTTTTTCCAATATGGCCTTTACTTCCCGATTGGACACTTCCTCTTGGCCACTCGTATGAGGGTGATACGATGCTGAGACCTTGTGGGTGACGACATACTTCTTTATTAGGGTTGCAAACGAATGATTGCAGAAACGTGCCCCCCCATCACTGATGATTGCCCTAGGTACGCTGAATTTGGCTAAGATGTGACTCTGCAAAAAGTGCACCACTATTTTGGCGTCGTTAGTTTTGGTGGGAATTGCTTCCACCCATTTGGAGATATAATCAACTGCAAGTAGAATATAAAGATTGCCAAAGGAATTAGGAAAAGGCCCCATAAAATCAATGCCCCATACGTCGAAGATTTCAACCACAAGAATAGGGTGTAATGGCATTTGATTTCTAGGACCGATGTTACCTAGGCGTTGGCAGCAGTCACAGGTGAGTACAAGGTAATTAAAGATGAAGGAATTTGCTTAGTGACAAGGTAATTAATGAGATCGGCGTACCATGGATCAATAGTTTGGACTGCGAAGAGCTGTTCGTCAGGAAAGGTGTCGAGGAGGGGCAACTGATCGGCCTCTTCATTGGAACTGTGAAGCAATCAGCTCATATGGTCAGCGACCACGTTTTCGCTGCCCTTCTTGTCTCTGATTTCAAGGTCGAATTCCTGGAGCAGTAGCATCCAACGTAGCAACCTTGGCTTGGCATCCTTTTTAGTGAGCAAATACTTCAAGGTACCATGATCCGTGTATACTATGTCCTTGGTTTGAATTAGATATGAGCGGAACTTCTCAAGGGCAAAGATAACAGCAAGGAGCTCCTTCTCGGTGGTGGAGTAGTTCAGCTGGGCATCATTCAGGGTTCGACTTGCATAGTAAATGACATGAGGGAGCTTGTCGACACGCTGTCCCAAAAAAGCTCCTATGGCGAAGTCCGAGGCATCACACATTAGTTCGAATGGTAAGTCCCAATTCGGTGGCATGATGATGGGTGATGCCGTGAGCTTTGCCTTGAGTGTGTTGAATGCCTCACGGAATCCCTTAGTGAACTCAAATGTGGCGTCCTTGGCTAGAAGATCACACAAAGGTCTTGTGATTTTCGAGAAATCTTTGATGAATCTGCGATAAAAGCAAGCATGCCCTAAGAACGATCGAACCTCTTTGACTGTAGTGGGGTACGGCAGCCTCTCCACTATGTCTAACTTTGCTTTGTCCACTTCTATGCCTTGGCTAGAGATCACATGACCCAAGACAATTCCCTGTTGTACTATGAAATGGCACTTTTCCCAGTTCAGCACTAAGTTGCTTTCTCTGCATCGTTCCAGAACTCGGGTTAGGTTAACTAAGCACAGTTCGAATGAATGTCCAAACACCGAGAAGTCGTCCATGAATACTTCAATTATATCTTCCACCATATCGGAGAAGATGCTCATCATGCAACGCGGAAAGGTAGCTGGGGCATTGCACAATCCAAACGGCATTCTTCTGTATGCAAAAGTGCTATATGGGCATGTGAATGTTGTTTTTTCTTGATCTCCGGGTGCAATAGCAATCTGATTGTATCCTGAGTAGCCGTCCAAGAAGCAATAGTGGGAGTGTCCAGCCAGACGCTCGAGCATTTGATCAATGAAGGGCAAAGGAAAGTGGTCCCTGCGTGTGGTTGTGTTTAGCTTTCGATAGTCAATGCACACTCTCCATCCTGTTTGAATCCGTTGAGGTACAAGCTCATCATGCTCGTTTTTAACCACTGTGATCCCACTTTTCTTTGGCACGACCTGGACTGGGCTCACCCACTTGGAATCACTAATTGGATAGATGATTCCAACATCTAAAGCTTTAGGTCTTTTTTCTTCACGACCTCCTTCATAGGTGGATGCAATCGCCTCTGCGCCTCCCGTGATGGTTTGGAGTCTTCCTCCAGTAGTATCCGATGCATGCATTTTGTCGGACTTATGCCTTTGATGTTAGCTATTGTCCATCCAATTGCCGTTTGATTGACCTGAAGGACGTGAACCAATGCCTCTTCCTCTTTCGTACTTAGGGTAGATGCAATGATGACTAGAAGGGTTTGATTATCGCCCAAATATGCATACTTTAAGTGCTCGGGCAAGGGCTTCAGCTCGAGTTCAGGAGCCTTTATGATGGACGGCAATGTTTTCTGACTTGTGAGTGGTAATGCTTCGAAGGGAGGCCTGTGGAATGGGAGGGCTGGCATGATGTCAAGGGCTCGTACCTCTTTGATCACACTATTTTCAAGTGAATCCACAGTGTCTGGGTTACTAGTAACGGCCTTCTCAAGGTCATCCATCATGCGAGACTGAGCAATTGTCTCCCGTAACAGTAAGTCCATTGTGTTTAACGGAAAATCTACAATAGGCTCGGCAGGATACTGGATGGTGTCATGGATGGAGAATGTCCGAAGCTGGTCTAGGACCTTGATGGAGACTTGGCCCTTTTTGACGTCGATGAGGCACTCGGCGGTGGCTAGTAAAGGCCTTCCGAAGATGAGGGGAGGTTCCTCACTTTTGTCAATTCTATCCATTCTTAGTACGTAGAAGTCTGCAAGGATGCATGTGTCTCCGATTTGTACCAGTACGTCCTCAAGAACCCCCATTAGGTTGGTTACATAAGCGTTAGCCAATCTGACACATAGGTGCGTGGGTTTGAGTGCGCCTAGGTTGAGTGACCTGTAAATGTGGAATGGCATGATGTTCACTGACGCTCCCGTGTCGCAAAGGAAATGTTCGAATGTTTTTTACTGAATGACACATGGAAGGGATAGAGGCCCAGGATCGTTGGCCTTAAGGGGCATGCGCAAAAGGGCAGCCGAGCAGGCCTTAGGGATGTCAATGGTGTCCATGGAGCTGAAACCACGCTTTCCTATAACTAAGTCCTTGATCAGCTTCGCAAAGATAGGCATGTGCTTGACAATTTTATGGAAAGGCAGTGTGATCTGAAGCTTCTGCAACATGCTGATGATCTCTTCCTCAAAGTCCTCCCTTTGCTTATTCCTATTTTGGAACCTGCGAGGAAATGGATAATCAACATTATTAGCTAACTCAATAGTGACTTTTTTAGAATTGGAATTATGAGGTTTAGAGTTAGATGTATTCGAGTGCTGCGACTTGGGCTTAGGAGCAGGTTGCATGCCAGCCGTGGACGAAGTAGGCGCAGTGTCAGGTCCCCCTTGCGGTAGGGCACTTGGTGACTCGTTGGGCCGGTTTTGTGCCAGAGGTGTTGGCTGTGGCATGATTTACGGCGCGCCCTGGTCGGCGATCCTTGGCAGAGTAGGTTGAGGCTCGGTTTCAGGTCCTCTGAGGGTGGCATATGTGGGGTCTTGAAGTGGTGTTTCCCTCTCCAGCGTGATGGCATTAGCCGTAGGATTGTGAAATCCTTTCGGATTTACCAGGACTTGAATCGGTAGCTTGCCCTGCTCTCGCTGATTTAGTTGGTTCGCCACCTGTCCCATTTGACGATCCAAGTTTGCAATTGCATTTTTCATGTCTCCCGTCTGACTCTGGCTATCTTGCATGAATTTTATGAATTGAGCATGTTGTTGAGTCAGGATATGGAGGAAGAACCGTGATAGTTCCCTTGAGGGCCTGCGGCTTGCTGCTCAAATCCAGGGGTGGAAAGGGATTTGCGGCTGCTTGATTGTTGCTCCAACGGAAATTTGGTTGATTTTTCCACCCCGGATTGTAAGTGTTGGAATATGGGTCATTCCGGGGTTGAGAATTGCTATTGAATCCTCCAGCAAAGTTGGCATCTTCCACAACCGGGCAGTCCTGGGATTTGTGTCCCTGAATTGAACATACCTCGCAGATGTGAACTCCTTTGGCTTTTTCGCTACACAACTGGTTCACCATTGTCATAAGCTGAGCAATGGTGTCTTCTTTGTATTTGGCGGATGCATCACCCGTAGCTCTAGAGGAGAGACCCTAGTAGCTGAATTGTTTTTCCCTTTGAGCAATGTTCTCAAAGGCGGTCCTTGCTTCCTCGGCTGTGCCTTCTAGAATCCCTTGGGATTGAGAGTCCACCATTGTCCGATCGCTAGTCTTCAAGCCTCCATAGATGTATAGCATAAGATGATGGGCATCAATATGTTGGTGGGGGCACGCCCGTAGCATCTGATTGAACCGCTCCCAAAACTCGTAGAAAGACTCCTCCATGTCTTGCCGTGGGTTCATGATCTTGGACTTTAACTCATTTGTCTTTTCCACGGGAAAGTACTGTGTTAAGAATTTGGACGTCAAGTCCCTCCAAGAGTGAATGGAAGCCGGTGCCAGTGAGGGACAAGTACCCGGCAACGGCGCCAAAAACTTGTTGAGGGACAAGTCCCCGGCAACGGCGCCAAAAACTTGTTGAATGGGTACCGTTGAGGGACAAGTCCCCGGCAACGGCGCCAAAAACTTGTTGGTAAAATTAAAGAGCAAGAAATATGCAATTCAATTCTAACAGTTATAAAATCCTTGCAAGTGCACAAATCGATAAGAATAGTATACTAGCACAGCAAGAGTCGATCCCTCGAGGACTTGTATCAACGTTATGACCACTTTAGTTCAGATTTATTAACTTAGTGAAAAACACACACACACACACACACACACAGGGGGGGGGGGGTGTTTATGATGTGAGAACTGAAATTTAAAGACAAATAAAATAAAATGCAGAAAATAACAATGCAAGAATTAACGGTTGATTGATTATTAACTACAGCGAATTATGGCTTACTATCCACTCTAAACAATTATAGTTACTAATCAGATTTCCTTGACCTAATTACTATGCATTTTCTGAATTAGGTGCCCGTGCCTAGGACCTGGCGTTGGTTCAATAGACACATCTTATTCCCTCTTACTTATCATGTTCGAAACAGGGCATATGCCTAGAACGTCTATCACCTACCTTTTAAGATGATGCATGAAGTTCAAAGAAAATTTTAAGGACACCACATTAGCCTAGCAAAGTGACATGCAATCCTAGGTCGTTATGAGTTAAGATTACAAGTAAGAATACTTTCGATGCTCCAAATCACAAGATGATATGACGGTCACTCAAGCAATTACATCAATAATTATATGCAAACAAGGTAGCTAATCTTATAGGCATAAATTAAGGTCATTAAGCACAGTAATCCAACTTATTCAGCATGCATAGCAATCATAATCAAGAGCCAGAAATCCAATCAACAAGCTAACATGGCTAGGGCTTCAAGCAGCCCTAATCCTAACGACTACTCACAGAAAATTGAAATAAACACAAGCGTAATTGAATTCATAATTAAATTGCAGTAAAAATAAGGTTACAAAATATATTGTGAAGATCAGGTGCAGCAGAAGACACGGCAGAGCCTTCTTCTCCAAGCTGCACGTCCAACCCCTCGACTTCGGGAAGAACAAAGGTTTTCCATAAAAACTCTAAAAAACCAAATTACTATGTACGGCTAAGGTGTCTGTTTCTCCCCAAAAACAAAACGGAACCCTAGCTCTCTCCAACCAACATATATATATATATATATTTCTCCTTTTTACTGAACACGGTTCCTCCTCTGTCAAGAAAAGGGAATTCTTGTTCAACTAGAATTTTAATAAAATCAAAACCCTATCCTAACGTGTACTAAGATAGTCCTAATCCTTCTAGATAATTACAACATCCCTAAAATCTCTCAGACCAATCAGAAGAGCATCTTCGTTTAGGCTTGGCGCAAATGTTGTCAGTGTAACGACCGGCCTTCTGTCTCCCATCACAACGGGTCCCTAGGAAGCCACCGATACGTTATGGCCGCCGGGAATCCTCCCAAAGTGAAGCCCCTGGTTCACCCACACAAGGGGTCCCTCCCAGCACAATCGGTATTGTAGGCTTGTCCATTCTAATCCCCCAGTCTGCAGCCTTTGGGTTTCGAACTCAGGACCAAGCCCTTTTTTATCTGCATCTGGAGTTCCAACTATCTGGGCAAGCCCTGTTCTTCACAATATCTTCTGTACCCTTATTTTCATTATTGCAATTTACTTATGAATTCAATTATATTTGTTTCAATTTCAGTTATGTGTGAGTAGTCATTAGGATTAGGGCTGCTTGAAGCCCTAGCCATGTTAGCTTGTTGATTGGATTTCTGGCTCTTGATTATGATTGGTATGCATGCTGAATAAGTTGGATTACTATGCTTAATGACCTTAATTTATGCGTATAAGATTAGCTACCTTGTTTGCATATAATTATAGATGTAATTACTTGAGTGACCGTCATATCATCTTGTGATTTGGAGCATCGAAAGTATTCTTACTTGTAATCTTAACTCATAACGACCTAGGATTGCATGTCACTTTGCTAGGCTAATGTGGTGTCATTAAATTCTCTTTAAACTTCATGCATCATCTTAAAAGGTAGTTGATAGACGTTCTAGGCATATGCCCTGTTTAGAACATGCTAAGTAAGAGAGAATAAGATGTGTCTAGTGAACCAACGCCAGGTCCTAGGCACGGGCACCTAATTCAGAAAATGCATAGTAATTTGGTCAAGGAAATCTGGTTAAGAGCTATAATTGGTTAGAGTGGATAGTATGCCTTAATTCGCCTTAGTTAATAATCAATCAACTGTTAATTCTTGCATTGTTATTTTCTGCATTTTATTTTACTTGTTTTTAAATTTCAGTTCTCACATCATAAACCCCCCTGCGTGTGTGTGTGTGTGTGTTTTCACTAAGTTAATAAATCTGAACTAAAGTGGTCATAACATTGATACAAGTCCTCGAGGGATCGACTCTTGTTGTGCTATTATACTATTCTTATCGATTTGTGCACTTGCAAGGATTTTATAACTGTTAGAATTGAATTGCATATTTCTTGCTCTTTAATTTTACCAACAAGTTTTTGGCGCCGTTGCCGGGGAACTTGTCCCTCAACGGTGCCCATTCAAGTTTAGATTTGCAACTTAGTTTTTCTTTTTGTTAGGTACCCGTGTATGTCATTCCAAGGTTCAGTGCACGGGTCATCAAGTGGACCATCATCGCAAGCATCTTCAGTCCACTACTTCCCGCCACCAAGCCCAAGGAGGATGGCGGACCACAGAGAAGAGCATGGACTGGAACGTGGCCTAGTACCGCAAGCCCCACGGCGCCTTAAGGATTTTGCCATGCCCTATGTCTCGGAGGATCAATTTCCAATTGTTTTTCCCGAGTCAACAGTGGCAAACTTCGAATTGAAGTCGGGGACAATTCACATGCTGCCCACATTCCACGGCCTTGCTGGGGAGGACCCGCACTTTCATATCAAGGAATTTGTTGAGGTTTGTTCAACACTGCGCATCAATGGTATGACAAAATCTGAAATCCGCCTGCGGCTCTTTCACTTCAGTCTCAAGGATCGCGCCAAGACATGGTTTCATTCACTGGCGCCGGCTTCCATTCACTCTTGGAGGGACTTGACGTCCAAATTCTTAACGCAGTACTTTCCCGTGGAAAAGACAAATGAGTTAAAGTCCAAGATCATGAACCCACGGCAAGACATGGAGGAGTCTTTCTACGAGTTTTGGGAGCGGTTCAATCAGATGCTACGGGCGTGCCCCCACCACCATATTGATGCCCATCATCTTATGCTATAGTTCTATGGTGGCTTGAAGACTAGCAATCGGACAAAGGTGTACTCTTAATCCCAAGGGATTCTAGAAGGCACAGCCGAAGAAGCAAGGACCGCCTTTGAGAACATTTCTCAAAGGGAAAAACAGTTCAGCTATAGGGGTCCCTCCTCTAGAGCTACGGGTGATGCATCCGCCAAATACAAAGATGACGCCATTGCTCAGCTCACGGAAATGGTGAAACAGTTGTGCAGCAAGAAAGCCAAAGAAGTTCACATTTGCGAGGTATGTTCAATTCAGGGCCACAAATCCCAGGACTACCCGGTTGTGAAAGATGCCAACTTTGCTGGAGGGTTCAACATCAATTCTCGACCTCGGAATGACCCATATTCCAACACTTACAATCCGGGGTGGAAAAATCATCCAAATTTCCGTTGGAGCAACAATCAAGCAGCCGCAAATCCCTTGCCACCTCCTGGATTTGAGCAGCAAGCCGCAGGCTTTCAGGGGAACTACCACGGTCCTTCCTCAAATCAGAATGGTGGAAGCAAGTCTCTTGAGGACTCCCTCCATATCCTGACTCAATAGCATGCTCAATTCATAAAATTCATGCAGATAGCCAGAGTCAGATGGGAGACATAAAAAATGGAATTGCAAACTTGGAGCGTCAAATGGGACAGGTGGCGAACCAACTAAATCAGCGAGAGCAGGGCAAGCTACCGAGTCAAGTCCTGGTAAATCCGAAAGGATTTCACAATCCTACGGCTAATGCCATCACGCTGGAGAGGGAAACACCACTTCAAGACCCCACATATGCCACCCTCGCAGGACCTGAAACCGAGCCTCAACCTACTCTGCCAAGGATCACCGACCAGGGCGCGCCGCAAAACATGCCACGGCCAATACCTCTAGCGCAGAACCAATCCAATGAGTCACCAAGTGCCCTACCGCAAGGAGGACCTGACACTGCGCCTACTTCGGCCACGACTGGCATGTAACCTGCTCCTAAGCCCAAGTCACAGCTCTCGAATACTTCTAACTCTAAACCTCAGAATTCCAATTCTAAAAAAGTCACTTTTGAGTTAGCTAATAATGTTGATTATCCCTTTCCTCGCAGGTTCCAAAACAGGAATAAGCAAAGGGAGGACTTTGAGGAAGAGATCATCAGCATGTTGCAGAAGCTTCAGATCACACTGCCTTTCCATAAAATTGTCAAGCACATGCCTATCTTTGCAAAGCTGATCAAGGACTTAGTGCAGGAAAGCGTGGTTTTAGCTCCACGGACACCATTGACATCCTAAGGCCTGCTCAGCTGCCCTTTTGCGCATGCCCCTTAAGGCCAATGATCCTGGGCCGCCATCCCTTCCATGTGTACATTTTCCGTTAAACACAATGGACTTATTGCTACGGGAGACAATTGCTCATTCTTGCATGACGGATGACCTTGAGAAGGCCGTTACTAGTAACCCACACACTGTCGATTCACTTACAGATAGCGTGATCGAAGAGGTACGAGCCCTTGACATCATGCCAGCCCTCCCATTCCACAGGCCTCCCTTCGAAGCGTTACCACTCACAAGTCAGAAAACCCTACCGTCCATCATAAAGGATCCTGAACTCGAGCTGAAGCTCTTGCCCGAGCAATTAAAGTATGCATATTTGGGCGACAATCAAACCCTTCCAGTCATCATTGCATCTACCCTAAGTACGAAAGAGGAAAAGGCATTGGTTCACATCCTTCAGGTCAATCAAACGGCAATTGGATGGACAATAGCTGACATCAAAGGCATAAGTCCCACAAAATGCATGCATCAGATACTGCTGGAGGAAGACTCCAAACCATCACGGGAGGCGCAGAGGCGATTACATCCACCTATGAAGGAGGTCGTGAAGAAAGAAGTCCTAAAGCTTCTGGACGTTGGAATCATCTATCCAATTAGTGACTCCAAGTGGGTGAGCCCAGTCCAGGTCGTGCCAAAGAAAAGTGGGATCACAGTGGTTAAAAACGAGCAGGATGAGCTTGTACCTCAACGGATTCAAACAGGATGGAGAGTGTGCATTGACTATCGGAAGCTAAATATAACCACACGCAAGGACCACTTTCCTTTGCCCTTCATTGATCAAATGCTCGAGCGCCTGGCTGGACACTCCCACTATTGCTTCTTGGACGGCTACTCAGGATACAATCAGATTGCTATTGCACCCGAAGATCAAGAAAAAACAACATTCACATGCCCATATGGTACTTTTGCATACAGAAGAATGCCGTTTGGATTGTGCAATGCCCCAACTACCTTTCAACGTTGCATGATGAGCTTCTTCTCTGATATGGTGGAAGATATAATTGAACTGGGAAAAGTGCCATTTCATGGTACAACAGGGAATTGTCTTGGGTCATGTGATCTCTAGCCGAGGCATAGAAGTGGACAAAGCAAAGTTAGACATAGTAGAGAGGCTGCCGTACCCCACTTCAGTCAAAGAGGTTCGATCGTTCTTAGGGCATGCTGGCTTTTATCGCAGATTCATCAAAGATTTCTCGAAAATCACAAGACCTTTGTGTGATCTTCTAGCCAAGGACGCCACATTTGAGTTCACTAAGGGATACCGTGAGGCATTCAACACACTCAAGGTAAAGCTCACGGCATCACCCATCATCATGCCCACCGAATTGGGACTTACCATTCGAACTAATGTGTGATGCCTCGAACTTCTCCATAGGAGCGGTTTTGGGACAGCGTGTTGACATGCTCCCTCATGTCATTTACTACGCAAGTCGAACCCTGAATGATGCCCAGCTGAACTACTCCACCACCGAGAAGGAGCTCCTTGCTGTTATCTTTACCCTTGAAAAGTTCCGCTCATATCTAATTCAAACCAAGGTCATAGTATACACGGATCATGCTGCCTTGAAGTATTTGCTCACTAAAAAGGACGCCAAGCCAAGGTTGCTACGTTGGATGCTACTCCTCCAGGAATTCGACCTTGAAATCAGAGACAAGAAGGGCAGCGAAAACGTGGTCGCTGACCATATGAGCCGATTGCTTCACAGTTCCAATGAAGAGGCCGATCAGTTGCCCCTCCTTGAGACCTTTCCTGACGAACAGCTCTTCGCAATCCAAGCTATTGATCCATGGTATGCCGATCTCATTAATTACCTTGTCACTAAGCAAATTCCTTCATCTTTAAACAGGTACCAAAAGGACAAGCTGGCTAAACAAGCTAAGTACTTCATATGAGATGAGCCGTACCTATGGAAGCATTGTCCAGACCAAATCATTCGGCGCTGCATCCCAGAAGACGAGATGAAATCCGTCTTGACATTTTGCCATAGCTTGGCATGTGGGGGCCATTTTGGAGCTAAGAAGACAGCCCTCAAGGTACTACAAAGTGGAATCTAGTGGCCCACACTTTTCAAGGATGCACACGAATTTGTACTCACTTGTGACCGCTACCAACGCCTAGGTAACATCGGCCCTCGAAATCAAAAGCCATTACACCCTATTCTTGTGGTCGAAATCTTCGACGTATGGGGCATTGATTTTATGGGGCCTTTTCCGAATTCCTTTGGAAATTTTTATATTCTGCTTGCAGTTGATTATGTCTCCAAATGGGTGGAAGCAATTCCCACCAAAACTAACGACGCCAAAGTAGTGGTGCGTTTTTTGAAGAGTCACATCTTAGCCAGATTCGGTGCACCTAGGGCAATCATCAGTGACGGGGGGCACACTTATGCAATCATTCGTTTGCAGCCCTAATGAAGAAATATGGCGTCTCCCACAAGGTTTCAACACCGTATCACCCTCAAACGAGTGGCCAAGCGGAAGTGTCCAATCGGGAAGTAAAGACCATATTGGAAAAAACGGTAAATCCTAACCGCAAAGATTGGTCCAGCAAATTGAATGATGCGCTGTGGGCCTATCGGACTGCATACAAGACCCCGATTGGCATGTCTCCCTTCCGGCTTGTTTTTGGAAAAGGCTGCCACCTACCGGTGGAATTGGAGCATAAAGCATTCTGGGCTATTAAGCAGATGAACCTGAACTTCGATGATGCTGGAATACATAGGAAGCTTCAGCTAAGTGAATTAGAGGAGTTGCGAAACGAGGCCTTCGACAGTGCTCGTATCTACAAGGAAAAGACCAAAGCTTTCCACGACAGGCGCATTCAGCCCAAGGACTTTCACATCGGACAGGAAGTCCTCCTCTTTGACTCCCGGCTCAGACTAATGCCAGGTAAGTTGAGTTCAAGATGGACTGGACCATTTATTATTACTAAAGTTTTTCCTCATGGTGCATTTGAAATCCTGCACCCGGAACGGCAGGATCCGTTCAAGGTAAATGGCCACCGCCTCAAACACTACGTCAAGGACCTCTCTAACCCAATCGCAGTCAACCCTGCAACTCCGCATGCGCCCAGCTCCTAGAATGACAACCCCGTCTTGCCTAGACGTTAAATAAAGCGCTCCTAGGAGGCAGCATAGCCCTGGTTTGTATTTCTCACTTCCTTTTCTGTTTATGCCCGTTATATCTCTCTAACCGTTCTACTATTGTCATGCTTACTGCTTATCACATGGAGGACAATGTTCAGTTTAGGTTTGGGGGTGTGGATTTAAAATTTTGCATATAGAAACAAGTAGGTTTGGGGGTGATACACACATTTATATTTCTGCTTGTGATTAGTATGATAACTTGTTAATAGGAATGTATATGCTAAGTTAACTATCTTTGCTTTACTAAGAGTCATGCCATGGTCAAGTAGTTCATAATTTGCACTTCACAATGCCATGTTGTAAGTGATTAAGTGAATGAAATAACTAAATTTGAGTGAACCTTAGAAAATTAGTGGAGACTACCCTGTGAGATCTTTTAGCCTAATTTCCATTCTTTCTGAGGGATATACTTGTTTCTACTCTTAAACACTCATCACTTTTGCTCTTAATTGTTGATCTCATTACATCATATTTGCATTGAATTTTAAAGAACTAACATCATTTAGATACTCTTGATTTAATGTGTGGTTTTCCATAAGAAGTGATGTAGGCTATGTATGCTTTAACCTCTAAAGGCTTTATCCTACCCTATTGCATGCTCCCTAAGCCAATTTTGAAGCCAAACACTCAGCCTTTTCTTTCATCACCTAAAGTATAACCTAACCCAAAATACTTAGCCATTCATCACAGCCATACCCTATAACCTCAGTTTGTGCTAAGGTTGCCATAAATGAAATTCATGGTGAGAATGAGAGGTGAAAGAAGATGATGCCCAATTCAAAGGACATTGGCGTCAATTGAAAGTTCAAAAGTAAAGAAAAGTTTTACAAGTTGCAAGCTGCATGAAAATTTGAGGAAATCATTGCATGATCTTGGTTCAATTCAATTCAAAGACGAACAGAAACAAAAAAAACGTTCAAATCAAAAGAAAGAAAGAAACGTTGAGAAAAAGAAGGAAAAAAATAAGTGAAAAACAAAGTGAATTGAGCCAAGTGAGCCAAGAGCCTCAAAATAAGCCACAAGAGCCTCAAAATAAGCCACAAGAGCCACAAAATAAGTCATCAGGAAAGCACAATGTCGTGGGCCTTAAGAAAGGATTTAGTTCAGAAATTCCAAGTTCAATTCATGACTTCTCATGCCTTGGCACAACTCAGGTTCTTTGAATCCCATCCTTCCTTGCTAAACCCCAAAGCTTAGCCCCAATACAACCTAAAAAGGAAGACCTAACTGATCTTATGGACAATCATGATGAGGATTAAGGTACGTATCTGTGTTCTTAAAGTTCAATTCCTTTCATGAGATCTTTATTTCCATAAAGTGCTATTCTTGATTGTTACTCATATGTGATTAAATTTGAATTTCATAACATAAACTCATTACATATGCTTGAAAAGAGTGTAAGCCTAGGATTCTTGTGCGAATTCAGAGTTGCTTAGTGAGGATTAGAGTCGAGGCGAAATCTTTGTAGGGCACTTAGATGAAGTTGTTTTTAAACTTGATCACCTGAAAATATTTGCATTTATACACGTACACCTTCACATGACACTCACGACTATGGCATTCCTTTTAGTTCTGCAAAGCATGTTTACTTACTTTAATTCTTATTAGCTTGTTAAGAGTACTATATCTAGCATCTTTTTGTTTAAGTAAAACGTTTGTGGGTATCGTGCTGTTATAACTTTCAGGAGACAAAACTCCTCCTAGTAGGTGAACCTAGGGGTTTAAATGTTCTATCTTAACTAAAATTGAGTATTTTCATTTTGTTAGCTTTTGTTTTGCTCAGGGACTAGAAAAAGATAGGTTTGGGGGTATTTGATCAGTCGTTATTTATGCATCATTTTGATGTCTTTATATGCCTCTCTTACATGTCTTTTGAATGATTTCGAGCCATCAATAGTAGAAAATGATCAATCTTGTGAGACTTGTGCAGAGCTAGAAAGATAGGTAAAATCTGGAAAGAACGCAAAAAGAATGACTCAAATCGGAGTCCAGATGAAGGAGATATCCTCATTTCAATATCAAGTGATGAACGGAGTCCTGAGTGCGCCAGTGCGCCTATTTTGGGCCACTGGCCAAGTACCTCATATCAGGCCCTCCGGGTCTCAAACCTGTGTTTCATGACATCAAGGTCAAGTCCTAGAAGTTCCAAGGTCGCGCCAAGGCAGGTCGAGGACATGTCCCAAGAACCGCCATCCGAGCCAAGATGTGCGCCTAAGCCGGGGTCCCTGTTCCTCCAGCGGTAGATCAGAGGTTCTCCCTCTGCGCTAAGCCTGAAAAAATTTACGCCAAGCTTGAAAGAAGATGCGCTTCTAATGTACTCATGATTTGCTACAAAAGCGCAGTCCCAGATCTTGATTACGAAGACAGTCCAAAATCCAAGTTTGGCCAGCTTGCGTTCCCACTTGCCAACTTGCATTCACACTCCTAGCCGTGTTCTGATTGGTTCTAATAGATTTAAGGACTATGTAATTAATTAAAAGTACAATAACTTTCCCTATCCTTATAGGACATGGTTTTACCAATCCTTATAGAATATGGTTTTACCAATCCTTATAGGACAAGGTTTTCCCTTTGTCTATAAAAGGGTGCCTTTGTTCAATGTTTTAAAAAAGAAGAATGAGGCAAAAAGAGGAGATAATTAGCTAGAGGCGTTTTTGGGAGATACAGAGACACCTTAGCCGCAGATAGTATTTTGGTTTTTTAGAGTTTTACGTTAAAGCTTGGTTCTTCCCGAAGTCGAGTGTGTTGGACGTGGAGCTTGGAGAAGAAGGCTCTGCCGTGTCTTCTACTGCACCTGTTCTTCACAATATCTTATGTACCCTTATTTTTGTTATTGCAATTTACTTATGAATTCAATTATATTTGTTTCAATTTCAGTTATGTGTGAGTAGTCATTAGGATTAGGGCTGCTTGAAGCCCTAGCCATGTTAGCTTGTTGATTGGATTTCTGGCTCTTGATTATGATTGCTATGCATGCTGAATAAGTTGGATTACTATGCTTAATGACCTTAATTTATGCGTATAAGATTAGCTACCTTGTTTGCATATAATTATAGATGTAATTGCTTGAGTGACCGTCATATCATCTTGTGATTTGGAGCATCGAAAGTATTCTTACTTGTAATCTTAACTCATAACGACCTAGGATTGCATGTCACTTTGCTAGGCTAATGTGGTGTCATTAAATTCTCTTTAAACTTCATGCATCATCTTAAAAGGTAGGTGATAGACGTTCTAGGCATATGCCCTGTTTAGAACATGCTAAGTAAGAGGGAATAAGATGTGTCTAGTGAACCAACGCCAGGTCCTAGGCACTGGCACCTAATTCAGAAAATGCATACTAATTTGGTCAAGGAATTCTAGTTAAGAGCTATAATTGGTTAGATTGGATAGTCAGCCTTAATTCGCCTTAGTTAATAATTAATCAACCGTTAATTCTTGCATTGTTATTTTCTGCATTTTATTTTACTTGTCTTTAAATTTCAGTTCTCACATCATAAACCCCCCTGCGTGTGTATGTGTGTGTGTGTTTTCACTAAGTTAATAAATCTGAACTAAAGTGGTGATAACGTTGATACAAGTCCTCGAGGGATCGATTCTTGATGTGCTACTTTACTATTCTTATCGATTTGTGCACTTGCAAGGATTTTATAACTGTTAGAATTGAATTGCATATTTCTTGCTCTTTAATTTTACCAACAAGGAACAGGCCTTGCCGTGTCTCTGTAGTGCATAATTGTCCACTATTGTTCTTTACTTTATGCTTTTATTTCATTGTAACTATAAATGAGAATTTACATTATGTTTTTAGTTTAAGTTATGCGTGAGTAGTTTTATTAGGATTAGGGCTGCTTGAAGCCCTAGCCATGATAGTCGTTTAACTTTATTTTGGCCCCTGATTTGTAATGCTATGGATGCTGGATATAGTCTGAATTACTATGCATAATTTATGTTTATTGCTTATAAGTTTGGCTTGCTTTTCTACATGAACTATTGATGAATGATTCCTAGTTTAACTGGCCATCTGCTTGTGATTGTTAGCATCGAAGGTAGTGGCTTATATCTTACTAGTAATTTGACTCATGACAACCTAGGATTGCACTTCACTTTTCTAGGGATAGTGTGATGTCATTAAATTCTCTTCGCACTTCATGCATCATCTTAATAAAATTTGATAGACGTTCTAAAGTACTCATCCGGCCTAGAATATGCTAAGTAAGAGAGAATAATATATGTAGAGTGGGCCTTAGTCGGACCTTTGCATGGGCATCATATTAAGAAGTTTCATAGTAATCAAATCTTGGAAATCATATTAATAGCTTAATTGGTTAGTGGTGGATAGTTTGCCTTTATTCACCTTAGTTACTTTAATCAATCATTATTTATGCTGCATTTTACTTTCTTGCATTCTAAGTAATCGTCTAATTTCCAATTTCAAAGTGTAAACCCGCCCCCCCTTGCCGTGTGTTTACTTTAGTGTCTTGTTTTTGTGTGTCTTGCATGTCAAGTCTTTGTTTGTGTTTAATTAAGAGTCCTTGTCGTGTCCTTAGTGTTTTACATATCTAAAGTAGTGTCTTGAGTCTTTGTTTATTTAGTTTCTGTGTGTTTTGTGTTTTTATTAGTGTTGAGTCTTTAATTGAGTTAAAAATCTAAACTAAAGGGGTATAAATTGTTGAACAAGTCCTCGAGGGATCGACCTTTGCTTTAATACTATACTATCTCATCCGATTTCGTGCACTTGCAAAGAATTTAACTGGATAAAATAAGTTACAATATTTGTGCTTGTTTTATTTCGTATCAAGTTTTTGGCGCCATTGCTGAGGACTTGTCCCTCAACGGTGTCCACTTTATTTATAACAGATTAACTCAGTTTTATTTTATTTTTATAGGTACTAGTTTATTTCATCGCAAGGCTCAGTGCAAGGATCAGTTTGATCAATCGTTATTTATGCATCATTTTGATGTCTTTATATGCCTCTCTTACATGTCTTTTGAATGATTTCGTGCCATCAATAGTAGAAAATGATCAATCTTGTGAGACTTGTGCAGAGTTAGAAAGATAGGTAAAATCTGGAAAGAACGCAAAAAGAATGACTCAAATCGGAGTCCAGATGAAGGAGGTGTCCTCATTTCAATATCAGGCCCTCCGAGTCTCAAACCTGTGTTTCATGATATCAAGGTCAGGTCCTGGAAGTGCCAAGGTCGCGCCAAGGCAGGTCGAGGACATGTCCCAAGAACTCCCATCCGAGCCCAGATGTGCGCCTAAGCCGGGGGTCCCTGTTCCCCCAGCGGTGGATCAGAGGTTCTCCCTCTGCGCTAAACCGGACAACATTTTTGCCAAGCCTGAACAAAGATGAGCTTCTACTATACTCATGATGTGCTTCAAAAGCGCAGTCCCAGATCCTGATTACAAAGACAGTCCAAAAGCCAAGTTCGGAGCCCTAGCCTATGCCACGGCCAGCTTGTGTTCCCACTTGCCAGCTTGCGTTCCTACTTGCCAGCTTGCATTCACACTCCCAACTATGTTCTGATTGGTTCTAATAGATTTTAAGGACTTTTTAATTAATTAGAAGTACAATAACTATTCGAGAACATTCTAGGATAGGGTTTTTAATACCAATCCTTATAGAACAAGGTTTTCCCTTTGTCTATAAAAGGGAGCCTTTGTTCAGTGTTTTGGGGGATAATTAGAGACCATATTTTTAGAAATAATATTTTACACACAGATTATTGGGCGTGGAGCTTCGAGAAGAAGGCTCTGTCGTGTCTTCTGTTGCACCTGTTCTTCACAATATCTTTTGTAACCTTATTTTTACGGCAATTTAATTATGAATTCAATTACTCTTATGTTTATTTCAGTTATGTGTGAGTAGTCGTTAGGATTAGGGCTGCTTGAAGCCCTATCCATGTTAGCTTGTTGATTGGATTTCTGGCTCTTGATTATGATTGCTATGCATGCTAAATAAGTTGGATTACTGTGCTTAATGACCTTAATTTATGCCTATAATATTAGCTACCTTGTTTGCATATAATTATGATGTAATTGCTTGAGTGACCGTCATATCATCTTGCGATTTGGAGCATCGAAAGTATTCTTACTTGTAATCTTAACTCATAACGACCTAGGATTGCATGTCACTTTGCTAGGCTAATGAGGTGTCATTAAATTCTCTTTGAACTTCATGCATCATCTAAAAGGTAGGTCTTGGTGGAATTAAAGAGCAAGAAATATGCAATTCAATTCTAACAGTTAAAAAATCCTTGCAAGTGTGCAAATCGATAAGAATAGTATAGTAGCACAGCAAGAGTCGATCCCTCGAGGACTTGTATCAACGTTATGACCACTTTAGTTCAGATTTATTACTTAGTGAAAACACATACACACACACACGCAGGGGGGGGGGGGGGGGGGGGCGCGGGTTTATGATGTGAGAACTGAAATTTAAAGAAAAGTAAAATAAAATGCAGAAAATAACAATGCAAGAATTAACGGTTGATTGATTATTAACTAAGGCGAATTAAGGCTTACTATCCACTCTAACCAATTATAGTTACTAATCAGATTTCCTTGACCTAATTACTATGCATTTTCTGAATTAGGTGCCCGTGCCTAGGACCTGGCGTTGGTTCACTAGACACATCTTATTCCCTCTTACTTAGCATGTTAGAAACAGGGCATATGCGTAGAACGTCTATCACCTACCTTTTAAGATGATGCATGAAGTTCAAAGAGAATTTAATGACACCACATTAGCCTAGCAAAGTGACATGCAATCCTAGGTCGTTATGAGTTAGGATTAAAAGTAAGAATACATTCGATGCTCCAAATCACAATTTGATATGACGGTCAATCAAGCAATTACATCAATAATTATATGCAAACAAGGTAGCTAATCTTATAGGCATAAATTAAGGTCATTAAGCACCGTAATCCAACTTATTCAGCATGCATAGCAATCATAATCTAGTGCCAGAAATCCAATCAACAAGCTAACATGGCTAGGGCTTCAAGCAGCCCTAATCCTAACGACTACTCACACATAACTTAAATAAACATAAGCGTAATTGAATTCATAATTAAATTGCAGTAAAAATAAGGTTACAAAAGATAGTGCTAAGAACAGGTGCAGCAGAAGACACGGCAGAGCCTTCTTCTCCAAGCTCCACGTCCAACACACTCAACTTCGGGAAGAACAAAGCTTTGGTGTAAAACTCTAAAAAATCAATTACTATATGCGGCTTAGGTCTCTGTTTTTTCAAGAAACCAAAACGGAACTCTCTCTAATATTTCAAAAAACTGAACAAAGGCTCCCTTTTATAGACAAAGGGAAAACCTTGTTCTATAAGGATTGGTAAACCTTATCCTAGAATGTTCTGGAATAGTTATTGTACTTCTAATTAATTACACAGTCCTTAAAATCTATTAGAACCAATCAGAACATAGTTGGGAGTGTGAATGCAAGCCGGCAAATGGGAACGCAAGTTGGCCAGTGGTCCGAACTTGGCTTTTGGACTGTCTTCGTAATAAGGATCTAGGACTGTGCTTTTGAAGAGCATCATGAGTATAGTAGAAGCGCATCTTCGTTTAGCCTTGGCTCAAATGTTGTCAGGTTTAGCGCAGAGGGAGAACCTCTGATCCACCGCTGGCGGAACAAGGACCCCGGGCTTAGGCGCACATCTGGGCTCGAATGGGAGTTCTTGGGACATGTCCTCGGCCAGCCTTGGCACGACCTTGGCACTTCTAGGACCTGACCTTGATGTCATGAAACACAGGTTTGAGACCTGGAGGGCCTGATATGAGGTACTTGGCCAGTGGCTCAAAATAGGCGCACTGGCGCACTGGCGCACTCAGGACTCCGTTCAGGACCTGATATTGAAATGAGGACATCTCCTTCATCTAGAATCCGATTTGAGTCATTATTTTTGCGTTCTTTCCAGATTTTACCTATCTTTCTAACTCTGCACAAGTCTCACAAGATTGATCATTTTCTACTATTGATGGCACAAAATCATTCAAAAGACATGTAAGAGAGGCATATAAAGACATCAAAATGATGCATAAATAACGAATGTTCAAATACCCCCAAACCAATCTTTTGGTATCCCTTGGTTCACCTAGTAGGAGGAGTTTTGTCTCCTGAGGGTTATAACAGCACGATACCCACAAGCGTTTTACTTAGATAAAAAGATGCTAGAGATAGTACTTTTAACAAGCTAAAAAGAATCAAAGTAAGTAAACATGCTTTGCATAACTAAAAGGAATGCCATAGCCGTGAGTGTCATATGAAGGTGTACGTGTATAAATGCAAAAATTTCGAGTGATCATGTTTGAGAACAACTTCATCTAAGTGCCCTAGAAAGATTTCGCCTCGACTCTAATCCTCACTAGGAAACTCTCAATTCGCACAAGAATCCTAGGCTTTCAGTCTTTTCAAGCATATGTGATGAGTTTATGTTATGAAATTCAAATTTAATCAAATATGAGTAACAATGAATAATAGCACTTTATGGAAATAAAGATCTCATGAAAGGAATTGAACTTTAAGAACATAGATACGTACCTTAATCCTCAGCATAATTGTCCATACGTACCTTAATCCTCCTTAGGAATGCACAATGCCGTGGGCCTTAAAAAAGGATTCAGTTTAGAAATTCCAAGTTCAAGTCATGACTTCTCATGCCTTGGCACAGCTCAGGTTCTTTGAATCCCACCCTTCCTTGATAAACCCCAAAGCTTAGACCCATTACAACCTAAAAAGAAAGACCTAACTGATCTTATGGACAATCTTAGAAAATGATCAATCTTATGAGACTTGTTTAGAGTTAGAAAGATAGGTAAAATCTGGAAAGAACACAAAAAGAATGACTCAAATCGGAGTCCAGATGAAGGAGATGTCCTCATTTCAATATCAGGTCCTGAACGGAGTCCTGAGTGTGCCAGTGCGCCAGTGCGCCTATTTTGGGCCACTGGCCAAGTTCCTCATATCAGGCCCTCCGGGTCTCAAACCTGTTTTTCAAGACATCAAGGTCAGGCCCTAGAAGTGCCAAGGTCGCGCCAAGGTAGGTCGAGGACATGTCCCAATAACTCCCATCCGAGCCCAAATGTGCACCTAAGCCCGGGCTTGGAGAAGAAGGCTCTACCGTGGCTCTGTTCTTCAACCATCTCTTCTGTACCGTTATTTTCATTATTGCAATTTAATTATGAATTGAATTACGCTTGTGTTTATTTCAGTTATGAGTGAGTAGTCGTTAGGATTAGGGCTGCTTGAAACCCTAGCCATGTTAGCTTGTTGATTGGATTTCTGGCTCTTGATTATGATTGCTATGCATGCTGAATAAGTTGGATTACTGTGCTTAATGACCTTAATTTATGCCTAAAAGATTAGCTACCTTGTTTGCATATAATTATTGATGTAATTGCTTGAGTGACCGTCATATCATCTTGTGATTTGGAGCATCGAAAGTATTCTTACTTGTAATCTTAACTCATAACGACCTAGGATTGCATGTCACTTTGCTAGGCTAATGTGGTGTCATTAAATTCTCTTTGAACTTCATGCATCATCTTAAAAGGTAGGTGATAGACGTTCTAGGCATATGCCCTGTTTAGAACATGCTAAGTAAGAGGGAATAAGAAGTGTCTAGTGAACCAACGCCAGGTCCTAGGCACGGGCACCTAATTCAGAAAATGCATAGTAATTTGGTCAATGAAATCTGATTAGTAACTATAATTGGTTAGAGTGGATAGTAATCCTTAATTCGCCTTAGTTAATAATCAATCAACCGTTAATTCTTGCATTTTTATTTTCTGCATTTTATTTTACTTGTCTTCAAATTTTAGTTCTCACATCATAAACCAACCCCCCCCCCCCCCCCCCCCCCTGTGTGTGTGTGTCTGTGTGTGTGTTTTCACTAAGTTAATAAATATGAACTAAAGTGGTCATAACGTTGATACAAGTCCTCGAGGGATCGACTCTTGTTGTGCTACTATACTATTCTTATCGATTTGTGCACTTGGAAGGATTTTATAACTATTAGAATTGAATTGCATATTTCTTGCTCTTTAATTCCACCAACAATGGCATATGCCGTAGGATTGTGAAATCCTTTCGGATTTACCAGGACTTGACTCGGTAGCTTGCCTTGCTCTCGCTGATTTAGTTGGTTCACCACCTATCCCAATTGACGATCCAAGTTTGCAATTGCATTTTTCATGTCTCCCGTCTAACTCTGGCTATCTTGCATGAATTTTATGAATTGAGCATGCTGTTGAGTCAGGATATGGAGGGAGTCCTCGACAGACTTACTTCCGCCATTCCGGTTTGAGGAAGGGCCGTGATAGTTCCCCTGAGGGCCTGCGGCTTGCTGCTCAAATCCAGGGGGTGGCAAGGGATTTACGGCTGCTTGATTGTTTCTCCAATGGAAATTTGGATGATTTATCCACCCCGGATTGTAAGTGTTGGAATTTGGGTCATTCCGGGGTCGAGAATTGCTATTGAACCCTCCAGCAAAGTTGGCCTCTTCCACAACCAGGCAGTCCTGGGATGTGTGGACCTGAATTGAACATACCTAGCAGATGTGAACTCCTTTGGCTTTCTCGCTACACAACTGTTTCACCATTTCCGTTAGCTGAGCAATGGCGTCATCTTTGTATTTGGCTGAGGCATCACCCGTGGCTCTAGAGGAGGGACACCTGTAGCTGAACTATTTTTCCCTTTGAGCAATGTTCTCAAAGGCAGTCCTTACTTCCTCGGCTGTGCCTTCTAGAATCCCTTGGGATTGAGAGTCCACCATTTTCCGATCGCTAGTCTTCAAGCCCCCATAGAAGTATAGCATAGAATGAGGGGCATCAATATGTTGGTGGGGGCATGTTGGTAGAATTAAAGAGCAAGAAATATGCAATTCAATTCTAACAGTTATAAAATCCTTGCAAGTGCACAAATCGATAAGAATAGTATAGTAGCACAGCAAGGGTCGATCCCTCAAAGACTTGCATCAACGTTATGACCACTTTAGTTCATATTTATTAACTTAGTGAAAACACACCACTTTACTAGCCAATTATAGTTACTAATAAGATTTCCTTGACCTAATTACTATGCATTTTCTGAATTAGGTGCCCGGGCCTAGAACCTGGCGTTGGGTCACTAGACACATCGTATTCCCTCTTACTTAGCATGTACTAAGCAGGGCATATGCCTAGAACGTCTATCACCAACCATTTAAGATGATACATGAAGTTCAAAGAGAATTTAATGACACCACATTAGCCTAGCAAAGTGACATGCAATCCTAGGTCGTTATGAGTTAAGATTACAAGTAAGAATAATTTCGATGCTCCAAATCACAAGTTGATATGACGGTCACTCAAGCAATTACATCTATAATTATATGCAAACAAGGTAGCTAATCTTATAGACATAAATTAAGGTCATTAAGCAAAGTAATCCAACTTATTCAGCTTGTATAGCAATCATAATCAAGAGCTAGAAATCCAATCAACAAGCTAACATGGCTAGGGCTTCAAGCAGCCCTAATCCTAACGACTACTCACACATAACTGAAATTGGAACAAATATAATTGATTTAATAAGTAAATTGAAATAATGAAAATAAGGGTACAGAAGATAGTGTGAAGAACAGGTGCAGCAGAAGACACGACAGAGCCTTCTTCTCCAAGCTCCACGTCCAACACACTCGACTTCAGGAAGAACCAAGCTTTAACGAAAACTCTAAAAAACCAAAATACTATATGCGGCTAAGCTGTCCCTGTATCTACCAAAAATGCCTCTAGCTAATTATCTCTTTTTTTAAAACACTGAACAAAGGCTCCCTTTTATAGACAAAGGGAAAACCTTGTTCTATAAGGATTGGTAAAACCTTATTTTATAAGGATTGGTAAAACCAAGTCCTATAAGGATAGGGAAAGTTATTGTACTTTTAATTAATTACAAAGTCCTTAAAATCTATTAGAACCAATCAGAACATAGTTGGGAGTGTGAATGCAAGATGGCAAGTGGGAACGCAAGCTGGCAGGTTGTCTGAACTTGGCTTTTGGACTGTCTTCGTAATCAGGATCTGGGACTGCGCTTTTGAAGCACATCATGAGTATAGTAGAAGTGCATCTTCGTTCAGGCTTGGCGCAAATGTTTTCAGGCTTAGTGCAGAGGGAGAACCTCTGATCTACCGCTGGCGGAATTGGGGCACTGGCGCACTGGCCAGTGGCCCAAAATAGGCGCACTGGCGCACTCAAGACTCCGTTTAGGACCTGATATTGAAATGAGGATATCTCCTTCATATGGACTACGATTTGAGTCATTCTTTTTGCGTTCTTTCCAGATTTTACCTATCTTTCTAACTCTGCACAAGTCTCACAAGATTAATCATTTTCTACTATTGATGGCACAAAATCATTCAAAAGACATGTAAGAGAGGCATATAAAGACATCAAAATGATGCATAAATAACGACTGTTCAAATACCCCTAAACCTATCTTTTGCTTGTCCCTGAGCAAAACAATCGCTAACAAAATGAAAGACTCGATTTTAGTTAAGATAGAACATTTAAACCCCTAGGTTCACCTAGTAGGAGGAGTTTTGTCTCCTGAGGGTTATAACAGCACGATACCCAAAAACATTTTACTTAAACAAAAAGATGCTAGATATAGTACTCTTAACAAGCTAATAAGAATCAAAGTAAGTAGACATGCTTTGCAGAACTAAAAGGAATGCCATAGCCGTGAGTGTCATGTGAAGCTGTACGTGTATAAATGCAAATATTTTCAGGTGTTCAAGTTTGAAAACAACTTCATCTAAGTGCCCTACAAACCAGGGCTAGGCTGCCTCCTAGGAGTGCTTTATTTAACGTCTGGGCAAGACGGGGTTGGCATGCTAGGCATTTGATTGTGTGCCCAGGATTTCAGCGTCAACATGGAACCGATTATGAGCCTCTTGCTGTAGAATCTGCGCTGCATCATGGAGAAAAAAGTTAGAAACACATAAAGGAATCCACCGACAAGAACGTAACTTATCGGGAAAGAGATTGAGGAGTGATTTGAATGCGAGCAGTTGCTATCCATTCTGGACTGTCTTCCTTGGACAATGCTCGTGGGGGAACAGCTTTGGTTGTGCCTTGTACGTTCTAGACTTCATCCTTGGTCCCTTCCGTTGATTTTTCCTTCGGAACTTGAAGAGGTGGACCAAGTTGTGTGCCTTTAGCATATTCTTGGTGTTTTTATGGTGGAACCTGCACGGGAAAAGTTCAACAGTATTAGGAGCTAAATCAGAATTCAAATCCAAGTTTCCTTTTTAAATTGAAAGTGAAGTGCTTCAGGATTGAGTTGAGAAGGCGCATTGAATTTCAAAACTGGTTCCTTGTCCTTGGGCATGGGCTGAGACACGGCTGGCAGCAGAATGGGTGGCACAGACTGGTCCTTGGGTTCTGCCGTGGATGTGTCTTGAAGCGTGGCCGCAGTGCTGCGCGTCTCAGATGCGTGCTGGGAAGGTTCTGGTGCAGCGACTAAGAACTTGCCCTGCAGTGAATCAGTTGGCGCAGCTTGGCGCGTTGAAGGCGTGCCCTGGACATGTCCAGGTTCTGCGGCGCTGGGTTGTGGCTGCGGCAGGGCTTTTGGCGAGTCCTGGGACTCAGCAGGAACCTGGGTTTGAGGCAGGGCAGTAGGTAGAACGTGGTCATAGTTGTGGGACACGGCTTGGGGCAGTGCGTTGCTGCTGGGCAGCACATAGGGCAGGGGCATGGGTTTGACCTGGATGTCCTTGTCACCATCATCCGTCCTATTCTCTTCCTCCCAGTTTTCTTCCATTTTGCTTTCCAATCTGTTAGTGCAAGGTAAAGAGGTATAGTTAGACATGAAATCAGAATCAGAAACATTATAAAAGGAAGAATATACTGGAGGGTATGAATTGGGTGCGTCCCACTGCTCAATCTGAGCAGAATCGGGAGACACTATCAAGGCATGGCCTTTGGCGGAATTCATGGCATCCATGGCAAGCACTTGTCAAAGTGTTAGCTTGGTGGTGTCTTCATCATGATCATCATTCAGGGCCTCGCTTGGTGAGGGACGTGCCCTTTCTTCTCTTTGGCATACGATGAACTCAAACACCCTCTTGCTCTTTTCCAGTATCTCCTCCAAGCGAAGTTACAAGGCCAGGAGTGGGTTCGGAGTGAGGAACTAACCAATTATAGCTCTTAACCAGATTTCCTTGACCTAATTTCTATGCATTTTCTGAATTAGGTGCCCGTTCCTAGGACCTGGCGTTGGTTCACTAGACACATCTTATTCCCTCTTGCTTAGCATGTTCTAAACAGGGCGTATGCCTAGAATGTCTATGACCTACCTTTTAAGATGATGCATGAAGTTTAAAGAGAATTTAATGACACCACATTAGCCTAGCAAAGTGACATGCAATCCTAGGTCGTTATGAGTTAAGATTACAAGTAAGAATACTTTCGATGCTCCAAATCACAAGATGATATGATGGTCACTCAAGCAATTACATCTATAATTATATGCAAACAAGGTAGCTAATCTTATAGGCATAAATTAAGGTCATTAAGCATAGTAATCCAACTTATTCAGCATGCATAGCAATCATAATCATGAGTCAGAAATCCAATCAAGAAGCTAACATGGCTAGGGCTTCAAGCAGCCCTAATCCTAATGACTACTCACACATAACTGAAATTGAAACAAATATAATTGAAATCATAAGTAAATGGCAATAATGAAAATAAGGGTACAGAAGATATTGTGAAGAACAGGTGCAGCAAAAAACACGGCAGAGCCTTCTTCTCCAAGCTCCACGTCCAACACACTCTACTTCGGGAAGAACCAAGCTTTAACGTAAAACTCTAAAAAACCAAAATACTATTTGCGGCTCAGGTCTCTGTTTTTCCAGAAACAAAAACGGAACCCTCTATCTCTCTTCTCTCTGCCTTTCTTTGCCTGATTCTAATTCCCCCCAAAACACTGAACAAAGGCTCCCTTTTTATAGACAAAGGGAAAACCTTGTTCTATAAGGATTGGTAAAACCATATTCTATAAGGATTGGTAAAACCATGTCCTATAAGGATTGGTAAAACCATGTCCTATAAGGATAGGGAAAGTTATTGTACTTTTAATTAATTACAAAGTCCTTAAATCTATTAGAACCAATCAGAGCACGGCTGGGAGTGTGAATGCAAGCTGGCAAGTAGGAACGCAAGCTGGCCAAACTTGGATTTTGGATTGTCTTCGTAATTAGGATCTGGGATTGCGCTTTTGAAGCACATCATGAGTATAGTGGAAGCGCATCTTCGATCAAGCTTGGCGCAAATGTTGTCAGGCTTAGTGCAGATGGAGAACCTCTGATCCACCACTGGCGGAACAAGGACCTCGGGCTTAGGCGCACATCTGGGCTCGGATGGGAGTTCTTGGGACATGTCCTCGACCTGCCATGGCGCGACCTTGGCACTTCTAGGACCTGACATTGATGTCATGAAACATAGGTTTGAGACCCGGAGGGCCTGATATGAGGTACTTGGCCAGTGTCCCAAAATAGGCGCACTGGCGCACTCAGGACCCCGTTCAGGACCTGGTATTGAAATGAGGACATCTCCTTCGTCTGGACTCCGATTTGAGTCATTCCTTTTGCGTTCTTTCCAGATTTTACCTATCTTTCTAACTCGGCACAAGTCTCACAAGATTGATTATTTTCTACTAATGATGGAACGAAATAATTCAAAAGACATGTAAGAGAGGCATATAAAGGCATCAAAATGATGCATAAATAACGACTGATCATACCCTTATTTTCATTATTTTAATTTAATTATGAATTCAATTACGCCTGTGTTTATTTCAGTTATGTGTGAGTAGTCGTTAGGATTAGGGCTGCTTGAAGCCCTAGCCATGTTAGCTTGTTGATTGGATTTCTGGTTCTTGATTATGAATGCTATGCATGTTGAATAAGTTGGATTACAGTGCTTAATGTCCTTAATTTATGCCTATAAGATTAGCTACCTTGTTTGCATATAATTATTGATGTAATTGCTTCAGTGACCGTCATATCATCGTGTGATTTGGAGCATCGAAAGTATTCTTACTTGTAATCTTAACTCATAACGACCTAGGATTGCATATCACTTTGATAGGCTAATGTGGTGTCATTAAATTCTCTTCAAACTTCATGCATCATCTTAATAGGTAGGTGATAGACGTTCTAGGCATATGCCCTGTTTAGAACATGCTAAGTAAGAGGGAATAAGATGTGTCTAGTGAACCAATGCCAGGTCCTAGGCACGGGCACCTAATTCAGAAAATCCATAGTAATTAGGTCAAGGAAATCTGATTAGTAACTATAATTGGTTAGAGTTACTAAGTTAATAAATCCACTAATAATTGGTTAGAGTTACTAAGTAATTAGGTCAAGGAAATCTGAACTAAGTTAATAAATCCACTCTAGCCAATTATAGTTACTAATCAGATTTCCTTGACCTAATTACTATGCATTTTCTGAATTAGGTGCCCGTGCCTAGGACATGGCGTTGGTTCACTAGACACATCTTATTCCCTCTTACTTAGCATGTTCTAAACAGGGCATATGCCTAGAACGTCTACTCACACATAACTGAAATTGAAACAAATATAATTGAATTCATAAGTAAATTGCAATAATGAAAATAAGGGTACAGAAGATATTGTGAAGAACAGGTGCAGCAGAAGACACGGCTGAGCCTTCTTCTCCAAGCTTCACTTACAATAATCTATCTGTAAAATATTATCTCTAAAAATATGGTCTCCCAAAAACGGGCATCTCTCTCTCTGATCTCTCCTTAAAACATTGAACAAAGGCTCCCCTTTATAGACAAAGGGAAAACCTTGTTCTATAAGGATTGGTAAAACCTTATCCTAGAATGATAGGGAAAGTTATTGTACTTTTAATTAATTACAAAGTCCTTAAATCTATTAGAACCAATCAGAGCACGGCTGGGAGTGTGAATGCAAGCTGACAAGTGGGAACGCAAGCTGGCCAAACTTTGATTTTGGACTGTCTTCATAATCAGGATATGGGACAGCGCTTTTGAAGAACATCATGAGTATAGTGGAAGCGCATCTTCGTTCAGGCTTGGCGCAAATGTTGTCAGGTTTAGCGCAAAGGGAGAACCTCTGATCCACCGCTGGCGCAACAGGGACCCCGGGCTTAGGTGCACGTCTTGGCTCGGATGGGAGTTCTTCGGACATGTCCTCGACCTGCCTTGGCGCGAACTTGGCACTTCTAGGACCTGACCTTGATGTCATGAAACACAGGTTTGAGACCCGGAGGGCCTGATATGAGGTACTTGGCCAGTGGCCCAAAATAGGCACACTGGCGCACTGGCGCACTCAGGACTCCGTTCAGGACATGATATTGAAATAAGGATATCTCCTTCATCTGGACTCCGATTTGAGTCATTCTTTTTGCGTTCTTTCCAGATTTTACCTATCTTTCTAACTTTGCACAAGTCTCACAAGATAGATCATTTTATACTATTGATGGCACGAAATCATTCAAAAGACATGTAAGAGAGGCATATAAAGACATCAAAATGATGCATAAATAATGACTGATCAAATACCCGCAAACCTATCTTCTGCTAGTCCCTGAGCACCACAAACGCTAACAAAATGAAAAGACTCAATTTTAGTTAAGATAGAACATTTAAACCCCTAGGTTCACCTAGTAGGAGGAGTTTTGTCTCTTGAGGGTTATAACAGCACGATACCCACAAACGTTTTACTTAAACAAAAAGATGCTAGAGATAGTACTCTTAACAGGCTAATAAGAATCAAAGTAAGTAGATATGCTTTGCAGAACTAAAAGGAATGCCATAGCCGTGAGTGTCATGTGAAGGTGTACGTGTATAAATGCCAATATTTTCAAGTGATCAAGTTTGAAAACAACTTCATCTAAGTGCCCTAGAAATATTTCGCCTCGACTCTAATCCTCACTAGGAAACTCTCAATTCGCACAAGAATCCTAGGCTTACACTCTTTTCAAGCATATGTGATGAGTTTATGTTATGAAATTCAAATTTAATCACATATGAGTAACAATGAAGAATAGCACTTTATGTCAGGACCCGTCCCGAATTTCCCCTCGAAACCCGAGAAGAACCCTGATCCCGTCTGACAACCTAAGGAAAGGTTCCCAAAATACCCTTCAATCCTTACAAATTATAATAACAATAATAAATACTTCCTCTTGTCAAACAAGGGACTTAAGCACTCAATAATTCCCGTAATTAACGACCAATCAAATACAATATAATATCAGAGCGTCTAAGTAGGATCAAGAGTAAAATTTAGATATCCTACTCAAATATAATTACACAGCGCAGTCGAAGTACTAATGCCTCTGCCTCGAGATCAGTGTTCGCGTCAACTCTACTCAACTGCATGAAGGGGGTTTAAACACAAAAGTTGTGAGTGGACAAAAATAATCATTTATAAATTCCTTTTCGAGAAAATACGTTTCTTCCCCTCCATTTATAAAGTCATGCATGCATAACATAAAACAATTTATCATACTAAAACATCATATGTAAATCACCAAAAATTATCATTTCTCTTTAAAACCACATAGTGGACTCACATAAAATCTGTATAATAAAAATACCTCGTGATCCACAATTTGGTTTGAAAACTCTCTTCAAAAGAGTTTAAAATCAGTTAATTTAATCTGGACACAAAATATCTCAAATTCAAATCATTTCGTTCAATCCGACACACAATATCTCAAATTTTCACTGTTCCCGACATATCCATAATACACCAGGGTATCCCTTGAGATGTGTTCAAATCTGTACAACTCTGTGTACCATCTGTACTATCTGTACTTTCTGTACTATGCATAGACAGCTTCGCAACCTGGCGGAGCAAGGCCCCTCAACACCAAGGTCCGAACCCTCAACAACTAGCAGAGCAAGGCCCCTCAACACCAGTCAGAGCAACAATAACCATCGGGCGGGAACCAGTGAATCAAATTCATACTTTGAAATCTTTGTTTCTCGGCCTAAGCCAAATTCTTTGCAATATCATATTATGGCCAAAATCAATAAATCATAATTATGGGTCTCAACCCAAATCACATACTCAAATAGTTACCACGTCAAAATGATATCAAAATCGAGTACAAAAACCAGGCCATTTCTCAAAACATACTTTCACTGAAATTTTGTAAAACATGTGTCCAGCATCATTTCTAAAATCCAGAAATTCATTGCACCCATACATAACAGTATTTAAATCAAAGATACATTTATGCATGCATTACAGTTTATAAATCAAAGTCCACTCACAAACCTGTTCAAGCAAGCTCAATCCCGAACTGTACGCTCCCCTGAAGTTCCTAGAGCAGTATCGCCTGTCCAAATTAATAATCGGGATTACCAGCTAATAATAAGAACCTTAAATATAAACCCCCTAAACCCCGGGAATCTAACTATGCTGGCCTAGAAAACGCAGCAACTTTAAAACGTCCGAAACAACCCCTAAACGACGTCTGATCGACTCAAAACCTGCGCCAACAGGTCCGAAACGTCAAAAACTACTTGTCACGCGCAACCGTGACCTCAGACTCGGCCCCACGCGCCTCCACGCGCCGACGGAAGGTCGGAACACGCGCCCACGCGCCGCCACGCGCCCTCACGCGCCGGTCACGCGCCTGCTACAGTACCCACGCGCCTGGATCGGTCCAACCCGATTCGGCTCAACTTGACCCGGTCCAACTCGACCCGATCGGTTCAACTCGACCCGACTGGTTCAACTCGACCCGACCGGTTCACTCAACCCGACTGGTTCAACTCGACCCAACCGGTCACCGGTGACTCGCCGGAGAAGACGACCGGCTGCCGTCGCCTTTCGCCGGAATCCTCCATTTCCGGCCGAAACTTCAAGCTTTCCTAACTTGCTCAAAACTCAACCATTTTTCACAAATTTTATGTCTAAATCTATCTACTCGAACCCAGGAATCCAAATATGACCTCAAAACAACAAACACGTACATGTGCTAGCCGGAAAATCGATCGGAAGGTCCGAAACTTCCTATCCTCGGTTCGGCTTCCTCCGTGGTCCTCTCCTTCGATGGTTGGTACGGTTGTGATCGTGGGAAGGAGTAGAAGATGATTAGTTGATCAAAACTGGAAGTTGGAGCCTTGAATCAAAAGTTGACTTTGTGGGTTTTTGGATGATTTTCGCACGGGTTCGGGTGGTTTGTGTATGTTTGTCCCAGAGAGAAAGAAGGAGATGAAGATGAAATGAAGATGAGGATGAGGTGGATCAGATAATATCTTATTTGGGGGTTAAAAATATCTACCCCAAGTCAAAAATTACCAAAATGCCCTTGCACATCTAGACCCATAACTTTCGTCCACGAACTCCGTTTTCCGCGTGACGCCTGTCTACAAACTCGTGAATTCGAGACCTACGCAACGGTACCCAATACACCACCGAAAAGGTTTCGAAACAAAACTTGATCTCCATGCCCTTTAACAAGCAAGGGCAAAATCGTCATTTTACATAAATAATTTAATTAAATCCAATAATTGAAATTCCGGGTTGTTACAATCTACCCCCCTTAAGAAATTTCGTCCCCGAAATTCAACTCTACCCTTGGAACAAATAAGGATACTGCGTCCGCATTAGTTCCTCGGTTTCCCACGTGGCTTCCTCCACGTTATGATTCCTCCACAACACTTTAACTAGAGGAATACTTTTTCTGCGCAGTACCTTCTCTTTCCAATCCAAAATTTGCACCGGTTGCTCCTCAAAGGTCAAATCATCTTTCAGCTCAAGTGGTTGCTCTTCCAACACATGAGACTCATCAAACAGATATTTCCAGAGCAAAGATACATGGAAACATTATGAACTCTGGATAGTTCCGATGGTAAAGCAAGACGATATGCCACTGGTCCTATCCTCTCCAGAATCTCATATGGACCAATGTAGCGAGGACTCAGTTTTCCTCGTCTACCAAAACGTACAACTCCCTTCCAAGGAGATAGTTTCAAGAACACCCAGTCACCAACCTCAAACTCAAGGTCTCTAGTTCTGTGGTCTGCATTGCTTTTCTGGCGATCCTGAGCTGTCTTCAACCTTTCTCTGATGATCCTTATCTTTTCCTCAGTCGTATCAACCAACTCTGGTGTTAACAATTTCCTTTCACCCACTTCGTTCCAGCATAATGGTGTCCTGCACTGTCTCCCATACAGTGCTTCGAAAGGAGACATCCCAATACTCGACTGATAACTATTATTATAAGCAAATTCCATCAGAGCCAGGTGTGAATCCCAGTTTCCTTTAAACTGTAGTACACAAGCTCTCATCATATCCTCCAAAATCTGGATTGTCCTCTCAGACTGACCATCCGTCTGAGGATGAAAAGCTGTACTAAAATGCAAGGTAGTGCCAAAAGCCTTCTGCAAACTCCGCCAAAACCTGGAGGTAAATCTAGGATCCCTGTCCGAAACAATGGACTCTGGAGTCCCATGTAGCCGTATGATCTCATCAATGAACAATTTGGCATACCGACTCATCCGAAAATCTTCCCGCACTAGCAAGAAATGTGCAGACTTCGTGAGTCTATCAACAATTACCCATATCCCATCATGTCCTTTCTGTGTCCTTGGAAGTATATACACAAAATCCATCGTAATGTGATCCCACTTCCATTCCGGAATAGGTAATGGTTGAAGTGCCCCATATGGTTTCTACCTCTCTGCTTTCACTTGCTGGCACGTCAGGCATCTACTCACAAACTCAGCAATTTCCCTTTTCATCCCAGTCCACCAATAATGTTTCCTTAGGGTATGATACATCTTGGTACCTCCTGGATGCATAGCGTAAGCCGAACTATGAGCCTCATCAAGAATTTCCCTCTTTAGTTCCAGCTCATTCGGTACGCACAACCGACCATCCCTAACCAAGGCTCCATCATCCCTAAGCGCATAGTCCTGCCTGGTTCCAGCCTCCAACTCCATCCTGATAATGCACAATGTAGGGTCCTGGAGTTGAGCCTCAATAATCCGATCAATCAGAACAGGCCTCACATGAAAACTAGCCAACAAAGCCCCCTGGCTATCCATGTCCAGTACTATCCCTGCTCTACGGAACTCTACCAGTAACGGTAAGTAGACTGTATGCAGATGGGCTAAAGAACCCATGGATTTCCTGCTTAAAGCATCCGCCACAACATTGGCTTTCCCTGGATGGTACTCTATAGTACAATCATAATCCTTTATTAACTCAAGCCATCTTCTCTGCCTCAGATTCAGGTCTTTTTGGGTGAACAAGTACTTCAAACTCTTATGGTCGGTGAAGATTCGACACGTCTCCCCGTACAAATAATGTCGCCAGATTTTCAATGCATGCACCACTGCAGCTAATTCCAAATCATGTGTGGGGTAATTCAACTCATGGGGTATAAGTTGTCTAGAAGCATAAGCTATCACCTTTCCATGCTGCATCAACACGCAGCCTATACCCTGCAATGATGCATCACTATACACCTCGAATCCACCAGTATCATCAGGAAGGGTCAATACTGGAGCAGAAGTCAACCTTTTCTTCAGCTCCTGAAATCCCTGTTCACAATCAGCTCCCCAGTCAAACTTGACTCCTTTCCTCGTCAACCGAGTCAACGGCCCTGCTATCGTAGAAAATCCTTCTACGAACCGTCGATAATATCCTGCCAAACCCAGAAAACTCCTCACCTCTGTCACTGTCCTCGGTTGCTCCCAGTTTGCCACTGCCTCAATCTTTTGGGGATCTACGCTGATACCCTCAGCCGAAATCACATGACCTAAGAATCCAACTTCGGTCAACCAAAACTGACATTTACTGAATTTGGCAAACAAATGCTTTTTCCTAAGCATATTCAGCACCAACCTTAAGTGCTTCTCATGTGCCTTAGCACTCCTCGAATACACCAAGATGTCATCAATGAACACAATCACAAACCGATCCAAATACTTTTGGAACACCCTGTTCATCAAATCCATAAATGCTGCTGGAGCATTAGTCAACCCGAAAGGCATCACCAGGAACTCATAATGACCATAACGAGTCCTGAAAGCTGCTTTCTCAACATCCCCTTCTCTGATCCTCAACTGGTGGTATCCGGATCGAAGGTCAATTTTCGAAAAATATATTGCCCCCTTAAGTTGATCAAACAAATCATCTATCCTTGGCAAAGGATACTTATTCCGCACCGTAGCCATGTTTAGCTTCCGGTAGTCGATACACAACCTCAAACCACCATCCTTTTTCCTCACAAATAACACCGGTGCACCCCAAGGTGAAACACTTGGGCGAATAAATCCCATATTCACCAAGTCCTGCAACTGAGTCTTTAACTCTCGCAATTCTGCCGGTGCCATCCTATACGGTGCCTGTGAAATAGGTTGAGTACCTGGCAAAAGCTCGATGGTGAACTCAATCTCCCGGTGAGGTGGCAATCCCGGAAGATCATCTGGAAACACATCAGAGAATTCACTCACCACGGGAATATCCTCCACTCTCATCGGAGTATCCCGAGAATCAAACACATGAGCCAAGTAACCCTCACGACCTTTCCTCAGCAATTTCTCAGCAGTCAAAGCTGATATCACTCCACAGGGTAGTACCCTACGATCTCCTCTGAATATAAGTTCCGGTAAACCTGGACTCCGGAAATCCACTCTCTTGTCATAACAATCAATAGAGGCATGGTGCATAGTCAACCAATCCATCCCCAGAATCACATCAAAATCAAAAATATCTAAGGGAATTAAATCTGCCTCTAATACATGACCTTCCACTAACACTGGACAATTTCGAATCACGAGATTCGCCACTAACATATTCCCAGTAGGAGTACTAATACCCATGTCCCAACCAATCGGAGACAATTCTCTATCAGCAAATAATGTAAACTCCCGAGAAATGAAAGAATGAGTAGCCCCAGGATCTATTAAAACAAAAGCATCACGGTTAAAAATAGATAACGTACCCGTGACCACATCTGGTGCTGCTCGGGCCTCCTGTTGCGACATAGCAAACACTCGAGCTTGTGTATCCAACGATCGACCACGACCCCACTGTCTGCCTCTGGCCCTGTTGGACCCACGGGGCCTGTTTGTCCAATTGGCCCGGTTGGCCCTACTGGATTGACTCTGACTTCCAGCTGCAAAACCGGGCGTCTGAAATGTCCTCTGCCCCTGTTCAGCAGCACCTCGCCCCCAGGAACTACTAGCCGGATACAAATATGGGCAAAATCTCCTGATGTGACCACTCTCCCCACAAAAGAAACATCCAGTGCTACCTGAGCTGCCACTCAGTCTTCTAGTTGACTGCACAGAAGCACCACTAGAACGGGCGGATGACTGGGGTGCCTGTCTGGCTCCGCCACTGCCTGAACCAGATCCCTCACCCGCAGTAGATCCAGAGCTGAAACTGCCTCTCTTGGACGGTCCCTGGCTAGAGGCTCTAATATCCCAGCTATCCCGGTGTCGCCTGGAACCCCTAAACTGCTGTTGGACTGGCACACCCATGCTCAACTCTACACGAGCTGCAGAGTCAGACGCATCTCTCAATGAAGTATGGGCTGCAGCCGTTACCGCTAACCGAAGTTCGCCCCTCAGCCCATTTTCAAATCTGCGGCGTCTGTCCCTCTCGGTTACCACTAGAGCTGGTGCAAAACGAGCCAACTCTATAAATCTCTGCTCATACTGAGCCACTGTCAAATCTCCCTGCTGTAGGTGTATGAACTCAGCCTCCCTGGCATCTCGGTACGAGCAAGGATAAAATTGCTCGAGGAACTTCTCCCGGAAGGTCGCCCAGGTAATGGTACTGACTTCCCAACCTGATACCTCTAATGCGCTCCACCAATCATAAGCGGAACCACCCAGCAGAAAAGTGGCTAACAACACCCTGTCCCCCTGAGGACATCTCATAACCGAGAACACTCGCTCTAAATGAGTAATCCACTCTCTAGCATCATCTGGGCTAGAGTCGCCCATAAATACGGTAGCCCCTAATCTCTGGGCTCTCTCAATGTCTGAACCTTCAGTAGAAGTCCTACTCTGAAGTACAGAAGTCAACGCATGACCCAATTGTTCCAGTGTCTGCCTCATATCAGGCTCCACTGTAGGTTCAGGTGTGTCCCCAATATTTTCCGACTGTTGACGGAACTCGCGTCTCGGAGGCATTACGCTGAAAAGAACTATAACTCATCAATATCAAAATAATTGTACACGTAGTGTACAGTCTACAGGAATTTAACCTAGTGCTCTGATACCAATTGTCAGGACCCGTCCCGAATTTCCCCTCGAAACCCGGGAAGAACCCTGATCCCGTCTGACAACCTAAGAAAAGGTTCCCAAAATACCCTTCAATCCATACAAATTATAATAACCATAATAAATACTTCCTCTTGTCAGACAAGGGACTTAAGCACTCAATAATTCCCGTAATTAACGACAAATCAAATACAACATAATATCAGAGCGTCTAAGTAGGATCAAGAATAAAATTTAGATATCCTACTCAAATATATAACACAGCGCAGTCGAAATCCTAATGCCTCAGCCTCGAGATCAATGTTCGCGTCAACTCTACTCAACTGCCTGAAGGGGGTTTAAACACAAAAGTTGTGAGTGGACAAAAATAATCATTTATAAATTCCTTTTCGAAGAATTACCTTTCTTCCCCTCCATTTATAAGATCATGCATGCATAACATAAAACAATTTATCATATAAAAGCATCATCTGTAAATCATCCAAAATTCACATTTATCTTTAAAACCATTTAATTGGACTCACATAAAATCTGTATAATAAAAATACCTCGTAATCCACAATTTTGTTTGAAAATCTCTTCAAAGGAGTTTAAAATCATTTGGTTCAATCTGGACACAAATTATCTCAAATTCAAAATCATTTCGTTCCAACTGCCACATAATATCTCAAATTCACTGTTCCCGACATATTCATAACACACCAGGGTATCCCTTGAGATGTGTTCAAATCTGTACAACTCTGTGTACCATATGTACTGTCTGTAATATATGTACTATCTGTACAATCTGTACTATGCATAGACAGCTTCGCGACCCAGCGGAGCAAGGCCCCTCAACACCTAAGGTCCGAACCCTCAACAACTGGTAGAGCAAGGCCCCTCAACACCAGTTAGAGCAACAACAATCATCGGGACGGGAATCAGTGAATCAAATCCATACTTCGAAATCTTTGTTTCGCGGCCTTAGCCAAATTCTTTAAAATATCATTTTATGGCCAAAATCGGTAAAATCACAATTATGGGTCTCAACCCAAATCACATACTCAAATAGTTACCACGTCAAAACGATATCAAAATCGAGTACAAAATCAGGCCATTTCTCAAAACATACTTTCACTGAAATATTGTAAAATATGTGTCCAGTATCATTTCTAAAATCCAGAAATTCATTTCACTCAAACACAACAGTATTTAAATCAAAGATACATTTATGCATGTATTACAGTTTATAAATCAAAGTCCACTCACAAACCTGTTCAAGCAAGCTCAATCCCGAACTGTACGCTCCCCTGAAGTTCCTGGAGCAGTATCGCCTGTCCAAATTAATAATCGGGATTACCAGCTAATAATAATAATCTTAAATATAAACCCCATAAACCTCGGGAGTCTAACTATACTGGCCTAGAAAACGCAGCAACCTTAAAACGTCCGAAACAGCCCCTAAACGACATCCGATCGACTTGAAACCTGCGCCAACAGGTCCGAAACGTCAAAAACTACTTGTCACGCGCCACCGTGACATCAGACTCAGCCCCACGCGCCGCCACGCGCCGACGGAAGGTCGAAACACGCGCGCACGCGCCGCCACGCGCCCTCACGCACCGGCCACGCGCCTGCTACAGTACCACACGCGCCTGAACCGGTCCAACCCGGTTCGGCTCAACCTGACCCGGTCCAACTCGACCCGATCGGTTCACTCAACCCGACCGGTTCAACGCGACCCGACCGGTTCAACTCGACCCGACCGGTCACCGGCGACTCGCCGGAGAAGATGACCGGCTGCCGTCACCGTTGCCGGAGGTTGGCCGGAGAAGATGACCGGACCACCACCTCCGCCGCCGTCTGGTTTCGTCGGAATCCTCCATTTCCGGCCGAAACTCCAAGCTTTCCAACTTCCTCAAAAATCAACCATTTTTCACAAATTTTATGTCTAAATCTATCTACTCGAACCCAGGAATCCAAATATGACCTCAAAACCACAAACACGTACCTGTGCTAGCCGGAAAATGGATCGGAAGGTCCGAAACTTCCTATCCTCGGTTCGACTTCCTCCGTGGTCCTCTCCTTCGATGGTTGGTACGGTTGTGATCGTGGGAAGGAGTAGAATATGATTAGTTGATCAAAACTGGAAGTTGAAGCCTTGAAATCAAAGTTGACTTTTGGTTTTTCTCTTGGTTTTTCTTCGGTTTCGGGTGTGGTTTGGGAGGGTTGTCACAGAGAAAGAACGAAAATGAAGATGAAATGAAGATGAGGATGTAAATGAAATGAAGATGAGACAATGATTGGCCTAAATATCTTCTCCCAAAACCAAATTACCAAAATGCCCTTGCACATTTAGACCCATAACTCTCGTCTACGAACTCCGTTTTCCGCGTGCCGCCTGTCTACGAACTCGTGAGTTCGAGACCTACGAAACGGTACCCAATACACCACCGAAAAGGTTTCGAAACAAAACTTGATCTCCATGCCCTTTAACAAGCAAGGGCAAAATCGTCATTTTACATAAATAATTTTATTAAATCCAATAATTGAAATTCCGGGTTGTTACAAACTGCCTCTCTTGGACGGTCCCTAACTAGAGGCTCCAATATCCCAGCGATCCCGGTGTCGCCTGGAACCCCTAAACTGATGCTGGACTGGCACACCCATGCTCAACTCTACACGAGCTGCAGCGTCAGACGCTTCTCTCAATGAAGTATGGGCTGCAGCCGTTACCGCTGACCGAAGTTCGCCCCTTAGCCCATTTTCAAATCTGCGGCGTCTGTCCCTCTCGGTTGCCACTAGAGCTGGTGCAAAACGAGCCAACTCTATGAATTTCTGCTCATACTGAGCCACTGTCATATCTCCCTGCTATAGGTGCAAGAACTCAGCCTCCCTGGCATCTCGGTACGAGCAAGGATAAAATTGCTCAAGGAACTTCTCCCGAAAGGTCGCCCAGGTAATTGTACTGACTTCCCAACCTGATGCCTCTAATGCGTTCCACCAATGATAAGCGGAACCACCCAGCAGAAAAGTGGCTAACAGCACCCTGTCCCCCTGAGGACATCTCATAACCGAGAACACTCGCTCTAAATGAGTAATCCACTCTATTGCATCATCTGGGCTAGAGTCGCCCATAAATATTGTAGCGCCTAATCTCTGGGCTCTCTCAATGTCTGAACCTTCAGTAGGAGTCCTACTCTGAAGTACAGAAGTCAACGTATGACCCAATTGTTCCAGTGTTTGCCTCATATCAGGCTCCACTGCTGGTTTAGATGTGTCCCCAATATTTTCCGACTGTTGAGGGAACTCGCGTCTAGGAGGCATTACGCTGAAAAGAACTATAACTCATTAATACCAAAATAATTGTACACGTAGTGTACAGTCTACATGAATTTAACCTAGTGCTCTGATACCAATTGTCAGGACCCGTCCCGAATTTCCCCTCGAAACCCGGGAAGAACCCTGATCCCGTCTGACAACCTAAGGAAAGGTTCCCAAAATACCCTTCAATCCTTACAAATTATAATAACAATAATAAATACTTCCTCTTGTCAGACAAGGGACTTAAGCACTCAATAATTCCCGTAATTAACGACCAATCAAATACAATATAATATCAGAGCGTCTAAGTAGGATCAAGAGTAAACTTTAGATATCCTACTCAAATATAATTACACAGCGCAGTCGAAGTACTAATGCCTCTGCCTCGAGATCAGTGTTCGCGTCAACTCTACTCAACTGCCTGAAGGGGGTTTAAACACAAAAGTTGTGAGTGGACAAAAATAATCATTTATAAATTCCTTTTCGAGAAAATACGTTTCTTCCCCTCCATTTATAAAATCATGCATGCATAACATAAAACAATTTATCATACTAAAACATCATATGTAAATCACCAAAAATTCTCATTTCTCTTTAAAACCACATAGTGGACTCACATAAAATCTGTATAATAAAAATACCTGGTGATCCACAATTTGGTTTGAAAACTCTCTTCAAAAGAGTTTAAAATCAGTTAATTTAATCTGGACACAAAATATCTCAAATTCAAATCATTTCGTTCAATCCGACACATAATATCTCAAATTTTCACTTTTCCCGACATATCCATAACACACCAGGGTATCCCTTGAGATGTGTTCAAATCTGTACAACTCTGTGTACCATCTGTACTATATGTACTTTCTGTACTATGCATAGACAGCTTCGCAACCTGGCGGAGTAAGGCCCCTCAACACCAAGGTCCGAACCCTCAACAACTGGCAGAGCAAGGCCCCTCAACACCAGTCAGAGCAACAATAACCATCGGGACGGGAACTAGTGAATCAAATCCATACTTTGAAATCTTTGTTTCTCGGCCTAAGCCAAATTCTTTGCAATATCATTTTATGGCCAAAATCAATAAATCATAATTATGGGTCTCAACCCAAATCACATACTCAAATAGGTACCACGTCAAAATGATATCAAAATCGAGTACAAAAACCAGGCCATTTCTCAAAACATACTTTCACTGAAATATTGTAAAACATGTGTCCAGAATCATTTCTAAAATCCAGAAATTCATTGCACCCATACATAACAGTATTTAAATCAAAGATACATTTATGCATGCATTACAGTTTATAAATCAAAGTCCACTCACAAACCTGTTCAAGCAAACTCAATCCCGAACTGTACGCTCCCCTGAAGTTCCTGAAGCAGTATCGCCTGTCCAAATTAATAATCGGGATTACCAGCTAATAATAAGAACCTTAAATATAAACCCCCTAAACCCTGGGAGTCTAACTATGCTGGCCTAGAAAATGCAGCAACTTTAAAACGTCCGAAATAACCCCTAAACGACGTCCGATCGACTCAAAACCTGCGCCAACAGGTCCGAAACGTCAAAAACTACTTGTCACGCGCCACCGTGACCTCAGACTCGGCCCCACGCGCCGCCACGCGCCGACGGAAGGTCGGAACACGCGCCCACGCGCCGTCACGCGCCCTCATGCGCTGGTCACGCGCCTGCTACAGTACCCACGCGCCTGGACCGGTCCAACCCGGTTCGGCTCAACCTGACCCGGTCCAACTCGACCCGACCGGTTCAACTCGACCCGACTGGTTCAACTCGACCCGACCGGTTCACTCAACCCGATCGGTTCAACTCGACCCGACCGGTCACCGGCGACTCGCCGGAGACGACGAACGGCTACCGTCGCCGGAAGCTGGTCGGAGAAGATGACCGGCAGCGCCGTCGCCACCGTCTGGTTTCGCCGGAATCCTCTATTTCCGGCCGAAACTTCAAGCTTTCCTAACTTCCTCAAAACTCAACCATTTTTCACAAATTTTATGTCTAAATCTATCTACTCGAACCCAGGAATCCAAATATGACCTCAAAACCACAAACACGTACGTGTGTTAGCCGGAAAATTGATCGGAAGGTCCGAAACTTCCTATCCTCGGTTCGGCTTCCTCCGTGGTCCTCTCCTTCGATGGTTGGTACGGTTGTGATCATGGGAAGGAGTAGAATATGATTAGTTGATCAAAACTGGAAGTTGGAGCCTTGAATCAAAAGTTGACTTTGTGGGTTTTTGGATGATTTTCGCACGGGTTCGGGTGGTTTGTGTATGTTTGTCCCAGAGAGAAAGAAGGAGATGAAGATGAAATGAAGATGAGGATGAGGTGGACCAGATAATATCTGATTTGGGGGTTAAAAATATCTACCCCAAGTCAAAAATTACCAAAATGCCCTTGCACATCTAGACCCATAACTTTCGTCCACGAACTCGTGAGTTCGAGACCTACGCAACGGTATACAAAACACCACCAAAAATGTCTCGAAATAAAATTTGACTTCCATGTCCTTTACCGACCAAGGGTAAAATCGTCATTTTATAAAAATAATTACGTAAACCCAATAATTGTTGTTACACTTTATGGAAATAAAGATCTCATGAAAGGAATTGAACTTTAAGAACATAAATACGTACCTTAATCCGCAACATCATTGTCCATAAGATCAGTTAGGTCTTCATTTTTAGGTTGTAACGGGGCTAAGCTTAGGGGTTTAGCAAGGAAGGATGGGATTCAAAGAACTTGAGCTGTGCCAAGGCATGAGAAGTCATGACTTGAACTTGGAATTTCTGAACTGAATCCTTTCTTAAGGTTCACGGCATTGTGCTTTCTTGATGACTTATTTTGAGGCTTTTGTGGCTTATTTTGAGGCTCTTGGCTCACTTGGCTAAATTCACTTTGTTTTTCACCTATTTTTTTCCTTCTTTTTCTCAACGTTTCTTTATTTCTTTTGTTTTCCTTATTTTTATCTTTTCTTCTTTGAATTGAATTGAACCAAGATCATGCAATGATTTCTCAAATTTTCGTGCAGCTTGCAACTTGTAAAGCTTTTCTTTACTTTTGAACTTTGAATTGATGCCAATGTCCTTTGAATTGGGCAGCATCTTCTTTCACCTCTCATTCTCACCATGAATCTCATTTATGGCAACCCTAGCACAAACTAAGGTTATAGGGTATGGCTGTGATGAATGGCTAAGTATTTCGGTTAGGTTATACTTTGGGTGATGAAAGAAAAGGTTGAGTGTTTGGCTTCAAAATTGGCTTAGGGAGCATGCAATAGGGTTGGATCAAGCCTTTAGAGGTTAAAGCATACATAGCCTACATCACTTCTTATGGCAAACCACACATTAAATCAAGAGTATCTAAATGATATTAGTTCTTTAAAATTCAATGCAAATATGATGTAATGAGATCAACAATTAAAAACAAAAGCGATGAGTGTTTAAGAGTAGAAACAAGTATATCCCTAAGAAAGAATGGCAATTAGGCTCAAAGATCTCATAGGGTAGTCTCCAGTAATTTTCTAAGGTTCACTCAAATTCAGTTATTTCGTTCACTTACTCATTTAAAACATGGCATTGTGAAGTGCAGATTATGAACTACTTGACCATGGCATGACTCTTAGTAAAGAAAAGATAGTTAACTTAGCATATACATTCCTATTAACAAGTTATCATACTAATCACAAGCAGAAATTTAAATGTCCTGGTCGTGTATCACCCCCAAACCTACTTGTTTCTATATGCAAAATTTTAAATCCACACCCCCAAACCAAAATTGAACATTGTCCTCAATGTGATAAGCAGTAAGCATGACAACAGTAGAAAGGTTTGAGAGATATAAAGGGCAGAAACAACAAAGGAAGTGAGAAATACAAACCAGGGCTAGGCTGCCTCCTAGGAGCCCTTTATTTAATTGATTGTGTCCCCAGGATTTCAGCGTCAACATGGAACCGATTATGAGCCTCTTGCTGTAGAATATGCGCTGCATCATGGAGAAAAAAGTTAGAAACACATAAAGGAATCCACCGACGAGAACGTAACTTATCGGCAAAGAGATTGAGGAGTGATTTGAATGAGAGCAGTTTCTGTCCACTCTTTAATGTTTTCCTTGGACAATGCCCGAGGGGGAACAGCTTTGGTTGTGCCCTGTACGGGAAAAGTTCAACAGTATTAGGAGCTAAATCATAATTCAAATCCAAGTTTACCTTTTTAAATTGAAAGTTAAGTGCTTCAGGATTGAGTTGAGAAGGCGCATTGAATTTCAAAACTGGGACCTTGTCCTTGGGCATGGGCTGAGACACGGCAAACAGCAGATTGGGAGCCACGGGCTGGCCTTGGGTTCTACCGTGGATGTGTCTTGAAGCGTGGCTGTAGTGCTGCGCGTCTCAGACGCGTGCTGGGAAGGTTCTGGTGCAGCGACTAAGAACTTGCCCTGCAGTGAATCAGTTAGCGCAGCTTGGCGCGTTGAAGGCGTGCCCTTGATATTTCAAGGTTCTGTGGTGCTGGGCTGTGGCTGCGGCAGGGCAATTGGCAAGTCCTTGGACTCAGCAGGATCCTGGGTTTGTGGCAGGGCAGTAGGCAGAACGTGGTCATGGTTGTGGGACATGGCTTGGGGCAGTGCGTTGCTTCTAGGCGGCACATAGGGCAGGGGCATGGGTTTGACCTGGATGTCCTTGTCACCATCATCCGTCCTATTCTCTTCCTCCCAGCTTTCTTCCATTTTTCTTTCCAATCTGTTAGTGCAAGGCAAAGAAGTATAGTTAGACATGAAATCAGAATCAGAATCATTATAAAAGGAGGATTATACTGGAGGGTATGAATTGGGTGCGTCCCACTACTCAATCTGAGCAGAATCGGGAGACACTGTCACTGCATGGCCTTGGGTGGAATTCATGGCATCCATGGCAATCACTTGTTGAAGTGTTAGCTTGGTGGCGTCTTCATCATGATCATCATTCACGGCCTCACTTGGTGGGGGACGTGCCCTTTCTTCTGTTTGGCATACGATGAACTCAAACACCCTCTTGCTCTTTTCCAGTATCTCCACCAAGCGCTGGCTTTGCTCTCGTTGTTCTTCTCAAAAAGCTGCCATGCATTGATTACGAGCCTCCATGTATTGCACCAAAGCCCTTAGCGAAGGTAGGAGGTCAAGAGTGGGTTCGGAGTGAGGACCTATTTGCGGGGAGTTCCATGTGAAATTAGGCTGTTGGCACCATCCTGGGTTGTATGGTTCTGGATTTTCGTGATTGCTCCAACCCGGGTTGTATGGTTCTGGGTTTTCGTGATTGCTCCACCCCTGATTTAATGAAGTTGGGTATGGATTGTTCCAAGCTCCCGTCTCCATGTATGGATAATTCCATGGTCCCATATCCATGTATGAGTTGTTCATATGTACATGAAAAAAATGACAAGCTAAGTTAGTAAAAAAAATCTAAAAGAAATCTAAATAGTTACTATACAAAATTTAGTTAACTAAATATGAATTAATGGGCACCGTTGAGGGACAAGTCACCGGAAACGGCGCCAAAAACTTGTTTGTGGAATTAAAGAGCAAGAAATATGCAATTCAATTCTAACAGTTATAAAATCCTTGCAAGTGCACAAATCGATAAGAATAGTATAGTAGCACAGCAAGAGTCGATCCCTCGAGGACTTGTATCAACGTTATGACCACTTTAGTTCAGATTTATTAACTTAGTGAAAACACACACACACACACACAGGGGGAGGGGGTTTATGATGTGAGAACTGACGGTTGATTGATTACTAACAAAGGTGAATTAAGGCTTACTATCCACTCTAGCCAATTATAGTTACTAATCAGATTTCCTTGACCTAATTACTATGCATTTTCTGAATTAGGTGCCCGTGCCTAGGACCTGGCATTGGTTAACTAGACACATCTTATTCCCTCTTACTTAGCATGTTTTAAGATGATGCATGAAGTTCAAAGAGAATTTAATGACACCACATTAGCCTAGAAAAGTGAAATGCAATCCTAGGTCGTTATGAGTTAAGATTACAAGTAAGAATACTTTCGATGCTCCAAATCACAAGATGATATGACGGTCACTCAAGCAATTACATCTATAATTATATGCAAACAAAGTCGCTAATCTTATAAGCATAAATTAAGGTCATTAAGTGAAGTAATCCAACTTATTCAGCATGCATAGCAATCATAATAAAGAGCCAGAAATCCAATCAACAAGCTAACATGGCTAGGGCTTCAAGCAGCCCTAATCCTAACGAGTACTTACACATAACTGAAATTGAAACAAATAAATTGAATTCATAAGTAAATTGCAATAATGAAAATAAGGGTACAGAAGATATTGTGAAGAAAAGGTGCAGCAGAAGACACGGCATAGCCTTCTTCTCCAAGCTCCACGTCCAATAATCTGTCTGTAAAATATTATCTATAAAAATATGGTCTCCCAAAAACGGGACTCTCTCTCTCTGATCTCTCCTTAAAACACTGAACAAAGGCTCCCATTTATAGACAAAGGGAAAACCTTGTTCTATAAGGATTGGTAAAACTTTGTTCTATAAGGATTGGAAAAGTTATTGTACTTTTAATTAATTACAAAGTCCTTAAATCTATTAGAACCAATCAGAGCACGGCTGGGAGTGTGAATGCAAGCTGGCAAGTAGGAACGCAAGCTGGCCAAACTTGGATTTTGGACCGTCTTCATAATCCGGATCTGGGACTGCGCTTTTGAAGCACATCATGAGTATAGTAGAAGCGCATCTTCGTTCAGGCTTGGCGCAAATGGTGTCAGGTTTAGCGCAGAGGGAGAACCTCTGATCCACCGCTGGCGGAACAGGGACGCCGGGCTTAGGCGCACATCTTGGCTCGAATGGGAGTTCTTGGGACATGTCCTTGACCTATCTTGGCGCGAACTTGGCACTTCTAGGACCTGACCTTGATGTCATGAAACACAGGGTTGAGACCCGGAGGGCCTGATATGAGGTACTTGGCCAGTGGCCCAAAATAGCCGCACTGGCGCACTGGCGCATGATCAATCGTTATTTATGCATCATTTTGATGTCTTTATATGCCTCTCTTACATGTCTTTTGAATGATTTCGTGCCATCAATAGTAGAAAATGATCAATCTTGTGAGACTTGTGCATAGTTAGAAAGATAGGTAAAATATGGAAAGAACGCAAAAAGAATGACTCAAATCGGAGTCCATATGAAGGAGATATCCTCATTTCAATATCAGGTCTTGAATGGAGTCCTGAGTGCGCCAGTGCGCCTATTTTGGGCCAATGGCCAAGTACCTCATATCAGGCCCTCCGGGTCTCAAACCTGTGTTTCACGACATCAAGGTCAAGTCCTAGAAGTGCCAAGGTCACGCCAAGGCAGGTCGAGGACATGTCCCAAGAACTCCCATCCGAGCCAAGATGTGCGCCTAAGTCGGGGGTCCCTGTTCCGCCAGCGGTAGATCAGATGTTCTCCTTTTGTGCTAAGCCTGACAACGTTTGCGCCAAGCCTGAACGAAGATGCGCTTCTACTGTACTCATGATGTGCTTGAAAAGCGCAGTCCCAGATCCTGATTACGAAGACAGTCCAAAATCCAAGTTTGGCCAGCTTGCGTTCCCACTTGCCAGCTTGCATTCACACTCCCAGCCGTGTTCTGATTGGTTCTAATAGATTTAAGGACTTTGTTATTAATTAAAAGTACAATAACTTTCCCTATCCTTATAGGACATGGTTTTACCAATCCTTATAGAACATGGTTTTACCAATCCTTATAGAATAAGGTTTGCCTTATAGAACAAGGTTTTCCCTTTGTCTATAAAAGGGACCCTTTGTAACAACCCGGAATTTCAATTATTGGATTTAAGTAAATTATTTATGTCAAATGACGATTTTACCCTTGGTTGGTAAAGGGCATGGAAATCAAGTTTTGTTTCGAAACATTTTCGGTGGTGTTTCGGATACTGTTGCGTAGGTCTCGAACTCACGAGTTCGTAGACAGGCGGCACGCAGAAAACGGAGTTCGTGGACGAATGTTATGGGTCTAGATGTGCAAGGGCATTTTGGTAATTTTTGACTTGGGGTAGATATTTTTAACCCCAAATCATTGTCTCATCTTCATTTCATTTTCATCTTCATCAGATCATCATCTCATTCTCATCTTTATCTCTGAAACAAACACAAACCACCCGAACCCGTGTGAAAATCATCCAAAAAAACCATAAAGTCAACTTTGATTTCAAGGCTTTAGCTTCCCATTTTGATCAACTAATAGTATTCTACTCCTTCCCACGATCACAACCGTACCAACCATCGAATGAGAGGACCACGGTGGAAGCCGAACCGAGGATAGGAAGTTTCGGACCTTCCGATCCATTTTTCGGCTAGCACAGGTACGTGTTTGATGTTTTAAGGTCATATTTGGATTCCTGGGTTCGAGTAGATAGATTTAGAAGTAAAATTTGTGAAAAAAGGTTGAGTTTTGAGGAAGTTGGAAAGCTTGGAGTTTCGCCCTTCCGGTGAAACCAGACGGCGGCGACGGCGATTGCCGGTCATCTTCTCCAGCCAACTTCCGGCGACGGCGACGGCAGCCGGTCATCTTCTCTGGCGAGTCGCCGGTGACCGGTCGGGTAAGTTGAACCGGTCGGGTCAGTTGAACCGGTCGGGTCGAGTTGAACCGGTCGGGTTGAGTGAACCGATCAGGCCGAGTTGGACCGGGTCAGGCCGAGTTGGACCGGGTTGGACCGGTCCAGGTGCGTGGGTACTGTAGCAGGCACGTGGACGGCGCGTGAGGGCGCATGGGCGCGTGTTCCGACCTTCCGTCGGTGCGTGGCGGCGCGTGGGGCCGAGTCTGGGGTCACGGTGGCGCGTGACAAGTAGTTTTTGACGTTTCGGACCTGTTGGCACAAGTTTTGAGTCGATCAGACGTCGTTTAGGGGTTGTTTCAGATGTTTTAAAGTTGCTGCGTTTTCTAGGCCAGCATAGTTAGACTCCCGGGGTTTAGGGGGTTTATATTTAAGGTTCTTATTATTAGCTGGTAATCCCGATTATTAATTTGGACAGGCGATACTGTTCCAGGAACTTCAGGGGAGCGTACAGTTCGGGATTGAGCTTGCTTGAATAGGTTTGTGAGTGGACTTTTGGTTTATAAACTGTAATGCAAGCATAAATGTATCTTTGATTTTAAATACTGTTATGTATGGGTGCAATGAATTTCTGGATTTTAGAAATGATGCTGGACACATGTTTTACAATATTTCAGTGAAAGTATGTTTTGAGAAATGGCCTGGTTTTTGTACTTGATTTTGATATCGTTTTGACGTGGTAACTATTTGAGTATGTGATTTGGGTTTAGACCCATAATTATGATTTTACCGATTTTGGCCATAAAATGATATTGCAAAGAATTTGGCTTAGGCCGAGAAACAAAGATTTCGAAGTTTGGATTTGATTCACTGGTTCCCGTCCCGATGGTTATTGTTGCTCTGACTGGTGTTGAGGGGCCTTGCTCTGCCAACTGTTGAGGGTTCGGACCTTGGTGTTGAGGGGCCTTGCTCCGCCAGGTTGTGAAGCTGTCTATGCATAGTACAGAAAGTACAGATAGTACAGATGGTACACAGAGTTGTACAGATTTGAACACATCTCAAGGGATACCCTGGTGTGTTATGGATATGTCGGGAACAGTGAAAATTTGAGATATTATGTGTCGGATTGAACGAAATGATTTGAATTTGAGATATTTTGTGTCCAGATTAAATTAAATGATTTTAAACTCCTTTGAAGAGAGTTTTCAAACCAAATTGTGGATCACGAGGTATTTTTATTATACAGATTTTATGTGAGTCCAACTAAGTGGTTTTAAAGAGAAATGAGAATTTTTGGTGATTTACATATGATGTTTTAGTATGATAAATTGTTTTATGTTATGCATGCATGATTTTATAAATGGAGGGGAAGAAACGTATTTTCACGAAAAGGAATTTATAAATGATTATTTTTATCCACTAACAACTTTTGTGTTTAAACCCCCTTCAGGCAGTTGAGTAGAGTTGACGCGAACACTGATCTCGAGGCAGAGGCATTAGTACTTCGACTGCGCTGTGTAATTATATTTGAGTAGGATATCTAAATTTTACTCTTGATCCTACTTAGACGCTCTGATATTATATGATATTTTATTGGTCATTAATTACGGGAATTATTGAGTGCTTAAGTCCCTTGTCTGACAAGAGGAAGTATTTATTATTGTTATTATATTCAGTAAGGATTGAAGGGTATTTTGGGAACCTTTTCTTAGGTTGTCAGACGGGATCAGGGTTCTTCCCGGGTTTCGAGGGGAAATTCGGGACGGGTCCTGACAGCCTTTGTTCAGTGTTATAGGGAGAAGGAGAATCAGGCAAAAGGAGGGAGATAATTAGCTAGAGGCGTTTTTGGGAGATACAGAGACACCTTAGCCACAGATTGTATTTTGGTTTTTTAGAGTTTTACGTTAAAGCTTGGTTCTTCCCGAAGTCGAGTGTGTTGGACGTGGAGCTTGGAGAAGAAGGCTTTGCCGTGTCTTCTGCTGCACATGTTCTTCACAATATCTTCTGTAACCTTATTTTCATTATTGCAATTTACTTATGAATTCAATTATCTTTGTTTCAATTTCAGTTATGTGTGAGTAGTCATTAGGATTAGGGCTGCTTGAAGCCCTAGCCATGTTAGCTTGTTGATTGGATTTCTGGCTCTTGATTATGATTGCTATGCATGCTGAATAAGTTGGATTACTATGCTTAATGAACTTAATTTATGCCTATAAGATTAGCTACCTTGTTTGCATATAATTATAGATGTAATTGCTTTAGTGACCGTCATATCATCTTGTGATTTGGAGCATCGAAAGTATTCTTACTTGTAATCTTAACTCATAACGGCCTAGGATTACATGTCACTTTTCTAGGCTAATGTGGTGTCATTAAATTCTCTTTAAACTTCATGCATCATCTTAAAAGGTAGTTGATAGAAGTTCTAGGCATATGCCCTGTTTTGAACATGCTAAGTAAGAGGGAATAAGATGTGTCTAGTGAACGAACGCTAGGTCCTAGGCACGGGCACCTAATTCAGAAAATGCATAGTAATTTGGTCAAGGAAATCTGGTTAAGAGCTATAATTGGTTAGAGTGGATAGTAAGCCTTAATTCGCCTTAGTTAATAATCAATCAACCGTTAATTCTTGCATTGTTATTTTCTGCATTTTATTTTACTTGTCTTTAAATTTCAGTTCTAACATCATAAACCCCCATGCGTGTGTGTGTGTGTGTATGTTTTCACTAAGTTAATAAATCTGAACTAAAGTGGTCATAACGTTGATACAAGTCCTCGAGGGATCAACTCTTGTTGTGCTACTATACTATTCTTATCAATTTGTGCACTTGCAAGGATTTTATAACTGTTAGAATTGAATTGCATATTTCTTGCTCTTTAATTTTACCAACAAGTTTTTGGCGCCGTTGCCGGGGACTTGTCCCTCAACGGTGCCCATTCAAGTTTAGATTTGTAACTTAGTTTTTCTTTTTGTTAGGTACCCGTGTATGTCATTCCAAGGTTCAGTGCACGGGTCATCAAGTGGACCATCATCGCAAGCATCTTCAGTCCACGGCTCCCCGCCACCAAGCCCAAGGAGGATGGTGGACCACAGAGAAGAGCAGGGCCTGGAACGTGGCCTAGTACCGCAAGCCGCACGGCGCCTTAAGGATTTTACCATGCCCCATGTCTCGGAGGATCAATTTCCAATTGTTTTTCCCGAGTCAACAGTGGCAAACTTCGAATTGAAGTCAGGGACAATTCACATGCTGCCTACATTCCACGGCCTTGCTGGCGAGGACCCGCACTTTCATATCAAGGAATTTGTTGAGGTTTGTTCAACACTGCGCATCAATGGTATGACAGAATCTGAAATCCGCCTGCGGCTCTTTCACTTCAGTCTCAAGGATCGCGCCAAGACATGGTTTCATTCACTGGCGCCGGCTTCCATTCACTCTTGGAGGGACTTGATGTCCAAATTCTTAACACAGTACTTTCCCGTGGAAAAGACAAATGAGTTAAAGTCCAAGATCATGAACCCACGGCAAGACAAGGAGGAGTCTTTCTACGAGTTTTGGGAGCGCCTTTGAGAACATTGCTCAAAGGGAAAAACAGTTCAGCTACAGGGGTCCCTCCTCTAGAGCTACGGGTGATGCATCCGCCAAATACAAAGATGACTCCATTGCTCAGCTCACGGAAATGGTGAAACAGTTGTGTAGCGAGAAAGCCAAAGAAGTTCACATCTGTGAGATATGTTCAATTCAGGGCCACAAATCCCAGGACTGCCCGGTTGTGGAAGATTCCAACTTTGCTGGAGGGTTCAACAGCAATTCTCGACCCCGGAATGACCCATATTCCAACACTTACAATCCGGGGTGGAAAAATCATCCAAATTTCCGTTGGAGGAACAATCAAGCAGCCGCAAATCCCTTGCCACCTCCTAGATTTGAGCAGCAAGCCGCAGGCCCTCAGGGGAACTATCACGGTCCTTCCTCAAATCAGAATGGTGGAAGCAAGTCTCTTGAGGACTCCCTCCATATCCTGACTCAACAGCATGCTCAATTCATAAAATTCATGCAAGATAGCCAGAGTCAGACGGGAGACATAAAAAATGCAATTGCAAACTTGGAGCGTCAAATGGGACAGGTAGCGAACCAACTAAATCAGCGAGTGCAGGGTAAGCTACCGAGTCAAGTCCTGGTAAATCCGAAAGGATTTCACAATCCTACAGCTAATGCCATCACGCTGGAGAGGGAAACACCACTTCAAGACCCCACATATGCCACCCTCGCAGGACCTGAAACCGAGCCTCAACCTACTCTGCCAAGGATCACCGACCAAGACGCACCGCAAAACATGCCACGGGCAACACCTCTAGCGCAGAGCCGGCCCAACGAGTCACCAAGTGCCCTACCGCAAGGACGACCTGACACTACGCCTACTTCGACCACGGCTGGCATGCAACTTGCTCCTAAGCCCAAGTCGCAGCACTCGAATACTTCTAACTCTAAACCTCAGAATTCCAATTCTAAAAAAGTCACTTTTGAGTTAGCTAATAATGTTGATTATCCATTTCCTCGCAGGTTCCAAAACAGGAATAAGCAAAGGGAGGACTTTGAGTAAGAAATCATCAGCATGTTGCAGAAGCTTCAGATCACACTGCCTTTCCATAAAATTGTCAAGTACATGCCTATCTTTGCGAAGCTGATCAAGGACTTAGTTGCAGGAAAGCGTGGTTTTAGCTCCACGGACACCATTGACATCCCTAAGGCCTGCTCGGCTGCCCTTTTGCGCATGTCCCTTAAGGCCAACGATCCTGGGCCGCCATCCCTTCCATGTGTCATTCAGTCAAAAAGATTCGAACATTGCCTTTGCGACACGGGAGCATCAGTGAACATCATGCCATTCCATATTTACAGGTCACTCAACCTAGGCGCACTCAAACCCACTCACCTAGGTGTCAGATTGGCTAATGCTTCTGTAACCAACCTAATGGGGGTTCTTGAGGATGTACTGGTACAAATCGGAGATACATGCATCCCTGCAGACTTCTACGTACTAAGAATGGACAGAATTGACAAAAGTGAGGAACCTCCCCTCATCTTCGGAAGGCCCTTACTAGCCACAGCCGAGTGCCTCATCGATGTCAGAAAGGGCCAGGTCTCCATCAAGGTCCTGGACCAGCTTCGGACATTCTCCATCCATGACACCATCCAGTATCCTGCCGAGCCTATTGTAGATTTTCCATTAAACACAATGGACTTACTGCTACAGGAGACAATTGCTCAGTCTTGCATGACGGATGACCTTGAGAAGGCCATTACTAGTAATCCACACACTGTGGATTCACTTACAGATAGCGTGATCGAAGAGGTACGAGCCCTTGACATCATGCCAGCCCTCCCTTTCCACAGGCCTCCCTTCGAAGCGTTACCACTCACAAGTCAGAAAACCCTGCCGTCCATCATAAAGGCTCCTGAACTCGAGCTGAAGCCCTTGCCCAAGCACTTAAAGTATGCATATTTGGGCGACAATCAAACCCTTCCGGTCATCATTGCATCTACCCTAAGTACGAAAGAGGAAAAGGCATTGGTTCACGTCCTTAATGTCAATCAAACGGCAATTGGATGGACAATAGCTGACATCAAAGGCATAAGTCCCACAAAATGCATGCATCGGATACTGCTAGAAGAAGACTCCAAACCATCACGGGAGGTGTAGAGGCGATTGCATCCACCTATGAAAGAGGTCGTGAAGAAAGAAGTCCTAAAGCTTTTGGACGTTGGAATCATCTATCCAATTAGTGACTCCAAGTGGGTGAGCTCAGTCCAGGTCGTGCCAAAGAAAAGTGGGATCACAGTGGTTAAAAATGAGCAGGATGAGCTTGTACCTCAACGGATTCAAATAGGATGGAGAGTGTGCATTGACTATTGAAAGCTAAATATAACCACACGCAAGGACCACTTTCCTTTGCCCTTCATTGATCAAATGCTCGAGCGCCTGGCTGGACACTCCCACTATTGCTTCTTGGACGGCTACTCAGGATACAATCAGATTGCTATTGCACCCGAAGATCAAGAAAAGACAACATTCACATGCCCATATGGCACTTTTGCATACAGAAGAATGCCGTTTGGATTCTGCAATGCCCCAGCTACCTTTCAGCGTTGCATGATGAGCATCTTCTCCGATATGGTGGAAGATATAATTGAAGTATTCATGGACGACTTCTCGGTGTTTGGACATTCATTCGAACTGTGCTTAGTTAACCTAACCCGAGTTCTGGAACGATGCAGAGAAAGCAACTTAGTGCTGAATTGGGAAAAGTGCCATTTCATGGTACAACAGGGAATTGTCTTGGGTCATGTGATCTCTAGCCGAGGCATAGAAGTGGAAAAAGCAAAGTTAGACATAGTGGAGAGGCTGTCGTACCCCACTACAGTCAAAGAGGTTCGATCGTTCTTAGGGCATGCTGGCTTTTACCGCAGATTCATCAAAGATTTCTCAAAAATCACAAGACCTTTGTGTGATCTTCTAGCCAAGGACGCCACATTTGAGTTCACTAAGGGATGCCGTGAGGCATTCAACACACTCAAGGCAAAGCTCACGACATCACCCATCATCATGCCACCGAATTGGGACTTACCATTCGAACTAATGTGTGATGCCTCGGACTTCGCCATAGGAGCAGTTTTGGGACAGCGTGTTGACAAGCTCCCTCATGACATTTACTACGCAAGTCGAACCCTGAATGATGCCCAGCTGAACTACTCCACCACCGAGAAGGAGCTCCTTGCTGTTATCTTTGCCCTTGAGAAGTTCCGCTCATATCTAATTCAAACCAAGGTCATAGTATACACGGATCATGCTGCCTTGAAGTATTTGCTCACTAAAAAGGACGCCAAGCCAAGGTTGCTACGTTGGATGCTACTGCTCCAGGAATTCGACCTTGAAATCAGAGACAAGAAGGGCAGCGAAAACGTGGTCGCCGACCATATGAGCCGATTGCTTCACAGTTCCAATGAAGAGGCCGATCAGTTGCCCCTCCTCGAGACCTTTCCTGACGAACAGCTCTTCGCAATCCAAGCTATTGATCCATGGTATGCCGATCTCATTAATTACCTTGTCACTAAGCAAATTCCTTCATCTTTAAATAGGTACCAAAAGGACAAGCTGGCTAAACAAGCTAAGTACTTCATATGGGATGAGCCGTACCTATGAAAGCATTGTCCAGACCAAATCATTCGGCGCTGCATCCCAGAAGACGAGATGAAATCCGTCTTGACATTTTGCCATAGCTTGGCATGTGGGGGCCATTTTGGAGCTAAGAAGACAGCCCTCAAGGTACTACAAAGTGGACTCTACTGGCCCACACTTTTCAAGGATGCACACGAATTTGTACTCACATGTGACCGCTGCCAACGCCTAGGTAAGATCGGCCCTCGATATCAAATGCCATTACACCCTATTCTTGTGGTCGAAATCTTCGACGTATGGGGCATTGATTTTATGGGGCCTTTTCAGAATTCCTTTGGCAATATTTATATTCTTCTTGCAGTAGATTATGTCTCCAAATGGGTGGAAGCAATTCCCACCAAAACTAACGACGCCAAAGTAGTGGTGCGGTTTTTACAGAGTCACATCTTAGCCAGATTCGGCGCACCTAGGGCAATCATCAGCGATGGGGGGGCACACTTCTACAATCATTCGTTTGCAGCCCTAATGAAGAAGTATGGCGTCACCCACAAGGTCTCAACACCGTATCACCCTCAAACGAGTGGCCAAGCGGAAGTGTCCAATCGGGAAGTAAAGGCCATACTGGAAAAAACAGTAAATCCTAACCGCAAAGATTGGTCCAGCAAATTGAATGATGCGCTGTGGGCCTATCGGACCGCATACAAGACCCCGATTGGCATGTCTCCCTTCCGGCTTGTTTTTGGAAAAGGCTGCCACCTACTGGTGGAATTGGAGCATAAAGCATACTGGGCTATTAAGCAGATGAACCTGAACTTCGATGATGCTGGAATACATAGGAAGCTTCAGCTAAGTGAGTTAGAGGAGTTACGAAACGAGGCCTTCGACAGTGCTCGTATCTACAATGAAAAGACCAAAGCTTTCCACGACAAGCGCAGTCAGCCCAAGGACTTTCACATCGGACAGGAAGTCCTCCTCTTTGACTCCCGGCTCAGACTAATGCCAGGTAAGTTGCGTTCAAGATGGATTGGACCATTTATTATTACTAACGTTTTTCCTCATGGTGCAGTTGAAATCCAGCACCCGGAATGGCAGGATCCGTTCAAGGTAAATGGCCACCGCCTCAAACACTACTTCAAGGACCTCTCTAATCCAAGCGCAGTCAACCCTGCAACTCCGCATGCGCCCAGCTCCTAGAATGACAACCCCGTCTTGCCTAGACGTTAAATAAAGCATTCCTAGGAGGCAGCCTAGCCCTGGTTTGTATTTCTCACTTCCTTTTCTGTTTCTGCCCGTTATATCTCTCAAACCTTTCTACTGTTGTCATGCTTACTGCTTATCACATTGAGGACAATGTTCAGTTTAGGTTTGGGGGTGTGGATTTAAAATTTTGCATATAGAAACAAGTAGGTTTGGGGGTGATACACGGCCAGGACATTTAAATTTCTGCTTGTGATTAGTATGATAACTTGTTAATAGGAATGTATATGCTAAGTTAACTATCTTTGCTTTACTAAGAGTCATGCCATGGTCAAGTACTTCATAATTTGCACTTCACAATGCCATGTTTTAAGTGATTAAGTGAACGAAATAACTGAATTTGAGTGAACCTTAGAAAATTAGTGGAGACTTCCCTGTGAGATCTTTGAGCCTAATTGCCATTCTTTCTGAGGGATATACTTGTTTCTACTCTTAAACACTCATCCTTTTTGTTCTTAATTGTTGATCTCATTACATCATAGTTGCATTGAATTTTAAAGAACTAACATCATTTAGATACTCTTGATTTAATGTGTGGTTTGCCATAAGAAGTGATGTAGGCTATGTTTGCTTTAACCTCTAAAGGCTTTATCCTACCCTATTGCATGCTCCCTAAGCCAATTTTGAAGCCAAACACTCAGCCTTTTCTTTCATCACCCAAAGTATAACCTAACCCGAAATACTTAGCCATTCATCACAGCCATACCCTATAACCTCAGTTTGTGCTAAGGTTGCCGTAAATGAGATTCATGGTGAGAATGAGAGGTGAAAGAAGATGCTGCCCAATTCAAAGGACTTTGGCGTCAATTCAAAGTTCAAAATTAAAGAAAAGCTTTACAAGTTGCAAGGTGCACGAAAGTTTGAGGAAATCATTGCATGATGTTGGTTCAAACTCAATTCAAAGAACAGAAAAAAAATGTTCAAATCAAAAGAAAGAAAGAAACGTTGAGAAAAAGAAGGAAAAAATAAGTGAAAAACAAAGTAAATTCAGCCAAGTGAGCCAAGAGCCTCAAAATAAGCCACAAGAGCCTCAAAATGAGCCACAAGAGCCTCAAAATAAGTCATCAAGAAAGCACAATGCCGTGGGCCTTAAGAAAGGATTCAGTTCAAAAATTCCAAGTTCAATTCATGACTTCTCATGCCTTGGCACAGCTCAGGTTCTTTGAATCCCATCCTTCCTTGCTAAACCCCAAAGCTTAGCCCCATTACAACCTAAAAAAGGAAGACCTAACTGACCATATGGACAATCATGCTGAGGATTAAGGTACGTATCTATGTTCTTAAAGTTCAATTCCTTTCATGAGATCTTTATTTCCATAAAGTGCTATTCTTCATTGTTACTCATATGTGATTAAATTTGAATTTCATAACATAAACTCATCACATATGCTTGAAAATAGTGTAAGCCGAGGATCTTGTGCGAATTGAGAGTTGCCTAGTGAGGATTAGAGTCGAGGCAAAATCTTTCTAGGGCACTTAGATGAAGTTGTTTTCAAACTTGATCACCTGGAAATATTGGTCTTTATACATGTACACCTTCACATGACACTCACGCCTTTGGCATTCCTTTTAGTTCTGCAAAGCATGTTTACTTACTTTAATTCTTATTAGCTTGTTAAGAGTACTATATCGAGCATCTTTTTGTTTAAGTAAAATGTTTGTGGGTATCGTGCTGTTATAACCCTCAGGAGACAAAACTCCTCCTACTAGGTGAACCTAGGGGTTTAAATGTTCTATCTTAACTAAAATTGAGTCTTTTCATTTTGTTAGCGTTTGTTTTGCTCAGGGACTAGCAAAAGATAGGTTTGCGTGTCAGGACCCGTCCCGAATTTCCCCTCGAAACCCGGGAAGAACCCTGATCCCGTCTGACAACCTAAGAAAAGGTTCCCAAAATACCCTTAAATCCTTACAAAATATAATAACAATAATAAATACTTCCTCTTGTCAGACAAGGGACTTAAGCACTCAATAATTCCCGTAATTAATGACCAATCAAATACCATATAATATCAGAGCGTCTAAGTAGGATCAAGAGTAAAATTTAGATATCCTACTCAAATATAATTACACAGCGCAGTCGAAGTACTAATGTCTCTGCCTCGAGATCAGTGTTCGCGTCAACTCTACTCAACTGCCTGAAGGGGTTTTAAACACAAAAGTTGTGAATGGACAAAAATAATCATTTATAAATTCCTTTTCGAGAAAATATGTTTCTTCCCCTCCATTTATAATCCCATGCATGCATAACATAAAACAATTTATCATACTAAAACATCATATGTAAATCACCAAAAATTCTCATTTCTCTTTAAAACCACTTAGTTGGACTCACATAAAATCTGTATAATAAAAATACCTCGTGATCCACAATTTGGTTTGAAAACTCTCTTCAAAGGAGTTTAAAATCATTTAATTTAATCTGGACACAAAATATCTCAAATTCAAATCATTTCGTTCAATCCGACACATAATATCTCAAATTTTCACTGTTCCCGACATATCCATAACACACCAGGGTATCCCTTGAGATGTGTTCAAATCTGTACAACTCTGTGTACCATCTGTACTATTTGTACTATGCATAGACAACTTCGCGACCCGGCGGAGCAAGGCCCCTCAACACCAAGGTCCGAACCCTCAACAACTGGCAGAGCAAGGCCCCTCAACACCAGTCAGAGCAACAATAACCATCGGGACGGGAACCAGTGAATCAAATCCATACTTTGAAATCTTTGTTTCTCGGCCTAAGCCAAATTCTTTGCAATATCATTTTATGGCCAAAATCAATAAATGATAATTATGGGTCTCAACCCAAATCACATACTCAAATAGTTACCACGTCAAAACGATATCAAAATCGAGTACAAAAACCAGGCCATTTCTCAAAACCTACTTTCACTGAAACATTGTAAAACATGTGTCCAGCATCATTTCTAAAATCCAGAAATTCAGTGCACCCATACATAACAGTATTTAAATCAAAGATACATTTATGCATGCATTACAGTTTATAAATCAAAGTCCACTCACAAACCAGTTCAAGTAAGCTCAATCCCGAACTGTACGCTCCCCTGAAGTTCCTGGAGCAGTATCGCCTGTCCAAATTAATAATCGGGATTACCAGCTAATAATAAGAACCTTAAATATAAACCCCCTAAACCCCGGGAGTCTAACTATGCTGGCCTAGAAAACGTAGCAACTTTAAAACGTCCGAAACAACCCCTAAACGACGTCTGATCGACTCAAAACGTGCGCCAACAGGTACGAAACGTCAAAAACTACTTGTCACGCGTCACCGTGACCTCAGACTCGGCCCCACGCGCCGACGGATGGTCAGAACATGCGCCACGCGCCCTCACGCGTCGGTCACGCGGCTGCTACAGTACCCACGCGCCTGGACCGGTCCAACCCGATTCGGCTCAACCTGACCCGATCCAACTCGACCCGACCGGTTCAACTCGACCCGACTGGTTCAACTCGACCCGACCAGTTCACTCAACCCGACCGGTTCAACTCGACCCGACCGGTCACTGGCGACTCGCCGGAGAAGACGACCGGCTGCCGTCGCCGTCGCCGGAAGTTTGCCGGAGAACATGACCGGTAGCGCCGTCACCGCCGTCTGGTTTCGCCGGAATCCTCCATTTCCGGCCAAAACTTCAAGCTTTCCTAACTTCCTCAAAACTCAACCATTTTTCACAAATTTTATGTCTAAATCTATCTGCTCGAACCCAGGAATCCAAATATGATCTCAAAACCACAAACACGTACCTGTGCTAGCCGGAAAATCGATCGGAAGGTCCGAAACTTCCTATCCTCGGTTCGGCTTCCTCCGTGGTCCTCTCCTTCGATGGTTGGTACGGTTGTGATCGTGGGAAGGAGTAGAATATGATTAGTTGATCAAAACTGGAAGTTGGAGCCTTGAATCAAAAGTTGACTTTGTGGGTTTTTGGATGATTTTCGCACGGGTTGGTGGTTTGTGTATGTTTGTTTTGTCACAGAGAGAAAAGAACGAGATGATAAAGATGAAATGAAGATGAGGTGGATCAGATAAACTCTGATTTGGAGGGGTTAAAATATCTTCTCCCAAAACCAAATTACCAAAATGCCCTTGCACATCTAGACCCATAACTTCCGTACACGAACTCCGTTTTCTGCGTGCCGCTTGTCTACAAATTCGTGAGTTCGAGACCTACGCAACGGTACCAAAAACACCACCAAAAGTGTCTCGAAACAAAACTTGATTTCCAAGCCCTTTACCAAACTAGGGTAAAATCGTCATTTTACAAAAATAATTACGTAAACCCAATAATTAAAATTCCGGGTTGTTACAATCTACCCTCCTTAAGAAATTTCGTCCTCGAAATTCAACTCTACCCTTGGAACAGATAAGGATACTGCGTCCGCATTAGTTCCTCGGTTTCCCACGTGGCTTCCTCCACGTTATGATTCCTCCACAACACTTTAACTAGAGGAATACTCTTTCTGCGCAATACCTTCTCTTTCCAATCCAAAATTTGCACCGGTTGCTCCTCAAAGGTCAAATCATCCTTCAGCTCAAGTGGCTGCTCTCCCAATACGTGAGATTCATCAAACAGATATTTCCGGAGCAAAGATACATGGAAAACATTTTGAACTCTGGATAATTCCGATGGTAAAGCAAGACGATATGCCACTGGTCCTATCCTCTCCAAAATCTCATACGGACCAATGTAGCGAGGACTCAATTTTCCTCGTCTACCAAAACGTACCACTCCCTTCCAAGTAGATAGTTTCAAGAATACCCAGTCACCTACCTCAAACTCAAGGTCTCTGGTTCTACGGTCTGCATAGCTCTTCTGGAGATCCTGAGCTGTCTTCAACCTTTCTCTGATGATCCTTATCTTTTTCTCAGTCGTATCAACCAACTCTGGTGTTAACAGTTTCCTTTCACCCACTTCGTTCCAACATAATGGTGTCCTGCACTGCCTCCCATACAGTGCCTCGAAAGGAGACATCCCAATACTCGACTGATAACTATTATTATAAGCAATTCCATCAGAGCCAGGTGTGAATCCCAATTTCCTTTAAACTGTAGTACACAAGCTCTCATCATATCCTCCAAAATCTGGATTGTCCTCTCAACTGACCATCCGTCTGAGGATGAAAAGCTGTACTCAAATGCAAGGTAGTGCCAAAAGCCTTCTGCAAACTCCGCCAAAACCTGGAGGTAAATCTAGGATCCCTGTCCGAAACAATGGACTCTGGAGTCCCATGTAGCCGTATGATCTCATCATTGAACAATTTGGCATACCGACTCATCCGAAAATCTTCCCGCACTGGCAAGAAATGTGCAGACTTCGTGAGTCTATCAACAATTACCCATATCCCATCATGTCCCTACTGTGTCCTTGGAAGTTTATACACAAAATCCATCGTAATGTGATCCCACTTCCATTCCGGAATAGGTAATGGTTGAAGTGCCCTATATGGTTTCTGCCTCTCTGCTTTCACTTGCTGACACGTCAGGCATCTACTCACAAACTCAGCAATTTCTCTTTTCATCCCTGTCCACCAATAGTATTTCCTTAGGGTATGATACATCTTGGTACCTCCTGGATGCATAGCGTAAGCCAAACTTTGAGCCTCATCAAGAATTTCCCTCTTTAGCTCCAACTCATTCGGTACGCACAACCGGCCATCCCTAACCAAGGCTCCATCATCCCTAAGCGCATAGTCCTGCCTGTTTCCAGCCTCCAACTCCATCCTGATAATGCACAATGTAGGATCCTGGAGTTGAGCCTCAATAATCCGATCAATCAGAACATGCCTCACATGGAAACTAGCCAACAAAGCCCCCTGGCTATCCATGTCCAGTACTATCCCTGCTCTACGGAACTCTACCAATAACGGTAGGTAGACTGTATGCAAATGGGCCAAAGAACCCATGGATTTCCTGCTCAATGCATCCGCCACAACATTGGCTTTCCCTGGATGGTACTCTATAGTACAATCATAATCCTTTATTAGCTCAAGCGATCTTCTCTGCCTCAGATTCAGGTCCTTTTGGGTGAACAAGTACTTTAAACTCTTATGGTCGGTGAAGATCCGACATGTCTCCCCGTACAAATAATGTCGCCAGATTTTCAATGCATGCACCACTGCAGCTAACTCCAAATCATGTGTGGGGTAATTCAACTCATGGGGTTTAAGTTGTCTAGAAGCATACTCTATCACTTTTCCATGCTGCATCAACACACAGCCTATACCCCGCAATGAGGCATCACTATACACCTCGAATCCCCCAGTATCATCAGGAAGGGTCAATACTGGAGCAGAAGTCAACCTCCTCTTCAGCTCCTGAAATCCCTGTTCACAATCAGCTCCCCAGTCAAACTTGACTCCTTTCCTCGTCAACCGAGTCAACGGCCCTGCTATCATAGAAAATCCTTCTACAAACCGTTGATAATATCCTGCCAAACCCAGAAAACTCCTCATCTCTGTCCCTGTCCTCGGTTGCTCCCATTTTGCCACTGCCTCAACCTTTTGGGGATCTACGCTGATACCCTCAGTCGAAATCACATGACCTAAGAATCCAACTTCGGTCAACCAAAACTGGCATTTACTGAACTTGGCAAAAAAATGCTTTTTCCTAAGCATATTCAGCACCAACCTTAAGTGTTTCTCATGTGCCTTAGCACTCCTCGAATGCACCAAGATCTCATCGATGAACACAATCACAAACCGATCCAAATACTTTTGGAACACCCTGTTCATCAAATCCATAAATGCTGCTGGGGCATTAGTCAACCCGAAAGGCATCACCAGGAACTCATAATGACCATAACGAGTCCTGAAAGCTGTTTTCTCAACTTCCCCTTCTCTGATCCTCAACTAATGGTACCCGGATCGAAGGTCAATTTTCGAAAAATATCTTGCCCCCTTAAGTTGATCAAACAAATCATCTATCCTTGGCAAAGGATACTTATTCCGCACCGTAGCCCTGTTTAGCTTCCGGTAGTCAATACACAATCTCAGACCACCATCCTTTTTCCTCACAAATAACACTGGTGCACCCCAAGGTGAAACACTTGGGCGAATAAATCCCATATTCACCAAGTCCTGCAATTGAGTCTTTAACTCTCACAATTCTGCCGGTGCCATTCTATACGGTGCTTGTGAGATAGGTTGAGTACCTGGTAAAAGCTCGATGGTGAACTCAATCTCCCGGTGAGGTGGCAATCCCGGAAGATCATCTGGAAACACATCAGAGAACTCACTCACCACTGGAATATCCTCCACTCTCATCGGAGTATCCCGAGAATCAAACACATGAGCCAAGTAACCCTCACAACCTTTCCTCAGCAATTTCTCAGCGGTCAAAGCTGATATCACTCCATAGGGTAGTACCCTACGATCTCCCCTGAATGTAAGTTCCGGTAAACCTGGACTCCGGAAATCCACTCTCTTGTCATAACAATCAATAGAGGCATGGTGCATAGTCAACCAATCCATCCCCAGAATCACATCAAAATCAAAAATATCTAAGGGGATTAAATCTGCCTCTAATGCAAGACCTTCCACTAACACTGGACAACTACGAATCACGAGATTCGCCACTAACATATTCCCAGTAGGAGTACTAATACCCATGTCCCAACCAATCGGAGACAATTCTCTACATCCTCTGGGCTAGACTCGCCCATAAATATTGTAGCCCCTAATCTCTGGGCTTTCTCAATGTCTGAACCTTCAGTAGCAGTCCTACTCTGAAGTACAGAAGTCAACGTATGACCCAATTGTTCCAGTGTTTGCCTCATATCAGGCTCCACTGCAGGTTCATGCGTGTCCCCAATGTTTTCAAACTGTTGACGGAACTCGCGTCTCGGAGGCATTACGCTGAAAAGAACTATAACTCATCAATACCAAAATAATTGTACACGTAGTGTACAGTCTACAGGAATTTAACCTAGTGCTCTGATACCAATTGTCAGGACCCGTCCCGAATTTCCCCTCGAAACCCGGGAAGAACCCTGATCCCGTCTGACAACCTAAGAAAAGGTTCCCAAAATACCCTTAAATCCTTACAAAATATAATAACAATAATAAATACTTCCTCTTGTCAGACAAGGGACTTAAGCACTCAATAATTCCCGTAATTAATGACCAATCAAATACCATATAATATCAGAGCGTCTAAGTAGGATCAAGAGTAAAATTTAGATATCCTACTCAAATATAATTACACAGCGCAGTCGAAGTACTAATGTCTCTGCCTCGAGATCAGTGTTCGCGTCAACTCTACTCAACTGCCTGAAGGGGTTTTAAACACAAAAGTTGTGAGTGGACAAAAATAATCATTTATAAATTCCTTTTCGAGAAAATACGTTTCTTCCCCTCCATTTATAAAATCATGCATGCATAACATAAAACAATTTATCATACTAAAACATCATATGTAAATCACCAAAAATTCTCATTTCTCTTTAAAACCACTTAGTTGGACTCACATAAAATCTGTATAATAAAAATACCTCGTGATCCACAATTTGGTTTGAAAACTCTCTTCAAAGGAGTTTAAAATCATTTAATTTAATCTAGACACAAAATATCTCAAATTCAAATCATTTCGTTCAATCCGACACATAATATCTCAAATTTTCACTGTTCCCGACATATCCATAACACACTAGGGTATCCCTTGAGAAGTGTTCAAATCTGTACAACTCTGTGTACCATCTGTACTATCTGTACTATGCATAGACAACTTCGCGACCCGGCGGAGCAAGGCCCCTCAACACCAAGGTCCGAACCCTCAACAACTGGCAGAGCAAGGCCCCTCAACACCAGTCAGAGCAACAATAACCATCGGGACGGGAACTAGTGAATCAAATCCATACTTTGAAATCTTTGTTTCTCGGCCTAAGCCAAATTCTTTGCAATATCATTTTATGGCCAAAATCAATAAATCATAATTATGGGTCTCAACCCAAATCACATACTCAAATAGTTACCACGTCAAAACGATATCAAAATCGAGTACAAAAACCAGGCCATTTCTCAAAACATACTTTCACTGAAATATTGTAAAACATGTGTCCAGCATCATTTCTAAAATCCAGAAATTCAGTGCACCCATACATAACAGTATTTAAATCAAAGATACATTTATGCATGCATTACAGTTTATAAATCAAAGTCCACTTACAAACCTGTTCAAGTAAGCTCAATCCCGAACTGTACGCTCCCCTGAAGTTCCTGGAGCAGTATCGCCTGTCCAAATTAATAATCGGGATTACCAGCTAATAAAAAGAACATTAAATATAAACCCCCTAAACCCCGGGAGTCTAACTATGCTGGCCTAGAAAACGCAGCAACTTTAAAACGTCCGAAACAACCCCTAAACGACATCCGATCGACTCAAAACCTGCGCCAACAGGTCCGAAACGTCAAAAACTACTTGTCCCGCGCCACCGTGACCTCAGACTCGGCCCCACGCGCCACCACGCGCCGATGGAAGGTCGGAACACGCGTCCACGTGCCGCCACTGACCCGGTCCAACTCGACCCGACCGGTCCAACTCGACCCGACCGGTTCAACTCGACCCGACTGGTTCACTCAACCCGACCGATTCAACTCGACCCAACCGGTCACCGGCAACTCGCCGGAGAAGACGACCGGCTGCCGTCGCCGTCGCCGGAAGTTGGCTGGAGAAGATGACCGGCAGCGCCGTCGCCGCTGTCTGGTTTCGCCGGAATCCTCCATTTCCGGCCGAAACTTCAAGCTTTCCTAACTTCCTCAAAACTCAACCATTTTTCACAAAATTTATGTCTAAATCTATCTACTCGAACCTAGGAATCCAAATATGACCTTAAAACCACAAACAAGTACCTGTGCTAGTCGGAAAATGATCGGAAGGTTCGAAACTTCCTATCCTCGGTTCGGCTTCCTCCGTGGTCCTCTCCTTCGATGGTTGGTACGGTTGTGATCGTGGGAAGGAGTAGAATATGATTAATTGATCAAAACTGGAAGTTGGAGCCTTGAAATCAAAGTTGACTTTGTGGGTTTTTGGATGATTTTCGCACGGGTTGGTGGTTTGTGTATGTTTGTTTTGTCACAGAGAGAGAAGAACGAGATGATAAAGATGAAATGAAGATGAGGTGGATCAGATAAACTCTTATTTGGGGGGGTTAAAATATCTTCTCCCAAAACCAAATTACCAGAATGCCCTTGCACATCTAGACCCATAACTTCCGTACACGAACTCCGTTTTCTGCGTGCCGCCTGTCTACGAACTCGTGAGTTCGAGACCTACGCAACGGTACCAAAAACACCACCAAAAGTGTCTCGAAACAAAACTTGATTTCCAAGCCCTTTACCAAACAAGGGTAAAATCGTCATTTTACAAAAATAATTACGTAAACCCAATAATTAAAATTCCGGGTTGTTACATTGCGGGTATTTGATCAGTCGTTATTTATGCATCATTTTGATGTCTTTATATGCCTCTCTTACATGTCTTTTGAATGATTTCGTGCCATCAATAGTAGAAAATGATCAATATTGTGAGACTTGTGCAGAGTTAGAAAGATAGGTAAAATCTGGAAAGAACACAAAAAGAATGACTCAAATCGGAGTCCAGATGAAAGAGATATCCTCATTTCAATATCAGGTCCTGAACGGAGTCCTGAGTGCGCCAGTGCGCCAGTGCGCCTATTTTGGGCCACCGGCCAAGTACCTCATATCAGGCCCTCCAGGTCTCAAACCGATGTTTCATGACATCAAGGTCAGGTCCTAGAAGTGCCAAGGTCGCGCCAAGGCAGGTCGAGGACATGTCCCAAGAACTCCCATCCGAGCCAAGATGTGAGCCTAAGTCGGGGGTCCCTGTTCCGCCAGCGGTAGATCAGAGGTTCTCCTTCTGCCCTAAGCCTGACAACGTTTGTGCCAAGCCTAAACGAAGATGCGCTTCTACTATACTCAGGATGTGCATCAAAAGCGCAGTCCCAGATCCTGATTACGAAGACAGTCCAAAATCCAAGTTTGGCCAGCTTGCGTTCCCACTTGCCAGCTTGCATTCACACTCCCAGCCGTGTTCTGATTGGTTCTAATAGATTTAAGGACTTTGTAATTAATTAAAAGTACAATAACTTTCCCTATCCTTATAGGACATGGTTTTACCAATCCTTATAGAACATGGTTTTACCAATCCTTATAGAATAAGGTTTTACCAATCCTTATAGAACAAGGTTTTCCCTTTGTCTATAAAAGGGAGCCTTTCTTCAGTGTTTTAGGGAGAAGGAGAATCAGGCAAAAGGAGGGAGATAATTAGCTAGAGGCGTTTTTGGGAGATACAGAGACACCTTAGCCACATATAGTATTTTGGTTTTTTAGAGTTTTACATTAAAGCTTGGTTCTTCCCGAAGTCGAGTGTGTTGAACGTGGAGCTTGGAGAAGAAGGCTCTTCCGTGTCTTCTGCTGCACCTGTTCTTCACAATATCTTCTGTACCCTTATTTTCATTATTGCAATTTACTTATGAATTCAATTATCTTTGTTTCAATTTCAGTTATGTGTGAGTAGTCATTAGGATTAGGGTTGCTTGAAGCCCTAGCCATGTTAGCTTGTTGATTGGATTTCTGGCTCTTGATTATGATTGCTATGCATGCTGAATAAGTTGGATTACTATGCTTAATGACCTTAATTTAAGCCTATAAGATTAGCTACATTGTTTTCATATAATTATAGATGTAATTGCTTGAGTGACCGTCATATCATCTTGTGATTTGGAGCATCGAAAGTATTCTTACTTGTAATCTTAACTCATAACGACCTAGGACTGCATGTCACTTTGCTAGGCTTATGTGGTGTCATTAAATTCTCTTTATACTTCATGCATCATCTTAAAAGGTAGGTGATAGACGTTCTAGGCATATGCCCTGTTTAGAACATACTAAGTAAGAGGGAATAAGATGTGTCTAGTGAACCAACGCCAGGTCCTAGCCACGGGCACGTAATTCAGAAAATGCATAGTAATTTGGTCAAGGAAATCTGGTTAAGAGCTAAATTGGTTAGAGTGGATTGTAAGACTTAATTCGCCTTAGTTAATAATCAATCAACCGTTAATTCTTGCATTGTTATTTTCTGCATTTTATTTTACTTGTCTTTAAATTTCAGTTCTAACATCATAAACCCCCATGCGTGTGTGTGTGTGTATGTTTTCACTAAGTTAATAAATCTTAACTAAAGTGGTCATAACGTTGATACAAGTCCTCGAGGGATCGACTCTTGCTGTGCTACTATATTATTCTTATCGATTTGTGCACTTGCTGTAACAACCCGGAATTTCAATTCTTGGATTTAATTAAATTATTTATGTAAAATGACGATTTTGCCCTTGCTTGTTAAAGGGCATGGAGATCAAGTTTTGTTTCGAAACCTTTTCGGTGGTGTATTGGGTACCGTTGCGTAGGTCTCGAACTCACGAGTTCGTAGACAGGTGGCACGCGGAAAACAGAGTTCGTAGACGAGAGTTATGGGTCTAAATGTGCAAGGGTATTTAGGTAATTTGGTTTTGGGAGAAGATATTTTAACCCCCAAATCAGAGTTTATCTGATCCACCTCATCCTTATTTCATCTTCATCTCCTTCTCTCTCTGGAACAAACAAACACAAACCACCCGAACCGTGCGAAAATCATCCAAAAACCCACAAAAGTCAACTTTGATTTCAAGGCTTCAACTTCCAGTTTTGATCAACTAATCGTGTTCTACTCCGTCCCGCGATCACAACCGTACCAACCATCGAAGGAGAGGACCACGGAGGAAGCCGAACCGAGGATAGGAAGTTTCGGACTTTTCGATCGATTTTCCGGCTAGCACAGGCGATACTGCTGCGGGAACTTCAGGGGAGCGTACAGTTCGGGATTGAGCTTGCTTGAACAGGTTTGAGAGTGGACTTTGATTTATAAACTATAATGCATGCATAAATGTATCTTTGATTTAAATACTGTTGAGTATGAGTGAAATGAATTTCTGGATTTTAGAAATGATACTGGACACATATTTTACAATATTTCAGTGAAAGTATGTTTTGAGAAATGGCCTGGTTTTTGTACTTGATTTTGATATCGTTTTGACGTGGTAACTATTTGAGTATGTGATTTGGGTTGAGACCCATAATTGTGATTTTACCGATTTTGGCCATAAAATGATATTTGCAAAGAATTTGGCTTAGGCCGCGAAACAAAGATTTCGAAGTATGGATTTGATTCACTGATTCCCGTCCCGATGATTGTTGTTGCTCTGACTGGTGTTGAGGGGCCTTGCTCTACCAGTTGTTGAGGGTTCGGACCTTAGGTGTTGAGGGGTATGGCTCCGCCGGGTCGCGAAACTGTCTATGCATAGTACAGATATTACAGACAGTACATATGGTACACAGAGTTGTACAGATTTGAACACATCTCAAGGGATACCCTGGTGTGTTATGAATATGTCGGGAACAGTGAATTTGAGATATTATGTGGCAGATTGAACCAAATGATTTGATTTTGAGATATTATGTGTCCGATTGAACCAAATGATTTGATTTTGAGATATTATGTGTCCGATTGAACCAAATGATTTGAATTTGAGATAATTTGTGTCCAGATTGAATTAAATGATTTTAAACTCATTTGAAGAGAGTTTTCAAACCAAATTGTGGATCACGAGATATTTTCATTATACAGATTTTATGTGAGTCCAATTAAATGGTTTTAAAGATAAATGTGAATTTTGGATGATTTACATATGATGCTTTTATATGATAAATTGTTTTATGTTATGCATGCATGATTTTATAAATGGAGGGGAAGAAAGGTATTTCTTCAAAAATGAATTTATAAATGATTATTTTTGTCCACTCACAACTTTTGTGTTTAAACCCCCTTCAGGCAGTTGAGTAGAGTTGACGCGAACATTGATCTCGAGGCTGAGGCATTAGGATTTCGACTACGCTGTGTTGTATATTTGAGTAGGATATCTAAATTTTATTCTTGATCCTACTTAGACGCTCTGATATTATGTTGTATTTGATTTGTCGTTAATTACGGGAATTATTGAGTGCTTAAGTCCCTTGTCTGACAAGAGGAAGTATTAATTATGGTTATTATAATTTGTATGGATTGAAGGGTATTTTGGGAACCTTTTCTTAGGTTGTCAGACGGGATCAGGGTTCTTCCCGGATTTCGAGGGGAAATTCGGGACGGGTCCTGACAATTGGTATCAGAGCACTAGGTTAAATTCCTGTAAACTGTACACTACGTGTACAATTATTTTGGTATTGATGAGTTATAGTTCTTAACAGCGTAATGCCTCGGAGACGCGAGTTCCGTCAACAGTCAGAAAATATTGGGGACACATCTGAACCTGCAGTAGAGCCTGATATGAGGCAAACACTGGAACAATTGGGTCACACGTTGACTTCTGTACTTCAGAGTAGGACTGCTACTGAAGGTTCAGACATTGAGAAAGCCCAGAGATTAGGGGCTATAATATTTATGGGCGACTCTAGCCCAAATGATGCAGTAGAGTGAATTATTAGTTTCGAGCGAGTGTTCTCGATTATGAGATGTCCTCAGGGGGACATGGGTATTAGTACTCCTACTGGGAATATGTTAGTGGTGAATCTCGTGATTCGAAATTGTCTAGTGTTAGTGGAAGGTCATGCATTAGAGGCAGATTTAATCCCCTTAGATATTTTTGATTTTGATGTGATTCTGGGGATGGATTGGTTGACTATGCACCATGCCTCTATTGATTGTTATGACAAGAGAGTGGATTTCCGGAGTCCAGGTTTACCGGAACTTACATTCAGAGGAGATCGTAGGGTACTACCCTGTGGAGTGATATCAGCTTTGACTGCTGAGAAATTGCTGAGGAAAGGTTGTGAGGGTTACTTGGCTCATGTGTTTGATTCTCGGGATACTCCGATGAGAGTGGAGGATATTCCCGTGGTGAGTGAATTCTCTGATGTGTTTCCAGATGATCTTCCGGGATTGCCACCTCACCGGGAGATTGAGTTCACCATCGAGCTTTTGCCAGGTACTCAACCTATCTCACAGGCACCGTATAGGATGGCACCGGCAGAATTGCGAGAGTTAAAGACTCAGTTGCAGGACTTGGTGAATATGGGATTTATTCGCCCAAGTGTTTCACCTTGGGGTGCACCAGTGTTATTTGTGAGGGAAAATGATGGTGGTCTGAGATTGTGTATCGACTACCGGAAGCTAAACATGGCTACGGTGCGGAATAAGTATCCTTTGCCAAGGATAGATGATTTGTTTGATCAACTTAAGGGGGCAAGATATTTTTCGAAAATTGACCTTCGATCCGGATACCATCAGTTGAGGATCAGAGAAGGGGATGTTGAGAAAACACCTTTCAGGACTCGTTATGGTCATTATGAGTTCCTGGTGATGCCTTTCGGGTTGACTAACGCCCCAACAGCATTTATGGATTTGATGAACAGGGTGTTCCAAAAGTATTTGGATCGATTTGTGATTGTGTTCATTGATGACATCTTGGTGTATTCGAGGAGTGCTAAGGCACATGAGAAACACTTAAGGTTGGTGCTGAATATGCTTAGGAAAAAGCATTTGTTTGCCAAGTTCAGTAAATGCCAGTTTTGGTTGACCGAAGTTGGATTCTTAGGTCATGTGATTTCGGCTGAGGGTATCAGCGTAGATCCCCAAAAGGTCGAGGCAGTGGCAAATTGGGAGCAACCGAGGACAGTGACAGAGGTGAGGAGTTTTCTGGGTTTGGCAGGATATTATCGACGGTTCGTAGAAGGATTTTCTACGATAGCAGGGCCGTTGACTCGGTTGACGAGGAAAGGAGTCAAGTTTGACTGCGGAGCTGATTGTGAACAGGGATTTCAGGAGCTTAAGAGGAGGTTGACTTCTGCTCCAGTATTGACCATTCCTGATGATACTGGTGGATTCGAGGTGTATAGTGATGCATCATTGCGAGGTATAGGCTGCGTGTTGATGCAGCATGGAAAGGTGATAGCTTATGCTTCTAGACAACTTAAACCCCATGAGTTGAATTACCCCACACATGATTTGGAATTAGCTGCAGTGGTGCATGCATTGAAAATCTGGCGACATTATTTGTATGGGAGACGTGTCGGATCTTCACCGACCATAAGAGTTTGAAGTACTTGTTCACGCAAAAAGACCTGAATCTGAGGCAGAGAAGATGGCTTGAGTTAATAAAGGATTATGATTGTACTATAGAGTACCATCCAGGGAAAGCCAATGTTGTGGCGGATGCATTGAGCAGGAAATCCATGGGTTCTTTGGCCCATTTGCATACAGTCTACCTACCGTTATTGGTAGAGTTCCGTAGAGCAGGGATAGTACTGGACATGGATAGCCAGGGGGCTTTGTTGGCTAGTTTTCATGTGAGGCCTGTTCTGATTGATCGGATTATTGAGGCTCAACTCCAGGACCCTACATTGTGCATTATCAGGATGGAGTTGGAGGCTGGAAACAGGCATGACTATGCGCTTAGGGATGATGGAGCCTTGGTTAGGGATGGTCGGTTATGCGTACCGAATGAGCTGGAACTAAAGAGGGAAATTCTTGATGAGGCTCATAGTTCGGCTTAAGCTATGCATCCAGGAGGTACCAAGATGTATCATACCCTAAGGAAACATTATTGGTGGACTGGGATGAAAAGGGAGATTGCTGAGTTTGTGAGTAGATGCCTGACGTGCCAGCAAGTGAAAGCAGAGAGGCAGAAACCATATGGGGCACTTCAACCATTACCTATTCCGGAATGGAAGTGGGATCACATTACGATGGATTTTGTGTATAAACTTCCAAGGACACAGAAAGGACATAATGGGATATGGGTAATTGTTGATAGACTCACGAAGTCTGCACATTTCTTGCCAGTGCGGGAAGATTTTCGGATGAGTCGGTATGCCAAATTGTTCATTGATGAGAGCATACGGCTACATGGGACTCCAGAGTCCATTGTTTCGGACAGAGATCCTAGATTTACCTCCAGGTTTTGGCGGAGTTTGCAGAAGGCTTTTGGCACTACCTTGCATTTTAGTACAGCTTTTCATCCTCAGATGGATGGTCAGTCTGAGAGGACAATCCAGATTTTGGAGGATATGATGAGAGCTTGTGTACTACAGTTTAAAGGAAACTGGGATTCACACCTGGTTCTGATGGAATTTGCTTATAATAATAGTTATCAGTCGAGTATTGGGATGTCTCCTTTCGAGGCACTGTATGGGAGGCAGTGCAGGACACCATTATGCTGGAACGAAGTGGGTGAAAGGAAACTGTTAACACCAGAGTTGGTTGATACGACTGAGGAAAAGATAAGGATCATCAGAGCAAGGTTGAAGACAGCTCAGGATCGCCAGAAGAGCTATGCAGACCGCAGAATTAGAGACCTTGAGTTTGAGGTTGGTGACTGGGTGTTCTTGAAACTATCTCCTTGGAAGGGGATTATACGTTTTGGTAGACGAGGAAAACTGAGTCCTCGCTACATTGGTCCATATGAGATTCTGGAGAGGATAGGACCAGTGGCATATCGTCTTGCTTTACCATCGGAACTATCCAGAGTTCATAATGTTTTCCATGTATCTTTGCTCCGGAAATATCTGTTTGATGAGTCTCATGTGTTGGAAGAGCAACCACTTGAGCTGAAAGATGATTTGACCTTTGAGGAGCAACCGGTACAAATTTTGGATTGGAAAGAGAAGGTACTGCGCAGAAAGAGTATTCCTCTAGTTAAAGTGTTGTGGAGGAATCATAACGTGGAGGAAGCCACGTGGGAAACCGAGGAACTAATGCGGACGCAGTATCCTTATTTGTTCCAAGGGTAGAGTTGAATTTCGGGGACAAAATTTCTTAAGGGGGGTAGATTGTAACAACCCGGAATTTCAATTCTTGGATTTAATTAAATTATTTATGTAAAATGACGATTTTGCCCTTGCTTGTTAAAGGGCATGGAGATCAAGTTTTGTTTCGAAACCTTTTCGGTGGTGTATTGGGTACCGTTGCGTAGGTCTCGAACTCACGAGTTCGTAGACAGGCGGCACGCGGAAAACAGAGTTCGTAGACGAGAGTTATGGGTCTAAATGTGCAAGGGTATTTTGGTAATTTGGTTTTGGGAGAAGATATTTTAACCCCCAAATCAGAGTTTATCTGATCCACCTCATCCTTATTTCATCTTCATCTCCTTCTCTCTCTGGAACAAACAAAAACAAACCACCCGAACCGTGCGAAAATCATCCAAAAACCCACAAAAGTCAACTTTGATTTCAAGGCTTCAACTTCCAGTTTTGATCAACTAATCGTGTTCTACTCCGTCCCGCGATCACAACCGTACCAACCATCGAAGGAGAGGACCACGGAGGAAGCCGAACCGAGGATAGGAAGTTTCGGACTTTTCGATCGATTTTCCGGCTAGCACAGGCGATACTGCTCCGGGAACTTCAGGGGAGCGTACAGTTCGGGATTGAGCTTGCTTGAACAGGTTTGTGAGTGGACTTTGATTTATAAACTATAATGCATGCATAAATGTATCTTTGATTTAAATACTGTTGAGTATGAGTGAAATGAATTTCTGGATTTTAGAAATGATACTGGACACATATTTTACAATATTTCAGTGAAAGTATGTTTTGAGAAATGGCCTGGTTTTTGTACTTGATTTTGATATCGTTTTGACGTGGTAACTATTTGAGTATGTGATTTGGGTTGAGACCCATAATTGTGATTTTACCGATTTTGGCCATAAAATGATATTTGCAAAGAATTTGGCTTAGGCCGCGAAACAAAGATTTCGAAGTATGGATTTGATTCACTGATTCCCGTCCCGATGATTGTTGTTGCTCTGACTGGTGTTGACGCTGTCTGGTTTCGCCGGAATCCTCCATTTCCGGCCGAAACTTCAAGCTTTCCTAACTTCCTCAAAACTCAACCATTTTTCACAAAATTTATGTCTAAATCTATCTACTCGAACCTAGGAATCCAAATATGACCTTAAAACCACAAACACGTACCTGTGCTAGCCGGAAAATGATCGGAAGGTCCGAAACTTCCTATCCTCGGTTCGGCTTCCTCCGTGGTCCTCTCCTTCGATGGTTGGTACGGTTGTGATCGTGGGAAGGAGTAGAATATGATTAGTTGATCAAAACTGGAAGTTGGAGCCTTGAAATCAAAGTTGACTTTGTGGGTTTTTGGATGATTTTCGCACGGGTTGGTGGTTTGTGTATGTTTGTTTTGTCACAGAGAGAGAAGAACGAGATGATAAAGATGAAATGAAGATGAGGTGGATCAGATAAACTCTTATTTGGGGTGGTTAAAATATCTTCTCCCAAAACCAAATTACCAGAATGCCCTTGCACATCTAGACCCATAACTTCCATACACGAACTCCGTTTTCTACGTGCCGCCTGTCTACGAACTCGTGAGTTCGAGACCTACGCAACGGTACCAAAAACACCACCAAAAGTGTCTCGAAACAAAACTTGATTTCCAAGCCCTTTACCAAACAAGGGTAAAATCGTCATTTTACAAAAATAATTACGTAAACCCAATAATTAAAATTCCGGGTTGTTACATTGCGGGTATTTGATCAGTCGTTATCTATGCATCATTTTGATGTCTTTATATGCCTCTCTTACATGTCTTTTGAATGATTTCGTGCCATCAATAGTAGAAAATGATCAATATTGTGAGACTTGTGCAGAGTTAGAAAGATAGGTAAAATCTGGAAAGAACACAAAAAGAATGACTCAAATCGGAGTCCAGATGAAAGAGATATCCTCATTTCAATATCAGGTCCTGAACGGAGTCCTGAGTGCGCCAGTGCGCCAGTGCGCCAGTGCGCCTATTTTGGGCCACCGGCCAAGTACCTCATATCAGGCCCTCCAGGTCTCAAACCGGTGTTTCATGACATCAAGGTCAGGTCCTAGAAGTGCCAAGGTCGCGCCAAGGCAGGTCGAGGACATGTCCCAAGAACTCCCATCCGAGCCAAGATGTGCGCCTAAGTCGGGGGTCCCTGTTCCGCCAGCGGTAGATCAGAGGTTCTCCTTCTGTCCTAAGCCTGACAACGTTTGTGCCAAGCCTAAACGAAGATGCGCTTCTACTATACTCAGGATGTGCATCAAAAGCGCAGTCCCAGATCCTGATTACGAAGACAGTCCAAAATCCAAGTTTGGCCAGCATGCGTTCCCACTTGCCAGCTTGCATTCACACTCCCAGCCGTGTTCTGATTGGTTCTAATAGATTTAAGGACTTTGTAATTAATTAAAAGTACAATAACTTTCCCTATCCTTATAGGACATGGTTTTACCAATCCTTATAGAACATGGTTTTACCAATCCTTATAGAATAAGGTTTTACCAATCCTTATAGAACAAGGTTTTCCCTTTGTCTATAAAAGGGAGCCTTTCTTCAGTGTTTTAGGGAGAAGGAGAATCAGGCAAAAGGAGGGAGATAATTAGCTAGAGGCGTTTTTGGGAGATACAGAGACACCTTAGCCACATATAGTATTTTGGTTTTTTAGAGTTTTACATTAAAGCTTGGTTCTTCCCGAAGTCGAGTGTGTTGAACGTGGAGCTTGGAGAAGAAGGCTCTGCCGTGTCTTCTGCTGCACCTGTTCTTCACAATATCTTCTGTACCCTTATTTTCATTATTGCAATTTACTTATGAATTCAATTATCTTTGTTTCAATTTCAGTTATGTGTGAGTAGTCATTAGGATTAGGGTTGCTTGAAGCCCTAGCCATGTTAGCTTGTTGATTGGATTTCTGGCTCTTGATTATGATTGCTATGCATGCTGAATAAGTTGGATTACTATGCTTAATGACCTTAATTTAAGCCTATAAGATTAGCTACATTGTTTTCATATAATTACAGATGTAATTGCTTGAGTGACCGTCATATCATCTTGTGATTTGGAGTATCGAAAGTATTCTTACTTGTAATCTTAACTCATAACGACCTAGGACTGCATGTCACTTTGCTAGGCTTATGTGGTGTCATTAAATTCTCTTTATACTTCATGCATCATCTTAAAAGGTAGGTGATAGACGTTCTAGGCATATGCCCTGTTTAGAACATACTAAGTAAGAGGGAATAAGATGTGTCTAGTGAACCAACGCCAGGTCCTAGCCACGGGCACGTAATTCAGAAAATGCATAGTAATTTGGTCAAGGAAATCTGGTTAAGAGCTAAATTGGTTAGAGTGGATTGTAAGACTTAATTCGCCTTAGTTAATAATCAATCAACCGTTAATTCTTGCATTGTTATTTTCTGCATTTTATTTTACTTGTCTTTAAATTTCAGTTCTAACATCATAAACCCCCATGCGTGTGTGTGTGTGTATGTTTTCACTAAGTTAATAAATCTTAACTAAAGTGGTCATAACGTTGATACAAGTCCTCGAGGGATCGACTCTTGCTGTGCTACTATATTATTCTTATCGATTTGTGCACTTGCTGTAACAACCCGGAATTTCAATTCTTGGATTTAATTAAATTATTTATGTAAAATGACGATTTTGCCCTTGCTTGTTAAAGGGAATGGAGATCAAGTTTTGTTTCGAAACCTTTTCGGTGGTGTATTGGGTACCGTTGCATAGGTCTCGAACTCACGAGTTCGTAGACAGGTGGCACGCGGAAAACAGAGTTCGTAGACGAGAGTTATGGTTCTAAATGTGCAAGGGTATTTTGGTAATTTGGTTTTGGGAGAAGATATTTTAACCCCCAAATCAGAGTTTATCTGATCCACCTCATCCTTATTTCATCTTCATCTCCTTCTCTCTCTGGAACAAACAAACACAAACCACCCGAACCGTGCGAAAATCATCCAAAAACCCACAAAAGTCAACTTTGATTTCAAGGCTTCAACTTCCAGTTTTGATCAACTAATCGTGTTCTACTCCGTCCCGCGATCACAACCGTACCAACCATCGAAGGAGAGGACCACGGAGGAAGCCGAACCGAGGATAGGAAGTTTCGGACTTTTCGATCGATTTTCCGGCTAGCACAGGCGATACTGCTGCGGGAACTTCAGGGGAGCGTACAGTTCGGGATTGAGCTTGCTTGAACAGGTTTGTGAGTGGACTTTGATTTATAAACTATAATGCATGCATAAATGTATCTTTCATTTAAATACTGTTGAGTATGAGTGAAATGAATTTCTGGATTTTAGAAATGATACTGGACACATATTTTACAATATTTCAGTGAAAGTATGTTTTGAGAAATGGCCTGGTTTTTGTACTTGATTTTGATATCGTTTTGACGTGGTAACTATTTGAGTATGTGATTTTGGTTGAGACCCATAATTGTGATTTTACCAATTTTGGCCATAAAATGATATTTGCAAAGAATTTGGCTTAGGCCGCGAAACAAAGATTTCGAAGTATGGATTTGATTCACTGATTCCCGTCCCGATGATTGTTGTTGCTCAGACTGGTGTTGAGGGGCCTTGCTCTACCAGTTGTTGAGGGTTCGGACCTTAGGTGTTGAGGGGTATGGCTCCGCCGGGTCGCGAAACTGTCTATGCATAGTACAGATATTACAGACAGTACATATGGTACACAAAGTTGTACAGATTTGAACACATCTCAAGGGATACCCTGGTGTGTTATGAATATGTCGGGAACAGTGAATTTGAGATATTATGTAGCAGATTGAACCAAATGATTTGATTTTGAGATATTATGTGTCCGATTGAACCAAATGATTTGATTTTGAGATATTATGTGTCCGATTGAACCAAATGATTTGAATTTGAGATAATTTGTGTCCAGATTGAATTAAATGATTTTAAACTCATTTGAAGAGAGTTTTCAAACCAAATTGTGGATCACGAGATATTTTCATTATACAGATTTTATGTGAGTCCAATTAAATGGTTTTAAAGATAAATGTGAATTTTGGATGATTTACATATGATGCTTTTATATGATAAATTGTTTTATGTTATGCATGCATGATTTTATAAATGGAGGGGAAGAAAGGTATTTCTTCGAAAATGAATTTATAAATGATTATTTTTGTCCACTCACAACTTTTGTGTTTAAACCCCCTTCAGGCAGTTGAGTAGAGTTGACGCGAACATTGATCTCGAGGCTGAGGCATTAGGATTTCGACTACGCTGTGTTGTATATTTGAGTAGGATATCTAAATTTTATTCTTGATCCTACTTAGACGCTCTGATATTATGTTGCATTTGATTTGTCGTTAATTACGGGAATTATTGAGTGCTTAAGTCCCTTGTCTGACAAGAGGAAGTATTTATTATGGTTATTATAATTTGTATGGATTGAAGGGTATTTTGGGAACCTTTTCTTAGGTTGTCAGACGGGATCAGGGTTCTTCCCGGATTTCGAGGGGAAATTCGGGACGGGTCCTGACACTTGCACGGATTTTATAACTGTTAGATTTGGATTGCATATTTCTTGCTCTTTAACTAAAATTGAGTCTTTTCATTTTGTTAGCGTTTGTTTTGGTCAGGGACTTGCAAAAGATAGGTTTGGGGGTATTTGATCAGTCGTTATGTATGCATCATTTTGATGTCTTTATATGCCTCTCTTACATGTCTTTTGAATGATTTCTTGCCATCAATAGTAGAAAATGATCAATTTTGTGAGACTTGTACAGAGTTAGAAAGATAGGTAAAATCTGGAAAGAACGCAAAAAGAATGACTCAAATCGGAGTGCAGATGAAGGAGATGGCCTCATTTCAATATCAGGTCCTGAGTGCGCTAGTGCGCCTATTTTGGGCCACTGGCCAAGTACCTCATATCAGGCCCTCCGGGTCTCAAACCTGTGTTTCATGAAGCCAAGGTCATGTCCTAGAAGTACCATGGTCGTGAAAAGGCAGATCGAGGACATGTCCCAAGAACTCCCATCCGAGCCAAGATGTGCGCCTAAGCCCGGGGTCCATGTTCCGCCAATGGTGGAACAGAGGTTCTCCCTCTGCGCTAAACCTGACAACATTTGCGCCAAGCCTGAACAAAGATGCGCTTCTACTATACTCATGATGTACGTCCAAAGTGCATTCCCAGATCCTGCTTACGAAGAGAGTACAAAACCCAAGTTCGGACCATTTGCCAGCTTGTGTTCCCACTTGCCAGCTTGTGTTCCGACTAGGCAGCTTGTATTCACACTCCCAACTATGTTCTGATTGGTTCTGATAGAATTTAAGGACTTTGTAATTAATTAGAAGTACAATAACTATTCCAAAACATTCTAGGATAGGGTTTTTAATACCAATCCTTATAGAACAAGGTTCAGCATGGCGCACTAGCGCACTCAGGACTCCGTTCAGGACCTGATATTGAAATGAGGACATCTCCTTCATCAGGACTCCGATTTGAGTCATTCTTTTTGCGTTCTTTCCAGATTTTACCTATCTTTCTAACTCTATACAAGTCTCACAAGATTGATCATTTTCTACTATTGATGGCACAAAATCATTCAAAAGACATGTAAGAGAGGCATATAAAGACATCAAAATGATGCATAAATAACGACTGATCAATGACCTTAATTTATGCCTATAAGATTAGCTACCTTGTTTTCATATAATTATTGATGTAATTCCTTAAGTGACCATTGTTGGTAAAATTAAAGAGCAAGAAATATGCAATTCAATTCTAACAGTTATAAAATCCTTGCAAGTGCACAAATCGATAAGAATAGTATAGTAGCACAGCAAGAGTCGATCCCTCGAGGACTTGTATCATTGTTATGACCACTTTAGTTCAGATTTATTAACTTAGTGAAAAAACACACAAACACACACACGCAGGGGGGGTTTATGATGTGAGAACTGAAATTTAAAGACATGTAAAATAAAATGCAGAAAATAACAATGCAAGAATTAACGGTTGATTGATTATTAACTAAGGCGAATTAAGGCTTACTATCCACTCTAACCAATTATAGCGCTTAACCAGATTTCCTTGAACTAATTACTATGCATTTTCTGAATTAGGTGCCCGTGCCTAGGACTTGGCGTTGGTTCACTAGACACATCTTATTCCCTCTTACTTAGCATGTTCATATGCCTAGAACGTCTATCACCTACCTTTTAAGACGATGCATGAAGTTTAAAGAGAATTTAATGACACCACATTAGCCTAGCAAACTGACATGCAATCCTAGGTCGTTATGAGTTAAGATTACAAGTAAGAATACTTTCGATGCTCCAAATCACAAGATTATATGACGGTCACTCAAGCAATTACATCTATAATTATATGCAAACAAGGTAGCTAATCTTATAGGCATAAATTAAGGTCATTAAGCATAGTAATCCAACTTATTCAGCATGCATAACAATCATAATCAAGAGCCAGAAATCCAACCAACAAGCTAACATGGCTAGGGCTTCAAGCAGCCCTAATCCTAACGACTACTCACACATAACTGAAATTGAAACAAATATAATTGAATTCATAAGTAAATTGCAATAATGAAAATAAGGGTACAGAAGATATTTTGAAGAACAGGTGCAGCAGAAGACACGGAAGAGCCTTCTTCTCCAAGCTTCACATCCAACACACTCTACTTCGGGAAGAACCAAGCTTTAACGTAAAACTCTAAAAATCCAAAATACTATTTGCGGCTAAGGTGTCTCTGTATCTGCCAAAAATGCCTCTAGCTAATTATCTCCTCCCTAAAACATTGAACAAAGGCTCCCTTTTATAGATAAAGGGAAAACCTTGTTCTATAAGGATTGGTAAAACTTTATTCTATAAGGATTGGTAAAACCATGTCCTATAAGGATAGGGAAAGTTATTGTACTTTTAATTAATTACAAAGTCCTTAAAACTATTAGAACCAATCAGAACATAGTTGGGAGTGTGAATGCAACGTGGCAAGTGGGAACGCAAGCTGGCAAGTGGTCCGAACTTGGCTTTTGGACTGTCTTCGTAAACAGGATCTGGGACTGCGCTTTTGAAGCACATCATGAGTATAGTAGAAGCGCATCTTTGTTCAGGCTTGGCGTAAATGTTGTCAGGCTTAGCGCATAGGGAGAACCTCTGATCTACCGCTGGCGGAACAGGGACCCCCGGCTTAGGCGCACATCTTGGCTCGGATGGGAGTTCTTGGGACATGTCCTCGACCTGCCTTGGCGCAACCTTGGCACTTCTAGGACTTGACCTTGATGTCATGAAACATAGGTTTGAGATCCGTAGGGCCTGATATGAGGTACTTGGCCAGTGGTCCAAAATAGGCGCACTGGCGCACTCAGGACTCCGTTCAGGACCTGATATTGAAATGAGGATATCTCCTTCATCTGGACCCTGATTTGAGTCATTATTTTTGTGTTCTTTCCAGATTTTACCTATCTTTCTAACGCTGCACAAGTCTCACAAGATTTATCATTTTCTACTATTGATGGCACGAAATCATTCAAAAAACATGTAAGAGAGGCATATAAAGACATCAAAATGATGCATAAATAACGACTGATCAAATACCCCCAAACCTATCTTTTGCTAGTCCCTGAGCAAAACAAACGCTAACAAAATGAAAAGACTCGATTTTAGTTAAGATAGAACATTTAAACCCCTAGGTTCACCTAGTAGGAGGAGTTTTGTCTCTTGAGGGTTATAACAGCACGATACCCACAAACGTTTTAGTTAAACAAAAAGATGATAGATATAGTACTCTTAACAAGCTAATAAGAATTAAAGTAAGTAAACATGCTTTGCAGAACTAAAAGGAATGCCAAAGCTGTGAGTGTCATGTGAAGGTGTACGTCTATAAAGACCAATATTTCCAGGTGATCAAGTTTGAAAACAACTTCATCTAAGTGCCCTAGAAAGATTTTGCCTCGACTCTAATCCTCACTAGGCAACTCTCAATTCGCACAAGATCCTCGGCTTACACTCTTTTCAAGCATATGTGATGAGTTTATGTTATGAAATTCAAATTTAATCACATATGAGTAACAATGAAGAATAGCACTTTATGGAAATAAAGATCTCATGAAAGGAATTGAACTTTAAGAACATAGATACGCACCTTAATCCTCAGCATGATTGTCCATAAGATCAGTTAGGTCTTCCTTTTTAGGTTGTAATGGGGCTAAGCTTTGGGGTTTAGCGAGGAAGGATGGGATTCAAAGAACCTGAGCTGTGCCAAGGCATGAGAAGTCATGACTTGAACTTGGAATTTCTGAACTGAATCCTTTCTTAAGGCCACGACATTGTGCTTTCTTGATGACTTATTTTGAGGCTCTTGTGGCTTATTTTGAGGCTGTTGGCTCACTTGGCTGAATTTACTTTGTTTGTTCACTTATTGTTTCCTTCTTTTTCTCAACGTTTCTTTCTTTCTTTTGATTTGAATGTTTTTTTTTTCTGTTCTTTGAATTGAGTTTGAACCAAGATCATGCAATGATTTCCTCAAACTTTCGTGCAGCTTGCAACTTGTAAAGCTTTTCTTTAATTTTGAACTTTGAATTGACGCCAAAGTCCTTTCAATTGGGCAACATCTTCTTTCACCTCTCATTCTCACCATGAATCTCATTTACGGCAACCTTAGAACAAACTGAGGTTATAGGGTATGGCTGTGATGAGTGGCTAAGTATTTTGGGTTAGGTTATACTTTGGGTGATGAAAGAAAAGGCTGAGTGTTTGGCTTCAAAATTGGCTTAGGGAGCATGCAATTGGGTAGGATAAGGCCTTTAGAGGTTAAAGCACACATAGCCTACATCACTTCTTATGGCAAAGCATACATTAAATAAGAGTATCTAAATGATGTTAGTTCTTTAAAATTCAATGCAAATATGATGTATTGAGATCAACAATTAAGAACAAAAGCGATGAGTGTTTAAGAGTAGAAACAAGTATATCCCTCAGAAAGAATGGCAATTAGACTCAAAGATCTCACAGGGAAGTCTCCACTAATTTTCTAAGGTTCACTCAAATTCAGTTATTTCGTTCACTTAATCACTTAAAACATGGCATTGTGAAGTGCAAATTATGAACTACTTGACCATGGCATGACTCTTAGTAAAGCAAAGATAGTTAACTTAGCATATACATTCCTATTAACAAGTTATCGTACTAACACAAGCTGAAATTTAAATGTCCTGGCCGGGTATCACCCCCAAACCTACTTGTTTCTATATGTGAAATTTTAAATCCACACCCCCAAACCTAAACTGAACATTGTCCTCAATGTGATAAGCAGTAAGCATGACAATAGTAGAAGGGTTTGAGAGATATAACGGGCAGAAAATAGCAAAGGAAAAAGAGAAATACAAACTAGGGCTAGGCTGCCTCCTAGGAGCGCTTTATTTAACGTCTAGGCAAGACGGGGCTGGCATGCTAGGCATTGGATGGTGTGCCCAGGATTTCAGCGTCAACATTGAATCGATTATGACCCTCTGGCTGTAGAATCTGCGCTGCATCATGGAGAAAAAAGTTAGAATACATAATGGAATCCACCGACGAGAACGCAACATATCAGGAAAGAGATTGAGGAGTGATTTGAATGAGAGCAGTTTCTGTCCATTCCGGAATGTCTTCCTTGGACAATGCTCGTGGGGGAACAGCTTTGGATGTGCCCTGTACGTTCTAGACTTCATCCTTGGTCCCTTCCGTTGATTTTTCCTTCGGAACTTGAAGAGGGGGACCAAGTTGAGTGCCTTTAGCATATTCTTGGTGTTTTTATTGTGGAAACTGCACGAGAAAAGTTCAACAGTATTAGGAGCTAAATCAGAATTCAAATCCAAGTTTGCCTTATCACAATGAAAGTTAAGTGTTTCAGGATTGAGTTGAGAAGTCGCATTGAATTTCAAAACTGGGTCCTTGTCCTTGGGCAGGGCTGAGACACGGCTTTCAGCATATTGGGAGGCACGGGCTGGTCCTTGGTTTCTACCGTGGATGTGTCTTGAAGCGTGGCCACAGCGCTGCGCGTCTCAAATGCGTGCTGGGAAGGTTCTGGTATATCGGCTAAGGACTTGCCCTACAGTGAATCAGTTGGCGCAGCTTGGCGCGTTGAAGTCGTTCCCTGGACATGTCCAGGTTCTGTGGCGTTGGGCTGTGGCTGTGGCAGGGCATTTAGTAAGTCCTGGGACTTATTAGGATCTTGGGTTCGCGGCAGGGCAGTAGGCAGAACGTGGTCATGGCTGTGGGACACGTCTTGGGGCAGTGCGTTGCTGCTGTGCAGCACATAGGGCAAGGGCATGGGTTTGACCTGGATTTCCTCGTCACCATCCTCCGACCTATTCTCTTCCTCCCAGTTTTCTTCCATTTCGCTTTCCAATATGTTAGTGCAAGGCAAAGAAGTATAGTTAGACATGAAATCAGAACCAGAATCATTATAAAAGGAAGAGTATACTAGAGGGTATGAATTGGGTGCGTCCCACTGCTCAATCTGAGCATAATCAGGAGACATTGACACGACATGGCCTTGGGCGGAATTCATGGCATCCATGGCAAGCACTTGTCGAAGTGTTAGCTTTGTGGTGTCCTTATTATGCTCTTCATTCACGGCCTCACTTGGTGGGGGACGAGCCCTTTCTTCTGTTTGGCATACGATTAACTCAAACACCCTCTTGCTCTTTTCCAGTATCTCCTCCAAGCGCTGGCTTTGCTCTCGTTGTTCTTCACAAAAAGCTGCCATGCATTGATTACGAGCCTCCATGTATTGCACCAAGGCCCTCAGCGAAGGTAGGAGGTCAGGAGTGGGTTCGGAGTGAGGAACTATTTGCGGGGAGTTCCATGTGAAATTAGGCTGCTGGCACTATCCTGGGTTGTATGGTTCTGGATTTTCGTGATTGCTCCAACCCGGGTTGTATGGTTCTGGGTTTTCGTGATTGCTCCACCCCGAGTTGTATGAAGTTTGGTATGGATTGTTCCAATCTCCCGTCTCCATGTATGGATAATTCCATGATCCCATATCCACGTATGAGTTGTTCATATGTACATGAGAAAGATGACAAGCCAAGTTAGTAAAAAAAAAATCTAAAGGAAATCAAAATAGTTACTATACAAAATTTAATTAACTAAATCTGAATTAATGGGCACCGTTGAGGGACAAGTCCCCGGCAACGGCGCCAAAATCTTGTTGGTAAAATTAAAGAGCAAGAAATATGCAATTCAATTCTAACAGTTATAAAATCCTTGCAAGTGCACAAATCGATAAGAATAGTATAGTAGCACAGCAAGAGTCGATCCCTCGAGGACTTGTATCAACGTTATGACCACTTTAGTTCAGATTTATTAACTTAGTGAAAAAAAACACACACACACACACGCAGGGGGGGTTTATGATGTGAGAACTGAAATTTAAAGACAAGCAAAATAAAATGCAGAAAATAACAATGCAAGAATTAACGGTTGATTGATTATTAACTAAGGCGAACTAAGGCTTACTATCCACTCTATGTCAGAACCCGTCCCGAATTTCCCCTCGAAACCCGAGAAGAACCCTGATCCCGTCTGACAACCTAAGGAAAGGTTCCCAAATACCCTTAAATCCTTACAAATTATAATAATAATAAATACTTTCACTTGTCAGACAAGGGATTTAAGCACTTAAAATTCCCGTAAGTAATTACCAACCAAATACAACATAATATCAGAGCGTCTAAGTAGGATCAAGACACAAATTAGATATCCTACTGAAGTACAACTACACAGCGCAGCCGAGAGTGCTAATGCCTCTGCCTCGAGATAATGTCCACGTCAACTCTACTGCCTGAAGGGGGTTTAAACACAAAAATTGTGAGTGGACAAAAATAATCGTTTATAAATCATTTTCCAAGGAATATTACCTTTTTCCCCCTCCATTTATAAAACTATGCACGCATCACAAAAACAGTTCATGTTATAAAAACATCATCTTTAAATCACCGGCATTTCCCTTTCTCTTTAAAACCACTCAGTAGGACTCACACAAAATCCATATAAGGAAAACACATTGTGATCCACAATCTGGTTTGAAAATCATCCTCAAAGGAATTCAAAATCATTTAATTCAGCCTAGACACATAATATCTCAAATCCACTATTCCCGACACATCCACTAGCCACCAGGGTATCCCTTGGGGTGTGCTAGTCCTGTATCACAACTCCCTGTACTATGATATCTCATCAGTCGGCAAGTATCCTCGACTACCATATCATATCATCAACCGGTATAACCTTCGGCTATCATACCATATCATCAGCCGGTATAACCTTCGGCTATCATATCGCATCAGTCGACATATCTCTCGACTGGCATATCATATCAATTATATTGGAGGTTCACCGGGTTCACCGCTAATAACGGATCCTCGTCCCGAGTCCTGGCCTCCCTCAAATCAAAGTTTATCTTGGAGGTTCACCGGGTTCACCGCTAATAACGGATCCTCGTCCCGAGTCCTGGCCTCCCTCACATATAACCAAATCCGATAAACTGATACAACAGGGTCAAAACCCAAATCATTGACTCAATAATTTCCTCGTTAAAACGATATCAAAACTGAGTCCAAAAACCATGATATTTCTCAAATCACACTTTAATCGAAGTAGTGGAAAACATGTATCTAGTAATCATTTCTAAAATCCAGAAATTCAATGCCACAATACATAACAGTATTTACACAAAGATATTTTGATGCATGCATTTCAGTTTATAAAACCAAAGTCCACTCACAAACCTGTTCAAGCTAGCTCAATCCCGTCTCGCTCGTTCCTCTGAGGTTCCCAGAACAATATCGCCTGTCAAAAACAACAATCGGAATTACCGGCTAGTAATAAGACTCTTATATAACAACTTCCTAACCTCGGGAAGTCTACCCATGCTGTTTCTAGAAAACACAGCAGCTTCGGACAGCAGCTTCGGACACTCAAAACAACCTCTAAACGATGTCCGATCAACCTGAAACCTGTACCAACAGATTCAGAACGTCGAAAACTAGTTACCACGCGTCGCCGTGACGTCAGACTCGGCCCCACGTGCCGCCGAAAGTTCGGCACACGCGCCCATGCACCCTCACGCGCCTGGACCGGTCCAACCCGGTCCGGCTCAACCTGACCCGGTCCAACTCGACCCGATCAGTTCACTCAACCCGATCGGTTCACTCAACCCGATCGGTTCAACTCAACCCGATCGGTTCAACTCGACTCGACCGGTTCAACTCAACCTGACCGATCACCGGTGACTCGCCGCAGAAGACGACCAGACTGTCGTCACCGTCACCGGAAGCTGGCCGGAGAAGATGACCGGACCGCCACCTCCGCCGCCGTCTGGTTCGCCGGAATCCCCAATTTCTGACCGAAACTCCAAGGTTTATAACTTCCTCAAACTTGGTTCCGCTTCCACCGTGACCCTCTCGTTCGATGGTTGGTACGGTTGTGATCGTGGGAAGGAGTAGAACACGATTAGTTGATCAAAACTGGAAGTTGAAGCCTTGAAATCAAAGTTGACTTTTGGTTTCTCTTCGGGTATTTTCGCACGGTTTGGTTCAATGCTTTTGTGTTTGAATGTGTAACAGAGAGAGAGAAGGAGATGAAGATGAAATGAAGATGTAAAATGAGATGGATCAGATAAGTCTGATTTGGATAAGAAAATATCTCCCCTCCATGGAAAAATACCAAAATGCCCTTGCACATCTAGACCCATAACTTCCATCCACGAACTCCGTTTTCTGCGTGCCGCCTGTCTACGAACTCGTGAGTTCGAGACCTACGTAACGGTACCCAAAACACCACCAAAAGTCTCTCGAAACAAAACTTGATTTCCAAGCCCTTTACTAACCAAGGGTAAAATCGTCATTTTACAAAAATAATTGCGTAAACCCAATAATTAAAATTCCGGGTTGTTACAATCTACCCTCCTTAAGAAATTTCATCCTCGAAATTCATCCTAACCATGAAACAATTGAGGATATTGTGCCCGCATTAGTTCCTCAGTTTCCCACGTGGCTTCCTCCACGTTATGATTCCTCCATAACACTTTAACCAGAGGAATAGTCTTTATGCGAAGCACCTTTTCCTTCCAATCCAGAATTTGCACTGGTTGCTCCTCAAACGTCAAATCGTCTTTCAGCTCAAGTGGTTGCTTTTCCAACACATGAGACTCATCAAACAGATATTTCCGGAGCAAAGATACATGAAAGACATCATGAACTCTGGATAATTCCGAGGGTAAAGAAATACGATATGCCATTGGTCCTATCCTCTCCAAAATCTCATACGGACCAATGTAGCGAGGACTTAGTTTTCCTCGTCTACCAAAACGTACCACTCCTTTCCATGGAGATAGTTTTAAGAACACCCAGTCACCTACCTCAAACTCAAGGTCTCTGGTTCGATGGTCTGCATAGCCCTTCTGGCGATCCTGGGCTGTTTTCAACCTTTCTCTGATGATTTTAATCTTTTCCTCAGTCAAATCCACCAACTCGGGTGTTAACAGTCTTCTTTCACCTATTTCACTCCAACACAACGGTGTTCTGCACTGCCTCCCATACAGTGCCTCAAAAGGTGACATCCCAATACTCGACGGGTAACTGTTATTATATGCAAATTCCATCAGAGACAAGTGTGAATCCCAGTTCCCTTTAAACTGTAGTACACAAGCCCTCATCATATCCTCCAAAACCTGGATTGTTCTCTCAGACTGACCATCCGTCTGAGGATGAAAGGCTGTACTAAAATGCAATGTCGTGCCAAAAACCTTCTGTAAACTCCGCCAAAACCTGGAGGTAAACCTAGGATCTCTGTCCGAAACAATAGACTCTGGAGTCCCATGCAGCCGTATGATCTCATCCACGAATAATTTGGCATACCGACTCATCCGAAAATCTTCTCGCACTAGCAAGAAATGTGTAGACTTCGTAAGTCTATCAACAATTATCCATATCCCATCATGTCCCTTCCGTGTCCTTGGAAGTTTATACACAAAATCCATCGTAATGTGATCCCACTTCCATTATGGGATAGGTAATGGTTGCAGTGTCCCATAAGGTTTCTGTCTCTCCACTTTCACTTGCTGACATGTCAAACATCTACTCACAAACTCAGCAATTTCTCTTTTCATCCCAGTCCACCAATAGTGTTTCCTTAGGGTATGATACATCTTGGTACCTCCTGGATGCATATCGTAAGCCGAACTATGAGCCTCATCAAGAATTTTCCTCTTTAGCTCCAGCTCATTCGGTACGCACAACCGTCCATCCTTAACCAATGCTCCATCATCCCTAACCGCATAGTCCTGCCGGTTTCCAGCTTCCAACTCTATCCTGATAATGCACAATGTAGGATCCTGGAGTTGAGCCACAATAATCCGATCAATCAGAACAGGCCTCACATGGAAACTAGCCAACAAAGCCCCCTGGCTATCCATGTCTAGTACAATCCCTGCTCTACGGAACTCTACCAGCGACGGTAAGTAGACTGTATGCAAATGGGCCAAAGAACCCATAGACTTCCTGCTCAAGGCATCTGCCACAACATTGGCTTTTCCTGGGTGGTACTCAATAGTACAATCATAATCCTTTATCAACTGAAGCCACCTTCTCTGCCCCAAATTCAGGTCCTTCTGGGTGAACAAGTACTTTAAACTTTGATGGTCGGTGAAGATCCGACACGTCTCCCCGTATAAATAATGTCTCCATATTTTCAGTGCATGCACCACTGCAGCCAACTCCAAATCATGTGTGGGGTAATTCATCTCATGGGGTTTAAGTTGTCTGGAAGCATACGCTATCACTTTCCCATGCTGCATCAGCACACAGCCAGTACCCCGCAATGATGCAACACTATATACCTCAAAACTCCCGTTACCATCTGGAAGGGTTAATACTGGAGCAGAAGTCAACCTTCTCTTTAGCTCCTGAAAGCTCTGCTCACAATCAGCATCCCAGTCAAACTTGACTCCTTTCTTAGTCAACCGAGTCAATAGACCTGCTATCGTAGAAAATCTTTCTACGAACCGCCGATAATATCCTACCAAACCCAGAAAACTCCTCACTTCTATCATTGTCCTCGGTTGCTCCCAGTTTGCCACTACCTCCACTTTTTGGAGATCTACGCTGATACCCTCAGCCGAAATCACATGATCCAAGAATCCAACTTCGGTCAACCAAAACTGGCATTTACTGAACTTGGCAAACAAATGCTTTTTCCTAAGCATATTCAGCACCAACCTCAAGTGATTCTCATATGCCTTGGCACTTCTTGAATACACCAAGATATCGTCGATGAACACAATTACAAATCGATTATGTAAATTATTTATGTAAATTATTTATGTAAAATGACAATTTTACCATTGGTCGGTAAAGGGCATGGAAGTCAAATTTTGTTTCGAGACACTTTTGGTGTTGTTTTGGATACCGTTGCGTAGGTCTCGAACTCACGAGTTCATAGACAGGCGGCACGCGGAAAACGGAGTTCATGGACGAAAGTTATGGGTCTAGATGTGCAAGGGTATTTTGGTAATTTTTGACTTGGGGTAGATATTTTTAACCCCCAAATCAGTGTAATCTGATCCATCTTCATTTCATCCTTATCATTATCATCTCACTCATCCTCTCTATGACAAACATACACAAACCACGAACCCGTGCGAAAATCACCCAAAAACCCACAAAGTCAACTTTGATTTCAAGGCTCCAACTTCCAGTTTTGATCAACTAATCATATTCTACTCCTTCCCACGATCACAACCGTACCAACCATCGAAGGAGAGGACCACGGTGGAAGCCGAACCGAGGATAGGAAGTTTCGGACCTTCCGATCGATTTTCCGGCTAGCACAGGTACGTGTTTGGGGTTTTGAGGTCATATTTGGATTCCTGGGTTCGAGTAGATAGATTTAGACATAAAATTTGTGAAAAATGGTTGAGTTTTGAGGAAGTTGGAAAACTTGGAGTTTCGGCCGGAAATGGAGGATTCCGGCGAAACCAGATGGCGACTGCCGCTCATCTTCTCCGGCCAACTTCCGGCGACGGCGACGGCAGCGGGTCGTCTTCTACGGCGAGTCGTCGGTGACCGGATGGGTCGAGTGAACCGGTCGGGTCAGTTGAACCGGTCGGGTCCAGTTGAACCGGTCGGGTTGAGTGAACCGGTCAGGCCGAGTTGGATCGGGTTGGACCGGTCCAGGCGCGTGGGCACTGTAGCAGGCACGTGACCGGCGCGTGAGGGCGCGTGGTGGCGCGTGGGGCCGAGTCTGAGGTCACGGTGGCGCGTGACAAGTATTTTTTGACGTTTCGGACCTGTTGGCGCAGGTTTTGAGTCGATCGGACGTCGTTTAGGGGTTGTTTCAGGCGTTTTAAAGTTGCTGCGTTTTCTAGGCCAGCATAGTTAGACTCCCGAGGTTTAGGGGGTTTATATTTAAGGTTCTTATTATTAGCTGGTAATCCCGATTATTAATTTGGACAGGCGATACTGCTCCAGGAACTTCAGGGGAGCGTACAGTTCGGGATTGAGCTTGCTTGAACAGGTTTGTGAGTGGACTTTGATTTAGAAACTGTAATGCATGCATAAATGTATCTTTGATTTAAATACTGTTATGTATGGGTGCAATGAATTTCTGGATTTTAGAAATGATGCTGGACACATGTTTTACAATATTTCAGTGAAAGTATGCTTTGAGAAATGGCCTGGTTTTTGTACTCGATTTTGATATCGTTTTGACGTGGTAACTATTTGAGTATGTGATTTGGGTTTAGACTCATAATTGTGATTTTACCGATTTTGGCCACAAAATGATATTGCAAAGAATTTGGCTTAGGCCGAGAAACAAAGATTTCGAAGTATGGATTTGATTCACTGGTTCCCGTCCCGATGGTTATTGTTGCTTTGACTGGTGTTGAGGGGCCTTGCTCTGCCAGCTGTTGAGGGTTCGGACCTTGGTGTTGAGGGGCCTTGCTCCGCCAGGTTGCGAAGCTGTCTATGCATAGTACAGAAAGTACAGATAGTACAGATGGTACACAGAGTTGTACAGATTTGAACACATCTCAAGGGATACCCTGGTGTGTTATGGATATGTCGGGAACAGTGAAAATTTGAGATATTATGTGTTGGATTGAACGAAATGATTTGAATTTGAGATATTTTGTGTCCAGATTAAATTAAATGATTTTAAACTCCTTTGAAGAGAGTTTTCAAACCAAATTGTGGATCACGAGGTATTTTTATTATACAGATTTTATGTGAGTCCAACTATGTGGTTTTAAAGAGAAATGAGAATTTTTGGTGATTTACATATGATGTTTTAGTATGATAAATTGTTTTATGTTATGCATGCATGACTTTATAAATGGAGGGGAAGAAACGTATTTTCTCGAAAAGGAATTTATAAATGATTAGTTTTTGTCCACTCACAACTTTTGTGTTTAAACCCCCTTCAGGCAGTTGAGTAGAGTTGACGCGAACACTGATCTCGAGGCAGAGGCATTAGTACTTCAACTGCGCTGTGTAATTATATTTGAGTAGGATATCTAAATTTTACTCTTGATCCTACTTAGACGCTCTGATATTATATTGTATTTGATTGGTCGTTAATTACGGGAATTATTGAGTGCTTAAGTCCCTTGTCTGACAAGAGGAAGTATTTATTATTGTTATTATAATTTGTAAGGATTGAAGGGTATTTTGGGAACCTTTCCTTAGGTTGTCAGACGGGATCAGGGTTCTTCCCGGGTTTCGAGGGGAAATTCGGGACGGGTCTTGACAATTGGTATCCAAAGTTCATAATGTTTTCCATGTATCTTTGCTCCGGAAATATCTGTTTGATGAATGTCACGTATTGGGAGAGCAGCCACTTGAGCTTAAGGATGATTTGACCTTTGAGGAGCAACCGGTGCAAATTTTGGATTGGAGAGAAAAGGTACTGCGCAGAAAGAGTATTCCTCTAGTTAAAGTGTTATGGAGGAATCATAACGTGGAGGAAGCCACGTGGGAAACTGAGGAACTAATGCGGGCGCAGTATCCTTATTTGTTCCAAGGGTAGAGTTGAATTTCGAGGACGAAATTTCTTAAGGGGGGTAGATTGTAACAACCCGGAATTTCAATTATTGGATTTAAGTAAATTATTTATGTAAAATGACGATTTTACCCTTGGTCGGTAAAGGGCATGGAAGTCAAATTTTGTTCCGAGACACTTTTGGTGGTGTTTTGGATACCGTTGCGTAGGTCTCGAACTCACGAGTTCGTAGACAGGCGGCACGCGGAAAACGGAGTTCATGGACGAAAGTTATGGGTCTAGATGTGCAAGGGCATTTTGGTAATTTTTGACTTGGGGCAGATATTTTTAACCCCCAAATCAGTGTAATCTGATCCATCTTCATTTCATCCTTATCATTATCATCTCACTCATCCTCTCTGTGACAAACATACACAAACCACCAACCCGTGCGAAAATCATCCAAAAACCCACAAAGTCAACTTTGATTTCAAGGCTCCAACTTCCAGTTTTGATCAACTAATCATATTCTACTCCTTCCCACGATCACAACCGTACCAACCATCGAAGGAGAGGACCACGGAGGAAGCCGAACCGAGGATAGGAAGTTTCGGACCTTCCGATCGATTTTCCGGCTAGCACAGGTACCTGCTTGTGGTTTTGATGTCATATTTGGATTCCTGGGTTCGAGTAGATAGATTTAGACATAAAATTTGTGAAAAATGGTTGAGTTTTGAGGAAGTTGGAAAACTTGGAGTTTCGGCCGGAAATGGAGGATTCCGGTGAAACCAGACGGCGGCGACGGCGACTGCCGGTCATCTTATCCGGCCAACTTCCGGCAACGGCGACGGCAGCCGGTCGTCTTCTTCGGCGAGTCGCCGGTGACCGGTCGGGTCAGTTGAACCGGTCGGGTCAGTTGAACCGGTCGGGTCGAGTTGAACCGGTCGGGTTGAGTGAACCGGTCAGGCCGAGTTGGACCGGGTCAGGCCGAGTTGGACCGGGTTGGACCGGTCCAGGCGCGTGGGCACTGTAGCAGGCACGTGGCCGGCGCGTGAGGGCGCGTGGTGGCGCACGTTCCGACCTTCCGTCGGCGCATGGCGGTGCGTGGGGCCGAGTCTGAGGTCACGGTGACGCGTGACAAGTAGTTTTTGACGTTTCGGACCTGTTGGCGCAGGTTTTGAGTCGATCGGACGTCGTTTAGGGGTTGTTTCGGACGTTTTAAAGTTGCTGCGTTTTCTAGGCTAGCATAGTTAGACTCCCGGGGTTTAGGGGGTTTATATTTAAGGTTCTTATTATTAGCTGGTAATCCCGATTATTAATTTGGACATGCGATACTGCTCCAGGAACTTCAGGGGAGCGTACAGTTCGGGATTGAGCTTGCTTGAACAGGTTTGTGAGTGGACTTTGATTTATAAACTGTAATGCATGCATAAATGTATCTTTGATTTAAATACTATTATGTATGGGTGCAATGAATTTCTGGATTTTAGAAATGATGCTGGACACATGTTTTACAATATTTCAGTGAAAGTATGCTTTGAGAAATGGCCTGGTTTTTGTACTCGATTTTGATATCGTTTTGACGTGGTAACTATTTGAGTATGTGATTTGGGTTTAGACTCATAATTGTGATTTTACCGATTTTGGCCATAAAATGATATTGCAAAGAATTTGGCTTAGGCCGAGAAACAAAGATTTCGAAGTATGGATTTGATTCACTGGTTCCCGTCCCGATGGTTATTGTTGCTCTGACTGGTGTTGAGTGGCCTTGCTCTGCCAGTTGTTGAGGGTTCGGACCTTGGTGTTGAGGGGCCTTGCTCCGCCAGGTTGTGAAGCTGTCTATGCATAGTACAGAAAGTACAGATAGTACAGATGGTACACAGAGTTGTACAGATTTGAACACATCTCAAGGGATACCCTGGTGTGTTATGGATATGTCGGGAACAGTGAAAATTTGAGATATTATGTGTTGGATTGAACGAAATGATTTGAATTTGAGATATTTTGTGTCCATATTAAATTAAATGATTTTAAACTCCTTTGAAGAGAGGTTTCAAACCAAATTGTGGATCACGAGGTATTTTTATTATACAGATTTTATGTGAGTCCAACTATGTGGTTTTAAAGAGAAATGAGAATTTTTGGTGATTTACATATGATGTTTTAGTATAATAAATTGTTTTATGTTATGCATGCATGATTTTATAAATGGAGGGGAAGAAACGTATTTTCTCGAAAAGGAATTTATAAATGATTATTTTTGTCCACTCACAACTTTTGTGTTTAAACCCCCTTCAGGCAGTTGAGTAGAGTTGACGCGAACACTGATCTCGAGGCAGAGGCATTAGTACTTCGACTGCGCTGTGTAATTATATTTGAGTAGGATATCTAAATTTTACTCTTGATCATACTTAGACGCTCTGATATTAGATTGTATTTGATTGGTCGTTAATTACGGGAATTATTGAGTGCTTAAGTCCCTTGTCTGACAAGAGGAAGTATTTATTATTGTTATTATAATTTGTAAGGATTGAAGGGTATTTTGGGAACCTTTCCTTAGGTTGTCAGACGGGATCAGGGTTCTTCCCGGGTTTCGAGGGGAAATTCGGGACGGGTCCTGACAATGTCCTTTCTTGCAGCTTGTCATCTATAAGCTTTTCTTTAAACTTTTGAACTTTCAATTGACGCCAATGTCCTTGGAATTAAGCAGCATTTGCTTTCACTTCTCATTCTCATCATGAATCTCATTTAGGGCAACCTTAGCACATACTTATGTTACAGGGCATGGCTTTGATGAATGGCTCAGTATATGGGTTATGTCACATTTTGGGTGATGAAAGAAAAGGCAGAGTGTTTGGCTTCAAAGTTGGCTTAGGGAGCATGCAATAGGGTAGGATAAGGCCTTTACATGTTAAGGACACATAGCCTACATCACTTCTTATGGCAAAGCACACATCACATCAAGAGTATCTATATAATGTTAATTCTTTAAAATTCAATGCAAATATGATGTGATGAGATCAGCATTTATGAACAAAAGCGAAGAGTGTTTAAGAGTAGAAAAAAGTATATCCCTTAGAAAGAATGGCATGGCACTTAGGCTCAAAGATCTCACAGGGAAGTCTCCACTAATTTTCTAGAGTTCACTCCAATTCAGTTGTTCTTATTCATTTAATCACTTAAAACATGGCATTGTGAAGTGCCGATTTTGACGAACTATGGCATGACTCTTCGTAAGGAAAAGATAGTTAATTTAGCATGTTTATCCCTATTAACAAGTTATAATACTATCATTAGCAACACTTAACTAAACAAATTAAAACTGAAATTGAAATTCAAATGTTCTGGCCGTGTATCACCCCCAAACCTACTTGTTTCTATATGCAAAAATTCAATCCACACCCCCAAACCTAAACTAAACATTGTCCTCAATGTGATAAGCAATATGCATGACAACAGTAGAAAGGTTTAGAGAGTGCAATAATGCAGAAATAAAAGAATGAAAGGAAACACAAACCAGTGCTAGGTTGCCTCCTTGGAGCGCTTTATTTAACGTCTGAACGTCTGGCCAAGACGTGGCATGGCTTGTTTGGCATTTGATGGTATGCCCAGGATTTCAGCGTCAACATGGAACTGATTATGAGCGTCTTGCTGTAGAATCTGCACTGCGTCATGGAGAAAAAAGTTAGAAACACATAAAGGAATCCACCGACGAGAACGTAACTTATCGGGAAAGAGATTGAGAAGTTATATGAATGAGAGCAGTTTCTGTCCATTCTCAAATGCCTTCCTTGGGCAATGCTCGTGGTGGAACAGTTTGGTTGTGCCTTGTACATTCTAGAATTCATCCTTGGTCCCTTACGTTGATTTTTCCTTCGGCACTTGAAGAGGGGGACCAAGTTGAGGGCCTTTAGCATATTCTTGGTGTTTTTATGGTGGAACATGCACGGGAAAAGTTTAACAGAATTAGGAGCTAAATCAAAATTCAAATCCAAGTTTTCCTTATTAAAATGAAAGTTAAGTGTTTCAGGATTGAGTTGAGAAGGCGCATTGAATTTCAAAACCAGGTCCTTGTCTGTGGGCAAGGGCTAGGACACGGCTGGCAGCAGATTGGGAGGCACGGGCCAGTCCTTGATGCTTTTGGATTATCACGCAAGAAAGTAAAACAGTAAATGAAAATGCAGGAAAAGTTGATTGATTTAACTAAGGCGAATCATAGCCTACTAACCACTCTAACCAATTATAGCTCTTAACTAGATTATCTTGACCTAATTACTATGCAAATTCTGAATTAGGTGCCCATTCCTAGGTCCTGGCGTTGGTACACTAAACATATATTATTCTCTCTTACTTAGCATGTTTTAGACAGGGCATATGCCTAGAACGTCTATCACCTACCAGTTAAGATCATGCATGAAGTACTAAGAGAATTTAATGACACCACACTAACCTAGAAAAGTGAATTGCATTCCTAGGTTGTCACGAATTCCGATTACAAGATTGTTTCTTAACCTCAACCTCTTGATGCTAATGAATTATAGGATGATATGACGGTCACTCAAGAAATTCCATGAATAATTTATGCAAACAAGGTAGCAAGTCTCATAAACATAAAAGAATGGCAGTTTAAACAGTAATCAGAATTACTCAGCATGCATAGCAATCAAAATCAAGAGCCAAAATCTAATTAACGAACTAACATGGCTAGGGCTTCAAGCAGCCCTAATCCTAAAAAGAGACTACTCACGTATAATTGAAATTGAAACAAACATAATTGAATTCATTAAAGTAAAAGCAATAAAAGTAAAGATACAGAGGACATTATTGAAGATGAGACACAACAGAAGACCACGCCAGTGCTTGTCCTCCAATGCTCACGTGTAACTCTCTCACACGCAGAAACTAAAAACTGTTTAAATTTAAAAGTTGAATTACAATTTAAATTGCGGCTAGGGTTTTTTTAGATATCTTCACCCGCAAACCCTAAGGTCCTTTAAATAGGCCTCTAAACCTTTACAATGTAGGAGATAGTTTTGGATAAAATCCTAATCAGAAATTGACTCAAAACTCCTATTCTAATTAGTTATCAAAAAAGACTTAAAAGATAAATCCTTCTTGGAGTTGGACTAGGATTTGCGGCAACACTGTACAATCAGTCTTCTGAGCTTTCTTGCATGCCAAGATACTTCTGGAATCTACTGGATGTTGCTTGGACATCAAGAACTATGCTGGGCCGCCCCTGGACATGTTTTACACAGGAAGGCCCTAAATTAGCACTTTTGAGTCTCTTAAGGACTTATTGAGAACTTGTCATGCCCTTGACCAATATGACTGAGCCAAACCACGTCTTGGGGTGGCATATGATGTAACTTGATGAATTATGGGCTTTGGCTCACTCAGAAGCTGGCAAAACCTGGAGATCTCAAAATTGCGCCCTAATTAGGGCGCATATGTGTCTTTAGGGCGCACCTAGGCGGATCATGAGGAAGTATTGTTATAGGGATCTGGGACAGCGCGTTTGAGGTGCACCAAGAGCATAGTAGAAGCACATCTTCGTTTGGATAAGCGCATAAGGTTCAGAATTGGCGCAGAAACTAGGTGCAGAGACTAGATACCTGGCTCTCGGCTGGGATCCTTGGGACAAGACATTGGAGCGCATAGCAGGACCCCGATAGGTGCAGGACAGGGCTTCGATGGCTTCAATTTAGGGCATGACTTAGGACATGACAAGGGAAGATCAGAATGTTGAGGTCCCATAGTCCTTCCGCCGTTATCAAATCAGACACTTGGGCATTAATATCTAAAAACATATTGAGAATGGGTTTGAAAGTGATTGGTTTGGGAATCCACTTGTCGTGGAAAACCCAAATCGAGGACCCCGTTAGGTGCAGGACAGGGCTCTGATGGCTTCAATTTAGGGCGTGACTTCGGACATGGCAAGGGAAGGTCAGAATGTTGAGGTCCCATAATCCCTCCACAGTTATCAAATCAGACACTCGGACATCAATATCTAAAAACATTTTGAGAATGGGTTTGAAAGTGATTGGTTTGGGAATCCACTTGTCATGGAAAACCCGAATCGAGGAACCATCACCAATCCGCCAAATCATGCCCGCTTCCAGGACTTCCCTGCCCCATACTATTGACCTCCTTACAAGAGATGGAGTCTCCCCAAGTCCAGCTCCAAGAAAGTTCCCATCAGGAAAATAAAGTGCCCGAAGAATCCTGCCCACTAAAGAATTTGGTTTCTCAAGGAGCCACCAAGCTTGTTTCGCAACCATAGCTTTGTTAAACGCTTCAAAGTCCATAAAACCTAGACCTCCCCATTGTTCCGGCCTACACAACGTTTGCCAGCTTTGCCAATGTATACTTCGTGTGATAGCTTTGCTCCACCAGAACTTCCCAATCAAAGTCGTAAGCTCATGACATAGGCCCTTGGGAAGTTGAAAGACCCCCATGGTGTATGTAGAAAGAGCTTGAGCCACCGATTTTATTAAAATCTCTTTACTTGCAGCCGATGGCAGATTTGTTTTCCACCCCTGAAGCTTGACTTTGAAAACTACCTTCACCTTGCTTAACAAGTGAGTTCTGCTTCGCTGAGGTATCGTGGGCAGCCCCAGATAGCTCCACCACCTGTACACCCATCATACTGGAAATTAATTGCTTCATTACTGGGTCTGTATTCGAGCTGAACGCAACGGCTGTCTTGTCAAAATTGGTCATCTGTCCCGACACCTGGTTGTTGGTGGAATTAAAGAGCAAGAAATATGCAATTCAATTCTAACAGTTATAAAATCCTTGCAAGTGCACAAATCGATAAGAATAGTATAGTAGCACAGCAAGAGTCGATCCCTCGAGGACTTGTATCAACGTTATGACCACTTTAGTTCAGATTTATTAACTTAGTGAAAACACACACACAAACACAAGCAGGGGGGGAGGGGTTTATGATGTGAGAACTGAAATTTAAAGACAAGTAAAATACAATGCAGAAAAAACAATGCAAGAATTAACGGTTGATTGATTATTAACTAAGGCGAATTAAGGCTTACTATCCACTCTAACCAATTATAGTTACTAATCAGATTTTCTTGACCTAATTACTATGCATTTTCTGAATTAGGTGCATGTGCCTAGGACCTGGCGTTGGTTCACTAGACACATCTTATTACCTCTTACTTAGCATGTTCTAAACAGGGCATATGCCTAGAACGTCTATCACCTACCTTTTAAGAAGATGCATGAAGTTCAAAGAGAATTGAATGACACCACAATAGGCTAGCAAAGTGACATGCAATCCTAGGTCGTTATGAGTTAAGATTACTAGTAAGAATACTTTCGATGCTCCAAATCACAAGATGATATGACGGTCACTCAAGAAATTACATCAATAATTATATGCAAACAAGGTAGCTAATATAATAGGCATAAATTAAGGTCATTAAGCATAGTAATCCAACTTATTCAGCATGCATAGCAATCATAATCAAGAGCCAGAAATCCAATCAACAAGCTAACATGGCTAAGGCTCCAAGAAGCCCTAATCCTAACGACTACTCACACATAACTGAAATAAACACAAGCGTAATTGAATTCATAATTAAATTGTAGTAAAAATAAGGTTACAAAAGATATTGTGAAGAACAGGCGCAGCAGAAGACACGACAAAGCCTTCTTCTCCAAGCTCCACGTACAACACACTCTACTTCAGGAAGAACCAAGCTTTAACGTAAAACTCTAAAAAACCAAAATACTATTTGCGGCTCAGGTCTCTGTTTTTCCAGAAATAAAAAACGGAACTCTCTCTCTCTTTTTCAAAACATTGAACAAAGGCTCCCTTTTATAGACAAAGGGAAAACCTTGTTCTATAAGGATTGGTAAAACCTTGTTCTATAAGGATTGGTAAAACCTTATCCTAGAATGTTCTGGAATAGTTACTGTACTTCTAATTAATTACAAAGTCCTTAAAATCTATTAGAACCAATAAGAACATAGTTGGGAGTGTGAATGCAAGCTGGCAAGTGGGAATGCAAGCTGGCCAGTGGTCCAAACTTGGCTTTTGGACTGTCTTTGTAATCAGGATCTGGGACTGGGCTTTTGAAGAACATCATGAGTATAGTAGAAGCGCATCTTTGTTCAAACTTGGCACAAATGTTGTCAGGTTTAGCGCAGAGGGATAACCTTTGATCCACCGCTGGCGAAACAGGGACCCCGGGCTTAGGCGCACATCTGGGCTCGGATGGGAGTTCTTGGGACATGTCCTCGACCTGCCTTGGCTTGAACTTGGCACTTCTAGGACCTGACCTTGATGTCATGAAACACAGGTTTGACACCCGGAGGGCCTGATATGAGGTACTTGGCCAGGGGCCCAAAATAGGCGCACTGGCGCACTCAGGACTCCGTTCTGGACCTGATATTGAAATGAGGACATCTCCTTCATCTGGACTCCGATTTGAGTCATTCTTTTTGCATTCTTTCCAGATTTTACCTATCTTTCTAACTCTGCACAAGTCTCACAAGATTGATCATTTTCTACTATTGATGGCACGAAATCATTCAAAAGACATGTAAGAAAGGCATATAAAGACATCAAAATGATGCATAAATAACGACTGATCACTGCTCATATGACGGTCACTCAAGCAATTACATCTATAATTATATGCAAACAAGGTAGCTAATCTTATAGGCATAAATTAAGTTCATTAAGCATAGTAATCCAACTTATTCAGCATGCATAGTAATCATAATCAAGAGCCAGAAATCCAATCAACAAGCTAACATGGCTAGGGCTTCAAGCAGCCCTAATCCTAATGACTACTCACACATAACTGAAATAATCACAAGTATAATTGAATTCATAAGTAAATTTCAATAATGAAAATAAGGGTACAGAAGAGATTGTTAAGAACAGGTGCAGCAGAAGACACGGCAGAGCCTTCTTCTCCAAGCTCCACGTCCAATAATCTATGTGAAAGATTATCTCCCAAAATATGGTCCCTAATTCTCTAGAAAACCAAAACGGAACTCTCTGTGGCTCAGGTCTCTATTTTCCCAGAAACAAAAACGCCCCCAGCTAATTATCTCCTTTTTATAGACAAGGGAAAACCTTGTCCTATAGGGATTGGTATAACCTTGTCCTATAAGGATTGGTAAAACCATGTCCTACAAGAATAGGGAAAGTTATTTTACTTTTAATTAATTACAAAGTCCTTAAAATCTATTAGAACCAATCAGAGCACGGCTGGGAGTGTGAATGCAAGCTGGCAAGTGGGAACGCAAGCTGGCCAAACTTGGATTTTGGACTGTCTTCGTAATCAGGATCTGGGACTGCGCTTCTGAATCAAATAATGAGTACATTAGAAGCACATCTGCTTTCAGGCTTGGCGTAAATGTTGTCAAGCTTAGCACAGAGGGAGAACCTCTGATATACCGCTGGCGGAACAGGGACCCCGGGCTTAGGCGCACATCTTGGCTCGGATGGGAGTTCTTGGGACATGTCCTCGACCTGCCTTGGCGCTACCCTGGGCACTTCTAGGACTTGACCTTGATGTCATGAAACACAGGTTTGAGACCCGAAGGGCCTGATATGAGGTACTTGGCCAGTGGCCCAAAATAGGCGTACTGGCGCCCTGGCGCACTCAGGACTCCGTTCAGGACCTGATATTGAAATGAGGATATCTCCTTCATCTGGACTCCGATTTGAGTCATTCTTTTTGCGTTCTTTCCAGATTTTACCTATCTTTCTAACTCTGCACAAGTCTCACAAGATTGATCATTTTCTACTATTGATGGCACGAAATCATTCAAAAGACATGTATGAGAGGCATATAAAGACATCAAAATGATGCATAAATAACGACTGATCAAATACCCCCAAACCTATCTTTTGCTAGTCCCTGAGAAAAACAAACGCTAACAAAATGAAAAGACTCTATTTTAGTTAAGATAGAACATTTAAACCCCTAGGTTCACCTAGTAGGAGGAGTTTTGTCTCCTGAGGGTTATAACAGTACGATACCCACAAACGTTTTACTTAAACAAAAAGATGCTAGATATAGTACTCTTAACAAGCTAATAAGAATCAAAGTAAGTAGACATGCTTTGCAGAACTAAAAGGAATTCCATAGCCGTGAGTGTCATGTGAAGGTGTACGTGTATAAATGCCAATATTTTCAGGTGATCAAGTTTGAAAACAACTTCATCTAAGTGGCCTAGAAAGATTTCGCCTCGACTCTAATCCTCACTAGGCAACTCTCAATTCGCACAAGAATCCTAGGCTTACACTCTTTTCAAGCATATGTGATGAGTTTATGTTATGAAATTCAAATTTAATCACATATGAGTAACAATGAAGAATAGCACTTTATGGAAATAAAGATCTCATGAAAGGAATTGAACTTTAAGAACATAGATACGTACCTTAATCCTCAGCATGATTGTCCATAAAATCAGTTAGGTCTTCCTTTTTAGGTTGTATTGGGGCTAAGCTTTGGGGTTTATTTTGAGGCTCTTGGCTCACTTGGCTCAATTCACTTTGTTTTTCACTTATTTTTTTCCTTCTTTTTTCTCAACGTTTCTTTCTTTCTTTTGATTTGAACGTTTTTTGTTTCTGTTCGTCTTTGAATTGAATTGAACCAAGATCATGCAATGATTTCCTCAAATTTTCATGCAGCTTGCAACTTGTAAAACTTTTCTTTACTTTTGAACTTTCAATTGACGCCAATGTCCTTTGAATTGGGCATCATCTTCTTTCACCTCTCATTCTCACCATGAATCTCATTTATGGCAACCTTAGCACAAACTGAGGTTATAGGGTATGGCTGGTATGAATGGCTAAGTATTTTGGGTTAGGTTATACTTTGGGTGATGAAAGAAAAGGCTGAGTGTTTGGCTTCAAAATTGGCTTAGGAAGCATGCAATAGGGTAGGTTAAAGCCTTTAGAGGTTAAAGCATACATAGCCTACATCACTTCTTATGGCAAACCACACATTAAATCAAGAGTATCTAAATAATGTTAGTTCTTTAAAATTGAATGCAAATATGATGTAATGAGATCAACAATTAAGAACAAAAGTGATGAGTGTTTAAGAGTAGAAACAAGTATATCCCTCAAAAAGAATGGCAATTAGACTCAAAGATCTCACAGGGTAGTCTCCACTAATTTTCTAAGGTTCACTCAAATTCAGTTATTTCGTTCACTTAATCACTTAAAACATGGCATTGTGAAGTGCAAATTATGAACTACTGGACCATGGCATGACTCTTAGTAAAGCAAAGATAGTTAACTTAGCATATACATTCCTATTAACAAGTTATCATACTAATCACAAGCAGAAATTTAAATGTCCTGGCCGTGTATCACCCCCAAACCTACTTGTTTCTATATGCAAAATTTTAAATCCACACCCCCAAACCGAAACTGAACATTGTCCTCAATGTGATAAGCAGTAAGCATGACAAAAGTAGAAAGGTTTGAGAGATATAACGGGCAGAAACAGAAAAGGAAGTGAGAAATACAAAACAGGGCTAGGCTGCCTCCTAGGAGCGCTTTATTTAACGTCTAGGCAAGACGGGGCTGGCATGCTAGGCATTTGATGGTGTGCCCAGGATTTCAGTGTCAACATGGAACCGATTATGAGCCTCTTGCTGTAGAATCTGCGCTGCACCATGGAGAAAAAAGTTTGAGACACAAAAAGGAATCCATTGACGAGAACGTAACTTATCGGGAAAGAGATTGAGGAGTGATTTGAATGAGAGCAGTTGCTGTCCACTCTTAAATGTGTTCCTTGGACAATGCCCGTGGGGGAACAGCTTTCGTTGTGCCCTGTACGTTCTATACTTCATCCTTGGTCCCTTCCGTTGATTTTTCCTTCGGAACTTGAAGAGGGGGACCAAGTTGAGTGCCTTTAGCATATTCTTAGTGTTTTTATGGTGGAACCTGCACGGGAAAAGTTCAACAGTATTAGGAGCTAAATCAGAATTCAAATCCAAGTTTGCCTTATTAAAATGAAAGTTAAATGTTTCAGGATTGAGTTGAGAAGGCGCATTGAATTTCAAAATCGGGTCCTTGTCCTTGGGCAGGGGCTGAGACACGGCTGTCAGCAGATTGAGAGGCACGGGCTTCAGCTCGAGTTCAGGAGCCTTTATGATGGACGTCAGGGTTTTCTGACTTGTGAGTGGTAACGCTTGGAAGGGAGGCCTATGGAATGGGAGGGCTGGCATGATGTCAAGGGCTCGTACCTCTTCGATCACGCTATCTGCCAGTGAATCCACCGTGTGTTGGTTACTAGTCACTGCCTTCTCAAGGTCATCCGCCATGCAAGACTGAGCAATTGTCTCCCGTAGCAGTAAGTCCATTGTGTTTAACGGAAAATCTACAATAGGCTCGGCAGGGTACTGTATGGTGTCATGGATGGAGAATGTCCAAAGCTGGTCCAGGACCTTGATGGAGACCTGGCCCTTTGTGACGTCGATGAGGCACTCGGCTATGGCTAGTAAGGGTCTTCCGAAGATGAGGGGAGGATCCTCAATTTTGTCAATTCTGTCTATTCTTAGTACGTAGAAGTCTGCAGGGATGCATGTATCTCCGATTTGTACCAGTACGTCCTCAAGAACCCCCATTAGGTTGATTACAGAAGCGTTAGCCAATCTGACACATAGGTGCGTGGGTTTGAGTGCGCCTAGGTTGAGTGACCTGTAAATGTGGAATGGCATGATGTTCACTGATGCTACCGTGTCGCAAAGGCAATGTTCGAATCTTTTTGGCTGAATGACACATGGAAGGGACGGAGGCCCAGGATCGTTGGCCTTAAGGGGCATGCGTAAAAGGGCAGTTGAGCAGGCCTTAGGGATGTCAATGGTGTCCGTGGAGCTAAAACCACGCTTGCCTGCAACTAAGTCCTTGATCAGCTTCGCAAAGATAGGCATGTGTGATTTGAAGCTTCAGCAACATGCTGATGATTTCTTCCTCAAAGTCCTCCCTTTGCTTATTCCTGTTTTGGAACCTGCGAGGAAATGGATACTCAACATTATTAGCTAACTCAAAAGTGACTTTTTTAGAATTGGAATTCTGAGGTTTAGAGTTAGAAGTATTCGAGTGCTGCGACTTGGGCTTAGGAGCAGGTTGCATGCCAGCCGTGGCCAAAGTAGGCGCAGTGTCAGGTCCTCCTTGCGGTAGGGCACTTGGTGACTCATTGGACTGGTTCTGCGCCAGAGGTGTTGGCCGTGGCATGTTTTACGGCGTGCCCTGGTCGGTGATCCTTGGCAGAGTAGGTTGAGGCTCGGTTTCAGGTCCTGTGAGGGTGGCATATGTGGGGTCTTGAAGTGGTGCTTCCCTCTCCAGCGTGATGGCATTAGCCGTAGGATTGTGAAATCCTTTCGGATTTACTAGGACTTGACTCGGTAGCTTGCCCTGCTCTCGCTGATTTAGTTGGTTCGCCACCTGTCCCATTTGACGCTCCAAGTTTGCAATTGCATTTTTTATGTCTCCCGTCTGACTCTGGCTCTCTTGCATGTATTTTATGAATTGAGCATGCTGTTGAGTCAGGATATGAAGGGAGTCCTTAAGAGACTTGCTTCCACCATTCTGATTTGAGGAAGGACCGTGATAGTTCCCCTGAGGGCCTGCGGCTTGCTGCTCAAATCCAGGAGGTGGCAAGGGATTTGCGGCTGCTTGATTGTTGCTCCAACGGAAATTTGGATGATTTTTCCACCCCGGATTGTAAGTGTTGGAATATGGGTCATTCCGGGGTCGAGAATTGCTGTTGAACCCTCCAGCAAAGTTGGCATCTTCCACAACTGGGCAGTCCTGGGATTTGTGGCCCTGAATTGAACATACCTCGCAGATGTGAACTTCTTTGGCTTTCTCTCTACACAACTGTTTCACCATTGCCGTGAGCTGAGCAATGGCGTCATCTTTGTATTTGGCGGATGCATCACCCATAGCTCTAGAGGAGGGACCCCTGTAGCTGAACTGTTTTTCCCTTTGAGCAATGTTCTCAAAGGCGGTCCTTGCTTCCTCGGCTGTGCCTTCTAGAATCCCTTGGGATTGAGAGTCCACCATTGTCCGATCGCTAGTCTTCAAGCCTCCATAGAAGTATAGCATAAGATGATGGGCATCAATATGGTGGTGGGGGCACGCCCGTAGCATCTGATTGAACCGCTCCCAAAACTCGTAGAAAGACTCCTCCATGTCTTGCCGTGGGTTCATGATCTTGGACTTTAACTCATTGGTCTTTTCCACGGGAAAGTACTGTGTTAAGAATTTGGACGTCAAGTCCCTCCACGAGTGAATGGAAGCCGGCGCCAGTGAATGAAACCATGTCTTGGCGCGATCCTTGAGACTAAAGTGAAAGAGCCACAGGTGGATTTTAGATTCTGTCATACCATTGATGCGCAGTGTTGAACAAACCTCAACAAATTCCTTTATATGAAAGTGCGGGTCCTCGCCAGCAAGGCCGTGGAAGATGGGCAGCATGTGAATTGTCCCCGACTTCAATTCGAAGTTTGCCACGGTTGACTCGGGAAAAACAATTGGAAATTGATCCTCCGAGACATGGGGCATGGCAAAATCCTTCAGGAGCCGTGGCGCTTGATCAGTCGTTATTTATGCATCATTTTGATGTCTTTATATGCCTCTCTTACATGTCTTTTGAATGATTTCGTGCCATCAATAGTAGAAAATGATCAATCTTGTGAGACTTGTGCAGAGTTAGAAAGATAGGTAAAATCTGGAAAGAACGCAAAAAGAATGACTCAAATCGGAGTCCAGATGAAGGAGATATCCTCATTTCAATATCAGGTCCTGAACGGAGTCCTGAGTGCGATAGTGCGCCAGTGCGCCTGTTTTGGGCCACTGGCCAAGTACCTTATATCAGGACCTCCGGGTCTCAAACCTGTGTTTCATGACATCAAGGTCAAGTCCTAGAAATGCCAAGGTCGCGCCAAGGCAGGTCGAGGACATGTCCCAAGAACTCCCATCCGAGCCCAAATGTGCGCCTAAGCCCGGGGTCCCTGTTCCGCCAGCGGTGGATCAGAGGTTCTCCCTCTGCGCTAAGCCTGACAACATTTGTGCCTAGCCTGAACGACGATGCACTTCTATTATACTCCTAACGTACTTCAAAAGCGCGGTCCCAGATCCTGATTACGAAGACAGTCAAAAATCCAAGTTTGGCCAGCTTGCGTTCACACTTGCCAGCCTGCATTCACACTCCCGGCCGTGCTCTGATTGGTTCGAATAGATTTTAAAGACTTTGTAATTAATTAAAAGTAAAGTAACTTTCCCTATCTGTATAGGACATGGTTTTACCAATCTGTATAAGACATGGTTTTACCAATATGTATAGAACAAGGTTATACCAATCCTTATAGAACAAGGTTTTCCCTTGTCTATAAAATGGAGAATCAGATAGAGGATTGGGGGCGTTTTTTGTTTCTGGGAAAACAGAGACCTGAGCCACAGAGTTCCGTTTTGGTTTTCTAGAGAATTAGGGACCATATTTTGGGAGATAATCTTTCACATAGATTATTGGAGGTGGAGCTTGGAGAAGAAGGCCCTGCCGTGTCTTCTACTGCATCTGTTCTTAACAATCTCTTATGTACCCTTATTTTCATTACTGAAATTTACTTATGGATTCAATTATACTTGTGTTTATTTCAGTTATGTGTGAGTAGTCATTAGGATTAGGGCTGCTTGAAGCCCTAGCCATGTTAGCTTGTTAATTGGATTTCTGGCTCTTGATTACGATTGCTATGCATGATGAATAAGTTGGATTACTATGCTTAATGAACTTAATTTATGCCTATAAGATTAGCTACCTTGTTTGCATATAATTATAGATGTAATTGCTTGAGTGCCGTCATATCATCTTGTGACTTGGAGCATCGAAAGTATTCGTACTTGTAATCTTAACTCATGATGACCTAGGATTGCATGCCACTTTGCTAGGCTAATGTGGTGTCATTAAATTCTCTTTAAACTTCATGCATCATCTTAAAAGGTAGGTGATAGACGTTCTAGGCATATGCCCTGTTTAGAACATGCTAAGTAAGAGGGAATAAGATGTGTCTAGTGAACCAACGCCAGGTCCTAGGCACGGGCACCTAATTCAGAAAATGCATAGTAATTAGGTGAAGGAAATTTGGTTAAGAGCTATAACTGGTTAGAGTGGATAGTAAGCCTTAATTCGCCGTAGTTAACAACTTTTCATTCTTGCATTGTTATTTTCTGCTGTGCTACTATACTATACTTATCGATTTGTGCACTTGCAAGGATTTTATAACTGTTAGAATTGAATTGCATATTTCTTGCTCTTTAAATCTACCAACAAGTTTTTGGTGCAGTTGCCGGGGACTTGTCCCTCAACGGTGCCATTTAAGTTTAGATTTGTAACTTAGGTTTTTTTTTCTTTTTGTTAGGTACCCGTGTATGTCATTCCAAGGTTCAGTGCACGGGTCATCAAGTGGACCATCATCGCAAGCTTCTTCAGTCCACGGCTCCCCGCCACCAAGCCCAAGGAGGGTGGCGGACCACAGAGAAGAGCAGGGCCTGGAACGTGGCCTAGTACCGCAAGCCCCATGGCGCCTTAAGGATTTTGCCATGCCCCATGTCTCGGAGGATCAATTTCCAATTGTTTTTCCCGAGTCAACCGTGGCAAACTTCGAATTGAAGTCGGGGACAATTCACATGCTGCCCATCTTCCACGGCCTTGCTGGCGAGGACCCGCACTTTCATATAAAGGAATTTGTTGAGGTTTGTTCAACACTGCGCATCAATGGTATGACAGAATCTGAAATCCACCTGTGGCTCTTTCACTTTAGTCTCAAGGATCGCGCCAAGACATGGTTTCATTCACTGGCGCCGGCTTCCATTCACTCGTGGAGGGACTTGACGTCCAAATTCTTAACACAGTACTTTCCCGTGGAAAAGACAAATGAGTTAAAGTCCAAGATCATGAACCCACGGCAAGACATGGAGGAGTCTTTCTATGAGTTTTGGGAGCGGTTCAATCAGATGTTACGGGCGTGCCCCCACCACCATATTGATGCCCATCATCTTATGCTATACTTCTATGGAGGCTTGAAAACTAGCGATCGAACAATGGTGGATTCTCAATCCCAAGGGATTCTAGAAGTCACAGCCGAGGAAGCAAGGACCGCCTTTGAGAACATTGCTCAAAGGGAAAAAACAGTTCAGCTACAGGGGTCCCTCCTCTAGAGCTACGGGTGATGCATCCGCCAAATACAAAGATGACGCCATTGCTCAGCTCACGGCAATGGTGAAATAGTTGTGTAGCGAGAAAGCCAAAGAAGTTTACATCTGCGAGGTATGTTCAATTCAGGGCCACAAATCCCAGGACTGATCACAGTTCCAATGAAGAGGCCGATCAGTTGCCCCTCCTCGAGACCTTTCCTGACGAACAGCTCTTCGTAATCCAAGCTATTGATCCATGGTATGCCGATCTCATTAATTACCTTGTCACTAAGAAAATTCCTTCATCTTTAAACAGGTACCAAAAGGACAAGCTGGCTAAACAAGCTAAGTACTTCATATGGGATGAGCCGTACCTATGGAAGCATTGTCTAGACCAAATCATTCGGCGCTGCATCCCAGAAGACGAGATGAAATCCGTCTTGACTTTTTGCCATAGTTTGGCATGTGGGGGCCATTTTGGAGCTAAGAAGACAGCCCTCAAGGTACTCCAAAGTGGACTCTACTGGCCCACACTTTTCAAGGATGCACACGAATTTGTACTCACCTGTGACCGCTGCCAACGCCTAGGTAACATCGGCCCTCCAAATCAAATGCCATTACACCCTATTCTTGTGGTCGAAATCTTCGACGTATGGGGCATTGATTTTATGGGACCTTTTCCGAATTCCTTTGGCAATCTTTATATTCTGCTTGTAGTTGATTATGTCTCCAAATGGGTGGAAGCAATTCCCACCCAAACTAACGACGCCAAAGTAGTGGTGCATTTTTTACAGAGTCACATCTTAGCCAGATTCAGCGCACCTAGGGCAATCATCATTGATGGGGGGGAACACTTCTGCAATCATTCGTTTGCAGCCCTAATGAAGAAGTATGGCGTCACCCACAAGGTCTCAACACCGTATCACCCTCAAACGAGTGGCTAAGCGGAAGTGTCCAATCGGGAAGTAAAGGCCATATTGGAAAAAACGGTAAATCCTAACCGCAAAGATTGGTCCAGCAAATTGAATGATGCGCTGTGGGCCTATCGGACCGCATACAAGACCCCGATTGGCATGTCTCCCTTCCGGCTTGTTTTTGGAAAAGGCTGCCACCTACCAGTGGAATTGGAGCATAAAGCATTCTGGGCTATTAAGCAGATGAACCTGAACTTCGATGATGCTGGAATACATAGGAAGCTTCAGCTAAGTGAATTAGAGGAGTTGCGAAACGAAGCCTTTGACAGTGCTCGTATCTACAAGGAAAAGACCAAAGCTTTCCACGACAAGCGCATTCAGCCCAAGGACTTTCACATCGGACAGGAAGTCCTCCTCTTTGACTCCCGGCTCAGACTAATGCCAGGTAACTTGCGTTCAAGATGGACTGGACCATTTATTATTACTAACGTTTTTCCTCATGGTACAGTTGAAATCCAGCACCCGGAACGGCAGGATCCGTTCAAGGTAAATGGCCACCGCCTCAAACACTACTTCAAGGACCTTTCTAATCCAAGGGCAGTCAACCCTGCAACTCCGCATGCGCCCAGCTCCTAGCATGCCAGCCCCGTCTTGCCTAGACATTAAATAAAGCGCTCCTAGGAGGCAGCCTAGCCCTGGTTTGTATTTCTCATTCCTTTTCTGTTTCTGCCTGTTATATCTCTCAAACCTTTCTACTGTTGTCATGCTTACTGCTTATCACATTGAGGACAATGTTCAGTTTAGGTTTGGAGGTGTGGATTTAAAATTTTGCATATAGAAACAAGTAGGTTTGGGGGTGATACACGGCCAGGACATTTAAATTTCTGCTTGTGATTAGTATGATAACTTGTTAATAGGAATGTATATGCTAAGTTAACTATCTTTGCTTTACTAAGAGTCATGCCATGGTCAAGTAGTTCATAATTTGCACTTCATAATGCCATGTTTTAAGTGATTAAGTGAACGAAATAACTGAATTTGAGTGAACCTTAGAAAATTAGTGGAGACTACCCTGTGAGATCTTTGAGCCTAATTGCCATTCTTTCTGAGGGATATACTTGTTTCTACTCTTAAATACTCATCACTTTTGTTCTTAATTGTTGATCTCATTACATCATATTTGCATTGAATTTTAAAGAACTAACATCATTTAGATACTCTTGATTTAATGTGTGGTTTGCCATAAGAAGTATTTAGGCTATGTATGCTTTAACCTATAAAGGCTTGATCCTACCCTATTGCATGCTCCCTAAGCCAATTTTGAAGCCAAACACTCAACCTTTTCTTTCATCACCCAAAGTATAACCTAACCCAAAATACTTAGCCATTCATCACAGCCATACCCTATAACCTCAGTTTGTGCTAAGGTTTCCATAAATGATATTCATGGTGAGAATGAGAGGTGAAAGAAGATGCTGCCCAATTCAAAGGACTTTGGCGTCAATTCAAGGTTCAAAAGTAAAGAAAGCTTTACAAGTTGCAAGCTGCACGAAAGTTTGAGGAAATCATTGCATGATCTTGGTTTAATTCAATTCAAAGACGAACAGAAACAAAAAACGTTCAAATCAAAAGAAAGAAAGAAACGTTGAGAAAAGAAGGAAAAAAATAAGTGAAAAACAAAGTGAATTGAGCCAAGTGAGCCAAGAGCATCAAAATAAGCCACAAGAGTCTCATAATAAGCCACAAGAGCCACAAAATAAGTCATCAGGAAAGCATAATGTCGTGGGCCTTAAGAAAGGATTCAGTTCAGAAATTCCAAGTTCAATTCATGACTTCTCATGCCTTGGCACAATTCAGGTTCTTTGAATCCCATCCTTCCTTGCGAAACCCCAAAGCTTAGGCCCAATACAACCTAAAAAGGAAGACCTAACTGATCTTATGGACAATCATGCTGAGGATTAAGGTACGTATCTATGTTCTTAAAGTTCAATTCCTTTCATGAGATCTTTATTTCCATAAAGTGCTATTCTTCATTGTTACTCATATGTGATTAAATTTGAATTTCATAACATAAACTCATCACATATGCTTGAAAAGAGTGTAAGCCTAGGATTCTTGTGTGAATTGAGAGTTGCCTAGTGAGGATTAGAGTCAAGGCGAAATCTTTCTAGGGCACTTAGATGAAGTTGTTTTCAAACTTGATCACCTGAAAATATTGGCATTTATACACGTACACCTTCACATGACACTCACGGCTATGGCATTCCTTTTAGTTCTGCAAAGCATGTCTACTTACTTTGATTCTTATCAGCCTGTTAAGAGTACTATATCTAGCATCATTTTGTTTAAGTAAAACGTTTGTGGGTATCGTGCTGTTATAACCCTCAGGAGACAAAACTCCTCCTACTAGGTGAACCTAGGGGTTTAAATGTTCTATCTTAACTAAAATCGATTCTTTTCATTTTGTTAGCGTTTGTTTTGCTCAGGGACTAGCAAAAGATAGGTTTGGGGGTATTTGATCAGTCGTTATTTATGCATCATTTTGATGTCTTTATATGCCTCTCTTACATGTCTTTTGAATGATTTCGTGCCATCAATAGTAGAAAATGATCAATCTTGTGAGACTTGCACAGAGTTAGAAAGATAGGTAAAATCTGGAAAGAACGCAAAAAGAATGACTCAAATCGGAGTCCAGATGAAGGAGATATCCTCATTTCAATATCAGGTCCTGAACGGAGTCCTTAGTGCGCCAGTACGCCAGTGCGCCTGTTTTGGGCCACTGGCCAAGTACCTTATATCAGGCCCTCCGGGTCTCAAACCTGTGTTTCATGACATCAAGGTCAAGTCCTAGATGTGCCAAGGTCGCGCCAAGGCAGGTCGAGGACATGTCCCAAGAACTCCCATCCGAGCCCAGATGTGTGCCTAAGCCCGGGGTCCCTGTTCCGCCAGCGGTGGATCAGAGGTTCTCCCTCTGCGCTAAGCCTGACAACATTTGCGCCAAGCCTGAACGACGATGCGCTTCTATTATACTCCTAACGTACTTCAAAAGCGCGGTCCCAGATCCTGATTACGAAGATAGTCAAAAATCCAAGTTTGGCCAGCTTGCGTTCCCACTTGCCAGCCTGCATTCACACTCCCAGCCGTGCTCTGATTGGTTCGAATAGATTTTAAAGACTTTGTAATTAATTACAAGTAAAATAACTTTCCCTATCTATATAGGACATGGTTTTACCAATCTGTATAGGACATGGTTTTACCAATCTGTATAGAACAAGGTTATACCAATCCTTATAGAACAAGGTTTTCCCTTGTCTATAAAAAGGAGAATCAGATAGAGGATTGGGGGCATTTTTATTTCTGGGAAAACAGAGACCTGAGCCACAGAGTTCCGTTTTGGTTTTCTAGAGAATTAGGGACCATATTTTGGGAGATAATCTTTCACATAGATTATTGGACGTGGAGCTTGGAGAAGAAGGCCCTACCGTGTCTTCTGCTGCATCTGTTCTTAATAATCTCTTCTTTACCCTTATTTTCATTATTGCAATTTACTTATGGATTCAATTATACTTGTGTTTATTTCAGTTATGTGTGAGTAGTCATTAGGATTAGGGCTGCTTGAAGCCCTAGCCATGTTAGCTTGTTAATTGGATTTCTGGCTCTTGATTATGATTGCTATGCATGCTGAATAAGTTGGATTAGTATGCTTAATGAACTTAATTTATGCCTATAAGATTAGCTACCTTGTTTGGATATAATTATAGATGTAATTGCTTGAGTGGCCGTCATATCATCTTGTGACTTGGAGCATCGAAAGTATTCGTACTCGTAATCTTAACTCATGACGACCTAGGATTGCATGCCACTTTGCTAGGCTAATGTGGTGTCATTAAATTCTCTTTAAACTTCATGCATCATCTTAAAAGGTAGGTGATAGACGTTCTAGGCATATGCCCTGTTTAGAACATGCTAAGTAAGAGGGAATAAGATGTGTCTAGTGAACCAATGCCAGGTCCTAGGCACGGGCACCTAATTCAGAAAATGCATAGTAATTAGGTCAAGGAAATTTGGTTAAGAGCTATAATTGATTAGAGTGGATAGTAAGCCTTAATTCGCCTTAGTTAACAACTTTTCATTCTTGCATTGTTATTTTCTGCACTTTGATTTACTTGTCTTTAAATTTCAGTTATCACATCATAAACCAACCCCCCCACACCCCCCCCCCCCCTGTGTGTGTGTGTGTGTTTTTATTTAAGTTAACAAATCTGAACTAAATTGATCATAACGTTGATACAAGTCTTCGAGGGATCGACTCTTGCTGTGCTACTATACTATACTTATCGATTTGTGCACTTGCAAGGATTTTATAACTGTTAGAATTGAATTGCATATTTCTTGCTCTTTAAATCTACCAATAGCGCTTGCGGTACTAGGCCACGTTCCAGGCCCTGCTCTTCTCTGTGGTCCCCCATCCTCCTTGGGCTTGGTGGCGGGGAGCCGTGGACTGAAGATGCTTGCGATGATGGTCCACTTGATGACCCGTGCACTGAACCTTGGAATGACATACACGGGTACCTAACAAAAAGAAAAAAAAAAAAAACTAAGTTACAAATCTAAACTTAAATGGCACCGTTGAGGGACAAGTCCCCGGCAACGGCGCCAAAAACTTGTTGGTAGATTTAGAGCAAGAAATATGCAATTCAATTCTAACAGTTATAAAATCCTTACAAGTGCACAAATCGATAAGTATAGTATAGTAGCACAGCAAGAGTCGATCCCTCGAGGACTTGTATCAACGTTATGACCAATTTAGTTCAGATTTGTTAACTTAAATACAAAACACACACACACACACAGGGGTGGGGGGTTTATGATGTGATAACTGAAATTTAAAGACAAGTAAATCAAAGTGCAGAAAATAACAATGCAAGAATGAAAGGTTGTTAACTAAGGCGAATTAAGGCTTACTATCCACTCTAACCAATTATAGCTCTTACTTAGCATGTTATTCCCTCTTACTTAGCATGTTCTAAACAGGGGATATGCCTAGAACGTCTATCACCTACCTTTTAAGATGATGCATGAAGTTTAAAGAGAATTTAATGACACCACATTAGCCTAGCAAAGTGGCATGCAATCCTAGGTCGTCATGAGTTAAGATTACAAGTACGAATACTTTCGATGCTCCAAATCACAAGATGATATGACGGTCACTCCAGCAATTACATCTATAATTATATGCAAACCAGGTAGCTAATCTTATAGGCATAAATTAAGTTCATTAAGCATAGTAATCCAACTTATTCAGCATGCATAGCAATCATAATCAAGAGCCAGAAATCCAATCAACAAGCTAACATGGCTAGGGCTTCAAGCAGCCCTAATCCTAATGAATACTCACACATAACTGAAATAAACACAAGTATAATTGAATTCATAAGTAAATTACAATAATGAAAATAAGGGTACATAAGAGATTGTTAAGAAAAGGTGCAGCAGAAGACACGGCAGAGCCTTCTTCTCCAAGCTCCACGTCCAATAATCTATGTGAAAGATTATCTCCCAAAATATGGTCCCTAATTCTCTAGAAAACCAAAACGGAACTCTCTGTGGCTCAGGTCTCTGTTTTCCCAGAAACAAAAACGCCCCCAGCTAATTATCTCGTTTTTATAGACAAGGGAAAACCTTGTCCTATAAGGATTGGTATAACCTTGTCCTATAAAGATTGGTAAAACCATGTCCTATAAGAATAGGGAAAGTTATTTTACTTTTAATTAATTACAAAGTCCTTAAAATCTATTAGAACCAATCAGAGCACGGCTGGGAGTGTGAATGCAAGCTGGCAAGTGGGAACGCAAGCTGGCCAAACTTCGATTTTGGACTGTCTTCGTAATCAGGATCTGGGACTGCGCTTTTGAAGCAAATCATGAGTACATTAGAAGCGCATCTTTTTCAGGCTTGGCGTAAATGTTGTCAGGCTTAGCGCAGAGGGAGAACCTCTGATCTACCGTTGGCGGAACAGGGACCCCGGGCTTAGGCGCACATCTTGGCTCGGATGGGAGTTCTTGGGACATGTCCTCGACCTGCCTTGGTGCGACCCTGGGCACTTCTAGGACTTGACCTTGATGTCATGAAACACAGGTTTGAGACCCGGAGGGCCTGATATGAGGTACTTGGCCAATGGCCCAAAATAGGCGTACTGGCGCACTGGCGCACTCAGGACTCCGTTCAGGACCTGATATTGAAATGAGGATATCTCTTTCATCTGGACTCCGATTTGAGTCATTCTTTTTGCGTTCTTTCCAGATTTTACCTATCTTTCTAACTCTGCACAAGTCTCACAAGATTGATCATTTTCTACTATTGATGGCACGAAATCATTCAAAAGACATGTAAGAGAGTCATATAAAGACATCAAAATGATGCATAAATAACGACTGATCATAACGCAGCCTAGTAGGCCTCCAATCTATGTAGGACCAGATCCCCCTCATTCTACCGCACCTGCTCAACAACTGCTTTACATCCCTCTCTTTTAACCCTGGCCTCTTCAAAATAAAACCAACTATTTCTTCTTCCAACCAAACTGATATGAACTTTAATAAGGATAGGGAGGTGATCTAATGCCCATGAATTCAAGTGATGAACCAGAACCGAAGGATGTGCCTACAGGACGTCCCCGTTTGCCACCGCTTTATCTAACCTAACCTTCAGAAGACCATCTCCTCGCCATCAGTTAGACCATGTATATTTATTCCCTTTTCTGGCAATGGTAGCAAGCCCACAATCATCCAATGCCTCTCCAAAGTTTCTCATATGCGTCGTGGGCCTCCTACACCGATAATAGTATTCACTAGCATCCAACACTTGATTAACCTCTCTCTCCTCGGCAGATTGGTCAGTATGGACCCTCTCTCTCCTACCCGAAACCCCCCCCCCCCCCCCCCCCCCCCGTGTGAACACAAAAAGCTTGATCTTCATCGGACGGATTTCGATCCGAGTTGAGTGAAACCAAGGTCGGGAGGATCATCCCCGGGACCCCACGAGCATTTTGGGGTAGATATTGGAGCGGGAGCACTGCCGTAGGCGACGGACGGAGGAGGGAGGTGAACCGAAACTTCTCGGCCGTTTTCCGGCCAAACCAGGTACGATCTCGGAACTTTGACCTCATATTTGGATTCCTGGTGGAGAGTAGATAAATTTCCATGTATAGATCGTGAAAAACGGTTAAGAAATGAAGAAGTTAGAAAATTGGTAGTTTCGGCCGGAAATGGGGGATTCCGGCGAACCAGACGGCGGCGGAGGTGGCGGTCCGGTCATCTTCTCCGGCCAGCCTCCGGCGACGGTGACGGCGTCCGGTTGTCTTCTCCGGCGAGTCACCGGTGACCGGTCGGGTCGAGTTGAACCGGTCGGGTCGAGTTGAACCGGTCGGGTTGAGTGAACCGGTCGGGTCGAGTTGGACCGGGTCAGGTTGAGCCGGACCGGGTTGGACCGGTCCAGGCGCGTGAACACTGTAGTAACGCGTGACCGGCGCGTGAACGCGCGTGGGTGCGTGAGCCGACCTTCCGGCGGCGCGTGGCGGCGCGTGGGGCCGAGACTGAGGTCACGGCGGCGCGTGGGAACTAGTTTTCGACGTTCCGAATCTGTTGGTACAGGTTTGAGGTTGATCAGACGTCGTTTAGAGGTGGTTTTGGGCAATCCCAGCGGTAATAGTTGACCGTATTAGCGGGTTTTGAGCTCGGGAAGTCCAGGTAGTTGGGATATTATTGTGCATGTGTTGCTTGGGCTAGAGCGTCCTTGAATTAAGGGTTGGTTGATGTATATTAGTGGACTATTGTTTATAAACTGTAATGCATGCATCAATGTATCTTTGTTTACATATTGTTATGTATTGTTGCAATGATTCCTGGAATTATGATATGATATGATATGATAGTCGAGATATGCCGACTGATATGATATGATAGTCGAGATATGCCGACTGATATGATATGATAGTCGAGATATGCCGACTGATATGATATGATAGTCGAGGTATGCCGACTGATATGATATGATAGTCGAGATATGCCGACTGATATGATATGATAGTCGAGATATGCCGACTGATATGATATGATAGTCGAGATATGCCGACTGATATGATATGATAGTCGAGATATGCCGACTGATATGATATGATAGTCGAGGTATGCCGACTGATATGATATGATTGTCGAGATATGCCGACTGATATGATATGATAGTCGAGATATGCCGACTGATATGATATGATAGTCGAGATATGCCGACTGATATGATATGATAGTCGAGATATGCCGACTGATATGATAGTCGAGATATGCCGACTGATATGATATGATAGTCGACGTATGCCGACTGATATGATATGATAGTCGAGATATGCCGACTGATATGATATGATAGTCGAGATATGCCGACTGATATGATATGATAGTCGAGATATGCCGACTGATATGATATGATAGTCGAGATATGCCGACTGATATGATATGATAGTCGAGGTATGCCGACTGATATGATATGATTGTCGAGATATGCCGACTGATATGATATGATAGTCGAGATATGCCGACTGATATGATATGATAGTCGAGATATGCCGACTGATATGATATGATAGTCGAGATATGCCGACTGATATGATAGTCGAGATATGCCGACTGATATGATATGATAGTCGAGGTATGCCGACTGATATGATATGATAGTCGAGATATGCCGACTGATATGATATGATAGTCGAGATATGCCGACTGATATGATATGATAGTCGAGATATGCCGACTGATATGATATGATAGTCGAGGTATGCCGACTGATATGATATGATAGTCGAGATATGCCGACTGATATGATATGATTGTCGAGATATGCCGACTGATATGATATGATAGTCGAGATATGCCGACTGATATGATATGATAGTCGAGATATCCCGACTGATATGATATGATAGTCGAGATATGCCGACTGATATGATAGTCGAGATATGCCGACTGATATGATATGATAGTCGAGGTATGCCGACTGATATGATATGATAGTCGAGATATGCCGACTGATATGATATGATAGTCGAGGTATGCCGACTGATATGATATGATAGTCGAGATATGCCGACTGATATGATATGATAGTCGAGATATGCCGACTGATATGATATGATAGTCGAGATATGCCGATTGATATGATATGATAGTCGAGATATGCCGACTGATATGATATGATAGTCGAGATATGCCGACTGATATGATATGATAGTCGAGATATGCCGACTGATATGATATGATAGTCGAGATATGCCGACTGATATGATATGATAGTCGAGATATGCCGACTGATATGATAGTCGAGATATGCCGACTGATATGATAGTCGAGATATGCCGACTGATATGATAGTCGAGATATGCCGACTGATATGATATGATAGTCGAGATATGCCGACTGATATGATATGATAGTCGAGATATGCCGACTGATATGATATGATAGTCGAGATATGCCGACTGATATGATATGATAGTCGAGGTATGCCGACTGATATGATATGATTGTCGAGATATGCCGACTGATATGATATGATAGTCGAGATATGCCGACTGATATGATATGATAGTCGAGATATGCCGACTGATATGATATGATAGTCGAGATATGCCGACTGATATGATAGTCGAGATATGCCGACTGATATGATATGATAGTCGAGGTATGCCGACTGATATGATATGATAGTCGAGATATGCCGACTGATATGATATGATAGTCGAGATATGCCGACTGATATGATATGATAGTCGAGATATGCCGACTGATATGATATGATAGTCGAGATATGCCGACTGATATGATATGATAGTCGAGATATGCCGACTGATATGATATGATAGTCGAGATATGCCGACTGATATGATATGATAGTCGAGATATGCCGACTGATATGATAGTCGAGATATGCCGACTGATATGATAGTCGAGATATGCCGACTGATATGATAGTCGAGATATGCCGACTGATATGATATGATAGTCGAGATATGCCGACTGATATGATATGATAGTCGAGATATGCCGACTGATATGATATGATAGTCGAGATATGCCGACTGATATGATATGATAGTCGAGGTATGCCGACTGATATGATATGATTGTCGAGATATGCCGACTGATATGATATGATAGTCGAGGTATGCCGACTGATATGATATGATAGTCGAGATATATCCGGCTCTAATATGAAACAGACGACAATGGTCATGGGCTTAATCAACCTATGAAAATACTTCGTCAGCCGGGTCAGTGGGTAGGTGTGGGCGGTGACCCAGAGGGACGAATTATGGTTGGTTTACAAGTAATTGACTAGTCTGTTGTCTTGTGGTATTCCAGTAGAGAAGTCAGCAGTGTCTGACCTACTGACGTTTGGTGACATAGGGTATTCCTATTTGGACCACCACTACTCCGAGGTTTTGGTTTTGACCAGTATACTATCCTGCGTCTGACAGGTATAAGTGGTTAGTAAGTACAGAGGTTCTGTCGGGAACCCTGTAAGGCTTAATAAAAATTATTCCAGAACAAAGGGTATTTCTGGTGTTTAAATTTTGAAGTAAAGAGCTGTCAGATGGGATAAGGGTTCTTTCCGGGTTTCGAGGGAAAATTCGGGAAGGGTCCTTACAAGTGGTATCAGAGCTCTAGGTTAACATCCTGCAGGCTGCACACTTGTGTGCAAATTATTTATGGATTTCGGTTAACAAGATGCCTCCGAGACGTGAGTTTCGTCAACGGTCGGGGAATGGTGGTGATAACCATGAACCTACAGTGGAGCCTGATTTGAGGCAGACACTGGAACAGCTGGGTCAGACTTTAGCTTCTGTACTCCAGGATAAAACTTATCATGAAGTCTCTGATGTCGAGAGAGCCCAGAGACTAGGGGCGACAATATTCATGGATGACTCTAGCCCAGATGAGGCCGAGGAGTGGATTACTCGCATGAAGCGGGTGTTCTTGATTATGAGGTGTCCTCTAGAAGAGAGAGTTCTACTGGCCACATTTTTTTTTTACTAGGTGGTTCTGCTTACCACTGGTGGCACTCATTGGAGGTGTCAGGCTGGAATGTCCATACGCTTACTTGGCAGACTTTCCGGGAACGCTTCTTGGAGCAGTTTTACCCTCGCTCACACCGGAACGTTAAGGAGGCCGAGTTCTTGCATTTACAGCAAGGAGACATGACGGTGGCCCAGTATGAACAAAGATTCATAGCGCTGAGTCGCTTTGCACCGACGTGGGTAGCGACCGAGTCAGACAAGTGCCACATATTTGAGAGTGGACTCCGGAGTGAAATTCGGTCAGCAGTTACGTCTATGGACCACACTTCGTTGAGGACTTTGGCTGATGCTGCAGCTCGAGTAGAGTTGAGTTTGGGTTTCCCAATGCCACAGCAGTACAGTGGGTACAGGAGACTCGAGTAGCACCGGAGGTGGTCACGGATAGAGAATTGTCTCCAATTGGTTGGGACATGGGTATTAGTACTCTTACCGGAGATATGTTAGTGGCGAACCTAGTGATTCGCAGTTGTCCGGTAATGGTTGAAGGCCATGGTTTGAAGGTAGATTTAATCCCCTTAGATATCTTTGAGTTTGATGTGATTCTGGGGATGGATTGGTTGTCCATGCACCATGCCTCCATAGACTGTTACGATAAGACAGTAGTTTTTCGGAGTCCAGGATTCCCTGAACTTACATTTCGGGGAGATCGTAGGGTATTACCCTATGGAGTGATATCAGCGTTAACAGCTGAGAGATTGTTGAGAAAAGGTTGTGAGGGTTACTTGGCTCATGTGTTAGATGCTCGGAATACTTCGATGAGAGTGGAGGATATTCCTGTGGTGAGTGAGTTCTCTGATGTGTTTCCAGATGATCTTCCAGGATTACCACCACACCGTGAGATTGAGTTCACAATCGAGCTTTTGCTAGGTACTCAACCTATCTCACAGGAACCGTACAGGATGGCACCGGCAGAATTGCGAGAGTTAAAGACTCAATTGCAGGACTTGGTGAATATGGGATTTATTCGCCCAAGTGTTTCACCATGGGGTGCACCGGTATTAATTGTGAGGAAAAAAAAAAAAAAAAAGAGGATGGTGGTCTGATGTTGTGTATCGACTACCGGCAGTTAACTAAAGTGACGGTGTAAATTCTGTATTTGAAGGAAAAGGTACTTCGCAAAAAGACTTTTCCTCTAGTTAAAGTATTGTGGAGGAATTATAACGTGGAGCAGGCCACGTGGGAAATCGCGGAACTAATGCGGGCACAATATCCTCATTGTTTCATGGTTAGGAATGAATTTCGGGGACGAAATTTCTTAAGGAGGGTAGATTGTAACGACCCGGACCAGAAATTAAACTATTTTGAGGATTGGACAATTTTACCCTCAGTTTTGGACGGGTTCGGGAGTCACTTTTTGACTGGCAAGACTTTTGGGAAATTTTCTAAAGTCGTTGCGTAGGTCTCGAACTCACGAGTTCGTAGACAGGCGGCACGCGGAAAATGGAGACCCGGTGAGTACGTTACGGGTCTAGAAGCTTCAGGGGCAGTTTGGTAATTTTGGAGAAGTTGGAACTATATAATAGATATTTTCTCTCTCCTCGGCAGATTGGTCAGTATGGACCCTCTCTCTCCTACCCGAAACCCCCCCCCCCCCCCCCCCCGTGTGAACACAAAAAGCTTGATCTTCATCGGACGGATTTCGATCCGAGTTGAGTGAAACCAAGGTCGGGAGGATCATCCCCGGGACCCCACGAGCATTTTGGGGTAGATATTGGAGCGGGAGCACCGCCGTAGGCGACGGACGGAGGAGGGAGGTGAACCGAAACTTCTCGGCCGTTTTCCGGCCAAACCAGGTACGATCTCGGAACTTTGACCTCATATTTGGATTCCTGGTGGAGAGTAGATAAATTTCCATGTATAGATCGTGAAAAACGGTTAAGAAATGAAGAAGTTAGAAAATTGGTAGTTTCGACCGGAAATGGGGGATTCCGGCGAACCAGACGGCGGCGGAGGTGGCGGTCCGGCCATCTTCTCCGGCCAGCCTCCTGCGACGGTGACGGCGTCCGGTTGTCTTCTCCGGCGAGTCACCGGTGACCGGTCAGGTCGAGTTGAACCGGTCGGGTCGAGTTGAACCGGTCGGGTTGAGTGAACCGGTCGGGTCGAGTTGGACTGGGTCAGGTTGAGCCGGACCGGGTTGGACCGGTCCAGGCGCGTGAACACTGTAGTAACGCGTGACCGGCGCGTGAACGCGCGTGGGTGCGTGAGCCGACCTTCCGGCGGCGCGTGGCGGCGCGTGGGGCCGAGACTGAGGTCACGGCGGCGCGTGGGAACTAGTTTTCGACGTTCCGAATCTGTTGGTACAGGTTTGAGGTTGATCAGACGTCGTTTAGAGGTGGTTTTGGGCAATCCCAGCGGTAATAGTTGACCGTATTAGCGGGTTTTGAGCTCGGGAAGTCCAGGTAGTTGGGATATTATTGTGCATGTGTTGCTTGGGCTAGAGCGTCCTTGAATTAAGGGTTGGTTGATGTATATTAGTGGACTATTGTTTATAAACTGTAATGCATGCATCAATGTATCTTTGTTTACATATTGTTATGTATTGTTGCAATGATTCCTGGAATTATGATATGATATGATATGATAGTCGAGATATGCCGACTGATATGATATGATAGTCGAGATATGCCGACTGATATGATATGATAGTCGAGATATGCCGACTGATATGATATGATAGTCGAGGTATGCCGACTGATATGATATGATAGTCGAGATATGCCGACTGATATGATATGATAGTCGAGATATGCCGACTGATATGATATGATAGTCGAGATATGCCGACTGATATGATATGATAGTCGAGATATGCCGACTGATATGATATGATAGTCGAGGTATGCCGACTGATATGATATGATTGTCGAGATATGCCGACTGATATGATATGATAGTCGAGATATGCCGACTGATATGATATGATAGTCGAGATATGCCGACTGATATGATATGATAGTCGAGATATGCCGACTGATATGATAGTCGAGATATGCCGACTGATATGATATGATAGTCGAGGTATGCCGACTGATATGATATGATAGTCGAGATATGCCGACTGATATGATATGATAGTCGAGATATGCCGACTGATATGATATGATAGTCGAGATATGCCGACTGATATGATATGATAGTCGAGATATGCCGACTGATATGATATGATAGTCGAGGTATGCCGACTGATATGATATGATTGTCGAGATATGCCGACTGATATGATATGATAGTCGAGATATGCCGACTGATATGATATGATAGTCGAGATATGCCGACTGATATGATATGATAGTCGAGATATGCCGACTGATATGATAGTCGAGATATGCCGACTGATATGATATGATAGTCGAGGTATGCCGACTGATATGATATGATAGTCGAGATATGCCGACTGATATGATATGATAGTCGAGATATGCCGACTGATATGATATGATAGTCGAGATATGCCGACTGATATGATATGATAGTCGAGATATGCCGACTGATATGATATGATAGTCGAGGTATGCCGACTGATATGATATGATTGTCGAGATATGCCGACTGATATGATATGATTGTCGAGATATGCCGACTGATATGATATGATAGTCGAGATATGCCGACTGATATGATATGATAGTCGAGATATCCCGACTGATATGATATGATAGTCGAGATATGCCGACTGATATGATAGTCGAGATATGCCGACTGATATGATATGATAGTCGAGGTATGCCGACTGATATGATATGATAGTCGAGATATGCCGACTGATATGATATGATAGTCGAGGTATGCCGACTGATATGATATGATAGTCGAGATATGCCGACTGATATGATATGATAGTCGAGATATGCCGACTGATATGATATGATAGTCGAGATATGCCGACTGATATGATATGATAGTCGAGATATGCCGACTGATATGATATGATAGTCGAGATATGCCGACTGATATGATATGATAGTCGAGATATGCCGACTGATATGATATGATAGTCGAGATATGCCGACTGATATGATATGATAGTCGAGATATGCCGACTGATATGATAGTCGAGATATGCCGACTGATATGATAGTCGAGATATGCCGACTGATATGATAGTCGAGATATGCCGACTGATATGATATGATAGTCGAGATATGCCGACTGATATGATATGATAGTCGAGATATGCCGACTGATATGATATGATAGTCGAGATATGCCGACTGATATGATATGATAGTCGAGGTATGCCGACTGATATGATATGATTGTCGAGATATGCCGACTGATATGATATGATAGTCGAGGTATGCCGACTGATATGATATGATAGTCGAGATATATCCGGCTCTAATATGAAACAGACGACAATGGTCATGGGCTTAATCAACCTATGAAAATACTTCGTCAGCCGGGTCAGTGGGTAGGTGTGGGCGGTGACCCAGAGGGACGAATTATGGTTGGTTTACAAGTAATTGACTAGTCTGTTGTCTTGTGGTATTCCAGTAGAGAAGTCAGCAGTGTCTGACCTACTGACGTTTGGTGACATAGGGTATTCCTATTTGGACCACCACTACTCCGAGGTTTTGGTTTTGACCAGTATACTATCCTGCGTCTGACAGGTATAAGTGGTTAGTAAGTACAGAGGTTCTGTCGGGAACCCTGTAAGGCTTAATAAAAATTATTCCAGAACAAAGGGTATTTCTGGTGTTTAAATTTTGAAGTAAAGAGCTGTCAGATGGGATAAGGGTTCTTTCCGGGTTTCGAGGGAAAATTCGGGAAGGGTCCTTACATTAAAAGTACAATAACTTTCCCTATCCTTATAGGACATGGTTTTACCAATCCTTATAGAATATGGTTTTACCAATCCTTATAGGACAAGGTTTTCCCTTTGTCTATAAAAGGAAGCCTTTGTTCAATGTTTTAAAAAAGAGGAGAATCAGGAAAAAGGAGGAGATAATTAGCTAGAGGCTTTTTTGGGAGATACAGAGACACCTTAGCTGCAAATAGTATTTTGGTTTTTTAGAGTTTTACGTTAAAGCTTGGTTCTTCCCGAAGTAGAGTGTGTTGGACGTGGAGGTTGGTGAAGAAGGCTCTGTCGTGTCTTCTACTGCACCTGTTCTTCACAATATCTTCTGTACCCTTATTTTCATTATTTCAATTTACTTATGAATTCAATTATATTTGTTTCAATTTCAGTTATGTGTGAGTAGTCATTAGGATTAGGGCTGCTTGAAGCCCTAACCATGTTAGCTTGTTGATTGGATTTCTGGCTCTTGATTATGATTGCTATGCATTCTGAATAAGTTGGATTACTATGCTTAATGACCTTAATTTATGCCTATAAGATTAGCTACCTTGTTTGCATATAATTATAGATGTAATTGCTTGAGTGACCGTCATATCATCTTGTGATTTGGAGCATCGAAAGTATTCTTACTTGTAATCTTAACTCATAACGACCTAGGATTGCATGTCACTTTGCTAGGCTAATGTGGTGCCATTAAATTCTCTTTAAACTTCATGCATCATCTTAAAAGGTAGGTGATAGACGTTCTAGGCATATGCCCTGTTTAGAACATGCTAAGTAAGAGGGAATAAGATGTGTCTAGTGAACCAACGCCAGGTCCTAGGCACGGGCACCTAATTCAGAAAATGCATAGTAATTTGGTCAAGGAAATCTGGTTAAGAGCTATATTTGGTTAGAGTGGATAGTAAGCCTTAATTCGCCTTAGTTAATAATCAATCAACCGTTAATACTTCCATTGTTATTTTCTGCATTTTATTTTGCTTGTCTATAAATTTCAGTTCTCACATCATAAACCCCCCCTGCGTGTGTGTGTGTGTGTTTTTTCACTAAGTTAATAAATCTGAACTAAAGTGGTCATAACGTTGATACAAGTCCTTGAGGGATCGACTCTTACTGTGCTACTATACTATTCTTATCGATTTGTGCACTTGCAAGGATTTTATAACTGTTAGAATTGAATTGCATATTTCTTGCTCTTTAATTCCACCAACACCGTTGCCAGGGACTTGTCCCTCAATGGTGCCCATTCAAGTTTAGATTTGTAACTTAGTTTTTCTTTTTGTTAGGTACCCGTGTATGTCATTCCAAGGTTCAGTGCACGGGTCATTAAGTGGACCATCATCACAAGCATCTTCAGTCCACGGCTCCCCGCCACCAAGCCCAAGGAGGATAGCGGACCACAGAGAAGAGCTGGGCCTGGAACGTGGCCTAATACTGCATGCCGCACGGCGCCTTAAGGATTTTGCCATGCCCCATGTCTCGGTGGATCAATTTCCAATTGTTTTTCCCGAGTCAACAGTGGCAAACTTCGAATTGAAGTCAAGGACAATTCACATGCTTCCTACATTCCACGGCCTTGCTGGCGAGGACCCGCACTTTCATATCAAGGATTTAGTTGATGTTTGTTCAACACTGCGCATCAATGGTATGACAGAATCTGAAATCCGCCTTCGGCTCTTTCACTTCAGTCTCAAGGATCGCGCCAAGACATGGTTTCATTCACTGGCTCCGACTTCCATTCACTCTTGGAGGGACTTGATGTCCAAATTCTTAACACAGTACTTTCCCGTGGAAAAGACAAATGAGTTAAAGTCCAAGATCATGAACCCACGGCAAGACATGGAGGAGTCTTTCTACGAGTTTTGGGAGCGGTTCAATCAGATGCTACGGGCGTGCACCACCATATTGATGCCCATCATCTTATGCTATACTTCTATGGAGGCTTGAAGACTAGCGATCGGACAATGGTGGACTCTCAATACCAAGGGATTCTAGAAGGCAAAGCCGAGGAAGCAAGGACCGCCTTTGAGAACATTGCTCAAAGGGAAAAACAGTTCAGCTACAGGGGTCCCTCCTCAAGAGCTACGGGTGATGCATCCGCCAAATACAAAGATGACGCCACCCCTCCCATTCCACAGGCCTCCCTTCGAAGCGTTACCACTCACAAGTCAGAAAACCCTGCCGTCCATCAGAAAGGCTCCTGAACTCGAGCTGAAGCCCTTGCCCGAGCACTTAAAGTATGCATATTTGGGCGACAATCAAACCCTTCCAGTCATCATTGCATCTACCCTAAGTACGAAAGAGGAAAAGGCATTGGTTCACGTCCTTAAGGTCAATCAAACGGAAATTGGATGGACAATAGCTGACATCAAAGGCATAAGTCCCACAAAATGTATGCATCGGATACTGCTGGAAGAAGACTCCAAACCATCACGGGAGGCGCAGAGGCGATTGCATCCACCTATGAAGGAGGTCGTGAAGAAAGAAGTCCTAAAACTTTTGGACGTTGGAATCATCTATCCGATTAGTGACTCCAAGTGGGTGAGTCCAGTCCAGGTTGTGCCAAAGAAAAGTGGGATCACAGTGGTTAAAAACGAGCAGGATGAGCTTGTACCTCAACGGACTCAAACAGGATGGAGAGTGTGCATTGACTATCGAAAGCTAAATATAACCACACGCAAGGACCACTTTCCTTTGCCCTTCATTGATCAAATGCTCAAGCGTCTGGCTGGACACTCCCACTATTGCTTCTTGGACGGCTACTCAGGATACAATCAGATTGCTATTGCACCCGTAGATCAAGAAAAGACAACATTCACATGCCCATATGGCACTTTTGCATACAGAAGAATGCCGTTGGGATTGTGCAATACCCCAGCTACCTTTCAGCGTTGCATGATGAGCATCTTCTCCGATATGGTGGAAGATATAATTGAAGTATTCATGGACGACTTCTCGGTGTTTGGACCTTCATTCGAATTGTGCAAAAATAACCTAGCTCGAGTACTGGAACGGTGCAGAGAAAGCAATTTAGTGCTGAACTGGGAAAAGTGCCATTTCATGGTACAACAGGGAATTGTCTTGAGTCATGTGATCTCTAGCCGAGGCATAGAAGTGGACAAAGAAAAGTTAGACATAGTAGAGAGGCTGCCGTACCCCACTACAGTCAAAGAGGTTCGATCGTTCTTAGGGCATGCTGGCTTTTACCGCAGATTCATCAAAGATTTCTCGAAAATCACAAGACCTTTGTGTGATCTTCTAGCCAAGGACACCACATTTGAGTTCACTAAGGGATGCCATGAGGCATTCAACACACTCAAGGCAAAGCTCACGGCATCACCCATCATCATGCCACTGTATTGGGACTTACCATTCCAACTAATGTGTGATCCCTCGGACTTCGCCATAGGAGCAGTTTTGGGACAGCGTGTTGACAAGCTCCCGCATGTCATTTACTACGCAAGTCAAACCCTGAATGATGCCCAGCTAAACTACTCCACCACCGAGAAGGAGCTCCTTGCTGTTATCTTTGCCCTTGAGAAGTTCCGCTCATATCTAATTCAAACCAAGGACATAGTATACACGGATCATGCTGCCTTGAAGTATTTGCTCACTAAAGAGGACGCCAAGCCAAGGTAACTACGTTGGATGCTATTGCTCCAGGAATTTGACCCTGAAATCAGAGACAAGAAGGGCAGCGAAAACGTGGTCGCTGACCATATGAGCCGATTGCTTCACAGTTCCAATGAAGAGGCCGATCAGTTGCCCCTCCTTGAGACCTTTCCTGACGAACAGCTCTTCGCAATCCAAGCTATTGATCCATGGTATGCCGATCTCATTAATTACCTTGTCACTAAGCAAATTCCTTCATCTTTAAACAGGTACCAAAAGGACAAGCTGGCTAAACAAGCTAAGTACTTCATATGGGATGAGCCGTACCTATGGAAGCATTGTCCAGACCAAATCATTCGGCGCTGCATCCCAGAAGACGAGATGAAATCCCTCTTGACATTTTGCCATACCTTGGCATGTGGGGGCCATTTTGGAGCTAAGAAGACAGCCCTCAAGGTACTACAAAGTGGATTCTACTGGCCCACACTTTTCAAGGATGCACACGAATTTGTACTCACCTGTGACAGCTGCCAACGCCTAGGTAACATCGGCCCTCGAAAACAAATGCCATTACACCCTATTCTTGTGGTCGAAATCTTCGACGTATGGGGCATTGATTTTACGGGGCCTTTTCCGAATTCCTTTGGCAATCTTTATATTCTGCTTGCAGTTGATTATGTCTCCAAATGGGTGGAAGCAATTCCCACCAAAACTAACGACGCCAAAGTAGTGGTGTGTTTTCTACAGAGTTGGCGCACCTAGGGCAATCATCAGTGATGGGGGGGCACACTTCTGCAATCATTCGTTTGCAGCCCTAATGAAGAAGTATGGCGTCACCCACAAGGTCTCAACACCGTATCACTCTCAAACGAATGGCCAACCGGAAGTGTCCAATCGGGAAGTAAAGGCCATACTGGAAAAAACGGTAAATCCTAACCGCAAAGATTAATCCAGCAAATTGAATGATGCGCTGTGTGCCTATCGGACCGCATACAAGACCCCGATTGGCATGTCTCCCTTCCGGCTTGTTTTTGGAAAAGGCTGCCACCTACCAGTGGAATTGGAACATAAAGCATTCTCGGCTGTTAAGCAGATGAACCTGAACTTCGATGATGCTGGAATACATAGGAAGCTTCAGCTAAGTGAATTAGAGGAGTTGCGAAACGAGGCCTTTGACAGTGCTCGTATCTACAAGGAAAAGACCAAAGCTTTCCAAGACAAGTGCATTCAGCCCAAGGACTTTCACATCGGACAGGAAGTCCTCCTCTTTGACTCCCGACTCAGACTAATGCTAGGTAAGTTGCGTTCAAGATGGACTGGACCATTTATTATTACTAACGTTTTTCCTCATGGTGCAGTTGAAATCCAACACCCGGAACGGCAGGATCCGTTCAAGGTAAATGGCCACCGCCTCAAACACTACTTCAAGGACCTTTCTAATCCAAGCACAGTCAACCCTGCAACTCCGCATGCGCCCAGCTCTTAGAATGACAACCCCGTCTTGCCTAGATGTTAAATAATGCGCTCCTAGGAGGCGGCCTAGCCCTGGTTTGTATTTCTCACTTCCTTTTATGTTTCTGCCCGTTATATCTCTCAAACCTTTCTACTATTGTCATGCTTAATGCTTATCACATTGAGGATAATGTTCAGTTTAGGTTTTGGGGGTGTGGATTTAAAATTTTGCATATTGAAACAAGTAGGTTTGGGGGTGATACACGGCCAGGACATTTAAATTTCTGCTTGTGATTAGTATGATAACTTTTTAATAGGAATGTATATGCTAAGTTAACTATATTTGCTTTACTAAGAGTCATGCCATGGTCAAGTAGTTCATAATTTGCACTTCACAATGCCATGTTTTAAGTGATTAAGTGAACGAAATAACTGAGTTTGAGTGAACCTTAGAAAATTAGTGGAGACTTCCCTGTGAGATCTTTGAGCCTAATTGCCATTCTTTCTGAGGGATATACTTGTTTCTACTCTTAAATACTAATCATTTTTGTTCTTAATTGTTGATCTCATTACATCGTATTTGCATTGAATTTTAAAGAACTAACATCATTTAGATACTCTTATTTAATGTATGCTTTGCCATAAGAAGTGATGTAGGCTATGTTTGCTTTAACCTCTAAGGGCCTTATCCTACCCAATTGCATGCTCCCTAAGCCAATTTTGAAGCCAAACACTCAGCCTTTTCTTTCATCACCAAAGTATAACCTAACCGAAATACTTAGCCATTCATCACAGCCATACCCTATAACCTCAGTTTGTGCTAAGGTTGCCGTAAATGAGATTCATGGTGAGAATGAGAGGTGAAAGAAGATGCTGCCCAATTCAAAGGACTTTGGCGTCAATTCAAAGTTCAAAATTAAAGAAAGCCTTTACAAGTTGAAAGCTGCACGAAAGTTTGAGGAAATCATTGCATGATCTTGGTTCAAACTCAATTCAAAGAACAAAGTAAATTCAGCCAAGTGAGCCATGAGCCTCAAAATAAGCCACAAGAGCCTCAAAATAAGCCACAAGAGCCTCAAAATAAGTCATCAAGAAAGCACAATTCCGTGGGCCTTAAGAAAGGATTCAGTTCAGAAATTCCAAGTTCAATTCATGACTTCTCATGCCTTGGCACAACTCAGGTTCTTTGAATCCCATCCTTCCTTGCTAAACCCCAAAGCTTAGCCCCATTACAACCTAAAAAGGAAGACCTAACTGATCTTATGGACAATCATGCTGAGGATTAAGGTACGTATCTATGTTCTTAAAGTTCAATTCCTTTCATGATATCTTTATTTCCATAAAGTGCTATTCTTCACTGTTACTCATATGTGATTAAATTTGAATTTCATAACCTAAACTCATCACATATGCTTGAAAAGAGTGTAAACCTAGGATTCTTGTGCGAATTGAGAGTTGCCTAGTTAGGATTAGAGTCGAGGCGAAATCTTTCTAGGGCACTTAGATGAAGTTGTTTTCAAACTTGATCACCTGAAAATATTGGCATTTATACACGTACACCTTCACATGACACTCACGGCTACGGCATTCCTTTTAGTTCTGCAAAGCATGTCTACTTAATTTGATTCTTATTAGATTGTTAAGAGTACTATATCTAGCATCTTTTTGTTTAAGTAAAACGTTTGTGGGTTTCGTGCTGTTATAACCCTCAGGAGACAAAACTCCTCCTACTAGGTGAACCTAGGGGTTTAAATGTTCTATCTTAACTAAAATCGAGTCTTTTCATTTTGTTAGTGTTTTTTTTGCTCAGGGACTAGCAAAAGATAGGTTTGGGGGTATTTGATCAGTCCTTATTTATGCATCATTTTGATGTCTTTATATGCCTCTCTTACATGTCTTTTGAATGATTTCGTGCCATCAATAGTAGAAAAGGATCAATCTTGTGAGACTTGCACAGAGTTAGAAAGATCGGTAAAATCTGGAATGAACGTAGAAAGAATGACTCAAATCGGAGTCCAGATGAAGGAGATATCCTCATTTCAATATCAGGTCCTGAACGGAGTCCTGAGTGCGCCAGTGCGCCTATTTTGGGCCACTGGCCAAGTACCTCATATTAGGCCCTCCGGGTCTCAAACATATGTTTCATGACATCAAGGTCAAGTCCTTGAAGTGCCAAGGTCGCGCCAAGGCAGGTCGAGGACATGTCCCAAGAACTCCCATCCGAGCCAAGATGTGCGCCTAAGTCGGGGGTCCCTGTTCCGCCAGCGATAGATCAGAGGTTCTCCTTCTGCGCTAAGCCTGACAACATTTGCGCCAAGCCTGAACGAAGATGCGCTTCTACTATACTCATGATGTGCATCAAAAGCGCAGTCCTAGATCCTGATTATGAAGACAGTCCAAAATTCAAGTTTGGCCAGCTTGCGTTCCCACTTGCCAGCTTGCATTCACACTCCCAGCCGTGTTCTGATTGGTTCTAATAGATTTAAGGACTTTGTAATTAATTAAAAGTACAATAACTTTCCCTATCCTTATAGGACATGGTTTTACCAATCCTTATAGAATAAGGTTTTACCAATCCTTATAGGGCAAGGTTTTCCCTTTGTCTATAAAAGGGAGCCTTTGTTCAGTGTTTTAAAGAAGGGCGAATCAGGAGGAGATAATTAGCTAGAGGCGTTTTTAGGAGATAATTAGCTAGAGGCATTTTTGGGGGATACAGAGACATCTTAGCCGCATATAGTATTTTGGTTTTTTTAGAGTTTTACGTTAAAGCTTGGTTCTTCGCGAAGTAGAGTGTGTTATACGTGGAGCTTGGAGAAGAAGGCTCTGCCGTGTCTTCTGCTCCACCTGTTCTTCACAATATCTTCTGTACCCTTATTTTCATTATTGCAATTTACTTATGAATTCAATTATATTTGTTTCAATTTCAGTTATGTGTGAGTAGTCATTAGGATTAGGGCTACTTGAAGCCCTAGCCATGTTAGCTTGTTGATTGGATTTCTGGCTCTTGATTATGATTGCTATGCATGCTGAATAAGTTGGATTACTATGCTTAATGACCTTAATTTATGCCTATAAGATTAGCTACCTTGTTTGCATATAATTATAGATGTAATTGCTTGAGTGACCGTCATATCATCTTGTGATTTGGAGCATCGAAAGTATTCTTACTTGTAATCTTAACTCATAACGACCTAGGATTGCATGTCACTTTGCTAGGCTAATGTGGTGTCATTAAATTCTCTTTAAACTTCATGCATCATCTTAAAAGGTAGGTGATAGACGTTCTAGGCATATGCCCTGTTTAGAACATGCTAAGTAAGAGGGAATAAGTTGTGTCTAGTGAACCAACGCCTGGTCTTAGGCACGGGCACCTAATTCAGAAAATGCATAGTCATTTGGTCAAGGAAATATGGTTAAGAGCTATATTTGGTTAGAGTGGATAGTAAGCCTTAATTCGCCTTAGTTAATAATCAATCATCCGTTAATTCTTGCATTGTTATTTTCTGCATTTTATTTTGCTTGTCTTTAAATTTCAGTTCTCACATCATAAACCCCCCCTGCGTGTGTGTGTGTGTGTGTTTTCACTAAGTTAATAAATATGAACTAAAGTGGTCATAACGTTGATACAAGTCCTTGAGGGATCGACTCTTGCTGTGCTACTATACTATTCTTATCGATTTGTGCACTTGCAAGAATTTTATAACTGTTAGAATTGAATTGCATATTTCTTGCTCTTTAATTCCACCAACACCGTTGCCGGGGACTTGTCCCTCAACGGTGCCCATTCAAGTTTAGATTTGTAACTTAGTTTTTCTTTTTGTTAGGTACCCGTGTATGTCATTCCAAGGTTCAGTGCACGGGTCATCAAGTGGACCACCATCGCAAGCATCTTCAGTCCACGGCTCCCCGCCACCAAGCCCAAGGAGGATGGCGGACCACAGAGAAGAGCAGGGCCTGGAACGTGGCCTAATACCGCATGCCGCACGGCGCCTTAAGGATTTTTCCATGCCCCATGTCTCGGTGGATCAATTTCCAATTGTTTTTCCCGAGTCAACTGTAACGACCCGGACCAGAAATTAAATTATTTTTGAGAATTGGACAATTTTACCCTCAGTTTTGGATGGGTTCGGGAGTCACTTTTTGACTGGTAATACTTTTGGGAATTTTTCTTGGGTTGTTGCGTAGGTCTCGAACTCACGAGTTGGTAGACAGGCGGCACGCTGAAAACGGAGATCCGATGAGTTCGTTACGGGTCTAGAAGCTGCAGGGGCAGTTTGGTAATTTTGGAAATGTTGGAATTATATAACAGATATTTTTCTCTCTCCTCGAGGGATTGGTCGATGCAGTCTCGGTCCTATCTGATCCCTCCCCGTGCGAACACCGAAGGCCATATTCATCGGAGGGATTTCGGTCCGATTCAAACAAAACCAAGGTCGGGAGGATCTTCCCCGGGACCCCACGAGCATTTTGGGGTAGTTCTTGGAGCGGGAGCACCGCCGTAGGCGACGGACGGAGGAGGGAGGTGAACCGAACATTCTCGGCCGTTTTCCGGCCAAACCAGGTACGATCTCAGAACTTTGACCTCATATTTGGATTCCTGGTGAAAAGTAGATGAATTTACATGTGTAGATCGTGAAAAACGGTTAAGAAATGAAGAAATTAGAAAACCTTGAAGTTCGGCCGGAAATGGGGGATTCCGGCGAACCAGACGGCGGCGGAGGTGGCGGTCCGGTCATCTTCTCCGGCCAGCCTCCGGCGACGGCGGGCCGTCCGGTCGTCTTCTCCGGCGAGTCACCGGTAACCGGTCGAGTCGAGTGAACCGGTCGAGTTGGACCGGGTCAGGTCGAGCCGGACCGGGTTGGACCGTTCTAGGCGCGTGAACACTGTAGCAGGCGCGTGACCGGCGCATGGCAGCGCGTGGGCGCGTTTTCTGACCTCCCGGTGGCGCGTGACGGCGCGTGGGACTGTTCCCGAAGTCACGGCGGCGCGTGACTGAGGTTTTGGGACGTTCCGGATCAGATTTTGTTGGTTTCGAGGCCATAGGAGTTCATTTACAGCTTGGTTGGGCAATCCCAGCGGTAAGGATTGACCGTGGAGAGGGTTTTGAGTTTGGAAAGTCAAGGTAGTTGGGTCATTATGGTGTAGGTGTTCTGAGGCTAGAGCGTACATGAATTTTGGGTTGGATGGTGATGGTAAGCGGACTTTGATTTATAAATTGTAATGTATGTATAAATATCTTCGATTTCATTACTGTTGTGTATGGTTGTATTTATAAATTGTGATGCATGTATTAATATCCTCGATTTAAATACTGTTGTGTATGGGTGAAATGATTGCTGGATAACTGTTATTCCAATATTTCAGTGGAAGTGCGTTGTGAGAAACGATATGGTTGTTGGATTCGATTTTGATAGTGTTTGGACGTGGTAATTATTTGAGTACATGATTTTGAGTTGAAACCGTATTTGTGATAAATGATAAACAAAATATATATTTGATTTTGGAAACAAAACCGATTTGATGGGGCCTAGGAGCCGGGCCTTGGTTCTGTGTTGGCGGACTCCCGGTGAACCCTTAATATAAACAAAACCGATTTGATGGGACCTAGGAGCCGGGCCTTGGTTCCGTGTTGGCGGACTCCCGGTGAACCCCTAATATAAAAGTGATTTGATGGGGCCTAGAAGCCGGGCCTTGGTTCCGTGTTGGCGGACTCCCGGTGAACCCCAATATAAAAGGTGAATTTGCAGAGATTGTGGTCGAGTCCAAGTAGTACATATTCTAGCACACCCCAAGGGATACCCTGGTGGCTAGGAATATGATAGCCGAGAGATATGCCGACTGATGAGATATCATGGTACAGAGAGTTATGATACGATATGATAGCCGATGATATTTTCGGCTCTAATATGAACCAGACGAAAATTGTTATGGGCCTAATCAACATATGAAAATACGTCGTCATCCGGGTCAGTGGGTTGGTGTGGGCGGTGACCCAGATGGACGAATTATTATTGGTTCACTAGTTTGTTGTCTTGTGGTTTTCCAGTAGAGATGTCAGCAATGTCTGACTACTGACTTTTGGTATCAGAAAGTATTTCTATTTGAACCACCACTATTCCGAGGTTTTGGTTTTGACCGGTATTTTATCCTGCGTCTGACAGTAGGAGTGATCAGTAAGTACAGAGATTCTGTTGGGAACCATGTAAAGTTTAATAAAAATTATTTAAGAATAAAGGGTATTTTCTGGTAAATAATGTTGAGGTAAAAGAGCTGTCAGACGGGATAAGGGTTCTTTCCGGGTTTCGAGGAAAAATTCGGGAAGGGTCCTTACAAGTGGTATCAGAGCTTTAGGTTAACTTCCTGCAGACCGCACACTTGTGTGCAAATTGTTTGAGGAATTATGTTAACAAGATGCATCCGAGGAGTTTAACAAGATGCAGACCACATACTTGAACTGAATAGGAGGTTGGTTCTTTAACCTGTGTTAGGAAAATTTCGGGGACGAAATTTCTGTAAGGGGGGTAGATTGTAACAACCCGGACCAGAAATTAAATTATTTTTGAGAATTGGACAATTTTACCCTCAGTTTTGGATGGGTTCGGGAGTCACTTTTTGACTGGTAATACTTTTGGGAATTTTTCTTGGGTTGTTGCGTAGGTCTCGAACTCACGAGTTCGTAGACAGGCGGCACGCTGAAAACGGAGATCCGATGAGTTCGTTACGGGTCTAGAAGCTACAGGGGCAGTTTGGTAATTTTGGAAATGTTGGAATTATATAACAGATATTTTTCTCTCTCCTCGAGGGATTGGTCGATGCAGTCTCGGTCCTATCCGATCCCTCCCCGTGCGAACACCGAAGGCCATATTCATCGGAGGGATTTCGGTCCGATTCGAACAAAACCAAGGTCGGGAGGATCTTCCCCGGGACCCCACGAGCATTTTGGGGTAGTTCTTGGAGCGGGAGCACCGCCGTAGGCGACGGACGGAGGAGGGAGGTGAACCGAACATTCTCGGCCATTTTCCGGCCAAACCAGGTACGATCTCGGAAATTTGACCTCATATTTGGATTCCTGGTGAGAAGTAGATGAATTTACATGTGTAGATCGTGAAAAACGGTTAAGAAATGAAGAAATTAGAAAACCTTGAAGTTCGGCCGGAAATTGGGGATTCCAGCGAACCAGACGGCGGCGGAGGTGGCGGTCCGGTCATCTTCTCCGGCAAGCCTCCGGCAAGCCTCCGGCGACGGCGAGGCCGTCCGGTCGTCTTCTCCGGCGAGTCACCGGTAACCGGTCGAGTCGAGTGAACCGGTCGAGTCGAGTGAACCGGTCGAGTTGGACCGGGTCAGGTCGAGCCGGATCGGGTTGGACCGGTCCAGGCACGTGAACACTGTAGCAGGCGCGTGACCGGCGCGTGGCAGCGCGTGGGCGCGTATTCTGACCTCCCGGTGGCGCGTGACGCGTGACGGCTCATGACTTCTCATGCCTTGGCACAACTCAGGTTCTTTGAATCCCATCCTTCCTTGCTAAACCCCAAAGCTTAGCCCCATTACAACCTAAAAAGGAAGACCTAACTGATCTTATGGACAATCATGCTGAGGATTAAGGTACGTATCTATGTTCTTAAAGTTCAATTCCTTTCATGATATCTTTATTTCCATAAAGTGCTATTCTTCATTGTTACTCATATGTGATTAAATTTGAATTTCATAACATAAACTCATCACATATGCTTGAAAAGAGTGTAAGCCTAGGATTCTTGTGCGAATTGAGAGTTGCCTAGTTAGGATTAGAGTCGAGGCGAAATCTTTCTAGGGCACTTAGATGAAGTTGTTTTCAAACTTGATCACCTGAAAATATTGGCATTTATACACGTACACATTCACATGACACTCACGGCTACGGCATTCCTTTTAGTTCTGCAAAGCATGTCTACTTAATTTGATTCTTATTAGATTGTTAAGAGTACTATATCTAGCATCTTTTTGTTTAAGTAAAACGTTTGTGGGTTTCGTGCTGTTATAACCCTCAGGAGACAAAACTCCTCCTACTAGGTGAACCTAGGGGTTTAAATGTTCTATCTTAACTAAAATCGAGTCTTTTCATTTTGTTAGTGTTTTTTTTGCTCAGGGACTAGCAAAAGATAGGTTTGGGGGTATTTGATCATTCCTTATTTATGCATCATTTTGATGTCTTTATATGCCTCTCTTACATGTCTTTTGAATGATTTCGTGCCATCAATAGTAGAAAAGGATCAATCTTGTGAGACTTGCACAGAGTTAGAAAGATCGGTAAAATCTGGAATGAACGTAGAAAGAATGACTCAAATCGGAGTCCAGATGAAGGAGATATCCTCATTTCAATATCAGGTCCTGAACGGAGTCCTGAGTGCGCCAGTGCGCCTATTTTGGGCCACTGGCCAAGTACCTCATATTAGGCCCTCCGGGTCTCAAACATGTGTTTCATGACATCAAGGTCAAGTCCTTGAAGTGCCAAGGTCGCGCCAAGGCAGGTCGAGGACATGTCCCAAGAACTCCCATCCGAGCCAAGATGTGCGCCTAAGTCGGGGGTCCCTGTTCCGCCAGCGGTAGATCAGAGGTTCTCCTTCTGCGCTAAGCCTGACAACATTTGCGCCAAGCCTGAACGAAGATGCGCTTCTACTATACTCATGATGTGCATCAAAAGCGCAGTCCCAGATCCTGATTATGAAGACAGTCCAAAATTCAAGTTTGGCCAGCTTGCGTTCCCACTTGCCAGCTTGCATTCACACTCCCAGCCGTGTTCTGATTGGTTCTAATAGATTTAAGGACTTTGTAATTAATTAAAAGTACAATAACTTTCCCTATCCTTATAGGACATGGTTTTACCAATCCTTACAGAATAAGGTTTTACCAATCCTTATAGGGCAAGGTTTTCCCTTTGTCTATAAAAGGGAGCCTTTGTTCAGTGTTTTAAAGAAGGGCGAATCAGGAGGAGATAATTAGCTAGAGGCGTTTTTAGGAGATAATTAGCTAGAGGCGTTTTTGGGGGATACAGAGACACCTTAGCCGCAGATAGTATTTTGGTTTTTTTAGAGTTTTACGTTAAAGCTTGGTTCTTCGCGAAGTAGAATGTGTTATACGTGGAGCTTGGAGAAGAAGGCTCTGCCGTGTCTTCTGCTCCACCTGTTCTTCACAATATCTTCTGTACCCTTATTTTCATTATTGCAATTTACTTATGAATTCAATTATATTTGTTTCAATTTCAGTTATGTGTGAGTAGTCATTAGGATTAGGGCTACTTGAAGCCCTAGCCATGTTAGCTTGTTGATTGGATTTCTGGCTCTTGATTATGATTGCTATGCATGCTGAATAAGTTGGATTACTATGCTTAATGACCTTAATTTATGCCTATAAGATTAGCTACCTTGTTTGCATATAATTATAGATGTAATTGCTTGAGTGACCGTCATATCATCTTGTGATTTGGAGCATCGAAAGTATTCTTACTTGTAATCTTAACTCATAACGACCTAGGATTGCATGTCACTTTGCTAGGCTAATGTGGTGTCATTAAATTCTCTTTAAACTTCATGCATCATCTTAAAAGGTAGGTGATAGACGTTCTAGGCATATGCCCTGTTTAGAACATGCTAAGTAAGAGGGAATAAGTTGTATCTAGTGAACCAACGCCTGGTCTTAGGCACGGGCACCTAATTCAGAAAATGCATAGTCATTTGGTCAAGGAAATATGGTTAAGAGCTATATTTGGTTAGAGTGGATAGTAAGCCTTAATTCGCCTTAGTTAATAATCAATCATCCGTTAATTCTTGCATTGTTATTTTCTGCATTTTATTTTGCTTGTCTTTAAATTTCAGTTCTCACATCATAAACCCCCCCTGCGTGTGTGTGTGTGTGTGTTTTCACTAAGTTAATAAATATGAACTAAAGTGGTCATAACGTTGATACAAGTCCTTGAGGGATCGACTCTTGCTGTGCTACTATACTATTCTTATCGATTTGTGCACTTGCAAGAATTTTATAACTGTTAGAATTGAATTGCATATTTCTTGCTCTTTAATTCCACCAACACCGTTGCCGGGGACTTGTCCCTCAACGGTGCCCATTCATGTTTAGATTTGTAACTTAGTTTTTCTTTTTGTTAGGTACCCGTGTATGTCATTCCAAGGTTCAGTGCACGGGTCATCAAGTGGACCATCATCGCAAGCATCTTCAGTCCACGGCTCCCCGCCACCAAGCCCAAGGAGGATGGCGGACCACAGAGAAGAGCAGGGCCTGGAACGTGGCCTAATACCGCATGCCGCACGGTGCCTTAAGGATTTTTCCATGCCCCATGTCTCGGTGGATCAATTTCCAATTGTTTTTCCCGAGTCAACAGTGGCAAACTTCGAATTGAAGTCAGGGACAATTCACATGCTTCCTACATTCCACGGCCTTGCTGGCGAGGACCCGCACTTTCATATCAAGGAATTAGTTGAGGTTTGTTCAACACTGCGCATCAATGGTATGACAGAATCTGAAATCCGCCTGCGGCTCTTTCACTTCAGTCTCAAGGATCGCGCCAAGACATGGTTTCATTCACTGGCTCCGACTTCCATTCACTCTTGGAGGGACTTGACGTCCAAATTCTTAACACAGTACTTTCCCGTGGAAAAGACAAATGAGTTAAAGTCCAAGATCATGAACCCACGGCAAGACATGGAGGAGTCTTTCTACGAGTTTTGGGAGCGGTTCAATCAGATGCTACGGGCGTGCACCACCATATTGATGCCCGTCATCTTATGCTATACTTCTATGGAGGTTTGAAGACTAGCGATCGGACAATGGTGGACTCTCAATCCCAAGGGATTCTAGAAGGCAAAGCCAAGGAAGCAAGGACCGCCTTCGAGAACATTTCTCAAAGGGTAAAACAGTTCAGCTACAGGGGTCCCTCCTCTAGAGCTATGGTGATGCATACGCCAAATTCAAAGATGACGCCATTGCTCAGCTCACGGCAATGGTGAAACAGTTGTGTAGCGAGAAAGCCAAAGAAGTTCACATCTGCGAGGTATGTTCAATTCAGGGCCACAAATCCCAGGACTGCCTGGTTGTGGAAGAGGCCAACTTTACTGGAGGGTTCAACAGAAATTCTTGACCCCGGAATGACCCATATTCCAACACTTACAATCTGGGGTGGAAAAATCATCCAAATTTCCGTTGGAGCAACAATCAAGCAGCCGCAAATCCCTTGCCACCTCCAGGATTTGAGCAGCAAGCCGCAGGCACTCAGGGGAACTATCACGGTCCTTCCTCAAATTAGAATGGCGGAAGCAAGTCTCTTGAGGACTCCCTCTATATCCTGACTCAACAGCATGCTCAATTCATAAAATTCATGCACGATAGCCAGAGTCAGACGGGAGATATGAAAAATGCAATTGCAAACTTGGAGCGTCAAATGGGACAGGTGTCGAACCAACTAAATCAGCGAGAGCAGGGCAAGCTACCGAGTCAAGTCCTGGTAAATCCGAAAGGATTTCACAATCCTACGGCTAATGCCATCACACTGGAGAGGGAAACACCACTTCAAGACCCCACATATGCCACCCTCGCAGGACCTGAAACCGAGCCTCAACCTACTCTGCCAAGGATCACCGACCAAGGCGCGCCGCAAAACATGCCACGGCCAACACCTCTGGCGCAGAACCAGTCCAACGAGTCACCAAATGCCCTACCGCAAGGAGGACCTGACACTGTGCCTACTTCGGCCACGGCTGGCATGCAACCTGCTCCTAAGCCCAAGTCGCAGCACTCGAATACTTCTAACTCTAAACCTCAGAATTCCAATTCTAAAAAAGTCACTTTTGAGTTAGCTAATAATATTGATTATCCATTTCCTCGCAGGTTCCAGAACAAGAATAAGCAAAGGGAGGACTTTGAGGAAGAGATCATCAGCATGTTGCATAAGCTACAGATCACACTGCCTTTCCATAAAATTGTCAAGCACATGCCTATCTTTGCGAAGCTAATCAAGGACTTAGTTGCAGGAAAGCGTGGTTTTAGCTCCACGGACACCATTGACATCCCTAAGGCCTGCTCGGCAGGCCTTTTGCGCATGCCCCTTAAGGCCAACGATCCAGGGCCGCCATCCCTTCCATGTGTCATTCAGTCAAAAAGATTCGAACAATGCCTTTGCGACACGGGAGCATCAGTGAACATCATGCCATTCTACATTTACAGGTCACTCAACCTAGGCGCACTCAAACCCACGCACCTATGTGTCAGATTGGCTAACGCTTCTGTAACCAACCTAATGGGGGTTCTTGAGGACATACTGGTACAAATCAGAGATACATGCATCCCTGCAGACTTCTACGTACTATGAATGGATAGAATTGACAAAAGTGAGGAACCTCCCCTCATCTTCGGAAGGCCCTTACTAGCCACAGCCGAGTGCCTCATTGATGTCAGAAAGGGCCAGGTCTCCATCAAGGTCCTGGACCAGCTTCGGACATTCTCCATCCATGACACCATCCAGTACCCTGTCGAGCCTATTGTAGATTTTCCATTAAACACAATGGACTTACTGCTACGGGAGACAATTGCTCAGTCTTGCATGATGGATGACCTTGAGAAGGACGTTACTAGTAACCCACACACTGTGGATTCACTTACATAAAGCGTAATCGAAAAGGTACGAGCCCTTGACATCATGCCAGCCTTCCCATTCCACAGGCCTCCCTTCGAAGTGTTACCACTCACAAGTCAGAAAACCCTGCCGTCCATCATAAAGGTCCTGAACTCGAGCTGAAGCCCTTGCCCGAGCACTTAAAGTATGCATATTTGGGCGACAATCAAACCCTTCCATTCATCATTGCGCCTACCCTAAGTACGAAAGAGGAAAAGGCATTGGTTCACGTCCTTAAGGTCAATCAAACGACAATTGGATGGACAATAGCTGACATCAAAGGCATAAGTCCCACAAAATGCATGCATCGGATACTGCTGAAGGAAGACTCCATACCATCACGGGAAGCGCAGAGGCGATTGTATCCACCTATGAAGGAGGTCGTGAAGAAAGAAGTCCTAAAGCTTCTGGACGTTGGAATCATCTATCCAATTAGTGACTCCAAGTGGGTGAGCCCAGTCCAGGTCGTGCCAAAGAAAAGTGGGATCACAGTGGTTAAAAACGAGCAGGATGAGCTTGTACCTCAACGGATTCAAATAGGATGGAGAGTGTGCATTGACTATCGAAAGCTAAACATAACCACACGCAAGGACCACTTTCATTTGCCCTTCATTGATCAAATGCTCGAGTGCCTGGCTGGACACTCCCATTATTTCTTCTTGGACAGCTACTCAGGATACAATCAGATTGCTATTGCACCTGAAGATCGAGAAAAAACAACATTCACATGCCCATATGGCACTTTTGCATACAGAAGAATGCCGTTTGGATTGTGCAATGCCCCAGCTACCTTTCAGCGTTGCATGATGAGCATCTTCTCCGATATGGTGGAAGATATAATTGAAGTATTCATGGACGACTTCTCAGTGTTTGGACATTCATTCGAACTGTGCTTAGTTAACCTAACCCGAGTACTGGAACGGTGCAGAGAAAGCAACTTAGTGCTGAACTGGGAAAAGTGCCATTTCATGGTACAACAGGGAATTGTCTTGGGTCATGTGATCTCTAGCTGAGGCATAGAAGTGGACAAAGCAAAGTTAGACATAGTAGAGAGGCTGCCGTACCCCACTACAGTCAAAGAGGTTCGATCGTTCTTAGGGCATGCTGGCTTTTACCGCAGATTCATCAAAGATTTCTCGAAAATCACAAGACCTTTGTGTGATCTTCTAGGCAAGGACGCCACATTTGAGTTCACTAAGGGATGCCGTGAGGCATTCAACATACTCAAGGTAAAGCTCACGGCATCACCCATCATCATGCCACCGAATTGGGACTTACCATTCGAACTAATGTGTGATACCTCGGACTTCGCCATAGGAGCGGTTATGGGACAGCGTGTTGACAAGCTCCCTCATGTCATTTACTACGCAAATTCCTTCATCTTTAAACAGGTACCAATAGGACAAGCTGGCTAAACAAGCTAAGTACTTCATATGGGATGAGCCGTACCTTTGGAAGCATTGTCCAGACCAAATCATTCGGCACTGCATCCCCGAAGACGAGACGAAATCCGTCTTGACATTTTGCCATAGCTTGGCATGTGGCGGCCATTTTGGGGCTAAGAAGACAGCCCTCAAGGTATTACAAATTGGAGTCTACTGGCCCACACTTTTCAAGGATGCACACGAATTTGGACTCACCTGTGACCGCTGCCAACGCCTAGGTAACATCGGCCCACGAAATCAAATGCCATTACACCCTATTCTTGTGGTCGAAATCTTCGACATATGGGGCATTGATTTTATGGGGCCTATTCCGAATTCCTTTGGCAATCTTTATATTCTGCTTTCAGTTGATTATATCTCCAAATGGGTGGAAGCAATTCCCACCAAAACTAACGACGCCAAAGTGGTGGTGCGTTTTTTGCTGAGTCACATCTTAGCCAGATTCGGCGCACCTAGGGCAATCATCAGTGACGGGGGGGCACACTTCTGCAATCATTTGTTTGCAGCCCTAATGAAGAAGTATGGCGTCATCCACAAGGTCTCAACACCGTATCACCCTCAAACAAGTTGGGAAATGAGGCATTTGACAGTGCTCGTATCTACAAGGAAAAGACCAAAGCTTTCCACGACAGCCGCATTCAGCCCAAGGACTTTCACATCGGACAGGAAGTCGTCCTCTTTGACTCCCGGCTCCGACTAATGCCAGGTAAGTTGCGTTCAAGATGGACTGGACCATTTATTATTACTAACGTTTTTCCTCATGGTGCAGTTGAAATCCAGCATCCGGAACGGCAGGATCCGTTGAAGGTAAATGGCCACCGCCTCAAACACTACTTCAAGGACCTCTCTAATCCAAGCGCAGTCAACCTTGCAACTCCGCATGCGCCCAGCTCCTAGAATGACAACCCCGTCTTGCCTAGACGTTAAATAAAGCGCTCCTAGGACAATGTTCAGTTTAGGTTTGGGGGTGTGGATTTAAAATTTTACATATAGAAACAAGTAGGTTTGGGGGTGATACACGGCCAGGGCATTTAAATTTCTGCTTGTGATTAGTATGATAACTTGTTAATAGGAATGTATATGCTAAGTTAACTATCTTTGCTTTACTAAGAGTCATGCCATGGTCAAGTAGTTCATAATTTGCACTTCACAATGCCATGTTTTAAGTGATTAAGTGAACGAAATAACTGAATTTGAGTGAACCTTAGAAAATTAGTGGAGACTACCCTGTGAGATCTTTGAGCCTAATTGCCATTCTTTCTGAGGGATATACTTGTTTCTACTCTTAAACACTCATCACTTTTGTTCTTAATTGTTGATCTCATTACATCATATTTGCATTGAATTTTAAAGAACTAACTGTTGGTAGATTTAAAGAGCAAGAAATATGCAATTCAATTCTAACAGTTATAAAATCCTTGCAAGTGCACAAATCGATAAGTATAGTATAGTAGCACAGCAAGAGTCGATCCCTCGAGGACTTGTATCAACGTTATGACCAATTTAGTTCAGATTTGTTAACTTAAATAAAAACACACACACACACACGGGGGGGGGGGGGGGGGGGGGGGGGGGGGGGGGGGGGGGGGGGGGGGGGGGGGGGTGGGGGGGGTGGTTTATGATGTGATAACTGAAATTTAAAGACAAGTAAATCAAAGTACAGAAATTAACAATGCAAGAATGAAAGGTTGTTAACTAAGGCGAATTAAGGCTTACTATCCACTCTAACCAATTATAGCTCTTAACCAAATTTCCTTGACCTAATTACTATGCATTTTCTGAATTAGGTGCCCGTGCCTAGGACCTGGCGTTGGTTCACTAGACACATCTTATTCCCTCTTACTTAGCATGTTCTAAACAGGGCATATGCCTAGAACGTCTATCACCTACCTTTTAAGATGATGCATGAAGTTTAAAGAGAATTTAATGACACCACATTAGCCTAGCAAAGTGGCATGCAATCCTAGGTCGTCATGAGTTAAGATTACAAGTACGAATACTTTCGATGCTCCAAATCACAAGATGATATGACGGTCACTCAAGCAATTACATCTATAATTATATGCAAACAAGGTAGCTAATCTTATAGGCATAAATTAAGTTCATTAAGTATAGTAATCCAACTTATTCAGCATGCATAGCAATCATAATCAAGAGCCAGAAATCCAATCAATAAGCTAACATGGCTAGGGCTTCAAGCAGCCCTAATCCTAATGACTACTCACACATAACTGAAATAAACACAAGTAAAATTGAATCCATAAGTAAATTGTAATAATGAAAATAAGGGTACAGAAGAGATTGTTAAGAACAGATGCAGCAGAAGACACGGCAGGGCCTTCTTCTCCAAGCTCCACGTCCAATAATCTAAGTGAAAGATTATCTCCGAAAATATATGGTCCCTAATTCTCTAGAAAACCAAAACGGAACTTTGTGGCTTAGGTATCTGTTTTTCCAGAAAACAAAAACGTCCCTAGCTAATTATCTCTCTCTAAAACACTGAACAAAGGCTCCCTTTTATAGACAAAGAGAAAACCTTGTTCTATAAGGATTGGTCAAACCTATGTCCTATAAGGATTGGTATAACCTTGTTCTATACAGATTGGTAAAACCATGTCCTATAGGAATAGGGAAAGTGGGAACGCAGGCTGGCAAGTGGGAACGCAAGCTGGCCGGGAGTGTGAATGCAGGCTGGCAAGTGGGAACGCAAGCTGGCCAAACTTGGATTTTTGACTGTCTTCGTAATCAGGATCTGGGACCGCGCTTTTGAAGTACGTTAGTAGTATAATAGAAGCGCATCGTCGTTCAGGCTTGGCGCAAATGTTGTCAGGCTTAGCGCAGAGGGAGAACCTCTGATCCACCGCTGGCGGAACAGGGACCCCGGCTTAGGCGCACATCTGGGCTCGGATGGGAGTTCTTGGGACATGTCCTCGACCTGCCTTGGCGCGACCTTGGCACTTCTAGGACTTGACCTTAATGTCATGAAACACAAGTTTGGGACCTGGAGGGCCTGATATGAGGTACTTGGCCAGTGGCCCAAAATTGGCGCACTGGCGCACTGGTGCACTCAGGACTCCGTTCAGGACCTGATATTGAATGAGGATATCTCCTTCATCTGGACTCCGATTTGAGTAATTCTTTTTGCGTTCTTTCCAGATTTTACCTATCTTTCTAACTCTGCACAAGTCTCACAAGATTGATCATTTTCTACTATTGATGGCACGAAATCATTCAAAAGACATGTAAGAGAGGCATATAAAGACCTCAAAATGATGCATAAATAACGACTGATCGCTAACATCATTTAGATACTCTTGATTTCATGTGTGGTTTGCCATAAGAAGTGATGTAGGCTATTTATGCTTTAACCTCTAAAGGCTTGATCCTACCCAATTGCATGCTCCCTAAGCCAATTTTGAAGCCAAACACTCAACCTTTTCTTTCATCACCCAAAGTATAACCTAACCGAAATACTTAGCCATTCATCACAGCCATGCCCTATAACCTCAGTTTGTGTTAAGGTTGCTGTAAATCAGATTCATGGTGAGAATGAGAGGTGAAAGAAGATGTTGCCCAATTCAAAGGAGATTGGCGTCAATTCAAAGTTCAATAGTAAAGAAAAGCTTTACAAGTTGCAAGCTGCACGAAAATTTGAGGAAATCATTGCATGATCTTGGTGCAATTCAATTCAAAAGAAAGAACAAAAAAAAATAAAGAAATAAAGAAAGAAAGAAACGTTGAGAAGAAAAGAAAAAAACAAGATAAAAAGTGAAAAACAAAGTGAATTGAGCCAAGTGAGCCAAGAGCCTCAAAATAAGCCACAAGAGCCTCAAAATAAGCCACAAGAGCCTCAAAATAAGTCATCAAGAAAGCACAATGCCGTGGGCCTTAAGAAAGGATTCAGTTCAGAAATTCCAAGTTCAATTCATGACTTCTCATGCCATGGCACAACTCAGGTTCTTTGAATCCCATCCTTCCTTGCTAAACCCCAAAGCTTAGCCCCATTACAACCTAAAAAGGAAGACCTAACTAATCTTATGGACAATCATGCTGAGGATTAAGGTACGTATCTATGTTCTTAAAGTTCAATTCCTTTCATGAGATCTTTATTTCCATAAAGTGCTATTCTTCATTGTTACTCATATGTGATTAAATTTGAATTTCATAACATAAACTCATCACATATGCTTGAAAAGAGTCTAAGCCTAGGATCATGTGCAAATTGAGTGTCGCCTTGTGAGGATTAGAGTCGAGGTGAAATCTTTCTAGGCCACTTAGATGAAGTTGTTTTCAAACTTGATCACCTGAAAATATTGGCATTTATACAAGTACACCTTCACATGACACTCACAGCTATGGCATTCCTTTTAGTTCTGCAAAGCATGTCTACTTACTTTGATTCTTATTAGCTTGTTAAGAGTACTATATCTAGCATCTTTTTGTTTAAGTAAAACGTTTGTGGGTATCCTGCTGTTATAACCCTCAGGAGACAAAACTCCTCCTACTAGGTGAACCTAGGGGTTTAAATATTCTATCTTAACTAAAATCGAGTCTTTTCATTTTGTTAGCTTTTGTTTTGCTCAGGGACTAGCAAAAGAAAGGTTTGGGGGCATTTGATCAGTCGTTATTTATGCATCATTTTGATGTCTTTATATGCCTCTCTTACATGTCTATTGAATGATTTCATGCCATCAATAGTAGAAAATGATCAATCTTATGAGACTTGTCCAGAGTTAGAAAGATAGGTAAAATCTGGAAAGAACGCAAAAAGAATGACTCAAATCGGAGTCCAGATGAAGGAGATGTCCTCATTTCAATATCAGGTCCTGAACGGGGTCCTGAGTGCGCCAGTGCGCCTATTTTGGGACACTAGCCAAGTACCTCATATCAGGCCCTCCGAGTCACAAACCTGTGTTTCATGACATCAAGGTCAGGTCGTAGACGTGCCAAGGTCGCGCCAAGGCAGGTCAAGGACATGTCCCAAGAACTCCCATCCGAGCCTAGAGGTGCGCCTAAACCCGGGATCCCTGTTCCGCCAGCGGTGGATCAGAGGTTCTCCCTTTGCGCTAAGCCTGACAACATTTGCGCCAAACCAGAACGAAGATGCGCTTCTACTATACTCATGATATGCTTCAAAAGCACAGTCCCAGATCCTGATTACGAAGACAGTCCAAAAGCCAAGTTTGGACCACTTGCCAGCTTGCGTTCCCACTTGCCAGCTTGCATTCACACTCCCAGCCGTGCTCTGATTGGTTCTAATAGATTTAAGGACTTTGAAATTAATTAAAAGTACAATAACTTTCCCTATCCTTATAGGACATGGTTTTACCAATCCTTATAGTGGCCGTCATATCATCATGTGACTTGGAGCATCGAAAGTATTCGTACTTGTAATCTTAACTCATGACGACCTAGGATTGCATGCCACTTTGCTAGGCTAATGTGGTGTCATTAAATTCTCTTTAAACTTCATGCATCATCTTAAAAGGTAGGTGATAGACGTTCTAGGCATATGCCCTGTTTGGAACATGCTAAGTAAGAGGGAATAAGATGTGTCTAGTGAACCAATGCCAGTTCTCACATCATAAACATCCCCTGCGTGTGCGTGTGTGTGTGTATTTTCACTAAGTTAATAAATCTGAACTAAAGTGGTCATAACGTTGATAGAAGTCCTCGAGGGATCGACTCTTGCTGTGCTACTATACAATTCTTATCGATTTGTGCACTTGCAAGGATTTTATAACTGTTAGAATTGAATTGCATATTTCTTGCTCTTTAATTCTACCAACAAGTTTTTGGCGCCATTGCCGGGGACTTGTCCCTCAACGGTGCCCATTCAAGTTTAGATTTGTAACTTAGTTTTTCTTTTTGTTAGGTACCCGTGTATGTCATTCCAAGGTTCAGTGCACGGGTCATCAAGTGGACCATCATCGCAAGCATCTTCAGTCCACGGCTCCCCGCCACCAAGCCCAAGGAGGATGGCAGACCACAGAGAAGAGCAGGGCCTGGAACGTGGCCTCGTACCGCAAGCCCCACGACACCTTAAGGATTTTGCCATGCCCCATGTCTCGGTGGATCAATTTCCAATTGTTTTTCCCGAGTCAACAGTGGCAAACTTCAAATTGAAGTCGGGGACAATTCACATGCTGCCCACATTCCACAGCCTTGCTGGCAAGGAACCGCACTTTCATATCAAGGAATTTGTTGAGGTTTGTTCAACACTGCGCATCAATGGTATGACATAATCTGAAATCCGCCTGCGGCTCTTTCACTTCAGTCTCAAGGATCGCGCCAAGACATGGTTTCATTCACTGGCACCTGCTTTCATTCAATCTTGGAGGGACTTGACGTCCAAATTCTTAACACAGTACTTTCCCGTGGAAAAGACAAATGAGTTAAAGTCCAAGATCATGAACCCACGGCAAGACATGGGAGGAGTCTTTCTATGAGTTTTGGGAGCGGTTCACTCAGATGCTACGGGCGTGCCCCCACCACCATATTGATGCCCATCATCTTATGCTATTCTTCTATGGAGGCTTGAAGACTAGCGATCGGACAATGGTGGACTCTTAATCCCAAGGGATTCTAGAAGGCACAGCCGAGGAAGCAAGGACCGCCTTTGAGAACATTGCTCAAAGGGAAAAACAATTCATAAAATTCATGCACGATAACCAGAGTCAGACGGGAGACATGAAAAATGCAATTGCAAACTTGGAGCGTCAAATGGGACAGGTGGCGAACCAACTGAATAAGCGAGAGCAGGGCAAGCTATCGATTCAAGTCCTGGTAAATTCAAAAGGATTTCACAATCCTAGGGCTAATGCCATCACACTGGAGAGGGAAACACCACTTCAAGACCCCACATATGCCACCCTCGCAGGACCTGAAACCTAGCCTCAACCTACTCTGCCAAGGATCACTGACCAAGGCGCGCCGCAAAACATGCCACGACCAACACCTCTGGCGCAGAACCAGTCCAACGAGTCACCAAGTGCCCTACTGCAAGGAGGACCTGACACTGCACCTACTTCGGCCACGGCTGGTAGGCAACCTGCTCCTAAGCCTAAGTCACAGCACTCGAATACTTCTAACTCTAAACCTCATAATTCCAATTCTAAAAAAGTCACTTTTGAGTTAGCTAATAATGTTGATTATCCATTTCCTCGCAGGTTCCAAAACAGGAATAAGCAAAGGGAGGACTTTGAGGAAGAGATCATCAGCATGTTGCAGAAGCTTCAGATCACACTGCCTTTCCATAAAATTGTCAAGCACATGCCTATCTTTGCAAAGCTGATCAAGGACTTAGTTGCAGGAAAGCGTGGTTTTAGCTCCACGGACACCATTGACATCCCTAAGGCCTGCTCGGCTGCCCTTTTGCCCATGCTCCTTAAGGCCAATGATCCTGGGGCGCCATCCCTTCCATGTGTCATTCAGTCAAAAAGATTCGAACATTGCCTTTGCGACACGGGAGCATCAATGAACATCATGCCATTCCACATTTACAGGTCACTCAACCTAGGCGCACTCAAACCCACGCACCTATGTGTCAGATTGGTTAACGCTCCTGTAACCAACCTAATGGGGGTTCTTGAGGACGTACTGGTACAAATCGGAGATACATGCATCCCTGCAGACTACTACGTACTAAGAATGGACAGAATTAACAAAAGTGAGGAACCTCCCCTCATCGTCGGAAGGCCCTTACTAGCCATAGCCGAGTGCCTCATCGATGTCAGAAAGGGACAGGTCTCCATGAAGGTCCTGGACCAGCTTCGGACATTCTCCATCCATGACACCATCCAGTACCCTACCGAGCCTATTGTAGATTTTCCGTTAAACACAATGGACTTACTGCTACGGGAGACAATTGCTCAGTCTTGCAGACGGTTGACCTTGAGGAGGCCGTTACTAGTAACCCACACACTGTGGATTCACTTACAGATAGCGTGATCGAAGAGGTTCGAGCCCTTGACATCATGCCAGCCCTCCCATTCCACAGGCCTCCCTTCGAAGTGTTACCACTCACAAGTCAGAAAACCCTGCCGTCCATCATAAAGGCTCTTGAACTCGAGCTTAAGCCTTTGCCCGAGCACTTAAAGTATGCATATTTGGGCGACAATCAAACCCTTCCAGTCATCATTGCGTCTACCCTAAGTACGAAAGAGGAAAAGGCATTGGTTCACGTCCTTAAGGTTCGCCATAGGAGCGGTTTTGGGACAGCGTGTTGACAAGCTCCCTCATGTCATTTACTACGCAAGTCAAACCCTGAATGATGCCCAGCTGAACTACTCCACCACCGAGAAGGAGCTCATTGCTGTTATCTTTGCCCTTGAGAAGTTCTTCTCATATCTAATTCAAACCAAGATCATAGTATACACGAATCATGCTGCCTTGAAGTATTTGCTCACTAAAAAGGACGCCAAGCCAAGGTTGCTACGTTGGATGCTACTGCTCCCGGAATTCGACCTTGAAATCAGAGACAAGAAGGGCAGCGAAAACGTGGTCGATGACCATATGAGCCGATTGCTTCACAGTTCCAATGAAGTGGCCGATCAATTGCCCCTCCTCGAGACCTTTCCTGACGAACAGCTCTTCTCAATCCAAGCTATTGATCCATGGTATGCCAATCTCATTAATTACCTTGCCACTAAGCAAACTCCGTCATCTTTAAACAGGTACCAAAAGGACAAGCTGGCTAAACAAGCTAAGTACTTCATATGGGATGAGCCGTACCTATGGAAGCATTGTACATACCAAATCATTCGGCGATGCATCCCCGAAGACGAGATGAAATCCGTCTTGACATTTTGCCATAGCTTGGCATGTGGGGGCCATTTTGGAGCTAAGAAGACATCCCTCAAGGTACTACAAAGTGGACTATACTGGCCCACACTTTTCAAGGATGCACACAAATTTGTACTCACTTGTGACCGCTGCCAATGCCTAGGTAACATCGGCCCTCGAAATCAAATGCCATTACACCCTATTCTTGTGGTCGAAATCTTCGATGCATGGGGCATTGATTTTATGGGGCCTTTTCTGAATTCCATTGGCAATTTTTATATTCTGCTTGCAGTTGATTATGTCTCCAAATGGGTGGAAGCAATTCCCACCATAACTAACGACACCAAAGTAATGGTGCGTTTTTTACAGAGTCACATCTTAGTTTGATTCGGCGCACCTAGGGCAATCATCAGTAATGGGGGGGGGGGGGGGGGGCGCACACTTCTGCAATCATTCGTTTGCAGCCCTAATGAAGAAGTATGGCGTCACCCACAAGGTCTCAACACCGTATCACCCTCAACGAGTGGACAAGCGGAAGTGTCCCATCGGGAAGTAAAGGCCATATTGGAAAAAACGGTAAATCCTAACCGCAAAGATTGGTCCAGGAAATTGAATGATGCGCTGTGGGCCTATCGGACCGCATACAAGACCCCGATTGGCATATCTCCCTTCCGGCTTGTTTTTGGAAAAGGCTACCACCTGCCATTGGAATTGGATCATAAAGCATTCTGGGCTATTAAGCAGATGAACATGAACTTCGATGATGCTGGAATACATAGGAAGCTTCAGCTAAGTGAATTAGAGGAGTTGCGAAACGAGGCCTTTGACAGTGCTCGTATCTAGAAGGAAAAGACCAAAGCTTTCCACGACAGGCGCATTCAGCCCAAGGACTTTCACATCGGACAGGAAGTCCTCCTCTTTGACTCCCAGCTCAAACTAATGCCAGGTAAGTTGCGTTCAAGATGGACTGGACCATTTATTATTACTAAAGTTTTTCCTCATGGTGCAGTTGAAATCCAGCACCCGGAATAGCAGGATCCGTTCAAGGTAAATGGCCACCGCCTCAAACACTACTTCAAGGACCTCTCTAATCCAAGAGCAGTTAACCCTGCAACTCCGCATGCACCCAGCTCCTAGAATGACAACCCCGTCTTGCCTAGACGTTAAATAAAGCGCTCCTAGGAGGCAGCCTAGCCCTGGTTTGTATTTCTCTTTTTCCTTTGCTGTTTTCTGCCCGTTATATCCTGAAACCTTTCTACTGTTGTCATGCTTACTGCTTATCACATTCAGGACAATGTTTAGTTTAGGTTTGGGGGTGTGGATTTAAAATTTTGCATATAGAAACAAGTAGGTTTGGGGGTGATACACGGCCAGGACATTTAAATTTCTGCTTGTGATTAGTATGATAACTTGTTAATAGGAATGTATATGCTAAGTTAACTATCTTTTCTTTACTAAGAGTCATGCCATGGTCAAGTGGTTCATAATTTGCACTTCACAATGCCATGTTTTAAGTGATTAAGTGAACAAAATAACTGAATTTGAGTGAACCTTAGAAAATTAGTGGAGACTACCCTATGAGATCTTTGAGCCTAATTGCCATTCTTTCTGAGGGATATACTTGTTTCTACTCTTAAACACTCATCGCTTTTGTTCTTAATTGTTGATCTCATTACATCATATTTGCATTGAATTTTAAAGAACTAACATCATTTAGATACTCTTATTTAATGTATGCTTTGCCATAAGAAGTGATGTAGGCTATGTGTGCTTTAACCTCTAAAGGCCTTATCCTACCCAATTGCATGCTCCCTAAGCCAATTTTGAAGCCAAACTATAACCTAACCCAAAGTATAACCTAACCCAAAATACTTAGCCACTCATCACAGCCATACCCTATAACCTCAGTTTGTGCTAAGGTTGCCGTAAATGAGATTCATGGTGAGAATGAGAGGTGAAAGAAGATGTTGCCCAATTCCAAGGACTTTGTCGTCAATTCAAAGTTCAAAATTAAAGAAAAGCTTTACAAGTTGCAAGCTGCACGAAAGTTTAAGGAAATCATTACATGATCTTGGTTCAAACTCAATTCAAAGAACAGAAAAAAACGTTCAAATCAAAAGAAAGAAAGAAACGTTGAGAAAAAGAAGGAAAAAATAAGTGAAAAACAAAGTAAATTCAGCCAAGTGAGCCAAGAGCCTCAAAATAAGCCATCAAGAAAGCACAATGCCGTGGGCCTTAAGAAAGGATTCAGTTCAGAAATTCCAAGTTCAAGTCATGACTTCTCATGCCTTAGCACAGCTCAGGTTCTTTGAATCCCATCCTTCCTTGCTAAACCCCAAAGCTTATAGCCCCATTACAACCTAAAAAGGAAGACCTAACTGATCTTATGGACAATCATAATGAGGATTAAGGTACGTATCTATGTTCTTATAGTTCAATTCCTTTCATGAGATCTTTATTTCCATAAATTGCTATTCTTCATTGTTACTCATACGTGATTAAATTTGAATTTCATAACATAAACTCATCACATATGCTTGGAAAGAGTGATGCCTAGGATTCTTGTGCGAATTGAGAGTTGCCTAGTGAGGATTAGAGTCGAGGCAAAATCTTTCTAGGGCACTTAGATGAAGTTGTTTTCCAACATGATCACTTCGAAATTTTGGCATTTATACACGTACACCTTCAGATGACACTCACGGCTATGGCATTCCTTTGATCAGTCGTTATTTATTCATCATTTTGATGTCTTTATATGCCTCTCTTACATGTCTTTTGAATGATTTCGTGCCATCAATAGTAGAAAATGATCAATCTTGTGAGACTTGTGCAGAGTTAGAAAGATAGGCAAAATCTGGAAAGAATGCAAAAAGAATGACTCAAATCGGAGTCCAGATGAAGGAGATGTCCTCATTTCAATATCAGGTCCTGAATGGGGTCCTGAGTGCGCCAGTGCGCCAGTGCCCCTATTTTGGGATACTGGCCAAGTACCTCATAGCAGGCCCTCCGGGTCTCAGACCTGTGTTTCATGGCATCAAGGTCAGGTCCTAGAAGTGACAAGGTCGCGCCAAGGCAGGTCAAGGACATGTCCCAAGAACTCCCATCCGAGCCCAGATGTGCGCCTAAACCCTGGGTCCCTGTTCCGCCAGCGGTGGTTCAGATGTTCTCCCTCTGCGCTAAGCCTGACAACATTTGCGCCAAGCCTGAACGAAGATGCGCTTCTACTATACTCATGATGTGCTTCAAAAGCGCAGTCCCATATCCTGTTTACGAAGACAGTCCAAAATCCAAGTTTGGCCAGCTTGCGTTCCCACTTGCCAGTTTGCATTCACACTCCCAGCCGTGCTCTGATTGGTTCAAATAGATTTAAGGACTTTGTAATTAATTAAAAGTACAATAACTTTCCCTATCCTTATAGGACATGGTTTTACCAATCCTTATAGAATAATGTTTTACCAATCCTTATAGAACAAGGTTTTCCCTTTGTCTATAAAAAGGAGCCTTTGTTAAGTGTTTTGGGAGGAGGAGATAATTAGCTAGAGGCGTTTTTGGGAGATACATAGACACCTTAGTCGTAGATAGTATTTTGTTTCTTTAGAGTTTTACGTTAAAGCTTGGTTCTTCCCGAAGTCGAGTGTGTTGGACGTGGAGCTTGGAGAAGAAGGCTCTGCCGTGTCTTCTTCTGCACCTGTTCTTCACAATATCTTCTGCCCATATGGGGTTTATATTTAAGATTATTATTATTAGCTGGTAATCCCGATTATTAATTTGGACAGGCGATACTGCTCCGGGAACTTCAGGGGAGCGTACAGTTCGGGATTGAGCTTGCTTCGACAGGTTTGTGAGTGGACTTTTGGTTTATAAACTATAATGCATGCATAAATGTATCTTTGATTTTAATACTGTTATATATGGGTGCAATGAATTTCTAGATTTTAGAAATTATGCTGGACACATGTTTTCCAATATTTCAGTGAAAGTGTGTTTTGAGAAATGGCCTGGTTTTTGTACTCGATTTTGATATCGTTTTGACGTGGTAACTATTTGAGTATGTGATTTGGGTTGAGACCCATAATTATGATTTATTGATTTTGGCCATAAAATGATATTGCAAAGAATTTGGCTTAGGCCAAGAAACAAAGATTTCAAAGTATGGATTTGATTCACTGGTTCCCGTCCCGATGGTTATTGTTGCTCTGACTGGTGTTGAGGGGCCTTGCTCTACCAGTTGTTGAGGGTTCGGACCTTAGGTGTTGAGGGGCCTTGCTCCGCCGGGTCGCGAGACTGTCTATGCATAGTACAGATATTACAGACAGTACAGATGGTACACAGAGTTGTACAGATTTGAACACATCTCAAGGGATACCCTGGTGTGTTATGGATATGTCGGGAACAGTGAAAATTTGAGATATTATGTGGCAAATGGAACGAAATGATTTGAATTTGAGATAATTTGTGTCCAGATTGAATTAAATGATTTTAAACTCCTTTGAAGAGAGTTTTCAAACCAAATTGTGGATCACGAGGTATTTTTATTATACAGATTTTATGTGAGTCCAACTAAATGGTTTTAAAGAGAAATGAGAATTTCTGGTGATTTACATATGATGTTTTTATTGATAAATTGTTTTATGTTATGCATGCATGATTTTATAAATGGAGGGGAAGAAGGTAATTCTTCGAAAAGGAATTTATAAATGATTATTTTTGTCCACTCACAACTTTTGTGTTTCAAACCCCCTTCAGGCAGTTGAGTAGAGTTGACGCGAACATTGATCTCGAGGCTGAGGCATTAGGATTTCGACTGCGCTGTTGTATATTTGAGTAGGATATCTAAATTTTACTCTTGATCCTACTTAGACGCTCTGATATTATGTTGTAATTGATTGGTCGTTAATTACGGGAATTTTTGAGTGCTTAAGTCCCTGGTCTGACAAGATGAATTATTTATTATTGTTATTATATTTTGTAAGGATTGAAGGGTATTTTGGGAACCTTTTCTTAGGTTGTCAGACGGGATCAGGGTTCTTCCCGGGTTTCGAGGGGAAATTCGGGACGGGTCCTGACAATTGGTATCAGAGCACTAGGTTAAATACCTGTAGACTGTACACTACGTGTACAATTATTTTGGTATAGTTCTTAACAGCGTAATGCCTCCGAGACGCGAGTTCCGTCAACAGTCGGAAAATATTGGGGACACATCTGAACCTGCAGTGGAGCCTTATATGAGGCAAACACTGGAACAATTGGGTCATACGTTGACTTCTGTACTTCAGAGTAGGACTGCTACTGAAGGTTCAGACATTGAGAGAGCCCAGAGATTAGGGGCTACAATATTTATGGGCGACTCTAGCCCAGATGATGCAATAGAGTGGATTACTCGTTTAGAGCGAGTGTTCTCGGTTATGAGATGTCCTCAGGGGGACATGGGTATTAGTACTCCTACTGGGAATACGTTAGTGGCGAATCTCGTGATTCGTAGTTGTCCAGTGTTAGTGGAAGGTCATGCATTAGAGGCAGATTTAATCCCCTTAGATATTTTTGATTTTGATGCGATTCTGGGGATGGATTGGTTGACTATGCACCATGCCTCTATTGATTATTATGAGAAGATAGTGGGTTTCTGGAGTCCAGGTTTACTGGAACTTACATTCAGGGGAGATCGTAGGGTACTACCCTGTGGAGTGATATCAGCTTTAACCGCTGAGAAATTGCAGAGGAAAGGTTGTGAGGGTTATTTGGCTCATGTGTTTGATTCTCGGGATACTCCGATGAGAGTGGAGGATATTCCAGTGGTGAGTGAGTTCTCTGATGTGTTTCCAGATGATCTTCCTGGATTGCCACCTCACCGGGAGATTTAGTTCACCATCGAGCTTTTGCCAGGTACTCAACCTATCTCACAGGCACCGTATAGGATGGCACCGGCAGAATTGCGAGAGTTAAAGACTCAGTTGCAGGACTTGGTGAATATGGGATTTATTCGCCCAAGTGTTTCACCTTGGGGTGCACCAGTGTTATTTCTGAGGAAAAAGGATGGTCGTCTGAGGTTGTGTATCGACTACCGGAAGCTAAACATGGCTACGGTGCGGAATAAGTATCCTTTGCCAAGGATAGATGATTTGTTTGATCAACTTAAGGGGGCAAGATATTTTTCGAAAATTGACCTTCGATCCGGATACCATCAGTTGAGGATCAGAGAAGGGGATGTTGAGAAAACAGCTTTCAGGACTCGTTATGGTCATTATGAGTTCCTGGTGATGCCTTTCGGGTTGACTAATGCCCCAGCAGCATTTATGGATTTGATGAACAGGGTGTTCCAAAAGTATTTGGATCGATTTGTGATTGTGTTCATTGATGACATCTTGGTGTATTTGAGGAGTGCTAAGGCACATGAGAAGCACTTAAGGTTGGTGCTGAATATGCTTAGGAAAAAGCATTTGTTTGCCAAGTTCAGTAAATGCCAGTTTTGGTTGACCGAAGTTGGATTCTTAGGTCATGTGGTTTCGGCTGAGGGTATCAGCGTAGATCCCCAAAAGATTGAGGCAGTGGCAAACTGGGAGCAACCGAGGACAGTGACAGAGGTGAGGAGTTTTCTGGGTTTGGCAGGATATTATCGATGATTTGTAGAAGGATTTTCTACGATAGCAGGGCCGTTGACTCGGTTGACGAGGAAAGGAGTCAAGTTTGACTGGGGAGTTGATTGTGAACAGGGATTTCAGGAGCTGAAGAGGAGGTTGACTTCTGCTCCAGTATTGACCCTTCCTGATGATACTGGGGGATTCGAGGTGTATAGTGATGCCTCATTGCGGGGTATAGGTTGTGTGTTGATGCAGCATGGAAAGGTGATAGCGTATGCTTCTAGACAACTTAAACCCCATGAGTTGAATTACCCCACACATGATTTGGAGTTAGCTGCAGTGGTGCATGCATTGAAAATCTGGCGACATTATTTGTACGGGGAGACATATCGGATCTTCACCGACCATAAGAGTTTAAAGTACTTGTTCACCCAAAAGGACCTGAATCTGAGGCAGAGAAGATGGCTTGAGCTAATAAAGGATTATGATTGTACTATAGAGTACCATCCAGGGAAAGCCAATGTTGTGGCGGATGCATTGAGCAGGAAATCCATGGGTTCTTTGGCCCATTTGCATACAGTCTACCTACCGTTATTGGTAGAGTTCCGTAGAGCAGGGATAGTACTGGACATGGATAGCCAGGGGGCTTTGTTGGCTTGTTTCCATGTGAGGCCTGTTCTGATTGATCGGATTATTGAGGCTCAACTCCAGGATCCTACGTTGTGCATTATCAGGATGGAGTTGGAGGCTGGAAACAGGCAGGACTATGCGCTTAGGGATGATGGAGCCTTGGTTAGGGATGGCCGGTTGTGCGTACCGAATGAGTTGGAGCTAAAGAGAGAAATTCTTGATGAGGCTCATAGTTCGGCTTACGCTATGCATCCAGGAGGTACCAAGATGTATCATACCCTAAGGAAATACTATTGGTGGACTGGGATGAAAAGAGAAATTGCTGAGTTTATGAGTAGATGCCTGACGTGTCAGCAAGTGAAAGCAGAGAGGCAGAAACCATATGGGGCACTTCAACCATTACCTATTCCGGAATGGAAGTGGGATCACATTACGATGGATTTTGTGTATAAACTTCCAAGGACACAGCAGGGACATGATGGGATATGGGTAATTGTTGATAGACTCACGAAGTCTGCACATTTCTTGCCAGTGCGGGAAGATTTTCGAATGAGTCGGTATGCCAAATTGTTTATTGATGAGATCATACGGCTACATGGGACTCTAGAGTCCATTGTTTCGGACAGGGATCCTAGATTTACCTCCAGGTTTTGGCGGAGTTTGCAGAAGGCTTTTGACACTACCTTGCATTTTAGTACAGCTTTTCATCCTCAGACGGATGGTCAGTCTGAGAGGACAATCCAAGTTTTGGAGGATATGATAAGAGCTTGTGTACTACAGTTTAAAGGGAACTGGGATTCACATCTGGCTCTGATGGAATTTGCTTATAATAATAGTTATCAGTCGAGTATTGGGATGTCTCCTTTCGAGGCACTATATGGGAGGCAGTGCAGGACACCATTATGCTGGAACGAAGTGGGTGAAAGGAAACTGTTAACACCAGAGTTGGTTGATACGACTGAGGAAAAGATAAGGATCATCAGAGAAAGGTTGAAGACAGCTCAGGATCGCCAGAAGAGCTATGCAGACCGTAGAACCAGAGACCTTGAGTTTGAGGTTGGTGACTGGGTGTTCTTGAAACTATCTCCTTGGAAGGGAGTTGTACGTTTTGGTAGACGAGGAAAACTGAGTCCTCGCTACATTGGTCCATATGAGATTCTGGAGAGGATAGGACCAGTGGCATATCGTCTTGCTTTACCATCGAAATTATCCAGAGTTCATAATGTTTTTCATGTATCCTTGCTCCGGAAATATCTGTTTGATGAGTCTCACGTATTGGGAGAGCAGCCACTTGAGCTGAAAGATGATTTGACCTTTGAGGAGCAACCGGTGCAAATTTTGGATTGGAAAGAGAAGGTACTGCGTCGAAAGAGTATTCCTCAAGTTAAAGTGTTGTGGAGGAATCATAACGTGGAAGAAGACACGTGGGAAACCGAGGAACTAATGCGGGCGCAGTATCCTTATTTGTTCCAAGGGTAGAGTTGAATTTCGAGGACGAAATTTCTTAAGGGGGGTAGATTGTAACAACCCGGAATTTCAATTATTGGATTTAATTAAATTATTTATGTAAAATGACGATTTTGCCCTTGCTTGTTAAAGGGCTTGAGAATCAGGTTTTATTTCGAGACATTTTTGGTGGTGTTTTGGGTACCGTTGTGTAGGTCTCGAACTCACGAGTTCGTAGACAAGCGGCACGCGGAAAACGGAGTTCGGGGACGAAAGTTATGGATCTAGATGTGCAAGGGCATTTTGGTAATTTTTGACTTGGGGTAGATATTTTTAACCCCCAAATCAGAGTTTATCTGATCCATCTTCATTTCATCCTTATCATTTTCCTTCTTTCTCTCTGTGTTCTGTAACAAACACACCCGAAACCTCTTCGAAAAACCAAGAGAAAACCATAAAGTCAACTTTGATTTCAAGGCTTCAACTTCCAGTTTTGATCAACTAATCGTGTTCTACTCCTTCCCACGATCACAACCGTACCGACCATCGAAGGAGAGGACCACGGAGGAAGCCGAACCGAGGATAGGAAGTTTCGGACCTTCCGATCGATTTTCCGGCTAGCACAGGTACGTGTTTATGGTTTTGAGGTCATATTTGGATTCCTGGGTTCGAGTAGATAGATTTAGACATAAAATTTGTGAAAAATGGTTGAGTTTTGAGGAAGTTAGGAAAGCTTGAAGTTTCGGCCGGAAATGGAGGATTCCGGCGAAACCAGACGGCGGCGACGGCACTGCCGGTCATCTTCTCCGGCCAACTTCCGACGACGGCGACGGCAGCCGGTCGTCTTCTCCGGCGAGTCGCCGGTGACCGGTCGGGTCGAGTTGGACCGGGTCGGGTTTAGCCGAATCGGTCGGGTCGAGTTGGACCGGGTTAGGTTGAGCCGAACCGGGTTGGACCGGTTCAGGCGCGTGTGGTACTGTAGCAGGCGCGTGACCGGCGCGTGAGGGCGCGTGGCGGCGCGTGTTCCGACCTTCCGTCGGCGCGTGGCGGCACGTGGGGCTGAGTCTGATGTCACGGTGGCGCGTGACAAGTAGATTTTGACGTTTCGGACTTGTTGCGCAGGTTTCGAGTCGATCGGATGTCGTTTAGGGGCTGTTTCGGACGTTTTAAGGTTGCTGCGTTTTCTAGGCCAGCATAGTTAGACTCCCGGGGTTTATGGGGTTTATTGATGACATCTTGGTGTATTCGAGGAGTGCTAAGGCACATGAGAAGCACTTAAGGTTGGTGCTGAATATGCTTAGGAAAAAGCATTTGTTTGCCAAGTTCAGTAAATGCCAGTTTTGGTTGACCGAAGTTGGATTCTTAGGTCATGTGGTTTCGGCTGAGGGTATCAGCGTAGATCCCCAAAAGATTGAGGCAGTGGCAAACTGGGAGCAACCGAGGACAGTGACAGAGGTGAGGAGTTTTCTGGGTTTGGCAGGATATTATCGATGATGCGTGACAAGTAGTTTTTGACGTTTCGGACCTGTTGGCGCAGGTTTCGAGTCGATCGGATGTCGTTTAGGGGCTGTTTCGGACGTTTTAAGGTTGCTGCGTTTTCTAGGCCAGCATAGTTAGACTCCCGGGGTTTATGGGGTTTATATTTAAGATTATTATTATTAGCTGGTAATCCCGATTATTAATTTGGACAGGCGATACTGCTCCGGGAACTTCAGGGGAGCGTACAGTTCGGGATTGAGCTTGCTTCGACAGGTTTGTGAGTGGACTTTTGGTTTATAAACTATAATGCATGCATAAATGTATCTTTGATTTTAATACTGTTATATATGGGTGCAATGAATTTCTGGATTTTAGAAATGATGCTGGACACATGTTTTCCAATATTTCAGTGAAAGTGTGTTTTGAGAAATGGCCTGGTTTTTGTACTCGATTTTGATATCGTTTTGACGTGGTAACTATTTGAGTATGTGATTTGGGTTGAGACCCATAATTATGATTTATTGATTTTGGCCATAAAATGATATTGCAAAGAATTTGGCTTAGGCCAAGAAACAAAGATTTCAAAGTATGGATTTGATTCACTGGTTCCCGTCCCGATGGTTATTGTTGCTCTGACTGGTGTTGAGGGGCCTTGCTCTACCAGTTGTTGAGGGTTCGGACCTTAGGTGTTGAGGGGCCTTGCTCCGCCGGGTCGCGAGACTGTCTATGCATAGTACAGATATTACAGATAGTACAGATGGTACACAGAGTTGTACAGATTTGAACACATCTCAAGGGATACCCTGGTGTGTTATGGATATGTCGGGAACAGTGAAAATTTGAGATATTATGTGGCAGATGGAACGAAATGATTTGAATTTGAGATAATTTGTGTCCAGATTGAATTAAATGATTTTAAACTCCTTTGAAGAGAGTTTTCAAACCAAATTGTGGATCACGAGGTATTTTTATTATACAGATTTTATGTGAGTCCAACTAAATGGTTTTAAAGAGAAATGAGAATTTCTGGTGATTTACATATGATGTTTTTATTGATAAATTGTTTTATGTTATGCATGCATGATTTTATAAATGGAGGAGAAAAAGGTAATTCTTCGAAAAGGAATTTATAAATGATTATTTTTGTCCACTCACAACTTTTGTGTTTCAAACCACCTTCAGGCAGTTGAGTAGAGTTGACGCGAACATTGATCTCGAGGCTGAGGCATTAGGATTTCGACTGCGCTGTGTTGTATATTTGAGTAGGATATCTAAATTTTACTCTTGATCCTACTTAGACGCTCTGATATTATGTTGTAATTGATTGGTCGTTAATTACGGGAATTTTTGAGTGCTTAAGTCCCTGGTCTGACAAGATGAATTATTTATTATTGTTATTATATTTTGTAAGGATTGAAGGGTATTTTGGGAACCTTTTCTTAGGTTGTCAGACGGGATCAGGGTTCTTCCCGGGTTTCGAGGGGAAATTCGGGACGGGTCCTGACAGACAGTCATATCATCTTGTGATTTGGAGCATCGAAAGTATTCTTACTTGTAATCTTAACTCATAACGACCTAGGATTGCATGTCACTTTGCTAGGCTAATGTGGTGTCATTAAACTCTATTTAAACTTCATGCATCATCTTAAAAGGTAGGTGATAGACGTTCTAGGCATATGCCCTGTTTAGAACATGCTAAGTAAGAGGGAATAAGATGTGTCTTGTGAACCAACGCTAGGTCCTAGGCATGGGCACCTAATTCAGAAAATGCATAGTAATTAGGTCAAGGAAATCTGGTTAAGAGCTATAATTCGTTAGAGTGGATAGTAAGCCTTAATTCGCCTTAGTTAATAATCAATCAGCCGTTAATTGTTGCATTGTTATTTTCTGCATTTTATTTTGCTTGCCTTTAAATTTCAGTTCTCACATCATAAACCCCCCCTATGTTAATAATCAATCAACAGTTATACTATTCTTATCGATTTGTGCACTTTCAAGGATTTTATAATTGTTAGAATTGAATTGTATATTTCTTGCTCTTTAATTCTACCAACAGGTGACGCCATACTTCTTCATTAGGGCTGCAAACGAATGATTGCAGAAGTGTGCCCCCCCATCACTAATGATTGCCCTAGGTGCGCCGAATCTGGATAAGATGTGACTCTGTAAAAAATGCACCACTACTTTGACGTCGTTAGTTTTGGTGGGAATTGCTTCCACCCTTTTGGAAAAGGCCCCATAAAATCAGTGCCCCATACGTCGAAGATTTCGACCACAAGAATAGGGTGTAATGGCATTTGATTTTGAGGGCCGATGTTACCTAGGCATTGGCAGCGGTCACAGGTGAGTACAAATTCGTGTGCATCCTTGAAAAGTGTGGGCCAGTAGAGTCCACTTTGTAGTACCTTGAGGGCTATCTTCTTAGCTCCAAAATGGCCGCCACATGCCAAGCTTGGATTGCGAAGAGGTGTTCGTCAGGAAAGGTATCGAGGAGGGGCAACTGATCGGCCTCTTCATTGGAACTGTGAAGCAATCGGCTCATATGGTCAGTGACCACGTTTTCGCTGCCCTTCTTGTCCCTGATTTCAAGGTCGAATTCCTGGAGCAGTAGCATCCAATGTAGCAAACTTGGCTTGGCGCCTTTTTGTGAGCAAATACTTCAAGGCAGCATGATCCGTGTATACTATGACCTTGGTTTGAATTAGATATGAGCAAAACTTCTCAAGGGCAAAGATAATAGCAAGGAGCTCCTTCTCGGTGGTGGAGTAGTTTAGCTGGCCATCATTCAGGGTTCGACTTGCGTAGTAAATGACATGAGGGAGCTTGTCAACACGCTGTCCCAAAACCGCTCCTATGGCGAAGTCCGAGCCATCACACATTAGTTCGAATGGTAAGTCCCAATTCGGTGGCATGATGATGGGTGATGCCGTGAGCTTTGCCTTGAGTGTGTTGAATGCCTCATGGCTTCCCTTAGTGAACTCAAATGTGGCGTCCTTGGCTAGAAGATCACACAATGGTCTTGTGATTTTCGAGAAATCTTTGATGAATCTGCGGTAAAAGCCACCATGCCCTAAGAACGATCGGACCTCTTTGACTATATGCCTCGGCTAGAGATCACATGACCCAAGACAATTCCCTGTTGTACCATGAAATGGCACTTTTCCCAATTCATCACTAAGTTGCTTTCTCTGCACCGTTCCAGTACTCGGGTTAGGTTAACTAAGCACAGTTCGAATGAATGTCCAAACACCGAGAAGTCGTCCATGAATACTTCAATTATATCTTCCACCATATCGGAGAAGATGCTAATCACGCAACGCTGAAAGGTAGCTGGGGCATTGCACAATCCAAACGACATTCTTCTGTATGCAAAAGTGCCATATGGGCATGTGAATGTTGTTTTTTCTTGATCTTCGGGTGCAATAGCAATCTTATTGTATCCTGAGTAGCCGTCCAAGAAGCAATAGTGGGAGTGTCCAGCCAGGTGCTCGAGCATCTGATCAATGAAGGACAAAGGAAAGTGGTCCTTGCGTGTGGTTATATTTAGCTTTCGATAGTCAATGCACACTCTCCATCCTGTTTGAATCCGTTGAGGTACAAGCTCATCCTGCTAGTTTTTAACCACTGTGATCCCACTTTTCTTTGGCACGACCTGGACTGGGCTCACACACTTGGAGTCACTAATTGGATAGATGATTCCAACGTCCAAAAGCTTTAGGACTTCTTTCTTCACAACCTCCTTCATAGGTGGATGCAATCGCCTCTGCGCCTCCCGTGATGGTTTGGAGTCTTCCTCCAGCAGTATCTGATGCATGCATTTTGTGGGACTTATGCCTTTGATGTCAACTATTGTCCATCCAATTGCCATTTGATTGACCTTAAGGACGTGTCAGGACCCGTCCCGAATTTCCCCTCGAAACCCGGGAAGAACCCTGATCCCGTCTGACAACCTAAGGAAAGGTTCCCAAATACCCTTCAATCCTTAGCATATAATATAATAACAATAAATAATTTCTCTTGTCAGACAAGGGATTTAAGCACTTAAAATTCCCGTAAGTAAATATCAACCAAATACAAGAATATCAGAGCGTCTAAGTAGGATCAATGTACAAATTAGGTATCCTACTCAAGTACAACTACACAGCGTAGCGGAAGTGCTAATGCCTCTGCCTCGAGATACTGTCCTCGTCAACTCTACGGCCTGAAGGGGGTTTAAACACAAAAGTTGTGAGTGGACAAAAATAATCGTTTATAAAACGCTTTCCAAGGAATATTACCTTTTTCCCCCTCCATTTATAAAACCATGCATGCATCACATAAACAATTCATGTTATAAAAAAACATCATCTTTAAATCACCGGCATTTTCATGTTCAAAATCATTTATTTCCACCTAGACACATAACATCTCAAATCCACTGTCATCGACACATCCACTAGCCACCAGGGTATCCCTTGGGGTGTGCTAGTACTGTATCACAACTCTCTGTACTATGCTATCACATCAGTCGGCATATCTCTCGACTAGCATATCATATCAGTCGGCATATCTCGACTATCATATCATATCAGTCGGCATATCTCGACTATCATATCATATCAGTCGGCATATCTCGACTATCATATCATATCAGTCGGCATATCTCGACTATCATATCATATCAGTCGGCATATCTCGACTATCATATCATATCAGTCGGCATATCTCGACTATCTTATCATATCAGTCGGCATATCTCGACTATCATATCATATCAGTCGGCATATCTCGACTATCATATCATATCAGTCGGCATATCTCGACTATCATATCATATCAGTCGGCATATCTCGACTATCATATCATATCAGTCGGCATATCTCGACTATCTTATCATATCAGTCGGCATATCTCGACTATCATATCATATCAGTCGGCATATCTCGACTATCATACTTTAACTGAAATAGTGGAGAACATATGTCTAGAAATCATTTCTAACATTCAGAAATTCAATGCCACAATACATAACCGTATTTACCAAAGATATTTTGATGTATGCAATTCAGTTTATAAAACAAAGTCCACTCACAAAACTGTTCAAGCTAGCTCAATCCCGTCTCGCTCGTTCCTCTGAGGTTCCCGGAACAATATCGCCTGTCAAAAACAACAATCGGGATTACCGGCTAGTAATAAGACTCGTATATAACAACTTCCTAAACCTCGGGAAGTCTACCCTTGCTGTTCCTAAAATCACAGCAACTTCGGACACTTAAAACGACCTCTAAACGATGTCCGATCAACCTGAAACCTGTACCAACAGATTCAGAACGTCCGAAACTAGTTACCACGCGCCGCCGTGACGTCAGCCTCGACCCCACGCGCCGCCACGCGCCGCCGGAAGGTCGGCACACGCGCCCTCACGCGCCGGTCACGCGCCTGCTACAGTAACCACGCGCCTGAACCGGTCCAACCCGGTTCGGCTCAACCTGACCCGGTCCAACTCGACCCGACCGGTTCAACTCGACCCGACCGGTTCAACTCGACCCGACCGGTTCAACTCGACCCGACCGATCACCGATGACTCGCCGGAGAAGACAACCGGACGCCGTCACCGTCGCCGGAGGCTGGCCGGAGAAGATGACCGGACCGCCACCTCCGCCGCCGTCTGGTTCGCCGGAATCCGCCATTTCCGACCGAACTTCCAAGCTTTACAACTTCCTCAAAACTCAACCGTTTTACACAAATTTTACGTCTAAATCTATCTACTCAAACCCAGGAATCCAAATATAACCTCAAAACATCAAACACGTACCTCTATAAGCCGGAAAATCGATCCAAAGATCCGAAACTTCCTTTACTCGGCTCGGCTTCCACCGTGGTCCTCTCCTTCGATGGTTGGTACGGTTGTGATCGTGGGAAAGAGTAGAATACGATTAGTTGATCCAAATGGGAAGTTAAAGCCTTGAATCCGTCGTTGACTTTTGGTTTCTCTTTTGGTTTTTCTCTCGGTTTCGGTTCAATGTTTCGGTGTGTTTGTGTGATGTTTGTTTTGTTACAGAGAGAATGAAGGATAAGGAGATAAGATGAAATGAAGATGTAAAATAAGTGAGGTAAAATATCTCCCATCTATGGCAATTTACCAAAATGCCCTTACACATCTAGACCCACAACTTCCGTATACGAACTCCGTTTCCTGCGTGCCGCCTGTCTACGAACTCGTGAGTTCGAGACCTAAGCAACGGTACCCGAAACACCACCAAAAGTGTCTCGAAATAAAACTTGATTTCCAAGCCCTTTACCGATCAAGGGTAAAATCGTCATTTAATAAAAATAATTGCATAATATCAATTATGAAAAGTCCGGGTTGTTACAATCTACCCCCCTTAAGAAATTTCGTCCCCGAAATTCATTCCTAATCATGAAATAAATGAGGATACTGTGCCCGCATTAGTTCCTCAGTTTCCCACGTGGCTTCCTCCACGTTATGGTTCCTCCACAACACTTTAACTAGAGGAATAGTCTTTCTGCGAAGTACCTTTTCCTTCCAATCCAGAATTTGCACTGGTTGCTCCTCAAATGTCAAATCGTCTTTCAGCTCAAGTGGTTGCTCTTCCAACACATGAGACTCATCAAACAGATATTTCCGGAGCAAAGATACATGAAAGACATCATGAACTCTGGATAATTCCGAGGGTAAAGAAATACGATATGCCACTGGTCCTATCCTTTCCAAAATCTCATATGGACCAATGTAGCGAGGACTTAGTTTTCCCCGTCTACCAAAACGTACCACTCCCTTCCATGGAGATAGTTTCAAGAACACCCAATCACCAACCTCAAACTCAAGGTCTCTGGTTCTGCGGTCTGCATAGCTCTTCTGGCGATCCTGAGCTATCTTCAACCTTTCTCTGATGATTCTAATCTTTTCCTCAGTCAAATCCACCAACTCGGGTGTTAACAGTCTTCTTTCACCTATTTCACTCCAACACAAAGGTGTTCTGCACTGCCTCCCATACAGTGCCTCGAAAGGTGACATCCCGATGCTTGACTGGTAACTGTTATTATATGCAAATTCCATCAGAGACAAGTGTGAATCCCAGTTCCCTTTAAACTGTAGTACATAAGCTCTCATCATATCCTCCAAAACCTGGATTGTTCTCTCAGACTGACCATCCGTCTGAGGATGAAAGGCTGTACTGAAACGCAATGTGGTGCCAAATTCCTTCTGCAAACTCCGCCAAAACCTGGACGTAAATCTAGGATCCCTGTCCGAAACAATAGACTCTGGAGTCCCATGCAGCCGTATGATCTCATCCACGAACAATTTGGCATACCGACTCATCCGAAAATCTTCTCGCACTGGCAAGAAATGTGCAGACTTCGTAAGTCTATCCACAATTACCCATATCCCATCATGTCCTTTCCGTGTCCTTGGAAGTTTATACACAAAGTCCATCGTAATGTGATCCCACTTCCATTCCGGAATAGGTAATGGTTGCAATGTCCCATAGGGTTTCTGCCTCTCCGCTTTCACTTGCTGACATGTCAAACATCTACTCACAAACTCAGCAATTTCTCTTTTCATCCCAGTCCACCAATAGTGTTTCCTTAGGGTATGATACATCTTGGTACCTCCTGGATGCATAGCGTAAGCCGAACTATGAGCCTCATTAAGAATTTCCCTCTTTAGCTCCAGCTCATTCGGTACGCACAACCGTCCATCCTTAACCAATGCTCCATCATCCCTAACCGCATAGTCCTGCCTGTTTCCAGCCTCTAACTCCATCCTGATAATGCACAATGTAGGATCCTGGAGTTGAGCCTCAATAATCCGATCAATCAGAACAAGCCTCACATGGAAACTAGCCAACAAAGCTCCCTGGCTATCCATGTCCAGTACAATCCCTGCTCTACGGAACTCTACCAGCAACGGTAAGTAGACTGTATGCAAATGGGCCAAAGATCCCATAGATTTCCTGCTCAAGGCATCTGCCACAACATTGGCTTTTCCTGGGTGGTACTCAATAGTACAATCATAATCCTTTATCAGCTCAAGCCACCTTCTCTGCCTCAAATTCAGGTCTTTCTGGGTGAACAAGTACTTTAAACTCTTATGGTCGGTGAAGATCCGACACGTCTCCCCGTACAAGTAATGTCTCCATATTTTCAATGCATGCACTACTGCAGCCAACTCCAAATCATGTGTGGGGTAATTCCTCTCATGGGTTTTAAGTTGTCTGGAAGCATATGCTATCACTTTCCCATGCTGCATCAGCACACAGCCAATACCCCGCAATGATGCATCACTATATACCTCAAAACCCCCGTTACCATCTGGAAGGGTTAATACTGGAGCAGAAGTCAATCTTCTCTTTAGCTCCTGGAAGCTCTGCTCACAATCAGCATCCCAGTCAAACTTGACTCCTTTCTTAGTCAACCGTGTCAATGGGCCTGCTATCGTAGAAAATCCTTCTACGAACCGCCGATAATATCCTGCCAAACTCAGAAAACTCCTCATCTCTGTCACTGTCCTCGGTTGCTCCCAGTTTGCCACTGCCTCCACTTTTTGGAGATCTACGCTGATACCGTCAGCAGAAATCACATGACCCAAGAATCCAACTTCGGTCAACCAAAACTGACATTTACTGAACTTGGCAAACAAATGCTTTTTCCTAAGCATATTCAGCACCAATCTCAAGTGCTTCTCATGTGCCTTGGCACTCCTTGAATACACCAAGATATCGTCGATGAACACAATTACAAATCGATCCAAATACTTTTGGAATACTCTGTTCATCAAATCCATAAACGCTGCCGGGGCATTAGTCAACCCGAAAGGCATCACCAGGAACTCATAATGACCATATCGAGTCCTGAAAGCTGTTTTCTGAACATCCTCTTCCCGGATTCTCAACTGATGGTACCCGGATCGAAGGTCAATTTTTGAAAAATACTTTGCCCCTTTCAGTTGATCAAATAAATCGTCAATCCTTGGCAAAGGATACTTATTTCGCACCGTCACTTTATTTAACTGCCGGTAGTCGATACACAATCTCAGACCACCATCCTTTTTCCTCACAAATAGTATCGGTGCACCCCATGGTGAAACACTTGGGCGAATAAATCCCATATTCACCAAGTCCTGCAATTGAGTCTTTAACTCTCGCAATTCTGTCGGTGCCATCCTGTACGGTGCCTGTGAGATAGGTTGAGTACCTGGCAAAAGCTCGATTGTGAACTCAATCTCACGGTGTGGTGGTAATCCTGGAAGATCATCTGGAAACACATCAGAGAATTCACTCACCACAGGAATATCTTCCACTCTCATCGAAGTATTCCGAGCATCTATCACATGAGCCAAGTAACCCTCACAACCTTTTCTCAACAATCTCTCAGCTGTTAACGCTGATATCACTCCATAGGGTAATACCCTACGATCTCCCTGAAATGTAAGTTCAGGGAATCCTGGACTCCGAAAAACTACTGTCTTGTCGTAACAGTCTATGGAGGCATGGTGCATGAACAACCAATCCATCCCCAAAATCACATCAAACTCAAAAATGTCTAAGGGGATTAAATCTACCTCCAAACCATGGCCTTCAACCATCACCGGACAACTGCGAATCACTTGGTTCGCCACTAACATATCTCCGGTAGGAGTACTAATACCCATGTCCCAACCAATTGGAGACAATTCTCTATCCGCAAACAATGCAAAACCCCGAGAAATAAAAGAATGAGTTGCTCCCGGATCTAATAAAACACAAGCATTGCGGTTAAAAATGGATAACGTACCCGTGACCACATCCGGTGCTACTCGAGCTTCCTGTTGCGTCATGGCAAACACTCGAGCTGGTGTGCCTGAAGATCTACCACGATCCCCATACCTGCCTCTGGGCCTGTTGGTGCCACTAGCTCTACCAGCCCCACCGAAATAGGTCTGCCTCTCAGCTGCAGTATCATACATCTGTCCTGCACTCGGGCTAGGATCAGTCGCACCACGACTAAAGGAACTACTGCCCGGACGTCGTTCTGGACAGAATCTCTTGATGTGACCAGGCTCCCCACAGAAATAACAACCGGCATCACTTAAGCCACTAGATCTGCCACCCTGTCTCCTGTTGAACTGCACTGAGGCACCCCGAGACTGTGCAAAAGATTGGCGTGTCTGACCAGCTCCGCCACTGCCTGTACTAGATCTCCCAGAAGATCCAGAACTATGACTGCCTCTTTTTGATGGTCCCTGACTAGAGGTTCCTGCAGTCCAGTGATCTCGACGTCTCCTGTTCCCACTGTACTGCTGTGGCATTGGGAAACCCAAACTCAACTCTACTCGAGCTGCAGCATCAGCCAAAGTCCTCAACGAAGTGTGGTCCATAGACGTAACTTCTGACCGAATCTCACTCCGCAGTCCACTCTCAAATCTGTGGCACTTGTCTGACTCGGTCGCTACCAACGTCGGTGCAAAGCGACTCAGCGCTATGAATCTCTGTTCATACTGGGCCACTGTCATGTCTCCTTGCTGTAAATGCAAGAACTCGGCCTCCTTAACACTCCGGTGTGAGCGAGGGTAAAACTGCTCCAAGAAGCGTTCCCGGAAAATCTGCCAAGTAACCGTATGGACATTCCAGCCTGACACCTCCAATGAGTGCCACCAGTGGTAAGCAGAACCACCTAGTAAAAATGTGGCCAGTAGAACTCTCTCCTCTAGAGGACACCTCATAATCATAAACACCCGCTCCATGCGAGTAATCCACTCCTCAGCTTCCTCTGGGCTAGAGTCACCCATGAATATCGTCGCCCCCAGTCTCTGGGCTCTCTCAATATCAGAGACTTCGTGAGAAGCTCTATCCTGGAGTACAGAAGCTAACGTCTGACCCAGCTATTCCAGTGTCTGCCTCAAATCAGGCTCCACTGCAGGTTCATGGTCATCGCCACCATTCCCTGACCGTTGACGGAATTCTCGTCTCGGAGGCATTATACACTGAAAAGAAGTTGTAAATCATTAATACCAAAATTTCACTTGTACACTAGATGTACGGTCTACAGGAATTTAACCTAGTGCTCTGATACCAATTGTCAGGACCCGTCCCGAATTTCCCCTCGAAACCCGGGAAGAACCCTGATCCCGTCTGACAACCTAAGGAAAGGTTCCCAAATACCCTTCAATTCTTAGCATATAATATAATAACAATAAATAATTTCTCTTGTCAGACAAGGGATTTAAGCACTTAAAATTCCCGTAAGTAAATATCAACCAAATACAAGAATATCAGAGCGTCTAAGTAGGATCAATGTACAAATTAGGTATCCTACTCAAGTACAACTACAAAGCGTAGCGGAAGTGCTAATGCCTCTGCCTCGAGATACTGTCCTCGTCAACTCTACGGCCTGAAGGGGGTTTAAACACAAAAGTTGTGAGTGGACAAAAATAATCGTTTATAAAACGCTTTCCAAGGAATATTACCTTTTTCCCCCTCCATTTATAAAACCATGCATGCATCACATAAAAAATTCATGTTATAAAAAAACATCATCTTTAAATCACCGGCATTTTCATGTTCAAAATCATTTATTTCCACCTAGACACATAACATCTCAAATCCACTGTCATCGACACATCCACTAGCCACCAGGGTATCCCTTGGGGTGTGCTAGTACTATATCACAACTCTCTGTACTATGCTATCACATCAGTCGGCATATCTCTCGACTAGCATATCATATCAGTCGGCATATCTCGACTATCATATCATATCAGTCGGCATATCTCGACTATCATATCATATCAGTCGGCATATCTCGACTATCATATCATATCAGTCGGCATATCTCGACTATCATATCATATCAGTCGGCATATCTCGACTATCATATCATATCAGTCGGCATATCTCGACTATCATATCATATCAGTCGGCATATCTCGACTATCTTATCATATCAGTCGGCATATCTCGACTATCATATCATATCAGTCGGCATATCTCGACTATCATATCATATCAGTCGGCATATCTCGACTATCATATCATATCAGTCGGCATATCTCGACTATCTTATCATATCAGTCGGCATATCTCGACTATCATATCATATCAGTCGGCATATCTCGACTATCATACTTTAACTGAAATAGTGGAGAACATATGTCTAGAAATCATTTCTAACATTCAGAAATTCAATGCCACAATACATAACCGTATTTACCAAAGATATTTTGATGCATGCAATTCAGTTTATAAAACAAAGTCCACTCACAAACCTGTTCAAGCTAGCTCAATCCCGTCTCGCTCGTTCCTCTGAGGTTCCCGGAACAATATCGCCTGTCAAAAACAACAATCGGGATTACCGGCTAGTAATAAGACTCGTATATAACAACTTCCTAAACCTCGGGAAGTCTACCCTTGCTGTTCCTAAAATCACAGCAACTTCGGACACTTAAAACGACCTCTAAACGATGTCCGATCAACCTGAAACCTGTACCAACAGATTCAGAACGTCCGAAACTAGTTACCACGCGCCGCCGTGACGTCAGCCTCGACCCCACGCGCCACCACGCGCCGCCGGAAGGTCGGCACACGCGCCCACGCGCCCTCACGCGCCGGTCACGCGCCTGCTACAGTAACCACGCGCCTGAACCGGTCCAACCCGGTTCGGCTCAACCTGACCCGGTCCAACTCGACCCGACCGGTTCAACTCGACCCGACCGGTTCAACTCGACCCGACCGGTCACCGATGACTCGCCGGAGAAGACAACCGGACGCCGTCACCGTCGCCGGAGGCTGGCCGGAGAAGATGACCGGACCGCCACCTCCGCCGCCGTCTGGTTCGCCGGAATCCGCCATTTCCGACCGAACTTCCAAGCTTTACAACTTCCTAAAAACTCAACCGTTTTACACAAATTTTACGTCTAAATCTATCTACTCAAACCCAGGAATCCAAATATAACCTCAAAACATCAAACACGTACCTCTATAAGCCGGATAATCGATCCAAAGATCCGAAACTTCCTTTACTCGGCTCGGCTTCCACCGTGGTCCTCTCCTTCGATGGTTGGTACGGTTGTGATCGTGGGAAAGAGTAGAATACGATTAGTTGATCCAAATGGGAAGTTAAAGCCTTGAATCCGTCGTTGACTTTTGGTTTCTCTTTTGGTTTTTCTCTCGGTTTCGGTTCAATGTTTCGGTGTGTTTGTGTGATGTTTGTTTTGTTACAGAGAGAATGAAGGATAAGGAGATAAGATGAAATGAAGATGTAAAATAAGTGAGGTAAAATATCTCCCATCTATGGCAATTTACCAAAATGCCCTTACACATCTAGACCCACAACTTCCGTATACGAACTCCGTTTCCTGCGTGCCGCCTGTCTACGAACTCGTGAGTTCGAGACCTACGCAACGGTACCCGAAACACCACCAAAAGTGTCTCGAAATAAAACTTGATTTCCAAGCCCTTTACCGATCAAGGGTAAAATCGTCATTTAATAAAAATAATTGCATAATATCAATTATGAAAAGTCCGGGTTGTTACAGGACGTGAACCAATGCCTTTTCCTCTTTCGTACTTAGGGTAGACGCATTGATGACTGGAAGGGTTTGATTGTCGCCCAAATATGCATACTTTAAGTGCTGGGGCAAGGGCTTCAGCTCGAGTTCAGGAGCCTTTATGATGGACGGCAGGGTTTTCTGACTTGTGAGTGGTAACGCTTCGAAGGGAGGCCTGTGGAATGGGAGGGCTGGCATGATGTCAAGGGCTCGTACCTCTTCGATCACGCTATCTGTAAGTGAATCCACAATGTGTGGGTTACTAGTAACGACCTTCTCAAGGTCATCCGTCATGCAAGACTGAGCAATTGTCTCCCGTAGCAGTAAGTCCATTGTGTTTAATGGAAAATCTACAATAGGCTCGGCAGGGTACTGGATGGTGTCGTGGATGGAGAATGTCCGAAGCTGGTCCAGGACCTTGATGGAAACCTGGTCCTTTTCTGACATCGATGAGGCACTCGGCTGTGGCTAGTAAGGGCCTTCCGAAGATGAGGGGAGGTTCCTCACTTTTGTCAATTTTGTCCATTCTTAGTACGTAGAAGTCTGCAGGGATGCATGTATCTCCGATTTGTACCAGTACGTCCTCAAGAACTCCCATTAGGTTAGTTACAGAAGCGTTAGCCAATCTGACACATAGGTGCGTGGGTTTGAGTGCACTGATTCTCCCGTGTCGCAAAGCCAATGTTCGAATCTTTTTGACTGAATGACACATGGAAGGGATGAAGGCCCAGGATTATTGGCCTTAAGGGGCATGCGTAAAAGGGCAGCCGAGAAGGCGTTAGGGATGTCAATGGTGTCCGTGGAGCTAAAACCACGCTTTCCTGCAACTAAGTCCATGATCAGCTTTGCAAAGATAGGCATGTGCTTGACAATTTTATGGAAAGGCAGTGTGATCTGAAGCTTCTGCAACATGCTGATGATCTCTGCCTCAAAGTCCTCCCTTTGCTTATTCCTGTTTTGGAACCTGCGAGGAAATGGATAATCAACATTATTAGCTAACTCAAAAGTGACTTTTTTAGAATTGGAATTCTGAGGTTTAGAGTTAGAAGTATTCGAGTGCTGCGACTTGGGCTTAGGAGCAGGTTGCATGCCAGCCGTGGCCGAAGTAGGCGCAGTGTCAGGTCCTCCTTGTGGTAGGGCACTTGATGACTCGTTGGACTGGTTCTGTGCCAGAGGTGTTGGCCGTGGCATGTTTTGCAGCGCGCCTTGGTCGGTGATCCTTGGCAGAGTAGCTTGAGGCTCGGTTTGAAGTGGTGTTTCCCTCTCCAGCGTGATGGCATTAGCCGTAGGATTGTGAAATCCTTTCGGATTTACTAGGACTTGACTCGGTAGCTTGCCCTGCTCTCGCTGATTTAGTTGGTTCGCCACCTATCCCATTTGACGCTCCAAGTTTGCAATTGCATTTTTCATGTCTCCCGCCTGACTCTGGCTATCGTGCATGAATTTTATGAATTGAGCATGCTGTTGAGTCAGAATATGGAGGGAGTCCTCAAGAGACTTGCTTCTTCCATTCTGATTTGAGGAAGGACCGTGATAGTTCCCCTGAGGGCCTGCGGCTTGGTGCTCAAATCCAGGAGGTGGCATGGGATTTGCGGCTGCTTGATTGTTGCTCCAACGGAAATTTGGATGATTTTTCCAACCCGGATTGTAAGTGTTAAAATATGGGTCATTCCGGGGTTGACAATTGTTGTTGAACCCTCCAGCAAAGTTGGCATCTTCCACAACCGGGCAGTCCTCGGATTTGTGGCCCTGAATTGAACATACCTCGCAGATGTGAACTTCTTTGGCTTACTCACTACACAACTGTTTCACCATTGCCGTGAGCTGAGCAATGGCGTCATATTTGTATTTGGCGGATGCATCACCCATAGCTCTAGAGGAGGGACCCCTGTAGCTAAACTGTTTTTCCCTTTGAGCAATGTTCTCAAAGGCGGTCCTTGCTTCCTCGGCTGTGCCTTCTAGAATCCCTTGGGATTGAGAGTCCACCATTGTCCGATCGCTAGTCTTCAAGCCTCCATAGAACTATAGCATAAGATGATGGGCATCGATATGGTGGGGGGGGGGGGGGGGGGGGGGGGGGGGGGGGGGGGGGGGGGGGGGGGGTGGCACGCCCGTAGCATCTGATTGAACCGCTCCCAAAACTCGTAGAAAGACTCCTCCATGTCTTGCCGTGGGTTCTTGATCTTGGACTTTAACTCATTTGTCTTTTCCACAGGAAAGTACTGTGTTAAGAATTTGGACGTCAAGTCCCTCCAAGAGTGAATGGAAGCCGGTGCCAGTGAATGAAAACATGTCTTGGCGCGATCCTTGAGACTGAAGTGAAAGAGCCGCAGGCGGATTTCAGATTCTGTCACACCATTGATGCGCAGTGTTGAACAAACCTCAACAAATTCCTTGATATGAAAGTGCGGGTCCTCGCCAGCAAGGCCGTGGAATGTGGGCATCATGTGAATTGTCCCCGACTTCAATTCGAATTTTGCCACTGTTGACTAGGGAAAAACAATTGGAAATTGATCCTCCGAGACATGGGGCATGGCAAAATCCTTAAGGCGCCGTCGGGCTTGCGGTACTAGGCCACGTTCCAGGCCCTGCTCTTCTCTGTGGTCTGCCATCCTCCTTGGGCTTGGTGGCAGGGAGCCGTGGACTGAAGATGCTTGCGATGATGGTCCACTTGATGACCCGTGCACTAAACCTTGGAATGACATACACGGGTACCTAACAAAAAGAAAAACTAAGTTACAAATCTAAACTTGAATGGGCACCGTTGAGGGACAAGTCCCCGGTAACGGCGCCAAAAACTTGTTGGTAGAATTAAAGAGCAAGAAAAATATGCAATTCAATTCTAACAGTTATAAAATCCTTGCAAGTGCACAAATCGATAAGAATAGTATAGTAGCACAACAAGAGTTCAGATTTATTAACGTTATGACCACTTTAGTTCAGATTTATTAACTTAGTGAAAGCACACACACACACACACGCAGGGGGGTTTATGATGTGAGAACTGAAATTTAAAGACAAGTAAAATAAAATGCAGAAAATAACAATGCAAGAATTAACGGTTGATTGATTATTAACTAAGGCGAATTATGGCTTACTATCCACTCTAACCAATTATAGCTCTTAACCAAATTTCCTAGACCAAATTACTATGCATTTTCTGAATTAGGTGACCGTGCCTAGGACCTGGCGTTGGTTCACTAGACACATCTTATTCCCTCTTACTTAGCATGTTCTAAACAGGGCATATGCCTAGAACGTCTATCACCTACCTTTTAAGATGATGCATGAAGTTCAAAGAGAATTTAATGACACCACATTAGCCTAGAAAAGTGACATGCAATCCTAGGTCGTTATGAGTTAAGATTACAAGTAAGAATACTTTTGATGCCCCAAATCACAAGATGATATAACGGTCACTCAAGCACTTACATCTATAATTATATGCAATCAAACCCTTCCAGTCATCAATGCGTCTACCCTAAGTACGAAAGAGGAAAAGGCATTGGTTCACGTCCTTAAGGTCAATCAAATGGCAATTGGATGAACAATAGTTGACATCAAAGGCATAAGTCCCACAAAATGCATGCATCGGATACTGCTGGAGGAAGACTCCAACCCATCACGGGAGGCGCAGAGGCGATTGCATCCACCTATGAAGGAGGTCGTGAAGAAAGAAGTCCTAAAGCTTTTGGACGTTGGAATCATCTATCCAATTAGTGACTCCAAGTGTGTGAGCCCAGTCCAGGTCGTGCCAAAGAAAAGTGGGATCACAGTGGTTAAAAACTAGCAGGATGAGCTTGTACCTTAACGGATTCAAACAGGATGGAGAGTGTGCATTGACTATTGAAAGCTAAATATAACCACACGCAAGGACCACTTTCCTTTGTCCTTCATTGATCAAATGCTCGAGCACCTGGCTGGACACTCCCACTATTGCTTCTTGGACGGCTACTCAAGATACAATAAGATTGCTATTGCACCCGAAGATCAAGAAAAAACAACATTCACATGCCCATATGGCACTTTTGCATACAGAAGAATGTCGTTTGGATTGTGCAATGCCCCAGCTACCTTTCAGCGTTGCGTGATTAGCATCTTCTCCGATATGGTGGAAGATATAATTGAAGTATTCATGGACGACTTCTCGGTGTTTGGACATTCATTCGAACTGTGCTTAGTTAACCTAACCCGAGTACTGGAACGGTGCAGAGAAAGCAACTTAGTGATGAATTGGGAAAAGTGCCATTTCATGGTACAACAGGGAATTGTCTTGGGTCATGTGATCTCTAGCTGAGGCATAAAAGTGGACAAAGAAAAGTTAGACATAGTAGAGAGGCTGTTGTACCCCACTACAGTCAAAGAGGTTCGATCGTTCTTAGGGCATGCTGGCTTTTATTGCAGATTCATCAAAGATTTCTTGAAAATCATGAGGACGCCACATTTGAGTTCACTAAGGGATGCCGTGAAGCATTCAACACACTCAAGGCAAAGCTCATGGTATCACCCATCATCATGCCACCGAATTGGGACTTACCATTCGAACTAATGTGTGATGCCTCGGACTTCGCCATAAGAGCGGTTTTGGGACAGCGTGTTGACAAGCTCCTTCATGTCATTTACTACGCAAGTCAAACCCTGAATGATGCCCAGCTGAACTACTCCACCACCGAGAAGGAGCTCCTTGCTGTTATCTTTGCCCTTGAGAAGTTCCGCTCATATCTAATTCAAACCAAGGTCATAGTATACACGGATCATGCTGCCTTGAAGTATTTGCTCACTAAAAAGGACGCCAAGCCAAGGTTGCTACGTTGGATGCTACTGCTCCAGGAATTCGACCTTGAAATCAGAGACAAGAAGGGCAGCGAAAACGTGGTCGCTGACCATATGAGCCGATTGCTTCACAGTTTCAATGAAGAGGCCGATCAGTTGCCCCTCCTCGAGACCTTTCCTGACGAATAGCTCTTCGCAATCCAAGCTATTGATCCATGGTATGCCGATCTCATTAATTACCTTGTCACTAAGAAAATTCCTTCATCTTTAAACAGGTATCAAAAGGACAAGATGGCTAAACAAGCTAAGTACTTCATATGGGATGAGCCGTACCTATGGAAGCATTGTCCATACCAAATCATTCCGCGCTGAATCCCAGAAGACGCGATGAAATCCGTCTTTACATTTTGCCATAGCTTGGCATGTGGGGGCCATTTTGGAGCTAAGAAGACAGCCCTCAAGGTACTACAAAGTGGACTCTACTGGCCCACACTTTTCAAGGATGCACACGAATTTGTACTCACCTGTGACCACTACCAACGCCTAGGTAACATCGGTCCTCGAAATCAAATGCCATTACACCCTATTCTTGTGGTCGAAATCTTCGACGTATGGGGCATTGATTTTATGGGGCCTTTTCCGAATTCCTTTGGCAATTTTTATATTCTGCTTGCAGTTGATTATGTCTCCAAATAGGTGGAAGCAATTTCCACCAAAACTAACGATGCCAAAGTAGTGGTGCATTTTTTACAGAGTCACATCTTAGCCAGATTCGGTGCACCTAGGGCAATCATCAGTGATGGGGGGGTACACTTCTGTAATCATTCGTTTGCAGCCCTAATGAAGAAGTATGGCGTCATCCACAAGGTCTCAACACTGTATCACCCTCAAACGAGTGGCCAAGCGGAAGTGTCCAATCGGGAAGTAAAGGCCATATTGGAAAAAATGGTAAATCCTAACCGCAAAGATTAGTCCAGCAAATTGAATGATGCGCTGTGGGCCTATCGGACCGCATACAAGACCCCGATTGGCATGTCTCCCTTCCGGCTTGTTTTTGGAAAAGGCTGCCACCTTCCGGTGGAATTGGAGCATAAAGCATTCTGGGCTATTAAGCAGATGAACCTGAACTTCGATGATGCTGGAATACATAGGAAGCTTCAGCTAAGTGAATTAGAGGAGTTGCGAAATGAGGCCTTCGACAGTTCTCGTATCTACAAGGAAAAGACCAAAGCTTTCCACGACAAGCGCAGTCAGCCCAAGGACTTTCACATCGGAAAGGAAGTCCTCCTCTTTGACTCCCGGCTCAGACTAATGCCAGGTAAGTTGCGTTCAAGATGGACTGGACCATTTATTATTACTAACGTTTTTCCTCATGGTGCAGTTGAAATCCAGCACCCGGAACGGCAGGATCCGTTCAAGGTAAATGGCCACCGCCTCAAACACTATTTCAAGGACCTCTCAAAACCAATCGCAGTCAACCCTGCAACTCAGCATGCGCCCAACTCCTAGAATGACAACCCCGTCTTGCCTAGACGTTAAATAAAGTGCTCCTAGGAGGCAGCCTAGCCCTGGTTTGTATTTCTCACTTCCTTTTATGTTTCTGCCCGTTATATCTCTCAAACCTTTCTACTGTTGTCATGCTTACTGCTTATCACATTGAGAACAATGTTCAGTTTAGGTTTGGGTTGTGGATTTAAAATTTTGCATATAGAAACAAGTAGGTTTGGGGGTGATACACGGCCAGGACATTTAAATTTCTGCTTGTGATTAGTATGATAACTTGTTAATAGAATTGTATATGCTAAGTTAACTATCTTTGCTTAAGTCATGCCATGGTCAAGTAGTTCATAATTTGCACTTCACAATGCCATGTTTTATGTGATTAAGTGAACGAAATAACTGAATTTGAGTGAACCTTAGAAAATTAGTGGAGACTTCCCTGTGAGATCTTTGAGCCTAATTGCCATTCTTTCTGAGGGATATACTTGTTTCTACTCTTAAACACTCATCGCTTTTGTTCTTAATTGTTAATCTCATTACATCATATTTGCATTGAATTTTAAAGAACTAACATCATTTAGATACTCTTATTTAATGTATGCTTTTCCATAAGAAGTGATGTAGGCTATGTGTGCTTTAACCTCTAAAGGCCTTATCCTATCCTATTGCATGCTCCCTAAGCCAATTTTGAAGCCAAACACTCAACATTTTCTTTCATCACCCAAAGTATAACCTAACCGAAATACTTAGCCATTCATCACAGCCATACCCTATAACCTCCGTTTGTGCTAAGGTTGCCGTAAATGAGATTCATGGTGAGAATGAGAGGTGAAAGAAGATGCTGCCCAATTCAAAGGATTTTGTCGTCAATTCAAGGTTCAAAATTAAAGAAAAGTTTTACAAGTTGCAAGCTGCACGAAAGTTTGAGGAAATCATTGCATGATCTTGGTTCAAACTCAATTCAAAGAACAGAAAAAAAAACATTCAAATCAAAAGAAAGAAAGAAACGTTGAGAAAAAGAAGGAAAAAAATAAGTGAAAAACAAAGTAAATTCAGCCAAGTGAGCCAAGAGCCTCAAAATAAGTCATCAAGAAAGCACAATGCCGTGGGCCTTAAGAAAGGATTCAGTTCAGAAATTCCAAGTTCAAGTCATGACTTCTCATGCCTTGGCACAGCTCAGGTTCTTTGAATCCCATCATTCGTTGCTAAACCCCAAAGCTTAGCCCCATTACAACCTAAAAAGGAAGACCTAACTGATCTTATGGACAATCATGCTGAGGATTAAGGTACGTATCTATGTTCTTAAAGTTCAATTTCTTTCATGAGATCTTTATTTCCATAAAGTGCTATTCTTCATTGTTACTCATATGTGATTAAATTTGAATTTCATAACATAAACTCATAACATATGCTTGAAAAGAGTGTAAGCCTAGGATTCTTGTGCGAATTGAGAGTTGCCTAGTGAGGATTAGAGTCGAGGCGAAATCTTTCTAGGGCACTTAGATGAAGTTGTTTTCAAACTTGATCACCTGAAAATATTGGCATTTATACACCTACACCTTCACATGACACTCACGGCTATGGCATTCCTTTTAGTTCTGCAAAGCATGTCTACTTACTTTGATTCTTATTAGCTTGTTAAGAGTACTATATCTAGCATCTTTTTGTTTAAGTAAACCGTTTGTGGGTATTGTACTGTTATAACCCTCAGGAGACAAAACTCCTCCTACTAGGTGAACCTAGGGGTTTAAATGTTCTATCTTAACTAGAAAGATAGGTAAAATCTGGAAAGAACGCAAAAAGAATGACTCAAATTGGAGTCCAGATGAAGGAGATATCCTCATTTCAATATCAGGTCCTGAACGGAGTCCTGAGTGCGCCAATGCGCCTATTTTGGGCCACTAGCCAAGTACCTCATATCAGGCCCTCCGGGTCTCAAACCTGTGTTTCATGACATCAAGGTCAAGTCCTAGAAGTGCCAAGGTCACGCCAAGGCAGGTCGAGGACATGTCCCAAGAACTCCCATCCAAGCCAAGATGTGCTCCTAAGCCAGGGGTCCCTGTTCCGCCAGCAGTAGATCAGAGGTTCTCCCTCTGCGCTAAGCCTGACAAAATTTCGCCAAGCCTGAAAGAAGATTCGCTTTTACTATACTCATGATGTGCTTCAAAAGCGCAGTCCCAGATCCTGATTACGAAGACAGTCGAAAAGCCAAGTGCGTTGACACTTGCCAGCTTGCGTTCCCACTTGCCAGCTTGCATTCACACTCCCAACTATGTTCTGTTTGGTTCTAATAGATTTGTAGGACTTTTTAATTAATTAAAAGTACAATAACTTTCCCTATCCTTATAGGACATGGTTTTACCAATCCTTATAGAATAAGGTTTTACCAATCCTTATAGAATAAGGTTTTACCAATCCTTAAAGAACAAGGTTTTCCCTTTGTCTACAAAATGGAGCCTTTGTTCAGTGTTTTGGGAGAGGAGATAATTAGCTAGAGGCGTTTTTGGGAGATACAGAGACACCTTAGCCGCATATAGTATTTTGGTTTTTTAGAGTTTTACGTTAAAGCTTGGTTCTTCCCGGAGTCGAGTGTGTTGGACGTGTAGCTTGGAGAAGAAGGCTCTGCCGTGTCTTTTGCTGCACCTGTTCTTCACAATATCTTCTGTACCCTTATTTTCATTATTGCAATTTACTTATGATTTCAATTGTATTTGTTTCAATTTCAGTTATGTGTGAGTAGTCATTAGGATTAGGCTGCTTGAAGCCCTAGCCATGTTAGCTTGTTGATTGGATTTCTGGCTCTTGATTATGATTGCTATGCATGCTGAATAAGTTGGATTACTATGCTTAATGACCTTAATTTATGCCTATAAGATTAGCTACCGTGTTTGCATATAATTATAGATGTAATTACTTGAGTGACCGTCATATCATCTTGTGATTTGGAGCATCGAAAGTATTCTTACTTGTAATCTTAACTCATAACGACCTAGGATTGCATGTCACTTTTCTAGGCTAATGTGGTGTCATTAAATTCTCTTTGAACTTCATGCAAGCTCTTAAAAGGTAGGTGATAGACGTTCTAGGCATATGCCCTGGTTAGAACATGCTAAGTAAGAGGGAATAAGATGTGTCTAGTGAACCAACGCCAGGTCCTAGGCACGGGCACCTAATTCAGAAAATGCATAGTAATTAGGTCAAGGAAATCTGGTTAAGAGCTATAATTGGTTAGAGTAGATAGTAAGCCTTAATTCGCCTTAGTTAATAATCAATCAACCATTAATTCTTGCATTGTTATTTTCTACATTTTATTTTACTTGTCTTTAAATTTCAGTTCTCACATCGTAAACCCCCCTGCGTGTGTGTGTGTGTGTGTTTTCACTAAGTTAATAAATCTGAGCTAAAGTGGTCATAACGTTGATACAAGTCCTCGAGGGATCGACTATTGCTGTGCTACTATACTATTCTTATCGATTTGTGCACTTGCAAGGATTTTATAACTGTTAGAATTGTATTGCATATTTCTTGCTCTTTAATTTTACCAACAAGTTTTTGGCGCCGTTGCCGGGGACTGGAACGGTGCAGGGAAAGCAACTTAGTGCTGAACTGGGAAAAGTGCCATTTCATGGTACAATAAGGAATTGTCTTGGGTCATGTGATCTCTAGCCGAGGCATAGAAGTGGACAAAGCAAAGTTATACATAATGGAGAGGCTGTCGTACCCCACTACAATCAAAGAGGTTTGATCGTTCTTAGGGCATGCTGGCTTTTACCGCAGATTCATCAAAGATTTCTCGAAAATCACAAGACCTTTGTATGATGTTCTAGCCAAGGACACCACATTTGAGTTCACTAAGGGATGCCGTGAGGCATTCAACACACTCAAGGCAAAGCTCACGGCATCACCCATCATCATGCCACCGAATTGGGACTTACCATTCGAACTACTGTGTGATGCCTCGGACTTCGCCATAGGAGCTATTTTGGGACAGCATGTCGACAAGCTCCCTCATGTCATTTACTACGCAAGTCGAACCCTGAATGATGCCTAGTTGAACTATTGCACCACCGAGAAGGAGCTCCTTGCTGTTATCTTTGCCCTTGAGAAGTTCCGCTCATATCTAATTCAAACCAAGGTCATAGTATACACGGATCATGCTGCCTTGAAGTTTTCGCACTCCAAGCTATTGATCCATGGTACGCCGATCTCATTAATTACCTTGTCACTAAGCAAATTCCTTCATCTTTAAACAGGTATCAAACGGACAAGCTGGCTAACAAGCTAAGTACTTCATATGGGATGAGTCGTACCTATGGAAGCATTGTCCAAACCAAATCATTCGATGCTGCATCCCCGAAGACGAGATGGAATCCGTCTTGACATTTTGCCATAGCTTGGCATGTGGGGGCCATTTTGGAGTTAAGAAGGCAGCCCTCAAGGTACTACAAAGTGGACTCTACTGGCCCACACTTTTCAAGGATGCACACGAATTTGTACTCACCTGTGACCGCTGCCAACGCCTAGGTAACATCGGCCCTCGAAATCAAATGCCATTACACCCTATTCTTATGGTCGAAATCTTCAACGTTTGGGGCATTGATTTTATGGGGCCTTTTCTGAATTCCTTTGGCAATCTTTATATTCTGCTTGCAGTTGATTATGTCTCCAAATGGGTGGAAGCAATTCCCACCAAAACTAATGACGCCAAAGTAGTGGTGCATTTTTTGCAGAGTCACATCTTAGCCAGATTCGGCGCACCTAGGGCAATCATCAGTGATGGGGGCACACTTCTGCAATCATTCGTTTGTAGCCCTAATGAAGAAGTATGGCGTCACCCATAAGGTCTCAACACAGTATCACCCTCAAACGAGTGGCCAAGCGGAAGTGTCCAATCGGGAAGTAAAGGCCATATTGGAAAAAATGGTAAATCCTAACCGCAAAGATTGGTCCAGCAAATTGAATGATGCTCGTATCTACAAGGAAAAGACCAAAGCTTTCCACGACAAGCGCATTCAGCCCAAGGACTTTCACATCAGACATGAAGCCCTCCTCTTTGACTCTCTGGTCACACTAATGCCAGGTAAGTTGCATTCAAGAGGGACTGGACCATTTATTGTTACCAACGTTTATCCTCATGGTGCAGTTGAAATCCAGCACCCAGAACGGAAGGATCTGTTCTAGGTAAATGGGCATCGCCTCAAACACTACTTCAGGACCTTTCTAATCCAAGCGCAGTCAACCTTGGAACTCCGCATGCGCCAAGCTCCTAGCATGGCAACCCCGTCTTGCCCAGATGTTAAATAAAGCGCTCCTAGGAGGCAGCCCAGATGTTAAATAAAGCGCTCCTAGGAGGCAGCCTAGCCCTGGTTTGTATTTCTTTTTTTCCTTTGCTGTTTCTGCCCGTTATATCTCTCAAACCTCTCTACTGTTGTCATGCTTACTGGTTATCACATTGAGGACAATGTTCAGTTTAGGTTAGGGGGTGTGGATTTAAAATTTTGCATATAGAAACAAGTAGGTTTTGGGGTGATACACGGCCATGAAATTTAAATTTCTGCTTGTGATTAGTATGATAACTTGTTAATACGAATGTATATGCTAAGTTAACAATCTTTGCTTTACTAAGAGTCAAGCCATGGTCAAGTAGTTCATAATCTGCACTTCACAATGCCATGTTTTAAGTGATTAAGTGAACGAAATAACTGAATTTGAGTGAACCTTAGAAAATTAGTGGAGACTTCCCTGTGAGATCTTTGAGCCTAATTGCCATTCTTTATGAGGGAAATACTTGTTTCTACTTTTAAACACTCATCTCTTTTGTTCTTAATTGTTGATCTCATTACATAATTTTGCATTGAATTTTAAAGAACTAACATCATTTTGATCTAATGTGTGGTTTGCCATAAGAAGTGATGTAGGCTATATATGCTTTAACCTCTAAAGGCTTTATCCGACCCTATTGCATGCTCCCTAAGCCAATTTTGAAGCCAAACACTCAGCCTTTTCTTTCATCACCCAAAGTATAACCTAACCGAAACAATTAGTCATTCATCACAGCCATACCCTATAACCTCAGTTTGTGCTAAGGTTGCCGTAAATGAGATTCATGGTGAGAATGAGAGGTGAAACAAGATGCTGCCCAATTCAAAGGACATTGGCGTTAATTCAAAGTTCAAAAGTAAAGAAAAGCATTACAAAGTGCAAGCTGCATGAAAATTTGAAGAATCATTGCATGATCTTGGTTCAATTCAATATAAAGAAAAAAACAAAAAAATAAAGAAATCAAAAGAAAGGAAGAAACGTTGAAAAGAAAAAGAAAGAAAAAAAAAGTGAAAAACAAAGTAAATTAAGCCAAGTGAGCCAAGAGCCTCAAAATAAGCCATCAAGAAAGCACAATGTCGTGGGCCTTAAGAAAGGATTCAGTTCAGAAATTCCAAATTCAAGTCATGACTTCTCATGCCTTGGCACATTCAGGTTCTTTGAATCCCATCCTTCCTTGCTAAAACCCTATGCTTAGCCCCGTTACAACCTACAAAGGAAGACCTAACTGATCTTATGGACAATCATGGTGAGGATTAAAGTACGTATCTATGTTCTTAAAGTTCAATTCCTTTCATGAGATCTTGATTTCCATAAAGTGCTATTCTTCATTGTTACTGATATGTGATTAAATTTGAATTTCATAACATAAACTAATCACATATGCTTGAAAAGAGTGAAAGCCTAGGATTCTTGTGCGAATTGAGAGTTGCCTAGTGAGGATTAGAGTCGAGGCAAAATCTTTCTAGGGCACTTAGATGAAGTTGTTTTCAAACTTGATCACTCGAAATTTTGGCATTTATACACGTACACCTTCACATGACACTCACGGCAATGGCATTCCTTTTAGTTCTACAAAGCATGTTTACTTACTTTGATTCTTATTAGCATGTTAAAAGTACTATCTCTAGCATCTTTTTTGTCTAAGTAAAACGCTTGTGGGTTTCGTGCTGTGATAACCCTCAGGAGACAAACCTCCTCCTACTAGGTGAACCTAGGGGTTTACATGTTCTATCTTAACTAAAATTGAGTCTTTTCATTTTGGTAGCGTTTGTTTTGCTCAGGGACTAGCAAAAGATAGGTTTGGGGGTATTTGATCAGTAGTTATTTATGCATCATTTTGATGTCTTTATATGCCTCTCTTACATGTCTTTTCAATGATTTCGTGCCATCAATAGTAGAAAATGATCAATCTTGTGAGACTTGTGTAGAGTTAGAAAGATAGGTAAAATCTGGAAAGAATGCAAAAATAATGACTCAAATCGGAGTCCAGATGAAGGAGATGTCCTCATTTCAATATCAGGTCCTGAACGGAGTCCTGAGTGTGCCAGTGCGCCTATTTTAGGTCATTGGCCAAGTACCTCATATCAGGCCCTCCGGGTCTCAAACCTGTGTTTCATGACATCAAGGTCAAGTCCTAGAAGTGCCAAGGTCGGGCCAAGGCATGTCGAGGACATGTCCCAAGAACTCCCATCCGAGCCTAGATGTGCGGCTAAGCCCGGGGTCCCTGTTCCGCCAGCGGTGGATCAGAGGTTCGCCCTCTGAGGTAAGCCTGACAACATTTGCGCCAAGCCTGAACGAAGCTGTGCTTCTACTATACTCATGATGTGCTTCAAAAGCGCAGTCCCAGATCCTGATTACGAAGACAGTCCAGAAGCCAAGTTCGGCCAGCTTGCGTTCCCACTGGCTAGCTTGCGTTCCCACATGCCGGCTTGCATTCACAACCCCAGCCGTATTCTGATTGGTCTGAGAGATTTTAGGGATGCTGTAATTATCTAGAAGGATTAGGACTGTCTTAGTACACATTAGGATAGGGTTTTGATTTTATTAAAATTCTAGTTGAACAAGGATTCCCTTTTCTTGATAGAGGGGGAACCGTGTTCAGTAAAAAGGAGAAAATATATATACGTTGGTTAGAAAGAGCTAGGGTTCTGTTTTTGTTTTTGGGGAGAAACAGACACCTTAGTCGCAGATAGTATTTTGGTTTCTTGGAGTTTTACGTAAAAGCTTTGTTCTTCCCGAAGTTGAGTGTGTTGGACATGGAGCTTGGAGAATATCTTTTGTAATATCTTTTGTAACTTTATTTTTACTGCAATAGAATTATGAATTCAATTACGCTTGTGTTTATTTCAGTTATGTGTGAGTAGTCGTTAGGATTAGGGCTGCTTGAAGCCCTAGCCATGTTAGTTTGTTGATTGAATTTCTGGCTCTTGATTCTGATTGCTATGCATGCTGAATAAGTTGGATTACTGTGCTTAATGACCTTAATTTATGCCAATAAGATTAGCTACCTTGTTTGCATATAATTATTGATGTAATTGCTTGAGTGACCTTCATATCATCTTGTGATTTGGAGCATCGAAAGTATTCTTACTTGTAATCTTAACTCATAACGACCTAAGATTGCATGTCACTTTGCTAGGCTAATGTGGTGTCATTAAATTCTCTTTGAACTTCATGTATCATCTTAAAAGGTAGGTGATAGACGTTCTAGGCATATGCCCTGTTTAGAACATGCGAAGTAAGAGGGAATAAGATGTGTCTAGTGAACCAACGCCAGGTCCTAGGCACGGGCACCTAATTAAGAAACTGCATAGTAATTAGGTCAAGGAAATCTGATTAGTAACTATAATTGGTTAGAGTGGATAGTAAGCCTTAATTCGCCTTTGTTAATAATCAATCCACCATTAATTCTTGCATTGTTATTTTCTGCATTGTATTTTACTTGTCTTTAAATTTCAGTTCTCACATCATAAACGCCCCCTGCATGTGTGTGTGTGTGTTTTCACTAAGTTAATAAATCTGAACTAAAGTGGTCATAATGTTGATACAAGTCCTCGAGGGATCGACTCTTGCTGTGCTACTATACCATTCTTATCGATTTGTGCACTTGCAAGGATTTTATAACTGTTAGAATTGAATTGCATATTTCTTGCTCTTTAATTTTACCAACAGTAGCCTCTCTACAATGTCAAGCTTGGCCCTGTCCACTTCAATGCCACTTGAGGAGATCACGTGTCCTAGAACAATCCCTTGATGTACCATGAAGTGGCACTTCTCCCAATTCAAAACCAAATTGCTTTCCTTGCATCTTTCCAACACTCGTTGAAGATTAGATAAACATAACTCAAAAGAATGACCAAATACAAAGAAACCATCCATGAAAACCTCTATGATGTCCTCGACCATATTTAAGAAGATACTCATCATGCAATGTTGGAAGGTGGCAGGTGCATTGCATAGACCAAAGGGCATTCTCCTATAGGCAAAAAGGACATAGGGGCATGTGAAGGTGGTCTTCTACTGATCTTCTGGTGCTATTGCAATCTTATTGTAACCTGAGTAAGCATCTAGAAAACAATAGTGAGAATGTCCTACAAGTCTCTTAAGCATCTGATCAATAAAGGGTAAGGGAAAGTGGTATTTTCTAGTAGTAGCATTCAACTTCCTATAGTCTATACATACTCTCCACCCAGTTTGAACTCGTTGGAGCACTAGCTCATTGTGCTCATTCTTCACCACCGTGATCCCACTATTCTTTAGAACCACTTGCACAAGACTTACCCATTTGGAATCAGAGATTGGATAGATGATTCAAACGTCTAGTAGCTTGAGCACCTCCTTCTTCACCACCTCTTTCATTGGAGGATTGAGACTCCATTGAGCCTCTCTATATGGCTCTTCCAAAAAGATCCTATGCATGCATTTTGTAGGCCTAATGCCCTTGATATCTGCAATTGTCCATCCAAGGGCTGTTTGGTTGGCCTTTAAAACCTGCACCAATGCATTCTTTTCCACAACACTTAAGTTAGAAGAAAAATAACTGGAAGAGTGTAATTCTTACCCAAGACAAATCTAGGACATGTCTTAAGAGCCTGCTCAATCGAGTCCTAGAATCCAGTCCCAAGGTTGCGCCAAAGGCGTGCCCTAGGAGTGCCAACATGCGTCAAGGCATGTCCTTCGCAATGCCAAGTTTCAGATGAAGGTTCCATCCAAGGCACGCCTCATAAAGTCCAAGTTTGTGTTCCTGATGCAATTTCAAGACAAAGTGCGACTGCACCAAAGACAAGTTCTAATGTGCCCTAATTCAGTTCCTGAGATGCTCGACAGTTCCAGGTCAGGTCCTTGACCTGACCCGATAAGTTCCAAGAAGGCCATTTTCATGCCTACAACTACTTGACCGAGACACGGAGAATTTTCAAACTCTTCAACATGTAATGAAGCCATTCAAGTTCAGAGGCGCGGCATGGCGCGACAAAGACTTCCCAAGAGCCAAGTTTCCATTTTCAGCATCTGTCCCAGGACCTACCCAGATTCTAGCCTGGCAGCCCTGCGGCCAGCTTGTGTTCTCACCTGCCAGCTTGCGTTTGCATTCCCAGACATGTTCTGATTGGTTCTCATAGATTTTAGGACATTGTAATTACTTAGGAATGCCATAAGCATTCTAGAATACTCTAGCCTAGGTTTCTAATTCTAGTCCTTGTGGGACAAGGTTATCCCTTGTCTATAAAAGGAAGCCCTTGTTCAGACACCTGACCTAACCCGCATTATGATCAGTCGTTATTTATGCATCATTTTGAGGTCTTTATATGCTTCTCTTACATGTCTTTTGAATGATTTCGTGCCATCAATAGTAGAAAATGATTAATCTTGTGAGACTTGTGCAGAGTTAGAAAGATAGGAAAAATATGGAAAGAACGCAAAAAGAATGACTCAAATCGGAGTCCAGATGAAGGAGATGTCCTCATTTCAATATCAGGTCCTGAACGGAGTCCTGAGTGCGCCAGTGCGCCAGTGCGCCAGTGCGCCTATTTTGGGCCACTGGCCAAGTACCTCATATCAGGCCCTCCGGGTCCCGAACTTGTGTTTCATGACATCAAGGTCAAGTCCTAGAAGTGCCAAGGTCGCGCCAAGGCAGGTCGAGGACATGTCCCAAGAACTCCCATCCGAGCCCAGAAGTGCGCCCAAGCCGGGGTCCCTGTTCCGCCAGCGGTGGATCAGAGGTTCTCCCTCTGCGCCAAGCATGACAACATTTGCGCCAAGCCTGAACGACGATGCGCTTCTATTATACTCCTCACGTACTTCAAAAGCGCGGTCCCAGATCCTGATTACGAAGACAGTGAAAAATCCAAGTTTGGCCAGCTTGCGTTCCCACTTGCCAGCTTGCATTCACACTTCCGGCCATGCTCTGATTGGTTCGAATAGATTTTAAAGACTTTATAATTAATTAAAAGTAAAATAACTTTCCCTATTCCTATAGGACATGGTTTTACCAATCTGTATAGAACAAGGTTATACCAATCCTTATAGAACAATGTTTTCCCTTTGTCTATAAAAGGGAGCCTTTGTTCAGTGTTTTGGGGGAGATAATTAGCTAAGGACGTTTTTTGTTTTCTGGAAAAACAGAGACCTAAGCCACAGAGTTCCGTTTTGGTTTTCTAGAGAATTAGGGACCATATATTTTCGGAGATAATCTTTCACTTAGATTATTGGACGTGGAGCTTGGAGAAGAAGGCCCTGCCGTGTCTTCTGCTGCATCTGTTCTTAACACTCTTCTGTACCCTTATTTTCATTATTGAAATTTACTTATGGATTCAATTATACTTGTGTTTATTTCAGTTATGTGTGAGTAGTCATTAGGATTAGGGCTGCTTGAAGCCCTAGCCATGTTAGCTTATTGATTAGATTTCTGGCTCTTGATTATGATTGCTATGCATGCTGAATAAGTTGGATTACTATGCTTAATGAACTTAATTTATGCCTATAAGATTAGCTACCTTGTTTGCATATAATTATAGATGTAATTGCTTGAGTGACCGTCATATCATCTTGTGATTTGGAGCATCGAAAGTACTCGTACTTGTAATCTTAACTCATGACGACCTAGGATTGCATGCCACTTTGCTAGGCTAATGTGGTGTCATTAAATTCTCTTTAAACTTCATGCATCATCTTAAAAGGTAGGTGATAGACGTTCTAGGCATATGCCCTGTTTAGAACATGCTAAGTAAGAGGGAATAAGATGTGTCTAGTGAACCAACTCCAGGTCCTAGGCACGGGCACCTAATTCAGAAAATGCATAGTAATTTGATCAAGGAAATCTGGTTAAGAGCTATAATTGGTCATAACGTTGATACAAGTCCTCGAGGGATCGACTCTTGCTGTGCTACTATACTATACTTATCGATTTGTGCACTTGCAATGATTTTATAACTGTTAGAATTAAATTGCATATTTCTTGCTCTTTAAATTTACCAACAAGTTTTTGGCGCCGTTGCCGGGGACTTGTCCCTCAACGGTGCCCATTCAAGTTTAGATTTGTAACTTAGTTTTTTTTCTTTTTTGTTAGGTACCCGTGTATGTCATTCCAAGGTTCAGTGCACGGGTCATCAAGTGGACCATCATCGCAAGCATCTTCAGTCCACGGCTCCCCGCCACCAAGCCCAAGGAGGATGGCGGACCACAGAGAAGAGCAGGGCCTGGAACGTGGCCTAGTACCGCAAGCCCCATGGCGCCTTAAGGATTTTGCCATGCCCCATGTCTCGGAGGATCAATTTCCAATTGTTTTTCTCGAGTCAACAGTGGCAAACTTCGAATTAAAGTCGGGGACAATTCACATGCTGCCTACATTCCACGGCCTTGCTGGCGAGGACCCGCACTTTCATATCAAGGAATTTGTTGAGGTTTGTTCAACACTGCGCATCAATGGTATGACAGAATCGGAAATCCGCCTGCGGCTCTTTCACTTCAGTCTCAAGGATCGCGCCAAGACATGGTTTCATTCATTGGCGCCGGCTTCCATTCACTCTTGGAGGGACTTGACGTCCAAATTCTTAACACAGTACTTTCCCGTGGAAAAGACAAATGAGTTAAAGTCCAAGATCATGAACCCACGGCAAGACATGGAGGAGTCTTTCTACGAGTTTTGAGAGCGGTTCAATCAGATGTTACGGGCGTGCCCCCACCACCATATTGATGCCCATCATCTTATGCTATACTTCTATGGAGGCTTGAAAACTAGCGATCGGTCAATGGTGGATTCTCAATCCCAAGGGATTCTAGAAGGCACAGCCGAGGAAGCAAGGACCGCCTTTGAGAACATTGCTCAAAGGGAAAAACAATTCAGCTACAGGGGTCCCTCCTCTAGAGCTACGGGTGATGCATCCGCCAAATACAAAGATGACACCATTGCTCAGCTCACGGCAATGGTAAAACAATTGTGTAGCGAGAAAGCCAAAGGAGTTCACATCTGCGAGGTATGTTCAATTCAGGGCCACACATCCCAGGACTGCCCGGTTGTGGAAGAGGCCAACTTTGCTGGAGGGTTCAATAGCAATTCTCGACCCCGGAATGACCCATATTCCAACACTTACAATCCGGGGTGGAGAAATCATCCTAATTTCCGTTGGAGCAACAATCAAGCAGCCGCGAATCCCATGCCACCCCCTGGATTTGAGCAGCAAGCCGCAGGCCCTCAGGGGAACTACCACGGTCCTTCCTCAAACCAGAATGGCGGAAGCAAGTCTGTTGAGGACTCCATCCATATCCTGACTCAACAGAGGCTCAACTCATAAAATTCATGCACGATAGCCAGAGTCAGACGGGAGACTTCAAAAGTGCAATTGCAAACTTGGAGCGTCAAATGGGACAGGTGGCGAACCAACTAAATCAGCGGGAGCAGGGCAAGCTACCGAGTCAAGTCCTGGTAAATCCGAAAGGATTTCACAATCCTACGGCTAATGCCATCACGCTGGAGAAGGAAACACCACTTCAAGACCCCACATATGCCACCCTCACAGGACCTGAAACTGAGCCTCAACCTACTCTGCCAAGGATCACCGACCAGGGGGCGCCGCAAAACATGCCACGGCCAACACCTCTGGCGCAGAACCAGTCCAATGAGTCACCAAGTGCCCTACCGCAAAGAGGACCTGACACTGCGCCTACTTCGGCCACGGCTGGCATGCAACCTGCTCCTAAGCCCAAGTCGCAGCACTCGAATACTTCTAACTCTAAACCTCAGAATTCCAATTCTAAAAAAGTCACTTTTGAGTTAGCTAATAATGTTGATTATCCATTTCCTCGCAGGTTCCAAAACAGGAATAAGCAAAAGGAGGACTTTGAGGAAGAAATCATCAGCATGTTGCAGAAGCTTCAGATCACACTGCCTTTCCATAAAATTGTCAAGCACATGCCTATCTTTGCAAAGCTGATCAAGGACTTAGTTGCAGGAAAGCGTGGTTTTAGCTCCACGGACACCATTGACATCCCTATGGCCTGCTCGGCTGCCCTTTTGCGCATGCCCCTTAAGGCCAATGATCCTGGGCCGCCATCCCTTCCATGTGTCATTCAGTCAAAAAGATTCGAACATTGCCTTTGCGACACGGGAGCATCAGTGAACATCATGCCATTCCACATTTACAGGTCACTCAACCTAGGCGCACTCAAGCCCACGCACCTATGTGTCAGGTTGGCTAACGCTTCTGTAACCAACCTAATGGGGGTTCTTGAGGACGTACTGGTACAAATCGGAGATACATGCATCCCTGCCGACTTCTACGTACTAAGAATGGACAGAATTGACAAAAGTGAGGAACCTCCCCTCATCTTCGGAAGGCCCTTACTAGCCACAGCCGAGTGCCTCATCGACGTCAGAAAGGGCCAGGTCTCCATCAAGGTCCTGGACCAGCTTCGGACATTCTCCATCCATGACACCATCCAGTACCCTGCCGAGCCTATTGTAGATTTTCCGTTAAACACAATGGACTTACTGCTACGGGAGACAATTGCTCATTCTTGCATGACGGATGACCTTGAGAAGGCCGTTACTAGTAACCCACACACTGTGGATTCACTTACAGATAGCGTGATCGAAGAGGTACGAGCCCTTAACATCATGCCAGCCCTCCCATTGCACAGGCCTCCCCTCGAAGCGCTACCATTCACAAGTCAGAAAACCCTGCCGTCCATCATAAAGGCTCCTGAACTCGAGCTGAAGCCCTTGCCCGAGCACTTAAAGTATGCATATTTGGGCGACAATCAAACCCTTCCAGTCATCATTGCATCTACCCTAAGTGCGAACGAGGAAAAGGCATTGGTTCACGTCCTTAAGGTCAATCAAAAGACAATTGGATGGACAATAGCTGACATCAAAGGCATAAGTCCCGCAAAATGCATGCATCGGATACTGCTGGAGGAAGACTCCAAACCATCACGGGAGGCACAGAGGCGATTGCATCCACCTATGAAGGAGGTCGTGAAGAAAGAAGTCCTAAAGCTCTTGGACGTTGGAATCATCTATCCAATTAGTGACTCCAAGTGGGTGAGCCCAGTCCAGGTCGTGCCAAAGAAAAGTGGGATCACAGTGGTTAAAAACGAGCAGGATGAGCTTGTACCTCAACGGATTCAAACAGGATGGAGAGTGTGCATCGACTATCGAAAGCTGAATATAACCACACGCAAGGACCACTTTCCTTTGCCCTTCATTGATCAAATGCTCGAGCGCCTGGCTGGACACTCCCACTATTGCTTCTTGGACGGCTACTCAGGATACAATCAGATTGCTATTGCACCCGAAGATCAAGAAAAAACAACATTCACATGCCCATATGGCACCTTTGCATACAGAAGAATGCCGTTTGGATTGTGCAATGCCCCAGCTACCTTTCAGCGTTGCATGATGAGCATCTTCTCTGATATGGTGGAAGATATTATTGAAGTATTCATGGACGACTTCTCAGTGTTTGGACATTCATTCGAACTGTGCTTAGTTAACCTAACCCGAGTACTGGAACGGTGCAGAGAAAGCAACTTAGTGCTGAACTGGGAAAAGTGCCATTTCATGGTACAACAGGGAATTGTCTTGGGTCATGTGATCTCTAGCCGAGGCATTGAAGTGGACAAAGCAAAGTTAGACATAGTAGAGAGGCTGCCGTACCCCACTACAGTGAAAGAGGTTCGATCGTTCTTAGGGCATGCTGGCTTTTACCGCAGATTCATCAAAGATTTCTCGAAAATCACAAGACCTTTGTGTGATCTTCTAGCCAAGGACGCCACATTTGAGTTCACTAAGGGATGCCGTGAGGCATTCAACACACTCAAGGCAAAGCTCACGGCATCACCCATCATCATGCCACCGAATTGGGACTTACCATTCGAACTAATGTGTGATGCCTCAGACTTCGCCATAGGAGCAGTTTTGGGACAGCGTGTTGACAAGCTCCCTCATGTCATTTACTACGGCAGCCGAACCCTGAATGATGCCCAGCTGAACTACTCCACCACCGAGAAGGAGCTCCTTGCTGTTATCTTTGCCCTGGAGAAGTTCCGTTCATATCTAATTCAAACCAAGGTCATAGTATACACGGATCATGCTGCCTTGAAGTATCTGCTCACTAAAAAGGACGCCAAGCCAAGGTTGCTACGTTGGATGCTACTGCTCCAGGAATTCGACCTTGAAATCAGAGACAAGAAGGGCAGCGAAAACGTGGTCGCTGACCATATGAGCCGATTGCTTCACAGTTCCAATGAAGAGGCCGATCAGTTGCCCCTCCTCGAGACCTTTCCTGACGAACAGCTCTTCGCAATCCAAGCTATTGATGCATGGTATGCCGATCTCATTAATTACCTTGTCACTAAGCAAATTCCTTCATCTTTAAACAGGTACCAAAAGGACAAGCTGGCTAAACAAGCTAAGTACTACATATGGGATGAGCCGTACCTATGGAAGCATTGTCCAGACCAAATCATTCGGCGCTGCATCCCAGAAGACGAGATGAAATCCTTCTTGACTTTTTGCCATAGTTTGGCATGTGGGGGCCATTTTGGAGCTAAGAAAACAGCCCTCAAGGTACTCCAAAGTGGACTCTACTGGCCCACACTTTTCAAGGATGCACACGAATTTGTACTCACCTGTGACCGCTGCCAACGCCTAGGTAACATCGGCCCTCGAAATCAAATGCCATTACACCCTATTCTTGTGGTCGAAATCTTCGACGTATGGGGCATTGATTTTATGGGGCCTTTTCCGAATTCCTTTGGCAATCTTTATATTCTGCTTGCAGTTGATTATGTCTCCAAATGGGTGGAAGCAATTCCCACCAAAACTAACGACGCCAAAGTAGTGGTGCGTTTTTTACAGAGTCACATCTTAGCCAGATTCGGCGCACCTAGGGCAATCATCAGCGATGGGGGGGCACACTTCTGCAATCATTCGTTTGCAGCCCTAATGAAGAAGTATGGCGTCACCCACAAGGTCTCAACACCGTATCACCCTCAAACGAGTGGCCAAGCGGAAGTGTCCAATCGGGAAGTAAAGGCCATATTGGAAAAAACGGTAAATCCTAACCGCAAAGATTGGTCCAGCAAATTGAATGATGCGCTGTGGGCCTATCGGACCGCATACAAGACCCCGATTGGCATGTCTCCCTTCCGGCTGGTTTTTGGAAAAGGCTGCCACCTACCTGTGGAATTGGAGCATAAAGCATTCTGGGCTATTAAGCAGATGAACCTGAACTTCGATGACGCTGGAATACATAGGAAGCTTCAGCTAAGTGAATTAGAGGAGTTGCGAAACGAGGCCTTTGACAGTGCTCGTATCTACAAGGAAAAGACCAAAGCTTTCCACGACAAGCGCATTCAGCCCAAGGACTTTCACATCGGACAGGAAGTCCTCCTCTTTGACTCCCGGCTCAGACTAATGCCAGGTAAGTTGCGTTCAAGATGGACTGGACCATTTATTATTACTAACGTTTTTCCTCATGGTGCATTTGAAATCCAGCACCCGGAACGGCAGGATCCGTTCAAGGTAAATGGCCACCGCCTCAAACACTACTTGAAGGACCTTTCTAATCCAAGCGCAGTCAACCTTGCAACTTCGCATGCGCCCAGCTCCTAGCATGTCAGCCCCGTCTTGCCTAGACGTTAAATAAAGCGCTCCTAGGAGGCAGCCTAGCCCTGGTTTGTATTTCTCACTTCCTTTTCTGTTTCTGCCCGTTATATCTCTCAAACCTTTCTACTGTTGTCATGCTTATTGCTTATCACATTGAGGACAATGTTCAGTTTAGGTTTGGGGGTGTGGATTTAAAATTTTGCATATAGAAACAAGTAGGTTTGGGGGTGATACACGGCCAGGACATTTAAATTTCTGCTTGTGATTAGTATGATAACTTGTTAATAGGAATGTGTATGCTAAGTTAACTATCTTTGCTTTACTAAGAGTCATGCCATGGTCAAGTAGTTCATAATTTGCACTTCATAATGCCATGTTTTAAGTGATTAAGTGAACGAAATAACTGAATTTGAGTGAACCTTAGAAAATTAGTGGAGACTACCCTGTGAGATCTTTGAGCCTAATTGCCATTCTTTCTGAGGGATATACTTGTTTCTACTCTTAAATACTCATCACTTTTGTTCTTAATTGTTGATCTCATTACATCATATTTGCATTGAATTTTAAAGAACTAACATCATTTAGATACTCTTTATTTAATGTATGCTTTGCCATAAGAAATGATGTAGGCTATGTGTGCTTTAACCTCTAAAGGCCTTATCCTACCCTATTGCATGCTCCCTAAGCCAATTTTGAAGCCAAACACTCAGCCTTTTCTTTCATCACCCAAAGTATAACCTAACCCAAAATACTTAGCCATTCATCACAGCCATACCCTATAACCTCAGTTTGTGCTAAGGTTGCCATAAATGAGATTCATGGTGAGAATGAGAGGTGAAAGAAGATGATGGCCAATTCAAAGGACATTGGCGTCAATTGAAAGTTCAAAAGTAAAGAAAAGATTTACAAGTTGCAAGCTGCATGAAAATTTGAGGAAATCATTGCATGATCTTGGTTCAATTCAATTCAAAGACGAACATAAACAAAAACAAAAAAACGTTCAAATCCAAAGAACGAAAGAAACGTTGAGGAAAAGAAGAAAAAAAAAAAATAAGTGAAAAACAAAGTGAATTGAGCCAAGTGAGCCAAGAGCCTCAAAATAAGCCACAAGAGCCTCAAAATAAGTCATCAGGAAAGCACAATGTCGTGGGCCTTAAGAAAGGATTCAGTTCAGAAATTCCAAGTTCAATTCATGACTTCTCATGCCTTGGCACAACTCAGGTTCTTTGAATCCCATCCTTCCTTGCTAAACCCCAAAGCTTAGCCCCAATACAACCTAAAAAGGAAGACCTAACTGATCTTATGGACAATCATACTGCGGATTAAGGTACGTATCTATGTTCTTAAAGTTCAATTCCTTTCATGAGATCTTTATTTCCATAAAGTGCTATTCTTCATTGTTACTCATATGTGATTAAATTTGAATTTCATAACATAAACTCATCACATATGCTTGAAAAGAGTGTAAGCCTAGGATTCTTGTGTGAATTGAGAGTTGCCTAGTGAGGATTAGAGTCGAGGCGAAATCTTTCTAGGGCACTTAGATGAAGTTCTTTTCAAACTTGATCACCTGAAAATATTGGCATTTATACACGTACACCTTCACATGACACTCACGGCTATGGCATTCCTTTTAGTTCTGCAAAGCATGTCTACTTACTTTGATTCTTATTAGCTTGTTAAGAGTACTATATCTAGCATCTTTTTGTTTAAGTAAAACGTTTGTGGGTATCGTACTGTTATAAGCCTCAGGAGACAAAACTCCTCCTACTAGGTGAACCTAGGGGTTTAAATGTTCTATCTTAACTAAAATCGAGTCTTTTCATTTTGTTAGCATTTGTTTTGCTCAGGGACTAGCAAAAGATAGGTTTGGGGGTATTTGATCAGTCGTTATTTATGCATCATTTTGAGGTCTTTATATGCTTCTCTTACATGCCTTTTGAATGATTTCGTGCCATCAATAGTAGAAAATGATCAATCTTGTGAGACTTGTGTAGAGTTAGAAAGATAGGAAAAATCTGGAAAGAACGCAAAAAGAATGACTCAAATCGGAGTCCAGATGAAGGAGATGTCCTCATTTCAATATCAGGTCCTGAACGGAGTCCTGAGTGCGCCAGTGCGCCAGTGCGCCTATTTTGGGCCACTGGCCAAGTACCTCATATCAGGCCCTCCGGGTCCCGAACTTGTGTTTCATGACATCAAGGTCAAGTCCTAGAAGTGCCAAGGTCGCGCCAAGGCAGGTCGAGGACATGTCCCAAGAACTCCCATCCGAGCCCAGAAGTGCGCCCAAGCCGGGGTCCCTGTTCCGCCAGCGGTGGATCAGCGGTTCTCCCTCTGCGCCAAGCATGACAACATTTGCGCCAAGCCTGAACGACGATGCGCTTCTATTATACTCCTCACGTACGTCAAAAGCGCGGTCCCAGATCCTGATTACGAAGACAGTCAAAAATCCAAGTTTGGCCAGCTTGCGTTCCCACTTGCCAGCTTGCATTCACACTTCCGGCCATGCTCTGATTGGTTCGAATAGATTTTAAAGACTTTATAATTAATTAAAAGTAAAATAACTTTCCCTATTCCTATAGGACATGGTTTTACCAATCTGTATAGAACAAGGTTATACCAATCCTTATAGAACAATGTTTTCCCTTTGTCTATAAAAGGGAGCCTTTGTTCAGTGTTTTGGGGGAGATAATTAGCTAAGGACGTTTTTTGTTTTCTGGAAAAACAGAGACCTAAGCCACAGAGTTCCGTTTTGGTTTTCTAGAGAATTAGGGACCATATATTTTCGGAGATAATCTTTCACTTAGATTATTGGACGTGGAGCTTGGAGAAGAAGGCCCTGCCGTGTCTTCTGCTGCATCTGTTCTTAACACTCTTCTGTACCCTTATTTTCATTATTGCAATTTACTTATGGATTCAATTATACTTGTGTTTATTTCAGTTATGTGTGAGTAGTCATTAGGATTAGGGCTGCTTGAAGCCCTAGCCATGTTAGCTTATTGATTAGATTTCTGGCTCTTGATTATGATTGCTATGCATGCTGAATAAGTTGGATTACTATGCTTAATGAACTTAATTTATGCCTATAAGATTAGCTACCTTGTTTGCATATAATTATAGATGTAATTGCTTGAGTGACCGTCATATCATCTTGTGATTTGGAGCATAGAAAGTACTCGTACTTGTAATCTTAACTCATGACGACCTAGGATTGCACGCCACTTTGCTAGGCTAATGTGGTGTCATTAAATTCTCTTTAAACTTCATGCATCATCTTAAAAGGTAGGTGATAGACGTTCTAGGCATATGCCCTGTTTAGAACATGCTAAGTAAGAGGGAATAAGATGTGTCTAGTGAACCAACGCCAGGTCCTAGGCACGGGCACCTAATTCAGAAAATGCATAGTAATTTGATCAAGGAAATCTGGTTAAGAGCTATAATTGGTTAGAGTGGATAGTAAGCCTTAATTCGCCTTAGTTAACAACCTTTCATTCTTGCATTTTTATTTTCTGTACTTTGATTTACTTGTCTTTAAATTTCAGTTATCACATCATAAACCCCCCCCCCCCCCCCCTGTGTGTGTGTGTGTGTGTTTTTATTTAAGTTAACAAATCTGAACTAATTTGGTCATAACGTTGATACAAGTCCTCGAGGGATCGACTCTTGCTGTGCTACTATACTATACTTATCGATTTGTGCACTTGCAAGGATTTTATAACTGTTAGAATTAAATTGCATATTTCTTGCTCTTTAAATTTACCAACACATTACACACTTTACTTATTGTTTTGAGCTATTAGCGTGAGGCTTGTTCATGAAGACTTGGTTGTGTTCTTGAACGAGTGCTTGAAGCTGTTCTTGGAGTCTGCCTTTGGGAGTATAATTGGGTTTAATCTTTCACTTTCATATTCAATACAATTAATTTTTTAAGCTTTTCATTATGCATAATGAGTAGTATAGTTTAGGTTAGGGCTAATCTAGAAGCCCTAGCCATGACAACTTCTTAACTTAGTTTTGACGCTTGGTTTGATTGTTGTGTTTACCTTGGTCTATTGATTCACTGTGTTTATTGAAACTATTTTGTGTTAAAAATTACCATTTTACTTGCACAACTTAATGATGAACTTGCATCAAGGGTTATAACAAACGTAATCTGTGAAGAAATCCATGACATTCCGAGGGTTACCATGTAATCCCTAGGGTTAGTGTAGTGTCATTAAATTCCTTTCGAACTTAATGCTTTCTTGCATGCTTTGGTAGCTTAAGAGAACTATTGCATAATTGATTAGAAGTTTAGTAGCTTTAGGGAACTAAACATACAACCTAAGGAGGAATGAATGTGTAAGGGTGATCTTAAGAGACCCCTTGCATGGGCACTAGACCAAGAAGTAAACATGATAATTGAACCTTGCAAACTAAGCTAGAAAACGTTGTGGTTAGGTGTAGAATCGAGCATATCTAATTAGTGTTTTGAGTACCTGTTGGTAGATTTAAAGAGCAAGAAATATGCAATTCAATTCTAACAGTTATAAAATCCTTGCAAGTGCACAAATCGATAAGTATAGTATAGTAGCACAGCAAGAGTCGATCCCTCGAGGACTTGTATCAACGTTATGACCAATTTAGTTCAGATTTGTTAACTTAAATAAAAACACACACACACACACACACAGGGGGGGGTTTATGTTGTGATAACTGAAATTTAAAGACAAGTAAATCAAAGTGCAGAAAATAACAATGCAAGAATGAAAGGTTGTTAACTAAGGCGAATTAAGGCTTACTATCCACTCTAACCAATTATAGCTTTTAACCAGATTTCCTTGATCAAATTACTATGCATTTTCTGAATTAGGTGCCCGTGCCTAGGACCTGGCGTTGGTTCACTAGACACATCTTATTCCCTCTTACTTAGCATGTTCTAAACAGGGCATATGCCTAGAACGTCTATCACCTACCTTTTAAGATGATGCATGAAGTTTAAAGAGAATTTAATGACACCACATTAGCCTAGCAAAGTGGCATGCAATCCTAGGTCGTCATGAGTTAAGATTACAAGTACGAATACTTTCGATGCTCCAAATCACCAGATGATATGACGGTCACTCAAGCAATTACATCTATAATTATATGCAAACAAGGTAGCTAATCTTATAGGCATAAATTAAGTTCATTAAGCATGGTAATCCAACTTATTCAGCATGCATAGCAATCATAATCAAGAGCCAGAAATCCAATCAATAAGCTAACATGGCTAGGGCTTCAAGCAGCCCTAATCCTAATGACTACTCACACATAACTGAAATAAACACAAGTATAATTGAATCCATAAGTAAATTGTAATAATGAAAATAAGGGTACAGAAGAGATTGTTAAGAACAGATGCAGCAGAAGACATGGCAGGGCCTTCTTCTCCAAGCTCCACGTCCAATAATCTAAGTGAAAGATTATCTCCGAAAATATATGGTCCCTAATTCTCTAGAAAACCAAAACGGAACTCTGTGGCTCAGGTCTCTGTTTTCCCAGAAACCAAAACGTCCCTAGCTAATTATCTCCGCCCAAAACACTGAACAAAGGCTCCCTTTTATAGACAAAGGGAAAACCTTGTTCTATAAGGATTGGTATAACCTTGTTCTATACAGATTGGTAAAACCATGTCCTATAGGAATAGGGAAAGTTATTTTACTTTTAATTAATTATAAAGTCTTTAAAATCTATTCGAACCAATCAGAGCATGGCCGGAAGTGTGAATGCAAGCTGGCAAGTGGGAACGCAAGCTGGCCAAACTTGGATTTTTGACTGTCTTCGTAAGCAGGATCTGGGACCGCGCTTTTGAAGTACGTTAGGAGTATAATAGAAGCGCATCGTCCTTCAGGCTTGGCGCAAATGTTGTCATGCTTGGCGCAGAGGGAGAACCTCGGATCCACCGCTGGCGGAACAGGGACCCCGGCTTGGGCGCACTTCTGGGCTCGGATGGGAGTTCTTGGGACATGTCCTCGACCTGCCTTGGCGCGACCTTGGCACTTCTAGGACTTGACCTTGATGTCATGAAACACAAGTTCGGGACCCGGAGGGCCTGATATGAGGTACTTGGCCAGTGGCCCAAAATAGGCGCACTGGCGCACTGGATCACTCAGGACTCCGTTCAGGACCTGATATTGAAATGAGGATATCTCCTTCATCTGGACTCCGATTTGAGTCATTCTTTTTGCGTTCTTTCCAGATTTTACCTATCTTTCTAACTCTGCACAAGTCTCACAAGATTGATCATTTTCTACTATTGATGGCACGAAATCATTCAAAAGACATGTAAGTGAGGCATATAAAGACATCAAAATGATGCATAAATAACGACTGATCAAATACCGCCAAACCTATCTTTTGCTAGTCCCTTAGCAAAACAAATGCTAACAAAATGAAAAGACTCGATTTTAGTTAAGATAGAACATTTAAACCCCTAGGTTCACCTAGTAGGAGGACTTTTGTCTCCTGAGGTTTATAACAGTACGATACCCTCAAACGTTTTACTTAAACAAAAAGATGCTAGATATAGTACTCTTAACAAGCTAATAAGAATCAAAGTAAGTAGACATGCTTTGCAGAACTAAAAGGAATGCCATAGCCGTGAGTGTCATGTGAAGGGGTACGTGTATAAATGCCAATATTTTCAGGTGTTCAAGTTTGAAAACAACTTCATCTAAGTGCCCTAGAAAGATTTCGCCTCGACTCTAATCCTCACTAGGCAACTGTCAATTCACACAAGAATCCTAGGCTTACACTCTTTTCAAGCATATGTGATGAGTTTATGTTATGAAATTCAAATTTAATCACATATGAGTAACAATGAAGAATAGCACTTTATGGAAATAAAGATCTCATGAAAGGAATTGAACTTTAAGAACATAGATACGTACCTTAATCCTCAGCATGATTGTCCATAAGATCAGTTAGGTCTTCCTTTTTAGGTTGTATTGGGGATAAGCTTTGGGGTTTAGCAAGGAAGGATGGGATTCAAAGAACCTGAGTTGTGCCAAGGTATGAGAAGTCATGAATTGAACTTGGAATTTCTGAACTGAATCCTTTCTTAAGGCCCACGACATTGTGCTTTCCTGATGACTTATTTTGTGGCTCTTGTGGCTTATTTTGAGGCTCTTGGCTCACTTGGCTCAATTCACTTTGGTTTTCACTTATTTTTCTCCTTCTTTTTCTCAACGTTTCTTTCTTTCTTTTGATTTGAACGTTTTTTTTTTTGTTTATGTTCGTCTTTGAATTGAATTGAACCAAGATCATGCAATGATTTCCTCAAATTTTCGTGCAGCTTGCAACTTGTAAAACTTTTCTTTACTTTTGAACTTTCAATTGACGCCAATGTCCTTTGAATTGGGCAGCATCTTCTTTCACCTCTTATTCTCACCATGAATCTCATTTATGGCAACCTTAGCACAAACTGAGGTTATAGGGTATGGCTGTGATGAATGGCTAAGTATTTTGGGTTAGGTTATACTTTGGGTGATGAAAGAAAAGGTTGAGTGTTTGGCTTCAAAATTGGCTTAGGGAGCATGCAATAGGGTAGGATAAGGCTTTTAGAGGTTAAAGCACACATAGCCTACATCATTTCTTATGGCAAAGCATACATTAAATAAAGAGTATCTAAATGATGTTAGTTCTTTAAAATTCAATGCAAATATGATGTAATGAGATCAACAATTAAGAACAAAGTGATGAGTATTTAAGAGTAGAAACAAGTATATCCCTCAGAAAGAATGGCAATTAGGCTCAAAGATCTCACAGGGTAGTCTCCACTAATTTTCTAAGGTTCACTCAAATTCAGTTATTTCGTTCACTTAATCACTTAAAACATGGCATTATGAAGTGCAAATTATGAACTACTTGACCTTGGCATGACTCTTAGTAAAGCAAAGATAGTTAACTTAGCATATACATTCCTATTAACAAGTTATCATACTAATCACAAGCAGAAATTTAAATGTCCTGGCCGTGTATCACCCCCAAACCTACTTGTTTCTATATGCAAAATTTTAAATCCACACCCCCAAACCTAAACTGAACATTGTCCTCAATGTGATAAGCAATAAGCTTGACAACAGTAGAAAGGTTTGAGAGATATAACGGGCAGCAACAGAAAAGGAAGTGAGAAATACAAACCAGGGCTAGGCTGCCTCCTAGGAGCGCTTTATTTAACGTCTAGGCAAGACGGGGCTGACATGCTAGGAGCTGGGCGCATGCGGAGTTGCAAGGTTGACTGCGCTTGGATTAGAAACGTCCTTCAAGTAGTGTTTGAGGCGGTGGCCATTTACCTTGAACGGATCCTGCCGTTCCGGGTGCTGGATTTCAACTGCACCATGAGGAAAACCGTTAGTAATAATAAATGGTCCCGTCCATCTTGAACGCAACTTACCTGGCATTAGTCTGAGCCGGGAGTCAAAGAGGAGGACTTCCTGTCCGATGTGAAAGTCCTTGGGCTGAATGCGCTTGTCGTGGAAAGCTTTGGTCTTTTCCTTGTAGATACGAGCACTGTCAAAGGCCTCGTTTCGCAACTCCTCTAATTCACTTAGCTGAAGCTTCTTATGTATTCCAGCGTCATCGAAGTTCAGGTTCATCTGCTTAATAGCCCAGAATGCTTTATGCTCCAATTCCACTGGTAGGTGGCAGCCTTTTCCAAAAACCAGCCGGAAGGGAGACATGCCAATCGGGGTCTTGTATGCGGTCCGATAGGCCCACAGCGCATCATTCAATTTGCTGGACCAATCTTTGCGGTTAGGATTTACCGTTTTTTCCAATATGGCCTTTACTTCCCGATTGGACACTTCCGCTTGGCCACTCGTTTGAGGGTGATACGGTGTTGAGACCTTGTGGGTGACGCCATACTTCTTCATTAGGGCTGTAAACGAATGATTGCAGAAGTGTGCCCCCCCATCGCTGATGATTGCCCTAGGTGCACCGAATCTGGCTAAGATGTGACTCTGTAAAAAACGCACCACTACTTTGGCGTCGTTAGTTTTGGTGGGAATTGCTTCCACCCATTTGGAGACATAATCAACTGCAAGCAGAATATAAAGATTGCCAAAGGAATTCGGAAAAGGCCCCATAAAATCAATGCCCCATACGTCGAAGATTTCGACCACAAGAATAGGGTGTAATGGCATTTGATTTCGAGGGCCGATGTTACCTAGGCGTTGGCAGCGGTCACAGGTGAGTACAAATTCGTGTGCATCCTTGAAAAGTGTGGGCCAGTAGAGTCCACTTTGGAGTACCTTGAGGGCTGTCTTCTTAGCTCCAAAATGGCCCCCACATGCCAAACTATGGCAAAAAGTCAAGACGGATTTCATCTCGTCTTCTGGGATGCACCGCCGAATGATTTGGTCTGGACAATGCTTCCATAGGTACGGCTCATCCCATATGAAGTACTTAGCTTGTTTAGCCAGCTTGTCCTTTTGGTACCTGTTTAAAGATGAAGGAATTTGCTTAGTGACAAGGTAATTAATGAGATCGGCATACCATGGATCAATAGCTTGGATTGCGAAGAGCTGTTCGTCAGGAAAGGTCTCGAGGAGGGGCAACTGATCAGCCTCTTTATTGGAACTGTGAAGCAATCGGCTCATATGGTCAGCGACCACGTTTTCATTGCCCTTCTTGTCTCTGATTTCAAGGTCGAATTCCTGGAGCAGTAGCATCCAACGTAGCAACCTTGGCTTGGCGTCCTTTTTAGTGAGCAGATACTTCAAGGCAGCATGATCCGTGTATACTATGACCTTGGTTTGAATTAGATATGAACGGAACTTTTCCAGGGCAAAGATAACAGCAAGGAGCTCCTTCTCGGTGGTGGAGTAGTTCAGCTGGGCATCATTCAGGGTTCGGCTTGCGTAGTAAATGACATGAGGGAGCTTGTCAACACGCTGTCCTAAAACCGCTCCTATGGCGAAGTCTGAGGCATCACACATTAGTTCGAATGGTAAGTCCCAATTTGGTGGCATGATGATGGGTGATGCCGTGAAAGGTGCCATATGGGCATGTGAATGTTGTTTTTTTCTTGATCTTCGGGTGCAATAGCAATCTGATTGTATCCTGAGTAGCCGTCCAAGAAGCAATAGTGGGAGTGTCCAGCCAGGCGCTCGAGCATTTGATCAATGAAGGGCAAAGGAAAGTGGTCCTTGCGTGTGGTTATATTTAGCTTTCGATAGTCGATGCACACTCTCCATCCTGTTTGAATCCGTTGAGGTACAAGCTCATCCTGCTCGTTTTTAACCACTGTGATCCCACTTTTCTTTGGCACGACCTGGACTGGGCTCACCCACTTGGAGTCACTAATTGGATAGATGATTCCAACGTCCAAAAGCTTTAGGACTTCTTTCTTCACGACCTCCTTCATAGGTGGATGCAATCGCCTCTGTGCCTCCCGTGATGGTTTGGAGTCTTCCTCTAGCAGTATCCGATGCATGCATTTTGCGGAACTTATGCCTTTGATGTCAGCTATTGTCCATCCAATTGCCGTTTGATTGACCTTAAGGACGTGAACCAATGCCTTTTCCTCTTTCGTACTTAGGGTAGATGCAATGATGACTGGAAGGGTTTGATTGTCGCCCAAATATGCATACTTTAAGTGCTCGGGCAAGGGCTTCAGCTCGAGTTCAGGAGCCTTTATGATGGACGGCAGGGTTTTCTGACTTGTGAATGGTAACGCTTCGAAGGGAGGCCTGTGTAATGGGAGGACTGGCATGATGTCAAGGGCTCGTACCTCTTCAATCACGCTATCTGTAAGTGAATCCACAGTGTGTGGGTTACTAGTAACGGCCTTCTCAAGGTCATCCATCATGCAAGAATGAGCAATTGTCTCCCGTAGCAGGAAGTCCATTGTGTTTAACGGAAAATCTACAATAGGCTCGGCAGGGTACTGGATGATGTCATGGATGGAGAATGTCCGAAGCTGGTCCAGGACCTTGATGGAGACCTGGCCCTTTCTGACGTCGATGAGGCACTCGGCTGTGGCTAGTAAGGGCCGTCCGAAGATGAGGGGAGGTTCCTCACTTTTGTCAATTCTGTCCATTCTTAGTACGTAGAGGTCGGCAGGGATGCATGTATCTCCGATTTGTACCAGTACGTCTTCAAGAACCCCCATTAGGTTGGTTACAGAAGCGTTAGCCAACCTGACACATAGGTGCGTGGGCTTGAGTGCGCCTAGGTTGAGTGACCTGTAAATGTGGAATGGCATGATGTTCACTGATGCTCCCGTGTCGCAAAGGCAATGTTCGAATCTTTTTGACTGAATGACACATGGAAGGGATGGCGGCCCAGGATCATTGGCCTTAAGGGGCATGCGCAAAAGGGCAGCCGAGCAGGCCATAGGGATGTCAATGGTGTCCGTGGAGCTAAAACCACGCTTTCCTGCAACTAAGTCCTTGATCAGCTTTGCAAAGATAGGCTTGTGCTTGACAATTTTATGGAAAGGTAGTGTGATCTGAAGCTTCTGCAACATGCTGATGATTTCTTCCTCAAAGTCCTCCTTTTGCTTATTCCTGTTTTGGAACCTGCGAGGAAATGGATAATCAACATTATTAGCTAACTCAAAAGTGACTTTTTTAGAATTGGAATTCTGAGGTTTAGAGTTAGAAGTAATCGAGTGCTGCGACTTGGGCTTAGGAGCAGGTTGCATGCCAGCCGTGGCCGAAGTAGGCGCAGTGTCAGTTCCTCTTTGCGGTAGGGCACTTGGTGACTCATTGGACTGGTTCTGCGCCAGAGGTGTTGGCCGTGGCTTGTTTTGCAGCGCGCCCTGGTCGGTGATCCTTGGCAGAGTAGGTTGAGGCTCAGTTTCAGGTCCTGTGAGGGTGGCATATGTGGGGTCTTGAAGTGGTGTTTCCTTCTCCAGTGTGATGGCATTAGCCGTAGGATTGTGAAATCCTTTCGGATTTACCAGGACTTGACTCGGTAGCTTGCCCTGCTCTCGCTGATTTAGTTGGTTCGCCACCTGTCCCATTTGACGCTCCAAGTTTGCAATTGCATTTTTGAAGTCTCCCGTCTGACTCTGGCTATCGTGCATGAATTTTATGAGTTGAGCCTGCTGTTGAGTCAGGATATGGATGGAGTCCTCAACAGACTTGCTTCCACCATTCTGGTTTGAGGAAGGACCGTGGTAGTTCCCCTGAGGGCCTGCGGCTTGCTGCTCAAATCCAGGGGGTGGCAAGGGATTCGCGGTTGCTTGATTGTTGCTCCAACGGAAATTAGGATGATTTCTCCACCCCGGATTGTAAGTGTTGGAATATGGGTCATTCCGGGGTCGAGAATTACTATTGAACCCTCCAGCAAAGTTGGCCTCTTCCACAACCGGGCAGTCCTGGGATGTGTGGCCCTGAATTGAACAAACCTCGCAGATGTGAACTCCTTTGGCTTTCTCGCTACACAATTGTTTTACCATTGCCGTGAGCTGAGCAATGGCGTCATCTTTGTATTTGGCGGATGCATCACCCGTAGCTCTAGAGGAGGGACCCCTGTAGCTGAACTGTTTTTCCCTTTGAGCAATGTTCTCAAAGGCGGTCCTTGCTTCCTCGGCTGTGCCTTCTAGAATCCCTTGGGATTGAGAATCCACCATTGTCCGATCGCTAGTTTTCAAGCCTCCATAGAAGTATAGCATAAGATGATGGGCATCAATATGGTGGTGGGGGCACGCCCGTAGCATCTGATTGAACCGCTCCCAAAACTCGTAGAAAGACTCCTCCATGTCTTTCCGTGGGTTCATGATCTTGGACTTTAACTCATTTGTCTTTTCCACGGGAAAGTACTGTGTTAAGAATTTGGACGTCAAGTCCCTCCAAGAGTGAATGGAAGCCGGCGCCAATGAATGAAACCATGTCTTGGCGCGATCCTTGAGACTGAAGTGAAAGAGCCGCAGGCGGATTTCCGATTCCGTCATTCCATTGATGCGCAGTGTTGAACAAACCTCAACAAATTCCTTGATATGAAAGTGCGGGTCCTCGCCAGAAAGGCCGGGGAATGTAGGCAGCATGTGAATTGTCCCCGACTTTAATTCGAAGTTTTCCACTGTTGACTCGGGAAAAACAATTGGAAATTGATCCTCCGAGACATGGGGCATGGCAAAATCCTTAAGGCGCCATGGGGCTTGCGGTACTAGGCCACGTTCCAGGCCCTGCTCTTCTCTGTGGTCCGCCATCCTCCTTGGGCTTGGTGGCGGGGAGCCGTGGACTGAAGATGCTTGCGATGATGGTCCACTTGATGACCCGTGCACTGAACCTTGGAATGACATACACGGGTACCTAACAAAAAAGAAAAAAAACTAAGTTACAAATCTAAACTTGAATGGGCACCGTTGAGGGACAAGTCCCCGGCAGCGGCGCCAAAAACTTGTTGGTAGATTTAAAGAGCAAGAAATATGCAATTCAATTCTAACAGTTATAAAATCCTTGCAAGTGCACAAATCGATAAGTATAGTATAGTAGCACAGCAAGAGTCGATCCCTCGAGGACTTGTATCAACGTTATGACCAATTTAGTTCAGATTTGTTAACTTAAATAAAAACACACACACACACACACAGGGGGGGGTTTATGATGTGATAACTGAAATTTAAAGACAAGTAAATCAAAGTGCAGAAAATAACAATGCAAGAATGAAAGGTTGTTAACTAAGGCGAATTAAGGCTTACTATCCACTCTAACCAATTATAGCTTTTAACCAGATTTCCTTGATCAAATTACTATGCATTTTCTGAATTAGGTGCCCGTGCCTAGGACCTGGCGTTGGTTCACTAGACACATCTTATTCCCTCTTACTTAGCATGTTCTAAACAGGGCATATGCCTAGAACGTCTATCACCTACCTTTTAAGATGATGCATGAAGTTTAAAGAGAATTTAATGACACCACATTAGCCTAGCAAAGTGGCATGCAATCCTAGGTCGTCATGAGTTAAGATTACAAGTACGAATACTTTCGATGCTCCAAATCACCAGATGATATGACGGTCACTCAAGCAATTACATCTATAATTATATGCAAACAAGGTAGCTAATCTTATAGGCATAAATTAAGTTCATTAAGCATGGTAATCCAACTTATTCAGCATGCATAGCAATCATAATCAAGAGCCAGAAATCCAATCAATATGCTAACATGGCTAGGGCTTCAAGCAGCCCTAATCCTAATGACTACTCACACATAACTGAAATAAACACAAGTATAATTGAATCCATAAGTAAATTGTAATAATGAAAATAAGGGTACAGAAGAGATTGTTAAGAACAGATGCAGCAGAAGACACGGCAGGGCCTTCTTCTCCAAGCTCCACGTCCAATAATCTAAGTGAAAGATTATCTCCGAAAATATATGGTCCCTAATTCTCTAGAAAACCAAAACGGAACTCTGTGGCTCAGGTCTCTGTTTTCCCAGAAACCAAAACGTCCCTAGCTAATTATCTCCGCCCAAAACACTGAACAAAGGCTCCCTTTTATAGACAAAGGGAAAACCTTGTTCTATAAGGATTGGTATAACCTTGTTCTATACAGATTGGTAAAACCATGTCCTATAGGAATAGGGAAAGTTATTTTACTTTTAATTAATTATAAAGTCTTTAAAATCTATTCGAACCAATCAGAGCATGGCCGGAAGTGTGAATGCAAGCTGGCAAGTGGGAACGCAAGCTGGCCAAACTTGGATTTTTGACTGTCTTCGTAATCAGGATCTGGGACCGCGCTTTTGAAGTACGTTAGGAGTATAATAGAAGCGCATCGTCGTTCAGGCTTGGCGCAAATGTTGTCATGCTTGGCGCAGAGGGAGAACCTCGGATCCACCGCTGGCGGAACAGGGACCCCGGCTTGGGCGCACTTCTGGGCTCGGATGGGAGTTCTTGGGACATGTCCTCGACCTGCCTTGGCGCGACCTTGGCACTTCTAGGACTTGACCTTGATGTCATGAAACACAAGTTCGGGACCCGGAGGGCCTGATATGAGGTACTTGGCCAGTGGCCCAAAATAGGCGCACTGGCGCACTCAGGACTCCGTTCAGGACCTGATATTGAAATGAGGATATCTCCTTCATCTGGACTCCGATTTGAGTCATTCTTTTTGCGTTCTTTCCAGATTTTACCTATCTTTCTAACTCTGCACAAGTCTCACAAGATTGATCATTTTCTACTATTGATGGCACGAAATCATTCAAAAGACATGTAAGAGAGGCATATAAAGACATCAAAATGATGCATAAATAACGACTGATCAGTACCTACTTGTGAACTATATAATCTATTGTTTTGGTTACATTGTTGAGTCAAGTCCCTGTGGGATTCGACCCTTGCTTGTACCACTATATTGTCTATTGATTAGTGCACCTGCTAGGATATTATTGTTAAGGATTGTGTGCATTTACTTGTCATACTTTTCTTCCAACATGTTTTTGGTACTGTTGATGAGGACTTGTCTCTCAACGATGTCCACTTTTTAGATGGTTCTAATTTGGTTTCTTTTGTTGTTTAGGTACTTTTATGTCATCGCAAGGTTCTGCCAGAAGATCTGTTGATGGCCCTTCGATTCCATCATCTGCTTCATCATCTGTCCACGGTTCTCCTCATCCAAGTCCACCACTAAGCCCTGGGAGAATGGTTGAGGAACGTTTCTTAGCTAACCCCCCACCACGGCTGCTTAAGGATTATGCTAGCCCTCATGTCAGTGAGGACCAATTCCCTATCATTTTTCCACCATCCACGATGGAAAAATTTGAGCTCAAGTCAGGCATAATCCATATGTTGCCTAAGTACCGTGGCCTCTCGGGTGAGGACCCCCATCTACACATTAAGGAGTTTGTGGAACTCTGTTCCACCTTGAGAATCAATGGCATGACTGAGGCTAGGATTGTTTCACTTTAGCCTTAAGGACAAGGCTAAGGCATGGTTCCATTCATTGGCACCAGGATCGATTACATCATGGAAGGACTTGTCTTCCGAGTTCCTTTCTCAGTACTACCCCGTGTCCAAGACCAATAAGCTCAAGGCTCAGATTATGGCATCCCAACAAGCTGAGGATGAATCTTTCTATGAGTTTTGGGAAAGGTTCAATGGAATGATTCAAGAGTGCCCTCACCACAACATTGATGAGTTCCACTTAATGCTATACTTCTATGGTGGCTTGAAGACTAGTGATAGGGTAATGGTGAACTCTCAATCTAAGGGAGTCTTAGAGAGCACGACTCAGGAAGCTTGGGTAGCATTTGAGAGCATTGCTGAGAGAGAAAAGTAGTTTAGCTATAGGGGACAACAGTCTAGGACTCTCATTAGTGTGAGTAGGGATAAGGATGACACCATAGCTCAACTCATGACTATGGTGAAATAGCTATGTGATGCCAAGGCTAAGCCCACTATGACGTGATGTGTGCTCAGTTCAAGACCATGACTCTCGGACATGTCCTTTGGTGGAGGATGCAAATTATATTGGAAGGTACAATGAGGGCATGAGGTTTAGGACTGACCCATATTCCAACACTTACAATCCTGGATGGAGGAACCATCCAAACTTAAAATGGAGCAAAAACCAGAATGTTCAAAACCCCACGGCACTCCCTAGATTCCAAGGGCATACCATGGCCCCTCAAGTTCCCAATTCAGTCCTTTAGCAGTCTCAAGTCAATCATGTCCAAGGAAAAAGGTCCTTGGAAGACATGATGGCTGACCTGATTCAGAACACCACAACCTTTCAACAGAATCTGCTTCAACATACCACCAATTACCAGCAGAAGACAGACCGTTCCATCACAGCCATTGAGACCCAAATAGGCCAAATGGCAACTCAGCTCAATAGATTGGATCCTGGACCTCAACTCCCTAGCCAAACCCAAATCAATCCCAAAAACATCATCCATAAGACCACTGCCAATGCTATTCAGCTCAGGAGTGGGAAGGAACTTCAAGGTTCAAATGAGGCCAAAACTTACCTGGAAGAATTCGAAGGTTAGGACCAGGTTTATGTCGTAGAATCAGTCCCAAAACCTGGCCAATCTGAGACATACAAGGACAGCAGTGTCCATGACATGGCTGCAGACCCTAATGAGCTTTCTAAACCCTCTTTGTCTTTAAATTCAAAGCCTAAAATTTCTTTTAGTGATCCATTAGTAACTAATGACGTTAATGTACCTTTTCCCCACAGGTTCAAAAAGAAGAACAAGAATGCTGAGCTTCAGTAAGAGCTCACAACCATGCTTCACAAGCTTCAAATCACACTGCCTTTCTCTAAGCTTGTGAGGACCATGCCTATCTTTGCTAAGCTCCTCAAGGACCTAGTAGCTGGAAAACATGGCTTTGACCCCAACAATGTCCTAGACATTAATGCAGCCACTTTGAACAAGTTCCAAGGCCTGCCACCCAAGGTAAGTGACCCGGGCCCTCCTGCCCTGCCGTGTGTCATCCAATCAAGAAGGTTTGAGCATTGTCTTTGTGACACAAGAGCCTCTGTAAGTATCATGCCTTTTCATGTTTACAATTCACTTGCTTTAGGAGATTTAAAACATACTCAATTGTGTGTCAGGCTTGCTAATTCTTCTGTGAAACAACTTATAGGCAAGATTGAAGATATGATAATTCATATAGGAGACACATGCATACTAGCTGACTTTTATATCTTAAAAATGGAAAGGACAATTGAAAGTGAGGATCCTCCCTTCATCTTTGGGAGACCTCTCTTGGCCAACTTAAACTGTGAAATTAACTTGAATCAAGGCCAAATATCTATTAAGGTGTTAGACAAGACTAGGACCTTTTCCATTCATGATACCATGCAATATCTCCAAGAGCCTATATTTGATTTCCCCTTGAACACTATGGAATCGTTATTAGATCGAACCATTATGCATGCTTGTATAGAGGACCCTCTTGAGAAGGCCCTCACTCTCCCTTCTCATGGTGACAGTGGCCTTGATGGCCACGTCATTGAGGAACTTAATATGTTTAAGGCCATTGTTGGTAAAATTAAAGAGCAAGAAATATGCAATTCAATTCTAACAGTTATAAAATTCTTGCAAGTGCACAAATCGATAAGAATAGTATAGTAGCACAGCAAGAGTCGATCCCTCGAGGACTTGTATCAACGTTATGACCACTTTAGTTCAGATTTATTAACTTAGTGAAAACACACACACACACACACGCAGGGGGATTTATGATGTGAGAACTGAAATTTAAAGACAAGTAAAATAAAATGCAGAAAATAACAATGCAAGAATTAACGGTTGATTGATTATTAACTAAGGCGAATTAAGGCTTACTATCCACTCTAACCAATTATAGCTCTTAACCAGATTTCCTTGACCTAATTACTATGCATTTTCTGAATTAGGTGCCCGTGCCTAGGACCTGGCGTTGGTTCACTAGACACATCTTATTCCCTCTTACTTAGCATGTTCTAAACAGGGCATATGCCTAGAACGTCTATCACCTACCTTTTAAGATGATGCATGAAGTTCAAAGAGAATTTAATGACACCACATTAGCCTAGCAAAGTGACATGCAATCCTACGTCGTTATGAGTTAAGATTACAAGTAAGAATACTTTCGATGCTCCAAATCACAAGATGATATAACGGTCACTCAAGCAATTACATCTATAATTATATGCAAACAAGGTAGCTAATCTTATAGGCATATATTAAGGTCATTAAGCAAAGTAATCCAACTTATTCAGCATGCATAGCAATCATAATCAAGAGCCAGAAATCCAATCAACAAGCTAACATGGCTAGGGCTTCAAGCATCCCTAATCCTAACGACTACTCACACATAACTGAAATTGAAACAAATATAATTGAATTCATAAGTAAATTTCAATAATGAAAATAAGGGTACAGAAGATATTGTGAAGAATAGGTGCAGCAGAAGACACGGCAAAGCCTTCTTCTCCAAGCTCCACGTCCAACACACTCGACTTCGGGAAGAACCAAGCTTTAACGTAAAACTCTAAAAAAACCAAAATACTATATGCGGCTAAGGTGTCTCTGCATCTCCCAAAAACGCCTCTAGCTAATTATCCCCAAAACACTTAACAAAGGCTCCCTTTTATAGACAAAGGGAAAACCTTGTTCTATAAGGATTGTTAAAACCTTGTTCTATAAGAATTGGTAAAACCTTGTTCTATAAGGATTGGTAAAACCTTATCCTATAAGGATTGGTAAAACCTTATTCTATAAGGAATGGTAAAACCTTATCCTAGAATGTTCTGGAATAGTTATTGTACTTCTAATTAATTACAAAGTCCTTAAAATCTATTAGAACCAATTAGAACATAGTTGGGAGTGTGGCAAGTGGGAACGCAACCTGGCAAGTGGTCCGAACTTGGCTTTTGGACTGTCTTCGTAATAAGGATCTGGGACTGCGCTTATGACGCACATCATGATTATAGTAGAAGCGCATCTTCATTCAGGCTTGGCACAAATGTTGTCAGGTTTAGCGCAGAGGGAGAACCTCTGATCCACTGCTGGCGGAACAGGGACCCCGGGCTTAGGCGCACATCTGGGCTCGGATGGGAGTTCTTGGGACATGTCCTCGACCTGCCTTGGCACGACCTTGGCACTTCTAGGTCCTGACCTTGATGTCATGAAACACAGGTTTGAGACCCGGAGGGCCTGATATGAGATACTTGGCCAGTGGCCCAAAATAGGCGCACTGGCGCACTCCGAACTCCGTTCAAGACCTGATATTGAAATGAGGACATCTCCTTCATCTGGACTCCAATTTGAGTCATTATTTTTGCGTTCTTTCCAGATTTTACCTATCTTTCTAACTCTGCACAAGTCTCACTAGATTGATCATTTTCTACTATTGATGGCACGAAATCATTCAAAAGACATGTAAGAGAGGGATATAAAGACATCAAAATGAGGCATAAATAACGACTGATCAAATACCCCCAAACCTATCTTTTGCTGGTCCCTGAGCAAAACAAATGCTAACAAAATGAAAAGACTCGATTTTAGTTAAGATAGAACATTTAAACCCCTAGGTTCACCTAGTAGGAGGAGTTTTGTCTCCTGAGTGTTATAACAGCACGATACCCACAAACGTTTTACTTAAACAAAAAGATGCTAGAGATAGTACTCTTAACAAGCTAATAAGAATCAAAGTAAGTAGACATGCTTTGCAGAACTAAAAGTAATGTTATAGCCGTGAGTGTCATGTGAAGGTGTACGTGTATAAATGCCAATATTTTCAGGTGATCAAGTTTGAAAACAACTTCATCTAAGTGCCCTAGAAAGATTTCGCCTCGACTCTAATCCTCACTAGGAAACTCTCAATTCGCACAAGGATCCTAGGCTTACACTCTTGTCAAGTATATATGTGATGAGTTTATGTTATGAAATTCAAATTTAATTACATATGAGTAACAATGAAGAATAGCACTTTATGGAAATAAAGATCTCATGAAAGGAATTGAACTTTAAGAACATAGATACGTACCTTAATCGTCAGCATGGTTGTCCATAAGATCAGTTAGGTCTTCCTTTTTAGGTTGTAACGGGGCTAAGCTTAGGGGTTTAGCAAGGAAGGATGGGATTCAAAGAACCTGAGCTGTGCCAAGGCATGAGAAGTCATGACTTGAACTTGGAGTTTCTGAACTGAATCCTTTCTTAAGGCCCACGGCATTGTGCTTTCTTGATGACTTATTTTGAGGCACTTGTGGCTTATTTTGAGGCTCTTGGCTCACTTGGCTAAATTCACTTTGTTTTTCACTTTTTCTCAACGTTTCTTTCTTTCTTTTGATTTGAACGTTTGGTTTTTGTTCTTTCTTTTGAATTGAATTGAACCAAGATCATGCAATGATTTCCTCAAATTTTCGTGCAGCTTGCAACTTGTAAAGCTTTTCTTTACTTTTGAACTTTGAATTGATGACAATGTCCTTTGAATTGGGCATCATCTTCTTTCACCTCTCATTCTCACCATGAATCTCATTTACGGCAACCTTAGCACAAACTGAGGTTATAGGGTATGGCTGTGATAAATGGCTAAGTATTTCAGTTAGGTTATACTTTGGGTGATGAAAGAAAAGGTTGAGTGTTTGGCTTCAAAATTGGCTTAGGGAGCATGCAATAGGGTAGGATAAAGCCTTTAGAGGTTAAAGCATACATAACCTACATCACTTCTTATGGCAAACCACACATTGGATCAAGAGTTTCTAAATGATGTTAGTTCTTTAAAATTCAATGCAAAATGATGTAATGAGATCAATAATTAAGAACAAAATCGATGTGTGTTTAAGAGTAGAAACAAGTATATCCCTCAGAAAGAATGGCAATTAGGCTCAAAGATCTCACTGGGAAGTCTCCACTAATTTTCTAAGGTTTACTCAAATTCAGTTATTTCGTTCACTTAATCACTTAAAACATGGAATTGTGAAGTGCAAATTATGAGATACTTGACCATGGCATGACTCTTAGTAAAGCAAAGATAGTTAACTTAGCATATACATTCCTATTAACAAGTTATCATACTAATCACAAGCAGAAATTTAAATGTCCTAGCTGTGTATCACCCCCAAACCTACTTGTTTCTATATGCAAAATTTTAAATCCACACCCCCAAACCTAAACTGAACATTGTCCTCAATGTGATAAGCAGTAAGCATGACAACAGTAGAAAGGTTTGAGAGATATAACGGGCAAAAACAACAAAGGAAGTGAGAAATACAAACCAGGGCTAGGCTGCCTCCTAGGAGCGCTTTATTTAACGTCTGGGCAGGACGGGGTTGGCATGCTAGGAGCTGGGCCCATGCGGAGTGGTAGGGTTGACTGCCCTTGGATTAAAGAGGTCCTTGAAGTAGTGTTTGAGGCGATGGCCATTTACCTTGAACGGATCCTGCCGTTCCGGGTGCTGGATTTCAACTGCACCATGAGGAAAAATGTTAGTAATAATAAATGGTCCAGTCCATCTTGAACGCAACTGACCTGGCATTAGTCTGAGCCGGGATTGAAAGAGGAGGACTTCCTATCCGATGTGAAAGTCCTTGGGCTGAATGCGCTTGTCGTGGAAAGCTTTGGTCTTTTCCTTGTATATACGAGCACTGTCAAAGGCCTCGTTTCGCAACTCCTCTAATTCACTTAGCTGAAGCTTCCTGTGTATTCCAGCATCATCGATGTTCATGTTCATCTGCTTAATAGCCCAGAATGCTTCATGCTCCAAGTCCACTGGTAGGTGGCAGCCTTTTCGAAAAACAAGTCGGAAGGGAGACATGCCAATCGGGGTCTTGTATGCGGTCCGATAGGCCCATAACACATCATTCAATTTGCAGGACCAATCTTTGCGGTTTGGATTTACCATTTTTTCCAATATGGCCTTTACTTCCCGATTGGACACTTCTGCTTGCCCACTCGTTTGAGGGTGATACGTTGTTGAGACCTTGTGGGTGACACCATACTTCTTCATGAGGGCTGCAAACGAATGATTGCAGAAGTGGGCCCCCCCCATCACTAATGATTGCCCTAGGTGCGCCGAATCTGGCTAAGATGTGACTCTGCAAAAACGCACCACTACTTTGGCGTCGTTAGTTTTGGTGGGAATTAATTCCACCCATTTGGAGACATAATCAACTGCAAGCAGAATATAAAGATTGCCAAAGGAATTCGGAAAAGGCCCCATAAAATAAATGCCCCATACGTCGAAGATTTCGACCACAAGAATAGGATGTAATGGCATTTGATTTCGAGGGCCGATGTTACCTAGGCGTTGGCAGCGGTCACAGGTGAGTACAAATTCGTGTACATCCTTGAAAAGTGTGGGCCATAAGAGTCCACTTTGTAGTACCTTGAGGGCTGTCTTCTTAGCTCCAAAATGGCTCCCACATGCCAAGCTATGGCAAAATGTCAAGATGGATTCCATCTCGTCTACGGGGATGCAGCGCCGAATGATTTGGTATGGACAATGCTTCCATAGGTACGGCTCATCCCATATGAAGTACTTAGCTTGTTTAGCCAGCTTGTCCTTTTGGTACCTGTTTAAAGATGAAGGAATTTGCTTAGTGACAAGGTAATTAATGAGATCGGTGTACCATGGATCAATAGCTTGGAGTGCGAAGAGCTGTTTGTCAGGAAAGGTCTCGAGGAGGGGCAACTGATCGGCCTCTTCATTGGAACTGTGAGGCAATCGGCTCATATGGTCAGCGACCACGTTTTCGCTGCCCTTCTTGTCTCTGATTTCAAGGTCGAATTCCTGGAGCAGTAGCATGCAACGTAGCAACCTTGGCTTGGCGTCCTTTTTAGTGAACAAATACTTCAAGGCAGCATGATCCGTGTATACTATGACCTTGGTTTGAATTAGATATGAGCGGAACTTCTCAAGGGCAAAGATAACAGCAAGGAGCTCCTTCTCGGTGGTGGAGTAGTTCAGCTGGGCATTATTCAGGGTTCGACTTGCGTAGTAAATGACATGAGGGAGCTTATCAACACGCTGTCCCAAAATAGCTCCTATTGCGTAGTCCGAGGCATCACACATTAGTTCGAATGGTAAGTCCCAATTCGGTGGCATGATGATGGGTAATGCCGTGAGCTTTGCCTTGAGTGTGTTGAATGCCTCACGGCATCCCTTAGTGAACTCAAATGTGGCGTCCTTGGCTAGAAGATCACATAAAGGTCTTGTGATTTTCGAGAAATCTTTGATGAATCTGCGGTAAAAGCCACCATGCCCTAAGAACAATCGAACCTCATTGACTGTAGTGGGGTACGGCAGCCTCTCTACTATGTCTAACTTTGCTTTGTCCACTTATATACCTCGGCTAGAGATCCCAATACTCGGGTTAGGTTAACTAAGCACAGTTCGAATGAATGTCCAAACACCGAGAAGTCGTCCATGAATACTTCAATTATATCTTCCACCATATCGGAGAAGATGCTCATCATTCAGCGCTGAAAGGTAGCTGGGGCATTGCACAATCCAAACGGCATTCTTCTATATGCAAAAGTGCCATACAGGCATGTGAATGTTGTTTTTTCTTGATCTTCGGGTGCAATAGAAATCTGAATGTATCCTGAGTAGCCGTTCAAGAAGCAATAGTGGGAGTGTCTAGCCAGGTGCTCGAGCATTTGATCAATGAAGGGCAAAGGAAAGTGGTCCTTACGTGTGGTTATATTTAGCTTTCGATAGTCAATGTCCACTCTCCATCCTGTTTGAATCCGTTGAGGTACAAGCTCATCATGCTCGTTTTTAACCACTCTGATCCCACTTTTCTTTGGCACGACTTGGACTGGGCTCACCCACTTGGAGTCACTAATTGGATAGATGATTCCAACGTCCAGAAGCTTTAGGACTTCTTTCTTCACGACCTCCTTCATAGGTGGATGCAATCGCCTCTGCGCCTCCCGTGATGTTTTGGAGTCTTCCTCCAGCAGTATCCGATGCATGCATTTTGTGGGACTTAAGCCTTTGATGTCAGCTATTGTCCATCCAATTGCCGTTTGATTGACCTTAAGGACGTGAACCAATGCCTCTTCCTCTTTCGTACTTAGGGTAGACGCAATGATGACTGGAAGGGTTTGATTGTCGTCCAAATATGCATACTTTAAGTGCTCGAGAAAGGGCTTCAACTCGAATTCAGGAGCCTTTATGATGGACGGCAGGGTTTTCTGACTTGTGAGTGGTAATGCTTCAAAGGGAGGCATGTGTAATGGGAGGGCTGGCAGGATGTCAAGGGCTCATACCTCTTTGATCATGCTATCTGCAAGTGAATCCACAGTGTGTGGGTTACTAGTAATGGCCTTCTCAAGGTCATCTGTCATGCAAGACTGAGCAATTGTCTCCCATAGCTGTAAGTCCATTGTGTTTAACGGAAAATCTACAATAGGCTCGATAGGATACTGGATGGTGTCATGGATGGAGAATGTTCGAAGCTAGTCCAGGACTTTGATGGAGACTTGGCCCTTTATGACGTCGATGAGGCACTCAGCTGTGGCTAGTAAGGGCCTTCCGAAGTTGAGGGGAGGTTCCTCACTTTTGTCAATTCTGTCCATTTTTAGTACGTAGAAGTCTGCAGGGATGCATGTATCTCCGATTTGTACCAGTACGTCCTCAAGAACCCCCATTAGGTTGGTTACAAAAGCGTTAGCCATTCTGACACATAGGTGTGTGGGTTTGAGTGCGCCTAGGTTGAGTGACCTGTAAATGTGGAATGGCATGATGTTCACTGATGCTCCCATGTCGCAAAGGCAATGTTCGAATCTTTTTGACTGAATGACACATGGAAGGGATGGAGGACCAAGATTGTTGGCCTTAAGGGGCATGCGCAAAAGGGCAGCCGAGCAGGCCTTAGGGATGTCAATGGTGTCCATGGAGCTGAAACCATGCTTTCCTAAAACTAAGTCCTTGATCAGCTTCGCAAAGATAGGCATGTGCTTGACAATTTTATGGAAAGGCAATGTGATCTGAAGCTTCTGCAACATGCTGATGATCTCTTCCTCAAAGTCCTCCCATTGCTTATTCCTGTTTTGGAACTTGCCAGGAAATGGATAATCAACATTATTAGCTAACTCAAAAGTGACTTTTTTAGAATTGGAATTCTGAGGTTTAAAGTTAGAAGTATTCTAGTGCTGCGACTTGGGATTAGGAGCAGGTTGCATGCCAGCCGTGGCCTAAGTAGGCGCAGTGTCAGGTCCTCCTTGCGGTAGGGCACTTGGTGACTCGTTGGGCCGGTTCTGCACCAGAGGTGTGGCTGTGGCATGTTTTGCGGCGCACCCTGGTCGGCGATCCTTGTCCGAGTAGGTTGAGGCTCGGTTTCATGTCCTCCGAGGGTGGCATATGTGGGATCTTGAAGTGGTGTTTCCCTCTCCAGCGTGATGGCATTAGCCGTAGGATTGTGAAATCCTTTCGGATTTACCAGGACTTGACTCGGTAGCTTGTCCTACTCTCGCTGATTTAGTTGGTTCACCACCTGTCCCATTTGACGATCCAAGTTTGCAATTGCATTTTTCATTTCTACCGTCTGACTCTGGCTATCGTGCATCAATTTTATGAATTGAGCATGTTGTTGAGTCAGGATATGTAGGGAGTCCTCAAGCGACTTGCTTCCGCCATTCTGATTTGAGGAAGGACCGTGATAGTTCCCCTGAGGGCCTGCGTCTTGCTGCTCAAATCCAGGGGGTGGCAAGGGATTTGCGGTTGCTTGATTGTTGGTCCAACGGAAATTTGGATGATTTTTCCACCCCGGATTGTAAGTGTTGGAATATGGGTCATTCTGGGGTCAAGAATTGCTATTGAACCCTCCAGCAAAGTTGGCCTCTTCCACAACCGGGCAGTCCTGGGATGTGTGGCCCTGAATTGAACATACCTCGCACATGTGAACTCCTTTGGCTTTCTCGCTATACAACTGTTTCGCCATTGCCGTGAGATGAGTAATGGCGTCATCTTTGTATTTGGCGGATGCATCACCCGTAGCTCTAGAGGAGGGACCCCTGTAGCTTAACTGTTTTTCCCTTTGAGCAATGTTCTCAAAGGCGATCCTTGCTTCCTCGGCTGTGCCTTCTAGAATCCCTTGGGATTGAGAGTCCACCATTGTCCGATCGCTAGTCTTCAAGCCTCCATAGAAGTATAGCATAAGATGATGGGCATCAATATGGTGGTGGGGGCACGCCCGTAGCATATGATTGAACTGCTCCCAAAACTCGTAGAAAGACTCCTCCATGTCTTGCCGTGGGTTCATGATCTTGGATTTTAACTCATTTGTCTTTTCCACGGGAAAGTATTGTGTTAAGAATTTGGACATCAAGTCCCTCCAAGAGTGAATGGAAGCCGGCGCCAGTGAATGAAACCAAGTCTTGGCGCGATCCTTGAGACTGAAGGGAAAGAGCCGTAGGCGGATTTCAGATTCTATCATACCATTGATGCGCAGTGTTGAACAAACCTCAACAAATTCCTTGATATGAAAGTACGGGTCCTCCCCAGCAAGGCCGTGGAATGTGGGCAGCATGTGAATTGTCCCCGACTTCAATTTGAAGTTTGCCACTGTTGACTCGGGAAAACAATTGGAAATTGATCCTCCGAGACATGGGGCATGGAAAAAATCCTTAAGGCGCCGTGTGGCTTGCGGTACTAGGCCACGTTCCAGTCCCTGCTCTTCTCTGTGGTCTGCCATCCTCCTTGGGCTTGGTGGCGGGGAGCCGTGGACTGAAGATGCTTGCGATGATGGTCCACTTGATGACCCGTGCACTGTACCTTGGAATGACATACACGGATACCAAACAAAAAGAAAAACTAAGTTACAAATCTAAACTTGAATGGGCACCGTTGAGGGACAAGTCCCCTGCAACGGCGCCAAAAACTTGTTGGTGGAATTAAAGAGCAAGAAATATGCAATTCAATTCTAACAGTTATAAAATCCTTGCAAGTGCACAAATCGATAAGAATAGTATAGTAGCACAGCAAGAGTCGGTCCCTTGAGGACTTGTATCAACGTTATGACCACTTTAGTTCAGATTTATTAACTTAGTGAAAACACACACACGCAGGGGGGGGGGGGGGGGGGGGGGTGGCATTTATGATGTGAGAACTGAAATTTGAAGACAAGTAAAATAAAATGCAGAAAATAACAATGCAAGAATTAACGGTTGATTGATTATTAACTCAGGCGAATTAAGGCTTACTATCTACTCTAACCAATTATAGTTACTAATCAGATTTCCTTGACCTAATTACTATGCATTTTCTGAATTAGGTGCCCGTGCCTAGGACCTGGCGTTGGTTCACTAGACACATCTTATTCCCTCTTACTTAGCATGTTCTAAACAGGGCATATGCCTAGAACATCTATCACCTACCTTTTAAGATGATGCATGAAGTTCAAAGAGAATTTAATGACACCACATTAGCCTAGCAAAGTGACATGCAATCCTACGTCGTTATGAGTTAAGATTACAAGTAAGAATACTTTCGATGCTCCAAATCACAAGATGATATGACGGTCACTCAAGCAATTACATCTATAATTATATGCAAACAAGGTAGCTAATCTTATAGGCATAAATTAAGGTCATTAAGCAAAGTAATCCAACTTATTCAGCATGCATAGCAATCAAAATCAAGAGCCAGAAATCCAATCAACAAGCTAACATGGCTAGGGCTTCAACCAGCCGTAATCCTAACGACTACTCACACATAACTGAAATTGAAACAAATATAATTGAATTGATAAATAAATTGCAATAATGAAAATAAGGGTACAGAAGAGATTGTTAAAAACAGGTGCAGCAGAAGACACGGAAGAGCCTTCTTCTCCAAGCTCCACGTCCAACACACTCGACTTCGGGAAGAACCAAGCTTTAACGTAAAACTATAAAAAACCAAAATACTATTTGCGGCTAAGGTGTCTCTGTATTTCCAGAAACAAAAACGGAACTCTCTCTCTCTCTGCTTCCTAATTATCCCCCTAAAACACTGAACAAAGGCTCCCTTTTATAGACAAAGGGAAAACGTTGTCCTATAAGGATTTGTAAAACCTTATTCTATAAGGATTGGTAAAACCATGTCCTATAAGGATAGGGAAAGTTATTGTACTTTTAATTAATTACAAAGTCCTTAAATCTATTAGAACCAATCAGAGCACGGCTGGGAGTTCTTGGGACATGTCCTCGACCTGCCTTGGCGTGACCTTGGCACTTCTAGGACCTAACCTTGATGTCATGAAACATAGGTTTGAGAACTGGAGGGCCTGATATGAGGTACTTGGCCAGTGGCCCAAAATACGCGCACTGGCGCACTGGCGCACTCAGGACTCCGTTCAGGACCTGATATTGAAATGAGGACATCTCCTTCATCTGGACTCCCATTTGAGTCATTCTTTTTGCGTTCTTTCCAGATTTTACCTATCTTTCTAACTCTGTACAAGTCTCACAAGATTGATCATTTTCTACTATTGATGGCATGAAATCATTCAAAAGACATGTAAGAGAGGCATATAAAGACAATAAAATGTTGCATAAATAACGACTAATCAATAGCAATTTGATTGTATCCTGAGTAGCCGTCCAAGAAGCAATAGTGGGAGTGTCCAGCCAGGCGCTCGAGCATTTGATCAATGAAGGGCAAAGGAAAGTGGTCCTTGCGTGTGGTTATATTTAGCTTTCGATAGTCAATGCACACTTTCCATCCAGTTTGAATCCGTTGAGGTACAAGCTCATCATGCTCGTTTTTAACCACTGTGATCCCACTTTTCTTTGGCACGACCTGGACTGGGCTCACACATCGGTGATTAAATCCACCAATGAAGGAAGTCATGAAGAAAGAAGTTCTCAAACTTCTAGATGTGGGCATTATCTATCCCATAAGTGACTCCAAGTGGGTGAGCCCTGTGCAAGTCGTGGCAAAGAAAAGTGGAATCATTGTAGTAAAAAATGAACGTGATGAGATCGTACCTCCACGAGTGCAGATGGGATGGTGAGTGTGCATTGATTACAGGAAACTCAACACAACCACACACATAGATCAAGAAAAGACAACATTCTCAAGAAAAGACGACATTCTCATGTCCATATGGCACATTTTCCTACAGAAGGATGCCGGTTTCAACACCCTGGCCACGTTCCGACGCTGCTTGATGAGCATCTTCTCTGACATGGTGGAGGATATAATTGAAGTGTTCATGGATGACTTCTCGGTGTTTGGGCATTCATTCTAGCTATGTTTAGCTAACCTGTCCCGAGTACTAGAACGATGTAGAGAAAGCAATTTAGTGCTAAATTGGGAGAAGTGCCACTTCATGGTACAACAAGGAATCGTCTTGGGCCATGTGATCTCTAGCTATGGAATAGAGGTAGAAAAAGCTAAGTTGGACATAGTAGAGAGGCTGTCGTACCCTACAACAGTCAAAGAAGTTCAATTTTTGTTAGGGCATGCCGATTTCTACAGAAGATTCATCAAAGACTTCTCGAAGATCATGAGACCTTTGTGTGTTCTTCTAGCTAAAGAGGCCGCATTTGAATTCACCAAGGAATGCCATGAGGCATTCAATACACTCAAGGAAAATCTCACGGCATCCCCCATCATTATGCCACCAAATTGGGACTTACCATTTGAACTCATGTGTGATGCTTCAGACTTCGCTGTAGGAGATGTTTTAGGGCAGCGTGTGAACAAGCTCCCTCACGTCATCTACTGGGCAAGTAGAATTCTGAATGATGCCCAACTCAACTACTCCACCATGAAAAAAGAACTTATTGCCGTCATCTTTGCCCTAGAAAGGTTCAGATTGTACTTGATTCAAACTAAGGTCATCGTCTACACAGATCATGCAGCATTGAAGTATCTACTCACTAAGAAGGACGCCAAGCCAAGGTTACTACTCTGGATGCTACTCCTCCAAGAATTTGACCTCAAAATCAAAGATAAAAAGGGGAGTGAAAACGTGGTTGCTGATCATATGAGCCGGTTAATCCATGGTTCCAACGAAGAAGCTGATCAATTGCCACTACTTGAGACTTTCCCAGATGAACAACTCTTCGCTATCCAAGCCATCGATCCATGGTACACTGATCTCATTAATTACCTTTCCACTTAGATATTTCCTTCATAATTGAGCAGGTATGAGAGGGACAAGCTAGTTAAACAAGCAAGTACTACATCTGGGATGAGCCATATTTATGGAAGCATTGTCCTGATAAAATCATTCGAAGATGCATCCCAGAAATTTAGATGAAGTCCATTCTAACTTTCTGTCATAGCTTGGCGTGTGGGGGCCATTTTGGAGCTAAGAAAACGGCACTCAAAGTACTTCAATGCGAATTCTACTGGCCCACACTTTTACAGGATGCAAATGAGTTTGTACTCTCCTGTGACAGATGCCAACGAAAAGTAACATAGGCCCTCGAAATCAAATGCCATCAAACCCTATCCTCGTGGTAGAGATCTTTGATGTATGAGGCATTGATTTCATGGGACCTTTTCCGAACTCTTTTGGTAATCTTTACATTTTACTTGTAGTTAATTATGTGTTCAAATGGGAGGAGGCAATTCCTACCAAAACTAACGATGCCAAAGTAGTTGTGAGCTTTTTGCAGAGTCACATCTTAGCCAAGTTCGGAGCGCCAATAGCCATCTTAAGTGATGAGGGCACACACGTCTAAAATTGCTCCTTCGAAGCTTTAATGAAGAAGTATGGCGTCACCCATAGGATCTCCACACCGTATCACCCTCAAACCAGTGGCCAAACTGAAGTTTCCAATCAAGAGGTGAAGGCCATATTCGAGAAGACTGTAAGCCCAAACCGCAAAGACTGGTCCAACAGATTGAACGACGCTTTGTGGGCCTATAGAACGGCATATAAGACCCCTATTGGCATGTCTCCATTCAGACTTGTCTTTGGGAAAGGATGTCACTTACCGGTAGAATTGGAGCATAAGGCGTTTTGGGCTATTAAGAAGATGAATATGGAATTAGATGAAGACGGGCTTCATAGAAAGCTTCAGCTAAATGAATTGGAAGAACTCAAAAATGAGTCTTATGAAAGTGCTCAGATTTACAAGGAAAAGACTAAAGCTTTTCACGACAAGCACATTTAACGCAAGGACTTTCAAATTGGATAGAAAGTCCTCCTCTTTGACTCACGACTCAAACTTTTCCCAGGTAAGTTGCGGTCATGATGGACTGGACCATTTATTGTTACCAACATTTTTCCTCATGGTGCAGTTGAAATCCAGCACCCGGTTAGGCAGGATTCGTTCACGGTAAATGGCCATCGCCTCAAGCATTGCTACGATGCCCTCACCATTTCCACTCCTGATGCTCTTGCAACTCAGCCTGCGCCAACTACATAGCTTGCTAGCCCCGTCTTACCCAGATGTTAAATAAAGCGCTCCTAGGTGGCATCCTAGCCCTGGTTTGTGTTCTCTCTTACTTTCATGTTTATGTCCATTATATCTCTCGAACCTTTACTATGTTGTCATGATTATTGCGTTTCACATTGAGGACAATGTTCAATTTAGGTTTGGGGGTGTGGAGTTAAAATTTTGCATATAGAAACATCTAGGTTTGGGGGTGGTTCACGCCCAGAAAAATTAAAATTTTTGAAGTGTTAATTAGTGAAGTGTTGCTCATGATAGTATTATAACTTGTTAATAGGGATGTACATGCCAAGTTACTATCTTTGCCTTACTAAGTGGCATGCCATAGTTAGTAGTTCAAAATCTGCACTTCACAATGCCATGTTTTAAGTGATTAAGTGAACAAAACAACTGAATTTGAGTGAACCTTAGAAAATTAGTGGAGACTACCCTATGAGATCTTTGAGCCTAATTTCCATTCTTTCTGAGGGATATACTTACTTCTACTCTTAAACACTCATCGCTTGCTTTTGTTCTTAATTGCTGATCTCATTATATCATATTTGCATTGGATTTAAAGAACTAACATCATATAAATGCTCTTGATTTGAGGTTTGGTTTGCCTTGAGAAGTGATGTAGGCTATGTGTGCTTAACCTCTAAAGGCCTTATCCTACCCTATTGCATGCTCCCTAAGCCAACTTTGTAGCCAAACACTCAGCCTTTTCTTTCATCACCCAAAGTATAACCTAACCAAAATACTTAGCCATTCATCACAGCCATGCTCCATAACTTGAGTTTGTGCTAAGGTTGCCCTAAATGAGATTCATAGTGAGAATGAGAAGTGAAAGAAGATGCTACCCAATTCAAAGACATTGGCATTTTTATCAAAGTTCAAAGTTTTGAAAAGTTCTAGCTCTACAAGAGACAAGCTGCATGAGAAGTTGGAGGAAATCATTGCGTGATCTTGGTTCAATTCAATTCAAAAGAAAAAAGAAAGAACAAAAAAAACCTTGAAAAAAAAAAGTGAAAAACAAAGTGAATTGAGCCAAGTGAGCCAAGTGAGCCAAGAACCTCGAAATAAGCCATCAAGAGAGCACAATGCCGTGGGCCTTAAGCAAGGATTCAGTTTAGGAAATTCTAAATTCAAGTCATGACTTCTCATGCCTTGGCACAACTCAGGTTCTTTGAATCCTATCCTTCCTTTCTAAACCCCTAAGATTAGCCCCATTACAACCCAAATTGGAAGAGCTAACTGATCTTATGGACAATCATGTTGAGGATTCAGGTACGTATCTATGTTCTTAAAGTGCTATTCTTCATTGATACTCATATGTGATGAAACTTGAATTCCATAACATTAACTCATCACATATGCTTGAAAGAGTGAAAGCCTAGGATTCTTGTGGGAATTGAGAGATGCCTAGTGAGGATTTGAGTCGAGGCGAAATCTTTCTAGGGCACGAAGTTGAAGTTGTTTTCAAACATAATCAGTTGAAATTATGGCACTTAGACAATTACACCTTCACATGATACTCACGACAATGGCATTCCTTTTAGCTCTCCAAATCATGTCCACATACTTTGATTCCTATTAGCTTGTTAAGAGTACTGTTTATAGCATACTAGTTGTCTAAGTAAAACGTTTGTGGGTGTCGTGCTGCTATGACCCTCAGGGGACAAAACCCTCCTACTAGGCGAACCTAGGGGTTTAAATGTTCTATCTTTCTTTTTATTTTTTCTGAGTTTGTTTTCCTCAGGGACATGTCCCTAAGACATCGTACCGAGATCCTACCGAGTATCAGAAGAGCCCTATCGAGGTCAAGGACATGTCCTTGTCATGTCTTAAGGCACGCCCAAAAGAAGATCCTGCCGATGCCATGTCTTGGGGCTAGCCAAGGAGGTCAACTCATGCGCTAAGCCCAAATCATGTACTGAGCCCTGCGCTAACTTCTTGTTTCAAGTCCTTGATCAGTTCCGCCAAGTTCCAGGTTCTTCAGAACCAAACCTATGCGCTTAGCCATTTCATGCCACACTTTTAACAAGTGTATGGTGCACCTCAAAAGCACAGTCTCAGCTTGTGCTAAAAACTCTTCTCTTGTTCCTAATCCTAAAAAGTCCTTTGCGTCCTATTTTAGGCTGGAGAGGTTCAATTTGGGCCCTAACCTGCAACCGGATGGAACAAAGCAAGACGGCACTTTTATGTGGACTTCAAATGACCCATCTAAGCTAATGGAAACTTTTATCTCTCCTGGAAATGCTAAAGACACATGAAGGACCTAAGTGCGCCCTAAAGACATGTTGGCTCCCTAATTGGGGTGCAATTTTGTGATCTCCCTGTTCTGCCAACCTTTGAGTGAGCCAAAGGCCATAATCCATCAGAGTACATCATATGGCAGCCCATGACATGGTTTGGTTAAGTGACATTGTTCCTGGATATGCCAGGTTCTCGATAAGTCCTTAAGGGGGCTAAAAGTGTCAAATTTGGGCCCGGCCGTGTCAAACAAGTCCAGGGGTAGCCCATCCCTTTTCTTGATGACCATGTAACATCCAGAAGACTCCAAAAGCTGCCTTGGTGTGCAAGAAATATCAGAGCTATTATCACAAGACTTTGCCGCAAGTCCTAGTCCAAGTCCAAGTCCAAGAAGGATTTCTCTTTTAAATCCTTTTTTATGCCTAATTAGAATAGGAAGTTTAAGTTAATTTTTTAATAGGATTTTATCCTAGGATATCTCCTACATTGTAAAGGTTTAGAGGTCTATATAAAGGACCCTAATGCTCGAGGGTGAGGACCTCTAGACACCCTAGTCGCACCTTATTGTAATTCAGCTTTTAAATTTAAACAGTTTTTAGTTTCTTCTTGGGAGAGAGTTGGATGTGAGCATTGGAGGATAAGCCTTGGCGTGGTCTTCTGCTATGTATCTTTAAGCAGTTTTTAGTTTCTTCAATAATCTCCTTTGTATCTTTACTTTTATTGCTTTTACTTTATGAACTCAATTATGTTTGTTTTAATTTCAATCATGCGTGAGTAGTCTCTTTTATGATTATGGCTGCTTGAAGCCCTAGCCATGATAGTTACTTAATTAGATTTTTGGCTCTTGATTTTAATTGTTATGCATGCTGAATAAGTTGGATTACTTTGTTTAATGACCTAAATTTATGCCTATAAGATTAGCTACCTTGTTTGCATATAATAATTGATGTAATTTCTTGAGTGACCTTCATATCATCCTGTGATTTGTAGCATCAAGGGTAGGTAGAGGGACACCTATTCATAATCTAAACTCATGACGACCTGGGATTGCATGCCACTTTTCTAGACTAGTGTGGTGTCATTAAATTCTCTTTGTACTTCATGCATCATCTTAAACGGCAGGTGATAGACGTTCTAGGCATATGCCCTGCTTAAAACATGCTAATCCTCCGACTCATATGTCCGAAAATATCTCAAAGACATTTGGCAGAAATTCATAAGACCTGCCCAAAGCCAAAACCCATGAATCCGGGCCGTAGGCCAACCACAATCCTGGCCCAAAACCCCAACCGTATACCAGACCGAAGTCCAAATCATTTCAAGTCCATATATACTAATATAACTTCATAAATAATAAATTGGCATGTGGAACAGATAATAATGAGTAAAAGTTCACTCACCGAATGCCGATGCAAACTCACCTCTAAGCAGTTCGGTCCTCCGTAACATCCAGAGCCACCATGCTTGTCAAAAGTGATACCCGACATCAATAAGCAATAATTCTAAGCCTTAAACCCCAGTCCCTAATCCTCGTAGGTGCCCATGCGTCCTTAAACAACCCTAAATTGCCTTAAAACGCCCAAAACATCCCTAAAACAACCTCAAAAGGACCTGAAACCTTGAAAACAGCTATGGAATGCCCCAAAACACAAGCCACATGCCGACGTGGGTCAGAAATCTGCCCCACACGCCGGCCAGTGGCCCGGAACTCCTCCACGTGCCCCCACGTGCCGTCCACGCTCTCCCACGTGCAATTGTGGCATGTACTCACCTAAACAGTAATGCCATTAGCCTCCATTATGACGCCATTAGCTTTTAACGGAATGTACTAACGATGTTACCATATTTTGTTAAATCCTGACGACTTCAGTCAACTACTCACTGTGTTATGACGTCATTAGTCTTTAACAGATTATGCTAATGGTGTTAGCATTTTCCGTTATATACTGATGGCATTAGCTAATGCCGTTCTCTCGCCAGCACGCACCCATGAGCACACACTCCCATGTGCGACGCGCCCCATGCACGACTACATGGTTTAGTCGCTTCCTTCTTTGCTCACTCGTCGGCCGGAAATAGTCATTTAAGGCCGATTTTCAAGCTTTTGTAATTCCTTTGATTCTCCACCAAATTTAAAGATCTACTAGTCTAAATGTAACTACCCACTCCCTAGAATCCAAACCCAAGGTCCAAAGTAATAAATCTAACATGTGGTGCCCCAAAAATACCTCGAAACTCGCAAAACCTCATGTGGTCAATGGGGACAACGGAGGGTACGGTCGTGCTCAGGGTGAGGAGAGGATGAGTTTGGCGGTGGTGGGGTAGGCTAGGTCGTCACCGATCGATGGCAGTGATGTTGATGATTTTTCTTAGGTCCGCGGGGAGAAAGGGGAGGTAGAAAATGAGAGGGAAGAGGGAGAGAGAGAGAAATCTGCCCAATGGGTGTTGGATTATATTTACAACAAATAAATGCAATATAATCTTTAACAATTAAACGTAGCAAGTGTAGTGTTCAATGAATAAGAAAGTGGTACAAACAATGGTTGATCCCACGAAGACTTTTTTTCAACGTTGATATTCAATTGATTAAGGTTTCTTGATGCTCAAGTAATTCAAAATTAAAGGTACTTAGACTCTTAAAACAGAAAACAACAAAAGACTCATGAGAAGACAAACAAAACAACTAAATTACTTACTTGGGATTCACGGAAAAGACTCAAAATAAAGACCTAGACACGACTCAAGGACTCAAGGACTTAAACATGGGAAAATGGGGGTTTTCAGATTTGGAAAGATGCTTGTATTTAAATAAACTTACACTGCAAGAAAGCAAAATAACCATTAAGGATTTAACAAATTAAAGGACAAGTTAAGGCATTCATCCATATCTAGCCACAACATTTTCCAACTTGGTTTGCATGCAAGGTTCAATTACTATGTTCGTTACTTGGTCTAGTTCCCATGCAAGAGATCTCTTAAGCCAACTCACACATTTTTATTTCCTTCTTACTTAGTATATTATAAGCCTGACGGGTACCTATGACGTCTATCAATTTATGTTTAACCTAGCCTCACGGGTACCAAATTAATCACAAAGAGAAGCATTAACTACTAAAGGAAATCTGAGTCACTACAATAACTCTAGAAAGTGATATGCAATTCTAGAAATTTCATGAGTTAAATTACAAGACTACTGCTTAACATAACCCTTTGATGCAAGTTCATCTATGCTTCATGTAATTAAAGTGATCAATTTTAATAACATAAAAGAACATCAGTTAAAACAGTAATTCAACACACCAAGACAAAAATAACAATCAAACCAAGCGCCAAAACGAAATTAAGAAGCTGCCAAGGTTAAGGCTTCAAGATCAGTGATTAGTCGTTATTTATGCATCATTTTGATGTCTTTATATGCCTCTCTTCCATGTCTTTTGAATGATTTCGTGCCATCAACAGTAGAAAATGATCAATCTGGTGAGACTTGTGCAGAGTTAGAAAGATAGGTAAAATCTGGAAAGAACGCAAAAAGAATGACACAAATCGGAGTCCAGATGAAGGAGATGTACTCATTTCAATATCAGGTCCTGAACGAAGTCCTGAGTGCGCCAGTGCGCCTATTTTGGGCCACTGGCCAAGTACCTCATATCAGGCCCTCCGGGTCTCAAACCTGTGTTTCATGACATCAAGGCCAGGACATTTAATTTTTTGCTTTTGAATAGTATGATAACTTGTTAATATGGATGTATATGCTAAGTTAACTGTCTTAGCCTTACTAAGAGTCATGCCATGGTCAAGTAGTTCATAATATGCACTTCACAATGCCATGTTTTAAGTGATTAAGTCAACGAAATAACTGAATTTGAGTGAACCTTAGAAAATTAGTGGAGACTTCCCTGTGAGATCTTTGAGCCTAATTGCCATTCTTTCTGAGGGATATACTTGTTTCTACTCTTAAACACTCATCGCTTTTGTTCTTAATTGTTGATCTCATTACATCATTTTGCATTGAATTTTAAAGAACTAACATCAATTAGATACTCTTGATCTAATGTGTGGTTTGCCATAAGAAGTGATGTAGGCTATGTATGCTTTAACCTCTAAAGGCTTTCTCCTACCATATTGCATGCTCCCTAAGCCAATTTTGAAGCCCAACACTTAGCCTTCTCTTTCATCACCCAAAGTATAACCTAACCCGAAATACTTAGCCATTCATCACAACCATACCCTATAACCTCAGTTTGTGCTAAGGTTTCCGTAAATGAGATTCATGGTGAGAATGAGAGGTGAAAGAAGATGCTGCCCAATTCAAAGGACATTGGCATCAATTCAAAGTTCAAAAGTAAAGAAAAGTTTTACAAGTTGCAAGCTAAACGAAAATTTGACGAAATCATTGCATGATCTTGGTTCAATTCAATTCAAAAGAAAGAACAGATAAAAAATGTTCAAATCAAAAGAAAGAAAGAAACGTTGAGAAAAAGTGAAAAACAAAGTGAATTTAGCCAAGTGAGCCAAGAGCCTCAAAATAAGCCACAAGAGCCTCAAAATAAGTCATCAAGAAAGCACAATTCCGTGGGCCTTAAGAAATGATTCAGTTCAGAAATTCCAAGTTCAAGTCATGACTTCTCATGCCTTTGCACTGCTCAAGTTCTTTGAATCCCATCATTCCTTGCTAAACCCTAAAATGAGGCCCATTACTACCTAAAAAGGAAGACCTAACTGATCTTATGGACCATCATGCTGAGGTTGAAGGTACGTATTTATGTTCTTAAAGTTCAATTCCTTTCATGAGATCTTTATTTCCATAAAGTGTTATTTTTCATTGTTACTCATATGTGATTAAATTTGAATTTCATAACATAAACTCATCACATATGCTTGAAAAGAGTGAAAGCCTAGGCTTCTTGTGCGAATTGAGAGTTGCCTAGTGAGGATTAGAGTCGAGGCAAAATCTTTCTAGGGCACTTAGATGAAGTTGTTTTCAAACATGGTCACTTGAAATATTGGCACTTATACACGTACACCTTCACATGACACTCACGGCTATGGCATTCCTTTTAGTTCTGCAAAGCATGATTACTTACTTTGATTCTTATTAGCTTGTTAAAAGTACTATCTCTAGCATCTTATTTGTCTAAGTAAAACGTTAGTGGGTTTCGTGCTGCTATAACCCTCAGGAGACAAAACTCCTCCTACTAGATGAACCTAGGGGTTTAAATGTTCTATCTTAACTAAAATCGAGTCTTTTCATTTTGTTAGCGTTTGTTTTCCTCAGGGACTAGGAAAAGATAGGTTTGGGGGTATTTGATCAGTCGTTATTTATGCATCATTTTGCTGTCTTTATATGCCTCTCTTACATGTCTTTTGAATGATTTCGTGCCATCAATAGTAGAAAATGATCAATATTATGAGACTTGTGCAGAGTTAGAAAGATAGGTAAAATCTGGAAAGAACGAAAAAAGAATGACTCAAATCGGAGTCCAGATGAAGGAGATGTCCTCATTTCAATATCAGGTCCTGAACGGAGTCCTGATAGGACTGTCTTAGTACACGTTAGGATAGGGTTTTGATTCTATTAAAAGTCTAGTTGAACAAGGATTCCCTTTTCTTGACAAAGGAGGAACCGTGTTCAGTAAAAAAGTAAAAAATATAAGTTTTGTAGAATTAGAATGAGGGGTTCCGTTTTGTTTTCTGGAGAAACAGAGACACCTTAGCCGCATATAGTATTTTGGTTTTTTGGAGTTTTACGTTAAAGCTTTGTTCTTCTCGAAGTTGAGTGTGTTGGACGTGGAGCTTGGAGAAGAAGGCTTTGCCGTGTCTTCTGCTGCACCTGTTCTTCAGAATATCTTTTGTAACCATATTTTTATTGCAATTTAATTATGAATTCAATTACGCTTGTGTTTATTTCAGTTATGTGTGAGTAGTCGTTAGGATTAGGGCTACTTGAATGCTGAATAAGTTGGATAATTATGCTTAATGACCTTAATTTATGCCTATAAGATTAGCTACCTTGTTTGCATATAATTATTGATGTAATTGCTTGAGTGACCGTCATATCATCTTGTGATTTGGAGCATCGAAAGTATTCTTACATGTAATATTAACTCATAACGACCTAGGATTGCATGTCACTTTGTTAGGCTAATGTGTTGTCATTAAATTCTCTTTAAACTTCATGCATCATCTTAAAAGGTAGGTGATAGACGTTCTAGGCATATGCCCTGTTTAGAACATGCTAAGTAAGAGGGAATAAGATGTGTCTAGTGAACCAACGCCAGGTCCTAGGCACTGGAACCTAATTCAGAAAATGCATAGTAATTAGGTCAAGGAAATCTGATTAGTAACTATAATTGGCTAGAGTGGATAGTAAGCCTTAATTCACCTTTGTTAGTAATCAATCAACCGTTAATTCTTGCATTGTTATTTTCTGCATTTTTTTTAACTTCTCTTTAAATTTCAGTTCTCACATCATAAACCCCCTCCCCCTGCGTGTGTGTGTGTGTGTGTGTGTGTGTGTTTTCACTAAGTTAATAAATATGAACTAAAGTGGTCATAACGTTGATACAAGTCCTCGAGGGATCGACTCTTGCTGTGCTACTATACTATTCTTATCGATTTGTGCACTTGCAAGGATTTTATAACTGTTAGAATTGAATTGCATATTTCTTGCTCTTTAATTTTACCAACAATCAGGCCTAACTTAAAAGAAACTACTCACTACGCATAATCAAGAACATGAATTTAAATTAAGGAAAGTTGAAGAAAATAAACCCATAAAACTACCCAAGGTTGGACCTTCAACATGGCTGAAGACTCCTCCAAAAGGCAAATTTTGGATTTAGAAGTGTTTACAAATTAACTCTCAACTAAGGCTCTCTCCTCTCTTTTAATTTCGGATTAAGTTGTCCCTTTTACAATGGACAATGCCCTCTTTTTATAGAGAAAAGCCAGAGCTTATCCTACAAGGAATTCACTTACTAATCCAAGTGAAATTTGGATTCCTAATTCTAAGGGAAAGCCATAAAGTGTTTCTTTTTCCTTCAAGTATAGGAATTATATTTAAAACAATTAATTAATTAAACTAGACCCTAAAAGAATGGAAACGTGGTCTGAATGCAAGTTGGTAGGTGTGAATGTAAGTTGGCGCTGGACGGCCAGGTTGCCTCTTGGGCATGTCCTTTGTCAGGCCCTGTAAGTCGGTGGCATGTCCTGTACAAGCTCTTGTTCAGTTCTTCGCGTCTTCTGCTTCAAAATGGGGTTTGGCATGTCTTTCTGCACTTTGGTACGATCGGAGGTCCTTAGGTCGATCGAGGTCCTTAGTTGAATCGGTGACACCTCCTGAGCCTAATCCTTGGCACGTCCTCAAACAGGTCCTCGAAGCGACCTTGAAGCGTCCTCAGACGGGTCTGGGACTCGGTTCTAGCTGGATCCTGACATGGTTTGGACGAGTCCTTGGATGCGATCTTGGCGAGGCTATGGGTCTTTAGATACACATTTTTGGGAAAGTCTGGGACTCGTCTGGGACTTCCTTTGGACGTGTCCTGACACGTCTTGGAGTAGTACTCGGACACCTCCGGTACTTGATGTGCGCAAGATCTTGGACACGCTAGGGACTTGTTTTGCGGTAGTTGATCAGTCGTTATTTATGCATCATTTTGAGGTCTTTATACGCCTCTCTTACATGTCTTTTGAATGATTTCGTGCCATCAATAGTAGAAAATGATCAATCTTGTGAGACTTGTGCAGAGTTAGAAAGATAGGAAAAATCTGGAAAGAACGCAAAAAGAATGACTCAAATCAGAGTCCAGATGAAGGAGATGTCCTCATTTCAATATCAGGTCCTGAACGGAGTCCTGAGTGCGCCAGTGCGCCAGTGCGCCATTGCGCCAGTGCGCCAGTGCGCCAGTGCGCCAGTGCGCCTATTTTGGGCCACTGGCCAAGTACCTCATATCAGGCCCTCTGGGTCCCAAACTTGTGTTTCATGACATCAAGGTCAAGTCCTAGAAGTGCCAAGGTCGCGCCAAGGCAGGTCGAGGACATGTCCCAAGAACTCCCATCCGAGCCCAGATGTGCGCCTAAGCCGGGGTCCCTGTTCCGCCAGCAGTGGAGCAGAGGTTCTCCCTCTGCGCCAAGCCTGACAACATTTGCGCCAAGCCTGAACGACGATGCGCTTCTATTATACTCCTAACGTACTTCAAAAGCGCGGTCCCAGATCCTGATTACGAAGACAGTCAAAAATCCAAGTTTGGCCAGCTTGCGTTCCCACTTGCCAGCTTGCATTCACACTTCCGGCCATGCTCTGATTGGTTCGAATAGATTTTAAAGACTTTATAATTAATTAAAAGTAAAATAACTTTCCCTATTCCTATAGGACATGGTTTTACCAATCTGTATAGAACAAGGTTTTCCCTTTGTCTATAAAAGGGAGCCTTTGTTCAGTGTTTTAGGGAGGAGATAATTAGCTAGGGACGTTTTGGTTTTTCTGGGAAAACAGAGACCTGAGCCACAGAGTTCCGTTTTGGTTTTCTAGAGAATTAGGGACCATATATTTTCGGAGATAATCTTTCACTTAGATTATTGGACGTGGAGCTTGGAGAAGAAGGCCCTGCCGTGTCTTCTGCTGCATCTGTTCTTAACAATCTCTTCTGTACCCTTATTTTCATTATTGCAATTTACTTATGGATTCAATTATACTTGTGTTTATTTCAGTTATGTGTGAGTAGTCATTAGGATTAGGGCTGCTTGAAGCCCTAGCCATGTTAGCTTATTGATTGGATTTCTGGCTCTTGATTATGATTGCTATGCATGCTGAATAAGTTGGATTACTATGCTTAATGAACTTAATTTATGCCTATAAGATTAGCTACCTTGTTTGCATATAATTATAGATGTAATTGCTTGAGTGACTGTTGGTAGATTTAAAGAGCAAGAAATATGCAATTCAATTCTAACAGTTATAAAATCCTTGCAAGTGCACAAATCGATAAGTATAGTATAGTAGCACAGCAAGAGTCGATCCCTCGAGGACTTGTATCAACGTTATGACCAATTTAGTTCAGATTTGTTAACTTAAATAAAAACACACACACACACACACACAGGGGGGGTTTATGATGTGATAACTGAAATTTAAAGACAAGTAAATCAAAGTGCAGAAAATAACAATGCAAGAATGAAAGGTTGTTAACTAAGGCGAATTAAGGCTTACTATCCACTCTAACCAATTATAGCTCTTAACCAGATTTCCTTGATCAAATTACTATGCATTTTCTGAATTAGGTGCCCGTGCCTAGGACCTGGCGTTGGTTCACTAGACACATCTTATTCCCTCTTACTTAGCATGTTCTAAACAGGGCATATGCCTAGAACGTCTATCACCTACCTTTTAAGATGATGCATGAAGTTTAAAGAGAATTTAATGACACCACATTAGCCTAGCAAAGTGGCTTGCAATCCTAGGTCGTCATGAGTTAAGATTACAAGTACAAATACTTTCGATGCTCCAAATCACCAGATGATATGACGGTCACTCAAGCAATTACATCTATAATTATATGCAAACAAGGTAGCTAATCTTATAGGCATAAATTAAGTTCATTAAGCATGGTAATCCAACTTATTCAGCATGCATAGCAATCATAATAAAGAGCCAGAAATCCAATTAACAAGCTAACATGGTTAGGGCTTCAAGCAGCCCTAATCCTAATGACTACTCACACATAACTGAAATAAACACAAGTATAATTGAATCCATAAGTAAATTGTAATAATGAAAATAAGGGTACAGAAGAGATTGTTATGAAAAGATGCAGCAGAAGACACGGCAGGGCCTTCTTCTCCAAGCTCCACGTCCAATAATCTAAGTGAAAGATTATCTCCGAAAATATATGGTCCCTAATTCTCTAGAAAACAAAACGGAACTCTGTGGCTCAGGTCTCTGTTTTTCCAGAAAACAAAAACGTCCCTAGCTAATTATCTCCCCCCCTAAAACACTGAACATAGGCTCCCTTTTATAGACAAAGGGAAAACCTTGTTCTATAAGGATTGGTATAACCTTGTTCTATACAGATTGGTAAAACCATGTCCTATAGGAATAGGGAAAGTTATTTTACTTTTAATTAATTATAAAGTCTTTAAAATCTATTGGAACCAATCAGAGCATGGCCGGAAGTGTGAATGCAAGCTGGCAAGTGGGAATGCAAGCTGGCCAAACTTGGATTTTTGACTGTCTTCGTAATCCGGATCTGGGACCGCGCTTTTGAAGTACGTTAGGAGTATAATAGAAGCGCATCGTCATTCAGGCTTGGCGCAAATGTTGTCATGCTTGGCGCAGAGGGAGAACCTCGGATCCACCGCTGGCGGAACAGGGACCCCGGCTTGGGCGCACTTCTGGGCTCGGATGGGAGTTCTTGGGACATGTCCTCGACCTGCCTTGGCGTGACCTTGGCACTTCTAGGACTTGACCTTGATGTCATGAAACACAAGTTCGGGACCCGGAGGGCCTGATATGAGGTACTTGGCCAGTGGCCCAAAATAGGCGCACTGGCGCACTGGCGCACTCAGGCCTCCGTTCAGGACCTGATATTGAAATGAGGATATCTCCTTCATCTGGACTCCGATTTGAGTCATTCTTTTTGCGTTCTTTCCATATTTTTCCTATCTTTCTAACTCTGCACAAGTCTCACAAGATTGATCATTTTCTACTATTGATGGCACGAAATCATTCAAAAGACATGTAAGAGAGGCATATAAAGACCTCAAAATGATGCATAAATAACGACTGATCAAATACCCCCAAACCTATCTTTTGCTAGTCCCTGAGCAAAACAAATGCTAACAAAATGAAAAGACTCGATTTTAGTTAAGATAGAACCTTTAAACCCCTAGGTTCACCTAGTAGGAGGAGTTTTGTCTCCTGAGGCTTATAACAGTATGATACCCACAAACGTTTTACTTAATCAAAAAGATGCTAGATATAGTACTCTTAACAAGCTAATAAGAATCAAAGTAAGTAGACATGCTTTGCAGAACTAAAAGTAAAGCCATAGCCGTGAGTGTCATGTGAAGGTGTACTTGTATAAATGCCAATATTTTCAGGTGATCAAGTTTGAAAACAACTTCATCTAAGTGCCCTAGAAAGATTTCGCCTCGACTCTAATCCTCACTAGGCAACTCTCAATTCACACAAGAATCCTAGGCTTACACTCTTTTCAAGCATATGTGATGAGTTTATGTTATGAAATTCAAATTTAATCACATATGAGTAACAATGAAGAATAGCACTTTATGGAAATAAAGATCTCATGAAAGGAATTGAACTTTAAGAACATAGATACGTACCTTAATCCTCAGCATGATTGTCCATAAGATCAGTTAGGTCTTCCTTTTTAGGTTGTATTGGGGCTAAGCTTTGGGGTTTAGCAAGGAAGGATGGGATTCAAAGAACCTGAGTTGTGCCAAGGCATGAGAAGTCATGAATTGAACTTGGAATTTCTGAACTGAATCCTTTCTTAAGGCCCACGACATTGTGCTTTCCTGATGACTTATTTTGTGGCTCTTGTGGCTTATTTTGAGGCTCTTGGCTCACTTGGCTCAATTCACTTTGTTTTTCACTTATTTTTTTCCTTCTTTTTCTCAACGTTTCTTTCTTTCTTTTGATTTGAACGTTTTTTTGTTTATGTTCGTCTTTGAATTGAATTGAACCAAGATCATGCAATGATTTCCTCAAATTTTCAAGCAGCTTGCAACTTGTAAAAATTTTCTTTACTTTTGAACTTTCAATTTACGCCAATGTCCTTTGAATTGGGCAGCATCTTCTTTCACCTCTTATTCTCACCATGAATCTCATTTATGGCAACCTTAGCACAAACTGAGGTTATAGGGTATGACTGTGATGAATGGCTAAGTATTTTGGGTTAGGTTATACTTTGGGTGATGAAAGAAAAGGTTGAGTGTTTGGCTTCAAAATTGGCTTAGGGAGCATGCAATAGGGTAGGATAAGGCCTTTAGAGGTTAAAGCACACATAGCCTACATCATTTCTTATGGCAAAGCATACATTAAATCAAGAGTATCTAAATGATGTTAGTTCTTTAAAATTCAATGCAAATATGATGTAATGAGATCAACAATTAAGAACAAAAGTGATGAGTATTTAAGAGTAGAAACAAGTATATCCCTCAGAAAGAATGGCAATTAGGCTCAAAGATCTCACAGGGTAGTCTCCACTAATTTTCTAAGGTTCACTCAAATTCAGTTATTTCGTTCACTTAATCACTTAAAAACATGGCATTGTGAAGTGCAGATTATGAACTACTTAACCATGGCATGACTCTTAGTAAAGCAAAGATAGTTAACTTAGCATATACATTCCTATTAACAAGTTATCATTCCAATCACAAGCAGAAATTTAAATGTCCTGGCCGTGTATCACCCCCAAACCTACTTGTTTCTATATGTAAAATTTAAATCCACACCCCCAAACCTAAACTGAACATTGTCCTCAATGTGATAAGCAGTAAGCATGACAACAGTAGAAAGGTTTGAGAGATATAACGGGCAGAAACAGAAAAGGAAAAAGAGAAATACAAACCAGGGCTAGGCTGCCTCCTAGGAGCGCTTTATTTAACGTCTAGGCAAGACGGGACTGACATGCTAGGAGCTGGGCGCATGCGGAGTTGCAGGGTTGACTGCGCTTGGATTAGAAAGGTCCTTCAAGTAGTGTTTGAGGCGGTGGCCATTTACCTTGAACGGATCCTGCCGTTCCGGGTGCTGGATTTCAACTGCACCATGAGGAAAAACGTTAGTAATAATAAATGGTCCAGTCCATCTTGAACGCAACTTACCTGGCATTAGTCTGAGCCGGGAGTCAAAGAGGAGGACTTCCTGTCCGATGTGAAAGTCCTTGGGCTGAATGCGCTTGTCGTGGAAAGCTTTGGTCTTTTCCTTGTAGATACGAGCACTGTCAAAGGCCTCATTTCGCAATTCCTCTAATTCACTTAGCTGAAGCTTCCTATGTATTCCAGCGTCATCGCAGTTCAGGTTCATCTGCTTAATAGCCCAGAATGCTTTATGCTCCAATTCCACTGGTAGGTGGCAGCCTTTTCCAAAAACCAGCCGGAAGGGAGACATGCCAATCGGGGTTTTGTATGCGGTCCGATAGGCCCACAGCGCATCATTCAATTTGCTGGACCAATCTTTGCGGTTAGGATTTACCGTTTTTTCCAATATGGCCTTTACTTCCCGATTGGACACTTCCGCTTGGCCACTCGTTTGAGGGTGATACGGTGTTGAGACCTTGTGGGTGACGCCATACTTCTTCATTAGGGCTGCAAACGAATGATTGCAGAAGTGTGCCCCCCCATCACTGATGATTGCCCTAGGTGCGCCGAATCTGGCTAAGATGTGACTCTGTAAAAAACGCACCACTACTTTGGCGTCGTTAGTTTTGGTGGGAATTGCTTCCACCCATTTGGAGACATAATCAACTGCAAGCAGAATATAAAGATTGCCAAAGGAATTCGGAAAAGGCCCCATAAAATCAATGCCCCATACGTCGAAGATTTCGACCACAAGAATAGGGTGTAATGGCATTTGATTTCGAGGGCCGATGTTACCTAGGCGTTGGCAGCGGTCACAGGTGAGTACAAATTCGTGTGCATCCTTGAAAAGTGTGGGCCAGTAGAGTCCACTTTGGAGTACCTTGAGGGCTGTTTTCTTAGCTCCAAAATGGCCCCCACATGCCAAACTATGGCAAAAAGTCAAGACGGATTTCATCTCGTCTTCTGGGATGCAGCGCCGAATGATTTGGTCTGGACAATGCTTCCATAGGTACGGCTCATCCCATATGTAGTACTTAGCTTGTTTAGCCAGCTTGTCCTTTCGGTACCTGTTTAAAGATGAAGGAATTTGCTTAGTGACAAGGTAATTAATGAGATCGGCGTACCATGGATCAATAGCTTGGATTGCGAAGAGCTGTTCGTCAGGAAAGGTCTCGAGGAGGGGCAACTGATCGGCCTCTTCATTGGAACTGTGAAGCAATCGGCTCATATGGTCAGCGACCACGTTTTCGCTGCCCTTCTTGTCTCTGATTTCAAGGTCGAATTCCTGGAGCAGTAGCATCCAACGTAGCAACCTTGGCTTGGCGTCCTTTTTAGTGAGCAGATACTTCAAGGCAGCATGATCCGTGTATACTATGACCTTGGTTTGAATTAAATATGAACGGAACTTCTCCAGGGCAAAGATAACAGCAAGGAGCTCCTTCTCGGTGGTGGAGTAGTTCAGCTGGGCATCATTCAGGGTTCGGCTTGCGTAGTAAATGACATGAGGGAGCTTGTCAACACGCTGTCCCAAAACTGCACCTATGGCGAAGTCTGAGGCATCACACATTAGTTCGAATGGTAAGTCCCAATTCGGTGGCATGATGATGGGTGATGCCGTGAGCTTTGCCTTGAGTGTGTTGAATGCCTCACGGCATCCCATAGTGAACTCAAATGTGGCGTCCTTGGCTAGAAGATCACACAAAGGTCTTGTGATTTTCGAGAAATCTTTGATGAATCTGCGGTAAAAGCCAGCATGCCCTAAGAACGATCGAACCTCTTTGACTGTAGTGGGGTACGGCAGCCTCTCTACTATGTCTAACTTTGCTTTGTCAACTTCAATGCCTCGGCTAGAGATCACATGACCCAAGACAATTCCCTGTTGTACCATGAAATGGCACTTTTCCCAGTTCAGCACTAAGTTGCTTTCTCTGCACCGTTCCAGTACTCGGGTTAGGTTAACTAAGCACAGTTCGAATGAATGTCCAAACACTGAGAAGTCGTCCATGAATACTTCAATTATATCTTCCACCATATCGGAGAAGATGCTCATCATGCAACGCTGAAAGGTAGCTGGGGCATTGCACAATCCAAACGGCATTCTTCTGTATGCAAAGGTGCCATATGGGCATGTGAATGTTGTTTTTTCTTGATCTTCGGGTGCAATAGCAATCTGATTGTATCCTGAGTAGCCGTCCAAGAAGCAATAGTGGGAGTGTCCAGCCAGGCGCTCGAGCATTTGATCAATGAAGGGCAAAGGAAAGTGGTCCTTGCGTGTGGTTATATTTAGCTTTCGATAGTCGATGCACACTCTCCATCCTGTTTGAATCCGTTGAGGTACAAGCTCATCCTGCTCGTTTTTAACCACTGTGATCCCACTTTTCTTTGGCACGACCTGGACTGGGCTCACCCACTTGGAGTCACTAATTGGATAGATGATTCCAACGTCCAAGAGCTTTAGGACTTCTTTCTTCACGACCTCCTTCATAGGTGGATGCAATCGCCTCTGTGCCTCCCGTGATGGTTTGGAGTCTTCCTCCAGCAGTATCCGATGCATGCATTTTGCGGGACTTATGCCTTTGATGTCAGCTATTGTCCATCCAATTGCCGTTTGATTGACCTTAAGGACGTGAACCAATGCCTTTTCCTCTTTCGTACTTAGGGTAGATGCAATGATGACTGGAAGGGTTTGATTGTCGCCCAAATATGCATACTTTAAGTGCTCGGGCAAGGGCTTCAGCTCGAGTTCAGGAGCCTTTATGATGGACGGCAGGGTTTTCTGACTTGTGAATGGTAGCGCTTCGAGGGGAGGCCTGTGTAATGGGAGGGCTGGCATGATGTCAAGGGCTCGTACCTCTTCGATCACGCTATCTGTAAGTGAATCCACAGTGTGTGGGTTACTAGTAACGGCCTTCTCAAGGTCATCCGTCATGCAAGAATGAGCAATTGTCTCCTGTAGAAGTAAGTCCATTGTGTTTAACGGAAAATCTACAATAGGCTCGGCAGGGTACTGGATGGTGTCATGGATGGAGAATGTCCGAAGCTGGTCCAGGACCTTGATGGAGACCTGGCCCTTTCTGACGTCGATGAGGCACTCGGCTGTGGCTAGTAAGGGCCTTCCGAAGATGAGGGGAGGTTCCTCACTTTTGTCAATTCTGTCCATTCTTAGTACGTAGAAGTCGGCAGGGATGCATGTATCTCCGATTTGTACCGGTACGTCCTCAAGAACCCCCATTAGGTTGGTTACAGAAGCGTTAGCCAACCTGACACATAGGTGCGTGGGCTTGAGTGCGCCTAGGTTGAGTGACCTGTAAATGTGGAATGGCATGATGTTCACTGATGCTCCCGTGTCGCAAAGGCAATGTTCGAATCTTTTTGACTGAATGACACATGGAAGGGATGGCGGCCCAGGATCATTGGCCTTAAGGGGCATGCGCAAAAGGCCAGCCGAGCAGGCCATAGGGATGTCAATGGTGTCCGTGGAGCTAAAACCACGCTTTCCTGCAACTAAGTCCTTGATCAGCTTTGCAAAGATAGGCATGTGCTTGACAATTTTATGGAAAGGCAGTGTGATCTGAAGCTTCTGCAACATGCTGATGATTTCTTCCTCAAAGTCCTCCTTTTGCTTATTCCTGTTTTGGAACCTGCGAGGAAATGGATAATCAACATTATTAGCTAACTCAAAAGTGACTTTTTTAGAATTGGAATTCTGAGGTTTAGAGTTAGAAGTATTCGAGTGCTGCGACTTGGGCTTAGGCGCAGGTTGCATGCCAGCCGTGGCCGAAGTAGGCGCAGTGTCAGGTCCTCTTTTCGGTAGGACACTTGGTGACTCGTTGGGCCGGCTCTGCGCCAGAGGTGTTGGTCGTGGCATGTTTTGCGGCGCCCCCTGGTCGGTGATCCTTGGCAGAGTAGGTTGAGGCTCAGTTTCAGGTCCTGTGAGGGTGGCATATGTGGGGTCTTGAAGTGGTGTTTCCTTCTCCAGCGTGATGGCATTAGCCGTAGGATTGTGAAATCCTTTCGGATTTACCAGGACTTGACTCGGTAGCTTGCCCTGCTCCCGCTGATTTAGTTGGTTCGCCACCTGTCCCATTTGACGCTCCAAGTTTGCAATTGCATTTTTGAAGTCTCCCGTCTGACTCTGGCTATCGTGCATGAATTTTATGAGTTGAGCTTGCTGTTGAGTCAGGATATGGATGGAGTCCTCAACAGACTTGCTTCCGCCATTCTGGTTTGAGGAAGGACCGTGGTAGTTCCCCTGAGGGCCTGCGGCTTGCTGCTCAAATCCAGGGGGTGGCAAGGGATTCGCGGTTGCTTGATTGTTGCTCCAACGGAAATTAGGATGATTTCTCCACCCCGGATTGTAAGTGTTGGAATATGGGTCATTCCGGGGTCGAGAATTGCTATTGAACCCTCCAGCAAAGTTGGCCTCTTCCACAACCGGGCAGTCCTGGGATGTGTGGCCCTGAATTGAACAAACCTCGCAGATGTGAACTCCTTTGGCTTTCTCGCTACACAATTGTTTTACCATTGCCGTGAGCTGAGCAATGGCGTCATCTTTGTATTTGGCGGATGCATCACCCGTAGCTCTAGAGGAGGGACCCCTGTAGCTGAACTGTTTTTCCCTTTGAGCAAT